>JAQPPZ010007329.1:0-2400000 GCA_028583015.1 Wollemia nobilis
GGAAAATCCTCTTCCTTCCAATCATTTTAGATGAAAAATATCACGAGCATGCACTCTCTATGCCAAACCCGATGCCATCACGACATTCCTCCAATTTTTAGACCTCCTGAAGTAGCTACCATCCTCGTAGAGTAGTTTTTCTTCATCAAACCCTAGCAGAGTAGTTTTTCCTCATCAAACCCTAAAGGGGTAGCTCCCAATTGTGCATTCTCTTTTAACCCTTTTCAAAAAAAATATTTATTTCATTACAAGTTAGGGTTTAGTCATCATTGAAAATCAAGAATCATCTTAGGCTTAGTCTCGCTTGCTTGCATCATTATTTTACTCTTGCATTGTTATTTCAATTTTCATAGCTTAGATCTTAGAAAGGCCAAACATAGGTGATTGCTTCAATATACACATCAAACATCTCCACCCCATACTTGGAGCGAGTCCTAAAACCATTCCTAGTGAAACCTTCGATCCCCAAGCCCTCATGTGTAGAGAATATAACACACCCCTGCGATCACCTCTACTTCTGTGATCCAATCAAGAATCGTATATGGTAGGGGGAAGGTGTTTCCATACACATAGACTATAACTATAATTTGCATGCTCAAGTAAAGTAAACATTTTAATATAACCTTTTGATGTATTATTTTAATTTAAATCAATTCAAATATCATAAATCTTCATATATTAGGCTTTTATTTATAAAATTTTAAAAATGTAAAAGTGTAATATTGTTCCTAATAGTAAGAATACTTTTAATCCATACAATATACTCATATATATGTTATATATATATATATATATAATTTTAAAATTATAATTATTCTATTTAAATTAAATTTTATTCTTAAACTTATTAGTTTTTATATAATTAATTTATTTATGATTTTTCTTTAAATTTATATAAAACACAAGTTGATTATTTTCCATTTATGATACAAACAATTACTATTAATGTGTCCATGTGTGTCGAAATTCACAATATTTTCTAGAAACGAACAAGAAGCAATCCATTCAATGAAATATTATATAGAAAGAATAAAAAATGACGAAAAAAAGAAAGATATAGTGGGCTCCCATAGACACCATAAATATTCACTATATTATTAGTATATAAGAACCACAACACTCTAATAATCAAATAAGAAGTGGTGGGGGTATTCATACCAATACCAAAACCCCAAATACATAAATGAACTTAACCTTAAGCTGATGTAACAAGAAAGGATTTAAGGTTATTTACAGCTTTAGAAGGTGGGTTTAACCATAACAAGGTTAGCCATGGTTCATAGGGCTTACATAATAAAATATTACAATAAATTCAATACAATTGTACAATGCTTACCCTCAGGCCTATCCAAATATTACATCATATAATGTTGGCCTTGGCCATGAATCAAATTACACTTTCAACACCCCCTCATAATCTAAATTGAGGGACCAAGGAGAGAAGACATTAGTAACAATAATATCTCCCCCCCATAATGGATGCTCTAGTGGGCCTCCACATTTTGAGGTAGACTCATCTAAATCCCACTTCTCATCTGAAATTTAATGTTCTCTATAAGAATCTTCTTATGTTGCATCAGATTCCCATTTATACTCCCGCACACATCCAAGAAACACTTCCACTAGGGCTCCAAATGAAGAAGAGAAGTCAAGATTACCACCTCCTCTAAAGATAATTTCTTTCAATCTTCCATAGTCGCATAAGGTATGACGGGAGGGCATAGCTTTTCCTTTTACAACATACATCACCTTGTTTGAAGACTTCCACTTGCCCTTGGGCCACCTGATTTTCATCACCAAAAGAGGCTTTACATGAACTTGCTTAAAAGAAGAGCTATAACAAACTTCCAAGAGTACTTGGACAAGAAATAGAAGAAGAAAGAGATCATGAATGATTAGATCTTCATTAATAAACCAAATCAATCGCCAAAGGAGAAGAGGGAATGACTTAAGCACATTCCTTTTCCTGTAAGCCTCCAAAAGACTCAAAATCTGTTGCAATTGTCACAAATCCAACTATATCTCCCAAAAAATCAGGCCAAAGATTCTGATTACACAAAATATGATGAATCTGCACTTTTAAAATAGGGCAATAGGATTTGATGATTAATCCGCAAAATTCAGCCCCTAACATTGAAACGGGTCCATAAATCGATGTCACCAATGCATAGAGCTCGAAAAATCATGCGATTGAATTAAAAAGGGCTCAAAACACTTCTATATGCAAAAGTTATGTCCTCCGAAAGTTTTGCCCTAATAATCTAGAAATAAATAAATATTTGGTTTACCAAACCTTAGGAAAGTGATGTTGAATCGCAGGCCACCAAGTGTTGTCCGCTCATTTGGTATGCTAACCACTCAATCTATGCCACTTGGCTCCATTGGTGTGTTGTAAACCTGATACTTGTCATTCTTTGATTGGTTAGAGGGATATAAGTATGTAAAAAGAGTTATGTAGCATGAAAGGGTGCCACATTGGTCGTCACATCGACATAACATCCATGTCATCCATCAAGAAACATAGGCTTGCTCCAAGGGAAATTAACTCGAGTCTCTCGAATCCTAAATCTCTTATGCTAACTAGGCCTCCAACAATTGCATTGAAGCTCAATGTGCACATATTTTGAAATAGTTGAATGGACCCCTTAACTCGTAGGCAAAACAAAAGGGCTATTTGAAAACTCGACCTAATGCTCCTGATACCCTCTAGTTGACCACCATGGCAATCGTTGTAAACATGTTGAGATCACCATTGCCTCCCTAAAGATAGCCATTCACCCCAATTGTCGAGATCTTTGCTTTGCAAAATAGAAGGGTGTGGGTTTTGAAATCACAACATCCTTTCCACAATGCACAAAATATGATTCTCTTCATCAGATCGTTGATGCATTGCAACTGCCAAAAAAATTGAAGCATTAAATTTAACTTTCTTCTTTGAATATGGAAGGTAAAATAAAAAGTTTCTAATTCAACCTCACAACCAATATCCTCCAAGTGCCTTAAGCACAACAACATATCCATCCTAGCATCCCTTATAGATGGGACATTATGTGCACCTTCTTTATAAATAAGGGTATTATGCCAAATAACACAAGAAGGTGCCAAAGTGACATGTGCAAATTTTATGAATTCAAATTTAAACAAACCACATGCAAATTTAAGTTTACAAAGGCTACCACACATGGGAAATCAAATCCTATAGATCTAAAACATAATCCTCCTCAATGACAATAAAGTAGATTTGCAAATCTAAAGTAGATTCTTCCACAATGATAACAAAGAAGATAATGGAGAAAGCCTATATTCTTTGGAGTTGATGGAAGAGTGAATAAAAAGCCATGGAATAAAGTTTCCTCTCTGCCTATACTAAACGTGTTTACGAGGTTTTTAAGAGTAATTTGTCCCAAAGCCAAAAGGAGGATCGGAGACTTAGAAGTAATTTTTTGCTGCATGTAAGGTGCTCCATACCCACTCTAATAACATGCTAAAATTCACAATATTTTACAAAGAAAACAAATAGAAACAATCCATCCACTTAAATCTTATACAAAGAGCACACAAAAAAAAAAGATAAAAAAGCATAAAAATTGTGAATGTCGGAGATCATCATAAATGATTATTGTATTATTCATAGATAAGAATCACAATCATTATAATAAAAAGTATGAAGTAGTGGAAATATTTATAACAACACGAAATTTCAAATTACATAGATAAATTTAACAAAGGTCAACATAAAAAAACTTTAAAGTTAATTACTAATTTCTAAGATAATTTAAGTATAAGAAGATTAACTATAAACTAATAAAATATTACAATAAAATAAATACAATTATACAAAACATGTCCTCGTATCTATCCAAATTTCATTGTACGATATCAACCTTAACTATAAATCAATCTACATTTTCAACACTATGTACTAATAAATCATTCTTAAAGTTTTTATTTTATTTTTAAATTTATAATTATAAGAGTGACTAATGTTTACTATTTTCTAGTAACTCATTTTATAAACATAATTACAGCTTTTAGGTTCTGAGAATATATTGAAATTGCTGGTAAGTTGCGGACCATGGTTATTTCTTAGATATATAAGAGAGTTGGTTACAGTTACAAAGTTTAAACTAATAAATTGTTTTCAACAAGTTTAATTGTCTTGTTATTGTTGATCTGATGTAAAAAGAAGAAGAAGACCACCTATAACTTAGATTCATACTATCATAATTAGTAGACTAACTTTGAAACCCAAAATTTAAACCCAAATCTTTTCTTAACCGCCAATCCAACAACCCAAAATAAATTACGAAGATGTTCAAACCGAAACCACTCTACCACTGCCAGGTCGGGACGTGTACTAAGACCACAGCATAATTGATTTATTCTGGTGGAACGTGGCGTCACTGGCATGTACGCTGGACGGAAATCCGGAATGAAAGGCAGTGGCGGTCGGCCTAAACGTTTGATTCTGCAAGATAGCGCCACAGAAAGGACGATCTCGTATCTCCTTTCTGCACAGACAGGCCCGTTTGACGGGAACATCCACAACACGTGCAATGAATAATTTGTCCTACTCCTTCCAAGCAACATCCACCGTTTCAAGGGTCGAGTCTCCTAGACTCCTATATAAACTAAGTATTAGCCAACCAGTAACACTACTAAATACTCGCAAGTTGCCCTTTCTGCCAATAGAACACTGAGTCCAAATTTGAAAGTCATTCAATGTCGCAGACTGCATAAACGAAAAGCGGCAGTGACGTCCTCATCACGCCACCGAAACTTCAAACCGCCCCAGCCTGACAGCCACTGGTGACTGCAAAGTTGTCGCGAAAGCTGAGAGGACAAAATTACAGTCGGACATGCGTTGGCCCGGACAAATATATACTAAAATATAGGGTAACGGCAGGGAGATGGTTGCAGATAAGCGGTATACATAATACTGCGGGTGAAGTTCTCCGGCCGGGTTTGAGCAGAGGACGGTATTCATAATTTCTTCCATACGATCATAATCAGTAGGAGATGTTGGAGCAAAATTAGGTGCAGTAATGATCCAAGATACACCAAAATACAAGAACAGAACAAGTAAAGAAAATCTTGGTTGATTATTTTGAATTGTTACTTTGAAACAAAGGTAAATCATTGAAAGAAGCGAGGATCTTCTACCTACCATCCCACCATCATATTGTCCCAAAAAGATGAGAATAAATGAATTAGAACTAAAAGAGATCCTTTTTGGTATGCATGTATACAACACACAAATTCAAATGGATTCTCAACAAGTTTTGTTTAAAAAGTTTTTGAAATTCTTCAAAATAGATCTAAACAACATTAGTGGAGAATCATGAACAAATGTCCTAAGATCAGTTAATTCAACTTTATTAGAATTAATATGTAAAAAGAATGATTTAATTATGCCAAAACTTTTGTCATATAAGATTTCAAAACAGAGGCTAATAGACATAAATAACTCTTATGTTTATTTTAGAGGAGTAAGGAGATCTTGTCAAGAGAAGACAAATTATACATGGTATTGTGGTAGCATATGAGACTTTGCATTGATTATTTTATAATAAATAGGAAGACATGATAATAAAATTGGATATTTGGAAGGTTTATAATAGAGTCAATTGGATTTTTTTAGACAATGTCTTACATGGATTTGGGTTCTCAAAAGACTGAAGGAAGTGAATGAAATCTTTTTACTCATCTCCCTCATTCTATATTTTAGTTAATAAATTACTAACATGTTTTTTTAGGTCAAATTAAGGGCTATCCCGGGTGTTATAGGTGAGTTGGAGAGGAGAGGGCAATCCTCCAAGGGAGGTCCCAGGTTCAATCGCCACCCTACCAAAAATCTGAATTGGGTACCCAAAATCCAATTGATAATGTTGGTACGGGCAGGGCTGGGTGCGACCCCTAGGTGACTTTGACGGTGTAGAACCCCCTGTTCGTGGTCTCTTAGACCAAGGCGGCTTCGCAAGAGGTTTTTCGTTAAAAAAAAATAAAAATAAAATTAAGGGCTATGACAAGGAGATCCCATCTCCTTGTACCTTTACATAGTTGTTGGTGATACATTAGGTAGACATCCATCTAGAGCATGTGAGGGCATCTTAAAAGATATTTGTATCACCTTTTAGGATCCAACATTTACCCACTTACAATTTGTAGATATCATTATGATGGAAGGATCACCTCCCATCTAAGAAATAAGAACCATCAAGAACATTCTTTTAAAGTATAAACAAGCATCATGAAAAATCATTAACAAAAAGAAGTATTTTTTTTTGAATATTTTCAACAAGAACAAAGTAGGCATGGCTTTATTTTTAAGCTTTAATAAGGACTCGAATCCAAACACATTTAATTTTTTTCTTTTCAAATATTCTTGTAAGTCGTGCATTTGGAAAACCCTAATGGATAAGGTAGAAAGAAAGTTGACGTTATGGAAATGCAAATGGCTCATAATGGAAGGAAGGGGATTCTAATAATCAAATTAGACTTGCAAGCTATCCGAATATAGTGGTTCTCAATCATGAGAATTCTAAAAATGATTGATTTCATTTTAGAGGATCCAAAATAACTTCATTTGACAAGGCATTGAGGAGAGAAGGAAATTCCCATTGATAGGTTGTGTATTGATATATTAGGTTTGGAGGGATAGGGATCAAAAGATGCAATTTGATGAATCCAATGCTTTTTGGGAAGTTATTATGAGGACCATTGTTGTAAAAGATAAACTCTAGAACGTTCATCCTAAGAAAATACTTCTTGTTTCATTTTCCTAGCGGCATCCTTGAATTAGAAACTCTTGGGCAAAAAGCTCTAGGATATGGTCAAGCCTATTTTGATCTCCAGAAATGGTAAAAAAAAATCTTTTAGAAGATAAACAATGGAAAGATAAACTTTTGGAAAAAAGAATGGCTAGAATCGAAACCTATATTAAAATACCTAAAACTAAGTGATTTAGCTGCTCGAGTATCATCTACAATGGGTCCAAAGATTTATTAGCACTAGATACACGATGAAAAAAGTAATGTAACTAGAAGACATTAGAATTTCTCCTAGAGAATACACACATTACACAACCATATTACTATGAACTTAATCAATATATTGAGGGTCTTAATGTCGTTGATGAACCTTTATGAAGGAGGAATCAATACAATGGAGATTAAAACAAAATGAAAAATACAAGGTAAAGAAAGCATAACAAAATAGAATATAAGATCACTAAGGAAGCAAGGGTTACATGATATGGAATAAGGTATAGTTGAGCAAGGCTTGGCCAAAAGCTAAGGGTTTCATTTGGTTAGTTGGCCATGCAAAAATCCTCACCTAGGATCAAATGAAAAAGAGGAACTTCTAGGGCCCTTCTACATGTGAACTTTGTAAGTCACACGAGAAAACTCCAAAATACATTCTATTACACTACCCCTTCATGGCCCAAATTTAGAACCAAAATTTAAGGGAATTCGATGTCTTGATTCTCTTAGAATGTGGCTCTTTCCTATAAGACATAAACCACTTAAAACCCTACACAATATATGTTCTAATACGATTATGTGGTCCTTATAGTTGAAAAGGAAATAAATAATATTTCTAGAATAAAAAATTACCTCAGAAAGATTAATAACAAACAACTATAAGAAGAATAGATGAAGCTTTTAGATTTTTCTCTTAAGGTGAACAACAATAAAACCTAATAGATGAGCAAATGTAGTGAGTATAGACAAGACATAATAAACTTAAGATCATATCCTAAATCCAAGCAAAGTGTATGAACTCCTCAAACAAATGGGAACCAAGCCCTAAGTAATGTGCCAAACTCAACCATAATAAAATATCAAAAAATAATAAATGCAAGATGTATCATTAAAAACCAACAAAACAAAAAAAATTAATTTTAATTAAACAAAAAACCATTTTTAACTTTAGTCTATAATTTAAATCTATAATAATAAAAAATGATTTTAATATGATCATTAATACAATCCATAAACAACATGTTTACATTAGAAAATATAAGACCACCTTTAAAAAAACAAACTAAATCTTTAAAAATTTCAAAAGGCTTTACTTAATACATGTTTAAAACATCTAACAAAAGTGATACACTGTCTTTTATTTAAAATCCAAAATGAATGAACAAATAAACATACTAACATTTAAAAAAGCGTTGAAAAATAAATATAATATTTTTATTAAATAAATAAAAAGGTTGCACTTGGGTTATGAAATTGTTTTATATGCTCGTAGCGACATCTAATTTATTATTATTATTTTTTATTACATTTGTTATAAGTTTTAAATCTAGATTTTATTGAAAATAAAAATGAAATCTTAAAAAATTTAAACTCAAACGTTATTAAAAATAAAAAAGAAAAATTTTAACCTAAATCTTAAAAAAAAAAAAAATACCGGTAAACCCACTTATAAAAATATCTATCTTCAAACCAAATTTTCATTAAAAATTTATAAAAATATATTCGCTATTTCAAACAAAATTTTAATTAAAAATTTATAAAAACTTCTTAGCTATCTTCAAACCAAATTTTCATTAAAAATTTATAAAAATATCTTCGCTATCTTCAAACCAAATTTTCATTAAAAATTTATAAAAATATCTTCACAACACATCAACTTTTTTCCATGCCACCTAGACCACTTTAGGTTATATTCTTTAATAGTGCCCTGGAGTGTGCGAAAGAAGATCCCACAACCGCGTCATCACTCCCAGACAAGTACTGTCATAAGCAGTTCGAGGCCCGTCCATTCTCATCTTCGAATTCGGAAAAAATTTAGCAAACACTTACGATAGTCGATCAAAATTTTCTATTAAATTTTAACATGATTGGCAGCAGAAGTCATCCTTGCATCCTTTCCGAAAGTATGAGCATCAGCACCAGTGCGTGGAATTTGCCTTCTGTTAGAAATAACATTTCTATCAGGAACAACAATGAAATCAGCTCCTCAACCCGTTAATTTCTCTAATCTGGTTACTATCGAAGATCATCTTCACCCTATCCAATGTTTCCTTCAGATAATGGCGGTGCTGTGATAAATGAGATTAACACTATCAGAGATGGATTAACGAAAAGCGAGAAAATGGTAGGGTTGCATGTATCGCTGTTTGCCTTGCAATTGAAGATGTGAAAGGATCGAAGGCGAGCTGGTCGAGGATAATTTTATCCTATTATATGTCACTGTTCAAAATGATGGAGACATTTTCCTTGACCTGTTTAGCTCAAGAGTAAGTAATTGTCAATGTCAAATGTCTTTATTAGTAGTTGGGAGGGAAGAGATTTTAGTAACAAACGAGGATTTAAATTTAATGAGAAATTTTTTAAAAAGAATGTCATGAGTTCTATAATTAAAATTTAAATATCTGAATTTCAATAGTTAAATATTTAAAATTTTAATGAGAAAATCTAAGTAATATATATAATTGAGATGTAAGAATTTCAATAGTTAAATATTTAAAATTTTAATGAGAAAATCTAAGTAATATATATAATTGAGATGTAATATTGGTTCAAATTTAATGGTAAATTTTAAAAGAAATAAATGATATAAACTCAACAACTAAATACTTGGATTTTTAAGGAGAAGTTTAAATAATAGATGTATAATTTTGAGATGTAAAATGGATGATAACCCTTTTAATATCATTTAACTAATTAATAAAACAAACTACAAAATTTGAATCTTTTGCCAAGTTAAAGTGAAAAAGAACAATAAAAATATGTATATTCCTTCAAAATGTGTTTATGTGTATCTAGAAATAAATATTAAATTTAAATTTTGTTGTAAACTTTTTTTCTTATATATATATATATATATATATATATAAGGTTGTATTATTTCAACCTTAAGAGTGCCGCACAATATTTATTGATATTTTTAAAGAGTTTTTGTTTGATTTTTATGGTTAATAAGGTGATAGTTAGAGCTCATAAATATTTTTAGCAACATGCTTTTTTTAAAATAAGTTTTCAATATATTTTATTTGTTATAATTTGTCATTTGTATAATTTTATAATTTATTTTTTGTGCAATCTTTGAAGAAGATTTTTTCTTTTCATCAATTCTTTGAAATTTAATTTAATTTTCATGATTATATGAACAAATATTAGCCATAGACCCAAAGAGTATAAAGCCATGAAAACTTGTTTCAAACATTTATCATATGGTATAAGTATTCCTTTTGAAAACTATTCTTGATGTCTTTTTGTTTGGGAATTTCCTACCTTATACAATGTATGCAAATGGCTACAAAAGTTTAGTTCATCAATTGTAGTGGGGTTGCATCCCTTTGGAGAGTAAATAAAAAAAATAACTTCAAGTCCATGTAGTTAAAATTGAAGATATGTTAACTCTTACTAAAGGGTTTTTCCTACTTATTGTGGTGCACTTTAGTGATATCTTATTTTTACAAAAACATAATAAATGTCATTGTGTTATACTATTTTGTATATGTTTTATATTACAATAGTTTCATGTGAAGGCATTTCCTCCATGTTGGTGCCCTAGTAGGGGGTACAAACATATGTTGCGTATTAAAAAAGGCCTTTCCATGAAAGAACCTTCGTACAAAAGCCTTTCCCATGAAGAAACCTTCATATGCAGGTATTAGGTCTATATAAAGGACCATGTGGGGTCAAACTACCCCATTTGTCACTTATATCATAACCATGATCCACAAGGAGCAGGGTTATGCATAAGGGATTGGACTCAAAATGTACTTGTAAAAAAATGGCGAATCCTAATCAAAATCAAGGTGAATCATGGATAATCCTAAGAAAATCAAATCAAGCATCTTCATACCAAAATTTGGGGTATTTGAAGCCCTAAAATGTAAGGTCATATTTGGGGCTAAATTTTACCTATTAAATCATCTTATAACTTCATAAAAACACCACCATTAGATCATGATTGAAAAGAGCTTTCCAACGAGTACAAATATACCTATGTTTGGATATATATTATGGCAAATTGACCCTAAGAAACAATTGGTCCTGAAAATTTTAGGCAAATGGGCCGACGTCGAGGGTCCTCATATTCGCCAATTTCCAATTTTAAAAATCCTAATATTTGCCCAATTTGCGAATATTCGCCACTATGCATAACCTTGACAAGGAGAAAGGGTTTTAGTTAGAGCATTCACAAGAATATTTGCTACACCATAACAACACTTACCCTGATCCATAAGAACCTTCCATATTAGCACATCCCTATCACACAAGCACTTGTTGCCACATCAACTTCACTAGGTATGAATCAAATCCTTGAGGGACTTTGCTTTAAAAGGGGGATGGATTTTTTTGTTCAAAATGAGGGATGGCTTTTTTTTAAGGGGAATGGAATATTTTTTATGTTTGAAAACAAGGATGTTTTTTTTTAAAAGGTGGGGTTATATTTTATATTTTTTGTTTGAAAGGAAGGGTTTCAAGACTAGAGTGTTTTTTCTTTTCATTTTAAATGTAGGCAAAATCATGGAATGGATTGCATTGCAAGAAAAACTTACTTAAATGAAATAAATAATAGAAAACATGAGAAGGCCTTCTATTAGAAAACAAATACAATTTTAATCCATATGATAATATAAATATATATATTTTTCAATATAAATAAACTAAACTATAAAACATGAGAAGGCCTTCTATTAGGAAAAAAGAATTAATCCATATGATAATATAAATATATTTTTAAATATAAATCAACTAAACACTTTACATCCAAACATGTATCCCATCATTAGAGAAGTAACGAGGGACAATGTGTGAGGGCAATCAACTAATGAAGAGATTTATGAGAAGTTTTCCAAGTATCTTCTACTAGAGAATTGACCTTGTTATATAGAAAAAAGGGGAATTTAAAGGTATAGGGTGACAAAATGTGCAACCCACAAATGACTATTACAATTATTTGTGGTCTATTTATGCATAAGAAAAATGATCTAATAACGGAAATTCTCCCACAATATTTTACCTTGATGCTTCATTATGAGTTCTATTATAATATTAATGTTAATTTTGAATCCATATCACATTTCGAAGGGCAATTTTTTAGGTCATTTGTGTGACTGCCTAGAATTTAGAAGGAGATCCTTTATGATGATGAACATTTTAGGATTTATATGGGAGAAACTAGTGACCTTTGAAGTCCTAAAATAGTTGGGTATTTAAAAATGGAGAAGGTGATCGATAAGATTCATTCATCAATCTATGTAGGATCTATATAGAACTTATATAAGTCAGAGAATAATATTTATAGTTACATGTATCTATTTATCGTTGAGATTCCTCATGAGATATTACAAGTATCCATAAGATTATTAGAGGAGCATACCAATCCACAATACTTTGATAGGGAGCAAGTTGTCATTCTTTCTTGCACACTCTTATAATATTTACACACAAGTTACGTTATATATTTATTGCAGTGATATGGTAAAGACATGTACCATTAACGTGATCACAAACTACATCCTCTACTGGATGTATGCACATGTACATAATGGGAAGGAGGATTCCAATGTTTAGACTATTGACTATTCACATGATGGGAATAGGGATGTCGATGTATAGACAATGAAATATATGTGTAATGTGAGGAGGATATAAATATTCTATGTGAAGTAGAGGCTAGTGTAAATGTGATAAAGTATTTGTGGAGACCAAAAAGGGGATCCTAGAGAGGCACTGACATCAAAAAGTTCTTTTTCCTCTGGGATCCTACACTCAAATGGGAGGACATTATTGTCACCTTGTTTTTTGTGCACTTTTCAATATCTTATATTTGGAAAAACAACAAGTTTTAAGGGTTCACCAAGGGTAGTTTTTCAATTTTCCTAAATCTAGTTTTATGTGTTAATTGTGCAAAACACCTAAGTTTTATTTCTAACTTAATGTCTAAATGCAAAGGATGATAGGACAATGCAAATGAAGACAATAATGTAGCAAACAAAAGTCCTATATGCAATTCTGATTTTTGATGCTAGTTCTAAAGTCTAAGATATAATTTTGCGAAATAAAATCTTTTCTTTTCTTTGTTTTAGATAAAAATGTAGACAAACAAACTAGCTTAATGTAAATCTACATGTAATTCCATTTCAAATGCCTAATTGAAAAACAAATGAAAAGGGGTAATGCTAGGCCAAAGAGGTCCTTTTGTTGGCTCTAAAAGTTGATATGCTTAACAATGTATATTGTTGAATACGAAATGAAAATGCATAAGACAAAATGCAATCATACAAGAGCTAGCCTAGAGATGCTTTTTTTTTTATTTGATAAAAACTAATATTAAAACAAAAAATATAAAATTCTTTTACTTTTTCTCTTTGAGCAAGGGTGAAAGGATAATGCATGCAAACAAGAATAGCCTAAATGCAAACTATATGCATTTCTTATTTTAATGCCTAAAAGATGTATTTCCTTTAAGATTTAGTGAAGATCCTAAGTTATTTGATTGTAATCCTCTTAATGTCTTAATGTGATAAAAAAAAGTAGGAAACACACAACAGATAATGAACAAAACAAAAAATCAAAGAGCACCTACCTATCCTAGTGGCCAAGATGAAACCATCATCTATGTGAAATCATCACCTATAACTCTTCCACATGTGCACACATTCTAAAGACCTTCAAAAGGAAAAAATAAAAATGAAAATCAAATTTTTGAGGGCCTACCAAACAACTAGAGATATCCAACTATCTAGAAGGCACAATCAAACCCTCAGATGCACATAACATGATTTAAATGCTCAAAATTGGATGTCGTTCTACTTGTGAATCTATCGCCTAAAACTACACCAGGTGGTAAATTTGTTTTCTTAGACGACAGAGGGATGATAGAGGATCGAGAGAAGAGGTGGTAAGGAAAGAATAATTTTAAGGGATAAAAATATTATCTTAAACAAATTTGGTGTTAAAATGTTAGAACAACTTTGATGTTGAGAGGACTAAGGTGAATTTACCCCTTGAAATAGGGATGGGTGGTAAATTCCTCTATAAGAGGGAAAGGGACCAATTAGGGATCTAAAACTAATGGAGAAGCTAACAGTGATAAAAAAGAGGTGTCTAAGGTGTTGTTAAGTAAGCAAGGAATGATTTGGGACAAAGGATCTAAGGCTATGATTATTAGTACTAAAAACAATCCCACAAATTAATAGGAGGTGACAAATTTGTCTATTTATAAGAAAAAGGGAAGAGATGGGATAAAATATTGGTGCAGAGGTTAGGGCTAGATGAGTTTAGGTTGTGACAAGAATGGATCTCATTGATGGCTGAATCTTCAACGTAAAACACTATGGCAATAATCTGCTGGAACTAAATCTATCGCCTAAACAAGCTTTACGTAGTGAATTTACTCTATGGGAGGAAACAAGGCAAAGGTGACAAAAGTTGAGTGGAATCCTACTACCAGAGACTGTTAAGAAAAGTTGCAAACAATTAGTTACCCTAGAGGTTTCCTCTAATTTCCTACAAAAAGGGTGGATCTACACAAACAAGAACCAAGTCTTTCATTAGGGATTTGTTAGTAGCACAAAGAGAGGTAAAATGAACAATACACATTTAAAAAAAATGAGGAAAACATAATGAACTAAAAGAGATAAATAATAGAAACATGATGTTCTACCCAAGTTTTAACAAGTAGGAAAGCACTATGAAACAAAACATTGATGTCTCGTAAAAGGAGTTCTCAAATATATTTTAAATAGCACTTCGTTCCTTCAAAAAATCATGCCAAAATGATTCCCCATAGTTTCCTTATATAGGCAAAGGTGGTCACTCATGGGGGGATGAGATGTCAAGATGTGATGAGTTAGAGAGAATTGATGGCTAGTTATTTGCTTTGATTGGTAGTCAAGGGCTGATTGAAGATTGATTGGAAGTTAGATGGAGTTGATTGCAGTTATAAATGCTTGATTGGGAGTTTGATTGTTGAGTTAACATGTTGTGATTGGCAGATGAATGGGTTTATTGATGGTGCTAGAAGGGCTAGCTACCTATGTAGAGTAGTGCAAGTAGGTAGGGATATTGGTTGTGTGCCCTAAAATGAATCCACCACCTCTAAATACGTTGCTGGAGGATTCATCACTTAGAAAATTTAAACTTCTAACCATTGCAAATCAAACTTTGGAGAGGGAGGCAAGAATTGGGTGAGAAAACTTACTTCCATGAATTTGTCACCTAAGATGATGAATTTATCGCTCAACCAATTTTTCTTGAGATGGCTAATTTGCACAACGTTGACAAGGCTACAAAACTTGGGTTTGAGGATGTGAACCATAGTTAATTTGATTGCTTGGTGAATTAATGATGAGATTGGTTTAATTGGATGGTCTAATTTTAGGCATCTACATTTGCCCCCTTTTTGATGCATTTAAAATAATAAATGTGTTAAAAATAATTGTAGATACCTTAAAATTTTAGAAAATAGAGGCGTTAATTTTTTTTTGACCAATATGAAGTAAAACATAATGAAATTGGCTTACGAGTACAAAATATTATCTAGGGTTTTGATTAGGTAATTTCAATGACATGTAGAGGGACAAAGGGGGTTTGTTGGTTTCCCCCTAGCCTGGGTGACCCTTCAAGTTTTTGAGAGATCCAATATGGTCCTAAGGGAAGTTGAATAGGCTAGGTGGAAAATTGGTTAGGCAAAAAAAATTATCCTAGGGGTTTAAAATAGGTGAAGGGAGGGTAAAAGAACATATTTTTATAGTGCAAGGGAAGAGAAATTGCTCTAGAGAAAAATAGAGCAAATCATGAAATAAAACAACCAAGGTGGTTAATTCATAGGCTGGAGTTAGTGTAGGGTGGAGGTGGACTAGCTAGGACCTAACTATAGGTATGGACAAATTTCATCTACTATTATTTTTTTAATTTTTGATTTTTATGTTTAGGTTGTCGTGGATGGTGGATTTGCACATGGGTTAAAAATTTACCATAAAAAATACACCACCCTAGGCAGAGGATTCACAAAATCCTAATGGATAATTAATTTTACATTTGAGGTGGTGAATTCGCTTTGATGATGAATTTTCTCTAAGGCGAGAAATTCAAAACTTGGGAAAAAGATTATTAATTTTTGTTTTTGGCTATATTTTTTTTACTCTTGGCTATCTTTTATATATTTAGTTATTGGACATTCTACATATTGTAGATAATAGATTTTCATATTTAGATCCACGTTTTCCAACACCACTCCTATGGAAATGGTAGTGTTAGATTGCGTAAACATCAACTAACCTTGTGAGGATACCATATATTGAGTTAGCCCATGCATTATTGACAGTATTGGTGAAATGATAGACTTAGAGTATGCCATATTTTTACTATCAATAGGAGAGATGTTAATAACACTAGAGGATGTATGGAGGATTCTTTAGATGCTCATCAAAATGGGCCTAATTTTGATGAGTTGTAACATGGCTCAAGAAATGGGGCCATTTACTTAGGACCCATAATTTTGGATGTTGAGGTATGTAATTGATATAAATGTTGTATTTTAGATAGGGTGGTTGGACAATATGACAATTTTATTTTATAATATAACCTCTTGCTTATTGATTGAAGATACGAGCAAGAGGCTCCTACCCTAAGGATGGTGTAATATTGTTTCCCAAATGAGGAACCAATAAACTTAGTTTGCTTGGGGTTCCTTCATTTCATATAGAATCTACTATACTTTACATTAGGTGGCTTACCATGAGGGTAAGTTTCTTGTGTGCAACATCTTACTTTAGGTGTGGGTATGGGAGCACCTAGATATTAAGTGACCAGATGGGATTCCAATGAATGTGATCGATGTAGAGGCACCTACAAGCTTTCGATGGGATTTATGTCCATGGGGTAGGGAGGAGGCCTTTTAGAAGGGTTTCTCATGGAAATACAGAGGTCGATTGACAATATCTAGGTATGCGATATTATATAGAAACCCTAAAGGACTAATCTAGGGTGGGTAGAGCATGGATTCCAACTAGCTCAAGTCAAGAGAGTTGGGTGGATGCAAGGTGCTTGAGGAGAGTTTGAATTGTACTATCATGATTGCATTAGTTTGTAATTCCTTAAGGGGTGCCAATGTTGGAGGAGATGTGGTTCCAATAAATGACTTGGGAGAGTGGTCAAGACTTTGGGAACTATCCAAATTTTATGAGCTTTTAGGAGGAGGATGTCAATTATCCTCCAAAATTGATTTTTATAAGAGATGATGTAAGGATATTGCTAGGATATTGGTGATAATACATATAAATATGACTAGAGAGCATCACACCTGTGATGCATCAGCCTTGTATGAGGTCTAAATCTAGGGTTTATTAAAAATTTCAAGGGACTAATAAGAGATTTATACGAAGGTGGAGGGATGGAACTACACCATATCGAGCTTTGGTTGTTGCCCCTATCACTATAATGCATGATACCAAGATAGGCACCAACAAGAATATAAAGGAGAAATTTTAGTTGGAGAGAGATGCTAGGAGGTATTTCCTTTAGGAACATTTAGATTAAGAGGTGGTGGTCCAAGGTGCTATCCTTTTAGATAGGGATTAGATCATAGCCAAGCAAGATGGAAACTATCAGAGAGAGACCAAATTAGGTGTAAGTAGGATCAAGCTATTTTTGAGTGACATCAAGCTAGATTCGAGAGGGATCAAATCCAATATGAGAGGGATTTCCAAGAACAAGAGCTAGCTTGTCTAATACAGGAGCATGATGATGCCATGGAAAGAGCAGTGACAACAAGGGCTAGTAGCAATGACCTAACTATTAGGGTTTTTTGGAGCCAGATTTGACTCAACTTTGAAACCCCCAAATTTAATTTTTTCAATCAAAATGTTAATAATGCTGGTCACTTCTTCAGTTGGTGTGAATAATTTGATTTTTCATTGGTCGATTTGATAAAGTCTAACATTTTTTGTTCTTAATCCTCTTTTAATGCTCAAATATCTCAAAAGTGGATATGGTAAAATATTATTAATCAAATTCTAAAGCCAAAATCCAAACCTCCTAAAATAAGTTTCCCTTGGGTCTAAATCAAATGATAAAATTTAAAACCCTAAGGTACTCTAAAGTAAGGGGAAATACTAATCCAACATCGTGGTCTAAAAACCCAAAAGGCTTAAGTTCGAAACAAAAAAAATAATTAATACTTGAGGGTATGCACCCCATTTAATTAAAAGACGAGCACCTTAGATCTTATCCGAGGGCCGCGCTCGATTCAGGTTTAATCGGACGATTGCGCTCCAATAAATAAATTAAAGGTTAAATAAAAGGATGTCAATATTCTATGAATATTATAACCTAAGGTTAAAAGTGATTAAACTCGGTGTAACTTTTCCAATCTAGATGAACGTGCTTGAGTCTAAGCCAATCCAACGGCTATGCAATATCCAAAAATTCAAAACATTTAACGAGTCAACATAGGTCAAAGTTACTAATTAAACAATGAGCAACTCTGACAGATCGGACGATAGCACTCAAGCAAACTCATATATCATCGGTTGCAATTGTTTTAATTGAATCACATGTTAAAATGCTATGGTAATAAAACACTAAGGATACGTGCCCCCTTTGAAATAATCATCAAGCAAGTTGGGCAGATCGAACGACAGTGCTTGATCTAGATCTGATCCAACGGTAGCACTCCCTTGAAAGACGCATTAAAAGAGGTAAAGACCCCATGTGATTAATTAAAATTATTAAACAAGGTTAACAAGGGTCTAAGCACGTTGGCTAATCATTCCCCCTTTCGGCTTAATCAAAGTTTAAAATTATATGCCCCTAGGTAACTAACCCCGCAGGTTGAAGGAGATCAATGGCCGCGCAAACATCGATCAAGATCTGACTGTCGCGCCAAAATGAAATCTTGGTAAGATACTGGGCGAAACAAAGGTAAATTTAAAAAACTAATTACAAGGGTATAACACATTGGATAATCATTCCCCCTTTTGGATTAATCAAATCTAATGATGAGTCCTTTCAGTTATTAAGTATGCAGTTACAGGACATCTGATGGTTGTGCTCTGTTTAAATCGAGATTGGATGGAAGCACTTAAACATGATAAAACAAAACAAAAAATATAGACAACAGATCCAACAGTAGCGCTTCATCAATGTTTGATCCCACAGTGCACGTTGTAAAAAGTGATCGAAGATTAGTCTTAAAGGTTTCCTCCATCGAATGATTAATTAAATTGCATGATCAAGGCTAAAGAGAGCACTTAATCAAGTTTGATACACGGGTCCCAAGACATCAATGGTTGCACTAATCCTTTCCAGGATCTGACG
Organism: Wollemia nobilis; assembly: GCA_028583015.1. NCBI lineage: Eukaryota > Viridiplantae > Streptophyta > Pinopsida > Araucariales > Araucariaceae > Wollemia > Wollemia nobilis. Next base: position 19,293 of record JAQPPZ010007329.1, read on the forward strand.
GTAGCACATGAATCAAAGACCAAAGTATTAAAGCAATACCAATAATCCAATGGTAGTGCTTCATCAAGGTTAAAAATATCCAATGACATCAAGCAAGTCAAAGTCAACATAATGGAATACAAATGAAACTAATCCATAGGGTATCTTTCAATGGATCCAATGGATGCGCTTCATCTCGAATCAATCCAACGATAATGTGTGCTCTAAAGGTAAACCAAAAGGTAAGCTTAAATTGACACTTGATTAATTAAATTCTAAAACACATTTAACAAGGCTTTAAACTTGTCATTAATTACCATCCTTATTGGTCAAAATTAAAAAGGTTCGGAGCATGTTTTCTTTTGGATAACTAACCTGCAGGTTTTAAAAATATCCAAGGTTATGATAGAACATAAGTACATCCGACGGTTGCGCTCGATCATGGTTGACTCAGGGAAGCTAAGGGCATTCGAGATGATAACGACATGCACTCACACCAAGAACTAAATCTTGTGAAGATCCTAAGGGTGATTTTTGCCTAAGTAAAATATAATCAATCCCAAAGATTTAGTTATCATTTGGGGCTGAGGTGGCACGAGGTTCAAAATGGGAGTCATCCCCATTACACATCCCAGTTCCACGTCAAATAAAAAGGGTTCCAGCAACAAATAGTAAAATTTTTAATGATTGCAGGCACACAAACCAAAAGGCCCCGGGACATGTAGGATGAAGAACATTACCCGTCATTAACGCTCAACTCCAGAAAGGGACGCGTTGGCAAAATTTCTTTGGCCAATTTTAAATAGCAATTGGTGGCATCGTATTGATGACAAAATGTGCAAAATTATCGAACCCATTTTGCCACCCTATATATGAGCTCACGAAAATCAGTCAAGATTACCACCCCGAAAAGTTAAGAGCAGAAATTAAAACACAAGAAGTACAAAGAGAAGAGGATTTTTGAGCTTCATTGTCACATAAGGACCCGACCTGCTACATTGAGATCAATGGTGTCATGGGGATATATTTTCATACTCGAACACACTAGGGAAGCCGTAAAATTCATCACCGACAGGTCACTATAATTTGTGATCTCTGGACCACTTGTTCCTGATAGCACAATGTATGAATTTACTCAAAAATGTGGAGTTGATAAAAGAATTACTCCAGCATAGTAGTACGAGATTGACAATGCATGTATCAATATTTTCGCTCGTGTGATGGATAACTATGATCAGATCCCATGGATAATGGTCGATTTGTTTCAAAAATCACTGAGGTTACAGTATAAAGGCTTCCCTAGAAATAATAGATGGAATAGAAACCTTGGGAAGCTGGTATGTCCGAAAGTTCACTTCTCCTCAGATTTGATGGCTTGGCTGGTGGTGGCGTATGATGAAAGAACGATAAGCTTGTCCTTCACCCTTAAAAAAAAACTAAAATTATATATATATATATATATATATCCCTTGCTCCTCATCTAATCGAGCAAGTATCCCCATAAAAATATTCTTGCTTCTCCTTAAAATAATCAAGAACCCCAAAAAAATATTCCAATACAATTCTTCTTGCTTCTCTTCAAAATAAGCAAGAACCCCAAAAAGCACTAAAAATCCCTTGCTCCTTCCAAAAAGAGAAAGTATTCCACATCAAACAAAAGTAAATAAATGGAAAAATAGCTTGAATCCCTATAATTCTAAGTATCTCAAATACCATGGGGTACTCTTTATTGCGATATCCTTACATATTTGCACTAAGTCTGGATAAGACCTCTAGATGCTCATAAGATCAGATAGCTTTTTGGCATACATAACCCTTGTTGTTTTTCAATCCTTACTCATAATGGGAAATGAATCCTCACTACACACACAGTTGGTCTTGAAAGAGGCTTGAAAATACTAGGACAACTTTGACATTAATTTGGTTTGTGAGAGGAGTAAATGAAGTTGTTTCAAAATTGCTAGAATGTTTGAAGTCCTTGAAGAATAACCCTAGAAACATCACATGTAGGTAAAATTCCAAAGACAATCCTCATGAAAGTACTATGGTTTCAATTTTTTCTACAAAAGGATGGCTTGTGTCCATCATATTTTCATCCATTAAAATCCATCTTAATAACTATTTCACTTTTTCCCACGGTTGAAGATATCCTAGAAGGCTGAAATCAAAATTTATATAAATTATTTTTCTATCCTGGAAACTTCTTATAATGGCCATCCCTTCTACGATTGTTTCTCAAAATTTTCCCAATTTATTTAAATTTGCTGAATTAAGATATATTTCAATTTGCACAATTATTGCAGAAATAAACATCCAAAATTTGCAACTTAATTTCAATTTTATTTTTGATCTAGGGCACAACTTTAGAATGTTCAAAACCTAGATACATTAAAATTAGTAGCAATGTAAATACCTTTGTAAATGGATGAAGCACCAAGTGTGAATCCTCAATGATGATCAAAACAATTGAACCAGGTGCTCCGTTTTTCAATCCAGTTGTCTTCAGATTTTGGCAAACCCTTGTCTGCCTCTCAATGACAAATGTTGGTCAAAAAATGATGTAATTTTGACTGCCTTAACTCAATGTCAACCCCCCCAATAATAACACCCAAAATGTCAGCCTTAACTATTTTTTCCTTCAATATTCACCCAAAATAACACCATCAACCCTAAGTCATGGGTTCCAAGAAAGGGCACCCAAATGGAAGGTTTGAAACTTCCTAGAAATTCATTCCCTTTGTCAAAAATTACAATTAAATGCTTGAAATAATTGTTGTCTCAAGACCAATGCAATGAAACAATAACCACAACGAAATAATATTCTAATCTGCAACTACGAACAGACATGTAGGTCTGATATGAAATAACCAGTCATGGATGAACATATCAAAGTACCTCTAAATTAGCTCCAATACTTAATGTAAATATGATTTCTTGAATTGTTGAAGCTGAGCAACAAAACCCATGTCTTTGATTTGCCCAAAGCTGACCTTCAACAATCCACAAACCCTAAGCTGAAATAAACTCTGAAGTACAATGAGTTACCCACTGTAGCAACTCCTCTAATTGGCTAGGTATGGTATTACACATACAAAACCAATGTTCTCATGGAGTTTGACTCCCCACAAGCTCCAACACTGCATAAATATGCAATGCCCTCAGAAATTTGATCACCAAAACAAGCAAATATCCAATATCCTCAAATGAGTTCACAACTCCCTTATTTATCTTTGCATTGACTATCTTCTAGAATCTTCAAGAAGGGGGGAACACCACCTTGACCCCTTTCCTAGTGAACTCAACATTTTTTTAAAACACATGGCCCCTTTATAATTTTTAATTATAATTTCCCTTTATAAAATTATTTTATAAATATATATATATATTATGCATAAAGGAAAATAAATCATCTAAGGCCAAAAATATCACCCATGACCCAAAAATGGCCAATCAACTGCAGAATTCCATGCTGGAGCTTGAACCAAGATATATTCTCCATGGCGTTGAGTCCCTTAGCATCACTCGCATGACCTACAAGGACTCTAAATAGATCATCAGGATCATTACCACCAAGTCACTAAAAATGGGGACATTACGGTCTTCCCCTCTTAACATTGCTTGTCCTCAAGCAATGGCAAGGTATACCAAGATCCCACAACATCCTCTAAAAAATCTCACTGTGTTGATGTTGAGCCTCTATGAACCAAACAAAAAATCCATTATGCACTAATTGTACATTTTGTTCCTGTAACCCATGCACAACCAACTGGACATGAAGCTTACTCATACTGACACTACACATGCCAAACAATTGCATCTAGGGGAATGGTCTGGAAATGTGCCCAATATCCAAATCCCAAAATACCATGTGTGTAATAGGCCTTTGAGTGTCGAAATGGATGCACCAAGCACTATCAATCCACCACTACTCAAAAAATAGATAACTCTTTCTCCTAGGAGTATCATCATGATGGGATCGCACCATCCTTGATGCCATAGGAACTGAAAAGGGGAAACATGTTGGAAACCTACAAAGCAACACCCCCTAACTGGTAACTAAATCATCCTTAAGCTCCTCCTCATGTGGTGTGGGCAGTGTATCATAATGAGCTGGCCACACAATTTTATTGTGCCCAATAAGTCCCTCCATTTGATTGAGGGTGACTAAGTAAGGTCCTCCCGAAGTCATTCCTCTCAACACAACCTTCTGACCCTTCACCTTAAAATTTACCTCTAAATTTTGAAAATTGAAGGTGACATATCCCAAGGTACGTAGCCACTGAATACCAAGGATTATATCTAAATTCTTTGTGCCGACCACAAAGAAATCATTGCACAACTCATAGTTTCCCAGTTTAAGCTTCAGTTGTGGCACTTTCTTGGTGCATGATATGGAGAATCCATCTGCAATTATAACCTTGATTTCATCCACATTCACCAATCCCAATCCTTTGCATACCACAAGCTCCTTAGCAATGAAATTATGTGTGGCCCCTATGTCAATCAATGTAACTGTTAGGCACTGAATTGCACCAAGTTTTACTTGATACTGTGGTTGTCTATCTTCCTACTTTTTGTTTAGGCTTTCACCTAATAACTGTAGCTCAACACTCAATATTGGATGGACCAAAACAAGGGTTTTAGATCCAACCTCCAAAGTAGGCTGGTTCCTTGTCAACTTAGCAGATTGTTGACACAATTATGCTCAATTAGGGTTTGGAGTTTAGGGTAAGAAAAGGGTAAGGTTAGAGAGATGTAGATATCAGTGGATGGATAGGTTAACAACATTACATCACCATAAAAAGCTTCCAAAAAGCCATACTAAAGTTATACATCCAGATCAAAATTTATCCCGAGATAGCTTGTTTCATATATTAAAGAATAACAAAGAAATGTTACAGTAAGCAATTTCAATACCCAGGAAATAATAATCCAAATAGCAGAATTCACCAAAATCTAGATTTTATAGAAATGCACCTTCTAATAACAGAGAACAAACTTCAAAGAAAATTTCAATTACTCATAATAGCTAGTAATCCATGATTGGCACAAACTAACGATCTAAGTATTTATAGAAATACAACCATGAAATCTAAACCTCTTACATCCAGCACAAAAATGTAGCTTTGAGGCAAATATTAATGTATTGCTCCTTGCATTCAGTCCTTCAAAAATATTTATAGTAGTATAGGCAAACACACTAGAGCTAACCCTTAAAAATGAGGTTTCGATCTCTCTTTATAGTTTTCATATTACAATATTCGAGAAACAATACATTCAATCTTGTTATAACAGCTCAAAAAAGAGTTTAGCTAGCATTAGCTAATTCATCCAAACTCTGGGAAATCTACTGGAAGAGCATCCGCCATGGCCATTCAAGATATCTACAACTTGATGATTGACTAGAAGGACTGTAGTTTATAACCTTCTGGATAATGCATTTCATCAATATTTCTTGAGAGTAACTTATCGTCGTCGATCTATAATCGATTATGATTAGATCTTCTTGAAAATATTTGATGTTGTTGGCAATTTTGGGTACTTTGGGTACATTGCTTTTGCTCAAGTGTATAAGTTGTCATTGATGTCAAAAGGTATTTTTGTGTTGATATCAAAAAGAGTGTGATGTCAAAAATATCTTGAGAAAGCTTCATATTGTTAAAGGGTTTTTATTAAAACCATGGTGACAAGGTTAAAGGTTTTTCTTAAAACCATTTGGACTCATTAAGGGTTTTTATTAAAACCAAGCTTAACTTAATGCAAAGGTTTTTACTTCTTGAAAAGCCTTGAAGGTCCATGTTTATTATTAATAATTAAATTAACTCAAACCTTTGACAAAGGTCTAAGTTTAATTTATTATTAATAAAATAATAATAATTATTATTTTAATTATTATTAAAGGGTCTTTTAACCCTTAAGTGACGCAGATAAAAGTTTTCTTTCGTCGACGTGTTGCCATCGTTGGAGGAGCGCCGACGTCAAACAGTTAAGGAGAAATGGCTATATAAGTGGGGATGTTTTTCTAAAGTAAGGTGACCACCGATTATTTGGAGTCTTCGATTTGCGTTTGCTCTGTATCATTCGAATAGCACTTGGAGTCTTCGATTTGCGTTTGCTTTGTATCATTCGAATAGCGCTTGGTGTCTTCGATTTGCGTTTGCTCTGTATCATTCGAATAGCACTTGGTGTCTTCGATTTGTGCTTGCTCTGTGTCTTCAAATCTCCAATTGACGTCTTTGAAATCGTGCTTGATTTGTGTCTTGGAAACCGTGCTTGGCATACTCGAATTTGAGCTTGGGATGCATCCTTACTATTTTGCTTGACGTTAATGGATTGGCAATTGCACCTGAACTATGTTTTTCCAGACTGTGTTGTGAGATGATTAATGCAAGCATTCAATGACTTATGTTTTGGACAGTGCTAGGAAAACGAATACGTTTTCCATATCCTACGATCAAGTGAAGATAAAACAAAGGATAGTTTAATATTTCTTTGTCGAGCACTTGTGCTCCAACGACGATGGAGTTTGAGTAAAGGCGCTCGCTAGGCAGAGATACAAGTTTTGAATCACGTCGAGTGCATTTTTACTTTTGTTGCGATGCACGAAGGAGAGCGGCTGTGATTGGGCTACGTAAGTAGAGGAGAATGCGCTTTAGCGCTTATAGTGGTGGCTCCTCATTACTCCTAAGGTTGGAGAACTAAGTATTGCCAAGGTAAATCTTTTTATTGTTGACTTGGGATATTTGAGTTGATTTGATCAAGAATTATTGATGGAGGTATAAGGTTAAGTTGTAATCTTTGTTTTGACATTGTTATTAATAATGCTTGATGCTTATGTGGAGTAATAAGGTGTAAAGAGATTTTACTTTGTATGTATATTATAATTTTGGTGGTTAATATTAAGTTGGAGTAATAAGGTGTTATTTTGGATCTTTATTATTGTGTATTATTGTATAGTTGCTAAATCTAATTGGTGGTAAATTGAGAGTTAATGTTGTGATAGTTTTTGAGTTCTCCTTCTTCATCAAAGTAAAGGTATGGGCACATTCTTCCATGGTTGTTATTGATTGATGGTTTTCTAAAAATAAGTGTGGAGGGAAAAGGATTTCTACTTGTTTCCTTTTCTTGTGATGATTGGTTGAATGCTTCAAGGTTGATGTTGAGTTGAATGGTGTTGGTTGACTAAACCTTGTTTGATGAGCATTGTTGTTAAAACCCTAATTGGTTGTGGAAAGAACATGAGTATCATTTTTATATGAGATATTGCATGGTTGGCAATTGTTGGGTTGTTTTTCATGTTCTTGAGAAAAGCATAATACATCTATCTTATTCTGTTGAGATTGAGATTGAGTTGAGATTGATACTGGGAGTTAAGTATAGAACATATTGAGTCTCTAACAATTCTCTTTATGCTTCTATGAGGTTGATGAATCACATTGGGTCTCTAACAATTCTCTTTGTGGGTTCATGCTAAGCAAGTTTTTCTTGGTGAGCTTGTTGAGGTTTTGTATAGGTTCCGGTGGGGACTTGTGAACAGGTTTCAGTGGGGACTTGTGAGTAGGTTTTGGACAGGTTCGGTGGGGACTTGTGAGCAGATTTGGACAGGTCCTAGCAGAGGACTTGTGAGCTGAGTTTGAGAGTTCTATTAGAGAACTTGAGGACAGAGGTGCATTGGTTCTTTGAGAAGAACCCGAGGACAGATTTGGCAAGTCTTTGAGAAGGCTTGTATGCAGAGGATTGATTTGTTCAAGAGTTGGACAGATATGATAGATAGAAGAAGACTTGTACTAGACCGACTGACTGTGTTTGGTACATGTTGCTGAGCTGCTGTGGACATGATCATAGAAGGCAAAGGTATCTTAGGCTAAGCATTGAGGACAGGAGGTCTTCGATGGAAAGGAGTTCCACGTGCTGGCAAGAGGTAGAGGCAGTTGATATTCTGAGGGATCATTTCCAGAGCAGAGGGGAAGGTATCTCCTTTGAGCAGAGGCTCATAAATTCAGATAGAGGGGAAGGTATCTCCTTTGAGCAGAGTCTCATAAATTTAGATTGGGAGAAGGTATCTCCTTTGGGCCGAGGCTCATAAAAATTGTAAGTGGGAAGGTTTCCCAAAGAACTTTGAGATAACTTTTAGAGAAAATTTTTGTGGACATAGCCCAGGCTTTCTGGGTGAACCACATTAAAATTGGTGTCACTTTGTGGATGATATTGTGCTTTATTTTGATATTGCTTTGGGTATATTGATTTATTATTTTGAAGTATAAAGGAAAAAGTAAAAAGAGGTCTTATACTGTTCACCCCCCCTCTCAGTATAAGCTTGTGTTCTTCAGATGTTTCATCTTTTGACTACACGCCAACAAAAACCTTTTAAACAATCAAAATTTGACAGGCCAACCTCCACCATTGATTCTCCTTTTTGGATGACTTAGATTAAGTCCAACGTGAGCTGAAAGCCATCCTACTCATTTCCTCAACATCAAAATCTTCAATTTGGATCTGCAACATCAAAACTTTGAATCCGCTCCGGAATATTTTATCTTCCACCTTGTCTTTGTCAATCCGTACTTTTTCATTGCTGACATCATCATATCCTCGTGACTTTTACAGATTTTAGAGATAATGCAAGTCTGGTCCCAAATTCAAACACTTAGATTATTCCACCCCATCGTTATTATGGAAAAAAGAGTCCTTGTTCATTTCCTAGATCGCCAATCCACTCTTTTTCACTACTAATGTCACAATCTCCTTGTGAATTTTGTGAATTTCAAAATTTTTACCAATCTGGAGCAGGAAGCAAAAAATATTATTTCAAAGCGAGAAGCAAAAAAGCCTTTCTAGAATCGGACATACACCAAGAGTCAAATTCACACTTCTTTGTTGCTGACATCACCATTTCTTAGAAACTTTTGCGGATTTTGAAACCCATCGTTATTCCGGACCCAGAACTGAGTTTCTCGGATTATCATCATACCTTAAAAATTGCATAACTCCCCAGTGGACTCATACCCTCAGCATAGCTCTAGAGCGAAATAACAGTATTATCACTTAGTCAAAATTATACAAAATCTTACTAAGTATGTGGCCATTTTGGGCCTACATTCTGGCGCCTCCCAAGTGGATTTGCTGCCAAAGCCAATCGAATCTAGAGTCTTATCCATTGGGCCTTTAGATTCAAGATAATGATAACCTTTGAAAATTTAACATGTTCAAGAAATTATTTCCATACAAACCCTATCCTCTGCAAATCCAAACATTACTCAGAGGATAGAGGTTCATATAGAAACCATGCCAAGGACATCATAAAACCTCCCATTTAAAACAGAGATTGTGCTTGCAATAGTAGTATCATTATTGCCTTTTAAAACTATACACAAATCCTCTTCCTTTATATGGATTTATTTCCTCACACAAAAATTTCTGCTTTATACGCTTCACACCTTTATTGCTTATTTCTGACAATTGTCAGGGTAAAAAACAAAAAATACAAAAATTATGTATTTGTACAAACATAAATGTAAATGACTTGACCGTGAGCCCCTCCTGAGTATGTGAGTGCTCAATATTATCCTTAATCTTCCACACCTCCTTCATATTCATCATATTCTTCTTCTTCTTTCTCTTCTAGAGTCTGTACACTCTGATTATTTCCACCAGAGGTGTCCCCCAATAATTTGGTCATTGATTCCAAATACTGGAGGGTATGTCTCCAAACTTCCTCAGAAGGGTTTGACGTGTCTTTAAGCTGCTTATAAACATATTACAACTCTCCAAAATCCTTGTAATTAGCAACACTTCCTTTAATTACCAAATATTCCATCAAATATCTGAAATAGGTATAGTTCATAATCAATTTGGCAGCTTGTTCTTGTAATAGTGGTTCTGCTAGTGAATCAATCTCAGCTTCATCTTGCAAAATATCTTTGATGTTCTACTGAACTTCTTCCATAGATAACAAGCTATGATCTTCCTTCTAGAGTCCTTTGAAACCAACATGAATCATCTCCTTATTTATGTCAATGATTTCTTTGACTCTTCCATCCATCTTGTTACATAACAACCAAGATTTTTATGTTGCTTTGTGCTTTTTCAGCACTATCTTTGAAGCTATCCCAGCTAGATTCCACTCTTTATTAGAAATTGGTTTAGTAGCATTATCATAACTGCTACTAACCAACCGACCTATTTCTTTGCCAAAATCAGCATGTACTATAATTACCCCATGATTCGATCTGTATCTACCTAAATGATGGAGAGCAACTGGCTGGCATCCTTCAGGTAGTCGATTATAAGTTAAAGACCAAAACATTTTCCTTGGATTTTAGAAAGCAACTCTTGCTTTATCCTTTTCAAATCGTCCTTGGAAAACCTCGAAGATTTGACCTCCTCAAATTGAAGCTTATTTTTTAGACTTTGAATTTCTCTAGTCTACTCTTCATGCAGCTTCTTCTGTTCTTCTAAATGATCTTTCAACTTACTAGCATTTTGAATTTTTTCTTGCCAAACTTTCACCTCTTCTCTTAAAGCCTTTTCTACTTAATTTTTATCATTGATATTCTTTTTAGTATTTCAACATTTTGTTCCAATTTATTCACCTTATATTTGGCTATATCTTTCTTCACACAAAAATTTTCTAAGCGGGCCTTGGCCATCCCCAATTCATCCTCAACATGTAATTGGTCAATATCTTCTATGATTTCTTCTGCTCTATAATCTTGAGCAGTCATCTCATTCTTAGGCTTGCTTACCTATGGAACTAAAGACCTTGAAATCCTCTACCTGGTGATAGGATTAACATACATACTTTTCCTCATCACAACCATCCGACTGGAGGGTTTAGTGAGCTTTTTTACCCAGTAATCACTTATGCTTTGAGTGCTTGCCTATTCTTGGGGTATAGCTACAGACCTTGAAACATCAGCCACCAAAGGAGATAATGGCATTAAAAACATAAGGGCGTACTGACCCTTTGTTGGTAGGGATGAAGACATTCTAACCGCAGCTTCTATTACAATGGTGGAATCTATGACTACTACTACCATTGATATAGGTAAATTAAGTGAAACAAAGACCAAACTACTAGTGTATGGAATGGATGAATTTGGAACACAACATCCCATTGATGATGATAATGAAAGAGGTGAAGATGTGACAATGGCAGACATGGGAGTGGACACCTGAGAGGTTGAGAGTGGGTTTGGAAGAGGTTGTGATAATACATAACTGACTGGTCCCTCCAAGGCTACTGATAGATTAAGAGAAGAATTGTAAAGTAGAGGATGTAATTTTACCATATCTTGAACAGAAAGGGAGGGAAATCCTTCTAGGGATTCATGAAGATGAGAAGGAGAAGAGAGATTAGAAACTGTACCTTTACTTGTAGATGTAGGGTGTTCCTGTTCAGCTTCTATTGCTAGTTGTTGTCCTTGGTCAACCAACCCTTCTATAGTAATAGCATTTATTCCTCTAGTCATTCCTTCTACACATATTTTCTGTAGTAAATTCTTCCAAGTATGGTCATACTTCTTCCACCTTTCTATAGATGCAAATACCTCAAAGTGAATTTTGAAAATACTTTTCATCACTTCCCCCTTCTAGAGCCCGCATATATTTCACCATTAATGCAGCTGCCGCACAATATATTTATGGGCACACTTTCCAATTCATTTCATTATTCAATTTGGTGGCACAAAGGTGGCGCCCTATCTCCTCATTGGTCAAATTTTGAAATTGCGCTGCCATCTCATCACATCCCTTCGGCTACTCTTTGTTTCATGTATGATTTCGTTAGTATTGAATGCACGAGCAATATTTAGCCTCCACGTGTCAACCTAAAACTTGTCGTTTGGTTTTGAATTGATTCCGCTCCAGCTTATTCCAAGCTTTGAGAGATTTCTGGATTAGTACCCTTCTCATCTTCCTTCTGATGGATCATCTTGCGAAATCATCCATCCGGATCTAATCACATGGATTTGAAGGTGGAACGTCATTCCAGAGAACTTTAGGTGGTACCATATGCGAAATGGAACCTTAGCACGCCCTTCTCAACACTTAGTCATTTTTTGAAACAATTTTTTTTTTTTTTAGAACCCTTTTTGAAAAGAACCAATTTACAAAGTGCAAAAAGAAAACAAGTACAAAGTGCAGAAAGGAAGGGAAATTTTTATGTACATATGTTACAATGAAATCACAACTTACATATAGTAAAGCTTGAGGTGGAAACCATTCACCAGAATTGGTTGAATGTTCCCCTCCGGATCCTTGAGCTGAAATACATTAGATTCTTTAGCTTCCACTATTTCAAAAGGACCATCCCAGAAGGAATCAAAATTTTCATGCTTGCCCGACTTTGCTCTATCCACATTCCACCTAAGAACTAAGTCTTCGACTTGAAGTTTTCTGAACCTGGCCCTTTTATCAAACCATGCTTTAATGTCTGATGAATGCTTCTGAAAATGGTCATATGCTTGAGTTCTGCTTTCTTCCAGTTGCAACAAGTGTGTCAATCTGGTTTTCACTGGATCTCCCTCCAATTCTTCCTCTTCTGAACTGACCAGCTTTAGTGCTAGAATTTCTAGGTGAATCGGCAATACTGCTTCTTTTCCATATACCAGCGCATAAGGGGAATTTTTTATAGACTTCTTAATGGTAATCCTGTCCGCCCATAGAGCATGGTCAAGCAATAGATGCCAACTCCTCTTGTTGCCTTCTAGGGACTTTCTCAAAATCCTCAACAGATTCTTGTTAGTAGACTCTGCAAGTCCATTACCTTGAGGGTAATAATTTGAAGTATTTTTGAGAGTGATGCCATACTTGCTAGCAAACTCAATATACTTGGCCCCTATAAAAGCAGGACCATTATCACTCACCAAAGCCTCCGGGATTCCAAATCTGGAAATTAAACTCTCCATAAAGTTGATCACAACATCTTGATCTACCCTTTTTGTAGGGATAGCCTCTACCCATCTGGTTAGATAATCAGTAGCTATCAAGATGAACTTATGTTCTATAGAAGAGTTAGGATTTATAACTCCTATGAAATCTAATCCCCATTGTTGAAAAGGCTCCTCAACTTGAATAGGCTTTAGAGGAGATGCAACATTTCTAGTTCTTCCAACATACCTCTGACATTTGTCACAAACCTGAGTAACTTTGAAAGCATCCTTGAAGATAGTAGGCCAATAATAGCCTGCTCTTATTATCTTCAAAGCTGTAACTCTTCCTGAGCCATGACCACTGGATTGTCCTCCATGAAATTCTTCTAGGACTCTCTTTTGTTGGTCTTCCCTCAAACATTTTAGGAGAACCCCATCCAAGTTTATTTTGAATAACCCTTCTGGTAGTAATGCATATTTTAGGGCATGAAGTCTATACCTCCTTCTTTGAGAAGAACTCAGATCAGGTGGGCATACACCAGTTTGAAAATATCGGGTCATCTGTTCGATCCAATCAGAATCCGGAGTGTGAACAATCTCTACTTGATCTTCTTCTATTACCTGACAAGCTATCATCCCGACCAAAGCTGAAGTATCTGTCAATCCTTGGCACAAGGCTCTACCTCTCACCAACTTAGTGGGATGTATCTCTACATCATATTCTTGGATCTTGGTAATCCAACCAACTCTTTTATCACCTAGGTCACCCTATAAAATAAAACTCCTTACATCCGGATGAACCACATACACCAGAGTTTTGCTCTGTACCAGATATTGTCTGAACTTCTTAAGTGACTTCATCACAACAAACACTTGTTTTTCAATAAAATTATATTTTACTTGATAGTCATGCAAATTTTGACTCCAAAATAATACAGGGTGTTCATCCCCTTGATCATCCCTTTGAGTGAGTACTGAAGCATAACTTTGTTCAGCTCCATAAGCATATAGAATAAAATCTTTGCTAAAATCAGGATTTATCAAAACTGGGGCTGTAGAAATGGATTGCTTGATGATTTCAAAAGCTTACTTCCTAACCTCAGTCCACTTGAATTCTGCCTTCTTCTTGAGTAGTTCAGATATAGGCCTCACCTTCTGTGCAAAATCAGAAATGAACTTTCTGACAAAATTGATCTGGCCTAAGAAAGACTGCAACATATTTTGATTAGTAGGCAAAGGAATAGCTAGGATTGCTTTAATCCTATCCGGTTCTATGGCCATACCTTCTTTTGAGACCACATGTCCTAGCAGTTTTCCCTCATGTACCACAAAGAATGACTTCTTAGGATTTAGAGAAATACCAAATTCTCTGCATTTTTGAAAAACTTGTTCTAAATGATATAGATGATCATTTTTATCATGAGAAAACACAGTCATGTCATCTAGGTAAATCAGAATAACCTTGTTTATAAGTGTACCAAAGGCATAATCCATGGCCCTCTAAAATGTAGCTCCTGCATTAGATAACCCAAAAGGCATCCTCTGATAGGCAAATGTTCCCCACTTTGTAGTAAATGTTGTCTTGTATTGATCTTGATCTTTTACCCAAATTTGGTTATACCCAGAATAACCATCTAATAGTGAGAACCTCTCTGCTCCAGCTACTACTTGTAGAATCTGATCAATCTGAGGGAGGGGATAGTGATCCTTGAGGGAAGCTTGATTCAGATTCCTAAAATCTACACATAGGCGTATGTCCCCATTCTTCTTTCTTACGGGTACCAAATTAGCTACCCAAGTGGAGTGTTTTATCGGATATATTATCTTGGCCTTTAGCAGCTTCAAAAGTTCTTCTCTCATAATGACTTCTATCCTTGGATTGACAGGCCTCTATTTTTGTCGGAATGGTTTAGCATCAGGCTCTAACTCAATAGTATGTTGGATAATCCTTTTGTCATAAACCTTAAGGTCCTCATATGACCAAGCTACAATATCTTGGTATTTTAGACATAAAGCTTTAATATCTTCTGCTTCCTCAGGAGAACATTGGACCCCAATATTTAACTTCTTTTCGATTCTGACTTCTATCTCTTTATAGATCTTCTCACCAACCTTCATAGCTCCCACTTTCTTTCTATCTTCATTATCGAATAAAATTTCAAGGGTAACCAACCCCTTTGGGATGTGATTGTTTCTCAGCTGGATAAAGTCTTGCTGATCTATCTCCTCCAAGTCTTCTTCTTGGACAGTTGTGAAGCATGCTTCTTTTATCATAAAGTCCAGAATCTGTTCATCACTCTCAAAAACCTGCCAGAATATTTGCTTATCCGACACTGTAGGTTTGAAAACCATTTTAATCCCCTTGGTCTTCTTAGTTCCAAAATCTATAGGAGGATTGAAATTAGCTCCCTTAGTTGCCAATGCATCTGCTAGATGATTCTCTTCTCTAGGCACAAAATTCAGGTTCAGGGCATCAAATGAATCCATTAGGTCCCATACTCTATTCCTGTAAGCCTTTAAGTAATGGTGTTTACTGCTACACCTATTCCTTACCTGATGTACTATCAACTCAGAATCACCATATATGTTCAAAATATTGATGCCCATGCTCTCAGCTTGTATTAACCCAAGGCACAAAGCCTCATATTCTGTAGCATTATTGGTGCATGACCATGTCAGTCTATAAGAAAAATTCTTCATCCCTTCGGACTGTGATTGCAGAACTACACCAGCCCTTGCACCATTTCTGCATTTAGCACCATCAAAGTGCATAACCCATGTTTCATTGTTTCTTAGGGATTGATTAGAAATAGTAGGGAGTTTCTTTTCCAATTCATTTGTGATGTTGTATGTACCCATACCAGTTCTGAATTGACTGTAATCCTCTTTGAAAGGCAACTCATCTTCAATGTCTAGTTCCTCAATGTTTTGTACTAGCTCAAATTCTTCCACAGGATTAAGGTTGCACATGTCTTCTTCAATTTTCTCAATATGATAAGCAACTGGCTTCTCAAGAGTTATCCTTATCCTATTTCCCTTGAAAGGTATTACCATGCTAGAATAATCCATATACATACATCCTCCAAGCTTTGCAAGAAATTCTCTTGAGAGACATAATCCAAAATAGGGTTCTAAATCCACCACCACTATTTCTTGTACTATTGTCACCTCAGGGGCTCTGTGCAACCTCATCAGTACATATTTAATAACCCCAACCATCTTTACAGGTGTCCCATATAATTGCAACACTCCAGGACAAGACCGGGTATATTCCATACCCATCTCTTCACAGACTGCTTTAGGCATAACTGTGGTTGATGCTCCTGAATCAATCATGCAATTCTGGACTACCCATCCCTCCATTCTTAAGGATATATAAAAAGGGGGAGGTTTGTTCTTTAGAACAATAGGTGTCATTTCTTTCTTTTTTGATGGGATACTGAGGATGGTGGTAGCTGGTCTATTCTGGGGGCTTTTACTGAGGGAAGCTTTAAGCAAGTCAATCTGACCCGAAATGAAAAGGGTATCATACAGGCTAGCTTTTGATGGAATATTTTTCATCTCTTCCACAATGTTATACTCAGACTTGGTTAGGGATAGTCTTTCCAGTCCTCTGTCAGGCTCACCATACCTCCTTTTGTATTGTTGGGTTGCCTCTAACCTTTGTCTTTTAGTAATAGAGGGGAACCTGAGTCTTTCTTGTTCTTCACTCTTGGATTTCATTCTATCTCCTTCCATTACTCTTTCTGGAATCTTAGGGAAATTATCAGTTTTCTCCCTTCCCTTAGCTCGAGGAATGGGAAAAGTGTCACTGTTATGAGGGGGGAAATCAACCTTCTTTTGAGAAGGGACCTGGAACTATCCCATTTTTTGAGGGTCTACTTGTAAAGCTTTGTTTTCGGACCTCGTCATAACAACAATTGGGCCTTCTTCCTCCAACTCTTTTCCAACCATGATCTGATCAGGGTGCCATAACATATTAACTCTTCCCTTCTGATTTCTTTCAGCTTGATCCATGGCTTGTTGAACATGGTGTTGATACATCACACAAGACTGTGAGTCATGGGGGTCATTGCATACTAAACACCAGACATTTGCAAGAGTGGAATCTATAGAACATTCAGGATCCTCATATGCTGCATTCACCCTAACCTCGATACTATTGCTAGGACCGGGCCTTTGATATTTGTTCACATATGGAAATATCCTCTATTGTGACCTTTCCTGATCTCTCTTCTCCATTGAATTCATTCTGTTACTCAGAGTTTTCATGGTATTTTGTATGTCCAGGATAGCAGATAATTCTTGAGAAGGTTGGGAAGGAAGAGGGGGGAAAGAAGGTGTGGAGGACACAACTTTAGATCCAGGAATCAGATTCATCTTAGGGAATGAAGATGGTACAGAAGGAGGATCCATGTGTGAGGCTTTTGTAGATTGTTCATGGCTACCACTATTTTTTGAGTTGTAGGGCAACACAGTCTTGGTGGGAATTCTTCTTACATTGATCAGGATATTTTCAGCATGGACAATGACATTATAGACTTGGGGGAAGGTTTCAATTCTAGATTGTTGCGTCTGTAGACCTAGCTCTGATCCTAGGGCATGAATGTAATACATATAAGCCAAACAAGTAGCTGGTCTAGCTTCAGGGGGAATTCTCTTCCATGTTCTGCTAAATCTCAAATTAAAGTCTGAGATAGTTTCTTGTTGTGTTTTTTGCATGGTTGTAAACTGATTCAGCAGAGAAAAGGGATCAACAGATTCATTAAACTCTTCTATGAATGGCTCAGCCAATGACTACCATGAAGTGATAGACTTATCTTCCAGAGTTCTAAACCAGTGTAATATCTTTCCATGAAATGATAGGGCTAGAATTTTGACAATAATATTTTCCTCTTTTATATTATGGATTGCTGCCAGATTCAAGATATCTTGGTAGTGCTCATAAGATATTTTTCCAAATCCATCATATGTGGGTGTTGCCTTAGATACAACTTGTGGAATGGCATCCATTTGGGCTAATCTAAGGGGCCCAGTTGAGTCCCAGTTAGGGTACTTCTATAGTGGCTGATTTGGGGCCACATTGTGTGCCATGTTTCTGGCTATAGGTCTTCTTGGGGGAACTACTAGGTTTTCTTCCAGAAGCTCTTCTTCTTCAACAAAATCTTGATCCAAACTTCTGATAACAGTAGACCCTCTAAGGGGTAACTCATAATGAAAGAAATAATCAGGGTTGTTCCTCTTGAAAGACCTGGTATACATGAAAGGGCACTGGTCTACAATACTTTTTTAGGGTCTTCTGACCAGGGAGTCACTAGGTGAACTTTCTTTTCTCCGCTAACAAGGTCAAGATAATTCACCAAATCTTGATTCCTTTGGGTAGAGATAACAATAACTCTTTAGATGGGTTTCATGTTCCTTGTGAACGGTCCCACTAGGCATGCCAAAAACTATTGGGCACTGAATTGCACCAAGTTTTACTTGATACTATGGTTGTCTATCTTCCTAATTTCTATTTAGGCTTGCACCCGATAGCTGTAGCTCAACACTCAACATTGGATGGACCAAAACAAGGGTTTCAGATCCAACCTCCAGAGTAGGTTGGTTCCTTGTCAACTTAGCAGATTGTTGACACAATTATGCTCAATTAGGGTTTGGAGTTTAGGGTAAGAAAAGGGTAAGGTTAGAGAGATGTAGATATCAGTGGATGGATAGGTTAACAACATTGCATCACCATAAAAAGCTTCCAAAAAACCATACTAAAGATATACATCCAGATCAACATTTATCCCAAGATAGCTTGTTTTAGATATTAAAGCATAACAGAGAAATGTTACAGTAAGCAATTTCAATACCCAAGAAATGATAATCCAAATAGCAGAATTCACCAAAACCTAGATTTTACAGAAATGCACCTTCTAATAACAAAGAACAAACTTCAAAGTAGATTTCAATTACTCATAATAGCTAGTAATCCATGATTGGCACAAACTAACCATCTAAGTATTTACAGAAATACAACTATGAAATCCGAACCTCTAACATCCAGCACAGAAACGTAGCTTTGAGGTGAAGATCAATGTATTGCTCCTTGCATTCAGTCCTTCAAAAATATTTATAGTAGTACAGGCAAACACGCTAGAGCCGACCCTTAAAAATGAGGGTTCGATCTCTCTTTATAGTTTTCATATTACAATATTCAAGAAACAATACATTCAATCTTGTTATAACAACTCAACAAAGAGTTTAGTTGGCATTAGCTGATTCATCCAAACTCTAAGAAATTTGCTGGAAGAGCATCCACCATGGCCGTTCGGGATCTCTACAACTTGATGATCGACCAGAAGGACTGTAGTTCAGAACCTTCCGGATCATGCGTTTCGTCGATCTTTCTTGAGAGCAACTTGCCATCGTCGATCTGTAACCGCTTCTGGTTAGATCTTCTTGAAAATCTTTGATGTTTCATCTTCTAGCTGCATGCCATGGTTCTGGTGCAAAAACCTTTTAAATAGTCAAAATTTGATAGGCCAACCTCCACCATTGATTCTCCTTTTTGGATGACTTAGATTAAGTCCGACGTGAGCTGAAAGCCATCCTGCTCATTTCCTCAGCATCAGAATCTTCAATCCGGATCCGCAACATCAAAACTTTGAATCCACTCTAAAATATTTTATCTTCCACCTTGTCTTCGTTAATCCACACTTTTTCATCACTGACATCATCATCTCCTCATGACTTTTGTGGATTTTAGAGATAATGCAAGTCCGGGCCCAGAGTCAAACACTTAGATTATTCCACCCTTCTGCCCCATCGTTATTCCAGAAAAGAGAGTCCTTGTTCATTTCTCGGATCGCCAATCCACTCTTTTTCACCGTTGACATCACCATATCCTTGTGAATTTTGTGGATTTTGAAACTTTCGCCAATCCGGAGCGGGAAGCAAAAAATATTATTCTAGAGCGGGAAGCAAAAAGGCCTTTCCAGAATCGGACATACGCCAAGAGTCAAATCCGCACTTCTTTGTTGCTGACGTCACCATTTCTTAGAAACTTTTGTGGATTTTGAAACCCATCGTTATTCCGGACCCAGAACTGAGTTTCCTGGATTATCATCATGCCTTCAAAATTGCATAACTCCCCAGTGGACTCATACCCTCAGCATAGCTCCGGAGCAGAATAACAGTATTATCACTTAGTCAAAATTATACAAAATTTTACTAAGTATGTGGCCATTTTGGGCCTACAGGTAACCACACACTGCCCCTATAAAACACCTTGTATCGTAATGGATTGTGCTCCCTATAAGTTGTTAAGATGTGCAACTGTATTACTTTCCTTGTCCTCATGGTTTGGAGATTTTTTTGGCTTAATATTCTTGCTGTCCTCAACAATACTAGGTTGTAATAAATCACTATCATAGTTGGTCATACAAACATGACCAAGCATCCAAGGTTTATGGCATGTGAAGCACTTATGCTCTCACCTCAACTGGTTCCTACTGATGTGAGGAGGTTTCAAAACTTGTAGATTTTTTGTAATCACTTCATTGCCTATCCTCCTTTGTTCCTGAATCTCAGAACATTCATGTGATGTGGGTTGTATCGGTTCTCCCTGTTCTTGGTGGATCTGTCCCTGATGAATTGGTCTACTCCTATTTCTAGGAGTTTGCATGTTTTGAATACCCACAAAATCTTGGAATGACATGAGTTTTTAAAAATCTAAACCTAGTGCATACCACTCCTCTCTATACTGTTTATAATGCTCAACAATAGTGAGCTCTGGCTCCTCTGCAGGTGGTGGTGTGGTTGGAATAGCTGGAGGCTCTGGCTGCGATAAAAATCTAGGTATAGTAGGCCTAGAACCACTAGATCCTGAATGTGTACTCCCCTTGTTAACTGCTGACTCCTCATTATTAGGTCTCTGTTCTAGATTATTTTGTTCCACTTATGGACCTTGTGCATTAACCAAAATGTTTATCCCATGAACCTGTTGCTGCATTAGATCCACTAATTATTTTAGGCTATGATGCATGTTATGCTGAGTCTTTCTAATGTCCTCTACCATTTTTCTTTCTATTTCCTCTTGGTTTGATCTCTCACCCATCTGTCTATTTCTTAATGCTGCTAAAAATGTACTCTCTTCTGGGTATGGGTGTGGAAGTTGATATTATTTCCTTCTCAAATTCCTATTGTAGGCCCTCAGATCTCTTTCACTCATGAAAATTCAATCCACAGGATGACAGGATTGGTTTTCTTTGATACCACTATAATGGCCACCCCTTCTACGATTTTTTCTCAAATTTTTCCTAATTTATTTAAATTTTTTTAATTAAGATATATTTTAGTTTGCACAATTATTGCAAAAATAGAACCAAAATTTGCAACTTAATTTAAATTTTATTTTTAAACTAGGGCACAAATTCAGAATGTTCAAACCTTAGATACATTAAAATCAACAACAATGTAAATACCTTTGTAAACGAATGAAGCAACAAGTGTGAATCCTTAATGATGATAAAAAAAATTGAACCCAGGTGCTCCGTTTGTCAATCCAGTTGTCTTAAAATTTTGGTAAACCGTTGCCTGCCTCTCAATGACAAATGCTGGTCAAAAAATGATGTGATTTAGACTGCCTTAATTCAATGTCAGCCCCCCAACAATAACACCTAAAATATCAACCTTAACTATTTTTTCCTTCAATATTCACCCAAAATAACACCATCAACCCGAAGTTGTGGGTTCCAAGGAAGGGCACCCAACTGGAATGTTCGAACCTTGATAGAAATTTATTCCATTTGTCAAATATTATAATTAAATACTTGAAATGATCATTGTCTCAAGACCAATGCAATGAACCAATACCCACAATGAAATAAGATTCTAATCTACAACTACGAACAAATATGTAGGTCTAATATGAAATAACCGTTCATGGATGAACACATAAAAGTACCTCTAAATGAGCTCCAATACTTAATGTAAATATGATTTCCTGAATGGTTGAAGCTGAGCAACAAAACCCATGTCTCTGATTTACCCAAAGCTAACATTCAACAATCCACAAACCCTAAGCTGAAATAAACTCTGAAGTACAATGAGTTACCCACTATAGCAACTCCTCTAATTGGCTAGGTATGGTATTACACATACAAAACCAATATTATCATGGAGGTTGACTCCCCACAAGCTCCAACATTGCACAAATATGCAATGCCCTCAGAAATTTGATCACCAAAACAAACAAATATCCAATATCCTCAAATGAGTTCACAACTCCCTTATTTATCTTTGCATTGACTATCTTCTAGAAGATTCAAGAAGGGGGGAATGCCACCTTGAACCCTTTCCTAGTGAAATCAACATTTTTTTAAAACACATGGCCCCTTTATAATTTTTAATTATAATTTCCCTTTCTAAAATTATTTTATAAATATATATATTATGCATAAAGGGAAATAAATCATCTTAGTCTAAAAATATCACCCATGACCCAAAAATGGCCAATCAACTGCATAAGTCCATGCTGGAGCTTGAACTAAGATATATTCTCCATGGCATTGAGTCCCTTAGCATCACTCTGCATGACCTACAATGACTCTAAATAGGTCATCAGGATCATTACCACCAAGTCATTGAAAATGGGGACATTACACTTCTTCATGACATACATGAAGCATACTCACCAAAATTATAATAAAACCCCATTCATAAAATTATCCTTATATTATCCATAAATATAAATAAACACCCTTCCTTTTTGTTTTGGCTATATAGCCAAAATTACAGTTTGGGGGGGGGATAAATAAAGGCATATACAACTCATAATACAGTTTGGGGGAAGAAAACAAGTAAAGTATTTTCTTGACTCTAAATAGTGGTTTTGGTAAGTGTCTTCCGTAAGTACCTTCCGTAAGTGTCTTCTGTAAGTACCTTTCGTAAGTATCTTCCGTAAGTACCTTCCGTAAGTGTCTTCCATAAGTATCTTCCAAAAGTATTTTTCGTACGTATCTTTCGTAGGTGTCTTTTGTAGATATATTCCATACATACCTTATGTAAATTTTTTTCGTAGTTATCTTTTGTAAAAAATTCTTATAATACAGCATCCGTAAACATGATTTGAAGGCATCATAAGTAACACTATTTATTAAAACCCTTATCTAGATGTTATCCATACTTGTAGCGCTAAAAAAAACATATAGAGATTATAAAATTAGGGTTTTTGAAAATATAGGGAAAAAAATAAAATCATATGTATTAAAAGTTTTAGATCTGGTATGATTACAGTAGGGTTTCGAACAACTATTTGAGGATGTATTTTATTTTTAACCATAAAATAGAGTAAAATTCTAAATAAAAAAATAATAATAAAAATAGTAAATTTTTAAGGGCTCTGCCGACTTCTGAGGAAATTTTGTTTATATATAAATTGTAGGATTCTTGGTGATAAATTTGAAATCCTCTTCTCTCAACCTTTAGCCATAACCATGCCTCCACTCATGTTTCAAAAACGTAGTGAGCCATCATCTATTGAGACTCAAAACCCGAGTGACTCTATAGTTGAGCTTTTCCAAAATGCTCGATGGTGGGAAGCGTTGACTAAGTTTAAAGACCATGATTTAGGGGTGGCTAGACATTTCATAATGAAATGTAACACCGATACAATGTCTACCCATGTTGGAGGACTCCAGCTAGACTTAAACCCTAGCTTGATCTCTGAGGTGTTGGGTTTACCTGAGGTTGGTCTACCTTATTATAAAAATCCATCTAAAAGCATCACTCAGTTGGTGACAAAATTTGGTGAAAAGTGTACAATTCTTAGAGGAGGGATGGATAAAAGGGGTTTCGACTTCTACACTTCCCCTCATATGGCAATAAGCAGTTGCCATTATTATTAGGTTCTTCACTCTTGAGGGATAAATGTATGTCTTATTAGCTTACCACATATGTATTTTAATGAACTTAAAATTCCTAAATAATAAATATTGTGTCATTAATATACCTTACTTTTTATTCCAATCACTGAAATCGATTGTTTTGCGAGTTAAACCCAAAAATTCTCAAGGAAAACCAAGACTGCACTTGATTGCGCACCACGGTTTAATTAAATTGATTATCTTGAAAAAATCTCATGAAGTGAAAGTATCCTGGAATCGGATCGTGGATGAATCCAAATTATCCGAATGCTCGAAATCTACTAGATCCAAGGGGGAACATTCGACATAGGAAGAACACAACTCTTATAGTAAGGAAGAAGAGCCTGAAAGCCCAAAATAGAAATGTAAGACTTTGAAAAGTAATAAACAATCCCGATCGAATATCAGACGTCAAAAGAAGATTGTAGAAAACTTTGAACAGGAAGATGAACAAGGGCCTAAATCTGAATTACCTATAATCGAGTCTAATGTAGAGACCTTATCCTATCTTCGTGCGTAGAATACAATTTTGCAAATAAAAATTGATAGATTAAGGGAAGATTTTACAGAACACTCTAAAATTATCCAGAGAGCCCTTGTTGTTCAGATAGATTTGATTAAGCAGTTTTCTACAGATAAGACACCAAATTATGTGGACTTTATCAACCGGTCGCCACCTATCAAAGTCTCCCCGCATAAAAGTTCTACTTATGGTAAAAAGCCTAAAAAATCTGTAAACTTCAGCAAATAGATGTACATTAATAAATCAATTGACTTTTCAAATATCCTCAAGGAGGATAGTTCCCAACAAATTCTTAGTATTACTCAACAAAATCAACCTAAAAAATTGGATCTACCCATCAAGAAAGGAAAAACATTAAAATATCTTGTCTTGGATGTAGGGATGCCTTTGGAGCTTGATTCGATGGTTAACAATGAGGAACTTCATCCTTCGCAGACAAAGGATACAGAGCAGAAAGGAAGTGCTCAGGAGGTTGAGCACATCAAAATAGTTATGGTGGAAACACTAGTTGCAACAGTTGTAGATCAGCGAGCTAAGGAATAGATACAATGAGTAAAATGAGAGCGTAAATTACCAGAACCAAGACCACGATCATCCTAGATTTTTTCTCAACATGCACCAGTTGGATGAATAATGAATAACCATTATTTTATTAATTACTCAGACTTATATTTTTATGTATTGATTACATTTGTAGTATATTATCTATGGTATTTTATTTGTAGACTTTTATATGATGACATACGTAATATGTACAGTTAATATTTGAAATATTTTTGTTGAACTATAATTTACTGATATAAACTGTTTATTCTCAGCTTTGTGAAATTAATAATTTTTGATAAATTGAATTGATAGATATTTCCTGTATTTTGGATAACTGATTATTTTTCTTATTTTCTTGGAGAAACTTAGCATGATTCTGTTAAATATATCTATTTGATTTGTTTTAGCTGATTTCTGGTAAAATCATATGCATGTTTCAAAATCATTATAAGTTCTGTAAATAGTATTCTCCAAAATTCTGATAATGATTGTAATGATTTATGTTATTCTTTCTATACAAATATCTATGTACTTAGAATTTTTAGTTATTCATAAAATTTTGAATATCTGATGCATGTATAGGGCTGTTATATTCTGTTCATCTTATCTTCCCACATGCATGAGGACATACATAGACTTCAGTCTGGGGGGAAATGATGAGTGGTTATTTGACACATATTTCTATATCAGAATTGTTTTATTGTTATAATTATTTAGTGATTATGATATGTTTTATGTGAATTATTATTGAATATTGTGTGAATTATTAGTAAATCGACTAATTACAGTAATCTAACAAATGTGTTTAATTTATACAAAATTCATGAGTCTTGAGAAAAATGTAGGAAAAAGTGTTGATGATCGATGAATAGATTGCAGAGCTTTGGAGTCGGATGAGAAGACAGACAAATAAAAGGGCCTAGGATAAAATTAGAGCTCGGTGACAATAGTAGTTGACCTGTTACAAAAGCATAATACAAATGTATATTACTGAAGTATGTTATAGATGTATATTACTGAAGCATATTATTGAAGTATATTACTGAAACATGTTACTGAAGGTAACTACTGAATAAAGTTATTGATGAATATTTTACCAACAGTTATCGAAGGATAATAAATATTGTTGACTTACATAGCATGCCACATCAGTGACAACACATTAATTTTGGACAACATATATTTTCACTTAGGAAAATATTTCATTTATTGCATACTATCCGCGAGAATATTTCAGTTGATAAAGTTATTATTTTCTTAATAAAGTTTGTAATCAGATTATTATGAGAAGTTTTAGATATAGACGCAATACTATTAGACCTTTCCTATAATATAGGACATGAGGTCCTAATGTATATCTTGCGAATCATTCAAAATAGTATTGTCTTGTTAGATTTGTTTGTAGGATGCCACTTGGACCAGTCAAAATATTTATCAAATCCAAATGGGAATATGTATTATTGTATGGTTTAGATTATTTTGGGTTGATGCATAGTTATCGCATCAAGAAATCCACAAAATTTGCATGGCAAAATATGTGGAGAAATATTATTTGGAATTGTATTAGTTACAATATAAATTACATAGGAGAGACCTTGAAAGAGGTCTACGGGAAAAATACAAGAAATTATTGTTTGTTCTAAGTTTACAATTTTGAAGAAACATGCCAACATGTACAACTGAATATCCAGTAATAAAAGTATCATTTTGTTCTTCAAAAATGGTAATTTGTATCAATTTCATGTGTTGTTTAATTTATGTTATGTAAATTATGTTTATCTGTTACCCGCATTTATAGAATAAACATAATGTTAGTATTAGTTATAAAATCTAGTTATTGAGATAAATTAAACTAGGGGAGAAATACTTACACTACCCTCTAGGAGGTAGGGCCCACTCCTATAGCCAGTCCCTGAGCTCTCACCCCTACAATAGGTTAGGATTAGTTAGCCTTAAATTAAACTGCATTTCAATTTACATAAAATAAGATAGATTGCACGAGGATCCTCACAAATAAATTAAATCATGCCATAAATAAATTAGTTTACAAATAATTGGTGCATCCGTAAATCAATTCATTAGTAAAAGTAAATTATCATTGCATCGATTATTTATTATACTCTGCATCATTTATTTTTGCACAAGTTTTATTCTGTTTATTACTTTCTTGTACATGTGAAACCTAAAAAAGAAACTTGAGCTAAGTTTAGTATTAATCCCCACGGTACAATCTATACAATATTCCTACTCTTTAAATATAACCTTTATTTCCCTCAGATTGATAAAATTAAATGTAAGCTCTACAACAAATCACCTAGACAAGTTGAAGAGAAATTTGATCAAGGATGATTGGATATGGTTGGTGAGGATTGGATTTTTGGGAGTGGCTCATCTAGAGATAATACATGTCGATCAATAATACATATCAACATTGACTGAGCACTGAGACCCAATCATAGATACCTTCCATTTCCCATAGGATAAATGACCTTAATATTGGAGGATATGTTCAAGATATATCGACTACTAGTGGAGGGAGTCATAGTGATAGCAATAGATGCATCA
Organism: Wollemia nobilis; assembly: GCA_028583015.1. Taxonomy (NCBI): domain Eukaryota; kingdom Viridiplantae; phylum Streptophyta; class Pinopsida; order Araucariales; family Araucariaceae; genus Wollemia; species Wollemia nobilis. The sequence continues at coordinate 46,688 of JAQPPZ010007329.1, forward strand.
TAGTAGGGTATAGTGATGGGGTAAATTTTTGGAATGGATTGGGATTAAGATTTCCATGAGTAGTGGTGGGGTACTATATGAGATATTTTATTTATATGGGTTGTTGTTTCTAAGGTATATACTAGTGATAGTGTTGATATTGAGTGTCATCCTCCCCGAATCCTCAATGTTACAATGTCTATGGAACTTGTTAGGGATTATTTTGAATTTTGTGGAGGCATTAAAAATGTATGTGTGGGAATTGATATTGATAACATAGACATACAAAGAGTTGTAATCATTTATTAGAGGTGATCATCATAAGATGAGCTATAATTCACTAGTGCAGTTGTGGGAATGAGAGTATGTGGTGATTGAGAGACCATGAGGTATACCATATGACACACATAGTTTGATGGGGAAGGACTACCCATACATATTGAGGTGGTAGGGTGATATGAAACCATGTGGTAGGATATCCCATTAGAAAAATTATGAGTTTTATCATTATATGTGGGTGAGCTTGAGGCCCCAGGATATTATTTGACAACCATGAAGGTGTGGCCCAATATGAGAGAAGGAGGCTATGCAACTATGTCAGGTGTAGTGGGCTATATGGATGATTGGCCATAAGGCCATTCAGGTGGAATACTTATAGTTCATACAATTTTCGTGATAGTTTGAGCTTACAAAAGGAGTATGAAACCCACCTATGATATATCAAAGTAAGAGATATGAGGATAGGCTTGCATCTTAAGTTATGGCTATGGAGTATCATGTGGATGATGTGGTGCTAGTACAAAATATAGATGATGTTAGCACTATGATAGAGTATGATAGGTGGTGGGCCACACAACTATGGCACAAATTAAGGGTTGTGGAGGATATAGGATTATATGGTAGAGAGGCTGGTTAGTGACCATATAGACAATAACTAACCAGATAACTAGTTACCAATTGTAAAGTTGATCACCAACCATACAACCAATCACTGACCATATAACTAACCATCAATTGGAATAGAATAAAAAGGATGCATGAGAACACATCAGAACTCATTTCCATAATGCAATTTAGGAAAGTAGAGAGTCGGAGTGATGTGTGAGGTTGATAATTTGACATGAAGTGTTTTTGAAATGGACACATGGAGGGACAATATGTCAAATAGTGGTGTGAGACCTAGCGATGGAGGGAGTGTAGTGTAGGTTGGTTGATATTTGCTCTTGTTTGTGGTGTTGGCACTATGATAGAGTATGATAGGTGGTGGGCCACACAACTATGGAACAATTGAAGGGTTGTGGAGGATATAGGATTATATGATAGAGAGGCTTATTAGTGACCATACAGATAATAACTAACCAGCTAACTAGTCACCAATCATAAAATTGATCACCAACCATACAACCAATCACTGACCATATAGCTAACCATCAATTGGAATGAAATAAAAAGGATGCATGAGAACACATGAGAAGTTATTTACATCATGCAATTTAGGAAAGTAGAGAGTGGGAGTGATGTGTGAGATTGAGAATTTGACATGAAATGTTGTTGAAATGGACACATGGAGGGACAAGATGTTGAATAGTGGTATGAGACCTAGCGATGAAGGGAGTGTAGTGTAGGTTGGTTGATATTTGCTTTTGCTTGTATTTTTCAAGATAAAATAAATCCTAGGGCCTATTTTTAGAAAAAATAAACCATAGAAGCCCAAGCTAGCATAGGAACGGGTAATGGAATGTTAGGATTTATTTTTGGGTTGTGGGTTTTTGTTTTTGTTTTCTCTTGTAGGGTTTTTATAAAATTGTGTAGACACAAACCATCCCTGTTGAGATAATTTTGATGTCTATATGTTGTATTAAATGTACAACCATGTAGACAATTACAAGAACCATACAACAATTGTATGGCTTTTTTAAAGTGATGGAGGGTAAGGAGAATGGAATTGATGGGAGGTATGATGGCAAGAGAGAGTGTTATAGTCATGACATAGGTTCAGGCCACTCTTGGATAGGTTGAGGAGGGATTTGACCAAGGATGATTGGACATGGTTGGCAAGGATTGGATTTTAGGGAGTGGTTCAACTAGAGATGATACACGTTGATTGAGCATATATATTAACATTGATTGAGCATTGCGACCTAGATAGTGGTATCTTCCATTTATCCATAGGATAAATAATTTGATGTTGGAGGATGTGTTTAGGATATATTGACTACTAGTGGAGAGAAACATAGTGATAGTGATGAATGCATCACAACAGGGGATAGTGATGAGGTAGAGTTTTCGAGAGGATTGGGATCAAGTTTCCATGAGGAGTGATGGGGTACTATATGAGACCTTTTATTTAGATGAATTATTATCACTAGGGTAGACACTAGTGATGGTGTTGATATAAAGTGTCATCCTCCTCGAATCCTTAGGTCTGTATTTTTCATGGAACCTATTAGAGATCATTTTATATTTGGTAGACACATTGATAATTATGCATGGGCACCAGCCTTACTGGCACATACATACAAAGAGATGTATGCATCGAGTAGGGGTGATCATCATGTGATGAGCTATAATTTATTGGTGTAGTTATGGGTATGGGAGAACGTGATGATTGAGAGGCCATGGGCCTATCGTATGACACACATGGTTTTATGGGGAAGGACTATCCATACACCTTGAGGTGGTGGGCTGATATGGAGCCATATGAGAGGAGGATCCATGAGAAGCATTATGAGTTTTATTTTTAGATGTGGTTATTATTAAGGCCCCATGATATTATTTTATTATCATAGATAGGTGGCCCATTATGGGAGGAGGTGATTGTGTAGTATATCTAGTGTAGTAGGCTAGATGGTTGATTGACTACAATGCTACTCTTATGGAGTACTTCCAATTCACCTTAGTGGTATGATAGTTTGGGATTACATAGGGAGTACTTGACCCACCTATGATATATATGAGGAAGAGAGATAAGGATAGGCTTACATCTTAAGTAGTGGCTATGGAGGATCATGTGGATGATGTGGTGTTAGTACCATATATAGATGATGTTGACACTATGGTAGAGTATGATAGGTGGTGGACCACACAACATTAGTACAAAAAAAGGATTATGGAGCATATAGGATCAGATGGAGGAGAGGGTGATGATGGTGAGGTTGATGGTAAGGAAGGAGAGGAGGATGTGCCATTTAGGAAATGAGTATACCAATGAATAGATGAGAGAGTGGGTCCATCAAGGCCAGTAGGTGTAGATAAGGAAACAATAGATTTTAGAAGTGGGGCACACTTGGATTTGATGACATGATGAATATGACTAGATTATCCATAGTTATTGGGGAGGTAAATATTTGGATAAAGTAGGCACAATTATTGGAGGTCTAGTTTGTATAGCAAGAGGTAAAATGGAATCTAGAGAGGATAGGGTTATAGGGGTAGCTTGATGCGATGACTATAGAGAAGGACATATTGGTGGTGGATCAATATGGATTGAGGATAGAGAGGTACTTGGTGATAGTCGAGTGGGATGAAATATGGCATCAAGTGGATTAGCTATCATAGCATATAATAATAGGTGAGGGTATAACCATCAATAATAGAGAGCAGGGGTGATGTGGGGGTCTTGCAAGCTAAGAGCATGCAACTACAACAAGTTAGAGATGAATATAAGGATAGATTACTGCATAAGAGAGACATAGATTGAATGTATGAGGAAAAGCTAATGGGTGTGGGCATACCTATTCCATAAATCATAGGTGCCCCATATCGAAACTGTTATAGGAGCATACCATCAATGGTCCTATCAATACCCTATTTTAAGGATCCAATAATGTTGTAGGTAGTAGGAGCAACCACTTATCAAGGTATTAGAAGGCACTAGAGTAGCAGTGATAACAAGTAAGAAGGGAGAGGAACATATGATAGAGATTATGGATAAGAGGGGGGTGGAGATGTTTTGAGAGATTGAAAATAATGATTCTATTTTTGATATGGAAAATTAGCCATGATTTGTGTAGCACTTTTTTTGGATAATGATGTAGTTATTGTGACATGTATATATGTATGTATTATAATGGAGCCCTAGGGATAGTTTTGATGTATCATAGATTTTGTATTTACATGTATTGAGAATTATTTATATGTATACAAATATTTTATAGATTTTATGTACTATTTACTTTTTCATTCTAAATACATATGATGATGATTCGATGGTTGACATGGTATGATGTTATGGATGGATTATGTGATGCATATTTTTAGGTTCTTTGGTTTGATTTGTATGATGAATGTATCTATGTGATGAGATAGACATTACATGTTAGATGATATGGATACGGTGTGCTTATGTGATGTATGATTGATCCTATATTTAGTTACATGGTTTAGACTCACATATATTTTTTAATCAATTTTTAGATTCTTGTGTATGCAATTCACAATAGAAAATAGCTTAAGTAATCAATAACAATTTAATAACTATAATAATACATTAACACAACATAAGACAAGATAACAAGTAATAAACACAATGCTAATAATTATAATGGGGAGACTAGTAGGTACAATGAATTAACCATGAACCTAATAATAAGGAATAATGAACATAAGGAACAAGATGAATGAATATTAAAAAAATGAAGTGAGGACATAGACATTAAGAAAAAATATAATGGACAATTTTCTAACCAAATAAACAATGGACAATGACTAATGATTAATGACATGAATCAATACTTAGGATATATTCACTATGAATGGAGGCTAGCCAAGATGTCATTTTCCCATATATCCTAGGGTTTTTGGATCCTAGAAGAATATAATGAAAGTCAAATACCCTAGTTTCAACAATCAAACTCATCTAATGGCTAGTCAATATCCCATAGAAATCTACACCATCCCAAATAAGATCAATCCTATCATGAACCAAAGTGTGTGTAAGGAGGTTCATTTCCCATACTAAGTGAGGTTGGACTAACCAATTGTAAATTCAATCCAATATAATCTATCTCATCCATGAGCGTTCAAAGGTCTATATAAAATAAGGTTGTTAATGTGACAAACCTATTACTACTTGAAAGGCATACTCCACTGCTAGTCAGATATCTATAGCCTCAATGGAGGTTAGCCCCATAATCCTTTGACATAGCTCCACTACAATCCAAACATCTATAGCCTTGGTGGAGGTGTTTGTAATACCTGAGGAAACCAAGGAGAAACATGTTTGGGTACTATCCTTATTCTTTGAATCTTTTTTGTTGGATCTTGCAATTAGATCCTCAAGTTTAGATTATGCAAAGGATAGGATGAACAAAACAACTTTTTATTTATGGCAAGACTACTTATGGCATCATATTCCTTAAAATCAATATTTAATTAAAGTGTTATATGTGATTAGTCCAAGAAATAACTCATGTCAATCGGGGGAAGCCTAAAATATCCTTAAAACACAACATTGGACAAAGGTTGATTGGATCAACTAGGAATGGTTGAATGATAGAAAAGACTTCTATTTATAAGCAACCTAAGAATATGATTGAACAAGACATTATGATAGTTGGAGTAACCAACACATGCTTACTGATAACCTACAAAAGATAAAATATGTTTATGTGCAACATGGTTGACAAGATAACATGACATATGACAACACACTACATTTAGACAAATGATAGTGAGATATGAAAATGGATGAAAATACAACATATACAAATGAGAATAATATACACCCCAATTATATGCTATTTATTAATTATTCTAATTTTTATTGGAAAACACATATCTATGCATCCAAAAGGTGACCAAATTAACACATTATGAGCTTTGATTTATTTATGTACAAATTTGATGAGTCAAAAAGGGTGAATTCACTGAATGGGTGTCTTGATTTTTTTTGTTTCAAATGAAATTAATTAGTCATAAATATGGGCAAGTCTGAGAAAATGAAAGATTCCACACAATTACTTGAATGTCCAATATTTCTAGAAAAATGATAAATTGACATTTGGGAGTGATTGTAATTTTTTTTTAATTTATTTCATTTGAAAAATTTTGAGGGTCAAATTTTTAGGGACACCCTTGATTTGACAATTTCAAAAACTTGGTTGCAAAAGGAGATAATATTTAGATGAATTCAATGCAAAAAATGATGAGAGATAAGTCCAAATGATTCATAGTATCAACATAAATATAGTAGAAGTAACTTAATTTCTAGGAAGTGCCAAATCCCCCATACACAAAATTGGCTTGATTAGGAAAAAAGCCAATGGGAATAATGATAATATACTGAGGGGAATATCCCAAGGATGACAAAAATATCTGATAGATGAAGTGTGGAGGGGAGAATTCCCATATACTAGGACTAGACCAATGTACAAACACATGGGGCATCCCATGACTTGCTTGTCTTTTGGGAGATCCTTGATTTTATAGGCTAGGAGGAGAAGATAGAATGGAAGGAGAAGAGGAGGATGGTGGTGGTTTGAGTGATTTGGAAAGTAAGATAAGGATGAGGATGAGAAGTTCTAGGTTGGACATGTTGTAAAGAAGATGAGAATAAGAAGGCTAAGGATGATATGGATATTGAGGAATGGGAGAAGTTTGAGAATGAGAAGAAGGTTGGAGAGGTGAGGAATAAGGAGTAGCATGTGTGACAATCAAAAGAGGACTGTGAGGAGGAGAAAAATACAAAAAAGGAGTAGGATTTTAAGGAGTGGACTCTTAAGGTAGAGTGGGAGGATGAAAGGTGAGTTGAGGAATAGAAGAAAGAGGATGGTAAGCAACATTATTTCGCGAATCAGAAAATGGAGAAGAATCAAGGAAAGAAAATGAGAGTGACATCCAAGGGGTAGTATTTTTTAGAAATGAAGTGGGATTTGATGAAGGGGGATGATAAGGGTCAATTTGATGAAGTGTCTTAAATAATCACTAATGTAGGATATCATAATTATGGAAGGAGAAATATCCTTGCATTTTACCTTTGATAGATTTTTGAGCTCACTTGATTGAGCAAGTTGACCAGCCATAGGTATGTAACCTTATATCTCTTTGATCGAATAGATAAGTGGGCTTAATATGCCACCCAAATGAAGTGAATGTATGAATAAATATATAGCATTGGCATGGATCATACTAAATTTTAATTGGATTAGAGTTTTATTTGAGAGAAGAAGAGGAATTGTTTTCCTTTACTCCAACAAAGGAGGGCTAGTGATAGTCTTAGGAAAATTCCTTGGATAATCGTGATTCCAGGATTGAATTTTTAGATGTCAGACATGTTTAATATAAAATATAAGTGTTAGAGGTAACAAGGGTAATGGACATAGTGTCCACAACTTGGGGTATGAGAGGAGGATCAATAATGAATGGGACATACACAAGGAGAGGGTCAATCTACATTTAGAAAAAAGGAGGGAAGGAACGATCAAGAATACAAAGAGGTGTCAAGGAGACTCAAGGAAATTAATCCTATGGGAAATAAGGCAATAAAGGTTGATATGAATTAGGAGAATCAGGGGGTGAAGGTTGGGTGACATAGGAGGAGAAATATCGAGAAGTGTCAGGGTGGAGGTATGGAATGGTTTGGTGTGAGGAGGATGAAGGGGTCCCATTGCTAGGGCTCTTGGATAGAATAATACGAGTGGTCTGGTGCATTAATCCTTGGTCATAGTATGAAGTCCCATTATGTACAACAACACTCGAATATGGGGTATGAAATATATTGGACATGGTACTAAATAAGAGGGTTTGTTGAAGGAGGATGGATAATCCTAGAGGGATCCAAGGGATGAAACTCTTGTACTCTAGTTTGACCTCTAGTTATGACCATAAGGGGTAGATATAGAGTGAGAGGTGGAGGAAAAGAAAAGATGTGGTTTCTCTTTTTTTATTTTCTCTTTTGTTGTTTTGTTTTGTTTTTATTTTGTTTTATTTTTTATGTTAAAATTTTTAATGCTTTTTGTGTTAACTACCCCTAAAATATACAAAAGGTGGATGAGTGAGATATAAGGGTATGTATATGTAGGATCTTCAATATACTTGAGAGTACATGGAGAGAGAAAATGTGTGTAAACTATCAAAGGCTACCTATGGTAGGGGTGGCTCAAGGTATCTAAAAGAAAAAAAACCTCTAATATCTTTGTTAGGGGATGCAAGATGCAACATTATCTAAATATGCTAGAGACCAGTCATCCTTTACTTCACCCTTAAGCAGGCTTGATAAAAAATGATATATGTGCATTCATAATTTCTATAGCCTTGTGAGTGTAGAATCTAGCCTAGACTACCTTGAGTTAATCCCGAGGGTAGTCAATTTTTTGGTGATGAAATCCAAGAAACTATGTGTAACTAACTAGGGTGTCTAGAGGGCCAATTTATGGTTGGTGATGAAATCCAACATCATTGATCTGTTTTAAAAAATGTGTGCAAGTGTGACTAAACTATGTTTTTTTAAATATTTTTTCTATTTTAGCTATGATGTGCAAATAAGATCTAACCTAGGAATGAAAATGCAATGTTTTGTTTTTCCTAAACTAAATGCTACAAATTATATCCTAAACTAGGAATACCATTTTACAACCTAGAATGCAATGAAACAAATCCTATAATAGGAAATAAAAATGTGATTTTATTTAAACTAATGACAAGAAATAAAACCCATACTAGGAAATAAAAATGCAGTTTCACTAACCTAGGAATATAAGAAAGTTAAATCTAGACTAACTAAGAAAATGCATTTTGAAAATAAAGCCTAAACTAGGAAATAAACAACAAGTTCCTAATATAATAAGCAAGTAAATGAACATATCTAGGCTAATGGAAAATGCAACAAATCCTTCTTATAAGGTGCAATAAGAAAAGTCTAATCTAATGAAAGCAAAGTGTAATTTTAAGAAAGAAAACTAAAATAATGAAATCAAATTACAATGTAGTAAAGTAAATCTATTCTAATGAAGACAACTAATGAAACAAATAAGAAAAACTACCGTATGTATAGAAAAGTGTGAAACATGAAAGCAAATATACTCTATGGAAAGAAAAGTATGAAACATGAAAGCAAATAACTTGAAATAAAATCTACTCTAATGTAAAATATGAAAGCAAGTACATTTCATAAAGCAAGTAAAAGTTCCTAGAGCAATAAGCCTATGATATAAAAGAAATGCTTTTCAACATAAATTGGATTTCTAGATTAAGTATGATTATGTAATATCAACCTAGAGTTGGAGTCAAAAGCACCTACTTAAGATCCAAAGCTCTTTGAAATTTGTATGGGGTTGTTGCATAGGCTCTATTTTTTTTAAATATTACTTGTAGCATAAATTGTCTAGGTCTTATTGATTTACAGTAAAAACCATTAGGGTTCTAATGATTTGTAGCAAAAATTATCCCTATTGGGCCAGTTTATACTAGGAAAGGTTTCTAGCCTCCCTCTTTGATGGGTAATTTTTTTTGCTACAGAGGACTAATTTTATGATTTTCTCTACAAAAACTAGAGAAAACAAGTGTAATAATTTACATTTGTACTTAAAGGAAATATAAGAAGCAAATAAGCCTAACTAGCTTAAATTTAGGAGTGATTGTAGGCAACTATATAATCAAATATAAGCTAAAAAATATGAAATTTACACTAAAATAGACTAAAAAGATGGATTTTTTAGGAGTGATAGGTGGGAAGGGGTACCTTTGAATATCTCCAAATATGAAAAGTAGGCCAAAGAAAGAATTTGTCTATGATGATGATAAATGGAAAGAAGAAAAAATTATTTTACCTAATACCTACCTAAAATTGTTGTGATCACTATGTAAATCAGTTACCTGACAAGATGGGTCCTAGTTTTTATCTCAATAGAAATCATTCATTTTGATTCATTCGAGCCAGGCTAGTTTTGAACCATCATGGAAAGATCAGGTTTGGTTGTACATAAAGGTTTAGGATAGAGGACTTTGCTTGGACTTTGATAGATTTAGGATCTGCAAACACATGCAAAAAACATAGAAAGTGAGTAAAATGGTTAAAAATCTAACAAAAACAATACACAAAGTAAAAGTGAGAGAGATTGTGAGAGAAAATCAAAATTTTACAACCTATAAAACATGTTTACCCTTGTGGGGGGTGTGGTTTAAGGGTATTTAAGTGATCACAAAAATATGGATAAAAAGTGTGCCATTTCATTAAAATCTATTGATATTACAATATTGTTTCTACAAATGCCTCTTGGTCTACAAAATGACCTTCCAATGTGGAATCCCTTTGGAATACAATTCCTTGCACTCCTTATTTACTTGAACATCTCAAGAGGGGTGGGATTACATACCACTATTGGTTAAGTAGAGTCTCCAAACCTACAAAACCAAATCATTTGTTAGTAGCACCTATTGGGTCCACCTAAGTTGGATCCAAACTTATAAAAGGGGTAAATAATATAACTTAAATTATTGAAAAATGAGTTCTTAAAATAAGCTAAAACCACAATATACCTTACTGCTCACCTATGTGAATTATTTGCTATGAAGTAGCTTACTAGAACCTATCTCTGATAGGAACCATCCCTGTTGGGACGGTTTTGGTTATAAACCATCCTTATTTGGATAATTTCTCCTATATAGACTTTGGTGAATTTTACTTCAATGGGAGCCTTCAATACATTATCAAGTAGCTGGTATCCATGTTTGGTTATGGATAGAATCTAAAATTCCAATCTATTAATAAAAAAAATATACAAAACAAGAAGCTTCTAATGATATCCATGGTATTGGCACTCTAAGCAAAATGGCTTCTCACAATGCACAAAAGTAGGGTCTAGAGTAATTTTGGTAGAGTTTCTCTAAGCATAATCTCATCCTCTTAAAATGAAAAGAAATGAGGTCCTATTTATAGATTTTTGACAAGGGTGAGATAGTGGTGAGGTGGAGGTGAGGTGGCATGGTCAAAGGGGTATGGGTGCACCATGCCTCATTAATTTTTATGGATGGAAGAAGTTATCACACCACTAATATTGAGCATGGTTGCACCATGCCCCATTAATGTATAGGGGTGGAGAAATTCTTCATCCCACCCATGTGCATTAAATGAGCATGGGGGGGATGTGGGTGCATGGGGATGTGAAGAGTAGGGGATAGGGTAGACTAGGGTTATGTAAACCTAGGCTACGTCAGTGGGATAGTCACATGGTGATCATGGGCTAGGTGTAGGATGGGGTTTAATGGGGTAAAGGTGCTAAGGTGAGTAAATTATTGTTTTTAGGGTAAAAATATCAAATAATTGGATATTTGGAGTAATTGTAAATTAATTAGACATTAACATTAATATGAAATTTTTAGGTCTTTATGTTTTCCCTTTTTTGTACTGTGGTCTGTGTATACACAATGTAATGCAAAAAAAAAACATGACACTGGATGGGTGGCTAACAATAACAAGAATAAATTTGAAAATGGATGACAGTGGTTGATCACGGATTTGAGTGTGTTGTAATGACATTTGATGGAGGATACATAAGGTTGTCCTAAATCATAAATAGTGTAATATACCCCAATTATGTAAGGGATAGATATATTTGAATCTTGCCTTTGATAAATTTTTGAGCTCATTTAATTGAGCAAGTTGACCAACCATAAATATAAGGATGAATCAATTTGATAAAGTGTTTAGAAATTGATTTTGGAGACACTATCTTGTTGAAGATATGAGGTTGAAATTTTTTATTGTTTTATATTGACTATATCACAAATATTTAGGGGATGATGTTCTTGATTTCTCATTAGTGGTGGGTATATATTCATCTTATACAAATACCTATTAGTGTAGAGAAAATATGAAAATAATTTCTTGAGTGTTTGTAGGACAATGAGAATGACTAATTTATATTCCTAAATGATCTCTATACTAAGGAAAAACATTTCATATAATTATCTCATGTTTTTGGATGCTTAAGGTAAACACTTTCCAATCATTAAGTAATTTTATGAACTAATCCTAAGTATAAATATGTATCAAAAGATATTTTGGGGTATGGATTAGATATTTGATAGATCCTCACACTAAAGAAATATTTTTGATAAAATAATCCAATTTTGTTAGATGCCTAAGGGTATTAAGCACTTACCAATCTCTAAATCATTCTACTAGCTACTTCTCCTTAGTGTAGAGGTGAATTGGATTGTGAACAAATTTTGATGTCAAAGGAGAATTTTGGGATATGATGGAGGATAAAACCCTTGATAGCTTAGAATACTCTTATTAATGAAATATATAAGTTTGCTATGTAAAATAAGAGTCATCATGGTGTGCTAGAAAGGTGAGAAAGTAATGAGATTTACATTTATCATGAATAAAGAGTCTTTTTAAAGGCCCACTACCTCAACTACTTAGCTAAGCACAATGCAATATATTAACTAAGATCATCATTGGTCATAGTGAACCTCTCAACTCTACATGAAATAGGTAACCAAGCATCAAGCATATGAACACATGCAAATGAATTGGTCATTCAACAAGCAATTGATGCAATCACGCACATGAGCAAGCAAGACATACACATTCAAGCATAGTATATTTTTAAATACATTATATTTATAGGATCCTTGTGTTATTTACCATCTCATGAGACAAAGTGATATGCATCTAACCCAACTTTAGAAGTTACTATGAGTGGGCCTAACCAATTGGATTCAAATTTACCTTTTTTATCTTCTTTTGAATAAGTATTCTTTTAATTTTCTTTAAGGACTAAATTGCTTACTTCAAAGGAATGAGTCTGCATCGTCTTTCCATAGACTCTTTTGAATCTTTTCATAAAGTAGTTCCAATTGACTAAAGCATGCATTATGATACTCATTGCCAATAAACACATCCTTGAGAAGGATTCTAAGGGATGAAACTTCTAACTCAAAAGGGAAGATAGCCTTAGTTCCATAAACTAAGGCATAGGGTGTAGCACTTGTTGAAGATTGTACACTAGTGTGATATACCCATAAAGTAGAATAGATCTTCAAATATCCATCCCTACCAATTTTACTAACTAGTTTCTTTAATATTTTTGTTATTGTCTTGTTTGATCCTTCAGCCTAACCATTACCCCGTGGGTAATATGGGGTAGACCAATTATAATGGATTTGAAACTTAGCATGAAGTTTTATGATATATTTATTTTTGAAATATGGGGCATTATCAGTGATTATTATGTTAGGTATGCCATACCTTAAGAGGATCTAGTTTAATATGAACTTGGAAACCTAAGCTCTAGTGTAAGAGGATAAGGGCATAGCCTCTATCGACTTGTTGAAGAACTTAGTTGTATTTATTATGGGCTTGTGTCCATATAAATATAAGGTTAATTTTTATTATGATATATAGCCCCCAAGTGGAGAAGGACCAAGAGAATGTTATAGATTTAAATTATTGTCTAGGTGCATGGATAAGGTTATCATGCTTTTGACACTTATTACATTTTTTTATGAAATTACGAGCATCCCTATGGATAAGAAAGTGTGCCATTTCATTAAAATCTATTGATATTACAATATTATTTCTACAAATACCTCTTAGACTATAAAATGATCTTCCAAATTAGAATACCTTTGCAATACAATTTTTGGGATTCCTGCTTTACTTGACCACCTCAAGAGGGGTGGGATTACATACCACCATTGGTAAAATAGATTATTAAAACCTACAAAACCAAATCACTTCTTAGTAGCACCTATTGGGTCCACCTAATTTGGACGTAAACTTATTGAAAAGGTAAACAATATAATTTAAATTACTACAGTAAATAGAGCTAAAAATAATCAAAAAACATAATATACCTTATTTCTCACCTCTATGAATGTTCTACTATGAAATAGCTGACTGGAACCTAGCTCTGATAGGAACCATCCCTAGCAGGATAGATTTTGTTGTAAACTATCCTTGTCTGGATAATTTTTGTTGACTTTGATGAAATTTCCTTAGTAGGGGCCTTTGGTAGGTTTTCAGGTAGCTGCTCTTCGAGTTTGGTGAAACCTGTTCACAAAACAAAGGTACAAAAAAAGAAGCACCTAATATTATCCATGGTATTGGCACTCTAAGAAAAATGGCTTCTCACAATGCATATAAATGGAGTTGGAGTAATTTTGGTAGAGTTTATCTAAGCATAATATCATCCTCTTAAAATGAAAGGAAATGAGAGCCTATTTATAGATTTTTGACAAGGGTGAGAGAGTGGTGAGATGGAGGTGAGGTGGTATGGTCAAAGGGGCATGGGTGCACCATGCCTCATTAATTTTTATGGATGGAAGAAGTCCTCATCCCACCCATATGCATTAAATGAGCATGGGTGCACCATACCCCATTAATGTATATGGGTGGAGAAAGTATTCACCCCATCCATGTGCATTAAATGAGCATGGGGGGTGTGTGGGTGCATAGGGATGTGAAGAGTAGGGGGTAGGGTAGACAATGGTGATGTACCCCTAGGATGGGTGAGTGGGATAGTTACATGGTGACCATGGGCTAGGTGTAGGATATGGCTTAATGGGACAAAGGTTCTAAGGTGAGAAAATTATTGCTTTTAAGATAACAATATCAAAAATTAGGTATTTGGAGCAATTGTAAAATAATTAGACATTAAAACTAAACTAGGGATAATGTGATATTTGTAGGTGTCTAAAAACCATTTCTATTTTCATATAATAACATTTCATGTGAATAATATTTTTAGTTATGGCACCTCCATTGAAGTGACCACAACATGTTGCTTCATGGGCATCCCAAACCACTACTTTGAATTTATCTAAATTTAGGCATCTTAAAATGATGCCATAAAAAGTGTGCTTGTACAAGAAATATTTTAGGATGAAAAAACTTGAACCTTGTTGCCTTAAGCTCTTTTGGTAATTGTGATTTATGCCTTCGGGCAAGACTCCACTCTTAAGGAATTAAAAAATTCCCTTATATCAAGCGTAAAGAATAGGTACTTGTTCAATGGTAAAAATGGCTAAGGGTTCTTGATTATGCTATAGAAAAGTCTTATTTGGAAAATGATAATTGTTGCTTTCATATACTCTAACTTTAGAGGTATAAGCAATGAAATTGTAGCCATGGAATTTTCTTAGCAATTGATAGAATGTTCAATAGTATTGATGGTCATTTTGTCAAAATAATACATCAATTTATGTTTGATATATTTATAAGGTTATAGTTTACCGTATTTGGTTTGATAAATTGATCTATATGATTAAATATTAACTATGAGTCAATAAAAATGGATACTGAGGTTACTTTAGGGATAATTCTTCCCAAAGCCCAAGGATGAGTGCCTCATATTCTATCATGTTATTGGCACATGAGAATTGAATATTGAAGGATAAGGGGATGACTATTTGTTAGGGAGATACTAATATGATGCTTGCCCCCACACCTTTCATGCATATTGCACCATAAAATAAAATGGTCTATGTATCTTGCTATGATACTTCCATGGTGCCTACCATTTCATTGAGGTACTTAAATACTAAAATGTGGCTAGCTTGTAAAGGAGCGACTGCTTACTAATTAGTTATTACTTGCTCCTTAATTGAATTTTGGCTTATAAATTCTAGATCAAATTCATTAATATCCATCACCCAGTTGGTTGTTCTACCTGAAAGGTAAGGTTTAGATATAAGGTGTCTCAATGGATCAACCTTAGCTATCACATAGGTTTTATGACTTAGCATGTAATATCTCAACTTTGGGAGCAAAGATCATTGTTAGGCATAATTTCTCTAGGTAAGTGTACTTGGTCTCATAATTTATAAGGTTATACTAATATATTAGGGTTCCCTTTCCCTATGTTGGTCATCATATTGTGCCAACATAGATCCTAAAGCATGAATTATTGCTATGATTTATAATAACAAGGGTTTGAGGGGATTTGGTAGGATTAGAATTGGTAGAGAGAATATGTCTTCAAGGCATCAAATACCTTTGGACATTTCTCACCCCACTTAAACTCATATCCTTTTCTTAAAATTTTGGGAAAGGGTTGGCACTTGTCCACCAATTGGGATATAAATATCCTAATTGCTTGTACCCTACTTTGTAGACTTCACATCTGGGTTAGAGTTTTTAGGGAAGACATTTAAGTTATTGTATATATTTTATCACGATCTACCTTCATGGCATGCCTAGACATAATAAAGCCTAATAACTTGCTAGATGCCACTCCAAATATACATTTAAAGGGTTTAAGAAAAACTTTATATTCTCGAAGTCATTCAAAAATTTGCCTTAAGTCTTTGACATGATCTTGCCATTTCATGGTTGTCTAAGAATATCATCAACATAATCTTTCATAGTATCATGCATTATGTCATAGAACATGTAGGTCATGGCACTTTGGTAGGTTGCACCAAAATTATTTAAACTGAAGGGTATGACCTCATAGAAGAAGGTACCCCAAGGAGTAATAAACTCTATTTTAGCCTAATACTCAAGTGCAATACAAATTTGATATAATAAGAGAATCCATCCATTAAGGACATCATCCCACATCTAGTAGTAAAGTCTACTAACATATATATTTGGTAGAGGAAAATCATCCTTCGGGTAGACTTTATTGATATCTTAAAAGGTTGTACAAACTTGCACAACTACTTCCTTTGTATCTATAGGGACTATGTTTGAGATATAGTTAGAAAAGTAAAATTCCTTAATAAATTTGACCTCCAAAATATTTTGGAGTTCTTATTTAATGTGCATGACAAATTAGTATGCATCATTATTAGTTTTGTTTTATCAGCTTACATTCAACTTGAATACCAAGTGATGGACCACTAATGATGAATCTAGTATTCACACATTTTCATAGGACCATTCAAATATGTCACAAAATTTGATTAAGAGCTTTGTGTATTCTTTAGATTCTTCTAAGGTTAGAATTTTTTTGAACTTTATTATTCTTGGGTTATCATTTGATCCCATGTTAATGTCTATAGTTTATTATTTTAATATATTAGATTCATCCTCATATTGTGGAGGGGAAGGTAAGACCCCCAAACTTTGAAGCTGGTCTACATATAAATCCCATTGCTTAGATTTAGTTGACTAAAAGAGATATTTGACTAATTAAATAGGCCCTTTGGTAGGGATATTTTCTTGAATAGGACAATCATTATGATTATCCCTAAAAGTGCTATCGGGTAAAATTTTTGCCTCATAACCATTTATTGTAGAGTTTCAAGAAGGTTTTATATTGGTTGAGATGATATGTTATTATATGCTTAGGGTAAGGTTGATCCACCCTTACTATGGAGACTAAGTTTGGACTCTTTTTGAAGCTTCTAAATGGGTTTAATACTTAGTGTGTTGATTTGTGCATATTGTGTAAATAAGTCATAAAGGTAGAAGGGGGAAGGATTATCCTTCTCCTCCTCATCCAAATCTAACCTCTTAAAGCTACTTCCATTTGAGTTTCTATTGAGAAAATACATACTTCCTCATCATCACTACTTTCTAAAGAAGCATAAGGTGTCCTTTCATTAGAGTTAGGAAAATATCCCAATCCCCAACATCCAAGCCAAGATTTTGATTCTATGGGCTCTTTTATTCCTTAATTTTTAGATCCTAAAACTTTACCTTTATATCTAAATTTGTAGAGGATTTTTTAGGTATGGGGTAAATATATAATATATAGTAAGAAGCATACTTTTGTCCTACTCGACGATGGTTTTTACCATAGATTTTATCCTTGTTTGTTGTTCTTGCAGAGATGAAAGTGCAACTTCTAGTCTATACCATTGTTCGTCTTCTAGAAGGTAACCTTAAAGTTTGAGGGGATAGGGATAGCCTAGCTAATTCTAAGGCTAAAATATTAAGTTTATTGGTGAGGCTTATGTGGTTAATGTCTTGTATCTCAAACTTTTCCTTACCTTTTAATGCATCTTTACTATGTATTCTAGATTTTAGAATTTTGTTAGTTTTTCTAGATGCAACAAATTTTATAGAATCATTGATAAAGGGGTAAGAAACATTTAAGGAAGGGCACAAGAAACCCTTAGGATTATCAACTTAGATGGTTTGATAATAAGTGAAAGGTTCCTTATCACACTCAATGTTATACATTTTTTCTTGATATTCAAATTTTACATATTGAAGATATATTGAGGGGAACGCTTGCATAGAGTAAATTTAAAGTCTTCCTAAGAGGAGATTTAATTTTAGGTCACAAGGCAATACATAAAACAATGTTTTTCAAATGTGGACCCCCACTTTAATTGGTAGGATTATTGATCTCACAACTTTTCGCTCTTCATTGTCATAAGATTTTATAACAATAGTTGATATCAAGCCCTATCATTTGGATAAATTTAAGGCTGCAAACATCAATAGATGAGCCATTATAAATTAAAATCCTTTTGATACATTATTCATTGATATGGCATGCAATGTTTAAGGGTCACTCACCTATCATCGAGGGAGGGGGAAGATAATTATTAAAGAAGGATATTGTCACATAATTTACCATTATATACCCCACCATGTTAGCCAAATTTATAGGATTAATATCCTGGTGGATGGTTTGTTCACTTAGGAGTTTAAGAAAACTCTCTATGAATTGACAATGTTACCAAAAGGCATTCTTAGTTGGGGTTTCCTCCAATTGTTGTTGGAGGTTGAATGGATTTTTACATTTATCTTGAGGCTTTAGAACCAATGGTGGACCTTCAAGGGCTGATGCATATCTAGGTTGGAAGACTAAAGGGGTATTAGAAGGTTATTCCTTAGATTGACCCTTACTTTATCTAGTTGCTTGGTTATGGCACCAATCTGGATCATCCCTACCAAATTCTGATATGGTAGGGGAACATTCCTATATGACATGATGTTAGTAGCATTCTATCCTTGCTTAGGTAGAGGATATTGGAATATCCCTAAATCTTGGTTAGAGGAACTTCCTTGCTTAGAACTTCCTACCACAAGGTGACCTTCATATATAAGGTCTTGCACAAGGTTTTTGAGAGTTCTACATTTGTCTGTGTGGTGCCCATTTATGCAATAGTAACCACATTGTTCATCTACCTTAAACCATGAAAGCTTCTCTTTTTCAAGATCATGTTTCCTTAGAGGAGACAACTCTATTATATTTTCTTTCAAAATTTAAGTTAGGATATATGACAAAGACTGGTTTAGCCTGGTGAAATTTCTTAGAGGCTTCTCTTAGGTTTCATTCAAGATATGATTTTGTAAGGTAGCAATGATGTTTACATGACCTATTTTTACATTATCAACATGGTGAGAGTTAGTGAATACATTGCCAATTATATGCTTATTTTTATATTATGATTTAGGGTTAGAATAAGATGGTTTTTCATCTTCATTTTTGGTTTCTAATTGTCCCCTACATTGGAGGGCAACTTCCATTTACTTAGCAAGATCTATTGCATAATGAAAGGATATGACATAGGTCATTTATAGGGGGTATGAAAGATGTCTTTAAGTTTTTGTATAAAAATACATAAAATATCTCTAGGTGGTAGATCAAAAGGAATTTTTCTAATCAGTGCCCACCATTGGGGTAAGAATTCATTAAGAGATTCATTTTTGCATTGTTTTAGTTGATACCAGTAATCAACTATGCATATTTTTGCAGTTTAAGCAATGTAATTCTAGATGAAAATTTCTACCAAATTAGAAAAGCTTTTAAGTAAATGATGAGGAACTTTATAGAACCAATTTTAAAGCCTCACCACCAAGGCTAGTGGAGAAAATTTTAACAATGCCCCATCATGGGTGATGACGTGGCATGCAACTCTAAAGATTCGAAGGAGCTCTATTGGGTCACCTTATACTCTATACACTAAAATTTTAGGTAACACAAAGCACGAGGGATATGGTTTATTTGTTAAGGTAGGGTCTATAGGTTCATCAAAACAATATTTAGAAGATTATATTTTCATTGCATCTCCTTGGATGGAAGCCAATTGTTGGTTTAAATTCAAAATTTTCTTTTGCAATTTGTTCTAATATACAAGTTAGATCTTCGAATATAGGATAAGGGATTTGTGGTGTGGTAAATTTTGGTTGTGAATTGATCAAAGTATAATATTGTGAATTTTTGTGGGTTGACTGAAAAGGAATAACCATGTTATTAAGTGCAAATTTGTTAGAAATAAAAGGGTTAGAAGATGAAACATTAGGAATTGAAACTTGTGAATATGGTATGTTGATGAAAGTATTGGAAGTTATAAAACTTGAAGGGTTAGGAATACTAGCAATGATGTCCACTTTTTAAACATGCAAAAAACTTACTAGTTGAGATATTGGCTTATTTAATCTAAAGGAATTAATATTGGAAGGAAGCGACCCTTGATTCCTAGAAGATGATGGAATACTAGGGGGCCTTCCTTCTATGGTTGTTGTGATTATGGGAGATTATACCTTGTTATATTTAAGTTAGATGGATTGACATCTAGATATATATATCCATGTGAAGGGTCCCTCTAAGAGCTCATGAGATTAGAACTAGGATATTGCAAAAGATATATAAGGGATTCCTCTGTGGCTAAAGTGGTTAAGGGATCTTCCTCAACTATAAGGATTATCTATATTGTTTCCCTCTTTCCTCTAAGGAAGGTGGCTAAATGATCCATTGACCTAAAAATCACTTTCTCCTCCTGATTATGCATAGGGGAAAGGGTACCAAAGAGAGTATTTTCATCATATTCTCCATATTCATAGATAGTATTTTTGATAATATTTTTCCTTATCAGGAATATTAGGTAGGGTATTAGGATTTTGGGTCATTTGATGCACAATATTTCGAGTTATATATGGAGGTTCAGCCATGGCCAAGGAAGGGAGTTCAATTAATTAATATTTTATTTCTAGAGTATTTAGAGCAAAGAAGAGAGGATGTTTAAGACCCTTATGTTAGCTTGGGAAAAAAACCCTCATTATGACTCCCACCTCCCATAATATAGTAGCTAAGGGATATATCCCCCAAGGTTTGTACGTTGGGTTAATAAAGGGGTCATTATCCTTCCCCTAGTAGGACTAGCAATTTTTAATGTTCTTGTTATCTTAATTTAATGTGTTTTAATGAAACAAACAAAGTAAGCTGGTGTTTATTAAATTTTAATAAATTTTATCTTTATTAAGGTTAGCCTTGGTCAAAAAATTAGGATAAGGACTTGGGTGGTGTTTCATGTCAGGTTCACCAAAGTTATGGGCACCAAAAAGGGGATCCTATGGAGGTATTGGTCTCATTAGGTCCTTTTTTCTTAGGTATCCCACACTTGTATGGGAGGACATTGTTTTTTCCCTACCGTTTGTGCTCTTACAAAGATCTTATCTTTGGTAAAACAAAAAGTTTTAAGGGTTAACCAAGGTAGTTTTTTTTTATTTTCCAAAATCTAGTGTTATGTGTTGGTTGTGCAAAATGCTTAAGCTTTTTGACTAACCTAGTGTCTAATTGCAAAGGATTATAGGGCAATGCAAATGAATACAATAATGTGGTGAGCAAAGTCTTATTTGTAATTTTGATTTTTGAAGCTAGTTCTAAAGTCTAAGACTAAGTTTAGTGAATTAAATTTTGTTCTTCTCATTGTTCTAGACAAAAAGTGTAGACAAACACACTAGCTTAATACAAATCTACATGTAATTCCATTTCAAATTCCTAATTGATAAACAAAGTAAAAGGGGTAATGTTGGGCTAAAGAGGTCTTTTGTTGGCTCTAAAAAATTAATACACTTAACAATGCATATTGCTAAATATGAAATGAAAATACATAGGAAAAAATGCAATCATACAAGAGCTAACCTAGATATACCTTTTGTTTCTTTGATGAAAAATAACCTAAAATTTACACAATTTTTTATTTTTTATTTTTCTCTTTTAGCAAGGGTGAAAGGACAATATACACAAAAAAGAATAGCCTAAATATAAACTATATACATTTCTTATTTTAATGCCTAAGATATGTATTTCCTTTAATATTTAGTGAAGATTCTAAGTTCTTTGATTGGAACCTTCTTAATGTATTAATGTGATAATAGAAAGCATGAAACAAACAATAGATAATGGACAAAAACAAAAATTGAAGAGCACCTACTTGTCCTATTGATCAAGATGAAACCGCTGCATGGAGATGAAACTTTCACTTCCATGAAATCATTGCCTACAACTCTTCCAGATACTGAACTTGCTAAAAACTTGCAAAAAAGGAAAACTAAAAAAATAAAATAAAAAATTTGGGGGCCTACAAAATAGCCAAAGATATCTAACTATCGATAAGGTATAGTCAAATTCCCAAATGTATATAAAAAATATTGTAATGATCAAAAATTGGATGTCAATCTTCCTGTCACGAATCTTCTACCTAAAATTAAACTAGTCAATATATTTATTTTTTGAGATAACAAAGGGATAATAGAGAGTACACTAAAAGGTGGTTGGGGAAGAATGATTTCAAGTGATAAAATGTGGTATTAACTAAATTAGGTGTATAAATGTTGTAATAAATTTGATGTTGAAAGGATTGAGGTTAATTTCTTGTCCAAAATATGGGTGGTTGGAAAATTCATATTTGAGGGAGAAAGGATTCAAGTCTAGGTCTAAAAATAATGGAGCAAAAAGAAGATAGAGATAGAGAAATCTAAGGGGTTGTCAAGCAAGCAAGATATGATTCAAACTGAAGGATCTTAGACTAAGATTCATAGGAAAGAAATCACCACCTAAATTAATAGGAACAAATCTAACTGAAAATTTAAGAATTAGGGAAAACACTCTAAAAATAATTACTAGAACAAATCCATCACCTGAACAAGCTTTATGCAGAGACTTCACTTTGTGGGAAGAAACAAGATAAAAGGTGATAAAAGTTGAGT
This sequence comes from Wollemia nobilis, assembly GCA_028583015.1. Taxonomy (NCBI): domain Eukaryota; kingdom Viridiplantae; phylum Streptophyta; class Pinopsida; order Araucariales; family Araucariaceae; genus Wollemia; species Wollemia nobilis. Next base: position 69,510 of record JAQPPZ010007329.1, read on the forward strand.
GTGATACTACCACTAGAGGCTATTAAGAAGGTCTATAGATAATGTGTTACCATAGAGACATCCTCTAATGTCCTTCAAAAGGTGGATATACACAAACAAGAACCAAGTATTTTACAAAGGATTTGTTAGCATGCACAAAAGTGAACAAAATGATATTAAAAAAGAATAAGAAAGAACAATGAATTAAAAATATATAAATGAAGAATTAATAGAAACTACTATGATTATTTACATAAATCTTCACAAGTAGGAAAGCACTTCATAGTATAATTTTGGTATCTCATTAAAGGAGTTCAAGTAAAATACAAACAACACTTCATTGTTTTAGAAAGTCATACCAAAATGCTTCCCCATTGGTTCCTTATATAGTAAATGGTGGCCATTTGAGAGGGATGAGGTGTCAAAATATGATGAGTTGAAGAGTGTTAATAGCTAGTTAAATACCTTGATTGGTAGTTGGGCATTTATTAAAGATTGACCACAAGTTAGGTGAATTTGATTGCCAATTAGAAATTCTTGATTACGATTTTGATTGCTAATTTAACAAGCTTGGATTGCTAGATGACTAGGTTGATTACTAGCAATATAGAAGCTAATTACTTGTGAGAGGTAATCATGGGAAAGTATGGATGTTGTATGTGCACCTAAAATAAATATGTTAACTTTGAATTCACTATCAGAGGATTCATTACTCAATTAATTCAAGCTTTTGACCATTGTCGACCAAACTTCAGTGAGAGGTAGAAATTGGACAGGATAACTTACTTTTATAAATTCACTGCCTAAGATGACGAGTTTGTTGCTTAATAAATTTGTTTTAAGGTGATAAATTTGTACAAGGTTGACTAGGTTTCAACACTTGGATTTGAGAATTTGGACCCTAGATAATTTTATTTCTTGGTAAATTAATGGTGATATTGGTATGATTGGATGGTTTGATTTTTGGTAACTATAATATCAAACTACCAATGATGCTACCTATTATCTCAAATCACCTCCCATATTTAGGGTGAATGAAGATGGTATATTTGAGGTGGACCCATGTGTCACTTCATCCCTGTGGGGCACTTATAGGCAAACAGATTGGTGTGTCATCCTCACACCTCAACATTTAGGAAAAGGTGGATCCATGTCATGATTCCATTGACTTCTATGACTTTAAAAAATATGATTTTAATATGTAGTTGTGTTGGTTCGTCTTTCATACACACCCCATGAAGAATGAGCATAAAATACCAATAACACTTTTACGGGATAAATCCCACTCACTTTAGGATCTTGCTGGTTATCCAAGGTGTGAGTTACAGAGTTGGGTCGAATGGCTATTCACTCTTTTCCGCTTCTAGAATAGTTTCAAGTAGACTATCTGTTACCTTACAATGGGTTCGACCTTCGTTCAATAATGTTTAGCGGTTGTTATCTTTGTTGACAATCAGATTTACAATGAGTTCTTTGATATAGCTCTTTATGCTTTAGCAGATTAAATAAAAGACAAATTTGAAAGAAAATAAAAATGGATCATTTAACGGTGGAACAGAGAGAGTAGGGTAGGGCAAGAAAAGAGAAGCTTATCTAACTTAGTTGCAAATCAAAACTACCAATTTTAGTTACACTATTTAGCTTCACAATAAAACCAATCAAAGAGGAAGGTGTCCAACTTTCTAAGATCACCTTCTACTAAGAGCATAAGACGGAGATGACATAGATCTGAAAGAAAACCATAAATAGAAGGGAAGTCGGTGTCAACTGGTATCTCTCACCAGTAGCCTAGCTCGCGCAGTGAGGATAGAGCAATTAGAACAGACCCAAACCTTAAATCTTTAATTTTCCCTAGCATACAACAAACGGAATGAAGCCTAGTAGCATATTCAATCTTGATAACACAGATTTACAACTAAAATAAATAAACCTTAGCGAGACAAAAACAAAAGAAGATGCACTTATCGCAATCCGAAAGAGATTAGGCTCCTGGCCATGCTATCATAGAAAAATGATGTCACACCAACCCCAGGTACAGAACAAAGCATTCAAACAAGATTTGCAGGAAATTGCTAAAATGTCTTTTATTCTAAGTTTTCGCATCCGGACTTTACATTCAAAAGAAGTATATATAGACTCAGGACAGACCCTGATCTTTTCAAAAATATCTTCTTCCAAATATCTAAATCTTATCATAAAAATCCCACCGCCGAGGCTTTACAATATAAGGCATTTTTATATAGAGTTTTTGATAAGCCCTAATCACTCTGAAAATCTTCGTGTGGATCTTGCCATAAATGGAGAAGATAAGACTTGGTTTCATCCTCATCAAATGGACACCGCGTGTAAATGTATCTTCATCTTTCGATAAGCCGTCAGAGCATCTCATTAATTCCTCTGCAAAATTTGGATGAGTCACCGACTTCCTAGGCCTTCTATCCTCGCACAACCGCCTTTGTTTGGTTCGAGTTGAAATTCTCTGCCCACCATTACTTTTGCCATAAATTTTCCTGGCAAATGCATCCACCGAAAAATTCCTTAAAGTCTTTATTTGTGGCCAGATCTGCAAAATCTGGATGGATCAGAAATTCCCAGCATCTCCTATTTCCATCTGATGGTCCTTGCTTGATTTGTGCCGAAATTTAGGTTTGTCTGTCTTTCTCGCCATTACTTCTGCCATTATGCAACTGTCGGATCACCTTCTGCAAAAGAAAAGCAAAGGTTAGAATTTTAATTAATTAATTAAATTTTCCTAAGGTTTTTTAATGTTTTTCATTTTAATTAATTAATTATTTTTTTTCATTTAAATATTTCTAGGGTTTGGACTGTGTTGAAAAGCTTCCACTTCCTTTGGATGGGTGATGAAAAATTTAAAGAATGGCCAAATTTTGCAAAATGAATATAAATCCAAAATGCCATATCAAGCAACTAGCCTTCGTAACAATTCAAAACTTTAATGGACTTTAAAATATTTTAGGGCAAAATTAAATTTGAGCGAAAGTCCGACATGTAATGAGCATTAGGGTTTGATTTCCTTCTTCCAAGCTCATATTCTCATGAAATTAAAACATGTCACGATATCACGACATTTCCCTCAATTCATTTCTCCCAAGCTTTTGCCCTCATGAAAATGGAACATGTCGCGATATCGTGACATTTCCCTCAATTCATTTCTTCCAAGCTTTTGCCCTCGCGAAAATGAGACAAGTCCAAAAATGGAACATGTCGCGATATCGTGACATTTCCCTCAACTTCATTTCTTCCAAGCTTGTGCCCTCGCAAAAATGAGACAAGTCCGAAAATGGAACATGTCACGATATCGCGACATTTCCCTCAATTCATTTCTTCCAAGCTTTTGCCCTCACGAAAATGAGACAAGTCCGAAAATGGAACATGTCACGATATCGCGACATTTCCCTCACTTCATTTCTTCCAAGCTTGTGCCCTCGCAAAAATGAGACAAGTCCAAAAATGGAACATGTCGCGATATCGCGACATTTCCCTCACTTCATTTCTTCCAAGCTTTTGCCCTCACGAAAATGAGACAAGTCCAAAAATGGAACATGTCGCGATATCACGACATTTCCCTCACTTCATTTCTTCCAAGCTTTTGCCCTCACGAAAATGAGACATGTCCAAAAATGGAACATGTCGCGATATCGTGACATTTCCCTCACTTCATTTCTTCCAAGCTTGTGCCCTCATGAAAATGAGACAAGTCCAAAAATGGAACATGTCACGATATCGCGACATTTCCCTCAATTCATTTCTTCCAAGCTTTTGCCCTCGCAAAAATGAGACAAGTCCGAAAATGGAACATGTCGTGATATCGTGACATTTCCCTCAATTCATTTCTTCCAAGCTTGTGCCCTCGCGAAAATGAGACAAGTCCGAAAATGGAACATGTCGCGATATCGTGACATTTCCCTCAAGCTTTTCTTCCACTTTGCAAATTCTCCAAAAATTGTAGGTTGACTCCAATGACTTTGTCCATCTGTATTTTGCATTTTTACATATTGGTGAAGGATCTTCCTTACTCAGAAATGATTTTAACATTTGAAAAATGAATTTTAAATTGCTCGAGAATGGTCAGCTTCACATGGCGTAGAAAAATGATGAAAATTCAAAGTGCCCAAAATTTGATGAAACTTTACAAGCATCTAAATAAGCCCAATGGGTATCCCAATATGCAAACGGAACTTAAAAATTCATCACGGATTAAGAGAAAATGCATTTAGAAGTCTGCTGGCCAGAAATAGAAAAACTATTGAAAATTAAAATTTCTGAAATGATTAATATGAATTAATACATTTAACATGCAAAATTTCAGAAATTTTAAATTGAAATCAATGCCATATGCAAGCCTACTTGGACACTTTGATGTAGGCAAAATTTGAAAAAGGATGCAAGCAAAATTTGGAATTAAAACCCGAAAAACTCAAGAGGGTCCCTGCGGAACAAATGAATATTAAATATTTTCAAAGGATGGAATTTCATTTTTTTAGTGGGGGTGTGTTGCTTCTCAACAAATGGCGATATCTGCGGGGAAAATAGTAGCACTATTTAGAATCCAGAACTCTAGTTTCAAAACAATTTAGACTATGTACCATGCTTTGCCACAAATATTTTCTAAAATGATTTAACTACTATCTGTTAGTTGTTAAAGTTTCCCAAGGACATACTAGGTTGAACCACTTAAGGAAGATTCTGATGTGCGATTATAAGCGTATAAACCTTCCTTCAAGGATGACCAGGGCTTCGAATGCTTACTATGGATTGATCAACTATTTAGATTGTGCAGGGGAAACCGAGTAGAGCTCTGTTTACTAGTTTAGCCTTTTACAACCTCGACAGAGTTACTCTTTAGATTTTCAAGACCCTGATTCACAACTATGAGGTGGCATCTATAGCTTGGTGAACACGTTTGAGATGTATCCTTCGGGAGCCTTGGCTATCTCTTTCTATCACATAACCTTTTTTCTTTTTTTTGCAGAAAAGAGTGCCGGTTTTATGTTGGCTTGCCCAACTTTCACCTTCTCTCTCTTTTTTTTTTTTAAAGATACCGATAGCTGGAAAGCCTTGCTAGAATTTTTTTTTTTTTATATTTCATTGATCGAGCAATTGATCGACTAACCGTTTCATCCCGGGTACCAATAGCCTCCTTGGACACTTAAAATAATTTTATGAATCGGAGTCCCCTCTCATGACCAACTTTTCTTGGATTCCCCTGGGAGTTCTTCAGCCAAGCAATATAGTAGTTTCTTTATAATCAAAATAATTGTGGCAAGCAAGATACAAAATCCAATTATCTTTCTACTATTGTTCTAAATAACAAGTAGTTCCACTTTTTAGTTCTAGCAGACTATCTCTTAACAAAAATAAAACAAAATGAAAACACACTACTTCAACCTTAAAATAAAACAAAATAAAAACACACTAGTGCCAATTTTAAATGTTGATTTGTGTTTTGTTGTTTAGGCAAAAACTTCAAACAAACAGGATTTTAAAAGCTAAAGAGGAGGGAAAAAGGCCACCAGTTAAAGATAAATTTGCACAGACCTCAAAAGATAAAACACAGTACTTCAAACTTTAAATAAAACAAAATAAAAACACACTACTTCAAACTTTATTTACAATATATACATATGCACAAAGTCTTTGTGATTACTCAAATGATGTAGTGGATGGAACAACTGAGAAATAATGCTTCAGATATTGACCATTGACAGGAAGGTTCAGAAAATTACCTTCCAGGTCCTGTAGACGAAATGCATTATTACCTAGGATTTCGGCAATCTGGTATGGCCCTATCCATAGAGGTTGCAACTTGGTGTGTTTACCTTTCTTTTCATGGGCTTTGTCCCATAGAAGCACCAGGTCTGCAAGTCCGAAGGCCTTCACTCGGCTCTTTTGTCAAACCAGCGCTTGACTGTCTCTTGGTGTCGACTAAAATGCTCCAAGGCTTGAAGTCGTTCATCCTGCAAATTAATTAAGTCCAACACACGAGCTTCCGCATCTGCATGATCATCAAAGTAATCTAAAGCAAATTGATAAGTGGGCAATTTTAAAGAGATAGGAACGATGGGCTGAGTACCATACAACAAAGCAAATGGGGAAGTCTTAAGAGCTTCTTTATGTCTTATCCTATCAGCCCAAAGTGCATACTTCAATAGTGTGTGCCATTGTCTGGGTTTGTCTACAATAGACTTCTTGATGGCATTCATCAAATTCTTATTTGTGGACTCAACTAGTCCATTACCTTGGGGATAATAGTTGGATGAAAATTTGATGACTATCCCCCTCTGGTATGCCCACTCTACAAATTCTAATGATTGAAAGGCTGGTCCGTTGTCGCACACCAAATTCAAAGGAACTCCAAACCTGGTTATGATATTTGATTCTAAAAATCCGATCACCTCATGGGTTGTACTCCTCATGGTGGTTGCTACTTCAACCCATCTTGTACAATAATCAATGGTTGTTAAAACATACTTGTGCCCTGCTGATGAATTCGGGTTTATCACACCTACAAAGTCAAGTCCCCATTGCATAAAAGGTTTTTCTATTATAACAGGTTGTAATGGTAGAGCTCGATTAGCCTGCTTGGATGCAAAAATCTGACACTGGTGGCAAGTTCTCACATGTTGATGTGCATCTTTAAACAATGTAGGCCAATAATAGCCTGCTCTCAATATCTTGTGTGCAGTAGTAGAACCTGAGGAATGCCCTGCTCCTAACTTCTCATGAAAACTAGACATCACCTCATTCACTTCATTCTGAGAAATGCATCTTAAGAATATGCCAGCATAGTTTTCTCTGTACAAGTTGCCTCCTTTGAGTAGAAAATGAGCAGATTTCAGCTTCAGTGCTCTTCTTTGAGTTCTATTCAGGTGAGGTGGACAAATTCCAAACCTCAGAAGATGAATGACATCTCCATACCAATCATCTAATCCAGAATCCAGCTGATTAATTTCTCCCTCTACAGGTATTTCAGCAATATGTCGGGACAAACCAAGTCCTCTGATTAATTTTGTAGGCCGGATTTCTAAGTCGTACTCCTATAGTCTCGTGGCCCAATTACCTCTTAGCTCACCCAATTCATCCTGGCTTAATAAATATTTGACAGCTGGATCAGGAACTATAGCATGGACTTTGCTTCTCAATATGTAATGTCTGAATTGCTTGACTTCTCTCACCAAGGCATAGGCTTGCTTATCCAAGCGAGAGTATTTTAGCTCAACACCCTTTAAGTTGGTACTTTTGAAGGCAATCGGGTGCTCCCCTGTTTCTCTTCGTTGGGTTAAAACTGCTGCAAGTGTGTGTTCAGAAGCAAAAGAGTACAGGTAAAAATCTACACTGAAATCTGGGCTCACCAGCACTGGAGCTTGTTTGATGGCAGATTTGATCTCTTGGAATGCTGCTTTGGCTTTCGTTGTCCAGGCAATCTTAGCAGTTTCCTTCAACATGTTATTTAGCGGCTTGACTATTTTCGCAAAGCCAGAGATGAATTTTTTGACAAAATTAATTTTCCCAAAAAATGATCTTAACTCTTTCTTAGAGTTGGGAAAGGGTATCCCCGATATGGCTTCAACTCTCTCAGGATCCATGGAAATGCCATCTTTGGTGATTAAGTGTCCAAGGAGTTTTCCTTCAGTTACACCAAAAACACACTTCTTTGGGTTTAAAGAAATGCCAAATTCTTTGCATTTGTCGAAGACAGATTCCAAGTGCTTCACATGGTCAAACCGGGATTTAGAAAAAACTGTCAAGTCATCCATGTAGACAACGATGCACTTACCCATGAGACCTTTGAAGGCATGATCCATTGCATGCTGAAAGGTAGCTCCGACATTTATCAATCCAAATGGCATTCTCTTGTAGGCGAAGGTTCCCCACTTGGTCGTGAAGGCATTTTTCATCTTGTCTTCCTTTTCAACTAGTATCTCGGTTGTACCCCAAAAATCCATCTAAGAAAGACATCATTTCTGAACCATTCACAATTTGTAGCACATCATCCATGGAAGGCAAAGGATAATTATCCTTTTCAGAAGCCTTGTTCAAGTTCCTAAAATCCACACACAAGCGGATTTCCCCATTCTTCTTTCTAACCGACACTAAATTGGCTACCCAAGTAGAATGTCTAATGGGAAAAATAATGGCAGCACTCAATAATCTCTCCACCTCCTTCTTGATGAGGGGTTCCAACAAAGCGTTGACATGCCTCTATTTCTATCGAAAGGGTTTGCAGAACTCCTTTAAGGGTATTATATGGGTGTAAAATTTTGGATCAAAAACCTTTAGGTCTTTATAAGACCAGGCCATAACATCCTTGGACCTATGAAGGAATTCAATCATATTTTTTTTTATTTCAGGGTCACAAGCTTTAGCTAACTTAAGGTGTCTGGGATCCTCTTCAGTCCCGACATTCAGTTTCTCAGTCTCACTTCTTGCTACACCAATAGAATTTCCAAAACTCACTCTTTGTTTAATTTGGTCAACATCAAACAATCACTCAAGTTCTACCATTCCCTTCGGAATTCTATTATCTTTCAACCTCATTATCCCCTTTTCATCATCAAACTTTTCCAACATAGTATCCCTTTGACCATCATCAATTATAGTATTTTCAAATGCATTGGTATTACGTAAAAAGTTTATAATTTGTTGGTCATCGAAAAAGACTTGAAAATTATCTACGTTATCTGGAACCGAAGGACAAGGGATTAATTCGATTGAAAATTTCTTCCATTTGAACTCCTCCAATGGCTTCAGATTTGCGGCTGATGAAGCTAAAACATCTGCAAGTGAATTCTCTTCTCTAGGAATGTGCGTCAAATTAAAAGCATCAAAATCCTCCATGAGATCCCATGCTCGGTATTTATATCTTTTCGGGTAAGATGCCTTGCACTAAAATTTACCTCTAACCCGATTGGCCACCAACTCCGAGTCCGTAAAAACCTGGATATTTTTTACACCTTTATCTAAAGCAAATTTCAATCCCAGCACTAGTGCTTCATACTCTGCCAAATTATTCGTGCAAGGAAACTACAAGTGATAAGACATAAAATACGTCCGATTTTTAGGTCCTTTGAGAACTGCCCTTGTAACAGAACCTTGCTTAGACTTAGCTCCATCAACATGAAGAATCCAAACTTCATTATCATGCTCAAGATGAGCTTTAATAGGTTTCTCCTTTTGTGTTGTCAAATTATAAACCCCGATATCTACATCAGCAAGATTAATAGTCTCATTCTTGGCATTATACTCGGTGATCATGTGTTTATATCTAGGTTCTCTTTCGATTCTTAATTGATTTGCAACACCTTTCTAGGGAAACCACATATGTGAAAAATCAGTCGCCAAGTACCCATTCAAAGACTTTGACCAATATCTGCTCAGAAGCATTCTGTATCCCACAAGAATATCTACCACCTTCACAATAAAACAAATCAAAGAGGAAGGTGTCCAACTTTCTAAGATCACCTTCTACTAAGAGCATAAGACGGAGATGACACATATCTAAAAGAAAACCATAAATAGAAGGGAAGTCGATGTCAATTGGTATCTCTCAATAGTAGCCTAGCTCACGCAGTGAGGATAGAGCAATTAGAACAAACCCGAACCTTAAATCTTTAATTTTCCCTAGCATACAACAAACGGAATGAAGCCTAGTAGCATATTCAATCTTGATAACATATATTTAAGACTAAAATAAATAAACCTTAGCGAGATGAAAACAAAAGAAGATGCACTTATCGCAATCCAAAAGAGATTAGGCTCCTGGCAATGCTATCATAGAAAAACGATGTCACACCAACCCCAAGTACAGAACAAAGCATTCAAACAAGATTTGCAGGAAATTGCTAAAATGTCTTTTATTCTAAGTTTTCGCATCCGGACTTTACATTCAAAAGAAGTATATATAGACTCAGGATAGACCCTAATATTTTCAAAAATATCTTCTTCCAAATATCTAAATATTATCATAAAAATCCCACCACCGAGGCTTTACAATATAAGGCATTTTTATATAGAGTTTCGATAAATCCTAATCACTCTAAAAATCTTCGTGTGGATCTTGCCATAAATGAAGAAGATAAGAATTGGTTTCATCTTCATCAAATGGACATCGTGTGTAAATTTATCATCTTTTGATAAGCTGTTAGAGCATCTCATTAATTCGTCTACAAAATTCAGCTGAGTCACTGACTTCCTAGGCCTTCTATCCTCGCACAACCGCCTTTGTCTGGTTCGAGTTGAAATTCTCTGCACACCATTACTTTCACCATAAATTTTCCCATTAAATGCATCCACCGAAAAATTCCTTAAAGTCTTTATTTGCGGCCAGATCTGCAAAATCTGGACGGATAAGAAATTATTGGCATCTCCTATTTCCATCTGACGGTCCTTGCTTGATTTGTGCCGAAATTTAGGTTTGTCCGTATTTCTCACCATTACTTCTACCATTATGCAATTGTCGGATCACTTTCTGCAAAAGAAAAGCAAAGGTTAGAACTTTAATATTATTAATTTAATTATTTTTTAAATTTTTCCTAAGGTTTTTTAATGTTTTTCATTTTAATTAATTAATTTTTTCATTTAAATATTTCTAGGGTTTGGACTATGTTGAAAATCTTCCACTTCCTTTGGATGGGTGATGAAAAATTTAAAGAATGACCAAATTTTGCAAAATGAATATAAATCCAAAATGCCATATCAAGCAACTAGCCTTCGTAACAAATCAAAACTTTAACTAACATTAAAATATTTTAGGGCAAAATTAAATTTGAGCGAGAGTTCGACATGTAATGAGCATTAGGGTTTGATTTCCTTGTTCCAAGCTCATATTCTCATGAAATTAAAACATGTCGCGATATCACGACATTTCCCTCACTTCATTTCTCCCATGCTTGTGCCCTCGCAAAAATGGAACATGTCGCGATATCGTGACATTTCCCTCAATTCATTTCTCCCATGCTTGTGCCCTCGCAAAAATGAGACAAGTTCGAAAATGGAACATGTCACGATTTCGCGACATTTCCCTCAATTCATTTCTTCCAAGCTTTTGCCCTCGCGAAAATGAGACAAGTCCGAAAATGGAACATGTCGTGATATCGTGACATTTCCCTCAATTCATTTCTTCCAAGCTTTTGCCCTCGCGAAAATGAGACAAGTTCAAAAATGGAACATGTCACGATATCGCGACATTTCCTTCAAGCTTTTCTTCCACTTTGCAAATTCTCCAAAAATTGTAGGTTAACTTCAATGAATTTTTTCATATGTATTTTGCATTTTTACATATTGATTATGGATCTTCCTTACTCAGAAATGATTTTAACATTTGAAAAATGAAATTGCTCGAGAATGGTCAGCTTCACATGGCGTAGAAAAATGATGAAAATTCAAAGTGCCCGGAATTTGATGAAACTTTACAAGCATCTAAATAAGCCCAATGGGTATCCCAATATGCAAACAGAACTTAAAAATTCATCATGGATTAAGAGAAAATGCATTTAAAAGTCTGCTGGCCAGAAATAGAAAAACTATTGAAAATTAAAATTTCTGAAATGATTAATATGAATTAATACATTTAACATGCAAAATTTCAGAAATTTTAAATTGAAATCAATGCCATATGCAATCCTACTTGGACACTTTGATATAGACAAAATTTGAAAAAGGATGCAAGCAAAATTTGGAATTAAAACCCAAAAAACTCAAGAGGGTCCCTGCGGAACAAATGAATATTAGATATTTTCAAAGGATGGAATTTCATTTTTTTAGTGGGGGTGTGTTGCTTCTCAATAAGTTGTAGTCTAGAAAATGAGTATGCAATATTAAACTTATAATTGAGTTTATATTATTTATCTAATAATTTTAAATTTACTTAAAAAAATTAATTTAATCATGCATGTACATCTTAAATTTTTTTATAATTTTTGTTTGCATATATAATTTTTGGAGATGTTGCAATTAAGTGATGATTGGTCACCATTGAGATTGCAACCTACACATGCATTGAATATTAACTCCCATGAGTAAGTATTTGATGCAAGCAATACTTAATCCATTCATTCTCCTCTTGATGTTCTTGCTTGGATGCAATTAATTAACTATAATTTTTAGTCCATTGGGAGGTTGCACGTGAAGATCATCGAGGCAGGCCCAATATCTAAATATGTAATGCATGTAGAAATAATTGATTTTTACATTATAATTTAAAATTTATTTTATGTATATTATTAATTTAATTTAAAATTCAATGAATATAGGTGGATGAAGTGACAAAGGTTAGGTATTTGACACATGTTTCTCTTTCCATTGCACTTATATTGTCAACTTTGGTAATATTTACATGATATTTATACATGTATCTTATTTATATTTTTGTTTGATAATATATATTTTTTACTTGATATTATTGTTGTGTATAAACATAAGTATATTAGGCCATAAATATTAACATATCATCATAGGCTCCAATAATTCTATTGTTCTTATCGACACCAATAATATATTTGGACATTCATTTTAGATTTGAACTCGTTGAATTGTTTATAACAAATTTTATTAATATTTTATATGATAGATTAGTTTATAAATTATATATTTGTGCAATATATATTTTCATTTTGAGTGATCTTCACAACATTGGATCGGTTATATAGACAATGTGTATCTATACATATATTTTATACACATTACAATGTAGGCTTGTCCCTAAACATGAACTTAATATATACATTGTTTTTGTATTTTTGTGTATTGATTTAGTCGTTGTCTATAGATTTTAAACATGTTATCTTTACTTTGTATATATTTTTATACATTTATGCATATTTTATATTTTATACTCATGATTTTCCTAGTTAAACACACTAAATTGTTACCATGATATTGCATTTATAGATTTATGAGTTTTTTCTATAACTTATATGCATTCAATGTTTCTTAGGTTCAAAGGTGCAAATCATAGTATTTAATTACTATTAGTGTACTGCATATTATTGAATTATATACACAAATCCACTTGAGTTTATTTTTAACATCTAGTTATACAAATGAGTATTTTTGAAATGACATGAGATTAAGAATCAAGTGCAAAGGTATCTATACTAGGAAATAATTAAGAAAAAATTATAATATTTTAGGTCACATAGTTGGTTCTAAGTATGAATGAAGGATGAGGGTAGTAAATTAATTTCTATATCAATTCTTAAATTATATTTTAGTTGTGTATTTAGACTATTTACATCATACATGGAAAGAACATGCATGCACCATCTACAAAAAAATTGTTAGTAATAGAACAAAAAAATAAAGCAAAATATTTAATATAAAATTATAAATTTTTATAATTATTCTTGGAGTATTTAGGATTTGTAATTAGAAGAAGAAGAGAGAGAATACTTTTTTTGATTGATAAAAGGGGGATTTGAAAGGTCACCAAACCTTTTAAAAAGGAGAAACCCAAAAGGAGGTATCCAACAAAGGGATGACCTCAACAAAATGATAAAACAAAGAGATCAAAAATGGAAACAATGGGATGGAAGACCATAACCCTGAGACTTGAACAAAAAGGAAGAACTTAAACAAATGAAATGTTGAGAAGATAAAAGTTGCCATATTACTCAAAAGCAGTGGGATGGTCTTGCTTATTGCTAATTGTGTTTTGAGTGTCATCCATGGCCTAACACTCTTGTTCTTATCCCTAGAGGCTTTGCTCCTAGTCGAGTGATGACATGAGGATGGTATGGTGTCAGAAGAGTCAAAGGCTAATTTTTTCTTTCCTAATTTTCTTGAAGTAACAATGTAACCTTCCATCTTGGTGTCACTCAGGTCCTCCTTCAAGGGGAACCCTACCTAAGGGTTGAAGCAGAGAGATGAATATTAGGACTACCAACTATGTACAGAGAAAATATTTGGGTCTGCAAATGAAGTGTGTGCTTGTAAATAATCATGTGTAATCCTTGATGCTTCATATGGGTTGGATTACCCTCTCAAAAGCTCAAAATAGGTAGCTCCATGGACCTGAATAGGTATTCTAGAACATTGATGCTCTTAATATCCCTCATGTGATTAAGGGAATCTAAATGGAATCTTCTAAGGGGTGAGCTTGGTTCATCAATAGTAAAATATTGCATTATGGGAATGCAAACCTTGTTTCGTGGTATATGGAGACCTTCCCTGATGATGCTACTATTTTACTTTACAAGGTTCTTCCCTTTATCCTTGAAGTGGTTGAGCTCAACCACCAAAGAGTGTTGCATCCCCTGATGTCCTCATTGTTGACCAACTTAGTCACCTATGCTAGTAATTTGATGGTGATATTGAGGGAAAGACCCCAATGCATCACCCTATTGTTATCCCAAGTTTTGGTAACCTCAAGGGATAGGTCAGGATCACTTCCTCCAAACTTCCTCAAAACTTGTGCAAGAAGGATAAGAACTCATGATAACCCATGATCTCTTCAACCATGAAATCGAATTACAATCTTGGGCTCAAAAAATACCATCCCATATTTGGATATCTTCCACTGAAAGTCCACCAAACAAAATATGAACCAAGCACTTCTCCAAACCACAGCCTTGACACACCGTTGTAGAGGCTTAAAATTGAGTGAACACAAATGGGAAAAACACTCCCTATGCTTGCAATTTAAAACTTATTGGGGAGCCAAAATGATAAGGTAATCCTGGATTGGCATGTCACCAATTTAGGAAGCTTCATCCTTCCAGGATCATTGATGGAATATCTTAGGCTGGGAAAGCCTAGGATTGAGTGCCCAATCTATGTCAAGGGTAAAAAATCTAATGATGATAGCACATGAAAAGAAGGTAGGGCTTGTATTTCTATCCTTAGTACTCAAATTAAGGCCATGATAGGTGCAATTGCACTACCAAAGATAATTTTGATGCACAATGCATTGAAAGGAGTCTCTAACATGAAAATTCTAGCCACCAAAGAAATTGAGAGCAAGGGTTATCCGCCAAATGTTAAAATTCAGCCATAAAGAGTGTGACAACTCAACCCTCTGAGAAAGTAATAAATATGTGGACACCTCAATCGATTAAGAAAGACTAAAAAATATAGACACCTCAGCCCTCTGAGGAAGCAAATCTAAAATAGACACCTCAGTCGAATGAGAAATCCATGAAATAATTGGAACCTCATTTATCTGGTATAGCCACAGAGGGATTGCCACCTCTGAAGTCTAGAAAAGTTACAAAGAGATAGCCATATTAGCCTCTTAAGAAAATTGACATGATATTGTGAGGATGGGATTGGTAGGACTAGAAGGATCACACAACCCACTCTATCTAGAGATATGAAGACAATCAATTAGAGCTACCAAGGTTAAAAATAACTTGTGAAAAAATATCAAACTAAAGTTGGAGAGAGTGTTTAGCCAATACAAGGTTGGCCATGATGTCAATAACTTTGTTTCCTTCTTTGAAAACATGTTGGATTATAATGTTGTCAAATCTACAAACCTATAGAGGAATTTTTTTGACTCTTTGATCAGATTGTAGATGCTCTAGGCAAGGGATCAATTTCCATTGAGTAAATTTATGGTGCTTAGGTAGTCACCTTCGATGATAAGATTATTGATATGGAGACCCTACAAAACTGATAGACCTTGGAACAAAGCTTTGGCTTTGATAATATTATTGGTATGAATGCCAATGTTATTAGAAAATACAAAGATGATCTTGGGAAGATTATCTCTGACAATACCCCCATAATTAGCTCTACTCGGGTTACCTTTAGCAACTCCATCAAAGTTGAGCTTGAACCACCTTGAGGAGGGAGGAGTCCATTTGATTTTGGATTTGTTCACACTAGGCAAAGAAATCATAAGAGGACTAGATGATATATTGAGAGGCACAACCAAATTATATTCCAGCCCATGTCAGGGGTTGTCAGAAGAAGGAATAATATTTACATTTTTAATGGCTGCTCATAGGATCCTAGAAAAAATAGAGATGGAATCTCTAGAGGAATCACAAAAGGCTCTGTTATTCATTTCTAACCAGATGTACCAAAGGAAATGGGAAAAACAAAAGGAACAAAGCAACTTGAGGTGATGGTGTTCGAAGAGTTTTGGCCATTGGACACATAAATCAAAAATAGAATTGGGTGGGACCCAGTTAATGCTAAACATAGAGAAAATGGAGAGCAACATATGGAAATAGAAGTGAAAATATAAGAATAGGCGGGTGATTGAATCCCATATAAAATAACAAAGATAGCAATGATTGGGAATGACCAACCCTCTTTTGATTAATTTATCTATAGTTAAACTTTGTTTTGGGAAGGTAGACAAAAAAAGAATGCAAATGATTGAGCCAAATGCGACTGATCAAAAATCAACTTAAGTTAGGCTCTTCTCGAATGTGGTAAGAAAATTTGACTAAGAAGAGACCATTATCATTATCTTTATAGAAAAGAGAATCTTGCGAGGGGCAACTCGGGATGATGCAAGTTCAGAGCAGATAGAGTGAAGAATTATTCTACCAAATTTTAAAAACTATTTGTATTTGGATGAGACTCACTAGGATAAAAAATGCGAGTCTTCCTAGAGACTATGTAGTGATTGTAAAAATTCATATTGCACTTTTTTGAAAATAAACAACCCTCCATTTGACATCATGTTATAAGGTAATATTTTTATGAACTAAATATAAATATTTGTAATGTATTTAAACTATAATTTCATAATTTCCAATAACAAAAAAGTTATGCATTAAATAATATTGACAATTTTAATTACTTTTAGAGTGTTATCACAAGTTAAACACAAAGGATTGAAAAACTATAAATCTCCAAAATATAAATGTATAGAATAAAAAAAATCTATATTTAACAAAATAAGAAGATAAAAAGTCATTGTACTCAAATAATGCTTCATGGACACGAGGGCAAGGAAAAGCCATATCATATTAGGATCCTAATACGTGTCAACATATTTCAACGCATTTATAAATACAAATACAATAAAAATAAAATTAAAAATAGACATGGGAATACATGATACAAGATATTAACATAACTAAATTTTGCGTTCATGGTAATTTAAATAAAAATAATTATTTCATATAATATGAATAAAAAAGTGATATCTATTTTTTCATTCAAATATGTTTTCTATAAGTAATCAATTGTGGTACAGGTCATCAAGTTGAGTTTTAACTCTCAAATAAGGTTTAATATTTAATCTAAACAAAAAATATCTTATTGAATTAATTGATTTGAAATATTTGAATTCAAGGACCACATATAGATACATGTGACCTCATAAGATATTTATTAAATATAAAATCTTAAACTTTCTATTATTCAAATGATCAAAAAAACCATTTCATCTATTTTCTTTAACCAACTTCTATTTATGACTTTAAAATTTCATCCTTGTATGCTTTAAAGTATTATAAAACTCAAGTATAAATTTTTAAGGTAAAATTGCAATCAAAAGTAAAAAGTGTAACAATATTATTTGTAAAAGCCAAAACAAAAGCAAAAAGCATAAATTGTCCCATCAATATTTTTATCTTCATCTATTTTATGAATATCATATAGATTTTTCCAAAAGCAAAAATTTGTAAAACCAAAACTATTTAAACCCAAAATATTTGTAAAACTAATTAACACAAGACCAAAAAATTGCAAACCCACTTCTTTTACAAAACTAAATATGTGAAAAACTAAAAATTCAATAGAACCTCTAGATATTGAAGCCTAATAGGAAGTGTTATAGAAGATACATGCACTAATAATAGAGGAGGATAATTTAGTTTTAACTACACAAATAATTACCAAAGAGTTACAATAGGTGGTCTTCAATATATAAAAAGAGAAGACCCTTGGGTTGGATAGATTCCCAATAGAATTCTACAAAGAATTTTAGGATATCATGCATGAATACTTTCTGTATGTGGTCAAGAAAGCTTGGAAAGCTAAATATGTATTGAAGGAAATTAAAAAATATAAATAGCATTGATCCCAAAGGCACAATATGTAGAGCACATTTTTAAGTTTAGACCAATTTCTTTATGTAATGTCTTGCTCAAAATAATCACAAAGGTAATGGCAGAGAGGTTCAAACCACTTTTACACAAAATTATCTTACTAGAACAAGGTGGTTTTATAGAAGGCAAACATATAGAGGATGAGATAGTTTTGGCTCAAGAGGCTATCCAATCCATGGAATCACATAAATCCCCATGCATGTTTATCTGATTAGACTTTTCCAAAGCATATGATAGGGTGGACTAACATTTCCTCTTCAAAACAATGGGTCAATTTTACTTCTCATAGGAATGGACGGAGTGGATCATGGGATGTATTTAATTAGTGTTCTATTTAGTTCTTATCAATGGCTATACTTCATAATTATTCATTACATCTAGAGGCATTAGGAAGAGAGATCCCTCTCCCCATATTTTTTCTTCATTATGATTGAATGTACAATGACCAAATATAAGAAAAAACAAATATTAATAGAAATCACTATTGCAAATGGAGCTTGACCAATCACTCACCTTAAGCTTCTTAATGACTTTACTCTATTAGGAAAGGCATTATTTAAGGAAGCTCTAATAATTAAAAACATTATAAGTTACTTCTAAAGATCCACAAGGCAACAAATAAATTAGGAAAAGATAGTTATTTTCTTCCACTACTCACCCAAAAAAGAGATTATGGTTCTTTACAAATAATGATACTATAAGACCTCCCCCCCCATAACCTACTTAGGTGTTCCACTTAAAACTTGGAGATAAAATAAATAGGATTAGACCTAGCTAGTGATTAGAGTAAAAAGGAAAATATAAAAATGGACTAATTGATGGCTATCATTAGGGGGAATAATAAACTTGGTTTTCATAGTTTTGGACATTCCCAAAATAGTGCTAAGAGAGCTGGATCAAATAAATCATCAATTCCTTTGGAGGGGCACTAAGGAGAAAAAGAAATGGGCATTGGTGCAGGGGGAAAATTCATGCCTTCACAAACATGAATGGGGAGTAGGATTTAGATTTATGGTCAAGAACAACAAGGCACTAGTAGTTAAGATGTATTTAAGGATGTTGAACAAACCCAATGTGTTATGCACCCAAAATATGAGAGATAAATATACATAAAATAAAATTTCAATAAATATTATTCGCCACCAACTCTGTAGTAAATGATCCCCAATCTTAAAAATTTTGGATAATAGGAGAAGAGTTTATAAAGAAGGAGATCTTTTGGATAATTCACAATGGTCCACACATGAACTTTTAGATAAACTCTTGGTATGGGCACCAACCATCAGTGGTTCAATTTCCAAAGTGGATGCCTTTCATGGATTGGATACACAAAACAAATTGGATAAAGGCAACAAAGTGCTATAGGTGCAAGAGAAAAAAATTAGACATTGGGAGAGACTGGGTCCCCATAACTAAATGCCCAGTTCACATTCTAGGGAGGCGAAATATGGATATCCAAAAAACTCTAAAGTGAAGAACACAAGCTTATACGGAGAGGGGGGGTGAACAATATAAGACCTCTTTTTACTTTTTCCTTTATACTTCAAAACAGTAAAGCAATATACCCAAAGCAATATCAAAACAAAGCACAATATCATCCACAAAGTGACACCAATTTTAACGTGGTTCACCCAGAAATCCTGGGCTACGTCCACAAAACTTTTCTCTAAAAGTTATCTCAAAGTTCTTTGGGAAACCTTCCCAATTACAATGTTTATGAGCCTCGGCCCAAAGGAGATACCTTCCCCCAATCTGAATTTATGAGCCTCTGCTCAAAGGAGATACCTTCCCCTCTATCTAAATTTATGAGCCTCTGCTCAAAGGAGATACCTTCCCCTCTACTCTAGAAATGATCCCTCAGAAGATCAATTGCCTCTACCTCTTGCCAGCACGTGGAACTCCTTTCCACCGAAGACCTCCTGTCCTCAATGCTTAGCCTAAGAGACCTCTGCCTTCTATGATCACGTCCACAACAGCTCAGCAACCTGGTACCAAACACAGTCAGTCGGTCTAGTACAAGTCTTCCTCTGTCTGTCGGGATCTGTCCAACACTTGAACAAATCAATCCTCTGCACACAAGCCTTCTCAAAGACTTGCCAAATCTGTCCTCGGGTTCTTCTCAAAGAACCAATGCACCTCTGTCCTCAAGTTCTCTCGATAGAACTCTCAAACTCAGCTCACAAGTCCTCTCGCTAGGACCTGTCCAAATCTGCTCACAAGTCCCCACCGAAACCTGTCCAAAACCTACTCACAAGTCCCCACCGGAACCCGTCCAAAACACTCGCTCACAAGTCCCCACCGGAACCTGTCCAAAACCTCAACAAGCTCACCAAGAAAAACTTGCTTAGCATGAACCCACAAAGAGAATTGTTAGAGACCCAATGTGATTCATCAACCTCATAGAAGCATAAAGAGAATTGTTAGAGACTCAATATGTTCTATACTTAACTCCCAAGTATCAATCTCAACTCAATCTCAATCTCAATAGAATAAGATAGATGTAGTATGCTTTTCTCAAGAACATGAAACACAACCCAACAATTGCCAACCATGCAATATCTCATATAACAATGATACTCATGTTCTTTCCACAACCAATTAGGGTTTTAACAACAATGCTCATCAAACAAGGTTTAGTCAACCAACACCATTCAACTCAACATCAACCTTGAAGCATTCAACCAATCATCACAAGAAAAGGAAACAAGTAGAAATCCTTTTCCCTCCACACTTATTTTCAGAAAACCATCAATCAATAACAACCATGGAAGAATGTGCCCATACCTTTACTTTGATGAAGAAGGAGAACTCAAAAAATGTCACAACATTAACTCTCAATTTACCACCAATTAGAGTTAGCAACTATACAATAATACACAATAATAAAGATCCAAAATAACACCTTATTACTCCAACTTAATATTAACCACCAAAATTATAATATACATACAAAGTAAAATATCTTTACACCTTATTACTCCACATAAGCATCAAGCATTAATAATAACAATGTCAAAACAAAGATTACAACTTAACCTTATACCTCCATCAATAATTCTTGATCAAATCAACTCAAATATCCCAAGTCAACAATAAAAAGATTTACCTTGGCAATACTTAGTTCTCCAACCTTAGGAGAAATGAGGAGCCACCACTATAAGCGCTAAAGCGCATTCTCCTCTACTTACGTAGCCCAATCACAACCGCTCTCCTTCGTGCATCGCAACAAAAGGAAAAATGCACTCGACGTGATTCGAAACCTGTATCTCTGCCTAGCGAGCGCCTTTACTCAAACTCCATCGTCGTTGGAGCACAAGTGCTCGACAAAGAAATATTAAACTATCCTTTGTTTTATCTTCACTTGATCGTAGGATATGGAAAAACGTATTCGTTTTCCTAGCACTGTCCAAAACATAAGTCACTGAATGCTTGCATTAATCATCTCACAACACAATACTGGAAAAACACGGTTCAGGTGCAATTGCCAATCCACTAACGTCAAGCAAAAAGTAAGGATGCAGCCCAAGCTCAAATCCGAGTATGCCAAGCATGGTTTCCAAGACACAGATCAAGCACGATTTCAAAGACGTCAATTGGAGATTCGAAGACACAGAGCAAGCACAAATCGAAGACACCAAGCGCTATTCGAATGATACAGAGCAAACGCAAATCGAAGACACCAAGCGCTATTCGAATGATACAGAGCAAACACAAATCGAAGACTCCAAATAATCGGTGGTGCACTTACTTTAGAAAATCATCCCCACTTATATAGCCATTTCTCCTTAACTGTTTGACGTCGACGCTCCTCCAACGATGGCAACACGTCGGTGAAAGAAAACTTTATCTGCGTCGCTTAAGGGTTAAAAGACCCTTTAATAATAATTAAAATAATAATAATTATTATTTTATTAATAATAAATTAAACTTAGACCTTTGTCAAAGGTTTGAGTTAATTTAATTATTAATAATAAACATGGACCTTCAAGGTTTTTCAAGAAGTAAAAACCTTTGCATTAAGTTAAGCTTGGTTTTAATAAAAACCCTTAATGAGTCCAAATGGTTTTAAGAAAAACCTTTAACCTTGTCACCATGGTTTTAATAAAAACCCTTTAACAATATGAAGCTTTCTCAAGATATTTTTGACATCACACTCTTTTTGATATCAACACAAAAATGCCTTTTGACATCAATGACAACTTATACACTTGAGCAAAAGCAATGTACCCAAAGTACCCAAAATTGCCAACATAAAGATGATATCACTTTCATGATCTCAAGTATAAGATTCCCTTGGATGGGGTAGAACGAGTTAATGGGAGCATAGTAGCATGTGGATATGTAGATCTATGCCAAATAACTCCTAACTTGCTTTGAGACTTATTTAAAAATAATTGGGCACAAAATTTATGGCCTAGGGTGAGATTATTCATTTGGATTCTACTACATAAAAGGGTGCCAATAGAGGAGCAATTTATGAAAAGAGGCTACCATGATCATTTTAGGTGTGAGATGTATGGTTAGAACCTTGAAATTATTTATTGAGTATCCTATAGCCTCAAATCTATGGAAGATGATGGCTACCTTACTTGGTATTAGTTGGTATAGCTTTATGATTATATAGCATGTGTAGGGAATGTACTACATAGGATGGAGTAGAGTAATATGTTAGGTAGATAGCATGGGTAGGAACTACTCTCCTTCTTTGGAACATATGGAAAGAAAGGAAAAACCACATATTCAAACAAGAGTCTATGGACATACACTATATTTGGCAAAATACCACAACCAACATAGTGGAGATAATCCAACATATGCTATAGTTTCTCTAGGAACCTCACCAATGCTTAGAACAAATTATGACCAAAATAAAAATTATTCCTGAGGATAGTAAGCAAAAAAATGTGATCATAAGGCATGGGAAAGTAGTTAGAAAATAAAAGTGGTAGGCTCCCCTAGAGGATTGAGAAAAAGTTATAATGGATGGAGCATGATGGGAGAATCTAGGAAGAGTTAGTGTGGGAGGGATAGGAAGAAGGTCAAATGGGACCATAGTATTCACCTTTATAAAGAATCTCGACATATTTTCCAACAACTTAGCAGAGGGTTATAACATCCTTAGAGGGCTTCAATAGGTTGTAAAGGTATGATGGAAGAAGGTCCAGATATAATCTAATGATCAACCATCTAAATAATCCCAGGGAGAATAGGAAGCTTGACTAGAGACTAAGGAGAATTATAGATAAGATTTAGATGGTACATGTAAGCTTTATGTTAGTGAAATACAATCACATTTCTATAGAGAATATTTGGTAATAGTATTGCTATGGAGGAGAATTATTGATAGTATTATTGCAAAGAAGAGTTGGTGACATTATCGTTGTGGAGTAGATATGATGACAATATCATTATGGAGTAGGTCTAGAAATGGTATCATTGTGGAGTAGAAACAAAAATAATATTTTTGTGGAGTAGAGTTGGTGATAATATTGTTATGGAGTAGATCTAGTGATAATATTGATGTAGAGTAGAGTTGGTGATAGTATTATTGTATAGTAGATATGGTAATTGTATCGCTATGGAGTAGATCTATTGACTATATCACTATGGAGTAGATTTAGTGATAATATTGCACTAGAGGAAGACTATTGATAGTATCATTGTGGAGTATACCTGACAATAGTATTGTTGTGGAGTAGAGCTAATGATAGTATTATTGTGGAGTAGATTTAGTGATAGTATCATTAAGGATTATATTTGGTGATAATATCACTGTGGAGTAGATCTGGTGATATTATTGTTATGGAGTAGATATGGTGATAGTATTGCTATAGAGTAGATTTGGTGATAGTATTTTTGTGGTATATATCTAGTGATAGTATAACTATGGATTAGATCTGGTTATAATATTTCTATAGAGTAGATCTGGTAACACTATGTCTGACCATAAAAACTTAAGAAATGATTGATAAATTTTAGTGATTATATATTGGAATGGATATTTTTATGATAAAGTGGAAGTGGGGGAAGTTAAGGAAGGATGGACCAAATGGTGACATGGTATTGATAGGTTCATTAATAGTATCAGTGATGGGGCTATCATTGTAAAAGCATGATAGAGAGTGGCCATTGGGATATGATAGAAAACAACAATATTTTGTACTCAATTAAATGATTTTATCATCATAGATCTTTGGTCAACATGGCCAAGAAGGAGAGAGGAGGATGAAAATTTGAAACCATAATCTGGTAGGAACTCTCAACAAGTGTAGACTTATCCCACTAATAATTGACAATGGTAGGATGATTGAGTCATTGATGTATGAATAGGATGTAGTAGACTATAATGAAGATCCTAAGGAAATATAAAGGCCTCAATTTTTTCTCCAAGGAAGGAATTTTTCACATGTTGCATAAGGGGGATAAGGTATGTTGAGGACTAGACTCAAACCCATACCTAAAGACTTAATTAAATTTAAACCATAACCCTAATCTATACAACAGGGGCAATGGATAAGTGGAAGTTCTACCAAGTTAATTAGAGGAAACATTGAAAGGTAGTCTATTCAGATTAAGAGATAAAAAAATTGATCAAAAAAGAGGGAAAAGAAAGTAAAAATACTATACAAAAATATAAAATGAGCTAATGTGAATGGTTGTAGGTGAGGATCTAATGTTAGAGGAAGCTTTATCACTAAAGGACAAGGATTTGGTAGAAAATTTATGATTCACTCTATGAAATTGAAAATTTTGTAATAATGGATCAAGGTTACTAGGTTGGAAGTTCTAGGACATACTCCTACATTTCATGTGATGATGATGTAGTGACCCCGGGATGCACGCACCACTTACTATCTACTTGCAATATTATACCAAAATAAAAATGAAAGACCATGAAATGCATATAACATGGAAATAACAAAGAGAGATCCTTTTATTGATATTGAAACCCGGTTACATGTCGGTCCCTCTGAGGGATACCCATTTTGATATAATGAATTACAAGTGGGTAAGATGTCCCCTCGCAAGGGGTGGTGCACTTTTAAAGGCTTCCCGATTCTGCACACGGAAATGTATGAGGGCTTACAGATGCCTCCTTCTCCAAGTCTGATTCTTGGAGGGATCTTTGTGCTTTTGAATGTTGCTAATATGTTTGATGAACCTGTAGTCCTGTGATCATGAAAACAATAGCACACGCTTAGCTATCCGAGATTGCCTCCCTGGATGAGGCTGTTAGTAGTAAATCTAACAATAAAATGAAATATGCTCAATGATAATAAATGCAATGAAACTAGTTCTATGAAAGAAAATAAATAAAGAAAAATGGATCTTATGCTAATGATGTGAAATATAAAGAAAGTAGAATAAGAGAAACTAACACCTAAACCCTAGACTAGGTTTGTGGGCCACTGTCCAGGACAACGACCGCTAAGATGAAATCCCTCTCTATTGACCCAAAGACTATGGGCTTAAGTTACTACTAATGTTAAATGATTACCATATGTGTATGGATGATTACATCTTAGTTGGATAGCACTTCATTGCTCCTCAGGGGTGCTCAGATATGCTCTCCAATCTGATAGGGCTTCATTGTGTATGCTCTCCAAGAAAAATCTCTCTCAAAGAAGTCTACTAAAAGATCATCCTTGGTCTCAAAATTGATATCTCTCCTTTGGTGCTCTTAGGATTGCACATTTTAAAGTGTGTGAAACCCTAGGTCTATGTTCAAAACCCTAGGATTGAATCCCTCATGCGTACTAGATGTTAGCATGAGAATTTTATCTTTTTCTATGCTTGAAGGCAATTTGATTAAAGTCTAACTGTGGACTCAAGTATCCCATGTGAACTGGTTGTTAGCATGAGAAGTTTTGTCTTTGTCTATGTTTGAAGTCCAGTTAACTAAAGTCTAACTGTGGACTCAAGTCTCCCATGTGAACTGGTCGTTAGCATGAGAAGTTTTATCTTTTTCTATGTTTGAAGGCTAGTTAACTAAAGTCTAACTGTGGACTCAAGTCTCCCATGTGAACTGGTCGTTAGCATGAGAAATTTTGTCTTTGTCTATGTTTGAAGGCCAGTTAATTGAAGTCTAACTTTGGACTTGAGTCTCCCATGTGAACTGGTCGTTAGCATGATAAGTTTTGTCTTTGTCTATGTTTGAAGGCCAGTTAACTGAAGTCTAACTTTGGACTTGAGTCTCCCATGTGAATTGGTCATTAGCATGAGAAGTTTTATCTTTGTCTATGTTTGAAGGCTAGTTAACTGAAGTCTAACTTTGGACTTGAGTCTCCCATGTGAACTGGTCGTTAGCATGAGAAGTTTTATCTTTGTCTATGTTTGAAGGCCAGTTAACTAAAGTCTAACTTTGGACTTGAGTCTCCCATGTAAACTGGTTGTGAGGGGGAATGCAAAGTTATCCCCGCTCACTTTATTGTATGCAAACTACCACTTCCACCCCTAATTAGGCTTGTTTGTTAGTAAAATGCTTTTTATGACTTAGTCGTTGTCGTATGTAGTGACTAATATTTGGTCGCTATCATCTATAGTGGCTAAGGTTTGGCTGCTCTCAGCTTGAACGTCTAGGATCCAACCACTCTAGTTTATAGGGCTAAGCTTGGATGGGTTAAAACTACCATTTTGAGTGGTTAGGACCACTTATTGCTCTTATAAAGTTCTAAAATTGAACATATGGTCTTCAGATGTGCTCATATGAGTGGTTTCCTAAACATGACATGTTTTAGGTGTCTACAGATGCCCCTTTTTGTGATATGCTATGTGGAAAAACACAACACTGAGCAAAAACATAGACTGCTATGTTTGTGGGGTGATTTGACCAAAGGGTTTGTGATTCCTTTGGGGCATTTGTTAAGTTGACCAAAGGGCTTGCATCCTTTGGGGAATTTGTTAAGTTGACCAAAGGGCTTGCATCCTTTGGGGCATTTGTAAGTCGACCAAATGGCTTATGTCCTTTGGGGCATTTGTTAAGTTGACCAAAGGGGTTATGTCCTTTGGGGCATTTGTTAAGTTGACCAAATTGTCTGCCCTTTGGGGTATTTGTAGTCGACCAAAGGGTATGCCTGGGATTTTAAGTTGACCAAAGGGTTGCATCCTTGGGGATTTTTAGGTTGACCAAAGGGCTTGCATCCTTTGGGACATTTGTTAAGTTGACCAAAGTGCTTGTGTCCTTCGGGGCATTTGTTAAGTGGACCAAAGGGCTTGCATCCTTTGTGGCATTTGTTTTTGACCAAAGGACTTATATCCTTTGGGGTATTTGTTAAGTTGACCAAAGGGCTTATGTCCTTTGGGGCATTTGTTAAGTTGACCAAAGGGCTTGCATCCTTTGGGGCATTTGTTAAGTTGACCAAAGGGCTTGCATCCTTTGGGGCATTTGTTAAGTTGACCAAAGGGCTTGCATCCTTTGGGGCATTTGTTAAGTTGACCAAAGGGCTTATGTACTTTGGGGAATTTTGTTAAGTTGACCAAAGGGCTTATGTCCTTTGGGGTATTTTTTAAGTTGACCAAAGGGCTTATGTCCTTTGGGGTATTTGTTAAGTTGACCAAAGGGCTTATGCTCTCTAGGGCATTTGTTAAGTTGACCAAAGGGCTTATGCTCTCTGGGGTATTTGTTAAGTTGACCAAAGGGCTTGTGCTCCTTGGGGCATTTTTTAAGTTGACCAAAGGGCTTGTGTCCTTTGGGGCATTTGTTAAGTTGACCAAAGGGCTTATGTCCTCTAGGGAATTTGTAAGTTGATTGTTTAACTGTTTGATTTTTTTGACTAGGGGAGGTATGATACCAATATTTCCCTAGTTGATGTTTAGAAATATTTTTGTTTTGATTTTATGCTATGGATGCCATGATGGATGCTATGCCAAGATAATGATTTGATTATGCTATATGTATGCAATGTATTGATGACATGCACTAGCTAGATGACAAATATATGATTAGATGGTATGATCTAGATGATGATGGTGGATGCAGATGTGGATGCATGTTTCATTTTGGTGTATTGTATGCATCTAACTCATGTTGTTATGATATGGTAAATTAAATGTGTTATGCATTATGTTGATGATCTAATGTGAATGAACCTATATGCTTTAAGCACTTTCAAAACATAAGGAATGAATGTAATATGAGTTTAACAATCTAATGGGCGACACCATAGAATGTATAACAATAATGAATAGTGAATAACTCTTAGCATAAGAATTAATCATTTAGATATTAAAAATATGAAACGTGATGATATGATATGTATGATTTGCCTTGATGGAATGATTTGTTGCTATAAGGGAAATTTTGAGGCTTTTCCTGAGACTCAAACACTCTAGTTACCCTATCAATAGCTATGTACTGACCATACAAGAATTTTGAAAAGCAAGGCTTTCACTCTATACCTGGATATTCATTATCACTATGTGTGCAAATGAATATATATTTAGATAGCATTTCCTTTGATGTCATGCAGGATTATTTCAGCCCATTGCTAATATCAAGGATCCTCAAGTGTTCATCTCATCCTTACGTTGGACTTAGTTGGACTATACCACTAGGTAGTATTGGGTTACCCAAAGCTAGCTCATCCACATGCAAACATTGGTCTATAAAAATGCCAAAGCTATTGTGATAGACATATCATCATGCGTAAGGATATCTCCTTCCATTTTTGTATAATGCTGAGAATTCTAGGGATTCAAGCTCCATTCCCTTATTTTATTCATTTTATTTGGGATACTTGCTCATGCTTAGTGATGAGAATCACTATTTATTTTTTATTGATTTTTTATTTTTATTTTTTATTTGAGAAAGGGATTCTTGTAGTGATGATAATAACTATTCACTTTGTTTTTGTGCTTTTGATACTTTGAACAATGACTTTTGGAATTTGAAATTTGCTTTGACTCAAGATTTTTTGATTAAAGCAAGGGATTTAATTGGGTAGGGTGAAGCTTGTCCTTTTGCCAATTCTCATCACCTTTTAACCGGTCATACAAGGGGATAAGCAAGGAAGATCCTTTTCGCTTAAGGCAACCTAGACCACTTTTTGTAGCTTTCATATTTCCTTGGTATCAGCTAGGATTTTAGTGTTTCAATTAGTGATGGGATCCTGAATATCCAAGGTACTATCACAACTAGACCTTGCCCTCTACTAATCAAGGTGGATTTCTACAAAAGATGATAAGACCAATAGATATGGTTGAATGACTAGGAAACATCAATATATTTATTATAGCAACACGAAATGGTTGTGTTGAAAAACACAATTACACACATGGATGAATGGATGAAGGTGGACTTGAATATTGTGATTGTGATACAAACTATGGCATCATTTGCAAGACTGTGATCATAACATATGCAAATGAAATAGATGTAATGCAACTATGTGAATGCAGATGTGAGATGCAAATGTTTTTGTATTTTTGATTTTTGCATTGTTTTTGTACTTTTTGATTATTGTATTGTTTTTTGCTTTTGACCAAAGGGCTTTAAAATGCCTTTGGAGCATTTTGTGATTTGATTTGACCAAAGGGCTTTAATATGCCTTTGGAGCCTTTTGTGATTTGATTTGACCAAAGGGCTTTAAGATGCCTTTGGAGCCTTTTGTGATTTGATTTGACCAAAGGGATTTAAGATGCCTTTGGTGCATTTTGATTAATGTGACCAAGCGGCATGAAGATGCCCTTGGAGCATTTTTGATTAATTTGAATTTGACCAAGTAGCATAAAGATACCCTTGGAGCATTTTTGATTAATGTGAATTTGACCAAGTGACATAAAGATACCCTTGGAGCATTTTTGGTTAATTTGACCAAGCGACTTAGAAATGCCCCATCTATAGCGACCCTAGGATGCACACACCGCCATTCTAATCTACTTGCAATGTTATTAAAAAACCAAGATGAAATGGAAGACAAGAAGAAAAAGCATATAACATGGAAATAACAAAGATGGATCTCTTTATTTATATTGAAACTCGGTTACATGTCGGTCCCTCTTAAGGATACCCATTTCGATACAATAAGGTTACAAATAGGCAAAGAGTGCCCATTTTGTGAAGAGGTGGTGTGCTTATAAAGGCTTCTTGGTTCCGCACACAAAAATGTATGAGGGCTTACAAATGCCTCCTTCTCCAGGTCTATTTCCTAGAGCGATCGGGACCCCGGGATGCACACACCATTTACTATCTACTTGCAAATTTATACCAAAATGAAAATGAAAGACCATGAAATGTATATAACATGGAAATAAAAAAGAGAGATCCTTTTATTGATATTGAAACCCGGTTACATGTCAGTCCCTCCGAGGGATACCCATTTCAATACAAAGAATTACAAGTGGGTAAGATGTCCCCTCGCAAGGGGTGGTGCACTTTTAAAGGCTTCCCGGTTCCACACACGGATATGTATGAGGACTTACAGATGCCTCCTTCTCCAGGTCTATTTCCTAGAGGGATACTTTTGCTCTTGTATGTTGTAGATTTGTCCAGTGAACCTATGGCCCTGTAAGCAATGAAACAACAACACACGCTTAGATGTCCGAGAGTGCCTCCCCGGATGAGGTTGTTAGTAACCCTAATGATAAATAGAAATATGCTCAATGAATGAAACTAGTGCTTATGATTACAAGTAAATGATGCAAGTCTATGCTAATGATATGAAAACATGAATAAAAATAGAATATAAGAAGCTAATACCAAAACCCTAGACTAGGCATGTGGGCCACTATCCAAGACAACGACCGCTAGAATAAAACCTGTTCTCTTGCTCCAAGGTTATGGATCTTAAGCTTGTTTCCAATGTTGAAATGGTGGTCACTTTGCTCGATGTGTTGAATATCCCATATGTGGTAAACCCCCAAAAGACTAGCACTTCGTTGCTCCTCCAAAGTGCTCCAATATGCTCTCCAATTTGATAGGGCTTTGTTGTAAAAGATGATCTCCAAGGGAAGCTCTTCTAAGTCTCAAAAAGCTCTCCTCAATGACCTATTATGTTCAATGCATGATCTTGATATGTGATGATTATGGATCCCTTGGTATATTTCTTATAGCAACACAAAATGGTTGTGTTGAAAAATACAATTACACACATGGATGAATGGATGAATATGGACTTGAATATTTTGATTGTGATACAAACTATGGCATCGTTTTCAATACTATGATCATAACATATGCAAATGAAATAGATGTAATGCAACTATGTGAATGTAGATGTGAGATGCAAATGTTTTTGTATTTTTGATTTTTGCATTATTTTTGTACTTTTTGATTATTGTATTATTTTTTTCTTTTGACCAAAGGGCTTTAAAATGCCTTTGGAGCCTTTTGTGATTTGATTTGACCAAAGGGCTTTGAGATGCCTTTGGGGCCTTTTGTGATTTGATTAGACCAAAGGGCTTTGAGATGCCTTTGGGGCCTTTTGTGATTTGATTAGACCAAAGGGCTTTAAGATGCCTTTGGGGCCTTTTGTAATTTGATTTGACCAGAGGGCTTTAAGATGCCTTTGGTGCATTTTTATTAATGTGACCAAATGACATGAAGATGCCCTTGGAGCATTTTTGATTAATTTGAATTTGACCAAGCAACATAAAGATACCCTTGGAGCAGTTTTGATTAATGTGAATTTGACCAAGCGGCATAAAGATACCCTTGGAGCATTTTTGATTAATTTGAATTTGACCAAGCAGCATAAAGATACCCTTGGAGCAGTTTTGATTAATGTGAATTTGACCAAGCGGCATAAAGATACCCTTGGAGCATTTTTGATTAATGTGAATTTGACCAAGCGGCATAAAGATACCCTTGGAGCATTTTTGGTTAATTTGACCAAGCGGCTTAGAAATGCCCTTGGAGCATTTTTGATGAGATTTGACCAAGCAACTTAGAGATGCCCCTGGTGCCTTTTATTTTTTATTTTACTATTTTTTGATTTGTTTGTATTTTTATGTTTTATATTGTTTTTGTATCTTTTGAAGTTATCTGAATGTTTTTGATATTTTTCTGGTGTTACAAGGGGAAGGTATGATACCTTAGGTGCCCCCAGTGTGCATGTTGCCTACTGTAATGTAGTCATATTGCTTAGGAAGAGTGACAAAAATCAGCTCTCCCAATTGGGGCATAGACCTCTACAGGGTGCCCCTGTCTTGATGAGATGAAATGAATGAACCATATATGGGAAATGCCCCACCATCTATGAGGTCTTGAACTACATGTTTGAATTATTTGCAATTGCAAATACCATGCCCCTCTATTTAGTGATAGATGCAGTAATGGTCCTCCCTATAACCCTTAGGTTTAGCTCTGTTTGGGTATAGAGGCTTTATGTCAGGTAAGGTGATGACCTTAGATTCTTGTAGCTTTTGAAAAATATCAGACATAGGCTCGTTTAAAGGAGTCCAAGTGCATTGTTGCTACTTTGAGTGTTTAGCATGCTTTAGCCTGGTATGAGAACCAGGTTGAGCCCTAGGTATGTCACTTGCTAGCTCAAGGGGCTCTTGTTGAGGCTTCTCTTGTGGCTTCCCAGGAGAAAATTTGACCTTAGATAAAGGTTGCTTTTGTCTCTCAAGATGGTTCATGATAAAGTGTAATGCCTCATTTTGTTTATCCATTTGGACCTCTATATTGTAGAGGTTATTTTGCATATGCTCCAAGATTGATATGACTTTCATGTGTATTTCTAGCAATTGGTTTGAAATACCATTGTCTATTGAAGGAGGTGATAAAGTAGGTGTTAAAGATACACTAGGTAATTGTAACTCACCCATTTCATTTATTTGAGTTGATGTGGATGCTTCATGATGGTCCACTTTGTTAGTGGTATCCACATGCTCATGTTTATGACTTAGTTCATGTTTCTATTTCACTTCGTAGTGTTGCATTGTACTAGCTTTGATACCCCCTATCTGATGTGGGGGAATAGTTGTTCTTGTTCTTGAGGAGGCACCATGAGAAGTGAGTTAGGGGTGACTAATGCCAATGGTTTTGATCCCTTCAATGGGGAAGCAATATCTGATTGCACCACATCTTGTTTTATCTGCTTTAGAGTTACTTGGTCCTCTATCTCGCTATTGACCATTACCACAAACTCTTGAGAAGGCACTTTTTATTGTGTCTTATCAACCTTCTTGTAATACTTGAATGGCTCGGGATCATGGGGGACCACATACATTTGTCCTTGGTGTATGAATTTTATGTTTTGGTGCACTATGGAAGGTATGCATTCCATATCTCTCATCCATGGTCTGCCTAGTAATATGTTGTACTGCCTCTCACCCTCCAAGATATGGCACAATGTAGGTATCGTATTTATCCCAACCTGTATAGGTAGTATTATTGTACCAATTATTGAGGAAGTAGCATCATTGAAGTCCCTCAATGTAAATATTTTGTCCTTAATGCGTGAAGGTGGAAGATTTAAATACTTCAAAGCTATAGTTGTGATGATGTTGATGGATGACCCAGTGTCAATCAAGACTCTCTTGTATGGAATTTGATTGATGCTTACTATGATGTGGAGCGGAGGATCAAGTTCATCCTGAGAGATTGTCTTAATCTTCTTCCTATGAAAGGTAATCATAGGGTCCTTTTGTAAGTGCATTGAACTTATTGTTGTCATGGACTATAGTAGATTATTAGATTTAATTGATCTCTTTGGGATGTGGGGCTGATTAAGGTATATTTTGCTTCTTATTGTAGTTTTTATCATACCGATAAAACCCTCCTCAGGAAGGGCTATGTGCACTTCATTGACGTGCTCAACTTGATTGTTGTTGCCCCCATGATTGGGGAGAATATTTTTGAATATGTTGATGTTTTGCAATTCATTCTTATCCAACATATCCTGCACTATATTCTTGAATGCAACACAATCCTGGATATCATGGCCATTTTGCCGATGATAAACACAATAGATATCTTCCCTATACCCCTTATGTTTGGGGAAATTAGGATTCCAGGATGTGCTCCTTAGGCAAGTTTAAAACCTTAGCCTCAATAAGGTGGTTGAAAACTGATGCCAAGGATTCAAGAAATGGTGTATAGTTACAAGGGGGTTGTTTCTGTTTGCCCCTACTTTGATTCTTGTTATGCTGGTTGTAATGCATAGTAGGAGGTTGAGCCTGATAGTTCTCTTGTTGTTGGCTCTATGCTACTTTTGGAATGTTTAACATGATTTGGTTGACATCCACAGGCTGGGCCTGATGTGATTGATCTTGCATGCTCTCATTCCATTCTTTCTTGCTATGGAGCTTTAGGTATCCTTCTTCCATATTTATATCTTCAATAAGCTTGGCTTGAGCCAATGCTTCTTCAAATGTATCATACTGCTATAGTTGTAATAGTAACGAGATGTGCTTGGCGTAAATTTTTGTGAACATTCGGATTAACTCTTTGATCGGGATGGAAAATGACAACTTTGCCATGATTTTTCT
This sequence comes from Wollemia nobilis, assembly GCA_028583015.1. Classification (NCBI taxonomy): domain Eukaryota; kingdom Viridiplantae; phylum Streptophyta; class Pinopsida; order Araucariales; family Araucariaceae; genus Wollemia; species Wollemia nobilis. The sequence goes on from JAQPPZ010007329.1 coordinate 103,949, forward strand.
CCATCTATCCCCATAATCCATGATTGGCTTGTCATCATATTGCTTTAGGTTGGACAGGTCTGAGAGATTCACCTTCTTCTTAGCACCAAAAGAGAAACATTTTAAGAATGCATTCACTAGTTGTTCAAAATTGGATATGTTGTGCTTGGGAAGTTGGTTGAACCATTGAGTGGTAGCACCCAAAAATGTCATAATTAAGGTTCTTAGCATAAAGGCATCGCTTTATTCTAGATGAAAGCATGCATTTATAAATTTTGTGACATGTTCTTGTGCATCCTCTTCACCCTTGAATTTTTCCAACCTAGGCATCTCAAAGTGCTTAGGATATGCAGGGTTAGGAACTGATGGGCACAATGGTTGGTTGTGTATCTTACTCAGTGTTGGTTGGTGCCCAGCCACATCTTGCTTTTCAAATAATTTGATCTTCTCAGCGAGTGCTTGGAATGCCTTTGAGGCAAGGAGCTCATTTTCTTGTAGACCCACTTGCGATGATAATGGAGATAAACCTCTATCCACTTGTCTTGTTCTATGCTCCTCCCTCCTATGGGGGAGAGTTGTTGATAGTATTATTGCAAATAAGAGTTGGTGACATTATCATTGTGGAGTAGATATGATGATAATATCATTATGGAGGAGATCTAGAAATAGTATCATTATGGAGTAGATACAATAATAATATTTTTGTGGAGTAGAGTTGATGATAATATTATTATGGAGTAGATCTAGTGATAGTATTTATGTGGATTAGAGTTGGTGATAGTATTATTGTATAGTAGATATGGTAATTGTATCTCTATTGAGTAGATCTACTAACTATATCACTATGGAGTAGATTTAGTGATAATATTGCACTAGAGTAAAACTATTGATAGTATCATTATGGAGAATATTTGACAATAGTATTGTTATGAAGTAGAGCTAGTGATAGTATTATTGTGGAGTAGATTTAGTGATAGTATCATCAAGGATTAGATTTGGTAATAATATCACTATGGAGTAGATCTGGTGACATTATTTCTATGGAGTAGATATGGTGATAGTATTGCTATAGAGTAGATTTGGTGATAGTATTTTTGTGGTATAGATCTAGTGATAGTATAACTATGGAGTAGATATGGTTATAATATTTCTATAGAGTAGATCTGGTAATACTATGTCTGACCATAAGAACTTAAGAAATGATTGATATATTTTAGTGATTATAGATTGGAATGGATTTTTTATGATAAAGTGGATGTGGGGGAGGTCAAGGAAGGATGGACCATATGGTGACATGGTATTGATAGGGTCATTAATAGTATCAGTGATGGGGCTATCATTGTAAAAGCATGATAGAGGGTGGCCATTGGGATATGATATAAAACAACAATATTTTGCACTCAATTAAATGATTTTATCATCATAGAGCTTTGGTCAACATGGCCAAGAAGGAGAGGGGAGGATGAAAATTTGAAACCATAATCTGGTAGGAACTCTTAACAAGTGTAGACTTATCCCACTAATAATTGACAATGGTAGGATGATTGAGTCATTGATGTATGAATAGGATGTAGTAGAATATAATGAAGATCCTAAGGAAATATAAAGGCCTCAATTTTTTCTCCAAGGAAGGAATTTTTCACATGTTGCATAAGGGGGATAAGGTATGTTGAGGACTAGACTCAAACCCATGCCTAAAGACTTAATTAAATTCAAACCATAACCCTAATCCATACAAGAGGGGCAATGGATAAGTGGAAGTGCTACCAAGTTAATTAGAGGAAACATTGAAAGGTAGTCTATTTAGATTAAGAGATAAAAAAATTGATCAAAAAAGGGGGAAAAGAAAGTAAAAATACTATACAAAAATATAAAAGGAGCTAATGTGAATGGTTGTAGGTGAGGATCTAATTTTAGAGGAAGTTTTATCACTAAAGGACAATGATTTGGTAGAAAATTTATGATTCACTCTATGAAATTGAAAATTTTGTAAGAATGGATCAAGGTTACTAGGTTGGAGGTTCTAGGCCATACTCCTACATTTCATGTGATGATGATGTAGCGACCCTGGAACACACACACCACTTACTATCTACTTGCAATATTATACCAAAATGAAAATGAAAGACCATGAAATGCATATAACATGGAAATAACAAAGAGAGATCATTTTATTGATATTGAAACTCGGTTACATGTCGGTCCCTCTGAGGGATACCCATTTTTATACAATGAATTACAAGTGGGTAATATGTCCCCTCATAAGGGGTGGTGTGCTTTTAAAGGCTTCCCGATTTCACACACAAAAATGTATGAGGGTTTACAGATGCATCCTTCTCCAATACTGAATCTTGGAGGGATCTTTGTGCTTTTTAATGTTGCTAATATGTCCGTTGAACCTGTATTCTAGTGATCATGAAAACAATAGCACACACTTAGCTGTCCGATATTACCTCCCAGATGAGGCTGTTAGCAGTAAATCTGACAATAAAAGTAAATATGCTCAATGATAATAAATGCAATGAAACTAGTTCTATGAAAGAATAGAAATAAAGAAAAATGGATCTTATGCTAATGATGTGAAATATAAAGAAAGTAGAATAAGATAAACTAACACCTAAACCCTAGACTAGGTTTGCGGGCCACTGTCTAGGACAACGACCTCTAAGATGAAATACCTCTCTATTGACCCAAAGACTATGGGCTTAAGTTACTACTAATGTTAAATGATTATCTTATGTGTATGGAATATTACCTCTCAGTTGGCTAGCACTTCATTGCTCCTCAAGGGTGCTCAGATCTACTCTCCAATCCAATAGGGCTTCGTTGTGTATGCTCTCCAATAAAAAGCTCTCTCAAAGAAGTCTGCTAAAATATCATCCTTGGTCTTAGAATTGATATCTCTCCTTTGGTGCTCTCAGGCTTGCACCTTTTAAAGTGTGTGAAACCCTAGGTCTATGTTCAAAACCCTAGGATTGAATCCCTCATGCGTACTAGATGTTAGCATGAGAAGTTTATCTTTTTCTATGCTTGAAGGCCAGTTGACTGAAGTCCAACTATGGACTCAAGTCTCCCATGTGAACTGGTCGTTAGCATGAGAAGTTTTGTCTTTGTCTATGTTTTAAGGCCAGTTGACTGAAGTCTAACTATGGACTCAAGTCTCCCATGTGAACTGGTCGTTAGCATGAGAAGTTTTATCTTTGTCTATGTTTGAAGGCTAGTTAACTAAAGTCTAACTGTGGAATCAAGTCTCCCATGTGAACTGGTCATTAGCATGAGACGTTTTGTCTTTGTATATGTTTGAATGCCAGTTAACTAAAGTCTAGCTTTGGACTTGAGTCTCCCATATGAACTGGTCGTTATCATGATAAGTTTTATCTTTTTCTATGTTTGAAGGCCAGTTAACTGAAGTCTAACTTTAGAATTGAGTCTCCCATGTGAACTAGTCATTAGCATGAGAAGTTTTGTCTTTGTCTATGTTTGAAGTCCAGTTAACTAAATTCTAACTTTGGACTTGAGTCTCCCATGTGAACTGGTCGTTAGCATGAGAAGTTTTATCTTTGTCTATATTTGAAGGCCAGTTAACTGAAGTCTAAATTTGGACTTGAGTCTCCCATGTAAATTGGTTGTGAGGGGGAATGCAAAGTTATCCCCGCTCACTTTATTGTATGGAAACTACCACTTCCACCCCTGATTAGGCTTGTTTGTCGGTAAAATGCTTTTTATGATTTAGCCGCTATTGTATGCAGTGACTAATATTTGGCCATTGTCATATGCATTGGATAAGGTATGGCCACTCTCAGCTTGAGAGGCCAGGATCCAACCACTCTGGTTTATAGTGGCTAAGCTTGGATGGGTTAAAACTACTATTTTGAGTGGTTAGGACCACTGATTGCTCTTGTAAATTTATAAAATTGGACATATGGTCTTCATATGTGCTTAGATGAGTGGTTTCCTAAACATGACATGTTTTAGGTGTCTACAGATGAAGGGTTGGATGGTTTTTTTCTTCCAAAAGGTAGAAGATGCTAAAACCATTAAAAATGGAATATGAAGTTGGGGGTTCAATTATTTAAATCTAAAATTTTAGACACCTAGATTTGATATGTGCTTTGAGAAAACTAATACCCAACCTATCTACATAAAGTTATCCTTTTTACCCTTGAATTTTGGAATGAAAGAATGATGCATGAGATTAGAAATTCCATGTGAATTTTCATTGGAGTAGACATGACTTACTTAAGTGGTATCCAAATAATGGTAGCATGTATCTTAGTGGAGTTTAATCTCAGTTTAGGGTTGCTAGAGAACATGGAGTTTGTGCAAGAAAATTGGATGTATTTAAAAAATATTGACTACATTGGGTCATTTTTTTATGTAGTAATTTTTATCATTATGGTCATATCAAGGTGGATTATGAAATGGAAGAGAGAAGAGATTAAGAGACTATACATAAGAAAATTAAAAGTTTTTATGGTCTAAAAAATTTATAGGAGGTAGCAACAATCGAAGCATAGATAGAGGAGGACCCAGTCAAGACTCTTGAATTGCTTAAAGAAAGGTTTACCATCATCAATGTCCAGACAAAAGAGAAAGAGTTGGATTCCAATAATTGTAATAGGGAAGCTTTAGATAAGGGAATGGAGACCACACCTATGACTAATAAAGTGTATGGAAGTATGTTATTAGGTAACCATTAAATTTTAAACTTAAGTTTTTTCTTTTCTATGGATGGAGGATTGAATGCTAATAATGATAAACTTGATATATCATCTTGTCCTAGTTTGAGCTCCTATATAGAGGTCTTGATAGGTCATAGTATAGATAGGACATTATACGAGGGTGGTGCTATTAAGGGCTTAGAATATGTAGAATAGAGAGGTATATTACTGAGTTCTTACCTTATTTAGCCATAGATATTTCAAACCAAGGAAGCAAGCAAGGGTTAAACAACCCTAGTAGGATCTCCTTCCTACCAAGTCCTCTGAACCACCATAATACAAGCACATATTTTGGCATATATGATCTAAAAACCTTGAAAAAAGGTAAATAAGATAATAGGTATGGTTAGATATAAAGGGGATTGGGTTTGAAGATAATTCAATCTCAAAAGTTTATAGTAGGAAGGAAATCCTACTTAAAAATTACACAAGAAAAAGTTGAGAATGAACTTTTATCTAGTAAACAAAAAACTATTGTTGGGGTTCTTAGAGTAGGATAGACCTAAGGGAAAGGGAATAAATGATCATCATATCTTTAAATGTCAAATGTATCAGGGCCCATCATAAAAATATCCCTAAAATATTTATTTAAACTTCATAAAATAGATATAATTTTAATCTAAGAGACTATACTACATGTAAAAAAAATGATAGCCATACTCGACTCTCTCCTATCAAATTGGAACTTTGTAGGGATAAACTAAAAATAAAGATCATGGGGAACATAATAGTATGGAATTACTCATTGTATATAGTTAAAAATGTATATATTGAGGTAGGTGTGGTTACAAAGTTACATTCTATGGAGCTAGTAACCTAATTAAAAAAAAAAAATGTATGCATTTTATGGTGGTAGAAAAAAGTTTTGGAAAAAATATTTCTACAAAAATAAAAAATAAAATAAAATATAGTGGTGGGAGGGGACTTATATTTTGTAAATGAAGAGTAGAAATGTGGGGACAGGAGGTCAAGTTGGATCCTCTTGCTAATTTTTTTTCTACAGAAAATCTATAATGCAAGGTCATGTTATGTAGAATCTGTCAAATTAGTTCCCACTTGGAGGAATAAAAGAACTGGAAGACAAGGTATTTCTAAAATATTGGATATATTTTTAGTGTTTGAAAACCTCACAATTAAAGTAGAAATACTAAGGTCTTGAATATATGAAGGTGGGGATCTGATCATTTATATTTTTTCTTATAGTTAGAAAAAGAGCAAAAGAAACCAACAAGACCTTTCAAATTCAATGTTATATGGTTAGAAGATGAGGAATTTATAAATATAGTAAAATATGAGTGGAGATATATTTACCCAAAAATTGAAGAGATAACTATGTTTCAAGTTTTTTAAAATCTAAGGAGAATAAAATATACTACAATTGCATGGGCCAAAGGTAAATATTGGGAATCAAAGACAAAGATAGTGGATATAGAATCTGATTTAGTTATATAGTCACAAAGGAAAAAACATTTTTTCATACAGGGGGAATTTGCAAGTAAAGGATTTATGAAAAATAAAGAAATTGTTAGAATGGGAAGATGTAACTATAAGCAGCTAGATCTAAGATCCTGTGCCATGATTTAAATAGTTACACATTCCAGCTAAGAGCAATGACATAGCGAAGTCAATTGTGCGATGGTTTTCAAGAATGAGTAGTTACCCTTCTTGATACTAACCAATTCTTGGATTTCCTTACAATCTTTGGACTCCTATTTTGTAGTCTATAAAAAGGTGCCCAACCTTCATTAAAAAGAGACTAGATCTTGCATAACTAAGTGCTATTGAACTGAAGAATAGAAGAGCTCTCATTCTCAAAGCAATGAAGTGCTATTGAAATTCAACCATGGAGCTACCAAGCATGCCAACATATCATTTTGAAGGTTGAATATCAAATTCATACTTCTTGTACCATCCAATACCATTACTTCGATGTCATATTTTTTCCTCCAAGTCGTTTTACTCATGAATGCACCATGAACATCGACCACTCTATGAATCAAACCTGAAATTGCCTCGCATCGACCATAAGAATATCACTCATATCTTAGTGGCCATCTCTCTCAAATATGACCCAAAAGTACGACCATCTCTCCAAGAGACGACAACCAAGAAAGATCATCCTTCCTAGAGACAACCTCTCGGGAAGAGATCTATTCCCTATTTTCTTTTCTTTATTATATTCAATAGTATTTTAATTACTATTTAGCATAGCTAAATTTCAATTTCACGCATGTATTTGATGTATTTCAATTTCTTTATCACTTTATTTTCCTTTATTATAGGCCTTATTGTGAAAGGCTATTCATATTATTTTGATGCTCTTTAGATTTTATTGTGTGCAAATTACAAGTATATACAAGGGAGCAACAACATGAAGATTCACCCCTCATCATCATACATCACGATAGTCCCAAATACCTATCAATAATTAGTTTATGAGATGCAAGAAATATTTTGTGAGATACACCTTGATTACTTTTGTATCAAGTTGGTAACAAATCCTTAGGAGGGATCTCATTGTAACCCTTTCAAAAGGTAGAATTGATTTCAATAAAAAGGGCACCATTATTTCATATCTTGTTTTGTCATTATAATTACATAGTTTGCTATCTAGTTTGTTTTTTATTTCATTGCAAAGGTGTATGATATTTTTCAGCATTTTAAATTATCCTATTTGGAAATGACACCTTAAGAGAAGCACTAAAATATAAAGAGCTATTAGATCTATATTGTGTTGCTATAGGAATGGAAATAAACCTCTAGAAGATATATATATCTTTTAATAGACTACAACCAAGATAAGAAGAAGTGGTGGTAAGGTTTATTGGATTCAATCTAATTAAGTTTGGAAAAGGTCTAAAATATTTGAGGTTTAGAATGAATTTGAATAATTATGGATGCTAGGATTGGATATGGTTATAAAAAAAATGAAAAAAAAGTGTAACTTCATGGTGTAATAAATGGTTATAAATAGGATGTCATTTAAAATTGGTGAAATCAATTTTGAAAGCCATTATAGTATATTGACACTTCATGGCTTATATTCTTGTTAAAATAGTGGAAAAAAGGAAGAAATGCTTCAATTTCATTTGGAAAGCACTAGTTGTCAAGAGTCTTTGAAGATTGATAACTGGTAAAGGATTATGGCATGAGGTTATCAAGGAGAAATGTTTGGTTTCCATGTCCTTTAAAGAGTGTATTAGACTTCCTATCAAGCTAGTGACTGATGAACATTTATATTACCCTCACTTTAATCATACCAAATTTGGGGTGGTATCCATACATTGTATGTGCTAGGAAGGTTTATGTAAATTTTTAATATTGGGTTTCTAAACGTACTTGTATAATAACATAAAAATGTACACTTGCTACAATTAAATTCCTTCTATATAAAATAAACTAGTTTTGTATAATGAGATTCACACACACTTTTGCAAAAAAATAATAAATAATAAAAAGGAAACTAATTTTAGGAGTGATTGTATACTTATAAAAATAATAAGTAATATCAGAATGAAATCAATTGTAGAAATAATCTAAATACAACACATCCTTCTTCCAAGAGATTATTATATGAACAACACTTTTTAATGAGCTCTAATCAAATATAAAATGCTATGAAATATAAAAAGAATACTAGAAAAGAAAATCTTTCTAGCTCACTATGAATTGGGCCCTTGCTCCATGGTGATGTGGAAAGAAGAAATTAACTCAAAATTGAGTAATTAATTAGTGTAATTAATTAATTCAAACTAGAATTACATGATAGAAGATCAAAGTCTCATGAAATAGTTCAATAAAATATGTAGCTAAAAATATGTGGAAAAGTCATTTAACAAAAAATATTGAAGAACACTAATTTTCGTTTACAAAAATATTTAAGGGTAAATAAGATAATTGTTACCTACTATCCAAGGATTCAAATATTAGGAAGTGGACATAATTAGTTCAAACAATGGCTAAATTAAGCCATTGAAATTTGTTATATCAATCGAGAAAAAATACCACCTTGGAAATGATAGATTTGCCCAATTGTCTATCTTACTTATCCTTGTTTTCTTATGGAAAATATCCATCGTCAAATCATTGTACGTAGTCCGTTATGATTTTCCAATTTTTTTAGAAACCATCTCATCTATTGATTGGTATTGCACATCTGATGATTATGGTTTTTGTTGGATCTCATGATAGGAGTTGTCATTGTAACTAGTGGTTATGGTTGTCACTTATTTACTCCATCACTTACAATGTTGCATTGTTTGTTCATTTTTATCATTGCATTTGTTGACATGCTAATAAAGTTTTCATATTTAGTGTTAGTCAATTTAGTTCCTCTAGTTATGGTTCAATGTGACTCCTCTGGTATTGATCACTACTTGGCACCTTATTTAACTCTAATGCTTTAATGCAAATTATGTATTCTTGTTATGCTATCTTCAAACTTGTAAACTGCCAACATGCTTTCCCAAACCATAATATCTATTAATTAGGTGCTAAACCTTACATTATACCTCTAAAAAATATGAAAATGCATCTCAACTAACTTAGTATTATATTCCTCCTATTTACCATGCTTAGCTACAAAATATTTATAAAAACTACAACTCAATATAAATTTAGGTGGTAAAAAATGAGGCTTAGAGACTATACTCAATTAGGTATTTTAGAGCCTCATCACTGTTGAACTAAGCGTGACATTGAGAGGGTGGGGTGAGTCAGTGTGTATTAAAAATTTAATCCAACTATGAAATCAAATAAAAATGAGCAATCACACAAACATGCATCATGTAACACCATATTTATAGTGGAAACCTGATGTGGGAAAAACTACTGTGCCAATGGACTGTTTGGACTCCCATCCAAATATAGCCTTGAAAATATTTGGTATTTACAATATTTTTACAGCACCAACTTTAGGGAATGGCATCAACCAACCCGAAATTTAGCAGCACCAACCGCAAGAAGCATCGACCCCTATTGCCAAGCACCGACCCGACAAATTTAAAAAGCTCTGATAAAATTTTGAAATCCTGTCAAAATATCCTGAGTGGTCTAGCTCACAAATATTCTCCTATAAAATCTTCTATCTAACCTTTTCAATCTTCTCAACTCTGCACACTGATAATCTCACACCTTGCACATTGACAGTCTCATACACTACACACTTTTTCAATCAAAATGCCAAAAAAAATTCTTCACAACATGCAATGGCAGTCCTTTCTCCTAAAAATAGTTGTCTCTATTTTCTTTTAAAACATATATATTCATTACATTGAAAAACATAGCTATTTATATTTTAGTTACACAAAAGCACCACTCCACCGTTATATTCTTAGAAACTGCCAAAATTGCCAAAAAGAGCTGACAGGGCTTTTGCCATATGATCATAACTACCTCCTCAAATTTTCAAACAGGCTAAAATTTGAAACATATATTCTTGGATAAACCAACTAGCTCTAGTTTAAATTTTATATTTTAATTCTTCATGGATTATTTATAGTACCTCTGACAAGATGGCCTTTTATACAGATTTGACACGTCTCAAACCGCCAAAAACTAGAAAAAGTTCTCTGGAGCTGTTTTGCAAATATTATTGTTTCCTCCTCAGATCTCCGTTTGGACTGATGAAATTTAAAATGTATGCTCTCGGTACATTTGACTACCTCTAGTAAAAATTTTCTATTTTAATGCTTCAATGATTATTCGCAGTACCTCTCACAAGATGGCCTTTTACACAGATTTGACACGTCAAACTACCAAAAACTAGAAAAAGTGCTTTGAAGCTATTTTGTAACTATTATCGTTTCCTCCTCAGATCTCTGTTTAGACTAAAATTTAAATAGAATGTTCTCGATACATCCGACTACCTCCAATAAATATTTCAAAGTCTGATTCCTCATGGATTGCTTAATATACCTCCGACAAAGTGGCCTCCGACACTGATTTTACACCTATCACAAAGTACAAAATCGTCTTGTTCCAACAAAGTTGTCAAGCGGTCCAACATTGTATCATCTTCCATTCAACACTGCACCAACACTGCGACTGCACTCACTACTATCAAAAAATACTCCAAACAATGTGTCGAGCTATCCAACATAGTCCATTGGCACTTATGAACAACATTTGCAACATTTACAACTTTTTGATAACTTTTGCAACTTTTGCAATTTTGCACAAACCACTTGCAACACCTTCACCCGAGCATTGAACACATCCTCACAAGCACCATTAATTTTTGTACAATCTCCGAACACCTTACCACTACACCAGCCATGTCCAACTGATTGTGTTAACAATGACAACACCTTGCTCAATAATCTCCCCCTTTGGAATTGTTGGCAACGCATGAACATTTTCTTGTAACTCTTCTCCCCCTTTGAAAAAAATGATAAAGGGCTATTGCAAACTCCCCCTGAGTCCATGCACAACATTCTTAGGCAACTATTAGAAAAAATAACAATAATCACTAATAGGAGCAAAAATATTAGACAAAGATAAAAATGCTCCCCCTGAGAATGTGCACTCGGTAACAATCTAGTGCTTGGGAAGTGTAACCACTCCCAATTTTGTGTGAATATATTCAAAAAATTCCTTAGGCAATGGTTTTGTGATGATATCCGCTACTTGCTCTATCGTAGGAACAAAATCCAACTTGACATCTCCTTCTACAACTTTCTCTTTCAAGAAATGGTACCGATAGCTATGTGCTTTGTGCGGGAATGCATAACTGGGTTCTTTGAGATATTAATTGCACTGGTATTATCACACATAACTAAAATAGGCTTGCTTAAATGAATTCCAAGATCTTTCAAGGTTTGTTTCATCCATAATACCTATGTGCAAGATGATGTCACTACAATGTACTCTTGCCTCTATTGTGGACAAGGAAACTAATTCCTATTTTTTGTTGTGCCATGCCATAAGATTGTCACCAAGATAAAATGTGCCACCATTGGTACTCTTCTGTCATCTACACAACCTACCCAATATACATCTGAATAAGTAATAAGAGTGAAGTCCTTACCTTTAGGATACCAAACCGTACTCCATTGTACCCTTAAGATATCAAAAAATTCTCTTTACTGCTATAATATGAGTTTCCTTAGGATTGGCCTAAAATCTTACCACTATACACACTGCCAAAAAAATATCTGGTCTTGTAGCAGTCAAGTACAATAAGCTCCCAATCATGGATCTATACATGGTTTTATCTACATGTGGTGATTTATCATCCTTGCTCAACTTACAACCTATTGTCATGGGAGTACTGACTGGTTTGCAATATTCCATTGTAAACTTCTTTAACATCTCTTTCATATATTTTATTTGAGAAATGAATATGCCTTTTTCTAATTTATTAATTTGTAAACCAAGAAAATAAGCAAGCTCACCAATCATAGACATCTCGAACTCATTTTGCATCTTATTGGTGAAATATTTGCATAACTTATCCTTGCAACCTCCAAAAATGATATCATCTACGTACACGACAACAATAATTTGATAATATTTTTTAGATTTAACATAAAAATTGTTGTCCACCATACCTTTCTTGAAACCTTGCTGATGGAGATAGGTGTCTAGCCTTGCATACCAAGCTTGAGGTGTTTGTTTCAAACCATATAATGCTTTCTTCAACCTCCAAACCATATTAGTATCATATCCTAGCTGAAAACCATTTGGTTGCTCAATGTATATCACTTATTCAATCTTACCATTCAAAAAAGATGACTTTACATCCATTTGATAAACTCTAAAAATTTTGTAAACCGCTAATGCAAGAAACATCCTTATTGCTTCTAGCCTAGCTATAGGTGCAAAATTTTCTTCAAAATAAATACCTTCAACTTGTGCATATCCTTTGCAAACTAACCTTACTTTATTTCTTACAACCTATCCATATTCATTAAGCTTGTTCCAAAAAACCCACTTGGTACCAATCACGTTCTTGTTTACTGGTCTTGGCACTAGCTCCCAAGTCTTGTTATTTTCAATATGGTTCAACTATTCTTCCATTGCCTTTACCTAATTTTCATATTTACTTGATTTTGCAACATTTTTGGGCTCTATGTTAGATAAAAGAGAGTAAGTTTTGGTTATTATTCTTCTTGTCTATATATAAAACAAGTGCATGCCAAGGCAAAATGAAAGAAAAATACCATATGAGATGTGGTTCAGTAGAAAAGCGACAACAAAATATTTTAAGGTATTTGGCAGCAAATGTTACATAAGAAGAACTAAAGATAATCTTGGAAAATTAGAGGATAGAGCGGATGAAGGTATTTTCTTGGCTATTATACTAAAATCAAAGCTGAACTACCTCTTTTTAGAATATTTTAGGTACTTTACTCTCGGTTAACATAGTTCTAGCTATTTCCTGCACCACTCTATTCTTTCTCTCCACAACACCATTTTGTTGAGGTGTTCTTGCATCTGAAAATTGTCTCTTGATACCAAATTTCTCACAATAATCTATAAACTCTTTAGAAATGAATTCACCTCCTCTATCTGATATTAGGTATTTAATTCTTCTTCCAGTTTAATTTTCAACCAAGTTTTTGAATATTTTAAACATTTCAAGGGCTTCTGATTTATATTTCAATAATAGTACCCATGTCATTATGGAGTAATCATCTATGCACAACATGAAGTATTTATCACCGTTTATACTTTGAGTTCTCATAGGCCCACACAAATTAGTATGCACCAGCTCCAATGGTTTTCCAGTATAGTGTTCTTTTACCTTGAAATATGTTCTAGTTTGCTTACCTTTCTGACATGATGCACAAATATTGTTTGATGGCTTGGAAATGCTAGGAATGTCTCTTACCGCTTTCTTCAAGCTGATTTTTACTAAATTGTTGAAGCTGATATGAACAAGTCTATTGTGCCACAACCAATTTTCATTTTCATGTTCAAGAAAGCAAGATCCTTATAAGGTCTCTATGAGAGTGTACAAATTCCCAAATGTTCTTGTTCCAACTGCAATCAATTTACCACTGTTTGACTTTCTGATTTCACATCACTACCTTTTAAAAATCATATCATGACCTCTATCACAAATTTGACTCATGCTAACAGATTATGCTTTAGTCCAACCAAAAACAAGACTTCTTCTAACTTGATTTTTTTGTTGTTGATATTAACCGTGCCTCTGCCAACTATCTTAGCTCCATCATTGTTTTTGAATTTGACTGAGCCACCTTCATATTGCTACAATGTTTCAAATTTTTTTTTGTCCTCGGTCATGTGACTAGAACATCCACTGTTAAGTATCCATGGTACGTGTTTATTCTATACCTTGAGTGTTGTCTGTACAATTAAAGACTCATTGTCTTCCTTTGGTTGTTCTTTCTCTTTCCAAACTTGTTTGTCCTTTGCCTTAGATTCTTGTATTGTCTTATGATTTTTAGTTGATTGATCATGATTGTATGATATTTTTCTATTTTGTTTTCTTGAGTCTAGCTGATATCTTCTTTCCTAAAAAATATTTGATGCAAACACACTTCTACAAAATTTTGCAATATACCCAAAATTATGACATTTATAACATTCCATAGAATAGTCCACCAATGGTGCAAAGGAATTCTTACTCACAAAATTTCTTGGTGCGACATTAAACTTCAAATCTGAAATCTTGTGACCATAAGCATTGCATTTAAAATAGTAACCAAAAAAAATAATTGAACCTAGTTTGCAGTCTTTGCCATGTAGTCGTAGGTGCCATGAATCTTATTCTCCCTTGATGCACGACATTGGTGAAGCCATCATTATCAACTTTCTTCTCATGCATTGCATTGTTGTCTTATCTTACTGGATTTGGCTTTGCTTGATTAGCTTGTGTCTTATTTTCTTCAATTTTTATAGCTTTTGCATTGGTTGCTTTTGGTTTATTTGATGTTTCTCCTTATTCAAAACCCAAACTGAATCTAATGGGTGTAGTTCTTTGGTTTTTTATGATCTCATCTAGCTTCATAGAACTCCCTTCAAGTTTGTGATAAGAGCTAATTTTCTTATTCATCTCTTCTAACTGCATCCTTAAACCAACAATCTCTTCTAATTTTCTGCAATATTCTACTTTCATGGTTAATTGCACTTCAAGATCTTTGGAGATATTTCTAAATCCTTTTATTTGCACCTTCAATGTTGCTATGATTTCATTTGCATCCTCAAGCCTTCTTGAAGTTTTCTTGTTCTTTTTCTTTTTGCATTCAATTCATCTAGAGATGCCACCAATTCTGCTTCCAGATTAACTTTTGCATCTATTTCTTCTTCATCAAATTCCTCTTATTTTAACTTTTCTTCTTCAAGTGCCATAAAAAGAGCTTTGCTTGTTTCTTCCTTAGGGTTCTCATTGGGGTTGTCTTCATATGAACTAACATTCTTGGAAATGAAACTTTTCTTCTTGGATTTGCCTTTTCTAAAATTCGACATCTTTTTCCAGTCACCTCTTTCACTATGTGATCTTTCATCATTATTATTATTTTCATTGTATGAACATTTAGCTGCAAAATGTCCAACACCTCCATAGTTGAAACATTTGAACGACAAATTTCCCTTGTATTTTTCTTTACCTCTTTTCAATTTTTGCACAAAGTTAGCTTCCATATCATCTGAAATTTCATCTTCATCGGACTCTAGTTTGGTTTTTGTATTTTTTTGAGCTTTGAAGGTAGCTTCTCTATCTATAGATTTAGCTTTTTCTATTCTCATTTCATAAGCAGTCAAAGAACCATGCAACTCATCCATAGTAAGAGTATTTAAATCCTTAGCTTCTTCTATTGCAAAAACTTTAGAATCAAACCTTTGAGGAAGATATCTTAATACCTTTTTAATGATAACTGAGTCTTCGATTTCCTCACCAAGTCCTCTAATAGCATTGATGACTTCATTTACTCTCAACATGTAAGCCTCTATATTTTCATCTTCATTCATTTTCAGTCCTTCAAATTGTGCTCGATGTGTCTACAATTTGGATTCCTTAATTTTGTCATCTCCTTCATGAATACTCTTCAGCTTATCCCATATTTCCTTAGCAGTCTTGCATCCCATGACCTTTACCAGTTCACTGTCCACTAATCCACACATGATAGCATTTTTGGCCTTTGAATCATTCTCAAAAAGTTTCTTAGTTGCAACATCAATCGGAGGAGCGAAGGGTATTGTATATCCACTATTTATCGAATCCCAAATGTCATATCCCAAGGAACAAATATATGTCTACGTTATAAGTCTCCAAAAATCATAGTTGGTTCCATTGAATAGTGATGCTTTGTTTGAGGAGAAGCCTTCACAACTTGCCATTGTGTCACTTCCAAGATCACCCTAGTTGATTAAGCCTATTTAGGAACCTTGATCTGATACCAATTGTTGAACTAAGAATGAAACTAAGAGGAGGGGTGAATCAGTGTGTATTAAAAATTTAATCCAACTATGAAATCAAATCAAAATGAGCAATCACATAAACATGCATCACATAATACCAAATTCATAATGGAAACTCGATGTGGTAAAAACCACTATGCCAATGGACTGTTTGGACTCCCATCCAAATCCAACCTCGAAAATGTTTGGTCTTTAAAATATTTTCATACCACCAACTATAGAGAATGACACCAACCAACTTGGACTTTAGCAACACCAACTACAAGGAGCACCGACCCCTGTTTCCAAGCACCGACTCGACAAATTTAAAAAGCTCTGATAAAAGTTGGAAATCCTATAAAAAGACCCTGAGTGGTCTAGCTCACAAATATTCTCCTCTAAAATATTTTATCTAACCTTTTCAATCTTATCAACTCTACACACTAATAATCTCACACCTTGCACATTGACAGTCTCATACACTACACACTTTTTCAATCAGAATGCCAAAAAAAATCTTCTACATGCACTGACAGTTCCTTCTCCTAAAAATAGTTGTCTTTATTTTCTTTTAAAACATATATATTATTCACATTGAAAAACATAGCTCTTTATCTTTTAGTTACACAAAAGCACCACTCCATCGTTATATTCTTAGAACCTGCCAAAATTGCCAAAAAGGGCTGACAAGGCTTTTTGTAACAGTTATAACTACCTCCTCAAATTCCCAAATAGGCTAAAATTTAAAAAATATATTCTTGGATAAACCGACTACCTCTATTTTAAATTTTATATTTTAAATCTTCACGAATTATTTTTAGTACCTCCGAAAATATGGTTTTTTACGTAGATTTGACCATCTAAAACTGCAAAAAACTGGAAAAAGTGCTCCGACATTTTGCAACTATTACTGGTTCCTCCTCAGATCTCCATTTGGACTAAAATTTAAAATGTATGCTCTCGGTACATCTGAATACCTCTATTAAAAATTTTAGATTTTAACTCTTCATGAATTATTCGTAGTACCTCCATCAAAATGGCCTTTTACGTAGATTTGACACGTCTAAAACTGCCAAAAACTAGAAAAAGTGCTCTGAAGCCATTTTGCAACTGTTACCATTTCCTCCTAAGATCCTTTTTTGGACTAAAATTTAAAATGTATGTTCTTAGTACATCTGACTACCTCCAGTAAAAATTTCAAAGTCAGATTCCTCACGGATTGCTTGATACACCTCTGAAAAAATGGCCTCCAATGCTGAGTTTACACCTGTCACATAAAGTACAAAATCATCATGTTCCAAAAAAGTTGTCAAGTGGTTCAAAATTGTATCGTCTTCTGTTCAAAACTATACCAACACTACGACTACACTCACTACTGTCAAAAAAATCTCCAAACAATGTGTCAAGCTATCCAACACAGTCCATTGGTACTTATGAACAACATTTGCAACATTTGCAACTTTTTGATAACTTTTGCAACTTTTGTAATTTCACACAAACCACTTGCAATACCTTCACCCTAGCATCAAACATGTCCTCACAAGCACCGAATATTTCTGTACAAGCTCCGAACACCTTACCGTTGCACCAACAAAGTCCAACTGAGTGTGTTGACAACAATGAGAACACCTTGCTCAACAATCACTCCCTCTAGTTCAACCCAATATATATTCTCATGCATTTTTGTCTTCTAGCATGGAATTGAGATAAAATTTTACTTTATTGATAGTTGCAAATTTTGTATTTCTGGGATAATATCCATTACATTTGCCAATCATAATTAGCCATTATTTAAAACTCTTTGTACTCTATGACATAGTAAAATAGATTGGAGGGATTGCATCTAGAATGAGTGGTGGTATAAACCACAATCATATCCATATAAAGCTCAAATCTTAATTATTTGAGATTATCATGTAGGATCTTTGATAAGACCATTTCAAATTTGTAATGGAAATCAATTCCTGCTTTCTTAACTATATACTCAATTCTTTCCACCTATTATGATAAGCTCTCCTAGCCTCATTTAGCTATGAATTATAGAAATAATTGAATTCTTGGATGCATCAATTAAACTAGATCTCATATTGATTCCTAATATATGCCTTAAAATGCTAAAATGAGTAGGAATTACTATAGTAGACACAAGAAATTCAAAGCTCATTAACAATAATACCTCCTTTTTTATTGTCTCATACTTTATTACCATGTTTTCACTGTTAATATGATTATGTAGGCTAGAAATTAAATCTCGTAACTGTACATCACCAACACAGATGTTAGGGTGAAATTTCATATCTTAAGGTATGACATGCTTGTGTATATAGAACTCACATAACACATTTTTATGTTTTGTGCTACTATGGTGGTATGCACCTTGGAATTATTCAATTATTTCAAGATGGTGATTCACTCCACAGTGTAATCATAAGAATTGTCATATATAAAACTACTCCCATAGGTGTCATAACCCTCCTTGGTAGGTCTCATCATTGATATAGATTATATGCTTAATCTTGTTTTGTAGTTGCAAATATGATGAGTAGTTAAAAATATTTTATGTTTTGAATATGGTACTGTTAATATTTTCTATGATAGTAGGACCAGGTGCAAGGTATTGGAAAAGGGATCTAGCAAAAAATCCATCCAAGAGGCTCAATTAATACCTGATTTACAAGCTAATAATTAATATTAGTATTGGTATTAAATAAAGCAATTATGAGAATAAAATTAGCTTAACTATTAATGATGTTTAGCAAAAATAAATTTTTTATTTGTATGACTTTGCATTATGGGTATTGTGTTTATTTTATTTGGGGTGTTATCCATCTCTATCCCTCTGTTTCATACGAATAAATGGGGGTAAAGTATTATTTAAAATGGGCAAGGGATAGGAGATCCTGTGAGTGCCTCTTATCATGCTTTAATGGGAGTTAAATAAAATATCTCCTTGTCTTCTCCTTCCACCTTGCATAGGTTTAATATTAGTTAAGTAGAAGCATGGGATAGGATATTCCTTGAGTGCTTCTACTTTCCCTTAGTGGAGATTAAAATATATTATCTCCTTT
This sequence comes from Wollemia nobilis, assembly GCA_028583015.1. NCBI lineage: Eukaryota > Viridiplantae > Streptophyta > Pinopsida > Araucariales > Araucariaceae > Wollemia > Wollemia nobilis. The sequence goes on from JAQPPZ010007329.1 coordinate 123,084, forward strand.
GTCTCCTTTCTCCTCTGCTTTGCATGGGTTTGATAATATTTTATTGGAAAGAGGACCTCCACTCATCTAGTGCTTATCCTTTTGAAATTATTAGGGGCCCTTTTGCTCTTAAATAAGGAAGGAAAGAGGATTACAATGCTATGGAGAAATGGGAGGCTATTTGGGGAGTCAAGCATGAGGAGAATATTAAGAGGCAAAATAAAAGCTCAAGAAGCCTTGCCTTGTTGGAGTAATAGGTTGGAGGATATCTTTATTTCGATTAGCTTTCCTGAGTTTTATTTGGAAATGAAATTCGTTTCTAAATGGTTTTTGTAGTTTCTTCCTATATATCTCAAGAGATTGAACTCATTTAAATTGCTTGAACTGAACACTAGCTTGGGTTGATTATAGATCTATGTGAAGTATACAAATATTACTTTTAAACCCTTTGTTTTAAGGTTTATGAATTGTTGTAGTTGCATACATATGCTATCAATATAAGTTTTCATAAGAATAACCTTGTTCCTAGTGCTTCTTGTAGCATTTTAGCTTTTGATTTTGGCACTTGGATCAGTGTTTGAGTCATGGAATAAATCCCCTATTAGTGATCCTAAATCGAGTGTTTACCTCCATCTTGTTCATTGCATTAAATTGCTATCACCGTGTTACAAGTGGTAGAAACCCATGTCTTTCTTTAAATTTAATATTGAGTGAGATCTGATCTAACATCTGATGAGGGTTTAGGGAGGATGATGAGGCCAAATAATACCTCATTTTTGCATCATTTTGACATGAAAAACTACCATATTTCAATAAATAATATAGTTATATGTCAAATATTTGATTAAAATGCATTATTTTGTTGATGTTAGCATGATTAAATGTTAAGGAATAATATGCTACTATTTTGACTATTTTTTGCACTTTTTGTCATCTTTTTGCATGATTTAGCAATAAAATAGCATAGTAAAAATCACTAGAAAATAAAGGTTGTATGACATCTGATTGGTTGAGCATTTTTGAAGTGTTTTCCCACCTAAAATGAGTTTCTAGGATGATGTGGTGTCAAAACAACCATGTTGCAGTTGAAACAGGGCACATGACAACTAGACACAACATATGCAGGAGCAACTCTAGAAGATCTAGGCAACCACCTATAGAATAATAAGAAAGCAAAGACAAACACCAAAAGAGGAGCTAAAACCAGTTGAGGAGCATCAAGAGAAATGAGGAGGGACCCACCAAGCATTTGGAAGTGCCCCCACATGATAGAATTAGAACCAACCACATTTGATAGGTGTGCAACCTGATATTCTAGAGCTGCTACGAAAGAACAAGCAAAATAAGAAAGAAATTAGAATGTGAACCAAATATTAAAGGTATGAACAAAGTGGTGCATGTAAATGTGTGGCCAATGATGCTCCATATATTCCTATCCAATTCCTACCAAGTTTGAGGTGAAGATAAGCACACAACTAGCTACAAAGTGGATTCTATCCTAAATCAAGACTAAGTCTATTGCAACAGGGCAACAAATCAGGTGTTAACAACAAATATTTTATTTTGCACTTATCTCACATAATATAGGGGGTGGAAATATGTATAAATAATTCCACTCACCTATTGGTTAGTGGTTAGAAAAAGGTCAAAATCTAGATAATAGATTGGCAAATAAAATGTAATTTACAATAATTCTATAACAACAAAACTATTCAATAAAGTGCAGTATTTTTTAGATGTTGTGTTGATGATTGAGTGAGTGTTTAGAACTTAGAATTTTGGTGTGTTAGACCTTCTACTAGACTAGGGAGCAAGGGCCCACTCTCAAGGTTGGTGGAAGGAGTTATTTTAGCATTTTTATAGGTTTTCTGTTTTAATGCATTTTTTGCTAAATTGTTGTAATTAGAATGTACCTTGTTTTTACTCTATTTTTCCCTATTTTCAAGTGTGATGTGTGAGTGTGGATTTTCAGCTAGCTGACCTATATTTACTTTTGCATTTATCATTTCAATTTCTATAATTTTAGTTACAATAGTTATTTACAATTTTCAACAACATTTTCTTGCTTTAGCAATTTCTTTACAACAGTTTCATTTTCAACAATTTTTAATTTAGTGATTTCAATTCAGCATTTACATTTCATGTTATTTCCATTTAGAAAAAGTAATCTAGTTTCTTTCTTCTTTCAACATATTTCAATTCTACAACTTAGATCAATTTTCAATTTTGTAACTTAAATAGTTTCAATTCTACAAATTAGTGATAGTTTGATCCTTGAAAGACCCTTATGAACCTCTATTCCATTGAATAAGCATGTGCTCTAATTTCTAAATTATAGAACTCCTAAACTCCTCTATCGTATATAGCCTTGGACACCACCCTAGATTTGAAAAACATTAAAATTAAATGATGACATTAATGACACTCATCATTTTTGGTATCATTGTTGAGGAAACATAGGTGTTGTTAGAGGATAAAATAGTCATACAATTATCATTGTGTCAAGTTGTAACAAATGAACCTTAGAGTACTTTTTGAAATAACAACTTGCATAAAACATAGTTGTGTAGCTAACAGTTGCATTTTAGATAATTAGGACACAAGCATAGAATGAATGAATAGGTTAAGGGATGAAAAAGGATGATTTCTTAAAACAAACCCTTTACCTACCATAAGAAGGTGATATTCATACCAAGGGGGTGAATTACCCATATTTGAGATTCCTGACATTGTTGAAAGAGAACCACCATCCTCATCATCAGGAAGTATATCTCCTGAGAGATAATTACAAGAGGAGCAAATTGCTAGTACCTCCTCACCTACCCCTAATATATCTTTACCATCAGGGTAGTTTAAATGAATCTATACCAGGTGTTGGGAAGACATAATGGTAGATTTACAAGGGAACCCAAATAGGGGTAACAATGTTCACACTCAAGGGGACAATCCTACTCCTACCAAGACTTTTGAATATCCTATTCGATTAAATCCCACACAAAACTCTCCAATGAAAACAATTTCACCTTCAATGCTACCAAACTTTAGGGGAGTTGCATCCAAAGATCCTGATCAATTCTTATTTGAATTCAAGGTTGTATGCCAAACATACGATTACACAAATGACAACCAAAAACTTAAAGTCTTTCCTTCCACACTCAAGGACTCAACTTTACGTTGGTTTATGAGTTTAGCACCTGAATCAATCTAAACCTAGGAAGAAATGGAGCAAGTATTTTTGGACAAGTACCAAGAATACTATCGGGTGAAAAATAGGAAGGATGAATTATTTAAAATCAAACAAGAAGAAGAAAATCTAGAGGATTACTTGGATAGGTTTGCTTTTGTGCAAAAGAGATGTGGGCCTGTTGAACCAGAAATATGCAAGGCCATATTCTTAAGAGGATTACAAGATGACTCCAGAGAAGTGTTAGATTTAATGGGCAAGGGAGATGTGAGTACCCTTGACATTGATGATATTTTAGAATTATGTAGAAATTACTCCTACACAAGACAAAGAAGATGAAAGAGGGGTAATAATGGAAGTGACATGAAAGAACTAATGGAAGAATTTTCTAATTTGAAAACTGACATTCTTGTGCATCTCAATACTACGTTAGGGGAAATGAATGCAAAAACTAAATCTACAGAACCCCTAGCTATTTATTGTCTGAGATGCAGAAACAAGCATGCTCTTCAAGATTATCCTTTAAACAAAACCTCTATATATGCTATTTGTAGCATTTTTTCAAAAGGACATATCACAAACCAATGTCATTTACTTCCAGGACTCAAAAATATCTTGGAAACACAAACAAAAGAACTCAACTTTGTTGGGCAAAGACAAGGGGGAAATTTTTCACAATATCAAAATGCCCCATGTTTTCCCACAAATTGGGGATAAAATCCTTGGTCTATGCCATGGGGTTACTCAGAACCACCACAACAATCTTGGAGTCAACCTCCATGGTCATCTTCTCAGGATTGGTCACAATATGGGTGGACGAATCCATAATGGAATCAACAAAATCCACCATGGATGTAAGCACAATCTCATGGACACAATTGGGGATAGTAATACCAACCATACCAGGGACAACGAAGATACCAAAGTCAACCACAAAATTTGTTGCCTGGTCCTGCTCAAAATTTTCCTCAAGGAGGAACAATGACAACAACAAAAAGTGAAGCAACCTCCACTTTCGGCCCAACCTATGGCCAACCCTAATAATACTAGACAGGCAACCCCTATCTACATGGCTGAATCTGATGATACCACCATGATCAATGTAATTTATTATAGCAATATCCAACTAAATTTAGGAAAGACACTTCCTAAACTGACTCCACCTATCATTATAGAATTGGGAACTAATAAAAATGAACAAGACCCATCTACATCTGACCCACAACAATCACATGTTGAGAAAGAAAAAGAAAAAGAAGACTTACCTCGAAATGATTTACCTTCTTCAAAAAAGTACCATACCCTGAATGGTTTGAGGAATCTAAAATCCCTTCAAAATTAAATTTAGTAAAGGAACTAAAATGCTTAAACATATCAATTCCTTTATTACAGGCTATTAAGGATATACCATTAATCAACAAAACCATTCAAGACCTTTGCATTAAAAAACTAGGAAGGAAGAAGAAATCATTTCCCAAAACTATACAAGTAGATGGAAAGTTGGCTGACCTTCTTTCTGGGAAACTTATTCCACCAAAATATGGTGATCTAGGAAGTCCAGTAGTCATGGTAACCATAGGATCAATGCAGATATCCAATGTTCTGATTGATCTTGGGGTAGCCATAAATGTTATGACAAAGGATATGATGCAGAGATTACAATTGAATAACTTGAATCCTACATCTACCATATTAGAAATGGTTGATAGATCTATAGCTAAACCAGAAGGAATTATAGAAGATATTCCTATAATAGTCTCCTCATGGGAATATCTAATCGACTTCTTGGTATTACAACCTCGCAACTCTACGAATGGTTATCCAATAATCTTAGGAAGGCCTTGGCTTGCTATGACAACTGCTTTCATTGACTGTAGGTCAGGGGATATGACCATTTCAAATGGGATAAATTCAAAGAATATTTCTTTATATCCTCCTATGAAACCTTTAGTTAACTTTTTAGGTCACTTATGGTTTCCTGATTCTGATGAAGAACATGAAGAAACTATCTCAACACTAGCCACTGTAATAGTGAAAGAGCATATAGAAGAGTTAGATTCATATGAAAGAAATGCCTTTGAAGATGAAACCATTTTGGTTAATACCATGTATGAATTAGGGCTTGAAGATGAACCAATCACTGTTCATCATCTATTATGGAATGATGAAGAACAAACATCTGAACAAATGTCACCCATTCCATTACAAGAAAGTCCCTTCAAATTACCACATGGATGGCATCATCATATTCTATCATCCTTTCATTGTCCCATATCAGATATGATTCCATAAGGAATTATAATTGACAAGGAGACATGAATATTTCACTCTCTTCTACCACATCATTATCCTCTTAACTCCTTAGTAAGAAAATTTGAAGGAGTTAATTTCGTTCATCCAGGAATAAAACAAATTGAGGTACAACCAGGGAAATTTTTGAACATCAACAACTGGTTGACCAGTGAACATGAAGCAAAATTGCTTACTATATTAAATTGACATATCAATGCCTTTGCATGGGAATACAAAGATATGACAGGGATTCATCCTAATGTATGTACTCATAGAATATATATAGAATATGTAAAACTTGTGTGACAACCACAAAGGTGATTGAATCCTGCTTTGCGAGATATCATCAAAGATGAAATAAAAAAACTCTTAGAGGTAGGATTCATTTACCCAATTTTTGATAGCCAATGGGTTTCTCCATTGGTTATCATTCCAAAGAAAAATGGAAAAATGAGAGTGTGTGTGGATTACCAAGAATTAAATAAAGTCACACATAAGGACCATTTTCCATTACCTTTTATTGATCAAGTGTTAGACACACTTGCAAGAAAGAAATATTTTTGTTTTCTCGATGGATTTAGTGGATATAATCAAATACAGGTTGCACCTGAAGACCAAGAGAAAACAACATTCACTTGTCCATGGGGAAATTTTTCTTACAAAGTCTTACCTTTTGGCCTTTGTAACACCCAACAACTTTCCAATGAGCTATTCTAGCCATTTTTTCTGATTTAACTACTGAATGTGTAGAAATCTACATGGATGACTTCACAGTTTGTGGGGAAACCTTTGATGTAACCTTAGAACATCTTGACAAGGTATTAACCCACTGTGAAACTTATCATTTGGCCCTAAATCCTGACAAGTGCTTCATGATGATGGAAGAGGGAATTGTCCTTGGCCATCATATCTCATCTAAAGGAATTAAGGTAGATCCTAAGAAAGTAGAAATCATTAGGAACCTTCCTCCACCATAGACTCAAACTGATGTCAGGAGCTTTTTGGGACATATTGGCTTTTATCGATGTTTTATTCAGAATTTTAGTACAATTGTGAACCCTATGTTTGCATTGCTAACAAAATATTTTGAGTTTAAATGGACTGAAAAGTGCCAAAATTATTTTGATGCTTTAAAAGAAAAATTGATCACTCCACCTGTGTTGAGAGGTCCAAACTAGGAATTACCATTTCACATCCAAACTGATGCATCCAATACTGCAATTGGAGCAGCATTAGGGTAGGTGGAAAATGGGGAGCATTATGCCATTTACTATATTAGCAAGAATCTCATAGGATTCAAAAAGAACTATACTACCACTAAAAAGGAATTTCTAGCAGTAGTATATGCTATCAAAAAATTTCATCACTACATCACTGGTTACCAAGTATTTATCCATACAAATCATTCAACTATTAAATACTTGATGAACAAACCTATGGTTAGTGTGAGAATAATTCGTTGGTTATTACTATTGCAGGAGTTTGATATCACAATAGTTAATAAACCAGGAAAGGCTAATGTAGTAGCAAATTTCTTGTCTAGACTAAACAACATAGGAGAAGAAGAATTGGTAGAGGATACTTTTCCTGATGAAAAATTATTTTCCATATCAGTAACATCACCTTGGTTTGTTGATACTGCTAACTATTTAGCAATAGGAAAAATCCCCTCTCATTTTACCTCAAAATAAAAGAAATAATTGATAAAGCAAAGCTCATATTTTAAATGGATCAATGATCTATTGTTCAGATGTGGACTTGACCACATATTACATTGATGTATTCAAAAATATGAAGTGTATGATATCCTCCATGCATGTCATGATGAACCTTTAGGAGGACATTATTTAGTTAAAAGTATTGTTAGAATTTTTTTAGAATTGGCTATTATTGGCCATCTCTTCACAAGGATGTGAAAAAGTACATACAACATTGTGATGCATGTCAAAGAATGGAAAATACCACACCTACAAATGAAATGCCTCTATAACCTCAAGTGGTTTTAGAACCATTATTACCTTTTCCAAAGGAAATGCCCATCTCATGCCACCAACCAATGCCACCTTGTCCAGGTTTGAGTCCTCTTTATTGACTTCCCTTAACATTTCCCTTCATGATGTTGTGTCTCATTATATTTCCAAGGCCATAATGAATACCAGTTGGATTCCCCCATCCACCTGGTTGGTTAAAGTTAAATTTTTATTGAGTGGCCAAAGGAAATCCAAGAAATGATAGGGTATATGGCATTCTTAGAGACCACAACGAGAATACCATTTTTTCTTATGCTAAACACCTTGGTTTTCAATCCAATCACTTTGCCAAAGCTAGGGCCCTTTGGAGAGGTTTAGCTCTAATATCAACAAGTTCAAATAGGCTGATCATTGAGGGTGATTCCTTGAATATCATAAATTACCTAAAGAATAATAAAAACCCCTCATGGAAAGTCAAAGGTTGTGTGGATGAAGCTAGAAAAATTATTGCTCACATGAGAGAGCCCATCATTCAACATACCTTCAGGGAAGAAAATAAGGTGGTTGATGAGCTTGCTAATTTTGGGACCAATATTAATGGTTTAACATATTGGTCTAACACCTTTCCCCAACAAATTTCCAATGCGATCAATAGGGACAAAGATTCCATTCCTCACAATCCCAATGGCCAAGTCTAGTTTGATCATAGACATAATTCCCAATTATTCTTGGCCTATCATTGGTCCCTTCATCATACTTCATTTACTTATCAATGAGATTAGTCTCATTAGAAACTTCCTTATTTTATCCTGTGTCAGCATCAACAACTTTAGCTGGTTTCCCCATGTTCTAATCCCTAAGAGTTACTGGTTCCCTTTTTAAACATTGGTGTCATACCATGAACCTATATTTTCATGGTCTCAAGAGGTATACTTCCAGCATTCCCATTGGTACCTTAACCCTCATGACATTGCAAGTGCTTGCATCAAGAATTATCATCATCTTTGTATATTTTTCACAATATCCATTATCCTTCCCAATTATGCTTTCGATTACCACATCCCTCTTCATTTTTCCAATGGCTTCACGGCCCCAAGATGCGGAATTCCTATTGGGAAGGTTTTTTTCCTTTTCATGGAATCATGTTCCATTCTAGACCTTTTGAAATCTCCTTATTTTTTAGAAGCCTTCGGTTTCCCATTGTGATGTTTTTTCTTCCAGAGGAAAAGTTTTTAAATCCTTGCTTATTTACCTAGTACCTATGTGCCTCTTTGTAGAATTTCAATTCACCTATTACCATCATCCATGTTCTGTTTGTTTTCACTTATTTTTTTGGATTCCACCCTGGTCTGTTTGTTGCCACATCATGAATTTCATGGAGCTAGAGAGCTTGGAAGTGGATTCAGTTGTTGAAGCCATTTTGGAGGAAAGGGGCTATCTTCCCTTCTTGAGAAAATTATCGAGGATCAACTTTGACATCACAATGGATTTATTTGGTAGCTAGAACAAGGGTAGGATAACCATGCATGGCAAGGATTATGTGGTGGATACTCAGTTGTTGGTGGAGATTATTGATTTACCTACAATGGGGAGACCAATAAGTAGGAAAAAAACAACTGGGAAGTAGAGCTGAAGGAATTTTTTGACAAAGCAAATATGCTCAAGTTGGCCAAGACAGGTATGCTTAGGTATGACTTACGTTCCCCTTGGAACCATGTAATAAAATCTATCATGTATTTTGTCACTATAGAAGACCTAAATAAAGATTTGTGCAGTTTCCACCTAGATTTTGTCAATCATTTTCATGATATAAATATCATAAATATCCCTAAGTTTCTTTTTTAGTCCATGAATTACTCCATTGAAAACTATAGAAAGAAGAATATCAAAACCCTCCCATATCACCAAGGCCTGTTAAAAATCATTATCAATCACCTTTTGATGCATAACCCAAGTTTTCCCATTGCTGATCTTGTAATCCTAGAGGGTAACCCGAAGGGTGATACTTGTCCTACCATGATATCTAAGGACAACACTACCACCACCCCTGTAACGACCCCTGTTTCAAACCCATCATCTAGGAAATGGAAATTTGGGAAGACTAGTAAGGATACAGGGACTCCCAATGGGAAGAGGATCAAGGTTGAAGAATTAGTGAATGTGATAAGATAATCTATTTGTCTCAGGAAAAATATGTGCAAATATGATTATCTAGAGGTGTTGTCAAATGATGAAAGTTATGACCAGTACAATACAATGCTCCAAAATATGGTGATTAATTCCATTTCCATTGCCATCTCCCATAATGAGGAGCTTCTATATTCCCTGAAGGAAATGAGAAATTCTATGCACATAATTTTCTTTCATAAATCGTTTGTTAGGGTTCTTGAGGAAAGTCCTTTGGACCATGACAAACCCAATATTATCATAAGAGATGGGAAATATGGTCGCAAGGTTGAGGTGAAGGATGCTCTAGAGGATGTTGCATAGCTAGTGAATGGTAGGATGAGCTCAAGGATGTGGTGCAGGAAGTGCCCTATTTTGTATTTTTTTAGCCTGGATGTTTGAGGATGTTCAGTCCTAATTTTGTTGTTTTGGGAGCTAGTTGCATGCCCCTTTTTTTCTCTAGTTCTTGCCCTTAGCATTTTTTTGCTATTGTTGTATCAAGGTTTTGGGGTTCCTTTCAAAACCCATTTTAATAAAATTATTTACTTATAAAAAAGTGGTTCTAGAACCATTTGAAAAATGGGGGTTAGATTTTGTTGGACCCGATTGACCCGCCTTCTTAGGGAAAGGTACATACCTTGGTATGTACTAATTATGTGATCAAATGGGTTAAGGTGTATGCTTTAAAATATGCTCATGAAGAGAAGGTTGCTAACTTTCTATATTTCCAAATTTTTTAAATATTTGGAGCTCCATGATTTATCACCATGGATCATGGGCTTAAATTTGCATCAAAAGTCACATAAGATTTTACTGAACTATATGAAATCAAACATAGAAAATCATCATCTTATCATCCTCAAGCGAATGGTCAGGCTGAAGTCACCAATAGATAATTGGAAAGAATCTTAACCAAAATAGTAGCTTCACATAGGAAAATTTGGATTAACAAATTACCAAAAGTTGTTTGGCCATACAACACAACATGGAAATCCACCATGGGTTTCACACATTACAAATTGATCTATGGTAAGAAATCTCCTTTTCACATTGAATTTGAGTTATTAACACTTTGCACATCTTTGGAAATTGGTATAGGTAGAATTTTACAGCTAAACATGTTGGATGAACTTCGATTAGAGGTACTTCACCAAACAGATGTTATCCAACAACAGTGGAAGATGTGGCATGACAGTCACATCCAATAGAGAAAATTTGATCAAGGAGATTGGGATTTATTGTTCAATTCTCACTATGAATATTTTCTTGGAAAATTGTAAACTAGGTCGCTTGGACCATACCCGATTGAAGAAGTATTCGAGAATGGAGCAGTTTGCATCTCTCCCATTGATGATTCAAGGAAAAACTTAGTGGTAAATGGGCATTGTCTTCGGGTATACCATAAAAATTTGACTAAGGAGGAGTTTTAAGAATAGGTTACACCGTTGGATTTACATATGATGGAAGAGACTCTCTCTCCCATTGAAGATTCAGAATAATTTGCACAATTTGATATAATAAAAAAAAGAGAGAAAAATAGAAAACAAAAAAGGAATGATCTTGATTGTGAAATTCCTTCATGGGCACAATCCTAGGTGGGGTTTGTGAAATTATTTCATGGGCACAATCAAGACAGATTGAAGATTAAAAAAAAAGAATAATTTAGTAGTGAAAACCATTTTTAAGTTCTTTTGAATTAAGGCTTACATAAAAATTAGTTTTTGACGTGTTTGCCTTCTTGATTTATCCATCATTGTACAAATATCACTTATTGCATATGTGCCATGTTTTTGCTTTTGGATTTCATGTAGCTTACTATAAAGCAAAAAGATCAACACCAGAAATAACAATAAATCAAAACAAGTAGTGTGCACATGAAAAAAATGATATTTTATGCTATTGAATTAAGGAGCGTTGATCTCCACTTTTATACATAAATATGCCCTAAATCATAGGAATTACATAATATTTATTATTTTTATACAATGATTACAAAAAGGGATAAAACTCTCTTTCTCAACCAAACAACGATGTTGTTCTCCATTTTCTTGCTACAAACAAGTGTTGAGTGGGCTTCTTAAATATCCTTATAGGTCACTCTAGCTACAACAACTATCAAAGAAATCATTACCTATACTTGCACATAGATAAGCCACAATAAAGAGTCAGTAACACCTATGGGGCCTCCACAATGTGAGGTCCTCTAAAATATAAAAGTGTAACCTACAAATCCTAGTTGAAATACTTGAAAAATATAGAGTAGAATATAGGAAAATGTAAGTTAAATAATAAAATCAAATGCCTTATCAAAATACCTAATTTGCAATATGTGGATTTGGGAGCTTGAATTGTGATTGCACGGATGCTTGACAACATTCAAGGGTTGGTTGGACACCCTCCTGAGTCTGGAAAACACCCTGAAGTGTCTGATGGATGCTTTGCAATATTTTTGAAATATCCTAAGGCATCTACGGGATATGCAAACACTCAGTAGGGTCTGGATCTGGTTTATAGGAGATATAGTGAGTGAACAATGGGGGCAATGATGACTAGGGTTTGTACAAAAATGTGAATGATATCTCTTTGCAAATTTTTTTATGCTTATTCAGAAAAAGTGAATAATGATGATGATAGGGTAATGATGATGATAAATGGATGGTTAAGATTAAACCAATTGAACAACAAATATTGCAACTTGATAAGTGATACAGATTGCATTTAATGAGTGGTAAAGATTGCCACATGGCCTACTAAGATGGAGTTTTGATGGATGGCTTAGATTTATTCATATATATAAATATAAATATATATATATATATATATATATATATAAATAATGATGAATGACTATGATTTGATGATGATGAATGGATTATGAATGGCTAGGATTTGGTGTCTACAAATACCCATTTTTGTATCGCTTTGTGTAGAACACAAGGCGGTGCAAAAACAAGAGACACTTGGTTTGATGGAATGGACTCAACGTGCAAGAAGATTTGAAAAATTTGTGGTTTCATTTTACCCCCTTAATTGGTGAATGGGTGAAGAATTGAACCCACGAGCCAATTGTTTAAATGTGGGTAATGCAATGGATATGCAAATATTGACATCAAAGTCAAGTTTGTGTTGGACATTTTGAGTCCCTAAGTCAAAAGTTGTCATTGATGTCACCAAATGAAGTCATCATTAATGTCAAGTAATTCAGCAAGAAATAAAGTCGTCAAAGGTGTCACTAATATCCAGGAAGAAGCTTCAACAATGCAGAAGTTAAAGGCAAAAGGGATCCATAATATTTTAATATTATATGAGAGCATAAGTTAAAAAGGGTTTTCATAAATACCCAAGGAGGCCTATTGTAAATTTCAAAGGAGGTCTAATATTTATTTTATAAAATATTTAAATTCAAAAGGAATTTAAATTTTATAAATAAATATCATCAAAACAAAGTTATGCAATAAGAGAAGGCCTTAAAAGCCAAAGGTTATAATTATAATTTATAAAATTTAAATTCCTTGGAATTTAAATCATTTATAAATTATAAAGATTAAAGCCATCGACGTCATCGAAAAATTTGGAGCACCAAAATTTGAAGATAATGGCAACTTCATGTATAAAAGGGAGGCCAAAAGACCTTGCAAATTATCCCTCATCGAATTTAATTAATGCGACAAAGTAAATTGCATGTGCGATTCGAAGTTTCAGGTGAGGAAGAAGACAAATGACTTTTTGTCTTATGCGCAAGGGTTATAGCGGAGTAAGGTTGGTGCCCAAGACAAGTTGGACACGATGGTCCATTGGAAGTGCACATTTTTGGTAAGGCGTTTGTGAGGAGACGAACCTACGTTTGAATCTCGAGGAGTGCATGCGCAAAGGGAAAGGTTTGAGTTTTCGCGTTTGTCGTTTAAGGCGCCAGGAGGAATATAGTGCACAAAGAGCTTTTTAGCTCTCAATGTGCGTTGAGCGCACGTGGTTGAGGAGCCCGTGAATAGGGTGTTCGCGGAAGCAAAGGTCAAGGGTTCAAAACCTGTTGAGAGGAAAAAGTACTTTTTTAAAATAATTTTTATTGCCTAAAGTTTTAATTAAAGCCTTTATTAGGAGTTATAAGGGGTTTTTAAAAGGTTTTTAGTTAGGCAATAAAATTAGTGGTTAGGAGAAATAAGGAGTGATAGCAAATTTTTATGTGTTGAATTGTGATTTATAAAAGAGGATATATTCTTTTTAAGTTGGAGTAATAAGGTAATAAGAGGTTTTGAATTTTAGTGAGTGTTGATTTTATTTGTAAAGGGATTTTTACCAAAGAGATTATTATGAGGGTATTGGATATTATTTTAAAGTTGGAGTGATAAGGTGTATTTTGTTTGATATCATTTTGTATTGTGTTGTGTTGAGGACATTATTATCTTCTAACCCTTATTGAGATTGGCAAAGAAGCAATTATGAGTGGGGATAAGAGTCTTCAGTGGAGATAGATCCACAAGCCGGTGAAGTGGAGGCAGTAGTCTTCTAGAGGATCACCAACTAGAGCAGATGAGAAGGAGTTCTCCTATGGATAGAGATCCACAAACCATATTTAGGGGATCAACATATCCTTTGTACATAGGTTTATAAACATTGTAATAGGGAAAGGATTCCCAAGAGATTGATTGAGAAAATTTTAGTGAAATATTTTCTCCGTGGACTAGCCCACATTGGGTGAACCACATAAATTATGGTGTCTCTATTGTGTATGGTGATTTGTGAATTAATTTTATTACTGCTATTGATATTGCTATATACACATTGCTTAATATTGATTTGGAAAGAAAAGTAAAAAGTGGTCTTATACTGTTCACCCCCCTCTCAGTATAAGCTTGTGTTCTTCAGTTTGAGGTTGATCTATATTATTGAAAAATTTCTTTTAGCAGGATGTGCAGTGTTATGCTTGTCAATAAATTAGCCAACATTGGTGAACATGTGGTGAAGGTAGGGATACCACCTAACTTCAGGAGACCACACTTTTGGACCTAATTATTAGCATTATGCAAGTGGAATTTGTAAAGGAGTTCCACTTTTTTCCCATAGATAAGGCTAATAATGCAAATGAAATTTGTAATAAAGTTTTACATTTTACCTATAAAAAGAACTAATGATAGCTTTAAGAATTTTTTTGCAAACATTCATCTTCACAAATGGAGGGATGATCTTGATTTGATTTCAAGCATGATGACATTAGATGATTATTTTGAGCAAGCATCCTTATGGTGATCTACCCATCCTACCGAATTGCATGGATAGCCAATTATTGCAACCACTAGAGGACTAGAGTAAATCACTAGATATGAGGTTCATTTGATAATATAAGTTGACTTGATGATGTGGAATGATGATTTAAATTCATGGTGTTGATTTGAGGGGTTTTGTGGAATGATATGGGGTAAGTGCATTTCATTATTGCAAAGTGAAATGGGGTGATTTATTGGATGATTCTACTAGTACCTTGGTAGGATAGGGTTGATGATGGATTGATTGATTTTGCTTTTGTCCTAGTAGAATAGGGCTATTGATCGGATGATGCTACCTTTGCTCTAGAATAATAGGTATTGTGATGGATTGATTGGTTCTACTTTTACCCTAGCAGAATAGGATTTTTTATTGGATGGTGCTACATTTGCCTTGGCAAGATAGGAATTGTGATGGATTGACTTATTGGATGCGAGGAAAAGGGAATAATATCTAACAAAAGGATGCAACCTTTTAAACCTAGCAACTAATTTGATGATTGATTTAGTGCATGGTAAATGGTACAACCTTTTACAAAAGGACAAAATATTTTAAACCTAGTGATTGATGTATTGATTGAGTTGTTTGTTGGATTGATAGGGAAGGTGTGATACCTTAAGCACCCCCAATTGATTGATTGTTTTATTGGGGAAATTTTCATTGATTGTTGATTATGACTATTGAATAAGGTGTGAGACCTTGAAACTCCCCCATTTATTTTTTTGAATTGATGTAACTGATGGGGAAGGTGTGATACCTTAAACACCCCAAATTTGCTTGATGATTATTTTATGTATGTAAATGGTATCATGTTCTAATGATCATTCATAAAAGTTTTTAGACTCTTGCTTGACCAAATTTATCTTTGTTACTTAATTAGGGACACCAACATCTAATGGTGGGATATGAAGTGGAAGACTCACGTAGTGATGTGATTATGAATAATGGATCTAGAATTGTTTTTGTAGAGACTCAAACATCCTAGTGATTTTGAATAAACTCATGTTTTTAAGCTCTATCAAATTTCTCATAGACCAAAATGTGTGTGCAATGGATGTTCATTTACCAATCATGAGCATGGTAATGAATCAAACCAATCAAGAACCAATGTGTGTGCAAGTGAATTCATTTACCCATATTGAGTAAGGTGAGATGAGACTCATTATAGAGAAGACCTAAAAGCTAGCTTGTCCTTATGTGCAATCAAAGGTCTCTTTAAGAGATATGTGTCACCATGCATGAGTGTAATCCACTACCAATCAAGCATCTATAGCCCCAATAGATATTAGCTCCATAGTCTAGTGATATGATCTTTAAGCTTTGGGGAATCATTCTATATAACCATATGGATGGAAGTGTAATCCTATCCTTACTACTTGGGGACCTATTTCATGGTGTGTAAAAAGAGTTAAAGCTTTCAAGAATCATATTCTCAACCAAGGTGTGATGAGAATTTTATCCTATCCTTACTACTCACTCTTTTAATTTGAAGTGTTGTAAGGGGTGAAAACCACTAGTTTTGGACTATGTGCATGATGGGACAAGCAAGAAGAAATTTTTTCTTCAAGGTTTAACTCAATAATGGTGTCATCCATCTCTAACACAAAATGTTATTAATAAGTGTTATATGTGTTTGGTTCAAGAATGCTAGAGTCAACTCCCAAACCTCAATATTTTTTTAGTGAAAAAGTTCTTTGATCCTAGAGAAAACTTGACATGCAATGGAGGTTTCTTGAAATACTAGGAGTGACTGAGTGACAGAAAACACCTAGGGTGATGAGACTTTTTCACAAATTATGACATGACTTTATAAAATGGTGAAATGGGATGGATGTTTATATTGAAGGTGTCCCTGATTAAGGTGACAAGACTTATTGGACTAACAATTATCCAAGCTAAGAGAATGACAACTAGTATGATAGGTTATATGAATGGATGCAAATGATATGAATGTGTGAATACAGTGTGATTGGAATGAATGCATAAATAGATGCACAAAATGCAATGCTTTTACATTTTAAATGTTTATTTTTTATTTTTTATTTTTTTATATGGAGAAGGTGTGATACCTTAAGCATCTCCAAAGTGTTTTGTGACTGGTGAGTGTGGGGAAGGTATGATACCCTAAGAATCATCAATTTTTTCAATTGTTGGTGAGTGTGGAGAGGGTACGATACCCTGAGAATCCCCAATTTATTTGATGGTTGGTGATGTATATGACTGGGAAGGTGCGATACCTTAAGCAACCCTATTGTTGTTCATGTTGATACCAAGGTCTTGATAAGATGAGGTGAGCGGACAGTCTATGGAAAAGTCCCTCCTATTAATAAGATCTAAGATCACCTTTTTAAATGTGAAGCAATCATTGAAGTCATGACCTATTTGCCTATGATAAGGGTAATAATTATCTTATTGATACGACTTGGGTTTAATTTTTTTGGATCGATAGGGCACACATCAGGTAAAACAATTATTTTTTCCTTCTACAACTTTTGAAATATGGTCGACATAGGTTTGGACAAAGGGGTATAGATCTGGAAGTTTGAATGAGGTGGACTGAGAATGGGGATGTCCCCCCTATATTTTAGATCTTGGACCACATTTTTAAATATGAAATATTTTTTGATATCATGGCCTACATATCGACGATAAGGATAGTACAAATGCTTCTTATAACCCCTACCATGTGTCTTGTTGGATTTTATTGGTTTTATTTCTAATAATGATATCTCTTGTGCTTCATAAATATTTTAAAATTTGATTGAATAAGACTCTGAAAGTGATGTGTGGTGACAAGGGAACTTTGTAGTATGCTTGTGCATTTGTTTGATTGTGGTTTATTTTGAGTTTGTGGAACAGGTAGTGTAACTTGAGATGTGGATTACAGAATTGGATGTTGCAATTGTTGAGGTTTTTAAGATGGATGTTGATGAGATTGATGATGACTCAACTGTAAATCAATATTTTTAAGTCGAGTTAATTTTTTTTTTAGGATTGGAGTGTGTTGGCAACTTGATTATAGTTCAATGTTAGCTAACTGATCTAGGATTTATTGTAAGTCCAATGGTGGTGGCTGCTGGTATTATTGAGGGGGTTGTTGGATAAATATTGATGAAATTTATTGACAACTAGTAGGTAGTGGAAGTGGATTGGGTGTAGGTGATAAGAAAAAATTAAGTATATATGGATCAAAAGTCCTCAATATATGAGTCGGTGTGAATGGTTCATGATGATTTTATCTAGTGGGTATATCCACATGCTTATGTTCCTAATTTAGCTTGGAATGTTTAGCTCTGGTAGTTGGATTATCCTCATTTTGGTGTAGTGTGTACACCTATTATTGATTCTATGGATATGTCAGGTGATATGGAGTAGGTGTGACTTGATTCGGTGGTAGAAGCACTTGTGGCATGGAGGGAACATTGGACGAAGCTATAGGTTGTGTAGATCAATTTGGTTATTCTTGGTCCTATGTCAAAATATTGATCATTCCCACAAAATATTGGTGAGGTGGAATATCATGAATTTGATTCACTTACTTAGGTTGATCTATTTGATTGATAAGTGTTGTGTTAGTGTCATGTTTTGGCAAGGGATCTTTGAAGACTCTTATTTGTTGTGAATGTATTAGAATATGAATGGTTTGAGGTGAACAACTTGAAATATGAATATGTTGAGGTATATTGAGAGGGTTTGGTTGTGAATACACATTTTTTGTTGGTGCCAAAGGAGATTGCACTGCTTAGGATTGTTTATTTTTATGATTTGTGTTTCTTTGACCTTGGGTTACTATAGAAATAACACCCATAAAACCTTGGTATTGTTGCACATGATTGACTTGGTTAGGGGGAGTTATAGCATTTGATCTCCCTATTGCTTGTTGTGTTTCCTCATGATGAGAAAGTGGTGTTTGGTAAATACCAAGATTTTGGTTTTTCTATGCCAAGGGGTTATCCATATTTATGGCCCCTAGGTCTAACAGGTATTGCATAATGTATTTGAATGCAAAGAAGATATTAATGTTGTTGTCCTTGTATCAATGGAAGGAACAAAATAAATTCTCCTTATAGCCCTTACCACATTTAGTCATATCTTCTAGTTTAACCTTTGGCAAGGTAATTACATGTGTATCATACAACCTTCAAAATATGGAGGTATATGATTTAGGTAATGGTGTGTAATTGTGAGTTTTTTGAATAGACTATCAACGTTGATTGTTTTCTATAGTTGGTACTGAGTTTTGAAATTGGTGTGGGGGAACCACTTGATTGAAGAACACAAGCTTATACTGAGAGGGGGGGTGAACAATATAAGATCACATTTTACTTTTCTTTCCCAAATAGTATTAATAAATATAATCAATGGCAATATCAATAGCAATAACCAAAGCAATGCACAAATAATCACACAATAGAGACACCACAATTTACATGGTTCACCCAATGTGGGCTACTCCACAAAGAAAACCTTTTACTAATATTTTCTCAATAAATATCTTGGGAATACTTTCTCTATTACAATGTTTATGGACCTCTATCCAAAGGATATGTTGATCCCCTAAATCTGGTTTATGGATCTCTATCCATAGGAGAACTCCTTCTCCTCTACTTTGGTTGGTGATCCTTTAGAAGACAACTGCCTCCACTACACTGGCTTGTGGATCTCTCTCCACTGAAGACTCTTATCCCCACTCAAAATACCTATCCTCATTGCCTTGGTTGATGGATATCTATCCAGTAGGAGACTCTGTCCTATCTGCTCTATCACCTCCAAAGATCTATCTCAATTTTGTACTAAACACAGTCCAGTCGGTCTAGCACAACTCTGCTCAATATTTCACTAAACACAGTTCATTCGATCTAGCACAAGTTTGCTCAATAAGCTCACTCAAATCTGCACTAAACACAGTCCATTCAGTCTAGCACAAATTTGCTCAACTCTTACACTAAACATAGTCTAGTCAGTCTAGAACAAGTCCACTCAAATATGCACTAAACACAGTCCAGTTGGTCTAGCACAAATCTTCTCAATAGGTCCACTTAGAACCTACTCAAAACTACTCAATAGGTCCACACAAAACATGTCCAAATATGCTCAATAGTCCACTCATAACCTGTCCAAATATGTTCAACAAATCCATTCAAAACCTATCTAAATCTACTCAAAATGTCCACACAGAACCTATCTAAATATGCTCAACAGGTCCCCTCAGAACCTATCCAAATCTGTGCAACATGTCCACATAGAACCTATCCAAATCTACTTAACAGGTCCACTCATAACCTGTCCAAATATGCTCAATAGGTCCACTCAGAACCTATCCAAATATACTCAATAGGTCCACACATAACCTATCCAAATCTACTCAATAGGTCCACACAAAACCTGTCCAAATATGCTTAATAGGTCCACATAGAACTTGCACAACTCTGCTCAACATGTCCACATAGAACCTATCCAAATATGCTCAACAAGTTTACACAGAACTTGTCCAAATCTGCTCAATAAGCTCACATAGAACTTGTCCAAATCTGCTCAATCACTTTCTCAACTCAAACCAATCTCATAGAAGAATAAAG
The DNA here is from genome assembly GCA_028583015.1 of Wollemia nobilis. Lineage (NCBI taxonomy): Eukaryota > Viridiplantae > Streptophyta > Pinopsida > Araucariales > Araucariaceae > Wollemia > Wollemia nobilis. Next base: position 143,513 of record JAQPPZ010007329.1, read on the forward strand.
AGAATTGTTAGAGACTCAATATGTTCTATACTCAAAACTCAATATCCTTCTCAACTCAATCTCATAGAAGCATAAAGAGAATTTTTAGAGACTCAATATGTTCTATACTGAAAAACTCAATCTCAACTCAACTCAATCTCAATTCAAATCAGAATATAAAATAGTTTATTTTATGGAATTTGAACAACCACTTCATACATCTACTTGACTAGGCTCAATCAACTCTACTCAACCAATCACTTCAAGAAACAACTCTTGCTCACAAACCCTAGTCCAAGAATGTATCATCCAAATCAAAATATTTCCAATAATGCTCAATAATAAATCTCAAATTGTAGCGACCCCAGGATGCACGCATCGCTTTACTCTACTTGCAATGTTATTAAAAATCCAAGACGAAATGGAAGACAATTAAAAAAGCATATAACACAAAAATAAAAAATATGGATCTCTTTTATTCATATTGAAATTTGGTTACATGTCGGTCCCTCTTAGGGATACCCATTTCGATACAATAAGGTTACAAATAGGCAAAGAGTGCCCCTTTCACGAAGAGGTGGTGCACTTTCGAAAAGCTTCCCGATTTCGCACATGGAAATGTATGAGGACTTACAGATGCCTCCTTATCTAGGTCTATTTCCTAGAGGGATCCCTTTTGCTCTCATATGTTGTAGATTATGTCCGATGAACTTGTGACCCTGTAAGCAATGAAACAACAACACACGCTTAGATGTCTGAGAATGCCTCCCCGGATGAGGTTGTTAGTACTGAATATGACAAATGAAAGCAAATGCATATTAGACTAATGCTATGGATGCAAATGGCATGATGCTATGCTAATAATATACTAAAATAATGAATCTAATATCTAAAAATCTAAGCTAAGCCTGCGGGCCACTGTCCAAGATAGCGTTCACTAAAGTGATTCTCATCCTCTTTGCTCCAAAGCTATGGATCAAAGCTTGTATCCTGATGTTGAAATAATAGGTGTTATGCTCTTCAATATGTTAGGGCTTCATTGTACACATGATCTCCAAGGGAACTATCCAATCCTTGAAAGCTCTCCGCAATGACCAATATCGACAAAAGATGTATATGTCCTCTCTCGATAAAATATGTCTCTCTCTATATGTCTTTTGGTGCTCTTAGGATTGCACCTTTTATAGTGTGAAACTCTATGTCTATGTCCAAGATCTAGGAATGAATTTCTCATTCGTAGTGTAAGTTAGCATGAGAATCTTCTTGTATTTTATGTTTGGAATCTAGTTATCTAAAATATAACCGCAAACTTGAGTCTCCTATGTGAACTGGTCATTAGCATGAGAAGATTTTGTCCTTTTTTTACGCTTGGAGGTCAGTTAATTAAATTTTAAATGCAAAATCAAGTATCCTATATGAAATGGTCGTGAAAAGGAATTCAAAGTTAACCCCGCTCACCTTTATTGCATGTAGACTGCCACTTCCACCCGTGATTAGGCCTATTTGTCGGTAAAATTGCTTTTAGGGTTTAGCCACTATCATCTGCAGTGGCTAAGGTCTGGTTGTTGATGTCTGCAATGGCTAAGGTCTAGCCACTCTAGTCTTGAGCGGCTAGGATTTGGCCACTCTTGGCTTGAGTGGCTAGGCTTGGATGGCTTGAAAAGTTCCAAAATAAGTGGTGATAACCACTATTGATGCTTGGAAAGTCCAATATTATGTCTTATGATCTTATGAATGTGTCTATGTGAGCAACTCCCCTAAGTATGACACAATTTAGGTGTCTACAGATATCTCTTTTTGCAACACGCTATGTGGAAAACACAACACTAAGCAAAAACATAGACTGATCTATTTGTAGGGTGTATGGTGATCAATGGTCTGATCAATGCTGGATGGCCCAATCATGCAAGATGACGTGCATACCTTGAATCATTGCCTCAACATTTAGAGAACTTAGCTCAGTGGCTTGGGTATGTTGAATTGCACTCATTCCTAAAACGCAATCGGGTAGCTTCAACTGCTATAATAGTTTCGATCGCTAGGAGAGCTACAATTGAAGATGTCATATCTTCTTACATTCCTAACAAACAAGGGAAATTTGTGATTATTGTATGCAATGATTCGTAGGATGAACATGATTTTGTTATGATCGAGTGATATTTTGTTGATTTTGATTATGATTATGTTGAAGTTTTGAACTACTTCCCCACACAATGAATTGGTGAAGAAATGACAATGAATGAAGCGACAAGTTGCTTGACCAATATGACTAATCTAGTTTCTTTCCAACATTTGTTGCTTTTAATGGGCAATCCCACATACAAGTGTGATTCTAATTATTTATGATAATCATCCATCCTTATCCCGAGGAGCAGTCTAGCTATAAATAGCCTTCTTAGGGTGTTAGAATGAGTGATTCTATTTATGTTTAGATCGTATCACTTTGGCTTAATGTTTTTGATGTCATAGGAGTATTAGGATGATCCTTTCACACCCGTGGAGCAATTCGACCATCTTGGTCTTCTTCGATATTGAAGGGTGGCACATCATAATTCCAAAATAAGTTGTTTTTACCCCAAGTGGCCTTATGGTTATCTACTCATCTCATCGAAATACATGGAGTTTGAATCACTTCAATCATCGAGTTAATAGAGTAGATGACTGAATACGAGGCCTACCTGAGATTGTGCTTTTATGTGATTTTTTTATTATTTTGAACATTATGATGATATTAAACCATAAAAGTGTGTATATTTGTTATTTTTGTGTGATTTATCAAGGAGGAAACCTCTTGTTTTGACTTGTGGATCTAGCAACTGTCAGGTCCAGCGACATCTGAGTTCTCACTTGTGTTCGCTATCACCTTGAGTGGTCACAAATTTTGGGCCACTGACGTTAGTAGCAGCAAAGTCATAATTAAACAAATATAAAATTTGCATTTTCTAGGGTTTGACCTTTCATTTTCACTATTGAAGATTCACTTTTCATAGCTCTGGTGTGACAGTGACGGTTGTGACTTTGGAGTTTACTTGGCATCAAGGACATGGTTATGCAGGGCAAGACATTAGCTGCTAGAGAAGCCAGAGCTTCTCGGGTATTTCTCTTTTTCTAAATCCTAGCTCTCTTTTTCATTTTTTGGGTAAAACTGAACCTCACTAAGTTATTGACAAAAGATTCTCACTAAACTTGTTTGGCAATGAATCAAAACCCATAGCTAGGTTTAGCTTACTTTCTGCTTTGGTGGGTTAGTCCCCAATTTTGATTTTGTTTTTTTGCTAGTGGCTTTAGCCTAGGGTTTTTGAATTTTTTTGTTATTCACCTGTTGTTGCCATTTTAAGTGTGTTTGAACTTAGCTTTGTTTTGATGCCTGAGTGGGAATTTACCTTTAGTTTTTTTTTGTTTTCCCTTCTCTTTTGATATTTTTATGGTATTTTGCAATATTTTGACTTTTTTGAGTTTTTCTGGCCAAGGGTTCATAGGTTTGTTGTGTCACCCCTTGGTCGATGTCGCTCAGAGTGGTCGATTTTGAGCCACTGTCGCTAAGAGTGATCGATTCTAAGATGCTATCACTCAGAGCAGCCGATTCTGAGCCGTTGTCACTCAAAGTGGCTGATTATGAGCCATTGTCACTCAGAGCAGCCAAGTTTGAACCCCAATGGTAAAAAATTTGACCATTGGGTCTTGGTCGCTACTGTCTCCAGTGACCAATTTTTGGCCACTGTAGGCGACATCGACTAAATCCCTTAGCCATTTTCTTTGCATTTTTTGCTAGTTTTTGGATTTTTATGACATATTTGATTTTTGAAATTTTTGAATTTTTGATTTGTTTAATTAGGTGCAATCTTGTCCTTTTTCTTAGACTTATAATAACCTATCCTCTTTTGCATCGTTTTCATTTTTATTGTGAATTATGCCTTAGATTATTGTAGTTAAGTTTCGTCTTTCTTTTGCTTTGCTTAGATCCTTACTACTCAAGCTTGGGATCCAAAGCTCTTGCTTGACCTTCTTCCTCACTTGGATGACATGTATTGGGCGTGGCTCAAGGCTTGTGGGCTCTAGTATGTTACCAGATTACCTCACCTCATGTCAGACCAAGCTTATATTATGGCTTTGGCCCATTGCTGGGACCCTTATACTAATACCTTCCACCTCATGACCAACAAGATGACCATTACACTAGAGGATGTGTACAGGATATTCGGGTTCCCTTTTGATGGAGTAGCTATTGTTTATTCAGCCACTAATGATCAGGTGGTCATCTTCACTCGGGTGTTCATGAGGCATTCTGATAATACTCTCAAGGACACTAGGTCTGGGGGAGTGTCTATCATCCACTGGTACTAGGAGCAGGTTTTCACAGCGAGGCACGTAGTGCTGCTAATGGTCATCAACAATGTCCTCATCCCAGATTGCTCAGGCTTGAGGTTCCCTTGGAACCTCCTTGTGATGGTTTAGGACTTGATGGACAATAAGGAGCCTATCATATATGCATGGGGCAGGTCTCTATTGGCTTAGTGTTATGACGATTTGTACCATATCCACTGGAGGGGTCGTGTCAACATCACCTGTAGTTGGCTTCTATAGGTCTAGGGATGGGAGCACATTAGGGTAGATTGCTCTAAGGGGCTTCCTATTGAGATCACATCTATGGATGGTAGGATGCAGTGCTACGATGCTATATGGGCTAGAGAGAGCGAAGAGTGCAAGATCCGCACATTCATCGGGGAGCTGACTCATTACACTAACACTTTCATGGGACTCCAGAATGGAGATATCATATGGCTCCCTTATCATGAGTGTCCTTCTTAGGATGATCCTGACAGCTTTACTTCTAGGACATAGCGCGAGCGATGGCTCATTGGCTAAAAGGTTAACATTCGGGAGCACTTCTTCTACTCTTGGGTTCTTCATCAGTATGGGTTGTAGCAAGATGTGCCACTAGCACCATTTTTGTATAGGCACATCGAAGCAGAGAGAGACATCCCTTCCCAATAGGTTACAGAGTTGGATGATGAGGAGGATGCCCTAGCTATTGAACCTGGAGTAGCTGGTGGAGTCATAGAGGTATTTGTGCGGTGGTAAGGTAACCTGATGTGGTATGACAAGGGCAGTCTAGATCGAGAAGATGATGGAGGAGATGGGGCAGACCCAATGGGGTGTAGGGTCCATGCTAGGACTGTGGCATGGGGTCAGCAGGTAGAGCAGGTGGTAGTGGATGAGCAAGAGGTTCTTAAGGAGACAAAGGAGGATATGGATACTAAGGAGATATATTCTCCTTTTAGGGCATAGCTACATAATGTAGAGGCTAAAATATAGTCAGCCAAGATACAAGTGCAATAGTGTTATGCCACCATAACTGTCAGACTAGATACGAGATTTATAGGCCACTCTAGGAGGATTTTCCTAGATGAAATAGCCCTTGATGCTGATATCAATCATCTACAAGTTTTCTAGATGTGAGTGATGTACAGATTGCTGGGGACGCAACCCAGATTGCCACTCTCTCGAGGTAGATCATTAGGCTAGGCACCATCCCTAGGGCGAGGGGAGCCACAGGTGGATCATAGGTTAGCAGGAGTTCTATAGTAGGGTAGTCTTCCATCCGGCTTGGTCATGGGGCCCAACCTTGTACAAAGAGACCAGCAGGGTCTAGCTCGCACCATTCTCCCAGAGATCTGTCCATAGGGGGTGGTGCTGCAGGGGCACAGGCGCAGTCCTTGATTGATGATACTATTTGTTTTGATTCATTTTTGAGGTTAGGCTGACCTATATGACTATTGCCCATGGACATTTTTGTATATCCATGAACTTGACACACATACTTTTATGATATCTTTTCATTATGACTCATTATGTGTATCGTTTATTGTTCATGTTTTTGTTGTTATTTTGTTTTATGATGTGATGTGATGATGGCTTTATGGTGATTTGATGTACATGTTAGATGATAGATGATATTGTAGATGCTTATATGGATGTGTAAATGCTTATATTATTTGATGATATGACGTGATGCATTTTTATGATGAATGATGAATTCATGATTGTATGCAAATGGATATTGCCTATGTGTTTTATGATGTGATGATGGACGATTCATGACTTATGTTTGTGGATGCAATATTTTTGTTAAATGCATGTTTAAGTTTTATTTAATTGTATGCATATTACTTATGTGATGGAATGGTACAAATGAACTTGTATGCTTTAATCACTTAAAACATATGGAATGCATATGACATTGACACTCTTAATGGGTGATACCATAGAAAGTAAAAAAATAATCATGAATTTAAATAATCACTCTTATCATAAGAATTGATTAAGTATTCATATATGATATGTAATGGTGTGTAATGTATTTTCTTGATATTTTTTTATAAATTAAAATATATAAAGTAGTCAGTGGTCGTCTATATACTATTTCTAATATATATGTGGTATCTATCCTACTATGTTGATACCCCCTAATTTATAGAATCTTATAAAGAAAGTGATGGTGTGAATGATGTTATGATTTGTTGCTATTTAAGAATTTTTGGGGCTTTTCGAAGATTCAAACACTCTAGTTACCTTATCAACAACTTTCTACTGACCACTCTATACTTTTGAAAAGTAAGGCTTTTACCATGGACATAGTTTTTCATGATCCCTATGTGTGCAAGTGATTGTATATTTTGAGGTAGAACTCGCGCATTTCCTCCGATGTCAGGTGGGATTCTTTCAAACCATTGCTAAGATCAATGATTCTCAAGTGTTCATCTCATCCTTATGTTGTACTTAGTTGGACTATACCACTAGGCAATATTGGGTTACCTAAGCTAGCTCATCCACATTCAAAAATTGATCTACACAAATGCATGAAGCAATTGTGGTAGACATATCGTCATGCATAAGGATCTCTCCTTCCAGATTTGTACAATGCTGAGAATTCCAGGGATTCAAGCTTTATTCCCTTTTTGGCTTCTTTTTGGCTTTGGATATTTGCTCATATGTAGTGATAAAAATCACTATTTATTTTTATTTTTCTTTGAGCAAGGATTTTTGTAGTGATGATAATCACTGTTTATTTTGCTCATATGTAGTGATGAAAATCACTGTTTATTTTTTATTGATTTTTCTTTTTGAGCTAGGATTTTTTATTTTTATTTTCTTATTTGCATATAGAATTATTGCTTTGAAATGTGGTTTGTATGCTTGGCCTTTTGAATATGTACTTTGCTTTGGAATTTTTGCTTATTTTGATGTAAGCAAGGGATTTAGATAGGGTAAAGCTTGTCATTTTTCCAATTCTCAACACCTTTAAATTGGTTGCACATGGGGATAAGCAAGGAAGATCCTTTTCACTTAAGGTAACATAGACTGCTTTGTAGCTTTCATCTTTTCCTTGTACCAGCTAGGATTTTAGTGTTTCAATTAGTGATGGGATCTTGAATATCCATTTTCCTCAAAAGTTGATAATATCACTAGGTGTGGTTGATTAACCTAAAAACCTTGGTATATTATGTATAGCAAAAAATAATGCTTGTGTTGAAAAACACAATTACACACATGTGTTTAATGGAGGCATGGATTTGAATGATTTGTGCAACAACTGTGGTATAAATTTTAAGGCTGTCATGACATATGCAATTGTAATGGATATGAAAATGTAATACAATGATGTGGATGCAAGATGTGAGATGCAATTATTTTTGTATTTTTGATTTATATGTTGTTTTTGTACTTTTGTTTAATTTTGACCAAAGGGCTTATTTTGCCTTTGGGGCTTTTTGATTTTTGACCAAGTAGCATGAAGTATCCTTGGAGCTTTTGATTTTGACCAAGTGGCATGAAGTACCCTTGGAGCATTTTTATTGAAGTTGACCAAGCGATTTGTATACCCTTGGAGCATTTTGAATTGATTTTGACCAAGTGGCATGCAGTACCCTTGGAGCATTTTGATTGAAGTTGACCAAGCGGTTTGCAGTACCCTTGTAGCATTTTGATTGAAGTTGACCAAGCGGTTTGCAGTACCCTTGGAGAATTTTGAATTAAATTTGACCAAGTGGCATGCAGTACCCTTGGAGCATTTTTATTGAAGTTGACCAAGCGATTTGAATACCCTTGGAGCATTTTGGATTGATTTTGACCAAGCGAAATGAATTACCCTTGGAGCCTTTGATTATATTTTGAAATTTTATATTATTGTGTCTTTGAAATATTTGAATGTTTTTGTATTTTATGAAATATTTGAATGTTTTTGTATTTTATGAAATATTTGAATGTTTTTGTTTTTTATGAAATATTTGAATGTTTATGTATTTTATGAAATATTTGAATGTTTTTGTTTTTTATGAAATATTTGAATGTTTATATTTTTTTGTGTAGAATGCCTTTAAGAGAATTATATTGAGAGTTTTAGGCTCCTCAACACCATCTAATGATATAAGGCGATACGCTCCAAGACCAAATCTCTATGAAATCATGTATGGGCCTATCCAGTTTGTCATGAACTTGTCTCGTAGATGCGGTGGCAGATTCAAATTTTGTTGGTTTTATTTGAGCACTAGATCTCCAACCTTGAATTCCCTTAGGTGGAATTTACTATTGTAAGCTTGTGCAAGGCGATCCTGGTAAACGCGAAGATGCTCTAAAGCATTGACTCGACATTCATCAAGAAGCATCAATTGATCAAGGTGACCTTGCCGCACAACATCATCATCTATGAAGTCCTTTAATGCTATATGTAGAGTCAAAATTTCCAACTCTAATGGCATGATGGCCTCAGTGCCATATACTAGTGAAAACGATGTTGCCCTAGTGGGCGTCCATATACTAGTCCTGTATGCCCATAGTGCAAGAGGCAACTGCATGTGCAGATCCTTGTGATTGTCTTGCACCATCTTCCTCAAGATGGAGACTATTGTTTTTTTGAGGCTTCTGCTTACCCATTTTCTTATGGATAATAAGGCATTGAAAAATGTGCTAAATATGGTATTTTTTCATTAAAGCCCACACATTTTTGTTCTTTATGGATGGCCCATTATCCGATATTATCTTAGAAGGGACCCCAAAAAGACTTATGATATTATGGAGTATAAACTCCGCAATCCTTGGTCCAATTGTTGATGTTAAGGGGATCACTTCCACCCATTTAGTGAAGTATTCTATGGTTGTTATGATGAATATGTGTTGGCTTGAGGATGAGGGTGAGATATTTCCAATCAAGTCTAGTCCCCACTACGAGAATGGCCATGCTACCTGGATGGGTTGCAAGGCTTGCGATGGTAAGTGCATTAGATTTACATGATGTTGGCACTTACTAAATTTATTGACATACTCACATCAGTCCTTTTCCATGGTGGGCCAATAGTAAACCATTCTCAAGATGTGCTTAACGATGGCCATGCCACTGAAATGCCCTCCACATGTGCCATCATGAGCTTGTGAAATTGCCCAAGATGCTTCCTGGGGCTCAAGACAACGTAGTAATACTCCATAATATCCTCATTTATAGAGTAATTCTCCTAGAAATATGTATCTTGTTGCTTTCTATTTGAAAATTCACCTTTCAATATGTGAAAAACCTTAAGGTACTATTCCAAGCTTTAGGAAGTCCCACAGTTGGGAAAGCCAATCCTGATAAGCCATGACTTCTATAGAAAATACAACTTGCTCTTATTATATTTTTGAGCTAGTGAACATGGATTGAGGAACAACTCTATCGTGTGTGGTTGAACCACACTACATAGGTCCTTGGGAGATCAAAGACCCCCAAGGGGTTGTGTGCAAGAAATTTTTGGCTGCAAAGGGCCAATCATGATTTGGCTCCATGTTGATCATGTTGACTGATTCTTGATTGTCAAGAGCTTCACAATGTATTGCTAAGTTCAAAAGCACCTTCACATGAACAATTATAAAATCAGCAAATGGATTCTAAGGTATTAAGGATCCCAAAGAGGCCATGGTGTCTACAAATATATTCTACGTACGAGGGATTGCCTCAATGTCATACCATTCCAATCGGGATAGGTAGGTGTCAACAAGTTCCTTGTAATTTTTTAGGAGTGGGCACCTGCATTGGAATAGTCCTTTGACCGGGTTTACTATGAGCAAGGAGTCACCAAATATATTCAGCCTCTTAATGCCCATTGCTATGGCTATTTGGAGTCCCAAGATCAATTTTTCATATTCTATATTTTTTTTTATGCACGGGAAGTCTAGTTTGAATGATAAGGGTAATAGAGCACCCTGTGGTGTGATAAAGACAATCCTTGCTCTACCACCTTGTTCACACTTCAAACCGTAGAATAATAATGACATGTATCTTTCTTTTTTAGGATCTTCGAGCTCTGGCAGATCTGATAATATAAATACCGCATCATCAGGTAATTCTATAGTGAGAGGCTTGTTATCCCGAATAGGCGCCTCTGATAATTGATCTACTATGACTTATCCCTTGATGGACTTTTGGATTATGAACTCTAGATCAAATTTTGTCAATAGCATTATCCACTTTATGATACATGTATTGTGATATGTCTTGCTCATCATGTACTACAAAGGATTTTGTTTTGATATGACATAGGTCGTATGGCTCAACATGTAGTGTCACAAATTTTGAGTTGCAAAGACCACTGCTAAACACAAATTTTTGACATACACATATCCTAGCTCATAGCTCACCAAGGTGCGACAAATGTAATATATGGGTTGCTCTTTATCTTGTGCATTATTTTGGGCTAACACGGTGCCCTATGTGAAATCAGCAGCTGATATATAGTAAAAATGGTATGTCTAGCCTTGGTGGAGCCAATACCGATGGTGTGGCCAGATAAGTTTTTATCTCTACAAAGGCTTGATGGTATTATTTGTCCCAATTAAAGGGGACCTCCTTGCATAGAAACCGATTCATGGGTTGGCATTTGTCTGATAATTACATGATGAATATTTTGATGGATGCTATCTTGCCTTGTAGGCTCCTTAACTCCCTAATATTGGTAGGGGTGGCCATTTCTAGTATAGCCTTTATCTTTGTAGGATTTGCTTCAATGCCTCTCTTAGATACGATGAATCCCAATAGCTTTCCAGAAGTTATGCCAAATACACACTTCTTAGGATTCAATCGGACGTTGTGTTCTATGAGGTGATCAAAGACTTGTCTAAGGACTTCAGCGTGCTCTTGCTACAATAGGGACTTGGCCAATAAGTCATCCATGTAATCCTCCAATATTTATGCATATAGTCATGGAATATGTATGTCATGGCCCATTGATATGTGGCACCAATATTTTTGAGACCGAATGGCATCACTTTGTAATAGAATGTTCCCCATGGAGTAATGAAAGTAGTTTTATGTTGATCTTTGGGCTTAATCTAGATCTGGTTGTATCCAAAAAAACCATCCATTAGGGAGAGCATCTCATGACCTGTGGTTGCATCTACAAGAGCATCTATGTTTGGCAACAAAAATGAATCCTTTTGTGTTGCCCTATTTAAATCTTTGAAGTCCGTGCAAATACAGACTCTTTCATTGAGTTTCCCCATGGGTACCATGCTCGACACCCACTCAGGGTAGTCGATGGGAACTATGAATACTACATCCAGTAGTTTTTGCAATTTGTTCTTCACCATAAAAGCAACGGTTGGATGCATTTTCCTCAGCTTTTGCTTGACTGACTTCTTCATGGGATCCAATGAAATGTTGTGAACAACTAACTTTAGATCTATCCCTGGCATGTCTTTGTAAGTCCAAGCAAAAATATTTGGTCTCTCTTTGAGGAGAGGAATTAGGATGGCTTGTTCCTGTGGAGATAGAATTTCTCTAAACTTGAATTTTCTTGGTTGGGTAGGATCATCGTTGATGTCCACCTCAAAAGTTACTTCTATAGCCATATGTGACCCATCCTCTAGCTGATGAGGTGTGGGTATCAAATGAATGTCATCGACAGGATTTACAGGACCTACTGACTTAGGTTCCAAACCAACATGGAAGACATCATACACATAAATTAATACAAAATGGAATGGTTGTAACATCTCTTTGTTGGAGAAGAGATCTTCAAGCTCTATGGGTGAGTTAGCACGATCCCAATCAATAGATGCAATGATTTGTTAGGATCTGCTAGATTATGAAGTGGAGTGGTCAAATTAATGGATATCATACTAATGGATGTAATGAATTCTCTAAGACCACATGGGTGCAATATTATCTCAGGGGTTTCCCTTCCATACTCGCGATGAGGTTCTGGAGGAATGGAAATTTTTGGATCTAGCCCATGAGCAGGATGGACAATAGGATCATTGGGCTCTAATAACTCCTTGAATATTAGTGGAGGTGGATTGACCACCCAGTGAATGGTAGCTGGATCAATAGGCCTCCCAAAAAATCATAGATGGGGGTCTATGGCATGAAGTTCTGCCTCTCTCTACTAGATCATTGACTTACCACAAGTGGTGAGGTCCAAGATAAGCCATCTCGGTATCATCTTCAAAGTCATCATCACTTATCTAGAAACTGTTAGCATTGGTATCTAGCCCTAAGACAAGGGGCTCATGTATTGGCCCTAAGTAGGCCATCTTTGTTTCATCTTCATATTCTTCATCACTTATGAATAATCCATTTGCTTTTGTCTCTTGCCCTAAAGCTAGGGGTTGTTGGCTTAATCCTGAGTAGGGTCTTTCTGTTGAGTCTTCTGATTCATAGTCACTTTCATTTGATGCATACCCACTCTCATCATGGATGGACCATGTGAATATTTATAAATAGTGAGGCCCCTGATAGGCTAAGCCAAGTTGCACCTCATCATCACTTGCTTCATATCCATTCTCCTCATCCCATGAGTTGTACCCTATTGGGGTGGAATCAATTGAGATATTTGGATGATAAATTTTTGGTGGTGGTATGTTTACCATAGCCACTTTTTGGTTGCTCAAATTTCCTATTCTTAGGGGATGATAAGGAATTAAATCAATGTATTATCCTAACCCAAAGCTTAATCTGTCCAATGCTACTACAAGAGAGTCATATCGACCTTCGATATAATAGCCTAGGACAAATATGTCAGAGGGAAGATGATATTGTGGTTCGTATGGCCACCTATGCCCATGCTCATATATACCAAGGCCATAGCCATGGCAATGGCAATGATCAAAGTAGATTAGAGCAAAACTAAAGGTTAGAGAGGTAACAAACATTAATCATGAATAATTCATCACTGTCCTCTTCTATGTCTGAAGACTTCTAGGCGCAATCCAGGCTGACATAGATAAAATTGGTTTGGTTGGGAGGGATTTCGAGTGGAACCACTGTTCCCATTGGTGGCCTCAAGTCCTTAGGTTTTCCCATGTTTTGTGCAGACTCAATGATGGGCGTAAAGGTAATATTCTGCACAAGGTACTCCCCTATACCTATACTTGCCAAGTGTATTGATGCATACGATGTAGATGACCCTACGGATGACATTGGCAAAGTAGGGTGATAATCACTATCTTCATCTTGATCTTGAAGATATTCTTCTTCCATAGGACTTGGAATTTTAGCAATGGCTATAGTTGGTACTTCCTTGGGCCTTTCTTCCTTGACTAAGGGCACCTTTAGGTTTTGATTGTCTTTTGGTTTTGATATTGATGGTAATTTAGAAGCATTGATTATTTTAAGTGCACCAGGAGGTGTTTATGTGCATGGGTCTTTTCTTACCCCTTTGTCTTCGTTATCCACTTGTGTGGTTGGGGATAAAGGTGCTAGGTACAGGTGGATAGAAGGGATTAAAAATTATCCTAGAATGTCCACCTTATTGACATATTTAAAAGGCTCTTCATCGACCAGAACCACATATACCTTGTTCTCATGCACATTCTTGACAAACTAGTGCAAGATCGAAGGCACACACTTCATGGCCCTTATCCAAGGATGCCCTAAGAGGATGTTGTACTGCATAGCTCCTTCAAGATATGACACATCATAGGAATGGTCTTGTGCCCCACCTTGATGGGTAGGACTATCGTTCCCATAGTATTGCATAAATAATCATTAAAAGATCTCAATGTGTAAGCTCCTGGAATGATATTGGACTTGGGGATCTTGAGGTGCTCTATTGTAGTTGTTGTAATAATGTTTATTGATGAACCTATATCGAACAAGACCCTCTTGAAAGGTAATTTTTTGATTACCACTACAATGTTTAGCGAAGGGTCTGGTAAGGTAGCAGGTACTGTCTTAATCTCATGATCATAGAATTGAATTACAAGTTCTTGGTATTTTTGAACTTGTCCCAAAAAGTGAGTGAATACATTCGCATATTGTGATTGGAGCTCAATTGTCCTTAATATTTCCATTAGAGTCACCCTATGCTTTGGGGACTATTGTATGAGCTCATAGATGGATAACTTAGTTGGAGTTGTCTATAGGTTTTGCTCCAATCTACTCTAAATAGTTACCACAGGTCATGTTGGTGGACCTGGAAGGTTGTCTTGCCTTTGCCTAGGAGTAGCTAGGATGTTCATGGGAGCTGCAGGCGATTGTGGTTGATCATACCACCTAGTCCTTGTTGCTATGTTGACAATCTCAACGATCCCAATGCATCCATGGGTAAGTATATCAACTCAAACCTGATTGACTTGGGTACCTTGCTCTCTAGGGACCTCATGATTGGGCAATGGGTTTTTGTATATGCCCATGTATCTCTTATCGAGAGCCAGTGGGTTGTCAAATTTGAGTTCTCCCGCCTCAATCATGTTTTGCGCTTGATGCTTAAAACCAATGCAAGCCTTAATGCCATACCCCTGTATCCTATGATAAGGAAAAAATTGATCTTCCCTATATCATTTTGGCTTAGGATGGTTGGGATATATAAGTGGTATATCATAAAATATGATCCTCCTAGCCTTGCTCAACTAATTAAATATTGATTGCATTGATTTTGTCAGAGGCATGAAAGAACGAGGTGGCTTGCATTTTTTATTTCTTCCCTTATTGTTCTTTTGGTCGTAATTGACTGGCAAGGGATGTGCTTGATAGTTTTGGGGTTGTTGTGCACCCCCATCCTTAGGTGTAGCTAATATGACTTGATTTATTGGAGTAGGGTTGGCCTGCTTCTATTTATACTTGTCATTCTTACCATTCTTGTTCCACTCCTTTTTGTTTCGGAGTTTAATGGTTCCCTCATCTACTTTTATTTCTTCGATGAGCTTGGCCTATGCCAAAGATTCCTCAAATGAAGGATACTACTGAAGTTGTAGTAAGAGGGAGATGTATTTAGAGCAAATTTTGGTGAACATGCAAATGATCTCTTCTATGGGAATGGAGAATGATAATTTTGCCATGAATTTTCTCCATCTATTTCCATAATCCATTACTAGCTCATCATCATACTGTTTCAATTTGGCCATGTCTAAAAGGTTCACCTTATTCTTAGCACCAAAGGAGAAATGCTTTAGGAATGCATTTACTAGTTGTTTAAAATTTGTTATGCTATGCTTAGGTAGTTGGTTGAACCATTGAGTGGCAAAACCTAAAAATGTCATTATAAATGTTCTTAGCATGAGAGCGTCATTGTATTCAAGATGAAAATAGGCATTGATAAAATTGGTGACATGATCTTTTGCATCCTCTTCACCCTTAAAATTTTCTAACCTAGGCATCTCAAAGTGCTTAGGATATGGAGGGCTAGGGATTGATGGGCACAATGGTTGGTTGTGTATTTTGCTTAATTTTGGTGAGTTCCCAGCTACCTATTGCTTCTCAAAGGTTTTCATATTTTCAACAAACTCTTGAAATACCTTTAATGCATGGATTTCCTCCTCTTGTAAGCCTATTCACAGTGGCAATGGACGTAACTCTCTATCCATTTTATTTTTTTCATTTTCCTCACTCCTACAAGGGGACTCATGATTGTGATCCTAGTTTGTTGTATTTGCCCTTCCCCCACTAGTTGGATTTTATTCATGGTTTGGTGGGGGATTTCGTTGTGGGCTATCTTGTCTAGTGCACCTTTCCTTAGGCAAGTCGGCATGTCTAGTTATTTTTTGGTCACCACCATTTTTCTATAAATTATTAAGAGCTAGTCAGTTAGCCTGCTCTCTTAAGCATAGCTCATGTTGGCAAAAGAGTCTTTCTCTTTTTTTGTCCTATTTGAGAGCTTCCACTAGCTCTCACTCCTTATGTAATGTATTTTATAACAACCTCATTTGGTAATTTTATGCTATCATAGAAGACTCATGCTTATCTAACTCTATTCTTTTTTTCCTAACTCGTATATTCCTCGAGGAGGTTTCTATTGTACCTATACTCTTGCTAGCTAATGTGACTTTTTTAGTGTACTATTGAGTATCCCTACAATTAGATTTTGTGTGTCTACTATAGGGTCACTATAAGGTACCCCTTGGCTGAGAGATGTGTTTAGAAGTCACAGTTTATGAGCTTCCATATGCAGAGTTCTTAGTAGCTATAGTTCTTTGAGTTGGTCATGTAGGAAACCGATCCAACCCGTCTAACTGTCTTGTTTTCCATGGCTAGTCCCATGGGGTGCCATTCACTCCTATGAGGTCATAGTCTATAAGAATATTTCCTTTTGTGTGAAGTGTTTCTTCTATTTTATTTCCATGGCTAGATGCAACTCTAGTTTCTTTCCATTCAGTAGGCAGACCTATTTCATATGTTTCTTGTGAGTCTTGAGGTGTTGCAATTATTGTTTGCCTTCTTGATGAAGAGGGCTTTGTGGTAACATGTTTTTTCCATGTGGATGGAGATGTAGCAGTCTCATCATCCCTATGTGAAGAATGAGTTTTAGAACATTATTTATGTCCATGTGAGGAGGAAGCCCTTGAAGCTTCCTCATGTCTTTGAGATGTTTCTATGTGTTTAGAGGAGGCCCTTGAGGTCTCCTCATGTCTCCTTGATGAGGATGGTTGTGAAGCCTCTTTTTTTTTATGTGACTTTGTTCCATGATGTGGTTCCTTACTTGGGATTTCTTGAAGAGATCCCCCAAGGGTTGAGTTATCACCCCTTAGGCTCGTGGAGCTACGTCTCACGGTCTTATGGGTAGGTCATTCAATGTTACTATGACTCTGCCTATGGGTATGAGTTGCTTTAGTCTCTCCCTCGATGTCAGACCGAGGGTGCTTACTTATTATTTTGACCATGTTGTCTATGAATTGATCTTTTGAGTTGCAATTTAGGAATAACCACACAATACCAAACAAATGTTTATCTTGATTACCAATTTAAGTGTGCCCTAAACTATTTGGTGTGTTTTGATGTGTTGTTATTTCAATTTCTTGCTCTTGTTCTTATATTAAGAATGAGAAGACTCGTCCATAGTGAAAATCAAGTATACTCGTGCCAAACATGATTTTATCAAAAGAAGCTAGGGTACACCATTGAAGACCCAGTGGGGGGTTCACCTAGATCTTCCACTCTAAACCAATGATTGTTCCAACAATGGGAGACAATTTGAGCACAAGTAACTTAGTGTCACTATAAATAAGTTTCTCAATCCATTTCTAGGAAGCTCTAGGGGGTAAACTAGTGGAAGGAGATGAATTCCAATGTCATTGGACTAAATTGAAGGTTGGTGATGAAATCCAACTCCCAAATGTTTAAATGATAAGTACATGTGTGGTGTTAATTTTAAGCTTGTATAACATAAAGTGCATCATATAGCAGCAATGAATCTTTCCTATATGCCTAAGTGCAAAAATACATTTCAATATTCATAAAGATGTATGAACTACTATGATTTGTATGAGCGCACTTTATTTCATGTAGCTATGGCCTCTAGTAGGGCCTCAAAGCAAGCAAACAACATACAATGTATAGCACTTTGGATTCTAGGGTGAACTTTTCAGGCATAAGACATTGTTCCTAGCAACGCCTATTGGCAAATTTAAAAGAAGATCTAAGATATGCGAAATGTTTAATTTTTTCTCCTTTTATTATTTTAATTTCCAATCATAAATGTGCTTTAAGTTCTCTATTTTAGACACACATAAGTAGATAGAAAGCTATAAAATATCATATAATCTATACCAAACTTTGATATAGCTCAAAGAGTCGATGTTTTGACCACCATTACACTCTAGTTCTAGTTGTTGTTGACCAGAACGACTGGTTCTTGGCCCCTATAGCTTAGAGTGGCTAAAGCTCTATTGGTCATTGTAGCTTAGAGTGGCTAGTTTTTGGCTATTGTAGCTCAGAGTGGCTAGAACTTGCACATAAAATTAAGTTAGTATTCTAGTAGCAAATGAAAAATTAGTGGAGGTCCCATCGTGATTGCCATATGTAGCAACCCCGGGATGCACACACTGCTTTACTCTACTTGCAATGTTATTAAAAACCCAAGATGAAATGGAAGATAATAAAAAAAGCATATAACATGACAATAAGAAAGATGGATCTCTTTTATTTGTATTGAAATTCGGTTACATGTCGGTCCCTCTTAGGGATACCCATTTCAATACAATAAGGTTACAAATAGGCAAAGAGTGCCCCTTTCATGAAGAAGTGGTGCACTTTCAAAAATCTTCTCGGTTTTGCACACAAAAATGTATGAGGGATTACAGATGCCTCCTTCTCCAGGTTTTTTTCCTAGAGGGATCCCTTTTTCTCTCGTATGTTGCAGATTCTATCCGATGAACCTGTGGCCCTATAAGCAATGAAACAACAACACACGCTTAGATGTCCGAGAATGCCTCCTCAAATGAGGTTGTTAGTACTGAATATAACAAATGAAATCAAATGCAGATTAGACTAATGCTATGGATGCAAATGACATGATGTTATGCTAATGATATATTGAAATAATGAATATAATGTCTAAAACTATAAGCTAAGCCTATGGGCCACTGTCCAAGATAGCGGCCACTAAAGTGATTCTCATCCTCTTTTATCCAAAGCTATGGATCAAATCTTGTATCCTGATGTTGAAATAATAGATGTTGTGCTTTTCAATCTGCCAAGGATTCACCATACACATGATCTCCAAGGGAAATCTCCAAGTCTCGAAAGCTCTCCTCAATGACCAAGATCGACAAAAGATGTATATGTCCTCTCTCGATAAAAGATGTCTCTCTCTATATGTCTTTTGGTGCTCTTAGGCTTGCACATTTTATAGTGTGAAACCCTAGGTCTATGTCCAAGCCCTAGGAATGAATTTCTCATGCATAGTGTAAGTTAGCATGAGAATCTTCTTGTCTTTTCTATGTTTGGAAGCCAATTATCTGAAATATAATTGCCAACTTGAGTATCTTATGTGAACTTGTCATTAGCATGAGAATATTTTATCCTTTTTTTATTCTTGGAGGTCAATTAACTAAAGTTTAAATACAAACTCAAGTCTCCTATGTGAATTAGTCATGAAAAGTAATACAAAGTTACTCCCACTCACCTTTATTGCATGTAGATTGCCACTTCTGCTCGTGATTAGGCCTATTTGTCGATAAAACTACTTTTAGGGTTTAGCCACTTTCATCTATAGTGCCTAAAATATGGCCGCTGTCATCTGTAGTGGCTAAGGTTTGGCAACTCTAGTCTTGAGTGGCTAGGATTTTGCCACTCTTGGATTGAGCGGTTAGGCTTGGATGGCTTGAAAATGGCCCAAATGAATGGTGAGAACCATTGTTGATGCTTGGAAAGTCCAAAATTATGTCTTATGATCTTATGAATGTGTCTATGTGAGAAGCTCCCCTAAGCATGACATGATTTAGGTGTCTACACATATAACAATGATACTCATGATCTTTTCAAACCTTAACTCAAGTTCTTTCTCATAAAACAATATTCACATAACAATGATACTTATGTTCTTTTCAAACCTTAACTCAAGTTCCTCACACAATCCAATGGCTTCAACAACAATTCTAATAAAACAAGGTTTTAATCACAATACTTAATCATAGAAAACCTTAAAGCATTAAATCAAACACTTCACTCAACCAATGGTTTCAACAACAATGCTTATCAAACAAGGTTTAATCACAACTCTCAATTCAGAAAACCTTGAAGAATCAACTCAATTTTTTTTGAAAAGGAAACCCTAATCAAATCCTTTTCACTCCAAACTTAATTTTCAATCAAGCCAATCAACCAAATCAATAAAGAATAATTTTACCCATACCTTTTCTTGAAGAGGAGTTGATCTCACAAATCTGCTACACTAAAAAATTTCTCTTTTCCAATCTCAATAAGGGTTAGAGGATAATTTTATTCAACACAACATATCACAAAAATAATATCAAAATTACACCTTATCACTCCAACTTGAATAATAATAAATATCCTCACAATAGTCACAAAAACCCTTAATTCAAAATAACATACAATTCACAAAGTCTTAACCTTTAAATATTCCACAATTTCAATTTTCAAGACTTTAAAGAAATAAAAAAAAAATTCTCCTTATAAATCCTAAAGGTAATTCTCAACTACCACACTTTATTACAAAGCAAACTTTCCATATTTCAACCATCAAACACCTTATACCTCCAACTTAGGTATTCAATAAAATAAAATATAAAAATTTTACCTTTGCCTTTGGAAAGTTTTGAACTCTCAACACAACCCACACAAATTTATTTCCCATGGTGCAAACCACCACATGAGCTACACACTCTTTGGAGAGGAAGAAGCACCACGTGCTTCAAAATGTTATGCCTTCCTTTCCTTGCAAAAATTTATGCCTTGTGTTTGGTGCTTTCAACACACCCACCAAAGCACTTCCGTCGAGATTCGAACGCTATCCTCTTGCACACAAAACGTAAGTTTTCAGCCCACTTGCCACTAGGCCTAGGTGCCTTTTTGGTTTCCAACTAATCAACACTTTTTATTTTGTTTCCTTTCACCATCAAGACAAACATGAAATTTGCACATTCGTTTCACGAGCTCTGCATTAATTCGTATGCTATTATTTTTTCAATCAAGCAAGTAT
Source organism: Wollemia nobilis (assembly GCA_028583015.1). Classification (NCBI taxonomy): domain Eukaryota; kingdom Viridiplantae; phylum Streptophyta; class Pinopsida; order Araucariales; family Araucariaceae; genus Wollemia; species Wollemia nobilis. The sequence continues at coordinate 164,398 of JAQPPZ010007329.1, forward strand.
AATTTTAATGTCCTTTGGGCATAGGTTTAAATACTAATTTTTCCTCCTTTTCTTAGAACATCGGTGCTTCAAAACGTAATTAACCCTCATGACATCGACGAGGATTATCAAGGCCTTTGGTATTAAACCCAACCTTTGGGTTTATTAAAATATTTTTGACTTTATAAAATCTATTTTTGCCTTTTAAAACATTATAATAAAAATTAAAAAAAAATTATTTGGGTTTTCACCATGGCACATTTTAATATTATAATAACCATTATTATAATATTAACCTTTGATAATGTACCTTTAATATTTATTTATAAAATTTAAATTCATACTGATTTAAATAATTTATAAAATAAATATTACGACTCCTCTTTAACTTATGTCTTTTGCATTGTTTCACTAGATCTTTGGCCTTCTTTCTGGATATCAAATAATCATATTTGTCCCCTTTATTTTTTGCTAAAATATTTGGTATTAATGCTAACTTCATCTGGTGACATCAATGACAACTTTGACTTAGTAACTCAAAATGTCCAACAATCTCCCCCTTTTTCATTGATGGAAACCCATATCCTTTTACTAAAACCTGACCTTCCTTTTTATTTTGCTCTCCCTAGGACATTTCTCCCCCTAGCTCAATGCTCTCTCAAATATCAAATCTCTCCCAATATCAAAACTCTCCCCAATACACAAATCACACAAATCTCTCCCCCTTTGACATCAATGGCAAAGGGTCACCTTTGGGGCTCGGGGCTAAGAATGAGCCTCTTAGCTTAGCCCCTCCCCCACCTCCTCATGAGGTGGTTATTATGGAGTTGGAGTATTTCTACTCCCCGAAAGCACTGTTCTTTACCTTTATATTTTTCCCTTCTTTTATGATTTTTTTGAATCCTCTGATTGTTTATGTTCAAGTCATCATCCCTATTCCTGACATCATTCTTGTTCTTGTTCCTGTTCCTCTTCTCATCCATGTTATTTTTCCTGTTCATGTTCCCTGTTCCTATTCATATTCTTGTTCCTGTTCATGTTCCTATTTATGTTCATACATGTTTTTGGAATATTTTTTCTACACCATCTTGTTGTGTGACCATAATTATTGCACTTATAACACTTAATGTTATTATTCATTGGAGGTGCAAATGTCTTATGATTTATCCTAGTGAAGCCATATCTTATTTTGTCATGAACCCTACAATCCATTGCCTTGTGATAAAACTCATTACATGAGTAGCAATACCCATAGAAAAATTATCCTTTCCCATATTCCTATCTTTCATGTGTCCTACATTGTGAAGCCATGTACCCAAACTCGTGACATGAAAATCATCTTCCATTGAAGCTTCCTTGTCTTGACCTCATTGGTCTCTTAGTCTCTTCTATTTGTTTCCTATTCCATATGTTCCTTACTTGTGCATTGTTCATTTCCTTGTTGAAATTTCTATTGTCCAACTTATCCTTAGAAGTCTTACTCTCTCTTTTACTTACTTCTTTTGATGCTTCTTCTATTCTGATGTTTGAGCTTGATTCTCCTTTTTCTGCTTCATATTTCCCTTGTTCTTCTTTAGAACTAAGTCTTGTTATGGTGACTGATGACCTTTGTGCATTATTAATCCTTTCCAAAGTATTTGAATTTTCCTCAAACTTGTGTAGCTTGTCCTTAGAACCTTTTACTTCCATCCTTAGTGAAACCATCTCATGCTCTAATATTTCACACTCTAGATATTTTTTTTTTAATTTTTCGGCCATACCTTCTTTAATTTTTCTTGTCTCTTTAGCTTTTATTTTGAATTTGGTGAGTTCCTGTAGAAACCTTGCTTTTGCTTTCTCATCTTCTTGATCTTGAATCCTTAATCCCGAGTTCTTCCTTTTTAATTCTTCAAGAGTAATCATAAGCCTTTCACATTCTATCTCTTTTACCTTTGACTGTTCAACCATACATTTTTCAACTCTTCTTGCCTTTTCAACCTTATCTCTCAAGTCATAAATATCTTGTAGAATATTTATCTTACATTTCTCATCTTCTTGTATTTGACCCTTCAATTCTAAATTCTCTCTTTTCAATTCAACAAGTTCCTTAAGAGTGGCTTTCCCTTTTTATTTTTCTGAAGCATCTTATTTTTCTTCTATTACTGAAAGTAGAGTTTCTTCTTCATACATGTTTTGATTGTCCCTATTATCCTTTCTTGAACCAATATCTAGGGTTTCATTTCTGAGAATATCATATTCATATTCACTGCTTCTAAACCCATTACAATAACCTGCATCATGGCCGAGTTAACCACAAACAAAACATTCTTGTGGACAATAAGTTGCATGGTGATCTGTGTTCCCACATATGGTATAAAAATATATCAATCTGATATTTTCTCCACTACTTGATTCATCTCTTGAATATATTTCTATTTGTTATCCCAACACAACAATTTTAATCTCATATTCCTTTTATTTCATGACCATGTGTGTTCTTTTCTTCTTGTATCTCATGGTTTTGCCTTTGTCTTTCTTTGCCATTTATGTTCTTGTAAGATATTCCTTCAAGTTGTTAAACTCTTTCCGAAGGAACCAACTCTGATACCAATTGAAAAACACAAGCTTATACTGAGAGGGGGGTGAACAGTATAAGACCACTTTTTACTTTTATTTCCCAAACAATATTAATCAATATAATCAATGGCAATATTAATAGAAATAACCAAAGCAATGCACAAATCATCACACAATAGAGACACCACAATTTACATGGTTCACCCAATATGGGCTACTCCATAGAGAAAATATTTTACTAATATTTTCTCAATAAATCTCTTGGGAATTATTTCCCTATTACAATGTTTATGGACCTTTGTACAAAGGATATGTTGATCCCCTAAATATGGTTTGTGGATCTCTATCCACAGGATAACTCCTTCTCCTCTGCTCTAGTTGGTGATCCTCTAGAAGACTACTGCCTCCACTTCACTAGCTTGTGGATCTATCTCCACTGAAGACTCTTATCCCCACTCATAAGACCTATCCTCACTAACCTAGATAATGGATCTCTATCCACATGAGACTCTGTCCTATCTACTTTGTCACCTCTAAATATTTGTCTCAATTATATACTAAACATAGTCTAATTGGTTTAGCACAACTATGCTTAATATTGCACTAAACACAATTCATTCGGTCTAGCACAAGTCTACTCAATAAGCTCACTCAAATATGCACTAAACATAGTCCATTCAATCTAGCACAAATCTGCTCAACTCTTGCACTAAACATAGTCCAATTGGTCTAGCACAAGTCTACTCAAATCTGCACTAAACACAGTCCAATCAATCTAGCACAAATTTTCTCAATAGGTCCACTTAGAACCTACTAAAATATACTCAATAGGTCCACACAGAATATATCCAAATATGCTCAACAGGTCCACATAGAACCTGTTCAAATATGCTCAATAGGTCCACTCAGAATCTATCCAAATATGCTCAATAGGTCCACTCAAAACCTGTTCAAATCTACTCAATAGGTCCACACAAAACCTATCCAAATCTGCTCAACAGGTCCACTCAGAACCTATCAAAATATGCTCAATAGGTCCACACAGAACCTGTCCAAATCTGCTCAACAGGTCCACTCAGAACTTGTCCAAATATGCTCAATAGGTCCACTCAGAACCTGTCCAAATATGCTCAATAGGTCCACACAAAACCTGTCCAAATTTGCTCAATAGGTCCACACAGAACCTATCCAAATATTCTCAATAGGTTCACACAAAACTTGCACAACTCTGCTCAATAGACTCGCACAAAACCTATCCAAATATGCTCAACAAGTTCACATAGAACTTGTCCAAATATACTCAACAAGCTCACACAGAACTTATCCAAATCTACTCAATCACTTTCTCAACTCAAACCAATCTCATAGAAGCATAAAGATAATTGTTAGAGACTCAATATGTTCTATACTCAAAACTCAATCTCCTTCTCAACTCAATCTCATAGAAGCATAAAGAGAATTGTTAGAGACTCAATATGTTCTATACTCAAAAACTCAATCTCAACTCAACTCAATCTCAACTCAAATCAAAATATAAAATAGTTTATTTTATGGAACTTGAACAACCACTTCATACATCCACTTGACTAGGCTCAATCAAATCTACTCAACCAATCACTTCAAGAAACAACTCTTGCTCATAAACCCTAGTCCAAGCATGTATCATCCAACTTAAAATATTTCCAACAATGCTCAACAACAAATATAATATAATAATGATACTCATGATCTTTTCAAACCCTAACTCAAGTTCTTTGCACAATAACTCACTTCAAAAAAAATGCTTGTAAAATAATCTTCACATAACAATGATACTTATGTTATTTTTAAACCCTAACTCAAGTTCCTCACACAATCTAATGGCTTCAACAACAATGCTAATAAAACAATGTTTTAATCACAACACTTAATTCCAGAAAATCTTGAAGCATTAACTCAAACACTTCACTCAACCAATGGTCTCAACAACAATGCTTATCAAATAAGGTTTAATCACAACTCTCAATTCAGAAAACCTTGAAGCATCAACTCAAAAACTTTTGAAAAGGAAACCTTAATCAAATCCTTTTCACTCCAAACTTAATTTTCAATCAAGCCAATCAACCAACTCGATAAAGAAGAATTTTACCCATACCTTTTCTTGAAGAGGAGTTTATCTCATAAATCTTCCACACTCATAAATTTCTCTTTTCCAATCTCAATAAGGGTTAGACGATAATTTTATTCAACAAAACATATCACAAAAATAATATCAAAATTATACCCTATCACTCCAACTTGAATAATAATCAATATCCTCACAATAGTAAAAAAAACACTTAATTCAAAATAACATACTATTCACAAAGTATTAACCTTTCAATATTCCACAATTTCAAATTTTAAGACTTTAAATAAATAAAAACAGAATTCTCCTTATAACTCCTAAAGGTAATTCTCAACTACCACACTTTATTACAAAGAAACCTTTCCAAATTTCAACCATCAAACACCTTATACCTCCAAATTAGGTATTCAATAAAATAAAATATAAAAATGTTACCTTTGCCTTTGGAGAGTTTCAAACTCTCAACGCAGCCCACACAAACATCTTTCCCACGGTGCAAACCACCACACGAGCTACACGCTCATTGGAGAGGAAGAAGCACCACGTGCTTCAAAATATTATGCCTTCCTTGCCTTGCAAAAAGGTGCACCTTACGTTTGGCACTTTCAACACACCCACTAAAGCACTTTCGAAAAGATTCGAATGTTGTCCTCTTACACACAAAACGTAAGCTTGCAGCCCACTTGCCACTAGGCCAAGGTGTCTTATTGGCTTCCAACTAATCAATGCTTTTATTTTATTTCCTTTCACCATCAAGACAAACACAAAATTTGCACATTCGTTTCACGAGCTCTACATTAATTCATATGCTATTCTTTTTTCAATCGAGCAAGGATAATTTTAATGTCCTTTGGGCATAGGTTTAAATACTAATTTTTCCTCCTTTGCTTAGAACGTCGGTGCTTCAAAACGTAATTAACCCTCATGATGTCAGTGAGGATTATCAAGTCCTTTGGTATTAAACCCAACCTTTGGGTTTATTAAAATATTTTTTGACTTTATAAAACCCACTTTTGCCTTTTAAAAAATTATAATAAAAATTATAAATGTTTTATTTGGGTTTTCACCATGGCACATTTTAATATTATAATAACCATTATTATAATATTAACCTTTGATAATGTACCTTTAATATTTATTTATAAAATTTAAATTCATATTGAATTTAAATAATTTATAAAATAAATATTACGAATCCTTTTTAACTTCTGTCTTTTATGCTGTTTCACTTTATCTTTGGCCTTATTTCTAGATATCAAATAATCATCTTTATCCCCTTTATTTCCTGCTGAAATATTTGGTATTAATGCTGACTTCATCTGGTGACATCAATGACAACTTTGACTTAGTAACTCAAAATGTCCAACATTGATATGATATTTGGTGTGGTTGCTATTGTGATGATGGTTGTTGATGATGGACTTGATATTATTGAGTCATTGTTGGTTGACTCAAGACCACTTGGTTGACTTGTCCAAATTTGGGTTGGCCATTGTAATTTCCTTTGTTTTGGCCCTTGTTTTGCCATTATTTTTTCTTAGGTTTAATCTTGCCCTCTTGAATTTTGATTTCTTCAATGACTCAGGCTTGAGTGAGGGTGTCCTCAAATGTTCTATATTGTTGTATTTGGAGTAACAAGGAGATAGGTTTCATAAATCTCCTTGTTAACATATAGGTTAGTTCTTCCACTGGGAGGGATAATGAAAATTTGGTAATAACTGCTCTCTAATGGTTTTCAAAATCGTAAACCGAATCTTCTTCAAATTATCATAAATTATATAAGTTGATTAACGTAGTTTTATTTTTGACATTGAGGGAGAACCTTTCTAATAATTGGTCCACCAACTTTTTGAATGTGTAGCCACTGTGATGTGGCAAGTGTTTATACCATTCTAAGGCATCCCCCCAAGTGTCTGAGGAAATGTGTGGAGCATTAGGGCATCATTCTATTGAATTATGAAACATGAGTAGATGAATGCACTTATGTGCTCTCTAGGGTCCTCAACCCCTATAAATTTATCAAAATTTGATAATATGAAATTTGTAGGATAATGTGGTGATAGTATCGAATTATGAATGGGGTAATTGACCAACTATCTTAATGTGGGTTTTTGATATGCCATACCAGGTGTATGCATAATCAAGCTATCAATCTACTTTTGTAAATATTAGATTTTAGGATTTTCCACTAGTGTTTGGAAGTCCTGGTTTGTGTGATGAGTGTATGCGAGTGTTGTGTGTTGGGTGATGAATTGTTGTGATGAAATGAGATTTTGGTTGGCTAATGGATTGATGGTGGTGGGTATGTGATGGTGTTGGATGTTCTATTAAAATTGGTTATCAAATGATTGATATTGATGGGTTGGTGGTTGATGATGTGGAGTTTGAGGGATGGTGGTATTTTGGGTAGTTGAGATGGCATGGATGTGGTGGAGTGGAAGGGTAGGTACAATGATCGATGTGGTTGAGATACCAAAAATCGATAAGGTGTGGAAAAGGTATTTTAGTGTGGGTGTGAGTGGATGGTTGAAATCTGTTACCTAAAATTGTTGTTGTGGGAAATAATGAGCATTTTAATTACCATAAGTAATTGGTTTAAATGTTTCCATGTTTGTTGTATGGTAGTTGCAGATGTTGATTGTATGGTTGTATTGGAAGAAGAGATTGGAATGGTGTGAGTGTTGGTAATATTGGTTAAATTTGGTGGGGGGTAAGTTGCAATTGAATAAGGTATGGTATGCTAGGTTGGGTCAATAGACCTAGATGATGTTAATGGAATGGTTGATGGTATTGTAGACATCTAAAATGTGTCATTCTTAGGGGATATACTCACATAGACACATTCATAAGATTAGATGACATAATCTTGGACTTTCCAAGCATAAATAGTGGTTCTCACCACTCATTTGGGGTCTTTTCAATCCATCCAAGCCTAGCCTCTCAATTCAAGAGTGATCAGATATTAGCTGCTCAAGCCTATAGCGGATAGATCTAAACCACTATAGATGACAATGGATAGATTATAGTCATTGCAGAAAACATCGACTAAACAATAAAAGTAGTTTTTGTTGATAAAAAGGCCTAATAATGGGTGGAAGTGGTAGTTTGCATGCAATAAAGGTGAGCGGGAGTAACTTTACATTCATTTTCATGACCAGTTCACATAGGAGACTTGAGTATACGTTTAGAATTTAGTTAAATGACTCCAAAACATAGAAAAAGAACAAAAGCTTCTCATGCTAATGACCAATTTACATAGGAGACTCAAGTTGGCAGTTATATTTCAGTTAACTAGCCTCCAAATATAGAAAAGACAAAAAGCTTCTCACGTTAACTCTCACTATGCATGAGAAATTAATTCCTAGGGCTTGGACATAGATCTAGAGTTTCACACTATAAAAGGTTCAAGCCTAAGAATACCAAGGATATATAGTTGAAGAGAGGAGAGACATATTTTATCTAAGAGATATTTATCCAGGCAATTTATTAGGATATGTCATTGAGGAGAGCTTTTGAGACTTGGAGAGTTTCCTTGGAGATCACGTGTACGGTGAAGCCTTAATAAATTGGAGAGCATAACAACCATTATTTCAACATTGGATACAAGCTTTGATCCATAGCTTTGGATCAAAGAGGACGAGAGTCACTTTAGCGGCCGTTGTCTTGGACAGTGGCCCACGGGCTTAGCTTAGGGTTTTAGACATTAGATTCATTATTTTAGCATATCATTAGCATAACATCATTTCATTCTTTCGCACTCATAACATTAGTTTAATTTTCACTTGCTTTAATTTGTTATATTTAGTACTAACAACCTCATTCAAGGAGGTATTCCAAAATATCTAGGCATGTGTTGTTGTTTCATTGCTTATAGGGCCACAGGTTCATCGGATGGAATATGCAACATATGAGAGCAAAAAGGATCCCTCTATGAAATAGGCCTGGATAAGGAGGCATATATAAGCCCTCATATATTTTCATGTGCAAAACCGGGAAGCTTTTTTACCACTTCTTTGTGAAAGGGGCACTCTTTGCCTATTTATAACCTTATTGTATCGAAATGGGTATCCCTAAGAGGGACCAACATGTAACTAGGTTTCAATACAAATAAAGAGATCCATCTTTGTTAATTATATGTTATATGCTTTTAACTATCTTTCATTTCATTTTGGGTTTTTAATACATTGCAAGTAGCATAAAAAGAGCAGTGCATGCGTCCCGGGGTCGCTACAGGTATCTACGAAGCAACATTAAATTGTGCTTCATAGAGTGGTTTGGAATGGGTGGTAGTGTAGGTAGATGGAATGAAGGTGCATTGGCTAAATGATTGTGGATAATTTTAATGTGTGGGTGCAATTTTGCATTGCTACACCCACATGATTTTTATAGGATGATACCTCTAAAATAAGTTTGCCAAAATTTGATAATATTTATGGATGAGTAGAAGATATCAAGTGGTGGCAACAATAGTGATGGGTGGCCAAAAGTAGTGGGCATATGGTGGATTGAAGTAGGGTAGATGATATATTAGGGGGAAAATTTACCCTTTTCCTTGGGAAAAATTATCCAAAAGGCTTGCCCACTTGTTGGGAAGACCTTTCAAGTGGCTAGCAAGGGTGAAAAAGTCATATGATCCCACCCTTAGGGAATACAAAAACTCATGCCTATCTCAGGTGGAATATACAAGCACAAATTGGGTATAACTTCGGATAAATGTTTGCCCTCCTCCTTGATGTCTACATGGGTAGAAATAAGGACAAAGAAAGCACCTTAATATCATGAAAAGCTCCTACCATCACCTAAAATTCAAACAAAATATGTATTCATTGTCACAACTCTCTTGTCCCAGGTACTCGTACATAGAAGTGACAGATTTGAGGTGCACTGCTCCCAAGGTGATTAATGCCAGTCATTCACCACAGGGTATCACTAAATAAATAAGAGGATGAAGTAGATGAATATTAATAAATTAGGTATAAATATAAAAGGATCTAAATACCTAAATCAAATTGAACGTATCTACCTTCTTCTAGAATATTAGCACCATCCCAAGAAGTAGTGTACTTGCTGAGCGTTTGTTAGATTCAAGTGCTATCTTCTTGCCTACTACCATTAATGTTTGAATTTTGAATTTAGTATAAAAATACCTATAATTAGTGGAATGCTAGTCATTTTCATGGGTGAATATTTAGCCATTACAATTCATATGTAAGGTTTTTCACCATTGTATAAATATAGATTCATCACTGTTTGGTCTTTTATTTTACCTTCATGCTTTTATTGAGTGTATGAATGCTTATTTCTACTTTGGTTATTGGAGTGGTATCATATTATTCTAAAGTATAGATTTCTTGGAATTTTATTAGTGACTTGAGAGTGTGCATTTATAAATACAGGTTGGGGGTTTATTTCTGCTAAAGCTAGTCGGATAGGAGCGCTCTAATTCTACATCTTAGATTTCATGCATTTATTTGATAATTCTAGAATTTGCCCTTCGCCCACCACTTTGAAGAGCTTAATGAAGTTATCATAGGCTGATTTGTTAGGTGTTGTATCTATGTTTCTTCTTGTGGTGTGACACCTATGTGTGTCTTGATGCAGTTATACCTATCCTTGTGAGTTCTAGCTATGATCATTTTTCCATATCTTTCCTTCCTTTTCTATTTTTCCACTTTGCATAATAGAGATATAGAAAAACCCTTGAGGAACCAACATCCTCTAGAAATCAATCACCCCATCCCGACTCGGTGTCCATTCGATGTTGGTGTTGATACGCCTTTGCCCCCTTTGTGGTGCTAGATTGATGACCAACAATTTTTGGTGACTTTTCTAGGGAAATCAATGAGTTTTCATGTTTCAAGGAGTTATATTTTGGTGACACTCTGATTTACCCATATCCTCTCAAAATAACCTAGAAAATTTGATGATGTGGTACTTCTATATTATGAGATCATTAACCTTCTTGTGTTAAAGATCCAAGCATCTTGGAGGACTCGAGATGCGATGAATAACCTTGATATTGCTAGCAGAGATAGTATGTTCATATAGCAACTCTGAATCCAACTATAACATAAGAACTAGGATTTCTAAAGACTGGTGCCATGATGGCTTAGCCATATTTTTTCTAGTGGAATGACCCTGATCCATTGAACCTCCAATGCTAGCATGAGATTCCCAAGGGTGCCCTAAAATCCCTAACCAAATATAATGGCACCTTGGAAATTGCTCGAGAATATCTAGAAGATGTTGGTGCACTAGCACCCTTACATGGTATGAATCATGAAGATATCATGATTAGGGTTTTGATATTTTCCCTATAAAGGAGGGCGCTATTGTGTACCGATCCCTTGGACATAAATCCATCTGCTCATGGGTGGATTTGGTGGGAGCTCTCATTGAAATATTTTACAGCTCCATGGATCCCTTCCAACTCTTGATGCACCTCTCATTCATCAAGAGGACACCTTTCAAATCCATCATAGACTTCATGTTTGATTCTAAAGGAGATAGAAAATGATCCCTTTTGAGTACTAGCCATCCCCCACCTAGGCTCACTTGTACTATATTTGATATCTTAGCTTAGATATTAGCCTCCTATTGTATCAATATGGGGAAAGGATATTCCCTCAATTATTTCAAGAGGTTGTACGTGTAGAGCGAAACCTGCTTCAATTAGGAAAGACATCTTTAGATGATTTTTCCCTTCCATCCCCTTTTCCAACCACTGTCGTTTCCTTCCCTATTGTAAAACATCTACCATGGAAGCCATATCAAGTTGTGTAGTATCTAGGGCTATAATCCTACAAAATACAAGGGATATATCTCTTCTCAAGCCCATGCGAGATAAGTGCAAGCATCGGCCTTGCAAATGACAACCTTATTGCTTGCACCTTCTCTCAAAAATAGAGGATCTAGAGCAAGGCGTGAATCCCACTCACAAAGAGGGGGTATTTTTGTACCCTTTTTGTGTCCAGGGACACAATGAGCAAGAGCTAAGTCATCTTATCAATGGATTAGATGATAAACATTCAAATCTTGAGGAGGAACTATTGGTAGCAGACTCAATTAATGAAGTTTACAAGAAATGCGCTAGGACGAAGGAGGCATGTGAAGGCAATATTTCATGATAGGTGGATATCGACGACTGGCAACACCAAAGCTTGTTGCCAGATGAACCAGTACCAAAAAAGGGCTCCCATGTGGAAAATATTTGGGCCACATTAATCATCAAATGTATGAATACTAGCATGGATGATGATTTTCCACGTCACATATGGGATGTGACTTCACAATCGATTGAAAAAGGCCAACTAGATTTTGAAGAACAACCAAAGTACAATATGATTTGGTCAGAACACTACAAATTTGTTGGGTAATTTCCCAAAGGTAGTTTTAAGGTGGTGACATGCCTATCACATCATAATTTTGTGTAAATAGGATGACTATTAAATAAAAATATAGAAGGCACATGGCAATGCAAGAGGGACATCATCAGGCTTTAGGCAACTCAATGGTGATATATATTCTAGGAAATGGGTAGGATGCAAAGGATTCTCCTTCATAGTTTGTATCTTCCTTATATTTTACTCATTTTTTATCCTTGTTTGTTGTTGTGACCCCATACCCAATGGACCTAAGGCTATCGATTCATACATCTCTATGCGTAATCCCGTAAAAAAAATCTTAGCTTTTTTTGGAAGTAATACCCACTCCTCATATGATGGGAAAATTGATTTATAAAAAAACATCTAAAGGGTAAGAGTAGAATGAATTTTGGAACATGGGGTTAAGAATGGTGCTACCATTAACGATTCCCTGGAAGAGTGGAGATGAGCAAAAAAATTCTTGTGTGATTACATTAAAAAGAGGTGCTTCATCAAGACTGGCAGGCATTTTTTACATTCTGTCTGTTCTTGAATCCACCATGATCCTTGATAGGGTATGTTAAAGGGAGTGTGATTTGTGGGGGTATCCCATGGATCACCTTCCCTTTTATTTCTATTACTTTATGTTCCTTCTCCTTCTTTCTCTTTCCTTAGTTCTCCCTTCTCACTAACTCCATTGGCTAGCGAGGTCCTTCCTCTTGCATTTGTTGCTTCCTATGCTTTTCCCTTTCATTGTCCTTGTTTGTCTCTATTTTCCTTGTCTAGACCTCTCATTTATTATCACCCTTATTTTCATTTTTTGCTTTGTTTTTCACTATGTTAAATGTTTTCCATCATCTACTAGTTTGTACTCCCTCTTGTATTTCTTTTCTTGTCCCTCTCTTTTAAAATGTTTTAAGTTCCTGTCCTTACTAGGTTCTTCTTTCCCATAAGGGAAAAATCCCTTTGAGTTTCCAAGAGTGTGGGTGAAATTTTGCATTTCTGCACCCACATGATTATTGCAATATTATACCTCTAAAAGGAGTTTCCCAAATTTTGAGAATATTGATGAATGAGTGAAAGATATCAAGTGGTAGCAACAATAGTGATGGGCATCCTAAAGTAGCAAGCATATGGCGTATTGAAATAGGGTTGATGATAGATTGGATGAATGATTTACCCTTTTCCTTGGGTAAAATTATCTAAAATACCACCCACTTGTTGGGAAGACCTTTCAAGTGGCTAGCAAGGGTGAAAAATACATATAACCCCACCCTTGCGGAAGATAGAAACTTTTGCCCATATCAAGTGGAAGATGCAAGCATAAATTTAGTGAAAATTCAAACAAATGTGTGCCCTCCTCCCTGATGTCTCTGTAGGTGTAAAGGACAAAGAAAGCATCCACCTAGTGTACAAAGCTCCTACCATCACCCAAAATTCAAATGGAAGATGTACTCATGGTCGTAGCTCTCTAGTTATAGATGCTTATACGTAGAAGTGATAGATTTGAGGTGCACTGCTCCTGAGGTGATTAATGCTAGTCATTCCCCACCTAACCAGGGGATCATTGGCTAAATAAGAGGATGAGGTGGATGAAAATTAATAAATTGGACATAAATATTAGAGGATACAAATACCCAAATCAAAATAGATGTATATACCTCCTTCTAGAAGATCACCACCATCCCAAGGAGTAGTGTACTTGCTGAGTGCCTCTTAGATTCAAGTGTTGACTTCCTACCTACCACCATTAATGTTCAAATTTTGAATTTAATGTAAAATACCTATAAATAGTGGAATACTGGTCATTCACAAGGGAGTATATTTAGCCATTACAATTCATACATAAGGTTTGTTGGATATTTTGAGTCAAAGTTGTCATTGATGTCAATTAATAAGCTACCGTTGATATAAAAGTGTCGATGTTTAAAGTTTGAAGGAAAATCGAAGCACCAACGTTTATGTTTGAAGGAGGAAATCGATATAAAAGCACTATGCCTTAGAGGCATTTAATCATCCTTTTGCTCAAATGATAAAAAGTGCAATCGTGTGTGTAATAACTCGTGCAAAGAAAGAGACAAGTGCATTGTTTTAAGTGCCAATGAATAAGGATAAAATCGACGAGCGCAAAAATTCAAGAGCCATCCAGGAAGCATGGCCTAGTGGCAAGTGGACAGAGGCTAGAGTGTTGGGTGCGGAGTGACCTACGATCGAATAGCAGTAGCAGCAGTATTTTTTTGGTTGTGTTTGTGTCAGAAGCATCAAGGAAGTGGCATAATTTTTTTGCATAGGCGGATAAGGGAGTGTTATAGAGCACATGGTGCTCTTTACTCCCCAAGTGAGCGCCTAGCTCGCGCGATGGTTGGAGCCATGGCTAGGGCATTGGTTGAGGCTGCGTCGTGAGTTCGAGTCCCACCAAGGCAAAGGTAATAAAATTTTGAGTATATATTTTTATGATGCCTAAGGTTTGACATGAGGTCTTAGGGAGTTAAAAGGGTTGTTTAAAAAGGTTTTTAATTGATCATTATTTTTGGTAAATTGGAGGAATAAGGAGTTAGCTTTATTTTTGAATAAAGTATTTGTGTCACATTGGTTTATTGAAGATTTAAAGTGTTGAGAGGACTTCTTGCCATTGAGTTATTTTTGAAAAGGAGATTGCATTGATATTATTCTTGGTATTGAATATTATTTTAATTGGGAGATTATAAGGTGTATTTGGTCAATTATTTTTGTATATGTTGATGGATGTTTTCTTAAAGATGGAGTGATAAGGTGTATGTGTGGTTTGATATTTGCATTGTATCTTTGTGAGATTTTTCTAACTTCTTGAGCTTGGCAAAGAGGTGTTTGTGGTTGTGGCAGATTTTAGAAGTTCCTTCATCATCAAGAAAAGGTATGAGCACATTCTTCCATAATTGAGTTGATTGGTTGGTTTTCTAGAAAATAAGTTTGGAGTGAAAAGGACTTGATTAGGGTTTCCTTTTTGAGTGTGTTGAGTTAATGCTTCAAGGTTTTCTAGAATAAAGAGTTGTTGTTAAAACCTTGTTTTATAAGCATTGTTGTTGAAGCCATTGGTTGTGTGAAGAACTTGAACTAGGGTTTGAAAAGAACATGAGTATCATTGTTATGTGAGATTGGTTGTTAAGCATTGTTGGAAATATTTTGAGTGAGTGTTCATATGCTTGGACTAGGGTTTGTAAGAAAGGATTGTTTCATTGAGTGATTGGTTGAGTAGAGTTGGTTGAGCCTAGTCAAGTGGATGTGTGAAGTGATTGTTCAAGTTCCATAAAACAAACTATTCTATATTCTGAATTGATTTGAGAAAGTGATTAAGTATTGAGGTGATTTGAACATATTGAGTCTCTAACAATTTTCTTATGTTTCTAAAGAGTGATTGGAAGTGATTGAGTATTGAGGTGAATGTGAAGCATATTGAGTCTCTAACAATTCTCTGTATGTTTCTAAAAGAGTGATTGAAAGTGATTGAGTATTGTGATGAGTATAGAGCATATTGAGTCTCTAACAATTCTCTTTATGTTTCTATGAGATTGGACAAGTTCTAGTGTGGACTTGTTGAGAAGATTTGAGGTAAGTCTTTGAGAAGACTTGTGGAAAGATTTGGGTAAGCTTTTGTGGAAGCTTACAATACATATTGAGAGAATTTGATAGTTGATTTAGAGTAGATTTGGATAAGTTCTTGTGAGGACTTATTGAGCAGATTGGACAAGTTCTAGAGAGGACTTGAGGATAGATTGGTGTGAGCTTTTGTGGAAGCTTGCAAGGCAGATTTGAGATAAGTCTTTGAGAAGACTTGAGAGCAAAGTTGATTGATTGATTTGTTCAAACCTTGAGTTAGGGTTTGGGATAGATCCAGCTGAGTTGATTTGAGATTGAGTCAAGCTTTGAGTTAAGGCTTGAGGATAGAAAATTGAGGACATATTTGTGCTAGACGAAGGACTATGTTTAGTACAATTCGAGGATAGAGTTTGGTGCAAATTTGAGGACAGGTTTGTGCCAGACAAAGATAGATATTGAGGATAGATTTGTGCTAGACCGAAGGACTATGTTTAGTACAAATTTGAGATAGAGCTTTGGAGGTGATAGAGTTGAGGACATAGATCTCCAGCCAAGCAGGGAGGATAGGTGTCTTCTATGGATAGAGTTCCATTTGCTAAGGGTAGTGGAGGTAGAGGTCTTCTAGAGGATCACCAACTAGAGTAGAGTTAGGATATTGGTGTCTCTTGTGGATAGAGATCCATAAACTTGATTTAGGGGATTGGTGTCTCCTTTGGACAGAGGTCCATAAACATTGTAATAGGGAAAGGATTCCCAAGAGATTGATTGAGAAAATTTTAGTGAAATATTTTCTCCGTGGAGTAGCCCACATTGGGTGAACCACGTAAATTATGGTGTCTCTATTGTGTGTGGTGATTTGTGCATTGCTTTGATTACTACTATTGATATTGCTATCTATACATTGCATAATATTGATTGGGAAAGAAAAAGTAAAAAGTGGTCTTATACTGTTCACCCCCCTCTCAGTATAAGCTTGTGTTCTTCAATTGGTATCAGAGCGGGTTCCTTCGGAAGAGTTTAACAACTTGAAGGAAAATCTTACAAGAACACAATGGATTCTAAGAATGGATCATCAGATAATACAACACCAATATTTTATGGAAGTGATTATGTATATTGGAGTTTGAGAATGAAGATCTACCTTAAGGCACTTGGCAATGAAATTTGGGAAGTAGTTGAAAATGGATACGACCCCTCAGTTGATCCACCTATAGATAAGGAAGGTAAGCTTCTACAACATTACAATTCAAAAGCAATGAATGCACTTTTGAGAGGTTTGCATAGAACAGAGTCCATAAAAGTTATGCATTGTCAAAATGCAAAAGAAATGTGGGATAAGTTGCAAAATATATATGAAGGAGATAAAGGTGTCAAGAAAGCAAAGATACGAAATCTCAAAGGACAATTTGAAGAGTTAAGAATGAAGGATGAGGAAAACATTAGTACTTATCTACTTTGAATCGATGAGGTTGTTAATGCTATGCAAGGACTTGGACTTAATGTGGATGAATCAGATGTTTGTGATAAGATCTTAAGGTCTCTTCCAACAAGGTTTAGTGAAAATATTTCAGCTATAGAAGAATCAAAGGATGGTGATTCTTTGACAAGAGATATGTTGCTTGGTATTCTTATAGCTTTTGAGATGAGAACAAAAGAACCTAATCCCCAGAAGGAAGCAACCTTCAAAGCAATCAAGAAGACAAAGGGTAAGAAGTCAGAATCAAGCAATGAGTCATCCAGTGATGAAGAAGCTAATTATGGCAGAAGGAATAAGGATTCAAGAAGATCTAGGGATACAAAATCTGTTAAATGTTTCAATTGTGGAAAGTATGGTCATTATGCAACTGATTGTCAAGAAGCTAAGAATAACAATGATGAAGAAAAATAGGATCACAGAAATAGGGAATCAAAAAGATACAAGCACCAAAAGAAAAGCAAGGATGGACAAAGTAGACAAGGAAAGAAGTTCTTTCAAAGGCAAAAGAGGAGCTACTATGCAGATAAGGCAAGTAAGTACTCAAGTGATAGTGATGCTAGTTTTTCAGATAATGATAGAGATGAAGTCCTATTTATGATTGAAGAAAAAGAGTCCAATAAAAGGTCACCAATAATTCTCAAGTGTTTTAGATGTGGTAACTTTGGACATCTTGAAGATAGTTGTACAAGGAATGGTTATAGTTTCGAGTGATGATGAATATGAGGATGCACTTGAAGGACCAGAAGAAAATATTCTAATGGCACTAGAAGAAGAAGAAAGTGATCCTATAGAAGACAAGTCAAAAGAAAATGAAGATATGGACAAAGGTAAACAAATAGAGGAAGAATCAGATAAAGAAGGATATGATCTCAAGGGAGAACTTATTTATGCTCTTGAAATAGTAAAGAAGGTAAGAAAGCAAAACTCTAAACTAGAATTTCAATTTCAAGAATGTGATGAAGAGAGAAGAATGCTTATAGAGGATCTAGAAAAATCAAAGGCTAAGACAAAGAAGTTCAAGGATAAGCTAGAAGCAAAGGTCTTAGAATGTGAAAGGTTAGTACAAGAAGTAGCCCTATTAAGGGAAGATTTAGAAAACTCCAAAGTTAAGCTACAAGGGTTCAAAAATAGCTCAAAGAACTTAGATAAGTTCATCAAGATACAAAAGCCTACATCAAGCAAAATAGGTCTTGGATTTGAATAAGAACAAAAGAAATGGGAAGGAAAGTCAACCTCAAGTTCTGAAGGAGAAGAAACTTCAGATGAAGACACTTCAGAAGAAGGTAGTGTAAGAGAAAGTGAGACATCTGAGGATGAGTTGGACAACAAAAAGTTCAACAAGGACAGGAACAATGCACAAAGAAGAAATAGATGGAACAACAATTAGAATAGGTCAAGAGAGACTAAGAGACCAATGAGGTCAAGACAAGGAGGCTTCAATGGAAGATGTTTTTCATGTCACAGGTTTGGGCACATGGCTTCATAGTGCAGGACACATGAAAGATAGGAATATGGGAACATACAACTTTTCAATGGGTATTGCTACTCATGTAATCAGTTTGGTCACAAGGCAATGAATTGCAGGGTTCATGACAGAAGAGGATATGGCTTCACTAGGAGAAATCCTAAGACATTTGCACCTCCAAGGAATAATAACATTAAGTGTTATAAGTGCAATAATGATGGACACACAACAAAATGGTGTAGAGCAGACATTCCAGAATCAAGTATGAACAGGAACAAGAATAGGAAAAGGGATATGGATATGAATAGGAACAGGAACATGGATATGAACAAGAACAGGAACAGGAATAGGAACAAGAATATGGACATGGATAGGAACATGGACATGGAAAGGAACAGTCAGAGGAATCATAAGGATCAGATAAGAAGAAAAGAGGATAAAGGTAAAGAACAGTGCTTTATGGGAGTAGAAATACTCCCACCCTAGAATTAACCACCTCAAGAGGAGGTGGGGGAGGGGCTAAGCTAAGAGGCTCATTCTTAGCCCCGAGCCCCAAAGGTGACCCTTTGCCATTGATGTCAAAGGGGGAGAGATTTGAGTAAGGGGGAGAGATTTGGTATTTGAGTAAAGAGGAGAGATTTGAAAAGAGCATTGAGCCAGGGGAGCAATGTCCCAGAGGGAGAAGAACAAAGAAAAGGTTAAGTTTCTAGTAAAAAGAATTTGGGTTGCCATCAATGACAAAGGGGGAGATTGTTGGACATTTTGAGTCAAAGTTGTCATTGATGTCAAGGAATAAGCTACCATTGATGTAAAAAGGTCAAGAGGAACAATGCAAAGGTTAAAGGCAAAAGAGCTTCATAATATTTTTTAATATTATGTGGAAGCATAAGTTAGAAGGGTTTTTATTAAAACCATGGGTGAGAAAAAATAAAAGGTTTTTCATAAAAACCCAAGGAAGCTTATTGAAAAGCTAAAGGAGGTTTTAATATTTATTTTATAAAATATTTAAATTCAAATTGAATTTAAATTTTATAAATAAATATTATTTATACAAAGTGGTAAAATGAAGAAGGCTTTAATAAAGCCAAAGGGATTTAAAAATTAATTTATAAAATTTAAATTCTAAAGAATTTAAATAATTTATAAATTAATAAGTTTGAAGGAAAATCGAAGTGTCGACGTTTAAATTTTGAAGGAAAATCGAAGTGTCGACATTTATGTTTGAAGGAGGAAATTAATATAAAAACAATATGCCTTAGAGGTATTTAATTATCCTTTTGCTCGAATGATAAAAAACGTGCAATCGTGTGTGTAAGAACTCATGCGAAGAAAGAGACAAGTGTATTGTTTTAAGTGCCAGTGAATAAGGATAAAATCGATGAGCACCAAAATTCAAGAGCCATCTAGGCAATGTGGCCTAGTGGCAAGTGGACAGAGGCTAGAGTGTTGGGTGTGGAGTGACCTACGATCGAATCACGATGGCAACAGTATTTTGTTGGTTGTGTTTGTGTCGAAAGCATCAAGGAAGCGATGCATATTTTTGCATAGGCGGATAAGGGAGTGCTATAGAGCACGTGGTGCTCTTTACTCCCCAAGTGAGTGCCTAGCTTGCTCGGTGGTTGGAGCCATGGCTAGGGCATAGGTTGAGGCTGCGTCGTGAGTTCGAGTCCCACCAAGGCAAAGGTAATAAATTTTGAATATAATTTTTATGTTGCCTAAGGTTTGACATGAGGTCTTAGGGAGTTAAAAGGGTTGTTTAAAAAGGTTTTTAATTAATCATTATTTTTGGTAAATTGGAGGAATAAGGAGTTAGATTTATTTTTGAATAAAGTATTTGTGTCACATTGGTTTATTGGAGATTTAAAGTGTAAAGAGGACTTCTTGCCATTGAGTTATTTTTGAAAAGGAGATTGTATTGATATTATTCTTGGTATTGAATATTATTTTAATTGGGAGATTATAAGGTGTATTTGGTCAATTATTTTTGTATATGTTGATGGATGTTTTCTTCAATATGGAGTGATAAGGTGTATGTGTGGTTTGATATTTGCATTGTATCTTTGAGAGAGTTTATCATCTTCTAACTTCTTTGAGCTTGGCAAAGAGGTGTTTGTGGTTGTGGCAAATTTTAGAGGTTCCTTCATCATCAAGAAAAAGGTATGAGCACATTCTTCCATAATTGAGTTGATTGGTTGGTTTTCTGGAAAATAAGTTTGGAGTGAAAAGGACTTGATTAGGGTTTCATTTTTGAGTGTGTTGAGTTAATGCTTCAAGGTTTTCTGGAATAAAGAGTTGTTAAAACCTTGTTTTATAAGCATTGTTGTTGAAGCCATTTGTTGAGTGAAGAACTTGAACTAGGGTTTGAAAAGAACATGAGTATCATTGTTATGTGAGATTGGTTGATAAGCATTGTTGGAAAACATTTTGAGTGAGTGTTCATATGCTTGGACTAGGGTTTGTAAGAAAGGATTGTTTCATTGAGTGATTGGTTGAGTAGAGTTGGTTGAGCCTAGTCAAGTGGATGTGTGAAGTGATTGTTCAAGTTCCATAAAACAAACTATTCTATATTCTAAATTGATTTGAGAAAGTGATTGAGTATTGAGTTGAAGCATATTGAGTCTCTAACAATTCTCTGTATGTTTCTAAAGAGTGATTGGAAGTGATTGAGTATTGAGTTGAATGTGAAGCATATTGAGTCTCTAAAAATTCTATGTATGTTTCTAAAAGAGTGATTGAAAGTGATTGAGCATTGTGATGAGTATAGAGCATATTGAGTCTCTAACAATTCTCTTTATGTTTCTATGAGATTGGACAAGTTCTAGTGTGGACTTGTTGAGCAAATTTGAGGTAAGTCTTTGAGAAGACTTGTGGAGAATTGGGTAATTTTGAATAAATTGAGATTAGATTTTAACTACATACATATTGAGAGCAGATTTGGATAAGTTCTTGTGAGGACTTATAGAGCATATTGGACAAGTTCTAGAGAGGACTTGAGGAAAGATTGGTGTGAGATTTTGTGGAAGCTTACAAGTCAGATTTGAGATAAGTCTTTGAGAAGACTTGAGAGTAGAGTTGATTGATTAATTTGTTCAAACCTTGAGTTAGGGTTTGGGATAGATCTAGCTGAGTTGATTTGAGATTGAGTCAAGCTTTGAGTTAAGGCTTGAGGATAGATATTTGTGCTAGACCGAAGGACTATGTTTAGTACAGATTCGAGGATAGATTTTGTATGTATTTGAGGATAGATTTGTGCTAGACCAGAGATAGATATTGAGGATAGATTTGTGCTAGATTGAAGGATTGTGTTTAGTATAGATTTGAGATAGAGCTTTGGAGGTGACAGAGTTGAGGATAGAGATCTCCAGCTAGAGTAGGGAGGATAGGTGTCTTCTATGGATAGAGTTCCATTTGCTAAGGGTAGTGGAGGCAGAGGTCTTCTAGAGGATCACCATCCAGAGTAGATATTAGGATATTGGTGTCTCCTATGGATAGAGATCCATAAACTTGATTTAGGGTATTGGTATCTCCTTTGGACAGAGGTCCATAAACATTGTAATAGGGAAAGGATTCCCAAGAGATTGATTGAGAAAATTTTAGTGAAATATTTTCTTCATGGAGTAGCCCACATTGGGTGAACCACGTAAATTGTGGTGTCTCTATTGTGTGTGGTGATTTATGCATTGCTTTGATTACTGCTATTGATATTGCTATCTATACATTGCATAATATTGATTGGGAAAGAAAAAGTAAAAAGTGATCTTATACTGTTCACCCCCCTCTCAGTATAAGCTTGTGTTCTTCAATTGGTATCAGAGCGGGTTCCTTCGGAAGAGTTTAACAGCTTGAAGGAAAATCTTACAAGAACATAATGGATTCTAAGAATGGATCATCAGATAATACAACACCAATATTTTATGGAAGTGATTATATATATTGGATTTTGAGAATGAAGATCTACCTTAAGGCACTTGGCAATGAGATTTGGGAAGTAGTTGAAAATGGATACAACCCCTTAGTTGATCCACCTACAGATAAGGAAGGTAAGCTTCTACAACATTACAATTCAAAAGCAATGAATGCAATTTTGAGAGGTTTGCATAGAACAGAGTCCATAAAAGTTATGCATTGTCAAAATGCAAAAGAAATGTGGGATAAGTTGCAAAATATATATGAAGGAGATAAAGGTGTCAAGAAAGCAAAGATACAAAATCTCAAAGGAAAATTTGAAGAGTTAAGAATGAAGGATGAGGAAAACATTAGTACTTATCTACTTCGAATTGATGAGGTTGTTAATGCTATGCAAGGACTTGGACTTAATGTGGATGAATCAGATGTTTGTGATAAGATCTTAAGATCTCTTCCAAAAAGATTTAGTGAAAATATTTTTGCTATAGAAGAATCAAAGGATGGTGATTCTTTGACAAGAGATATGTTGCTTGGTATTCTTACAACTTTTGAGATAAGATCAAAAGAACCTAATCCCCAGAAGGAAGCAACCTTCAAAGCAATCAAGAAGACAAAGGGTAAGAAGTCAGAATCAAGCAATGAGTCATCCAGTGATGAAGAAGCTAATTATGGCAGAAGGAATAAATATTCAAGAAGATCTAAAGATATAAAATCTGTTAAATGTTTCAATTATGGAAAGTATGGTCATTATGCAACTGATTTTCAAGAAGCTAAGAATAACAATGATGAAGAAAAATAGGATCATAGAAATAGGGAATCAGAAAGATACAAGAACCAAAATAAAAGCAAGGATGGACAAAGCAGACAAGGAAAGAAGTTCTTTCAAAGGCAAAAGAGGAGCTACTATGCAGATAAGGCAAGTAAGTACTCAAGTGATAGTGATGCTAGTTTTTTAGATAATGATAGAGATGAAGTCCTATTTATGATTGAAGAAAAAGAGGTCAAGAAAAGGTCACCAATAATTCTCAAGTGTTTTAGATGTGGTAACTTTGGATATCTTGAAGATAGTTGTACAAGGAATGGTTATAGTTTTAGTGATGATGAATATGAGGATGCACTTGAAGAACTAGATGAAAATATTCTAATGGCATTAGAAGAAGGAGAAAGTGATCCTATAGAAGACAAGTCAAACGTAAATGAAGATATGGACAAAGGTAAAATAAATAGAGGAAGAATCAGATAAATAAGGATATGATCTCAAGGGAGAACTCATTTATGCTCTTGAAACAGTAAAGAAGGTAAGAAAGCAAAACTCTAAACTTGAATTTCAATTTCAAGAATGTGATGAAGAGAGAAGAATGCTTATAGAGGATCTAGAAAAATCAAAGGCTAAGACAAAGAAGTTCAAGGATAAGCTAGAAGCAAAGGTCTTAGAATGTGAAAGGTTAGTACAAGAAGTAGCCTTATTAATGGAAGATTTAGAAAACTCCAAATTCAAGCTACAAGGGTTCAAAAATAGCTCAAAGAACTTAGATAAGTTCATCAAGATACAAAAGCCTACATCAAGAAAGATAGGTCTTGGATTTGAACAAGAACAAAAGAAATGGGAAGGAAAGTCAACCTCAAGTTCTGAAGGAGAAGACACTTCAGAAGAAGACACTTCAGAAGAAGGTAGTGTAAGAGAAAGTGAGACATCTGAGGATGAGTTGGACAATAGAAAGTTCAACAAGGACAGGAACAATGCACAAAGAAGAAATAGATGGAACAACAATCAGAATAGGTCAAGAGAGACTAAGAGACCAATGAGGTCAAGACAAGGAGGCTTCAATGGAAGATGTTTTTCATGTCACAGGTTTGGGCACATGGCTTCATAGTGCAGGACACATGAAAGATAGGTATATGGGAACATACAACTTTTCAATGGGTATTGCTACTCATGTAATCAGTTTGGTCACAAGGCAATGAATTGCAAGGGTTCATGACAGAAGAGGATATGGCTTCACTAGGAGAAATCCTAAGACATTTGCACCTCCAAGGAATAATAACATTAAGTGTTATAAGTGCAATAATGATGGACACACAACAAAATGGTGTAGAGCAGACATTCCAGAATCAAGTATGAATAGGAACAAGAACAAGAATAGGAAAAGGGATATGGATATGAATAGAAACAGGAACATGGATATGAACAAGAACAGGAATAGGAATAGGAACAAGAATATGGACATGGATAGGAACATGGACATGGAAAGGAACAATTAGAGGAATTAGAAGGATCAGATAAGAAGAAAAGAGGATAAAGGTAAAGAACAGTGCTTTATGGGAGTAGAAATACTCCCACCCTAGAATTAACCACCTCAAGAGGAGGTGGGGGAGGGGCTAAGCTAAGAGGCTCATTCTTAGCCCCGAGCCCAAAGGTGACCCTTTGCCATTGATGTCAAAGGGGGAGATATTTGAGTAAGGGGGAGAGATTTGGTATTTGAGTAAAGAGGAGAGATTTGAAAAGAGCATTGAGCCAGGGGGAGCAATGTCCCAGGGGGAGCAGAACAAAGAAAAGGTTAAGTTTTATAGTAAAAATAATTTGGGTTGCCATCAATGACAAAGGGGGAGATTGTTGGACATTTTGAGTCAAAGTTGTCATTGATGTCAAGGAATAAGCTACCGTTGATGTAAAAAGGTCAAGAGGAACAATGCAAAGGTTAAAGGCAAAAGAGCTTCATAATATTTTTAATATTATGTGGAAGCATAAGTTAGAAGGGTTTTTATTAAAACCATGGGTGAGCAAAAATAAAAGGTTTTTCATAAAAACCCAAGGAAGCTTATTGAAAAGCTAAAGGAGGTTTTAATATTTATTTTATAAAATATTTAAATTCAAATTGAATTTAAATTTTATAAATAAATATTATTTATACAAAGTTGTAAAATGAGAGAAGGCTTTAATAAAGCCAAAGGGTTTTAAAAATTAATTTATAAAATTTAAATTCTAAAGAATTTAAATAATTTATAAATTAAGCACTATGAAGCCATGTGTCCAAACTTGTGACATGAAAAACATATTCTATAGAAGCCTCATTGTATTGACCTCATTGGTCTCTTAGTCTCTTTTGACTTATTCTAATTACTGTTACATATATTTCTTCTTTGTGCATTGTTCCTGTCCTTGTTGAACTTTTTGTTGTCCAACTCATCCTCCGATGTTTCACTTTCCCTTACATTGCCTTATTCTGAAGTGTATTCATCTGAAGTTTCTTCTTATTCAGAACTTGAGTTGACTTTCCTTCCCATTTCTTTTGTTCCTATTTAAATCCAAGACCTATTTTGCTTGATGTAGGCTTTTGTATCTTGATGAACTTATCTAAGTTCTTTGAGTTGTTTTTGAACCCTTGTAGCTTGACTTTGGAATTTTCTTAATATTCCCTTAATAGGGCTACTTATTGTACTAACCTATCACATTATAATACCTTTACTTCTAGCTTATCCTTGAACTTATTTGTCTTAGCCTTTGATTTTTCTAGATCCTCTATAAGAATTCTTCTCTCTTCATCACATTCTTAAAACTGAAATTCAAGTTTAAAGTTTTGATTTCTTAACTTCTTTACTATTTCAAGAGTATAAATGAGTTCTCCCTTGATATCATATCCTTCTTTATCTGATTCTTCCTCTATTTTTTTACCTTTGTCCATATATTCATTTCCTTGTGACTTATCTTCTATAGGATCACTTTCTCCTTCTTCTAATGCCATTAGAATATTTTCATCTGGTTCTTCAAGTGCATCCTCATATTCATTATCACTGAAACTATAACCACTCCTTGTACAACTATCTTCAAGGTGCCCAAAGTTACCACATCTAAAACACTTGAGAATTATTGGTGACCTTTTCTTGGTCTCTTTTTCTTTAATCATAAATAGGACTTCATCTCTATAATTATCTGAAAAACTATCATCACTTTCACTTGAGTACTTACTTGCCTTATCTGAATAGTAGCTCCTCTTTTGCATTTGAAAGAACTTCTTTATTTGTATGATTTGTCCATCCTTCCTTTTCTTTTTGTGCCTGTATATTTCTAATTCTCTATTTCTGTGATCCTATTTTTCTTCATAATTGTTATTCTTAGCTTCTTGATAATCAGTTGCATAATGACCATGCTTTCCACAATTGAAACATTTAACAAATTTTGTATCCTTAAATATTCTTGAATCTTTATTCCTTCTACCATAATTTTATTCTTCATCACTAGATGACTCATTGCTTTATTCTGACTTCTTAGCCTTTGTCTTCTTGATTTATTTGAAGGCTGATTACTTCTAGGAATTAGGTTATTTTGTTCTTATCTCAAAAGCTATAAGAATACCAAGCAACATATCTCTTGTCAAAGTATCACCATCCTATGATTTTTCTATAGCAAAAATATTTTTACTGAACCTTGTCGGAAGAGACCTTAAGATCTTATCACAATTATCTGATTCATCCACATTAAGTCCAAGTCCTTGCATGGAATTAACAACCTCATCTATCCAAAGTAGATAAGTACTAATATTTTCATCATCCTTCATTCTTAATTCTTCAAATTGTCCTTTGAGATTTCGTATCTTTTCTTTCTTGACACCTTTATCTCCTTCATATATATTTTGCAACTTATCCCACATTTCTTTTGTATTTTGACAATGCATAACTTTTATGGACTCTATTCTATGTAAACCTCTCAAAAGTGCATTCATTGCTTTTGAATTGTAATTTTGTCGAAGCTTACCTTCCGGAAGGGAGAGAGGGAAGAAAGAAAGAAAGAAGAAAAAGGAAGGAAGGAAAAAGAAAGAGAAAAAAGGAAAAGGGAAAAAAAAGAAGAAAAAGAAAAGAAAAAAAAAAAAGAAAAAAAAAAGAAAAAAAAAAAAAAAAGAAAAGAAAGAAAGGGGGAAAAAAGGAGAAAAAAAGGAAAAAGGAAGAGAAAGGGGAGAGGAGAGAAAGGAGGAAGAAGAGGAAAAGGAAAAGAGAGAAGAAAAAAAAAAAGAAAGAAAAAGAAAAGAAAAAAAGAAAGGAAGAAGAAAAAGAAAAGGAGGGAAAGGAGAAGGAAAAGGAGAGAAGAAAAAAAAAAAGAGGGAGAAAGGAAAGGGAGAGAAGAAGGGAAGAAAGGAGAAAAGGGGAGGAAGGAAGGGAAGGGAAAGGGAAGGAAAGGGGAGGAAGGGAAAGGAAAAGGGGGAGAGGGAAGGGAAGGAGAAAAGGAAAGGAGAGAGAAAGGGAAGAGGAGGGAAGGGAGAGGGAAGGAAGGAAGGGAAGAAGGGGAGAGGGGGGAAAGGAGGGGGGAAGAAAGAGAAGGAGGGAGAAAAAAAAAAAAAAAAAAAAAAAAGGGGAAAAAAGAGGGAGGAAAGGGAAAAAAAAAAGGAGAAAGGGAAGGAAAAAGGGAAAGAAAAAAAAAGAGAGAAGGGAAAAAGGGAGAAAAAAAAAAGGAAGAAAAAAAAAGAAGAAAGGGAAAAAAAAAGGAAGAAAAAAAGAGGAAAAGGAAAGGAAAGGAAGAAGAGAAAGAAGAGAGAGGGAAGAAAGGAAAAAAAAAAAAGAAAGAGGGGAGAAAAGGAAAAAAAAAAAAGAAGAAAGAAAAAAGAAAAAAAAAGGAAGAAAAGAAGGGAAAAAAAAGAAAAAGAAAGAAAAAAAAAAGAGGAAGGAGGGAAAGAAGAAGAAAAAAAAGGAAAGAAAAAGAAGAGGAGGGAAAAAAGAAAGAAAGGGAGGAAGGAAAGGGGAAAGAGAAGGAAAAAAAAAAAAAAAAAAGAAAAAAGAAAAGAAAGAGAGAGGGAGAAAAGGAAGAAAAAAGAAAGAGAGAAATAAAGAAAAGAAGAAAAAAAAGAAGAAAAAAAAGAGAAAAAAAAGAAGAAAAAAAAGAGAAAAAAAAAAAGGAAAGGGGGAGAAGGGAAGGAAAGGAAAGAAAGAAGAAAAAGGGGAGGAAAAAAAAAGGAAGAAGGAAGGGAAGGAGGAAGAAAAAGAAGGAAAAAAGGGAAAAAAGAAGGAAGGAAAAGGAAAGAAAAGAAGAGAAAAAAGAAAAAGGAAAAAGAAAGGAAAGAAAAGAAAAAAAAAAAAAAAAAAAAAGAAAAAAAAAAAAAAAAAAAAAAAAAAAAAAAAAAAAAAAAAAAAAAAAAAAAAGGAGGGGGCTTATATGTAGGTGGATCAAATGAGGGGTCATATCCATTTTCAATTTCTTCCCAAATATCATTTCCAAGAGCCTTAAGGTAGATATTCATTCTCAAACTCCAATATACATAATAACTTCCATCAAATAATGGTGTTGTATTATCTGATGATCCATTATTAGAATCCATTGTGTTCTTGTAATATTTTCCTTCAAGCTATTAAACTCTTTCAAAGGAACCCGCTCTAATACCAATTGAAGAACACAAGCTTATACTAAGAGGGGGGTGAACAGTATAAGATAACTTTTTACTTTTTCTTTTCCAATCAATATTATGTAGTGTAAAGATAGTAATATCAATAATAGTAATCAAAGCAATGCACAAATCACCACACACAATTGAGACACTAGAATTTACGTGGTTCACCCAATGTGGGCTACTCCACGGAGAAAATATTTCACTAAAATTTCCTCAATCAATCTCTTGAGAATTCTTTCCCTATTACAATGTTTATGGACCTATGTACAAATGAGACATCAATATCCTAATCAATTTTTTAGATCTCTATCCATAGGAGACACCAATATCCTAAATCTACTTTGGCTAGTGATCCTCTAGAAGAACTCTGCCTCCACTACCCTTAGAAAATGGAACTCTATCCATAGAAGACACATGTCATTCATAATATGGTTGGATATCTATGTCCTCAACTCTGTCACCTCCAAAGCTCTATCTCAAATCTACACTAAACTCAGTCCTTTGGTCTAGCAAAAATTTATCCTCAATCTCTATCTTTGGTTTGGCACAAACCTATCCTAAAATATGCACCAAACTCTATCCTCAAATATATACTAAACATAGTCCTTTGATCTAGCACAAATATATCCTCAATATCTATCTCTGGTCTGGCACAAATTTGTCCTCAAATCTGCACCAAAATATGTCCTCGAGTTATACTAAATATAGTCCTTCGGTCTAGCACAAATATTTGTCCTCAAGCCTTGAATCTATCACAAATCAACTTAGTTGGATCTATCCCAAACCCTAACTCAAGGTTTGAACAAATCAATCAATCAAATCTACTCTCAAGTCTTCTCAAAGAATTGCCTCAAATATGACTTACAAGCTTCCACAAAAGCTCACACCAATCTATCCTCAAGTTCTCTCTAGAAATTGTTCAATCTTCTCAATAAGTCCTCACAAGAACTTATCCAAATCTGTTCCCAATTTGTATTGTAAGCTTCCACAAAATCTTACCCAAATCTATCCACAAGTCTTCTCAAAGACTTACCTCAAATCTTCTCAACAAGTCCACACTAGAACTTATCCAAATATGCTCTCAATATGTATTGTAAGCTTCCACAAAAGCTTACCCAAATCTGTCCACAAGTATTCTCAAAGACTTACCTCAAATATTCTCACAAAGTCCACACTAGAACTTGTCCAATCTCATAGAAACATAAAGAGAATTATTAGAGACTCAATATGCTCTATACTCATCACAATACTCACTCACTTTCAACCCTATTTAGAAACATACAAAGAAGTGTTAGAGACTCAATATGCTTCACATTCAACTCAATACTCAATCAATTCTAATAACTCTTTGTAAACATACAAATAATTTTTAGAGACTCAATATGCTTCACAATCACCTCAATGCTCAATCACTTTCTCAAATTAGTTCAGAATATAGAATATTTTGATTTATGGAACTTGAACAATCACTTCACACATCCACTTGACTAGGCTTACTCAACTAATCACTCAATGAAACAATCCTTTATTACAAACCCTAGTCCAAGTATATAACACTCACTCAAAATTTTTCCAACAATGCTTATCAACCAATCTTACATAACAATGATACTCATGTTCTTTCCAAATCATAGTTCAAGTTCTTCACTCAACCAATGGCTTAAACAACAATGCTTATAAAACAAGTTTTTAAAAACAACTCTTTATCCCAGAAAACCTTGAAGCATTAACTTAACACTCTAAAAAAGGAAACCCTAATCAAGTCATTTTCACTCCAAACATATTTTCTAGAAAACAAACCAATCGACTTAATTATGGAAGAATGTGCTCATACCTTTTTCATGATGATAAAGGAACCTCTAAAATTTTCCACAACCACAACAACCTATTTGCCTATCTCAAAAAGTTAAAAAAATCTCACAAAGATACAATACAAATATCAAACCACATATACACCTTATCACTCCATATTTAAGAAAACATTCATCATATATACAAAAATAATTGACTAAATACACCTTATAATATCCCAATTAAAATAATATTCAATACCAAGAATAATATCAATGTAATCTCCTTTTCAAAAATAACTTAATTCAAGAAGTCCTCTTTACACTTTAAATCTCCAATAAACCAATGTGACAAAAATACTTTATTAAAAAATAAAGCTAACTCCTTATTCCTCCAATTTACCAAAAATTATGATCAATTAAAAACCTTTTTAAACAACCCTTTTAACTCCCTAAGACCTCATGTCCAACCTTAGGAAAAATAAAAATTATACTCAAAATTTATTACCTTTGCCTTGGTGGGACTCGAACTCACGACACAACCTCAATCGATGCCCTAGCTATGGCTCCAACCATCGTACGAGCTAGGCGCTCGCTTGGGGAGTAAAGAGCACCACGTGCTCTATAACACTCCCTTATCTGCCTATGCAAAAAATGTGTGTCACTTCCTTGACGCTTTCGACACAAACACAACAAAAAAACACGGTTGTCATCACGATTCGATCACATGTCACTCCATGCCCAACACTCTAGCCTTTGTCCACTTGCCACTAGGCCATGCTGCCTGGATGGCTTTCAAATTTTTGCACTGGTCTATTTTGTCCTTATTCTCTGGCACATAAAACAATACACTTGTCTCTTTTTTTCATGAGTTCTTACACACATGATTGCACTCTTTTATCATTTGAGCAAAAGGATGATTAAATGCCTCTAAGGCATAGTGCTTTTATATCGATTTCCTCCTTCAAACATAAACGTCGACGCTTCGATTTTCCTTCAAAATTTAAACATCGGCACTTCGATTTTCCTTCAAACTTATTAATTTATAAATTATTTAAATTCTTTAGAATTTAAATTTTATAAATTAATTTTTTAAAACCCTTTGGCTTTATTAAAGCCTTCTCTCATTTTACAACTTTGTATAGATAATATTTATTTATAAAATTTAAATTCAATTTGAATTTGAGTATTTTATAAAATAAATATTAAAACCTCCTTTAGCTTTTCAATAAGCTTCCTTGGGTTTTTACGAAAAACCTTTTATTTTTTCTCACCCATGGTTTTAATAAAAACCCTTCTAACTTATGCTTCCACATAATATTAAAAAATATTATGAAGCTCTTTTGCCTTTAACCTTTGCATTGTTCCTCTTGACCCTTTTATATCAACAATAGCTTATTCCTTGACATCAATGACAACTTTGTCTCAAAATGTCCAACAATATCCCCATTTTTCATTGATGGTAGCCCAAATTATTTTTACCAGAAAACTTAACCTTTTCTTTGTTCTGATCCCCCTAGGACATTGCTCCCCTAGCTCAATGCTCTTTCCAAATATCTCTTATTTAGTCAAATACAAAATATCTCCCCCTTACTCAAATATCTCCCCATTTGAAATCAATGGCAAAGGGTCACCTTTGGGGCTCGAGGCTTAGAATGAGCCTCTTAGCTTAGCCCCTCCCCCACCTCCTCTTGAGGTAGTTAATTCTGGGTGGGAGTCTCTACTTCCATCAAGCACTGTTATTTACCTTTATCCTCTTTTATTCTTATTTGATTCTTCTGATTCCTCTAACTGTTCCTTTCCATGTTCATGTTCCTTTCCATGTCCATATTCTTATTCCTATTATTGTTCATGTTCTTGTTCATATCCATGTTCATGTTTTTTTCCTATTCATATCCATATCCCTTTTCCTTTTCTTGTTCTTGTTCTTGTTCATACTCGATTTTGGAATGTCTGTTATACACGATTTTGCTTTGTGTCCACCATTATTGCACTTATAAAACTTAACATTATTATTCCTTTGAGGTACAAATGTCTTAGGATTTATCCTAGTGAAGCCATATCCTCCTCTGTCATGAACCCTGCAATTCATTGCCTTGTGACCAAACTGATTATATGAGTAGCAATATACATTGAAAAGTTGTCTGTTACCATATACCTATCTTTCATGTGTCTTACACTGTGAAGCATGTGTCCAAACTTGTGACTTGAAAAACATCTTCCATTGAAACCTCCTTGACCTATTCTGATTGTTGTCCCATATATTTCTTCTTTGTGCATTGTTCCTATACTTGTTGAAATTTCAATTGTCCAACTCATCCTACGATGTTTCTCTTTCCCTTACACTGTCTTCTTTTGAAGTGTCTTCATCTAAATTTTCTTCTCCTTAATAACTTGAGGTTGAATTTCCTTCCCATTTCTTTTGTTCCTATTCAAATACAAGACCTATTTTTCTTGATGTAGGCTTTTGTATCTTGATGAACTTATCTAAGTTTTTTGAGCTATTTTTGAACCCTTGTAGCTTGACTTTGGAATTTTCTAAATATTCCCTTAATAGGGCTACTTCTTGTACTAACCTTTCACATTCTAATACCTTTGCTTCTAGCTTATCCTTGAACTTCTTTGTCTTAGACTTTGATTTTTCTAGATCCTCTATAAGTATTCTTCTCTCTTCATCACATTATTGAATCTAAAATTCAAGTTTAGAGTTTTGCTTTCTTACCTTCTTTACTATTTCAAGAGAATAAATGATTTCTCCCTTGAGATCATATCCTTATTTATCTGATTCTTCCTCTATTTGTTTATATTTTTCCATAGAGATCCATTTGCTAAGGGAAGTAAAGGTAGAGGTCTTCTAGAGGATCATCAGCTAGAGCAGAGTTAGGCTATTGGTGTCTCCTATGGATAGAGATCCACAAAATTGATTATGATATTGGTGTCTCCTTTGGACAGAGGTCCATAAACATTGTAATAGGTAAAGGATTTCCAAGATATTGATTGAGGAAATTTTAGTGAAAGATTTTCTCCGTGGAGTAGCCCACATTGGTTAAACCACGTAAATTTTGGTGTCTCAATTGTGTGTGGTGATTTGTGCATTTCTTTGATTATGACTATTGATATTGCTATATTTACACTGTATAATATTGATTGGGAAAGAAAAAGTAAAAAGTAATCTTATATTGTCCATCCCCACTCTCAGTATAAGCTTGTGTTCTTCAAGGTTTTTCACCACTGTGTAAATATAGATTCATCACTATCTGGTCTCCGATTTTACCTTCATGTTTTTATTGAATGTATGAATGCTTATTTCTATTTTAGTCATTTGAGTGGTCTCATATTATTCTATAGTATGGATTTCATGGAATTTGCTTAGTGACTCGAGAGTGTGCATTTATAAATATAGGTTGGGGGTTTATTTTTGCTAAAGCTAGTCGGATAGGAGTGCTCTAATTATGCATCCTAGATTTCATGCACCTATTTGCTAGTTCTGGAATTCACCCTCCACACACCACTTCAAAGAGCTTAATGAAGATATCATATGTTGATATGTTAGGTGTTGTTTTGTGTTTCCACCTGTAATGTGACACTTGCATGTGTCTTGATGAGGCTATACCCATCCTTGTGAATACTGGCTATGACTATTTTCCTATATATTTCCTCCTTTTTTTATTTTTTCCGCTTTGTGGCCTAGATAGATGGAACCACCCTTGAGGAACCGACCTCCTTTGGAGATAGACCACCCTATCCTAACTCGATGGTTATTAGATGTTGGAACTGATTCAATCTCATCCTCTACATAATACTGGATTGATGACCAACGGCGTGGAGATGTAGATTTGACCTCAAAGAGAGGATTTGTGATAACTTGCTATGAGTGTGAAGGTTCCTACTAAAATGTAGGAACATATCAATGTGGAATGGTAAGAGGTTGTAGAAACAAACCAATTGATCTCAAATAGGCTCTAACAATGTCATATTCTATAGAAGTGATGTGGTGGTTGGATGGTGTGAATGGTTCAGTTTTGAGAATGGAGGTGTGGATTACCCTTTATATCACATCTACATTCAAAGTGGATGCTAGATGAGAAGGTCTAGCAGACAAGTCAAAATGCATTTATTGTGCCACACATGTTGGGTTAGCCAAAGAAGTAGCAAGGGAAGGAGTGAAGCACTCCATACAGGAAAGCGGTTGGTAGGTGAGTGGCTAAATCATATCTCTGGCTTGATTTATGGTCAATACCATAAGTTAATAAGAAAGCTGGAGTAATGAATATGTAGGGACGTGTGTGAGAATTGTGATGCAAAAATAAAAATAAAAAACACACAAATCACTCAAGCAAATAATTTTTTTTGATGTCTTTGCAAAATTTCTATTTCTTTTTTTGTGTGTGTGTGTTTTGTGTGTTTTGATGTTGAAACTCCTAAGCCTATAAAAACTATGCAAGGTGAATGATGGAATGCAACTAAGAAGGTGTATTCGAACCCACCCTTCTGATGAATGGTGAATCATGAATGACTAAAAATGACTTCCTAGGGGATTATTGGCTCAAGGTAAACCTAAGGAATCAAAATTACCCCTTGAGAGAGGCCACACTATCCGATTTTTTCTACTTGCACAACTAGGATTTTGCTTCACACTCGGGTGTGCTCAAACAAGAACAAAGGCTACATTCCACTTATTATTGAGCCTCATGGTAAAAGGGCTTGCTAATAATTCCTATTTTAGGTGCACCCAAAAGTAGGGGATATTTCGATGATTAAATCAATAAAGACACTCACTTGGGGATACTATGGTGTCTATGGAGTGAGTCGATGGAAGAAGGTGAATTCCAACGTCATCGGTCTCGATTGGGGGTTGGTGATGAAATACAATATTACTAATGTGTAGGATGTATGCACGTGTGTGATTCTTTGATTTTAAAAGCAAAATGTAAAATTATTCTAAGATGCACTTCAAATTTCTTGCCTATAGATGCAATAATCAAACACACAAAAGCAATATAACAACCCAAAATAGATCCCTAAAATGCTATCTAAAATGTAATTTTATAACCTAAATGTAGTGTTTATTATTATTATTTTTAAATGCAGATGTATTACTGAATGTAATTAATAAGCAATCTAAAATGTAATGATTTTTTTGTAGATATATTATTGAATGCAATTAATATGCAATCTAAAATGTATCTTAAAGTGTAGATTTATTAGCTATGAAAGAGAAAACTAGGGCATCGGTTGGATAGACGAAGGGATTTTTGGTTTCTGTGGAATTGAAGACAATATTGTTGCCCTAGGAGGGCCCAATGGGAACACCTTCGTATCCTCTTTTAGAGAGATAAAGTTATTTTGAAAATTTTTTAAAGGATAAATCTCCAGTAGAGACTAAAGAAGCACAAAAAACTACATTAAAAATGCTCTTTACAATTGCTAAAAAAATATCAACATCTCAACAAGTCAATGGATGCTTGCCACAGTTAGAATCAAGGCCAAATATTTTCATTGAGAAAAGGATGGTAGAAGAAATAGTCTTATATAGAGCCAATCATGATTTGATCTATAAATTCATGGGTGTTCACCCTACCCTAATTTTTTGTATTCTTGGGTCCAATAATACTAGGAGCCTCTTGGTGTGTATTCTTTGCGGTTTATTAGCAATGGATATTTATTGTTAGTTTTTCTTCACTTACCAATAGAAATAGGGCTTTAAAATAATAAAAGAGGAATCATGGTCCAACAAGATTATTTTTTTAGCCCTAGAGAGCAGGATTTGATCCTCGAATTGAACCCACTACTATATCGATTTGGATTAGTTTGTATGCCCTTTCAATGGATTTTTGGAGTGAGTAGGTATTGGAAATCATCAATAATTCCCTTGTAAGACATTTGGGTGTTTCCAAAGACACAATTAAAGGAAACATAATTATTTATACTATATTATGCATGGAAATGGATCTCAGCCAGCCTTTGCTGGTAGAGGTTAAACTTGAACTTGTAGGACTATCTTGGATTCAACAACTAGATTATGAGGCATTGCCATTTAGGTGTAGAGTTTACCACAAATATGGGCATTTGGCCCAATCCTGAACAAATAATATGAACATAAAAAATGAGGTTTCTCTAGGAATGTCAAATATTCCTAAGGAGGGCAAGTCAACAATCAATAAAGAAATAACCAACATTTCTCAAGACAAAGGTATGAGGTGTAGACCAATTGGTTTGACCAAACCCCATAAGGGGGCAGAGGTCCAAGGTTCAAATCTTGGGCATCACAAGAACAAACACTTGTCCCTTTATTTTAGCTTTCAATGTTTTAAAACATTTAAAATTATTGTGGCATGGTGGTTATAGGGAAAAATGCATGAAGAACTATGTGGCGGCTTCTTGGATGAACAACATAGAATACTGTGGTAGCTATAAAAGCTAAATAGTCTTTCCATATTCATGGTGACTACTGATTCCACTATGTAAATTCAATATATATATATATATATATATATATATATATATATATATATATATATATAAATATATATATATATATATTTATCAAGGTAAAGAAGCACAGGGAGATGGTTTTGAGCATCCCAAAAGAAGGAGAAGGCAAAATAAAAAAGATGGCAAATAGCAAAACCAAATCAAGCCCTCCAATGGGTATGAGATATTCAAGATATTAGTGGACCAAGAAGAAGAAAAATTCATGGAAGGATTTTATGGGAATAATGAAAATAATAACAACCATGTTCAAGCCCCTCTTTCACCTCGTCCTATCCTAGAACAAGTAATTGAGAACAATGAGTTACCACAATTAGATATTGTAGGGGCATTGATAATGCATAACCAAGAGCAACCTATAATTAATGATGTCATCATGCGTATAGAAAAAAATAATAGATAAAGACCAACTCTAGGGATAAATCAAGTGGAAAAGAGAAAAAATATCACCTCTCAAGAAGTGGGTAGAAAATAAAATAAGGAATTGATAGCAGTTCAAGGAGATAAAATGATCACTGGAGGATCGGTGAGGCCAATAGACTCTTATTGCTCTCAAGGTAACCAATGATTATACAATATGTAGACACCAAAATCTAGCCACTTGTCCCCCATCTATGCTTTCCTTCCATTTCCACCTATATTTACATATATATATATATAAGTGAATTAATCCCAGCCATATAATTTCACTTAATATATCCATCCATTTATATCAATCCATGCCACACCCTAGATTTAATATCCACCCTTCGATATGCTTTTATCTCAACCACATGATTAGTGTCATCAAAACCCTAGCATGCCCTAGGTTGGATTATTAATAGGAGATATTTTGATGGCTCAACCGTTGAATCCTTGAGAAGTTTCCTGAGTAATTCGTCCTCTTAAAATATATGATTCCTTGGATACCTGAGATCCATTCTTGTATTTTAGTACTCTCGCATTCCATCCTTGCTTACCATATCATTTGCATCTATCACCACCTCTCTCATTTAGCTAGATATTATTCTACAGACTTCACCCTCAGCCATCGAATACCTTCGAGCACCTCTAGGTGCCTTTCACCACTCTTGAGTGCCCATAGTTATTTCTTACAAATGTCGAGCACCCATGAGAATTTTATGTCAGATCTCTACAATCTCCCTAGCCTTTAGATGATGCTAGGGCATCACCACACCAATATACTACAATAGATTTCATCGGATCAGAGAATGACATTTAAGCAAGGTAAATATTTCATTGTTATTTCATTTTATGCACTTTTAGTTTCTGTTCATTTATTTACATTACATAGCTAGGATTTTTATACTACTTTATGAGGGCCTCACACTATGGAGCCCTCACAGTTGCTACTAACCTACTTGCTATTTTATTGTGTGTAAATTTGGAAGTGTTACATCAGCATTGGACAGTTGCTTAAGCTGGAGTGGCCTAGCATCGGATAATCAAAAGCCCACTCACCTCTATTGGGATTAGATATGTGTTTTGAGACACCACCAGCATTGCTTGATAGGGTTTCAGAGAAACCTATCCATTATAAAATTTGTATCAAATAATTCAAGTATTATTATTATAAAAATGGAGTTTTTAGGTTCCCCCCATTAATAAAAATCATTCATTGTGCAATATTGTTCTTTGAGTTCAATTTCTATATATTGTTATTTGGTGTTGCATTTTTGTCTCTTCAAATGGCGATCACGGTGGGACCCACTAAGGGTTTCTTTTTATGATTTGCTTTGCTAATTTATTTGTTATTTTCTATCATCTTGTAGGGTTTTCAAAAGCATAGATTTCATAGTTTCATTGGATTTAGAGTTTTTGGAAACTTCCAAAAGGTTGTAGAAGGTGTACGAACACCCAACGACACTTGAGGGCCATACAAAAATTCCCATGTAATTTTTAGAAATGCCTAAGAGTGTTTTATAGATATATGAAGCATAAACATAGGTTGTTTTGTAAGTTTAATGTTAAAACCCTAACTTTTCTATTATGTATTTTGGCAATATTACATTTTTTCAAATATCTAAGATAAAAATAATATCATTAATTAATATGAGAAACATTCATACTAGATTGCATCTTAGGTTTTAGGTTAGTCATTTGCATCCATCCACACTTTCTATTTGAAGTTTCTAACTTTTTGTTGTATTCACAAATCGTAAAATATTGCATATTGATTTCATCTGAATCAAAAAATTACGTAATTAGTTTGCATTATAAGGTTAGGGATTCCTATTTTTTTAGTTCTAAGTAGGATAATTATTTAGATACCAAAAGTATCCTCGTACTTGAGTGATTCCATACAGAGGAGTAGATGACCCCCCAACTATCTAGAGTGGGTCTTAAGTGGTGTACTTTACATCCTTTGGAAAAATTGGTATTCTAGGTAGTGGCTTCTGATTTAGACTATCAAAAGTAGTTATATTTATAACATTATATGTACACAATAGCAAATCATAAATTTTAAAAAGAATCACACACTTCATGCTTCACATTAAACAATAGTGGCTGGATTTCATCACCAACTATTGCTTGAGATTTTGTGATGGTGGATTTCATTTCCATCCACCAATCTCTGCCCTTAAAAACCTTAGATTACCCCCGAGCAAACTTATTGGATTTCATCACCAACAAGAATCTCGTTGCCTCATCCAATCCATAGGATTCACCTCATTTAATTCAGATTAGCACATTGAAACACACAAGATCAAAACATAAGAAAATGAATTCACATTAAAATGAGATAATCAATGAATGAGGTAAGACTCATGTTTTGAATAAAATTAGCATTTCTTGTTTATTTTTCTTGTAAAATTTTAGTTTTTTGTTTTATTGTATAATATGTATTTTGGTTTAATTGATTATGGTATTAATAAAAAAATAAAAGAAATCATTAAATCGAGACAATTTAATGGAACCTTAATCCACATTCCCCACTACTTTTGTGGTAGATTCCATGAATGTGACATAGATAAATTTGTTGGCAGGTCCCTCACATTCCTTATCACCCACATCCTTTCATATGGTTGTTCCACAAGTAGAGTCAACATAACCAACCATTTATCACTACATTAACAACATAGATATGGCACGAGTAGAAGCTCTCATGAAGTCTTCTAACTATATCATAGAGTTAGTTCCCAACTCACCTAGATAGGATCCTACTTCACATCAGGAACTTATTTATTTTTGAACACCATCCAACTTTACCCAGGTGTACACTAACCCTCTTTTTGAGGCATCGATTACACCTTCCTCTCATATGTCCATTCCATAATCCTCATGTACTCCTAGCAATTCATACACATCCACATACATTAACCCCTAGTATGAAACACATGTAAATGTTGCTTCACAAGTTTTAGCCTCACAAGTTATCATACCAAGTGTAGTTTTCCCCCAACCACATATTCCATACCATCTACCTCCATGCCCTATATTTCTAATAGAGATATTAATGAAGCATTGGAACACTTGAAAAAATTGCTTAGACAACATCAAAATGCTTAGTTACAAGTACAAGTGAACCCTAAGCCTCTACCAAACTCTACTCGGACTATATTCATTAACCAGGGTCCATCATGGACATCACAGTATTCTATGTTTTCTATATATATTCCTCCATCAAGTCATACCAATACTCCCATTGGCCAACCTAGCCATAACACTCATGCATCAGCCCTATTCTAAAATTCTCCACCTTTTCATCATCAATCTCCCATTCATTAATTTCCATCAAATTCATCTAGTCATCGTTACCAACCTCATCATCATTTGGTCACCCCATAACATTTTTTTGCCCAACCTCAAATTCATCAAGTAATTCAGGGCTTCCACATTCCTGAAGAAGACCCTCAAATTAAGGTCATGCAAAAACAAATAGATCAATTGATACAATATACTCTTGGTTTGACAAATCAGAAGCCAACTTTACATCAATTGATCAACCAATATATTCATCCTTCGGTACCATCACCGTCATATCCAACAAATTTTAGAGTGCCTAAGTTTGAAAAATTCAAGAGAACTAAGGATCCCAAAGAGCATGTAAGCACGTTTGTGCACGCATGTTTTAGAATTCAAAATGAAAATTCTCTCATACTTAGAACATTTCCTCAAACATTAGGAGGAGATGCCATAGAGTGGTATAATCAATTGCCCAATCAGAGTATTTATACTTTTGAGCAATTGATTGACCAATTATTTGAATGTTTTAACCTAAATGTTAAAAATAAGATTTCATTATGTGATGTCTATGCTTTAAGACAACATGATGATGAGTCTATCTACAATTTTGGAAATAGTTGGAGAGTTGCTATCATTAAATTGCTATTCACCTTGCCAATGGATGAGC
This sequence comes from Wollemia nobilis, assembly GCA_028583015.1. Taxonomy (NCBI): domain Eukaryota; kingdom Viridiplantae; phylum Streptophyta; class Pinopsida; order Araucariales; family Araucariaceae; genus Wollemia; species Wollemia nobilis. The sequence goes on from JAQPPZ010007329.1 coordinate 205,838, forward strand.
TAATCAAATTACTCATCAAGATTTATTTAAAACCTATCTCTTGGATGTTTCAACTACAGATTTATCATTCATTTGAAAATGCTCTAGCATAGGCTAGTGTCATCGAGGAAATCAAAATCCAAGAGGGCATACTTAATCCTAAGAAAAATGAATGGCAAAACAAGGGCCAATATAAAAGCAACTATTTTGGCCAATCAAAATCCACATAGGCTACTCCAGGTAGTCAACCCAATCACGTTAAGCAAGTGGTCATGAGCCAGTCGGTAATGGCTCAACAACAACCAGTGCAACAATCACCACAATAAATTGCTTATCATATGGTACCCTCAGTAAATCAATCCTTGCACAACACAGTGCTACCTGTATAAAACAATCCCCAACAATAATATGTATGATCAAATCATCAATATACACCCTTGGTCGAGTCATATGCTTCCCTTTTCTGAAGGTTGTATGACACAAACAAACTTGCTTTTCCAGAAATTAGACCAAATGATCCCGCTAAATGTGGAAAAAATTATCGTGAACATTTTATCCTTATCATAGGTAAAATGGACACGCCATTAATAATTGCCATACATTTAAATATATAGTGCAAGACATTATTGACTTGGGGGTGATCAAGCTTGACAACATCCTTGCTCAACAAAATTAAAACCTTGGTATTTTTCAAACACCACTTCCTCATCACGAGGAGGTGCAACCAAATATGGGAGGATCGAATACCAAAAATCCTCCTAATCAAGTCAATCACGTCCAAAAATACCAAGTATTTGTAGGGGCCACCCATGTGGTCACTAGAGGTCAAATAAATAATAAAAAAAATGCAAGGCATGCAAAAGGATAAACTAAAATTCAATGTAAATGAAACTAAAAAACGCTTAAACCCTATGTTATTGAAAATTGCAAAAAAGAAAGAACATGAACACAAGATATTAAAGCAATATAAAAATCGGCCTTTATTGATATGCTTTGCAAATTCGTGTTACAATGGTCTCCTTCCTTTATGGGATAGGAGCGTTAAATATTGCTCTTTTCAACTCGTTTCGAATTCCTCCGTGCCCACATATAAGATGGGCGAACCAAAACGTCGTCGTCCCTTGCGTTGGTAAAGGTAGATTCCTCCTCCTCTAATGTGCAAATCTACGTTCAAAGAAACAAACAAAGAATCAAGCACTGTATGAAAAATAAAAGATAAATCTAACTATGATTAAAAGAATCTAAATGAAATGAAGACTTGACAAAAGCATAAATAGGAAACCAGCTAAATACTATAAAAGAAATAAAGGGGGGTGCCCGAAGGAAAACCACCCGGGTGAACTTTGCTTCGACACCAATCCGCTTAGGATGGGTCCAAAACTGATGTGATGTGTTGTCAAAAAATTGATAGAATATTGTGTCAAAAAATCGGTGTTGGTTCTTGATTCGTGCTTTCAAAAGTCACCCAATAACCTCTCTCTGATTAAGAGATTATGGATGTTGAAAACACAAATCGCAAGTAAATGAATTAAGCACTGCCGCTCAAAATGCTCCTTCTCTTATATCCTCCGGGTGAGGAAACTCACCATTTTATAGACCCAAGGGGTCTCTTTGAATTAACATGCAAAAGTGTTTCTTTGCATGAATGCTTTTTGTGTGAAAAGAAGACTTCTTCTTGATTAAGGGTTGCTTAACTATTTCTGTGCATGTCTTTGTATGTTTTAGAAAAGCTCACTTGCACTCCCATGCAATGAAGGGATAGCTAAGTGGCAACCGAGTTGTCTAAAAGCTCACTATCATTCCCATGTATGAAGGGAAAGTCAATTGGCAGATATGAGTTGTCAAAAGAACTCACCGCACTCCTATGTCATGCAAAGCTAAGTGGCGTTTTGAGTTGTTATATGCCGAGATCCGACTTTTTCAAAACCCGACATCGTCCCACCCCAAAGCGACCGTAATCGTCCCCGGGTGAAATGAGTACCCCACTCGCCCCGGGTGGGACGAATAAGCAATAAAGGGTCTAAAAGGTGCCAAATTGATTTTGCTTGCAAACCGTGGAGTGGTTAGAATCACCTTTAACCTTTGAGGACGCCCCGGGGCGTGTGTTAGTTTGATTAGCTTGTTGTCACAAACGGATTGCTATTTGGCAAGCAACCTCAAGCAAGTGTGTCACAACCTCCTATATCACCACCCATTCAAATTTCCTCCAATCCCTCATCACCAATCCACATTCCTAGTCAATAAAATTCTCCAATTCACCTTATCAATCATCCACCATGACCTATCATCTCATTGAGTAACCGATTAACCATAAGTCTAAAGATGGCTTCCACCAAATTGTCAATTTATGAGTTAATTCAACAATCTCCCCCACATCGTGAGGTATTAATGGACATTATAAAATCTATCAAACTATAATCTCAATATTATAATGCCTTCAACAAATTTATAGGGAGCATTCAAACATGCATGAAGTTTTCTATCATATTCTATGACTTTGAGATTAAGCCAATATCATTGGAATTAGTAGACCCTCCATTGCATATCATCACTCTAGTTTACAAGAAGCATTTTAAAAGAATCCTAATTAACACTAGTTCCTCCATCAATATCATCACCACATCTTCCATTTATCATTTGAATCTTCCTCCATATCATATAACCAAGTCATCATTCATCCTAAAAGCATTTAACGATGCTTTATGTTCCACAGTTGGCACTGTTGTTTTGCTCATTGAATTAGGGATCAAAATGTTGCACACTATGTTCCACATCTTGGAAGGTTCCATGGCATACAATGTACTCCTTGGAAGACCTTGGATGAGGTAAATGAGATGTGTCCCTTCCATTCTACACCAATATTTAAAATATGTTCATGAGGGATAAGTACACTGCATATCGACGAACATCGAACCATTTAAATATTGCAATTTTATTTAAATATTCCATGCTTCCTTCCACCCACCTTTTCCTATCACCATCAACCAATCCATCTACCACTCTACCAATTTCCTCATCAAAATTTCCTATTCTTGAGGAGCTTCCTATCACCAATACCCATCAAGCTCCCATACCCCATCATCTTCATCATTGACTACATGTACATGTGGTCACAGTAAATCCACATCATCAATATTTTTCCATCCACTTCATCATTATCATTCATTCAAAAACCTACTCAATCCAATCCATCCCCTTCACCTAATATTTCACAAGTCGAGTTGATAGATTGTGAGAAATATTCACCTTCACCGTGTCTCGAGCCATCATCCAACCATAGTCCTTCAATTTCATCCCAATTTGAGGTCCACCTCACTAATCACAGTATTGGTGAATATGTGGTCCAAGATATCACCATCACACCACTCACCATTCCTAAGGTTAAGGATTTTGGTCATCTACATGATCCACCTTTAGCCATAGGAGGAGCCTATAACATGAGTTTAGCTCCAAATAGCATAAATTTTATGTATGAGGGGATTGATTCTTCATCAAATCCAACACCCCTAGACGAACCCAAGGAACAAACACTTGCCAACATTCCAAACATGTCGGGATTTCCATCTCTATATTTTTACATAGTCAATTGGTAAGGTCATGACTTAGGATTACATGAAAAGGGAGTGTCTCATCCTATTGATGTTCTATATCAATAAGTACATGACCATTTAGTTCTAGGTTATCATCCACTTTCCACCACCTCTTCTCTTGAACAAGCCTTCCAAAGACTTAATCTAAATTCAAGAGAAACCCTTCATCTCAATGATTTTTATGATGAAATCTATGAAGAATTCAAACTTATATCATTAATTTTGGATGAATATGAAGAAGAATAAGATCCCATCATTCCCCATATGTGTTGAATCCTTTAAGTGCATGCTAGACCGATGATAACGATACAAACCTTGACCGACCGATGGTCTCCATCTCACATCGGGTCAACAATGAATGATCAATAGTCTCCATATCATGCCGAGTCAACAACAATGAGATGAATAGGCTATTGGGAGTAGTCCCTATGGTTTGAACCCTATGCTTACCAGTTACTAAAAATAGTGATTGTAACCAACTCCCCTATGTAACAAAAAAACATAAATTCTAATAATGTGTAAGGGCAAAAGTATTTTCTAATATTTGAAAATATTTTATTTAATATAAATCCATGTTGATGTATTCAAATAGGATGTATAAGCTTGTCACAAGGTATTATTTTTGTAAAACATTATAGAATACCATATAACATAACATTTTTAGTTATGAAAAGTATCAATTCCAAATATAACATTCGAGGAAAAATTTAAATTAACATAATGTATCATCTATTTTTTAAACATATTGTTATTCAATGATAATACTTGTGGTATGATGGGATCCTAATGGTTATAAAGAAAGTAATTCCTACTCTCTTTCATTGTATAGATGTAAAAGTGAATGAATTTGTTATTTATTGTCTATTAAAAGACAAATATAGATCATGGTTGCCTCATCTGCTAGTATTAGAAGGACCATATTAAATCTCTCTCATTTGATTCTATGGTATTTGAACCTTCTACATGAAGACCTCCATGGCTTAATTATTTTGTCAATTTTTGTTATATCATCTTGTTGGCATTTTTGCCACATTGTTTTTGTTGTTACTGTTCATGTAAAAGAATGCACAAATTGTAGAGATACTAATTCTTCTGTTTGTCCCTCCATGTACTTTGAAAGGGAAAATGTAAAAATCTCTATAAGTTTTGTGTTAGAGCAAGGTAACTGTAACATGTCGCGATATCGCGACATGTTGCAGTTTCGCGGCATCAAATGCAGAAATTAGCTAAGTATGAAAATGTCGCGATATCGCGACATGTCGCATTTTCATGACCTGTCGCATTTTCACGGTCAAAATAGTCAACGGAAGCAAGGAAGTCAAACTATCACGATATCGCGACATGTTGGAGTTTCGCGACTTGTTGCGATGAGGGAGAACTAATTGAAAAGTTGTCGCGATATCGCGACATGTCATGTTTTCGTGACTTGCAGTGGCCACAGAGCAGAGTGATAGAAAATGTCGCGATATCACGACATAAAGCAGCAAAGGGCAATGTCAATGAAAAATGTCATGATATCGCGATAGAAAAGCGAGAAAGGAGCAAATGGTACGGAATGGCGCGATATCGCGACATGTCACGTTATCGCGGAAGGGCTGAAAGATAAACACAAGGCGGATGAAAGATGTCACGATATCACGACATTTTTGGAAATGAAGCCAAGCAAGAGGAACTTGTCACGATATCGCGATAGGAAGTGGCAACGACAGAGAAGGCAAGAAATTGTCACGATTTCGTGACATGTTGGGGCAGAAGGGCAAAGCGCAGAGAAATGTCATGATTTCGCGACATGTCACGTTTTCGCGAGGAGGAAGCAAGGAGGCAGCCAGATTGTACGGAATGTCATGATTTCATGACATGTCAAATTTTCGTGGCCTAAAAGCATCAAAGTAAAAGAAGACAAAAAATGTCACGATTTCATGACATATTGTGGAGATAAAGCCAAATGGAGAAACATGTCGCGATTTCGCGACTTGTTGAAGATGAAAGAGCCAAATGGAAAAAATGTCGCGATTTCGTGACATGTCACATTTTCATGACCTGTCACGTTTTCGCGGAATGAAAGCTGAACCGTACAAGGCAAAGGAAATTGTCACGATTTCGCGACATGTCACGTTTTCATGGGTATAAAGCAGACAAGACAAGGCCGAGTGGAAGATGTCACGATTTCGTGACATGTTTCATTTTCATGATAAGGAGTAGCGAAGAATCCAAGAAAGAGGAGAATGTCACGATTTCGTGACATGTCGCATTTTCACGACTGGTGGCAGAAACAGAAGGTAGCAAGGTAAAAGTGTCGCATTTTCGTGACTTGTCACATTTTCGCGACCAAAGCAATAACAAAGGCCCGATATAGTTCTATTTGCATTTTCCTTCAGAATTGCATAGGAGAACGTGAAGAGAAGATAAGGATCAAGTAAAAGCTCTCCAACTGATTTTTAGATCGTGGTCGAAGAAGCTCAAAGATTAAATGTTGCTGATTACCGATGTGCGCTAGATGGAAGAACATGAGGCAGTTTTTGATGCCACCAAAATTAAAGACGCCTCCAACATTAAAAGCTCTTGTTCATGATCTCTTAACAACTTTCGGCTTGCCCTGATAATGGTCATTTAATGAAGAAATATGGTCCCTTGTTTCTGTTTATTTTTAGTTGTAATCCATTAAAAACAGGGACTGTCATTTCTCCGAGGCAGATTAAGGGGATCGTTTCTTCAAAATCTGTTTCATGTATTAAATGCTGTAATACGAAAGGAAGAGGGAAGGCCTCTATAAATACCAATGTAAAATCTCAAGCAAAGGAGGAAGACCTTTTTGCAAAAATTGAAGCAAAAATCCTAGATGCATTTTGCTCTATTCTTAGCGTCTTTTGAATCGGTGATCCAAACTGTTGTCCATATTTTGCTTTCTGTGTGATTTACTTCTGTTTAGTCCAGTGTTAATATCAGTTGAATTCTACTATTTTGAATTTGGCTGTATTTTCATTTGAATGTTTGAAGTTTATTGAAGGCGAACTTGTGGCTAATGCTTGATCCATTTTCTGTATATGCATCCTAAGAATTTGTTGTCGCTTAGCTTCAGGATCTAGTTTGCGATTATTTGCTATCGGAGGTTGTTTCCCCATTAACTATCGGCTTCGGCCATATTTCCATCCCTTTCTATTATTTCCCATTTCTTTACGCATTATTTCCCATTTCTTTCCACACTTTTCCATTTCTTTCCTGCATCTTTATCTTGAAAACCAGTTTAGATTAGTTTGGGAGCCAGCCCTCTCTGGAGATTGGCCCGGGAGACTTCTCTTTCTCTCGGCCTTTCAATGTTGGCCGAGTCTAGGGCGCACAAGTGATGAAATCTTGTACTTAGGCAGATTTGTGACCAACAATTTTGGCACGCCCGATGGGATAGACTATTTCTGTCTCAGAAAGATCCATAATCGGTGGGACTCACAAGTCCCATATTTTGACACCCAGAGGAATCAAGATTTTGATGAACTGTCTTGACCTCAAAGCGGAGATTGTAAGTTCATCTGGTGACTCTGCTGAAGGTGACTATATAGTACCTAGAAATTTCTAATCGTGAAGCTGGTGAAAATATTTGCTTCATGATCACGAGATCAAGTGCCAAAGAATCGAAAGATCCAGTTGAATTCTTCGAGATTGATGTTCAGAACTGGAGGGAGCGCTCAAGATTGGTAAGTCCTGTGAACCCATCATTTGTTATCTCATCATAGGCTGTAGGTCAGTTTGTGCCATCTTCGACTCCTCCCAGTACTGCTATGAGCTTGCTACATCCAGATCCACCAGTCCAAATGGCCCAACATCCTCCACCAAGGAAGTTCTCGGCATGGAATAGTTCGGGAGCCTTGAATTTATCGGCACAAAATCCAGTCCCTCAAGCTGCTTTGAAAGCTTTTCCGACCTATGATGGTACTGGTAAAACTGCTTATGAGCATATTAACGATGTAGCCTCTTTGGCGGCCATCCATGACATAACGGATGAAGATGTAATGATAAAATTGTTGGTGTTGTCATTAAGAGGGAAATTGTTGTATTGGTACCGATCATTGCAACCAGGCACTATTGCATCATGGGATGAATTAGGAGAACTGTTAGTCAAAAAATTTCATGAACAAGCTGATCCATACTCCTTGTTGCATCAATTTCATGCAATTCAAAGGCACCCGTAGGAGGAGATAGCCGACTTCAATGTCAGATTTACCAGAAGTTGGCAGAGAATTCCTGATGGTCTTTGGCCCACTCATGAGCTAGCTGCATTCTATTATCTCAGAGCTTTTAACACAGACATCGGCTTGGCTGTCCGGAAGTCCAACGTGACTACATTTCTAGAGCTGTTCGAACAAGCGCAAAAGGCGAAAGCTAACTTGATTGCCATAGGTAGGCTTCCTCCAAAGGTAACAATGCCTATCTTACCTGATCTTCCTAAGCATTTGTATTCTGGTTCATTTTCATAGCCTATGCCTCCCATGTATCCTATTCCATCATGGAGCTCAAGTGCGCCTCAGATCGCACCCATTCCAGTTCCCCAGCTCCCTGCTCCGACTATTCCACAATTGCCTGCACCAAGCATTCTCGCAATTACCAGCTCCCACTTCATTCCCAACATTGCCTGCACCGCCAGCACCTCTACCTCTATCGGCACCTCCTGCGCCCTCAAATCCTGATCCTTTCACAATCCTATTACAAGAGGTAAGATCTCGCTAATTCAGCTATAAGAGCGATGGGAAATAAAATCACAATCATTGAAAGAAAGCAGGCCGAGAGAGATTTCCAACCTAGGAGATTTCAACCTCCGTCGATCACTAGAGAACAAGCGGCTTCAACAAGCAAAGTGCCTGAAAAGAACCCGACTGTGTTGACGAATGAGGAAGCTGGCCCTGTAGAAAGAACATATTGGTGCTCTACATGTAATGATCCACACGGTGAGGAGACTTGTATGGTTCATCTGAACTATGTACAAACATTGGCCGCAAGCTCTTCTTGAAGGACAAGTTAATATGATTACGGAGGTAGATCATAATTTTATGGTTCCATCTAAAGAACAAGTCTCAGTTCTCACGAGAACTGGGAAGAAGCCAATCACTGTAGATCCAGCAGAGATGGAACCATTAAGGGTACCGACTGATCCAAAGATGCAAAATGAGAAGAAACAAGTACAAGTGAAAGCTCCTATTTCAGTACCAAAGCCAGATTCACCTGTTCTATTAAAAGATCTTTTGCCACCACGAGCAAAGGAAAAATTGCAAGAAAAAGCCTCAGCTTCGTAGGCAAGAGCTGAAACAGAGGAACGGGCCAAAGAAAAGCTCAAGTACCCATATTTGACTAAGAGACTGAGGGTAGAAGCCACTCAGCAATATCGGAGCAAATATGAAGACATTAGTGAAAAGAGGGAGTCTGGTGCATCTACATACAATATTGTTGAAGAATTGAAGAAGATTCCAGCCAAGGTTAGTCTCTATGATGCATTACAATTACCTGGGCAAGTTGATTTGTTACAAGAATCATTGAAGTCTATGAAAGATAATGAGAAGAATCCTACCCAGACGATTTTTGCTCAAACATTAACTACTTCAGCCACTGGAAAAAATAGACCACCCCCATTTTATTTGTCACTCAGGATGGAGGGTTGGATAGTCCACAACTGCATGATTGATTCTGGTGCTACGACAACTGTCATGCCAAAGGCAGTTTGTGAAGTCATGGGTATGGAGTATACAAGAAGTAGCCCTGGTGTCTTGCAGTTGGACGGGACTCCCATGAAAATAGTGGGTGTAATCAAGGATGTTCCTATTGTTCTGCATAGTATGCCTCAAATTACAGTAATTCAGGAGATAGTTGTGGTCGATTTGGAACCATATTTCAAGTATGTGTTTGTCAAGAGAATTCACTGCCAAGCTGGGAGGCTATCTTTCTCTGGATTATTCTCACTTGGAGATTCCTTTCAAAGGAAGAAGAATCCGGATCTACAATAAGAAGCCTTCTACTTTTCATATAGAGAAGATGGGAGAAGAAGAAAAGTCCACACATTCTGTTCACATGATAACTGAAGAATTGGAAGATCCTGATTTGATGGATGAAGTCCTGGATGAGCTTCGCTTAGAGGATGAGTTTTCAATGCTCGATTTTAATGCCATGGTGGAAACTGAGATTGGTTGTTACTCCATTACAAAGCCTGAAGAGGTTGAAGTAAAGATGCCTCTTGATCAAGTTGGTCAAGACTCTGTGCCCGATCAATTATGGAAGTTGTATTTTGATGGAGCACGATGCAAAAATGGTGCGGGAGCAGGGATTGTCCTTATTTCTCCCTCTAGCCTACAGAAAACATATTCATATCGACTGACCTAGAGTTGTACTAACAATGCTATTGAGTATGAAGCATTGTGCCTAGGTTTGAAGAAGGCAAAAAAATTGGGGATTGAACAATTGCAGATTTTTGGTGACTCCGAATTGATTGTGAATCAAGTAACGAACAAGTGCATCTCCAAGCAGTAGTATCTCAAGGTGTACTGCAACCAAGTTTGGGATCCTGGCAAACATCACAAGTTCGGGGTAATATGAGAAGGTCCATCTTTGCTTCAAAAAAAAAAAAAAATTGTCAACTTCGGCTCTTTTTGCACACGAGCCCGTAGGTATGTTTATTTCTTTTTCTTTTTCTTTTCCTTCCCAGTAGATAGTGGCTTTCCTCTACTTCTTTCTTCCACTTCCTTACTTCATTCCCTTCCTCTCCCACTCCTTCTTCTTCTGCAAATAATCAAGCCACTACTGTTGTTTCTACTCCCCTCTCTCGATGTTCCCTTTTCTTCACTTTCCCCTTTCTTCTAATCCTTTGTCTTTTGAGCACTTCTCCATAGCTTCCTACTACCTTCTCCATTCCATCCACTTCCATTTCATTATCTGTTTTCAGCAAAATCCTAGCAGCTGGTAGCACAGTAGCACCCTGTTGCTGTATCTACCGCTTCTACTCCTCCATTTTCCACCATTCCATCATTCCCCATTCCCGTTCCATGGCCTGCGCATCCGCTGGTCATCCATTCCATTCATTTCTATTTTTGCAACTCAGGTGCTTTTCACTACTGCCATGGAGATCCTTTCACAGCACCTGGTGATTACCCAGCTCAACCGAGCTAGGCAAAGTGCAGTAGTTCTAAAGAAATAAAGGAAGTTCTGTTCTTCCATAAATTTTTGTTGAAGGTCCTATTTTTGAGTGCCGAGTGCCAGCAAGAGCTTGTTGCAAGCAGCCCACGAGACACGTCCAACATCAACCAACACTAGTTTTTTCTGCTCCTCCAGTTTCTTGACTCTATTGCCCAATGGATAAAGGCTTGAGGTTCGTGCATACAACAGAACTGTATACCCCGCGAGCCACCAAGAATGTTGGCATTTTTGCCACATTGTTTTTGTTGTTACTGTTCATGTAAAAGAATGCACAAATTGTAGAGATACTAATTCTTCTTTTTGCCTCACTTTGAAGGGGAAAATGTAAAAATATCTATAAGTTTTGTGTTAGAGAAAGGTATATCGTGACATGTCGCGATATCGTGACCTGTCGTAGTTTCGCGGCATCAAATGCAGAAATCAGCTAAGTACGAAAATTGTCGCGATATCGCGACATGTCGCATTTTCGTGACCTGTCGTGTTTTCATGGTCAAAATAGTCAAAGGAAGCAAGGAAGTCAAACTGTCGTGATATCGCGACATGTTGGAGTTTCACGACTTGTTGCGGTGAGGGAGAACTCAAGTGAAAGTTGTCACGATATCGTGACATGTCACGTTTTCGTGACTTGCGGTGGCCACAGAGCAGAGTGATAGAAAATGTCGCGATATCGTGACATAAAGCAACAAAGGGCAATGTCAATGAAACATGTCGTGATATCACGACAGAAAAGCGAGAAAGGAGCAAATGGTACGGAATGGCGCGATATCGTGACATGTCGCATTATCGTGGAAGGGCTGAAAGATAAACACAAGGCGGATGAAAGATGTCACGATTTCATGACATTTTTGGAAATGAAGCCAAGCAAGAGAAACATGTCGCGATATCGCGACAGGAAGCGGCAACGACGGAGAAGGCAAGAAATTGTCATGATTTCGTGACATATTGGAGCGGAAGGGCAAAGTGTGGAGAAATGTCATGATTTCGTGACATGTCACGTTTTCACGAGGAGGAAGCAAGGAGGCAGCCAGATTGTACGGAATGTCACGATTTCGCGACATGTCAAATTTTCATGGCCTAAAAGCATCAAAGTAGAAGAAGATAGAAAATGTCACGATCCGAGAAACATGTCACGATTTCGCGACTTGTTGAAGATGAAAGAGCAAAATGGAAAAAACGTCACGATTTCGCGACATGTCACATTTTCGCGACCTGTCGCATTTTCACGGAATGAAAGCTGAAGTACAAGGCAAAGGAAAGATGTCACGATTTCGTGACATGTCACATTTTGCGGGTATAAAGCAGACAAGACAATGCCGAGTGGAAGATGTCGTGATTTCATGACATGTCATGTAAGGATAAAAGAAGCTAAGAAAGAGGAGAATGTCATGATTTCGTGACATGTCGCATTTTCGCGACTGGTGGCAGAAAGAGAGGTAGCAAGGTAAAAGTGTCGCGATTTCGCGACATGTCGCATTTTCGTGAACTGTCACATTTTCACGACCGAAGCAATAACAAAGGCCCGATACAATTCTGTTTGCATTTTCCTTCAGAATTGCATAGGAGAACGTGAAGAGAAGATAAGGATCAAGTAAAAGCTCTCCAACTGATTTTGAGATCATGGTCGAAGAAGCTCAAAGATTAAATGTTGCTGATTACCGATGTGCGCTAGATGGAAGAACCTGAGGCAGTTTTCGAAGCCACCAAAATTAAAGATGCCTCCAACATTAAAAGCTCCTGTTCGTGATCTCTTAACAACTTCTGGCTTGCCCCGATAATGGTCATTTAATGAAGAAATATGGTCCCTTGTTTCTATTTCATTTTTAGTTGTGATCCATTAAAACAGGGACTGTCATTTCTCCGAGGCAGATTAAGGGGATTGTTTCTTCAAAATCTGTTTCATGTATTAAATGTTGTAATACGAAAGGAAGAGGGAAGGCCTCTATAAATACCAATGTAAAATCTCAAGCAAAGGGAGGAAGACCTTTTTGCAAAAATTGAAGCAGAAATCCTAGATGCATTTTGCTCTATTCTTAGCGTCTTTTGAATCGGTGATCCAAACTGTTGTCCATATTTTGCTTTCTGTGTGATTTACTTCTGTTTAGTCCAGTGTTAATATCAGTTGAATTCTGCTGTTTTGAATTTGGTTGTATTTTCATTTGAATGTTTGAAGTTTATTGAAGGCGAACTTGTGGCTAATGCTTGATCCATTTTCTGTATATGCATCCTAAGAATTTGTTGCCGCTTAGCTTCAGGATCTGGTTTGTGATTATTTGCTATCGGAGGTTGTTTCCCCATTAACTATCGGCTTCGGCCATATTTCCATCCCTTTCTCTTTCTTTATGCATTATTTCCCATTTCTTTCCGCATTTTTCCATTTCTTTCCCGCATCCTTATCTTGAAACCAGTTTAGATTAGTTTGGGAGCCAGCCCTCTCTGGAGATTGGCCCGGGAGACTTCTCTTTCTCTCGGCCTTTCAATGTTGGCCGAGTCTAGGGCGCACAAGTGATGAAATCTTGTACTTAGGCAGATTTGTGACCAACACATCTATATTTTGACTAAGATGTGATTCATCACCAATGTTATATTGTACAATAAATAATAAGATGATAAAGTTGAATTTTAGTCTATAATATAGAAAATTAATGATATAGATAAGAAAATAATGTGTATCTTTCTATAAAGTGGAAGGATGTAAAATTAATGATATTTACATACATGTTGAGATATGAATATAGATGAGTGAAAATTAAATTGTTTGATGAAAATATATATACTACATAGAATGAGCTAAGTCTAAGCAACATTGTTAATACTCTCACGCTTTCAAAATTTCTCAACATAATAGAAATTTTAAATATGAAAAAATACAATTCATAATAAAAAAGGAGGTGAAGAAAAGAACACTACGAATACGAGGCAATGGAAAGAATGTAAGGAAAACCACATATGCAATCTCGTTGCTTGTTTAAAAGATGGTCTTTCATGTGTCTTTGGACTGTCTTTTATGAAAGAGGTGGGAGTTTTTTTTTCTTTGGTAATATTAAGTAATGAGGTTTTTGATCAAGAATCCCTCAACTTTTTACAACAATTACATTAGAAAGACACATCCACGCCACGGTTTGAGTTATTATCCAGAACAATAAGATAATAAAACTACATAAAAATATAAATCATAAAATTTATTTGAAAATCTATAAATAACTTTTTAGTTTATTTGAAAATCTATAAATAACCTTTAGTTGGAAATTTTATCTGAATTCATCTATACATATTAATTATTCGATGCTTCAAATCCGTGTTTTAAATACATACCAGACATCTACTCATATTAACCTAAAGAAATATAATCTTGCATATTCTATAAAACAGAGAACTTGATAATATATCATGCATGATATATGATGGTGGTGGTTTTGCAAGGGACTTTAACTAACTAAGAAGAAGAATAAACTCGAGTACTTCTATCAACTTGATCCTACTAGCTTTAGGTGTTTGACTTTGTTCCTCTTCATAGTTATTAAAAGCGTCTTCAAAAGCCAACATCATAAAATCATTATGAAAAATGTATAAAGGGATTCTATATATCAGGGAATATGTAAGATAATCGGACATAAAATAATTGATTTAAAAATGTATAAAGGGGTTTTATATACTAGGGAATATGCAAGACAGTCCTCCTTTAGGTAAGGATGAGCAATCAATTGAAGATGGATCCAAAACATATTAAGTAAACATACACAGACCTGAAGATGGATAATAAAATAAACCTGAAATCACACATAACAGTTAACATAAATAAATAACATGTTTCAGGGAAATAGCCCAAGGTGTGAACTTTAGTTTTTTTTAGAGGTTCAAAATTCAAACCCTAACTTGAATGAGTGTATGAAAAAATGGATATGTTCATTAAAAAAATATATATAACATTTCTAATCACCAAACACATTGTTGAAACCTCAAGTTACATAAACTTCTAATTAGTTTTCTAGCTTTAAATAACAAACCAAACATATTGTTGAAGCCTCAAGCTACATAAGCTTTTAATTAGTTTTCTAGCTTTAAATAACATTTCTAATCACCAAACATATTGTTGAAGCCTCAAGCTACATAAGCTTTTAATTAGTTTTCTAGCTTTAAATAACATTTCTAATCACCAAACATATTGTTGAAGCCTCAAGCTACATAAGCTTTTAATTAGTTTTCTAGCTTTAAATAACATTTCTAATCACCAAACATATTGTTGAAGCCTCAACCTACATAAGGTTCTAATTAGTTTTCTAGCTGCCAAGTAAATTTAACATGAATCAGTGTGAAAGGGTGAATATGTTTATTAAAAAAACATAAATAATATTTCTAATCACCAAACACATTGTCGAAGCCTCAAGCTACATAAGGTTCTAATTAGTTTTTTAGAATTTTTTTTTTTTTTTATACATAGGTGAATTGGTTACAATCACAATTTGTAGTTCACGTTCAACACGTTGAATGGGGGGTATAAGATGGACATGCAAGGAACGGACCACCGTTGTCAGTCGGGCGAAGATTCGAATCAGACTACTGGCTATGCAAGCCCATGAGATTGGAACCTAAGTTTTTTCTCGATAAATATCCCAACTTACCAACCTAAGTTTTTTCTCGATAAATGTCCCAACTTACCAGTTCATACGGACTGCCAAGTAGAATTGATTCTCGAACTATTTTTCTCTTGTAGCTGGAAAATTATATACTTGGTTCCACCAGAGTTTCTTATATTTGAATTTAAACAAAAAAAAAAAAAATTTCAATCCTACGTGTTCTCATACGTTAAGATAAAACTATTAACGGATTCCAAGCAACGTATGGAATTCATCTGGCGCTTGGAATAGATAATGCCATGGCACCCGAACCGCCGCTCGAGCAATTGAATAAATTCGCAATCAGGCACCAGACTGCCAAGCGAAATGAGGGGAATACATGACTAGCTCTGCAAATATATATATAATCCCCTCATATCAAAAGCAGCATTGAACCTCATAACACCAGTTCCCCTACTTTCGACGACAACAGAGACAACAGATCATGTCCTTATCATTTAATGATAAGGACACGGCGAACATGAAGCTTAAGCTTTACGTTGGAAACGTAGAACACCGTGAGAGTCCCTTCAACGTTCATTACCAAGTGCTGAGAGAAGCAGTTTTCTTCAAATTCATCTTTCCCGACGGCTGTCGCACTTCCGATAAATGGCGTCATGAGCTCAGTATAAAATTTCCTCCGAATGACGAGGAGATTAAGTGTATCAGGACGGATTATGCTGGCGTCTGTTGCTACTCTCTATTCATTTCTCGACATCGGGACGGTGACCTTTACAAGAAATGTATTGAGGACATGTATCTTACATTCAACGGCCATCCTATACAGTTCACAGACTCAGACTTGGCAGAACGAATGCATGACGTGTACATGGAATTTCATTTTGAGAAAGGCATTGAACAATGTAACGACAGAATAGGATCGGCATCTCTAATTGATTTCAGCGAGGCAGTGACCAATGAGGCATTGACCAATGTAACGAGATAATAGCAGCGGCATCTCTAGATTTGCTTTCAGCGATGCTAACTCTAGATTTTTACCGACGACCATGGTAATCCATTCCATTCATGTTTGGGAATAATTTCATATTAATTGTATTCATTATGGGATTTGAGTGGTTTATAAATTCCAACATTTACATAATTTTGTTAATAAAATAACAGATTTAAAATTACAAGTAATTCCACTTTCTAAGATTTCTTAGCTTTGGACACCTCCAATTCAAGAATATATATCTTAAATTATATATAAAAGTAATTATTAATTTGAGGATGACAAATAAATAACGGGCAATAGTCTCTCTAATTAAAGGATAATTAAAATTGAATACAAATGTAGTACTTTTATTTATGATAAAATTTTTGAAATTATAATAATTACAAAATAAAAATAAAATAATATTTTAAATTTTGTAAGATTATAAATAAAGGATGTTATATATTTAATAGATACTCATTCTTACATAGTGTACAATTAATTTTATTTTCATAGGGTTAGATCAATAGATCTTTATTTAAGTTTTAAAGTTTCCACATTTAAAAAAAAATATTAAACTAAAAAAATTGAGTGTTGAAAATAAAGATAACAAATCTAATTGATGATGGGATAATGTTACAATTGGGTGTTGTAAGTTAAATTTATATTAATTTTAGTATAATTTGTTTTTTTATAAATTGTTTTGATTTAATAACTTTATAAGTAAATCATACTAGTTATTTTATAAAAATAGTTTATATAGGTGTAGACTTTTTTTAAATGATAATGTAACGAGATTATAAAAATAGGACTTTTTTCAATAACAAAGGTTGATATTTTTTTTGCACTATAAAAATGATAAAAGAATAGTGGAATTTACCAAATGAAAATAAAATCATTAATGACATTCATTCCATGATTTAATCCTATCTCAAAGCTCTTAAAGTTCTAAAAGTTATCCTCAATTCCACATAATGTTTCACTAAAAATTATCATTAAGGGTCATTATTATCGTCATAGTAAATATTGGAACTCACATATCATTATGATTACATCTATGATTTGTTGTTTGTTAATATGGGAGTAAGATCTTTAAGGTTTATTTTTTTGGCACACTTCTTCAATCAAATTTTGATATTATCATAGATGAGATTTCCATCTACATACCACAATGATATAGACCCTTGTTTAGAAAATCTTATTTTTATTTTTATAATTGTTGTTTTCAAGATTTTAAGTGTGTTAATGCTCTCATCTAGATTTATTTACCTCTTTATGGTTACAATTATTGATTTATGATTTTTCTATCATCATATTTGATAGCATAAATATTAGTATTAAACTTCTCATATCCTTTGACATGATGCTCTTATCAAAGGATTCTTTTATATTCAAATCATATTTGAGATCTTTCATAGTTTCTTTTACCTACTTGACTAGTTTCTATAAATTGCTAATTTATTATAGGAATCATTAAACCTCTTAGAGTTAAGCATGAGACTTATCCTAGTGAATGTTGTATATTTTTAGATGATATCTTTTAAATTCCCATTTATATTTTCCTTCTTTAAATAATTATTAAAGTATTTTATTTCTTTTCATAGTTTGTTGATTAAGTGATCTCCTTCTTGTTTAGATGTTTGTAGCTAATATCTTAAAACTTGTCTTATTTTTTACGAGAACCAATTTCTATTCGTAGTTGATCTCATTATTTCTTGAGTTCATTGGTTTTTAATTATTTATATGTTGTCCTACTTCATATTCTTTGCTTACCTCTTACACATTTTATTTTTTTCCAAATATCATTAGTAGTTTATTACAATGACATTAGTGCTCTTGACTACCGACTTAATTTTATTCTCTATTGTGATATAGTTGAGATCCAATTTTTATGACGAAGCTATGATATAACTACTATATATATTTGCTAGGATATTTATAAATTGTTGAAGTAAAATAAAAATTATTTACTTTCCCTTCTAGTCATGCCTATAGTTAAGCAGTCAATGTATTTGAATAGGGTAGCACAAATTTTCTAAAAATTTATCTCTATAATTTTATTTTTGATTTTAGTATTAACATATAGCACAACAAGATTTATTCATAAGAATTCTTCTAGGTATGGTCTTTAGTTTTGATGCACAAGACTCAAATTGTGATAGTAGAATAAAAGACAACTTATACGTAGCAAAATAATCGTAATTCATGATAAAATATAAATAATAGTAATAATAAGTACTATAGATCTTGGAAAATGAGAGCAATGGTGTTTTTATTATATAAAAGCAAAATAGTGTGTACAAAGGGCTTATTGCGATGCCTCTAGGGAGTGGATTTGGTCCTTCTATCAAATCTCTAACTCCAATGGTATAACTCAATGAATATATATTGCACTCTCACTCAACAATCCCTCAAACACCCTATTACATTATAACACAATCCTATCTAGACTTGCTATCCCTTGCTCTATTGCTTATTTTTAGTGGGTTTTCTTCAGACCTCAAATGCTCAAATTGCTTTCTATAAGGGGGATCTTCTTAATTTATAATATCATTGGATATAGATATTACATGGATGAAAAACTCCAGATGGACACATGATAACATTTTTTAAAGATATCCATTTTATACTTTTCCCTTTATTTGAAATAATTTAGATATACATTTCATCTTGTACTAGAATCTTATTATAAAATAAGATAGTCAACACATCACATGTTTCTAGAGATTCTCCTAGTATATTTTTCCCATGATATCTCCATAATTCCATAAAAATTCCAAACATACTTTAGACTATATTATAATTCTAGATATTTTTTTGAATATTTTACATGATATCTCAAGACACTTGACACTTGATAAATTATTTATGTACATCATATCTCAAGACACTTGACCTTGTGACAAAGAAAATTTACCATGACATTGACACTTTTAGTTTTACTATCTATTTTAATTTTTGCCATGATGTATCCTAATCATTACATTTCTATTGTACTCCTTCTAGATAAATTTTTTATTTCTAAAATTGGTATTCCCTTATGGTCATCATAATCTTCTTAGTTAAGCTACTATATCATAACCATATAGAACAAGATATTGAATCATAATATTCTCTAATAATTCACTCACTCATATATTATGAATACTTCTTATGTTACTATGCATGCAAAAAATATGATCAAAGTTTATGTTAACAATAGTATAATTATAGCCTCAACAATAATTTTGGTTGATTATGTGAAGATCAATGTTTGACAAACTAATTTGAATATAAAATGGAAAATCTATGAGAGACTCCGTACAGTGAGACCAATATTAATTAGAACCATAAGCATGATGTTGTATCCAATGATGCAATGGTCAACACTACAAAGATTATTTTATAATAGACAAATTTATTTATTTATTTTTACAATGATAATGATGATAATTATAGTAATTTTTAGAATAATTACTATTGATATGAATGTAGTAGGTACCACTGAAGAACATAAGCTTATATTGAGAGGGGGGTGAAAATTATAAGATACAACTTTTTACTTTTCAATCCAAATGATAATATTAACAATATCAAAGTAGTAAAAATTACGCACATCATCACACACATGAGAGACATGATTTAACGTGGTTCATCCAACGTGGGCTACTCCACGGAGAACATATTCCTTATAAATTTTTTTCAATTAATTCTATTGGGAATCAATGCCCTATTACAACGTTTATGGACCTCTATCCAAAGGAGACACCAATACCCTATAATATGATTTGTAGATCCCTCTCCATAATAGAACTCTTGCCCCTTTTCTTTGGTTCATGGAACTTGATCGAGGAGAACTCTATATCCTCAACTAGTTTGTGTATCTCTCTCCATAAAAGAACTCTATCTCCCTAGTTGGTTCACGGATCTCACTCCATAGGATACCTCTATCCCCACTACTTTGGTTTGTAGATCTCTCTTCATAGGAAAACTCTATTCCCTATGTTCTGCTCAACACTGATCAACATTGCTCACAAATATTCTCACAAGTCTATCTCAAAACCTACTCAAAATCTACATCTAACCTATTATTAATTCTACCTCAAAACTTGCTCAAACTCGGTATCAACCCTGCTTAGAATCTATCTTAAAAGCTGCTCAGAATCTATCTCTAACCTATTCCCAAGTCTACCATAAAACCTACTCAAAATATGTCCTCAAGCCTTCTCAAGGGCTTTCTCAAAAGCACTCAAACCAATGTCACTTGTATCACATAATCATTCAAGTAATCAAGTACAATTTACATACAAACCCTAATAAAGGTGTTTCACTTTTGTCAACAAAATCTCAAAACCCTAACTCAAAACTTTCAACAAGTAGATCTCAAACTCAAAACTTTCCAACAATGTTCTACCAAACACCCTTTTAAATCCACCTTATATTTTAGAAAACCTTACTCAATAACACACCTCAAATGAAGATAAAAATACCCATACCTCTTACTTGTTCTTATGGAGATATGTCTTCAAAATTTGTTTCACAATCAACCACCTTTCTATGTGCCACTTCAAAAGTTAGATAGCAAATTTCTATTTCAAAATGTCCACATAAATTTTTCTTCAATGATATCTGGAAATAATATTCTAGGGCTCTTATTTAGTTCTCAAGGACAATGCATTAAAGCTTCAAAAACTCTCTCAATAATTTCCCTTTCATAAAGCAAAAATTACAATCAAATAAAATATATTTTACACCTTTTATCTCCACACTTTTCAAAACAAATTTTCACTTCACTTTCATGTCCAAGCATAAACAAAAATTACATTCATAAATAAACCATTTCACAAGCTTATCACTCCAAACTTAGCAAATTAATTAAATGATATTTAAACCCTTAAAATAATGCAAAAATATTTCTCCTTATATCTCCTAAGTTTCAAACTATAGGTCAAATAAAATATCATTTGTCAAATATTACTATAGCCAACAACAATATAGCACATACCTCATGAATTAACCATGGCACATACCTTTATCAAAAAATAATCTTTGCTTTGTCGCAGATGGGAATCGACCCTTTGACCTTAGCCCACCAAGCATAGCGCTCGACCGCTTGCGCTAGCCAAGCGGTTGAGACTAAGCTTTAGCCTCACCACATTTATACTCGCTACCTCTAACAGTTAAAAATTAAAACCTTCAACCAGTGCTAAGGGGAATCTAACCCTGAACCTTCCTTCTACCAACGACTAATGTATAACCTACCTGGCACTTGGGCTACCAGCCCTTGCTACACCAAAGTGCTCATCACCTTTATTTTATTCCTTTGCCCTCATTCGACAAATGAGAAACCTCCATGTTTCTCTTGTCTCCTTCATTCAATTTCCTTCGCATGTGCATAGACATAAAACATTCAAATTGCATATTTAATTTTTATTTCCTCTTTTTATATGCTCCAAGGTGTTTTTATAAACTTCGGCAGAAATATAGATGCCTCCAATATTAAATTTAATTTTTGGCACCTTTGCCAAATTCAAATTTAATTATTTATTAATATAATATTTAACTTTAGGTTAAATATTATATTATTTAATTTAGTATTAAATAATACTTTTGCATGGGGTTTTCATCAATTCTTTTTTCCTTATTTTTAATAAGCCCTTATGGCTTAATTATTATAATATTTAAAATATTATAATATATTCTTTTCTCTTTGAAACCATGGGCGTAATCATTTTCTTCAACCTTGTTAGCCAATCTATTTGGCTTATAATATAAAATATTATAACCAATTCTTTTACCACTTTTCTTGTACCAAAATGAGCTTACCTTGAACCAAACACTTGACATCAATGACAACATTATTACTCAAAATTTCCAACAATATCCCCCTTTGTCATTGATGGCAATCCCTTTTCTTAACCATTCCTTTTTCCTTTTTCCAATTCCACTCCCCTTGAGAAACTTCTCCCCCTGACTGAATGCTCTCTCCCTAACTCAAATTTCTCCCCCTTTGACATCAATGGCAAAGGGACTCCTTTGGGGATAAATATAAGACTCTTAGCTTAGCCCTCTTCCCACCTCCTTTCCTTGAGGTGATTAATTTTGGTGTGGGAGTATAACTACTCCCAATTTTATTTTAAGATACTCAAAAGTCTCTTTTGGAAGTGGCTTAGTGAAAATATCCACAATTTGCTCCTTTGTAGTAACATATTCCAATCTAACTTTCTTATATGTCATCTTCTCTAAAAAAAATGATATTTGATTGGAATGTGCTTAGTCCTGGAGTGCATCACTATATTTTTTGAAATATTTATAGCACTTGTATTATCACATAGTATGGAGATAGGATGACCATGCTCTATCTTAAAGTACTTCAAAGTTTGCTTCATCCATAACAATTGTGTGCAACATGCAATTTTTGCAATAAACTTTGCCTCTACTGTTAATAAGGATATTGATGCTTATTTTTTTCTTAGACAAGAGACTAAACAATTTCCAAGGAAGAATGCTCCTCCACTTGTGCTTTTTCTATCATCAATACTTCCTGCCGAATATGCATCTGTATATGCTATGAGAGTGAAATTGTCACTTCTGGGATACTAGAGTCCAAAATCCATAGTCCCTTTTAAATACCTAAGAATCCTATTTATTGCCATTACATGTGTTTCCTTTGGTGCTTCTTGAAATTTTTCCATCAGATCCACTACCCGCATTATATTTGATCTTGTAGGTGTGATATATAGTAAGCTTCCAATCATAGATCTATACAATGTTTGATTTGCATCAGGAGATTCATCTTCTTTACTCATCTTGCATCATGTAATCATGGAAGTGCTTACTAGTTTGCAATATTCTAACTTAAATTTATTTCACATCTATTTTATAACTTGGTTTGTGAGAGAAATACACCCTTCTCTAATTGTGAAATATGTAGTCCAAGAAATAAGGACAACTCACAAAGAATTGACATTTAAAATTCATTCTACATGTTTTCTTGTAAATTTTTGACACATCTTATCATTGTTTCCTCCAAAGATGATATCATCCACATAAAAAACCACAATTAGTAGGTCATTTTCTTCATTTTTGATGTATAAGTTACTATCCACTATTCCCTTCCTAAAACCCTGTTCTTGAAGATACTTATCCAACCTTGAATACCAAGTTCTAGGAGCTTGCTTAAATTCATAAAGTGCCTTCTTTAATCTACATATATAATCTATCTTATCAGTTAGGTTGAATCCCTTGGGTTGCTCAATGTAAACCTCTTCTTCCAATATATCATTGAGAATAGTTGATTTAACATCCATTTTATATACTTTAAAGTTTTTTGAAGATTGAGAATGCTAAATATCCTTATGGCCTCAAGTCATGCACTAGGAGAAAATGTTTAATCAAAATCAATCTCTTCAACCTATGCATACCCTTTGCATACTAATTTGACTTTATTTCTGACTACCTAACCATATTCATTTAACTTGTTTCTGAAAATATTTTTGGTGCCAATTACATTCTTATCTTTCTTTTGATCGTGGGACAAGTTTCCAAGTCTCACTTTTCTCTATTTGATCTAGTTCTTCATCCATTACTTTAACCTAAAACTTATCTTCTATTGCCTCATTGAAATCCTTTGTCTCAATTTTAGACAACAAAGAGAAATTAGCATACTCACTTGTTGCTATTATATTCCTCCTTGTTTGTCTCTCATCTGGATTTCCAATGATTAGATCTCTTCGATGATTTTTCTGTACATACCTGGATGGAGTCTTTGGTAGTGTTCTTTGTATTTCTTCTTCTTCTGATTCTTCACCTAATTCTTCTTGGCAACTTTCTTCTTCTTCTTGATACACGATTTCTCGAGCTGGTTATTTTGACCCTATATGCTCATAAACTATCACATTTATACTTTCTATAATTATATGTGTCCTCTTGTTGTAGCACCTATAGGATTTACTCTTAGTGAAGTATCCAAGAAAAATACCTTCATCACATCTTGAATCAAACTTAACCAATTTTTCTCTTCTCGTCTTATGTAGCATTTGCTTCAAAAAAATTTGAAATATTTTACAGTGGCTGGTCTCTCTTTCCAGAGCTCATATGGGGTTTATGGTGATTTAATATTACTTGAGCTCTATTTATGATATACACTAATGTATGAATTGCATCTCTCCAAAATCCATCTGAAACCTTAGACTCATTTAACATTGCTTTGGCCATATTTTCAATAGTCCTATTTTTCCTTTCAACTACTCCATTTTGTTGAGGAGTTCTTGCCACTGAATATTCTCTTTTGATCTCGTTTTGTTCAAAAAGTATATGAATTCATTTGAAGTAAATTCTCCTCCTCTATATGATCTTAAACACTTAATCCTTCTACCTGTTTCATTCTCTACTAATTCCTTAAATACCTTTAACTTATCAAGAGATTTCAAATTTTCTTTTAAGAAGGCTACCCAAATAATTCTGGAATAATAATCTATAAATAACATGAAGTAACTTTCACCTAGTATACTCTTTGTCCTTTTAAGACCACATAGGTCAGTGCAAACTAGTTTCAATGGTTCAAAAGACGTAAATTATTTTGACTTGAAACTTGTTCTAGTTTGCTTCCCATGCTGACATTGTGCACAAATTGTATTTTGTGGCCTTTTAATCTTGGGTAAATATATGTCTTCCTGCTTGTTGCTAATTTCCACTATGTTGTTAAATTTCAGATGATCCTTTCTTCTATTCCACAACCAAATCTTATATTCTTGTGATAGAAAACACTTTTATCCTTTAATCTCACTTAGCATGTAGATATTGTTTGTAGTTCTATTTGCATTTGCCATGAGCTTTCCAATTTTAGACTTTCTGATCTCACATTTATTTGGATGAAAGGTAACTGTGTGCCCTTGATCACAAAGTTGACTTACACTTAGTAAATTGTGCCTCAATCCCTTGACATATAATACATTCTCTTTTTTTTTTTGTATTATCTAAACTCAAGGTTCCTTTTCCATAGATTTTTGATGAACCATTGTCACAAAATTTTACTGATCCTCCATTGATTTATTTAAATACAAGAAATTTACTTTTGTCTCCTGTCATATGACTAGAAAAACCACTATCAAGGAACCATTATTTTCCCTTATATTGTACATGAAGAGTTGTTTGTACTAACATTGACTTAACTTTCTCATGCTCTTTTATCTCTTTTCTAATTGTTGAAGTTGCATTCTTTTTGCTTGACTCAAGAAATACCATTTTGCACCATTTGGCCTTGTGCCTAAAATTATTGCATTTATAACATATGATATTATCATTCATAAGGGGTGCAAAATAATTGAAATTTCTATCAACATTATCTTTCACATAACCAGTGTAATGTACAGCTATATGACCATATTTGTTACATGATAAAAAATAGCCATAGAAGATATTTTATAACTTGTTGGAGTACCTTGAATAATATGGTCATGTGCTTCTTCTTTTGTTGTTCCTGTAATTGACTTTTGTCCATGGATCTTCTTTGCTCTCTTCTTTCCTGATGTATTTTCCTTTAAGTGTATTAGCATAAGTCATAGGCTCATTTTCGTTTGAGTTATCTATTTCTTGGGGGCTTGAATCCTCTTTCATTTTCCCTAAATTTATGTCCTATTGTAATTTAGTCTTTTCAACTTCCTTCCTTAGAGAGATAATTTTTTATTCCAATATTTCACATTTTACCTCTCTTTCTTTTAACAGTTCTATTATATCATGTTCAATTTTATTTTATTCAACTTTTACCTTGAGTTTCGTGAGATTTTGTAGAAGTTCCATCTTTGCTTCCTCATCCTCTTGAATTTGATCCTTCAAACTTGAGTTCTTCCTTATAATATTTTCTAAGTTTTTTAAAGTAGCAAAAATTCTTCTTTTATATCAATCATGGCATCTTCTCCATTTTCTAAGGTCATGTATGTTCTTGTGGGATCTTCCTCCAAGATGTTAGGATTTTCATGAAGAAACCCGATCTGATACCAATTGAAGAACATAAGCTTATACTGAGAGGGAGGTGAATAGTATAATATAAAACTTTTTACTTTTCAGTCCGAATGATAATATTAATAATATCAAAGTAGTAAACATTCCACACATCATCACACACATGAGATACATGATTTAACGTGGTTCACCCAATGTGGGCTACTCCACGAAGAAAATAATACTTATAAATTTTTCTCAATCAATTCTATTGGGAATCAATTCCCTATTACAATTTTTATGGACCTCTATCCAAAGGAGACACCAATCCCATATACTCTGATTTGTGGATCCCTCTCCACAGGAGAACTCTTTTCCATTTTATTTGGTTCATGGAACTTGATCCAGGAGAACTCTATCTCCTCAACTAGTTTGTGGATCTCTCTCCACTAAATAACTTTGCATCCCCAGCTGGTTTGTCAATCTCACTCTATAGAATACCTCTATCCGCACTATTCTAGTTTATGGATCTCTCTCCATAAACAAATCTATTCCCTCTGCTCTTATCAATACTGATAAACACTACTCACAAATTTGCTCACAAGTCTATCTCATAACCTTCTCAAAATCTATCTCTAACCTATTCTCAAGTCTACCTCAAAATCTGCTCAAACTTTATCTCAACTCTACTCAGAATCTATCTCAAAATCTACTTAGAATCTATCTCTAATCTATTCCTACGTTTACCATAAAACCTGCTCAAAATCTATCCTCAAACCTTCTCAAGGGCTTGCTCAAAATCACTCAAACCAATATCAATTGTATCACATAATCATTCAAGTAATAAAGTACAATTTACTTACAAACCCTAATAAAGGTGTTTCACTTTTGTCAAAAAAATCTCAAAATCCTAACTCAAAACTTTCAGCAAGTAGGTCTCAAACTCAAAACTTTCCAACAATGTTCTACCAAACACCCTTTTAACTCCACCTTATATTTTAGAAAACCTTGCTCAATAACACACCTCAAATGAAGAGAAAAATACCCATACCTCTTGCTTGTTCTTATGGAGATATATCTTCAAAATATGTTTCACAATCAACCACTTTTCTATGTGCCACTTCAAAATTTAGATAGCAAATTTCTATTTCAAAATGTCCACATAAATTTTTCTTCAACGATCTCTGGAAATAATATTCTAGGGCTCTTTTTTAGTTCTCAAGGACAATGCATTAAGATTCAAAAACTCTCTCAATAATTTCTTTTTCATAAAGCAAAAATTACAATCAAATAAAATATTTTACACCTTTTATCACACTTTTCAAAGCAATTTTTCACTTCAATTTCATGTCCAAGCATAAACAAAAATTACATTCATAAATAAACCATTTCACAAGCTTATCACTCCAAACTTAATAAATTAATTAAATGATATTTAAACCCTTAAAATAATGTAAAAATATTTCTCCTTATATCTCCTAAGTTTCAAACTATAGGTCAAATCAAATATCATCCGCCAAATATTACTATAGCCAACAACAATATAGTGCATACCTCACAAATTAACCATGGCACATACCTTTATCAAAAAAATAATCTTTTCTTTGTTGCGGACGGGAATCGACCCTCCGAGCTTAGCCCACCAAGCACAACGCTTGATCGCTTGCGCTAGCCAAGCGATTGAGACTAAGCTTTAGCTTCAATACCTTTATACTCACTACCTCCGATAGTTAAAATTAAAACCTTCAACCGATACTAGGGTAATTGAACCCCGAATCTTCCTTCTGCTAAAAACTAACACAGGACTCATCTGCCACTCGACCTCTCATCCCTTGCTACAATAAAGCGCTCATCGCATTTATTTTATTCCTTTGCCCTTGTTCAACGAATGAGAAAACTCCACATTTATCTTGTCTCCTTTGTTTGATTTCCTTTTGCATGCACATAGACATAAAACATTCAAATTGCGTATTTAATTTTTCTTTCCTCCTTTTATATGCTCCAAGGTGATTTTATAAACGTCGGCAAAAATATAGATGCCTCCAATATTAAATTTGATTTTTGGCACCTTTGCCAAATTCAAATTTAATTATTTATTAATATAATATTTCACTTTAGGTTAAATATTATATTATTTAATTTAGTATTAAGTAATACTTTTGCCTGGGATTTTCATCAATTATTTTTCCCTTATTTTTAATAAGCCCTTCTATCTTAGTTATTATAATATTTAAAATATTATAATATCTCATTTTCTCTTTAAAACCATGGATGTAATCTTTTTCTTCAGCCTTGTTAGCCAGCCTTTTTGGCTTATAATATAAAATATTATAACCAATTATTTTACCACTTTGCTTGTACCAACATGAACTTTGAATCAATTATTTTACCACTTTGCTTGTACCAAAATGAGCTTACCTTGTACCAAACACTTGACATCAATGACAACATTATTACTCAAAATTTTCAACAACCACAATATTGGTAAATGCCACTGGGATAATGGTTTCTATGGAAATATAAGTGAATACAAATGTTATTGTTCTAGGTGGATGAAATTATGGGAATGTGGATGGTGGTATAATTGAAATGGTTTGGATGTATGGAGTAGTAGTGGAATGAGCAACATGATTCATAATCATAATAGAAATAGTATGTGCTAAGGTAATTAATATCTTTGATTTTATAGTAGATGTAGCAATAACAATAGTGAAAAAATATTAGTGACCATTATACTCATGGAAGCCATAAAAGTGATCAAAATGGTAGATTATAGAATAAATAAATACATGAATGGAGTGGAATATGTCTTGAAAAGTGAATGGATGAAACTACAATTATAACTATCAAAGTGACTATAGGAAAAATGTTGGTTATTAGTATATCAAAATTTTAAATGTCTAATATTAGAATTACGATTGATCTAAATAAGTTTGAATTTTAAAATATTAGTGCACCTTTGATTCATTGTCCATCACCATTCAACACAATAATTTCTTCTATTAGTTGAAAAACATTGGGTGTGAAGGAATTATTGTGTAGCAGTTTTATATATTGTGTACTCATGCAGAAAGCATACACCTAACTAACTAATGCATCAATTGATATAAAAAATTAAGTATGCAAAAAGATTGACAATAATGAATTAATTGAAAAATGGGGTTTCCTTTTATTAAACTTCATCAAATCTAATTACATATACGTCTCTCTTAGGGATACTCAATATTGATACAATTATTACAATATTGAAAACCCTCTAAGCGAGGGGTGGTGTAATTCTTAAACTTTCTGACAAGACACGAACTTATCTAGGTCAATGGTGACCTTATTATCTCTTTGGAAGATGTATTTGTTACCTTGAATGCATTGACAATGGAGTCCTGAAAACCCTGTACTCAAGAAACAACAAGAAAAAATTAAAAGCAAAGGATACCTCTCTTGATGAGGCTTTTAATGGAATCTTGCATAAAACATGTCATGAAATAAAGAAAGCTTGTAAAACTATCAATCTATGCAATAAATGGTGAAATTATCCTAAATCATAATAAAGAAGCAAAAATATAGCTACGAATCAATCTAATTAGCCATTAAAAATATTAAATGCATGAAAATAACAGGGAAACTAGTATAACTACTGAATGCTAAGAAATGAAGGAAATCTATCCTAAATATCTAATTCAACCATACAATTGTATCTAAGAAAGTAAATATAAATGAGATCTATCTAAACAATTGCAAATAAAGATAAATCTATTGAAGAACACAAGGTTATACTGAGAGGGAGGGTGAACAGTATAAGACCACTTTTTACTTTCTTTCCAAACCAATATCAATTAATTTCCTTAATTGCAATAACCAAATATAGCAGTGTGCATTAACAACTCAGATAGCAGTAGTAAGCAAGAGCACAAGTCACCACACATAATTGAGACACAAGATTTAACGTGGTTTCCCCAATGTGAGGTACTCCACGAAGAAAATCTTTTACTAAAACTTTCTCAATCAATCTCTTTGGGAATCACTCTCAATTACAATGTTTATGGATCTTTATCCAAAGGAGATGCTAATCCCCTAATCTCAAGTTCATGGATATATTCCACAGGAGAACTCTTTCCCATTCTACTCTAGCTATGTGATCTTCTAGAAGACTCTATCTCTATGCTACACTAAATGGTGGACCTCTCTCCACTTGAATACTCCTCACTTAGATCTGTATTCAACTGTGTTGGCTGTTGGATCTCTATCCACTGAGACTCTATCCTCTGTACTCTGTCACCTCCAAAGCTCTATCAATAGGCTCACTAAGAACTTGCTCAATAGGCTCACACAAAACCTACTTAACAAGCTCACACAAAACTTGTCAAATCTACGCTAGCAAGCTCACCAAGAACTTGCCCAAATTTGCTCTAGCAAGCTCACCAAGAACTTGCCCAAATTTGTTCTAGCAAGCTCACCAATAACTTGTCCAAATCTGCTCTAGAAAGCTCACCAAGAACTTGCCCAAATCTGCTCTAGCAAGCTCACCAAGAACTTGCCCAAATCTGCTCTAGCAAGCTCACCAAGAACTTTCCCAAATCTGCTCCAAAAAGCTCACTAAGAACTTGTCCAAACACTATCCTCAAATATGTCCCAACACTATCCTAAAATATTTCCCAAAGGCCTTCTCAAAGGCTCAATCAATCATGCTCAATTAGTACTCAAAATGAACTCAACAATGAATGGCAATCTCAACTCAAATTAACTTCATAGAAGCATAAAGAGAATTTTTAGAGACTCAATATGTTCTAATATCACTCTCAACCCAAATCAATCTTAACTCAACTCATAGAAGCATAAAGAGAATTGTTAGAGACTCAATATGTTCTAAACTCACTCTCAACCCAAATCAATCTCAACTCAACTCAAATCAACTCATAGAAGCATAAAGAAAATTGTTATATACTCAATATGTTTTAATCTCATTCTCAACTCAAATCAACCTCAACTCAATTCAAGTCTTATAGAACCATAAAGAGAATTGTTAGAGACTCAATATGTTCTAACCTTAATCTCAACTCAACATAGAATGATAGAATAGTTTGTTTCATAGAACTTGAACAATCACTTCACACATCACTTGACTAGGCTCAATAAACTCAACTCAACCAATCATCACAAGGAATAACTCTTTCTCACACAACCCTAGTCCAATTATGTATCAACCAACTCAAATATTTCCAACAATGATCAACCACAAATCTCACATAACAATGATACTCATGTTATTTTCTAACTCAAGTTCTTTCACAACCAATGGGCTTCAACAACTATGCTTATCAAACAAGGTTTAGACACAACTCTTAATTCAGAAAACCTTGAAGCATTCAACCAACCACTTTCGAAAAGGAAACCACAAACAATCATTTTCCCTCTAATGATATTTCAGAAATCAACCACCATAAACAATCAATAGAAGAATGTGCCCATAACTTTTATGAAGATGAAAAAACCTCTTTGTAAATCTGCCACAATCACAAAATTCTTTTTCCAATCTTCACAAGGGTTAGTATATCACAAAATAATCAACATTACTCCACTTTTCAATAATCATCACCAAGGCCTTTAATTGCACAAATTCCTTATCTCTCCTAAAACCATGTACCATAAAATAAAATAAATCAAAACATTGCATAAAATTTTCACTCCCAAAACCACTTATACCACAAAATAAAATAAATCACAATATTGCATACCTTGTCACCTCATGAAAGAATTAATCCTCTTGAAAAAGAACAAGGCAAACTTCACTTTTGGAACCCCTTTGCAAAATTAGAAATATATATTTACATGCACCTTATTTCTCCTTATAAATAAGTTATTCAAATAGCCCTCGAAATAATATTTCCGACGATATATAATATGCCCCATTTCCAAAATAAATTGAAACTTTTACATATATATATGTCAACCTCCATTAATTGCACATAGGTCGGCCCTCCATTAATTTAAACTTAAACTTTAAAATTTAATATCTTCATCACCGGAGGTCTTTTTTCAATGAAACAAAATTCCACCTTGGATTTTAATAAAATCCCTTTCCACATAAGCCCACAATGGTTTTAAATAAAACCTTTTATTTTGCTTGCCTTGGTTTTCATAAAAATCCTGTATATATCCATGCTCTCCAAAATATCATAGATGATTATCTATGAAGTGCTTTTGCCACCAAAACCAAATATGATCCATGTGAAATCAATGACAACATAAAATACCTCAAATTAACTCAAATTTCCAACAATATCCCCCTGTGTCATTGATGACAACACCTCTAATGCAAACACCACAATCATTGCAAAAACTAACTCTGAGAATAAAAGTTGCTCCCCCTGACTCAATACTCTCTATGGAGGCTGCTCTCCCTAACTCAATACTCTCTTTGGAGGCTGCTCCCCCTAACTCAAATCTCTACCCATTTGACATCAATGGCAAAAGGGACATCTATGGGGCTAAAAAATATGACTCTTATGCATAGCCCCCTCACCACCTTCTCTCTTGAGGTGATTAATTTTGGGGTGAGAGTATCTTTACTCCCATATTACATTGATTATTTACTCTATCAACTTCTGAAGTAGGGAAAAATGGTGCACCAAATGATGTAAAACAATATGTGTATCTACCCCATCTCGCTCATGAGCATCAAAAAGGAAGCATGCATGTGAAAAGGAAAGAATACCAAACAAAAGGAAATGAAATAAAGCAAGTCTCTTCTCATTAATTTGTTGGATCAGATCCAAGGTTACACAGAAGTCCCCTTGAGGGCTCAAAATGTGATACAATTTTTACAATATTGGGTGCCCAAGGACCAATTCCTTCAAGGAATCAAGGTGCACATCCAATGTTTCTCCTCGTACCCACAATCGAGGTGGGCGGGCCAATGCCACCGCTGCTTGTATATTTAATCTCTGATGTCTGATATTCCTTCCCAATGCCTTCTAAGAACCTGCACCTGCACACAAGGAAGCCAAAGGGGTCAAATAGCAAGGGTGTATGGTGAAAACATGCAATCCCCACAGGGGCAAAATAGCGCATATATTAAAAATATATCAAAACATGTCCAAATGACTTGAAAATTTGTAGAGATGTTAAATAGGATGTTTTGGGAGGATATCACCAAAAAAATATCAGAAATTGCATCTGTAGACCCCTCGATTTTGCGTCGCTCGCCTGCAACCTACGAAAGAGAAGACAAGCAAATCCCGAACCTAAACATATCCAAAACTCATGAAATTTGGTCAGTATGCATAAATTGACATTTTAAGACAACCCATATGATTATATTTTCAAATTGGGTCCCAGATCCACCTGCATCAAACTGGGGTGCCCGGATGGGCCCTACGAGCCTACGAAAACTTAAAAATGCTATAACTCTGTCAATTTAACTCCAAATCACCTGAAATTTGAACTGTAGCATCATGGGATAATATATAAAAATAATAATTAAAAATAGTAGTGAAATTGTGTAATAATTTACCCTCATCCCAGGGGACGATGGTGACTACAACTATTTGGGGGCACCCTAGGAGGGGATACCCACCAATTCCGACCACTTTTTGCTACCAAAATCACTATAAGATGTTCCTAAACAATATAAGGTGTGTTTTCATCGAATTTGGTGAAGAAATTCACCCGGATGGAAAAGTTATGCTCGGATTACCTTCTTGAAGTCACCCGGTAACCTCCTTGGCAAAAGAGAGATTCCGAGGGCAAAAAGGTGCAATAAGGTGAGGGGAAATCTCAGAAGCACTCCATTGCATATCCTAGAACTCCTATATATGTTTTGTGTGGACATTGTATCCATTTTATAGCCCAAAGGGGCTCATGTGCAAAAAGGCATGCAAGGGCATGCATGGCAGGAGGTGCCACTTGTCAAAAGGGAGGCATGCAATGGATGTGGAAGAGAATCTCCAATTTGGGCCTCCATTAAGAAGTGTGTCATAAGGATTCAGTGCCCTCTGACCCGCATGCTCCATATGGCATGCTAAATGGCAGTTTCTAGGTGCCATTTGTCCCAGATTTGACTTTTTTGGGTCAAACTTGCTCACCGTCCCACCCTGGGACGATGGCTCACCACCATCCCAGGGTGGGATGGTGGGAATATACCACGTCCTAGGGTGGGACGATGGTGAATTTTGGGCCAAAACCTCCCAAAATTGGGCCGATAGCCTCCAAAACCCTTTTGGAGTGGCTAGAACCACTGTGAGCCTCCTGAGGGCTGCCCAAGGGGCCATATGATGCCAATTTGATCATTGTTTGTGGATGCTTAATCAGATTTACCATATTTTAGTGTCTATAGATGCCCCTTTTTGAGATGCATTGTGTGCAGCACAGCATTGAGCAAAAATAGATGACCAAAATGTTGAATGATTAAGGTTACTCGATAACCTAACCAACTTTAGATGCCCCAATCATGAAAAGGGCGTGTGTTCTTGAATCCTTGTTTTTGACTCATTAAATGAGCGTGCCTATGCTTGAACATTGTCCATCATGAAAGGCTAAGGCCCATGACTTCATGATTTATGATGTGATATTATGTGCTTGTTTGCTGCCCCAAGTAGGAGCATGATTGTCTTTATCGAAGATTCATTGAACGAACGCAATTCGCATAATTGAGTGTGTGCTTGCTGATTTGGACTGAGTATGACTACCCCCTCAAGTGATGAGTCGATGAGGGAATGACCAGTGAGAAAAGCGACGAGTCGCTTGACCCAATTGACTTAATTTTGGTGGGTTTTGGATCTTTTATTTAGCTTTTTGTGTTGTTTTTGTTGTGTTTTAATTGTTTTAATTGTTTTTGAATTTTTGAGTTTTGATGAGATTTCATAGAAGAATACCTCATCAACATTGGATGCCCCAACCATGGAAAGGGTATGCCTCTCAGAATTAATGCCTTCGACAAGTTAAGGAACTTGATTTTGGTGTTCTTTGGCATATTGGCAAACAAGCTTAAGTCTAATCCTAGCCTTGGTGGCAGTTGGAAGATGAGCTCAAGTCTACGCTTTAGCCTAGCCTTGATGGCAATTAGGAGATAAGCTTAAATCAAATCCTAGCCTTGATGGCAATAGGAGATAAGCTTAAATCAAATCCTAGCCTTGATGGCAATAGGAGATAAGCTTAAATCAAATCCTAGCCTTGATGGCAATAGGAGATAAGCTTAAATCAAATCCTAGCCTTGATGGCAATAGGAGATAAGCTTACTAGTTTGCTTGAATTTGCTTTTGATCTTTTGCTTATTTGCCCCAAGCAAAGGGGGTGCATGACTATCTTTGGCAATGATTCACAAGATGAACACGATTAACTTGATTAAGTTATCCATTGTTGATTTGGATTAAACATGTTGTTATTATGACCAATGGACTTAGTGGATGCCATTGGGGCATTTGAAGGGATGACCAAAGGGTTTATGGATACCTTTGGAGCATTTGGGTGACCAAAGGGTTTATGGATACCTTTGGGGATTTTTGAGGTTGATTGCTTAACTGTTTGATTGCTGATTAGGGGAGGTATGATACCAATAATGCCCTAGTTGATGTTACAAAAATGTTTGCTTGATTTGCAATTATGATAATTTGGAGCGTTAGATGCATTATGTGTTATGATCTATGGATGCATTGATGGATGCATGTGTTGTACTATGATGTTATTTGATGATATGCAATGTGTGTATGCATAATGAAATGGATGATCTATTGATGTGTATTGATGGAATATGAACACTATATGACATACTATGTTAGCACCATAGACTGTATAGAATTCATCAATTCATGTGGAATATTGTCATGAGACTATGTAATGGATTTGTGCAAATGGAAACTGACATACATGTGATAAAATGGAATGAATAAAATGAATGTTCTAGAAGGCCTATGAGGTTTTCATGAGACTCAAACACTCTAGTCAACTGATCAAAAGTTGTATACTAACCATGCAAGACTTTTTGACAAGGTATGAATCTGTTAGGATGACCAAGATACTCAATATCCCTATGTGTGCAAGTGAGTTCATTCCTATGAGATGCATAAAGATACCGCCATTGACAAGTAGGCTA
Organism: Wollemia nobilis; assembly: GCA_028583015.1. NCBI lineage: Eukaryota > Viridiplantae > Streptophyta > Pinopsida > Araucariales > Araucariaceae > Wollemia > Wollemia nobilis. Next base: position 242,132 of record JAQPPZ010007329.1, read on the forward strand.
TCCACCAAACCTGTAATGAGGATCACTCTATGAATGCCACAATCCGAAGTTCTGTACTTAGTTGGATTAGACCACTAGGTAGTATAGGTGACCAAAAGCTAGCTCATCCACATGCAAACATTGGTCTACACACATGCAAAGCTAATGTGGTAGACATATCGTCATGCATTTAGGATACCGTCATTGTCGGATAGGCTATCCACCAAACCCGTAATGAGGATCACCTAAATGGTTTTTCAAATGCTGAGAATTCCAAGGATTCAAGCTCAGGCACCTTTCATTTATTCAATTTATTGGGATACTTGCTCTCATATATAGTGATGATAATCACTGTTTATTTTTCTCTTGAGCAAGGGATTTGAGTAGTGGTGATAACCACTGGTATTTTTTATTGTTGCTTTTTGAGGATTTTGATTTCAAAGTTGAGCTTGTGGGATTTTTGTCTTGTGAATGGTATTGATCCTTTAGGCCTTGGGGATGACTACCCATCCTTCTCAGGGACGTGTAGTATGAATCCTTACGACTTTAGGGATCAAAGGTGTTTGGGAATTTTTCTTTGGAATGGTATTGATATTTTAGGCCTTGGGGATGACTACCCATCCTTCTCAAGGACGTGTAGTATGAATCCTTACGACTTTAGGGATCAAGGGTGTTTGGGATTTTTGATAGTGGTGAAAACCACTATTTATTTTTGGGAATTGGGTAAGGAAGAGCTTGTTCTTTGGCCAATTCTCAGCATCCTTGAACCATTCGCACAGGGGGATGAGCAGGATAAACTTTTCGCTCAAGGTACCCTAGACCACTTTGTGGGTTTCATATTTCCTTTCATAAAACTTGGATTTATTAGTGTGAAATGTGTTGGGATTTGATGTATACGAGGCACAATCTAAGCAAGACTCTACCTCCTAAAAATCTCGCTAGCCTTCTACAAAATCTGAGAAGAAACTAGATATGGCTAAGTGATCGAAAACCCTAATGACATTCTAAAAACAAATGACTAAGTGAAGGGAATGGACACGACTATGGGAATGTATGAAATGTAGATGGAAATGATAAGTAACTATGGAATGAGGTGAATGATGACCTTGACAACATTGATTGTGAATTGTGACTAGTGTACCATCTTAGTGCTAGACATGTATGAGCCACTCTAAAATGCAAAGTGTAAATGATGATTATGCCTAATGCAAGTGATAATGCAATGGTATGCAACTTGATGAGAATGCAATATTTTTGAATTTTTGAAATTTTGATAATGCTTTTTTGAAATTTTGATTGGTATATATGTATGAAAGTGCAATGCGATGCAATGTTTTTGTATTTTGATGTTTTGATGATTTTTTATATATATATATATATATATATACATATGACCAACGGGCTTATTGGGGCCATTGGGGCATTTGGGGGACCAAAGGGCTTATGGATGCCTTTGGGGCTTTTTGGTTGACCTAGATGGTTCTAGACCTAGGAGATTTCTTTGGGGGGAGGATTTTGTGACCAAAGGGCTTATGGATGCCTTTGGGGATTTTTGGGTTGACCTAGATGATCGTAGATAGTCTAGGAGCATTTTTACTTGACCTAGATGGTGAAAACCCGCTAGGAGCCTTTTGGGTGACCTAGATGGTCAACGACACTTAAAAAGTGTCTACGACTACCTAGGGGCATTTGGTTGTGACCAAAGGGCTTATGGATGCCTTTGGGGATTTTAGGGTTGACCTAGATTATAGATAGTCTAGGATTAGTATAGACCAATAAGCAGGATGGAAAAGGTTATGGAGCCTTTGTTTTAGGTGACCTAGATGATAGAAGAAGAGTTTTAGACCAGAGAAACCTAGAGTTTGGGGACCAGACTAACCTAGGGGATTTGGTTGTGACCAAAGGCTTATGGATGCCTTTGGAGCTTTTAGGGTTGACCTAGATGATCGTAGATAGTCTAGGAGTATTTTTAGGTTGACCAAGCGATATGTAGATACCCTTGGAGCCTTTTGTAACTTTGCTTACTTTGTGTTCTTAGGAGGAAGGTGCAATACCTTATATACCCCCAACATTTACTGTGATTGATGTGATGTTAAACAGGACCTATCCTAATGCAAGTATAATGGCTGAAAAATACCTAATGCAAAGCAATTAAAGTATGCAAGGGTACATGCCAAATGTTTTTGTGTTTTAATGTTTTGCAATATTTTTGAAATTTTGATTATTTTGAATGTTTATGGATTTTGACATTTTATGATTTGTTTGGATTTTTGGTGTTTTAAATTGTTTTTGAATTTTGAGTGTTTTGCGAGGGGGAAGGCACGATACCTTAGGCACCCCCAATGTGTGTGCTACTCAATGAAGGTGAGAAAGGTGTGATATCATTAGAGTTCTCACTATGATTCATTGGTTGTGATGTGGATGGTGGGGAAGGTATGCTACCTTTGGGTTGCTCAAAGTGGTTGGCAGATGTTGTGTTTGCTTCGTGTATGGGCCAGAGGTCTTGGAAGTCTCCTATCGGTTGGTTGTTAGGAGCAAGAGGATTGCCCACCGGAAGCTCTCACCTCTCGATCATATCCTGAACTAAATATCTAAAGGGATAACATGTCTGGATGTCATGACCTCTTTGTCTATGGTAAACACAGTATAGATCTTTCCTGTGTGCCTTTGATCTACGTTTGTTAGGTTTCAATGGATGGATCTCGGGAAGCGTGATTGCTCGTGCCTCATACAATCGATTGAAGATTGATGCTAAGGGCTCTGATAAATGAGTATATTGTCTTTGCTTTTGTTGTAGATGGTTTTTGGCCAATGGAGGCTGAGCCTGGTAATTAGGTTGCATTGGTAATTGCGGTGGGGGAGCTTGGTTTAAGGGTTCAGGGATGCTTAGAACCACTTGATTGATTGGGGCTACATTTTGTTGCGTGTTACCACCTTTAATGTTCTTGTTTGGCTGTTCCCCTTTGTGGAGTCGTACATCACCCTCCTGGACCTTGATGTCCTCAATGATTTGGGCTTGTGCTAAGGCCTCCTCGAATGTTTGATATCATTGTAATTGTAAAAGAAGTGAAATCTGCTTTGAACAACTTCTAGTAAACATTCGGATGAGTTCCATTGTGGGTAGGGTGAAAGGTAGTTTTAACATCACCTTTCTCCATCTATTACCATACTCCATGACTGGCTCATCATCAAGTTGATGAAGGCTAGACAAGTCAGTCAAGTTTGTCCTTTTCTTAGCGCTAGAGGCAAAACGTCCCAAAAATGCATCGGCCAATTGCTCAAAGGTGTTTATGCTATGACGTGGTAGATGATTATACCATTCTAAAGCATCTCCAGATAATGTTGTAATGAATATTCTCAACATCAAAGGGTCATAATCTTGAAGATGAGAGCACTTAAGAATGAAGCTTGTCACGTGCTCTTCTGCATCTTCATCATCTTTGAAATCTTCAAGTTTGGGCATCTGGAAATTCGATGGGTATGTCAGTGATGACACCGATGGATGTACAGGCTGATTACTAAGCTGCTTTAGTGTGGGTTTTTGATAACCCAAAATTTGATCTGGCTTTTCTAATGCCTTCAACCGATCAGCTAGCACTTTGTATGGCCTTGATGACATAATATGATCATCCTGTTGTCGCCCTTTATTAGATGAAGGAGGTCACTTTTGATGTTGAGGTGGATGATAAGTATGATCATTAGGTACCTCATCATAACTGGGTTCGGGGTAGGCATCTATTTGATCTTGATGTTCCCATTGGGACTCTTCATATGATTCCTCCTCGTATTGATCTTGGTACTGTTGAGGAGTATGAGGCTTTTGATGATAACTAGATAATGGCCTTTGATGTTGAATGCGAGTTTGGCATGGCCGAGGGGGAATATTTTGAGATTGTATTGGGTGTCTTGCCCATTGTTGCATCCTATAGGTGCTAGGTGTAAGCACAACTTTAGGTACTGCATTATGTAATTGCTCTTGTTGTATCTTTTGTTGTTCTTGTATCTTTCGTTGATACAACTCTTGTAGGTGTGCTCGTTGTGAGTCCACCCATTGTTGATGTACTTGTTGTTGAGCCAACTGGAGTTGATCCGTATGTTGTTGCCTATTAATATTTGGCCTAATTGCCTGATGAGTATGATCTGGTTGCTCCGTTGCATGGGGTTTGTGTATCCTCATATTTGAAATATGGATGGGTTTATCATGTCTTTCCCCCCTAGTAGGGTCTAATGCTTGTTTTCCATGCTCCCTAAGGATCACATTACCTTGAGACTCTGATTTATGAATTGGCTCTGTATAGTCCGATGATGTAGAGCCACCATATGGTTGCACCAAGTACTCTTCACGAGGAGTAGGTAGATGGTTGGGATCTTCTCCCTCATCTATTAGGAAAGCCTCATATTCAGTTTTGGATGTAAGCTCTATATATTCAGGCTGCATCGATGTGTGGATGTTGAGTGCTCTCTGTGAGGAGTATGAGGGTGACTTGCTCGATCAAATGGGGTGGTTTGCTCATCCAGGCTAGGCCATGGTGTACTCTCATGTTCATATTCTGATTGATGTATAGAGTAAGTTGGGGTGTGAACCCATGATATTGATCTATTAGACCCCTCAATGGGCAGATTATTTTCTATATAGAATTCTATCAAGGTATCCCAATCAGGGAGTTTTCCTAGAGGACCTATGGGTGCTTCCCTAGTAGGGGTATCTCGAAGGTTTGCCCCCTAGGGATGATTTTGTTGTTATGATAGGACCTAGGATGCCATTCAGGTATGGGCATGTCCTCTAGAATTATTTGGAGATATTCACTAGCTATGGAGCTTGAATCTCTCACTAAATTGGAGGTCTTGTTTTCAACCGCCTTTGGACCAAATTGGTAAAACGGGGGTCCGTCGGCCATTTTTAGAAAATTTTGACTTTCCAAAAAATGTTATAAGTGTTATATATCAAAATGATCAGTGCGATGAGCTGATCATAATGGGCTAGGTCTCCAAATTATTTTTTTTGGGTCAAAAATTTGTATTTTTGAAATATTTGGCCCACCGGGGCCCGTGGGGAAATGCCCACTTTTAGGATTTTTTGGGAAATTTTGAACCGTGAAGATTTAGGACTCAAAATTTCTAGGAGAGGTGCCCTAGGGGCTAACTAAGACAACAAAACAAATTTGGCACTTTTTGGAGTTGTCTAGCCCACTCTATGACTATTTTAGTGCAGTTTTTCGCTATTTTCGGGGTTGAAAATAGAGTAAAAATAAAACCAAAATAACTTTTTCGTTATAGCTCCATTTTGCACGATTCTTGAAGCATTGGATGCAGAATCAAAAAGTAGATTTTTTTTGAAACCCTATTTTTTGAAAAATTAGGGTTAGGGTTTTGTCCCAAATAACAAAGAAACACACAAAGCATACAATATGATTATCTTTTTACTGATTAAATGTGTGTCCTAAACTGGTTTCAGTGTGTTTAGATTTGTTGTTGTTCTTTGCTCTTGTTGTGGAATTAGAATGAGGGAACTCAACCAAAGTGGTGACTAGGGACACTAGTGCCAAACATGATTTCTCAAAAGAGTCTAGGGTACACCGCTTAAATCCCAATGGGGGGTTCGCCTAGCTCTTCCACTCTGAAACAATGTTTCCAACAGTGGGAGGCAGTTTGAACATTAGTGACCTATTCCATATTGAGAGAGTGCCCTATTCTATCTAAGGAATATATGGGCAAGCTGGTGGAAGGAGGTGAAATCCAATGTCACCAGTCTGAATTGGGGGTTGGTGATGAAATCCAACCTTACCAATGTTATAGTGGAACGTGCAAGTGTGTGTGGTTCCTTTTAAGCCCAAAGAAAGTAAGCAAAGAAGCATTCAATGATCATTCACTAAATGCATGCAATAGGTGTGTTTTAATTTCAAAAATCTAGGATAAAAGGAACCTACAAATGTCACTTATAGATGCAAGCCCTAAATGCTAACCTACCCATTGGGTAAGCCACAAGCAATCAAGCCATAAAGATGCATTGCTACTTCAAATTTCTTTTGATTTTTCTTCTTCCTTTTGCTATGTGATGTTATAAGAAAAGAAAAAATGTAACTTTTAACCTTTCTATGCAAGCAAATGAAGCAAGAAAACTGATTTTTGATAGTCTCTAAAAATGTAGCAGAAAAACAGAGGGTTTAGGCACTTACTTTGTCCATTTTGAGCTCTCCAAATTCTGAATTTTTGGGCAGAAATCTCTCTGTTTCACCACCGCTCTAGGGTGGGATGATTAGAAGCCTCACCACCATCCCAGGGTGGGATGGTGAAGCCACCATCCCAGGGTGTGCCAGATAAAGGCTCTGCCACCATTCCAGGGTGGGGAGGGGAGCACCTGCAACACAAAAAGGGCAAAAATTGCAAAATTGAGGTCAGATTTTCACCCAAATCATAAGGGACAAGGGTCCCACCATGATCACCACTGAATTAGGGAAAAATGGTGCACCAAATTATGTAAAAAAATATGTGTATCTACCCCATCTCGCTCATGAGCATCAAAAAGGAAGCATGCATGTGAAAAGGAAAGAATACCAAACAAAAGGAAATGAATCAAAGCAAGTCTCTTCTCATTAATTTGTTGGATCAGATCCAAGGTTACACAGAAGTCCCCTTGAGGGCTCAAAATGTGATACAATTGTTACAATATTGGGTGCCCAAAGACCAAGTCTTTCACGGAATCAAGGTGCACATCCAATGTTTCTCCGCGTACCCACAATCGAGGTGGGCGGGCCAATGCCACCGCTGCTTGTATCTCTGATCTATGATGTCTGATATTCCTTCCCAATGCCTTCTAAGAACCTGCACCTACACACAAGGAAGCCAAAGGGGTCAAATAGCAAGGGTGTATGGTGAAAACATGCAATCCCCATAGGGGCAAAATAGCGCATATATTAAAAATATATCAAAACATGTCCAAATGACTTGAAAATTTGTAGAGATGTTAAATAGGATGTTTTGAGAGGATATCACCAAAAACATATCAGAAATTGCATCTGTAGACCCCTCGATTTTGCGTCGCCCGCCTGCAACCTACGAAAGAGAAGACAAGAAAATACCGAACCTAAACATATCCAAAACTCATGAAATTTGGAAAGTATGCATAAATTGACATTTTAAGACAACCCATATGATTATATTTTCAAATTGGAGCCCGGATCCACCTGCATCAAACTGGGGTGCCCGGATGGGCCCTACGAGCCTACGAAAACTTAAAAATGCTATAACTCTTTCATTTTAACTCCAAATCACTTGAAATTTGAACTGTAGCATCATGGGATAATATAGAAAAATATAATTAAAAAATAGTGAAATTGTGTAATAATTTACCCTCGTCCCGGGGGGACGGTGGTGACTGCAACTATTTGGGGGGCACCCTAGGAGGGGATACCCACCAATTATGGCCACTTTTTGCTACCAAAATCACTATAAGATGTTCCTAAACAATATAAGGTGTGTTTTCATTGAATTTGGTGAAGAAATTCACCCGGATGGAAAAGTTATGCTCGGATTACCTTCTTGAAGTCACCCGGTAACCTCCTTGGCAAAAAGAGATTTCGAGGGCAAAAAGGTGCAATAAGGTGAGGGGAAATATCGGAAGAACTCCATTGCATATCCTAGAACTCCTATCTATTATATGTGTTTTTTTGTGGACATTGTATCCATTTTATAGCCCAAAGGGGCTCATGTGCAAAAAGGCATGCAAGGGCATGCATGGCAGGAGGTGCCACTTGTCAAAAGGGAGGCATGCACTGGATGGGGAAGAGAATATCCATTTTGGGCCTCCATTAAGAAGTGTGTCATAAGGATTCAGTTCCCTCTGACCCGCATGCTCCATATGGCATGCTAAATGGCAGTTTTTGGGTGCCATTTGGCCCAAATTTGACTTTTTTGGGTCAAACTTGCTCACCGTCCCACCCTGGGACGATGGCTCACCACCATCCCAGGGTGGGATGGTGGGAATATACCACCATCCCAGGGTGGGACGGTGGTGAATTTTGGGCCAAAACCTCCCAAAATTGGGCCGATAGCCTCCAAAAACCTTTTCGGAGTGGCTAGAACCACTGTGAGCCTCCTGAGGGCTGCCCAAGGGGCCATATGATGTCAATTTGATCATTGTTTGTGGGTGCTTAATCAGATTAACCATATTTTAGTGTCTACAACTTCCTTCCATGTTTTTATGATATCCTTATCTTTATGAATTACTTGATATTCTTATCTTGAACCTTTTTGTCCTTCTTACCTTGAACATGTTTGGAATTGAGTCCTACACCATCTTGCAATATGCCCAAATTTATTGCAATTAAAACACTTGATATCATAGCATTTGGATGGTGCCCATATCTTGAATTCTTTCTTGAAGTAATTTCCATATCCATTCCTTTCCCGAACCCTATATTTTGAAGCTCTGTTTTCATGACCATTATTACCATGACTTCTGAATTGTGTAGCTCTAAAACCAAAACCATGTTGCTCATTTCCTTTGCACTAATACCAAACCCACCACAACAAAAAACAACCACACCAACACATTTTCTTTTTTTTTATTTTATAAAAAAAAAACAATTTTATTAAAATACAAATCCCATCCAAAAAAAAAAAAAAAAAAAAAAAACCTAATCTTTTTTTTCCGTCCATTATTGACCATTATCATTATGATCATCTTCAACTTGTGCATTGAATTCTTGAACCTTCTTTGTAACATCTAAAACCTCTTCCTTACCTTTCTCTTCAAGAATTTATTTTCCCTTTGAGCTTGATTCACCTATCTCAAAACAAGAACCAAACTGAATATTTGAAGCCATAGGAACTTTGGAAATTTCCTCAAAAATCTTAGGTGCTTACTTGATTTCATATTTTAGAACTTCCTTTCCTTTTGAGTGTGACTTTTCTTGGAAGTAAGATACAGCCTTAAAATAATTTTCCACTCCTTTTTAAATATTTTCATCTAATTTATCATGTCTTGTCATTGTTACCCTTAGTTATTCATTCATCCTCTCTTCTATCCTTTTTGCATTTTGAAGCTCTTCTCTGAGATTACTGATTGTTTGAAGTAGTTCTTCTCTGATTTTGACATCTGTTCGAATCTTGTTTTCAATATTCCTGCATTCTTCTTTTAGCCTTTTGATTTTTTATTTTTGTTTACTTGGCTCATCCTCTTTCTTTTCTATTACCAAAAATGAGACTTCTTTGTTTTCACTATTGCTAGAATTATCACTAGAACTGTTGCTTTTTTTTCAAATACACTTTCCTTGTTGTAATTATTTTAGTATGTGCAATCATCATCTATATGCCCAAATTCTCCAAATATGAAGCATTTTAGTATCCTTAGACCTTTCTTGTACCTATCTTCTTTCTCAATGGCTATGGCAAGCTCTTCATGTCTTTCTTCAATAGGCACATCTTCTTATTTAGCTTCAATACCTAGGAATAGGTGTTCTTGCTTTTCTTCACTCATTCTAAAGAATGTACATTCTTCTTCATCTGATTGATATTTATCACTGTAATATGAACTATCACTTGCTTCTACAATGTAGTAATATTTCTTAGCCTTACGAAAAATTTTATTCTTCTCATACCTGTTTCACTTGAATCTATTATCTTTGTCATGCTTATGCTTTCCATCTTCTTTTCTTATTTGACCCTATTTTTCATCATCACTGATTTATTCATGTGGACACTTGTATGCATAGTGACCAAGATCACCACACTTGTAGCACCTGAATTTCCTTATATATTTGAAATTCCTTGAGTCCTTATTCCTTTTGATGAAGTTAGCTTCCTCATAATTTTCTAAAACTCTATCTATTTCTAAAACTTTTCCTTTCTCTTTTTCTGAAGCCTTGAAAGCAATATTTTTTATTGGAGCTTGATGTTTACTTACCCTCATCTCATAAGCTATGAGAGTACCTTGCAATTTTGTTATTGTTAACTTGTTGATATCCATTGTTTCTTCTATTGTTGAAACCTTTGCATCATATTTCATGGTAAGTGATCTCAAAACCTTTTGAGTAACTTCTGATTATTTCATCTCAAAACCTAGGCCTCTCATAGTGTTAGTAATCTCATCAACTCAAAGTAAGAACTTTGCAATATCTTCAGAATCTTCCATTTTCAATTCCTCAAATATTTTTCTATGAGTTTGTAATTTTTCCAGATTTACCTTGGAATCTCCTTCACAAGTATTCCTCAACTTAGTCCACATCTCATTAGCTGAAGTACATACCATGAAATTTGCAAAATCTATTTCATGTAGCCCACTCAAAATACAATTCATTGCTCTTGCATTTATCTTAACCAATTTACTGGTAGTCTTATCTTCCTCGGGATCACCTTCAACCCTATACTCTTTTTCAACCATTTTCCATACCTCATATCCTTATGATATCAAGTAGTTATTCATCCTCATGCTCCAAAAAGCATAATTGTTACCATCAAACAATGGAGCCTTATTTGTAGATAATCCATTCTATTAAGCCATATGTGTTCTTGTAGAATCTACCCTCAAGCTGTTAGATTTTTCAAAGGAACCCACTCTGATACCAATTGAAGAACACAAGCTTATACTGAGAGGTAGGGGGATGAATAGTATAAGACCACTTTTTACTTTCTTTCCAAACCAATATCAATTAATGTCCTTAATTGCAATAACCAAATATAGAAGTGTGCATTAATAAATCAGATAGCAATAGTAAGCAAGAGCACAAGTCATCACACACAATTGAGACACAAGATTTAACGTGGTTCCCCCAATGTGAGGTACTCCACATATAAAATATTTTACCAAAAATTTTGTAATCAATCTCTTTGGGAATCACTCCCAGTTATAATGTTTATAGATCTTTATCCAAAGGAGATGTTGATCCCCTAATATCAAGTTTGTGGATCTCTTCCACAGGAGAAATATTTACCCTTTTACTCTGGCTATGTGATCTTCTAGAAGCCTCTGTCTCTCTGCTACACTAACTGGTGGACCTCTCTCCACTTGAAGACTCCTCACTTAGATCTGTCTTCAACTGTGTTGGTTGTTGGATATCTATCCACTAAGACTATGTCCTTTGTACTCTATCACCTCCAAAGCTCTATCAATAGGCTCAATAAGAACCTGCTCAATAGGCTCACACAAAACCTGCTTAACAAGCTCATACAGAACATGTCAAATATGCGCTATCAAGCTCACCAAGAACTTGCCCAAATATTCTATAGCAAGCTCACCAATAACTTACCCAAATCTGCTCTAGCAAGCTCACCAAGAACTTGCCCAAATATGATCTAGCAAGCTCACTAAGAATTTTCCCAAATTTTCTCCAACAAGTTCACTAAGAACTTGTCCAAACACTATCCTCAAATATGTCCCAACACTATCCTAAAATCCATTCCAAAGGCCTTCTCAAAGGCTCAATCAATCATGCTCAAGTAGTACTCAAAATGAACTCAACAATAAATGGTAATATCAACTCAAATTAACTTCATAGAAGCATAAATAGAATTGTTAGAGACTCAATATGTTCTAATCTCACTCTCAACCCAAATAAATCTCAACTCAAAATAGAATGATGGAATAATTTTTCATAGAACTTGAACAATCACTTCACACATCACTTGACTAGGCTCAATCAACTCAACTGAACCAATAATCACAGGGAACAACTCTTTCTCACACAACCCTAGTCCAAGTATGTATCAACCAATTCAAATGTTTCCAACAATGCTAAACCACAAATCTCACATAACAATGATACTCATGTTATTTTCTAACTCAAGTTATTTCACAACCAATGGGCTTCAACTATGCTTATCAAACAAGGTTTAGACACAAATCTTAATTCAGAAAACCTTGAAGCATTCAACCAACCACTTTCGAAAAGGAAACCACAAACAATCCTTTTCCCTCCAATGATATTTCAGAAATCAACCACCATAAACAATCAATAGGAGAATGTGCCTATACATTTTATGAAGATGAAAAAACCTCTTTGTAAATTTACGGCAATCACAAAATTCTTTTGCCAATCTTCACCAGGGTTAGTAGATCACAAAATAATCAACATTACTCCACTTTTCAATAATCATAACCAAGGCCTTTAATTGTACAACTTCCTTATCTCTCCTAAAACCACTTGTACCATAAAATAAAATAAATAAAAACATTGCATAACCTTTTCACTCCCAAAACCACTTATACCATAAAATAAAATAAATCACAATATTGCATACCTTGTCACCTCATGAAAGAATTAATCCTCTTGAAAAAGAACAAGGCAAACTTCACTTTTGGAACCCCTTTGCAAAATCAGAAATATCTCTTTACACACACACTTTATTTCTCCTTCTAAATAAGTTAGTCAAATATCCCTCAAAATAAGATTTTCGAAGATATATAATATGCCCCCTTTCCAAAATAAATTGAAACCTTTCCATATATATATATATATATATGCCAACCTCCATTAATTGCACATAGGTCAGCCCTCCATTAATTTAAACTTAAACTTTAAACTTTAATATCTTCATCATCGGAGGTCCTTTTTCGATGAAACAAAATTCCACATTGGCTTTTAAGAAAAGCCCTTTCCACATAAGCCCACCATGGTTTTAAATAAAATCTTTTATTTTTCCTACCTTGGTTTTCATAAAAACCTTGTATATATCCATGCTCTCCAAAATATCATAGATGATTATCTATGAAGTGCTTTTGCCACCAAAACCAAATATGATCCATGTGACATCAATGATCCATGTGACATCAATGACAACATAAAATACCTCAAATTAACTCAAATTTCCAACATCTACTACTAAAACAAGGGAAATTAGGTATCAAACCCTCATTGCATGTCTAAGGTGCAGTGAGCACTGTTAGCCATGGCTGACAGCCGCGACTAAGCTAAAAATGATCTTGCTCTCCAAATTTAGGCTTAGATCTCAAATTCTCCTTGTTGAATTGATTATCAAGGGTCACCTCAATGTCCTTTGATGTATTGGTGGTGTGAATTATCTGAATTGATGATAAAATTGTCTCAATTACGTTTCTTGATTCTCCTAGACCTCTAGGACCTTCATGGCTTTGAATGCATCCATGATATCCAATTGTGTAGCAAAAGTGTTCCTCTCAAAGGTAGCAAATGAGACTACAATTTGATAGGACTTTGCTACGTTTCCACTCGAGATTCTTCCAGAATTCTCATAAATTTGAAGGGGGATCTTATAACACATTGAAGGCCTTTATCTAGCTTCATGAAGAAGCTAAGAACAAGAAACTAGCAGTTGGAGCAGTTGGATGGAAATTTCTAGAGGCTTCCCTACCCAAAACTCATTTGGATTCATCGCCTAGGCCGTTGTAATTGATTATGTATCTAAAACTACTTTGAATCTAGTCGTGGCTCTAGGCACAGCTAGAAATGTTATCCACGGGTGTTAGTCGTGGATAAGGCTAAGTTAGCCAAATTTGCCCAAATTGAGTGGTTAAAACCACTGCTTCACCTTGGAGTTGTCCAATATCATTCATATGGTTTGTTAACACGTCCCATATGAGTAGTCGCCTTGACATGACACATTTTAGGTGTCTACAGATGCCCCTTTTGGGATTTTTTGTGAGAATGAACAACTCTGAGCAAAAATTGACCTCCTAAAATTATGTCGTAGGTTGAATTATGACCATTGATCTGATCAATATTAGATGCCCATTCATGCTAAAGGACACACATCTTAGAATCATTACTTCCAACTAAGGGAAGGCTTAAATTTGAACAAACTTTTGCAAGCTCTAGTGATGATCAAGTAGCTTCAGTGCTACTATAGGCTTTTGCACCATATATATCCGAAAGGAGGAGAGCTACTAACTTAACTATCATAGTTGCTTTTTTCCCCAAAAAAGGTAAGCTTATGATAGTCTTTGGCAATGATTCGTAAGGTGAATGTAATTTGACAAGACCGAGGGATCTATGATCAAGGGTTATTTTATTGACTTTAATTATGAATATGATATAATGACTACCCCCTCAAGTTATGAGTCGATGAGGGTAGGACAATTAATAAAGTGACGAGTCACTTGACCACAACGATTGATCTAAACTATTTAAAGTTTAGCATTTTGATTACATCTATGATTTGTTGTTTTTTAATCTGAGAGTAAGATCTTTAAGGTTTATTTTTTTTGCTCTATTCTTCAATAAAATTTTGATATTATCATAGATGATATTTCCATCTACATACCACAATGATATAGACCCTTGTTTAGAAAATCTTATTTTTTATTGTTATAATTGTTGTCTTCAAGATTTTAAGTGTGCTAATTCTCTCATCTAGATTTATTTACCCCTTTATGGTTACAATTATTTATTTGTGAATTTTCTATTATCATATTTGATAGCATTAATATTAGTATTAAACTTCTAATATCCTTGTACATGATGCTATTATCAAAGGATTCTTTTATATTCAAATCATATTTGATATCTTTCATAGTTTCTTTTACCTACTTGACAAGTTTCTATAAATTGTTAATTTATTATAGGAATCATTAAACCTCTTGATTTAAACATGAGACTTATCCTAGTGAATGTTATATATTTTTAGATGATCTCTTTTAAATCCCATTGATCTTTTCCTTATTTAAATAATTATTAAAGTATTTTATTTCTTTCCATAGTTTGTTGATTAAGTGATATCCTTTTTGTTTAGATGTTTGTAGCTAATATCTTAAAACTTGTCTTCTTTTTTACCAGAACCAATTTCCATTTGTAGTTGATCTCATTATTTCTTGAGTTCATTAGTTTTGTAATTATTTATATGTTGGCCTACTTCATATTCTTTGCTTACATCTTACACCTTTTGTTTTTTTCCAAATATCATTAGTAGTTTATTACAATGGCATTAGTGTTCTTGACTACCAACTTCATTTTATTCCCTATTGTGATATAGTTGAGATCCAATTTATATGACAGAGCTATGATATAACTACTATATATTTTTTCTAGGATATTTATAAGTTATTGAAGTAAAATAAAAGTTATATACTTTCACCTCTAGTCATGGCTATAGTTAAGTAGTCAATGCATTTGAATAGGGTAGCATAAATTTTCTAAAACTTTATCTCTATAATTTTATTTTTTATTGTAGAATTAAAATATAGCACAACAAGATTTATTCATAAGCATTCTTCTAGGTATGGTTTTTAGTTTTCATGCACAAGACTCAAATGGTGATAGTAGAATAAATATAACTTATACATAGCAAAATAATCATAATTCATGAGCAAAGATAGATAATAGTAATAATAAGAACTATAGAGCTTGGACAATGACAGCAATGGTATTTTTATTATATAAAAGCAAAATAGTGTGTAAAAAAGGCTCATTGGGATGCCTCTAGGGAGTGGATTTTGTCCTTCTATCAAATCTCTAACTCCAATGGTCTAACTCAATGAATATATCTTGCACTCTCACTCAACAATCCCTCAAAAATCCTATTAAAATATAACACAATCCTATGTATCCTTAATATACCCTTTAACTGAACTCTTGTGATATTTTTGGGGTAGCTCTAGAAGATAAAACTAGGGTATCAGTTGGGTAGTCGAAGAGATTTCTGGTTATTGTGGATTTAAATACAATATTGTTGCCCTAGAAGGACCCAATTGGGACACCTTCGGATCCTCTTCTAGAGAGACATAGTTCTTTTGTAGATTTGTTAAAGGATAAATCTCCATCAAAGACTTAAGAAGCAAAAAAAAATACATTAAAAATGCTCTTTACGACTGTTGGAAATAGATCAACATCTCAAAGAGTTAATGGATGCTTTCCATAGTCAGAATCAAGGCCAAAGATTGTCATTGATCAAAGGATGGTCGAAGAAACATTTTTATATAGAGCCAATCATGATTTGATCTATAAATTCATGGGTATTCACCCTACCCTAAATTTTTTGCATTCCTGGATCCAAAAAAATTGGGAGCCTCTTGGTGAGTATTATTTGTGGTTTATTAGCAATGAATATTTTATTGTTAGTTTTACTTTACTTGCCAATATAAATAGGGCTTTCAAATCATAAAAGAGGAATCATGATCCGACAGGATTATTTGTTCAAACCTGGAAAGTGGTATTTGATCCTTGAATTGAACCTACTGTTGTCCCGATTTGGATCTGTTTGTATGCACTTCCAATGGAGTTTTGGAGTGAGCAGGTATTGGAAATTATTGGCAATTCCCTTGGAATACATTTGGGTGTTTCCAAAGACATAATAGAAGGAAACACAAATTTTTATGCAATATTATGCGTGGAAATGGATCTTAGCTAGCCTCTTTCGGTAGATGTGGAGGTCAAAATTGTAGGACTATCTTGGATTCAACAACTAGATTATGAGGCATTGCCCTTCAAATGTAGATTTTACCACAAATATGGGCATTTAGACCGATCTTTCCCAAATAATATGAACATAAAAATGGAGGCTCCTCTAGGAATTTCAAATATTCCTGAGGGTAAGTCAAAAATCAACAAAGAACCAACCAATATTTTTTAGGGTAAAGAATCACAGGGCGATGGTTTTGAACAACCCAAAATAAGGAGAAGGCAAAAGAAAAAATATTGTAAAGAGCAAACCCAACTCAAGCCCTCCAATAGGTATGAGATCTTTAAGACACTAATGGACCAAGAAGAAGAACAATTCATGGAAGGAGTGGATGGGAATAATAAAAATAATAACATCCATGTTCAATCTCCTCTTTCATCTCCCCCCATCATAGAGCAAGTAATTGAGTACAGTGAGTTACTGCAGTCAAAGAGTTCATGGACATTGATAGTGCATTACCAAGATCAACTGATAAATAAGGATGTCATCATGGGCATAGCAGAAAAGAATAGAGAAAGTCCAACTCTAGGGATAACTTAGGTGGAAAAGAAATAAAAAAATAATAGCTCTCAAGGAGTAGGTAGAAAATCAAATAAGGAATTGATAGCAGTTCAAGGAGACAAACTGATCACTGAAGGATCAGTGAGGCCAATAGATTTTTACTTCTCTCAAGGTAACCAATGATTATACAATAATGGAATGTTAGGGGTTTAAATAATAGAACCCATCAATCTGTTGTTTGAAGACTCTTAGAAAAATGTAAAACAATTTTTTTTCTTATCCAGGAGACAAAAATATCGTTGGATCTTATGTGTAAAATAGTTAACAGAATTTGGAGGGGTGCTGGTCATATGGAAGTGGCTGCCCAAGGGGCCTCAAGGGGGATAGTTACTCTTTGGAACTCTCTTGAATGGACTGCAATAGAACATATATCTTGGAGGGGTGTTCTCACATCACATTTTATAAATAATGTCACAGTTGAACATGTCTTAATTGCAAATTTTTATAGGGCTCAAAACCTATATGGTCAGATGCATCAACAAAAATTTGTGCAAAACATGAGAGTCTCAAGAGAAGAGTTAGTCTGGATTATTGCTAGGGATTTTAATGCTAAATTATCCTCTAGAGATCAGGAAGGGGGAACCCCAATTTTGGACCCAAGGGATCGACTTATGATTGTCCAAGTCCAGGTATTACACTTGGTGGATATTAAATGCCCTGGAATCAACTATACTTAGACTAATAAGAGGAGGAAGCCACATAGTAGGAAGGTGAAGTTAGACCATTTTTTGGTTTTAGATGAGGCATTTGTAAAATGGAATATAAAATTTCATATTTTGGAGGGTCCATTTTTAGATCACTTTCCCATTTTGTTGGAAGGAGGGATCAAGATAGTGCAGCATCACAAACCATTAAAATTTGAAAACTTTTGGTTATAAAAAAGAGGAACTTCAAAATAAAATTCCATAGTGGTGGGAAGAAGGTCGTCTAGCATATGGGACAACAATGTTTAGATTCCACAAACAACTTCATTATGTCAAATATCAACTGAAATAATGGAGGCAAGCTAACAAGATAGACTTATAGGTCCAAAGATCTCCATTGGTGGCCATATGGGATGAGGTTCAAAAAAATTTAGGGAAGGAACAATTATAGAGTAGCTCAAAGAAGAGGATGATGCATTGTGTAAAGCGGTTGAGGACATTGACAACCAAGAGGATACCTACTAGAAATAGAGAGCAAGAACCACTTGGTTATTATAAGGTAATAAAAATACCAAATTTTTCCATCAGACTACTTGTGCTAGGATACAGATGAACAACATGGAAGCTCTTCAATATGATAACAGACACTCCTTTCATACAATTCCAGGTATGCATTTCCATTCAATGGATTATTTTTCTAAACTATTTAAGGAAAGTATTGTGCAAGATGAAGAGGCTCAAAAAGAAGTTATTGATGTCATACCCTCTGTTATATTTGAAGAAGAAAATTAGAACCTAATTAAACCCATTGATATAGAGGAACTGAATAATGTAGTCTTTGGAATGAGCATCGAAAAACACCAGGTCCATATGGCTTTCCAATTGAGTTTTTTGAGGCCTTCTGGGATAACTTGGAGGAGGATGTAATGGTTTTTATAGAGGAGTCCAAAGGTAGTAAAAGAATGCTTAAAACATTAAATCATACTTTCATTGCCTTAATTCCAAAATGGGAGGAGGGGGTACATATTTCATATTATAGACCTATTGCCTTATGCAATGTCATATATAAAATAATCACAAAGGTAATGGTTGAGCGGCTAAAACCTCTTCTACATAGAATTATCTCCTTAGAGTAAGGGGGTTTTGTAGAGGGTAGGGAGATCTTGGATGGTGTGGTTCTAGCTTAGGAGGCAATCCATTCAATGCAAACATATGGTAATAGAGGAATGTTCATAAAATTAGATATGTCAAAGGCTTATGATAGGGTGGAGTGGAGCTTCTTGTCAAAGATGATGGTAGCCTTTGGTTTCTCTCAGGATTAGATAGAATGGGTCATGATATATATTTCTACTTCGACATATTCAATGTTAATCAAGGGTCTTCCCTCGCAACCGTTGAGAGCTACTCGAGGCCTTGGTCAAGGAGATACTTGTTCTTCCTATATTTTTCTCATATTGGCTGAAGTATTGGGTAGACTCATCTTGAGTAGAGACGACAAGGTTTGCTAAAAGATATCAAGGTGGGTGAGAAAGTTTTGACTCACCTACAGTTTGTGGATGACATAGGATTTGTGGGAGTTGCCAACTTTAGGGAAGCATGAATTATTAGAGATACACTTAATGTCTACCTTAGGGCTACAAACCAAGTCATAAATTATAAAAAATCCAAAGTGGTCTTTTTCAATCTTGATCAAAGGCTTCAGGATAAAATTTTAGATATCTTGGGATTCACAAGGACTTCTCTCCCAGTGGTATACTTGGGGGTCACCTTGCATTTTAAAAAACAAAAAACAGATATCTGGAGGAATCTTTTAGACTGTATCAAGGAAAGAGTTAATCATTGGTCTCACAAATTTTTAAGCTATGGGGGTAGATTAAATTTTTTATAGTTAGTCATTCAAGCCATGCCAATTTATAATTTTCCATCCTTGCTGCCCCACATACCATATGGAAAGAGTTGGACAAGATGGCTAGAAAATTTTTATGGGAAGGAGTAAAAGGAGAGAGGAAATGGGCCTTAGTATATTGGGATAAATTAATACAACCCAAGGTAAAAGGAGGTTTGGGACTGAGAATATCAAAGTTAAATAATAAAGCTTTGGCTGGAAAGCTTTACTGGAGTGGATTTCCCAACCAACTTCTTTATTTAGTAGAATCTTAACTAGTAAATATTTGGGATAGGTAAACACTAATGAGGTAGGTCATTTCCCTTTGGATGTTAATGGATCCTTAGTGTGGCAGACTCTCAAGTTAGGATCTCAGGTAGTAAAATATGGATTATTTTGGAAAGTTGGGAGAGAGGAGAAGGCACGATTTTGGACAGATTCATGGGATCAATACCCACCTATCATTGTTGAATTTCTTGAACTACAACCAATAAAAAAAACCATAGAAACTAGGGGTTGGATCCAAATTGAAATTTATTTCAACACTAGTTAGCTGGGGGATTATAAGTTTAAGTAGTTTAATAAGTTGGATGAGTGGCCAATTTCAATCCCTCCGGATTTGACACCCATCATGACTAAAATATTGGCAGAAAGATTTCTCACAGGTAGAGATGAGGAGGATGAATTAGCTTGGGGCTATGGGAGCCTTGATGTCTACATAGTGAAGGATGGATATGATAATATCCTTCTAGATCCTCCTCCTCATACATATTAGGTTGAGGATTGGAGAAATATTTGGCAGTCCAAGGGTTGGCCGAAAGTAAACTTTTTTGCCTAGAATTTCATGCATAATGGTATTCTTACTTTTGATAATCTCATATGTAGGGAAAATATGTAGGGGAATAATTGGTCCATATCAATGTGTTTTATACTACAAGAGTGAGGAAAAAACTAATAAATTGATGTTTGAGTGCCCATTCATGTGTCAGATCTGGGAGAGATGGTTTTTATATTATAAAATTCAAGTTAATGGTGATTTGAATCGGATTAATATTTGGGAAATATGGAAGAGGGGTAGATTTAAATCTAAAGCTATTTGTATTGGTTGGGATATTGTATTAAACTTAATTTTGTGGTAAGTGTGGTTGGAGAGGAATGCCAAAACTTTAAGAGAAATTTTTTCTTCTTTAGATGGAGTTTGGCAGGTCATTTGCAGAAAAGTCATAGAAACTATGGCAGTCTATGTTAAAGAGGAAAACTCAGGTTGTTATTGTGGCAATGGAGAACGAAGTTGAAGTGCAAGAGGGGTAGGAAAGAGCTAGTTGGAAACCACCCCAGAAGGTTGGATTAAAATTAATACTGATGAAGTTGCAAAAGGTAATCCGGGTAGAGCTGGAATTGGAGTGGTTTACCGGAATCATGTTGGAACAGTGATCTATTGGGAACTACAAGGCTTGGGAAGAGCCATAAATAATGAAGCAGAAGCCTTAGATATCAAATATGCTTCTATTTTGGTAGTAAAATAAGGTTACAAGAGGATAATCCTTGAATCAGATTCTCAAATAATGGTTGGACCCCTAGATTGCATGAGGAACTTTGCTTTGAAAACATGGAGGTTGAGGATTCTTGTTACTCAAATTAAATAATTATGGAAGGAATTAGATTATGTGATTCTAGTTTATGTGAGCATATATCTAAATAAAGTGGTAGACTTCCTAGCTAATATGGGCACTAAGAAGGAGGTAGGGGTTCAGTGGTACAGTGACATGGCTATTAAGGATGAGATGATTAGGCAGGTTGGTGAGAAAATCTAGTGCTTAGCTAATTTGGATAACCATTCTAGAAATATTGTTTAGGAGATTTGTGCTTCAATGTAGATCTTCTTTTATAGTTGTAAACAAGTGAACAATCATTGTAGAAATATGGTTTAAGATATTTGGCTCCAATGCAAATCTTCTTTTAATGTTGTACACATGTGTTCTCTTTGGCTAAGGCTGGGAAAAGTCTCATCCCAACTTGTAAATGAGCTATGTTTTAAAACAAGTTTTTTCAAATTATTTTTCAAAAAATATAACACAATCCTATCTAGACTTGTTATCCCTCACTCTCTTGCTTATTTTTAGTGGGCTTTCTTCAGACCTCAAATGCTCAAATTGCTTTCTATAAGGGGGATATTTTTAATTTATAATATCATTGGATACAAATATTACATGGATGAAAAACTCTAGATGGACACATGGTAACATTTTTTAAAGATATCCATTTTATACTTTTCCCTTTATTTCAAATAATTTAGATATACCTTTCATCTTGTACTAGAATATTATTGTAAAATAATATAGTCAACACATCACATGTTTCTAGAGATTCTCCTCATAGATTTTTCCCATGATATCTCTATAATTCCATAAAAATTCCAAACATACTTTAGACTATATTATAATTCTAGATATTTTTTTGAATATTTTACATGATATTGACGTAAAATTATTTATGTACATCATATCTCAAGACACTTGACATTGTGACAAAGAAAATTTACGATGACATTGACACTTTTAATTTTACTATTTATTTTAAGTTTTTCCATGATGTATCCCAATCATTACATTTCTATTGTACTCCTAGATGAATTTTTTATTTCTAAAATCAGTATTCCCTTATGGTCATAATAATCTTCTTAGTTAAGCTACTATATCATAACCATATATAAAAAGGTATTGAATCATAATATTCTCTAATAATTCACTCACTCAAATATTATGCATACTTCTTAAGTTAATATGCATGCAAAAAATATGACCAAATTTTATGTTAAAAATAGTATAATTATAACCTCAATAATAATTTTGGTTCATTATGTGAAGATCAATGTTTGACAAACTAATTTGAATATAAAATGGAAAATCTATAAGAGACTCCACATAGTGAGACCAATCTTAATTAGAAACATAAGCATGATGTTGTATCCTATGATGCCATGGTCAACACTACTAAGATTATTTTATAATAGACATATTTATTTATTTTTATTTACAACAATAGTGATGATAATTATAGTATTTTTTAGAATAATTACTATTGATATGAATGTAGTAGGTACCACTAAAGAACATAAGCTTATAATGAGAGGAGGGGTGAACAGTATAAGATAAAACTTTTTACTTTTCAATCCAAATGATAATATCAACAATATCAAAGTAGTAAATATTGCACACATCATCACACACATGAGAGACATGATTTAACATGGTTCACCCAATGTGGGCTACTCCACGGAGAAAATATTCCTTATAATTTTTTCTCAATAAATCCTATTGGGAATCAATTCCCTATTACAATTTTTATGGACCTCTATCCAAAGGAGACACCAATCCCCTATACTCTGATTTGTGGATCTCTCTCCACAGGAGAACTCTTTCCCCTTTTCTCTTGTTTCATGGAACTTGATCCAGGAGAACTCTATCTCCTCAACTAGTTCATGGATCTCTCTCTAGCTGGTTCATGGATATCACTCCCAACTGGTTCACAGATCTCTCCCTAGCTGGTTCACGGATCTCGCCCCAGCTGTTTCATGAATATCTCCCTAGTTGGTTCATAGATCTCTCCTCAAATGGTTCATGTATATCACTCCATAGGAGACCTCTGTCCCCACTGCTCTGGTTTGTGGATCTCTCTCCACAGGAGAACTCTATTCCCTCTACTCTGCTCAACACTGATCAACACTACTCACAAATCTGCTCACAATTCTATCTCAAAACCTGCTCAAAATCTACCTCTAACATGTTCTCAAGTCTACCTCAAAACTTGCTCAAACTTTGTCTCAACCCTGCTTAGAATTTGTCTTAAAAGCTGCTCAAAATATGTCTCTAACCTGTTCCCAAGTCTACCTCAAAACCTGCTCATAAATTTGTCCTCAAGCCTTCTCAAAGACTTGCTCAAAAGCACTCAAACCAATACTCAAACATTTCACACAATCATTCAAATAATGAAGCATAATTTGCTCACAAACCCTAATATAGGTGTTTCACTTTCTTTCAACAAAGATGCTCAAAACCCTAACTCAAGAATTTCATCAAGTAGGTCTCAAACTCAAAAATTTCCAACAATGTTCTACCAAACAACCCTTTTAACTCCACCTTATATTTTAGAAAACCTTGCTCAACAACACACCTCAAATGAAGAGAAAAATGCCCATACCTCTTACTCATTTCTTATGGAGATATGTCTTCAAAATCTGTCTCACAATCAACCATCCTTTCTATGTGCCACTTCAAAAGTTAGATAGCAATATTCTATCTCAAAATCTCCCCATGAATATTCCTCCTCAACATGAACTCTGAAAATAATATTCTAGGACTCTTCTTTAGTTCTCAAGGACAATGCATTAAAGCTCACAAAACTCTCTCAACAATTTCCCTTTTATAAAGCAAGAATTACAATCAAATAAAATACCTTTTACACCTTTTATCTCCACTCTTTCAAAATAATTTTTCACTCCACTTTAATGTCCAAGAACAAAAATTACATTCATAAATAAACCATTTACAAGCTTATCACTCCAAGATTAGCAAATAAAATAAATGATATTTAAACCCTTTAAATATAATGCAAAAATATTTCTCCTTATATCTCCTATGTTTCAAACTATAGGTCAAAATATCATCCGCCAAATATCACTATAGCCAACAAAAATATAGTGCATACCTTACAAATTAATCATGGTGCATACCTTTATCAAAAAAATAACTTGCTTTATCACGGATGAGAATCGACCCTCCGACCTCAGCCCTCCAAGCGCAGTGCTCAACCGCTTGCGCTAGCCAAGCGGTTGAGACTAAGCTTTAGCCTCACCACTTTATACTTGCTGCCTCCAAAAATTAAAAATTACAAACCTTCAACCGATTTTTGGAGGGAATCTAACCCCAAACCTTCCTTCTGTCAATGACTAACACATGACCCACTAACCACTTGGGCTACCAACCCTTACTACACCAAAGTGCTCAGCACCTTTATTTTATTCCTTTGCCCTCGTTCGACAAATGATAAACCTCCATGTTTCTCTTGTCTTCTTCGTTCGATTTCCTTCGCATGTGCATGGACATTCAACATTCGAATTGCATATTTAATTTTTTTTTCCTCCTTTTATATGCTCCAAGGTGATTTTATAAACGTCGACGGAAATATAGATGCCTCCAATATTAAATTTGATTTTTGGTGCCTTTGCCAAATTCAAATTTAATTATTTATTAATATAATATTTAACTTTAGGTTAAATATTATATTATTTAATTTAGTATTAAATAATACTTTTGCATGGGGTTTTCATCAATTCTTTTTCCCTTCTTTTTAATAAGCCCTTTTGGCTTAATTATTATAATATTTAAAATATTATAATATCTCCTTTTCTCTTTAAAACCATGGGGGTAATCTTTTGTCTTCAACCTTTTAGCCAACCTTTTTGGCTTATAATATAAAATATTATAACCAATTCTTTTACCACTTTGCTTGTACCAAAATGGACTTTGCCTTGCACCAAACACTTGACATCAATGACAACCTTATTACTCAAAATTTCCAACAATATCCCCCTTTGTCATTGATGGCAACCCCTTTTTTTTAACCATTCCTTTTTCCTTTTTCCAATTTTGCTCCCCTTGAGAAATTGCTCCCCTTGATTGAATGCTCTCCCCCTTACTCAAATCTCTCCCCCTTTGACATCAATGGCAAAGGGACTCCTTTGGGGCTAAATATAAGACTCTTAGCTCATCCCTCTCCCACCTCCTCTCCTTGAGGTGATTAATTTTGGGGTGGGAGTAGAACTACTCCCAATTTTCCTCTAAGATACTCAAAAGTCTCTTTTGGAAGTGGCTTAGTGAAAATATCCGTAATCTGCTCCTTTGTAGTAACATATTCCAATATGACTTGCTTATCCATCACTTGCTCTCTCAGAAAATGATATTTGATCGGAATGTGCTTGGTCCTGGAGTGCATCACTGGATTCTTTGAAATGTTTATAGCACTTGTATTATCACATAGTATGGAGATAGGATGATCATGCTCTATCTTAAAGTCCTTTAAAGTTTACTTCATCCATAACACTTGTGTACAACATGCAACTACTGCAATATACTCTACCTCTGCTGTGGATAAGGATATTGATGCTTGTTTCTTGCTTAGCCAAGAGACTAAACAATTTCCAAGGAAGAATGCTCCTCCACTTGTGCTTTTTCTGTCATCAATACTGCCTGCCCAATCTGCATTTGTATATGCTATGAGAGTGAAATTATCACTTTTGGGATACCAGAGTCCAAAATCCATAGTCCCTTTTAAATACCTGAGAATCCTCTTTACTACCATTACATGTGTTTCCTTTGGTGCTTCTTGAAATCTTGCCACTAGTCCCACTGCTTGCATTATATCTGGTCTTGTAGTTGTGACATATAGTAAGCTGCCAATCATAGATCTATACAATGTCTGATTTGCCTCAGGAGATTCATCTTATTTACTCAACTTGCATCCTGTAATCATGGGAGTACTTACTGGTTTGCAATATTCTAACTTGAATTTCTTCAGCATCTCTTTTATATACTTGGTTTGTGAGAGAAATACACCCTTCTCTGATTGTGAAATCTGTAGTCCAAGAAATAAGGACAACTCACCAAGCATTGACATTTCAAATTCATTCTGCATGCTCTTTGTAAATTTTTGACACATCTTATCATTGTTGCCTCCAAAAATGATATCATCCACATAAACAACCACAATTAGTAAGTCATTTCCTTCATTTTTTATGTATAAGTTACTATCCACTATTCCTTTCCTAAAACCCTATTCCTGAAGATACTTATCCAATCTTGAATACCAAGCTCTAGGAGCTTGCTTTAATCCATAAAGTGCCTTCTTTAATCTGCATACATAATCTGGCTTATCAGTTAGGCTGAATCCCTCAGGTTGCTCAATGTAAACCTCTTCTTCCAAGACACCATTGAGAAAAGCTGATTTAACATCCATTTGATATACTTTGAAGTTTTTGAAGCTTGAGAAAGCTAAAAATATCCTTATGGCCTCAAGTCATGCAACAGGAGCAAATGTCTCATCAAAATCAATCCCTTCAACCTGTGCATAACCTTTGCATACTAATCTTGCTTTATTTTTGACTACCTGACCATCTTCATTTAACTTGTTTCTGAAAACCCATTTAGTGCCAATTACATTCTTATATTTTGGTCATGGGACAAGTTCCCAAGTCTCACTTTTCTCTATTTGATCTAGTTCCTCATCCATTGCCTTGACCCAAAACTTATCTTCTCTTGCCTCATTGAAATCCTTGGGCTCAATTTTAGACAACAAAGAGAAATTTGCATGCTCACTTGTTCCTATTATCTTCCTCCTTGTCTGTCTCTCATATGGATTTCCAATGATTAGATCTCTTGGATGATTTTTTTGCACATACCTGGATGGAGTCTTAGGTAGTGTTCTTTGTGTTTCTTCTTCTTTTGATTCTTCACCTAATTCTTCTTGGCAACTTTCTTCTTCTTGATACACAATTTCTCGAGCTGGTTCTTTTGACCCTATATGCTCATCAACTGTCACATTTATACTTTCTATAATTGTATGTGTCCTCTTGTTGTAGCACCTATAGGCTTTACTCTTAGTGGAATAGCCAAGGAAAATACCCTCATCACATCTTGAATCAAACTTACCCAAATTTTTCTCTTCCTATCTTATGTAGCATTTGCTTCCAAAAATTTTGAAATATTTTACAGTGGCTGGTCTCCCTTTCCAGAGCTCATATGGGATTTTGTGGTGATTTACTCTTACTTGAGCTCTATTGATGATATACACTGTTGTATGAACTGCATCTCTCCAAAAACCATCTGAAACCTTAGACTCATTTAACATAGCTCTGGCCATATTTTCAATAGTCCTATTTTTCCTTTCAACTACTCCATTTTTTTGAGGAGTTCTTGCTACTGAATATTCTCTTTTGATCCCATGTTGTTCACAAAAGTCTATGAATTCATTTGAAGTAAATTCTCCTCCTCTATCTGATCTTAAACACTTAATCCTTCTACCTGTTTCATTCTCTACTAATTCTTTAAATACCTTGAACTTCTCAAGGGCTTCTGAATTTTCTTTTAAGAAGGCTACCCAAATCATTCTGGAGTAATCATCTATAAACAACATGAAGTAACTTTCACCTAGTAGACTCTTTGTCCTTGTAGGACCACATAGGTCAGTGTGAACTAGTTTCAATGGTTCAGAAGATGTAAATTCTTTTGACTTGAAACTTGTTCTAGTTTGCTTCCCATGTTGACATTGTGCACAAATTGTGTTTTGTGGCCTTTTTATCTTGGGTAAATCTTTGAATTGCTTGCTTGTTGCTTATTTTCACTATGTTGTCAAAGTTCAGATGACCCATTCTTCTATGCCACAACCAAATCTCATCTTCTTGTGATAGAAAACACTTTTCTCCCTTAATCTCACTTAGCATGTAGAGATTGTTTGTAGTTCTATTTGCATCTGCAATGAGCTTTCCAATTTTAGATTTTTTGATCTCACATCTATTTGGATGAAAGGTAACCATGTGCCCTTGATCACAAATTTGGCTTACACTTAGTAAATTGTGCCTCAATCCCTTGACATACAATACATTATCTGTCTTTGTTTTTCCATTATCTAAACTCAAAGTTCCTTTCCCATAAATTTTTGTTGAACCATTGTCACCAAATTTTACTGATCCTCCATTGATTTCTTTAAATACAAGAAATTTACTTTTGTCTCTTGTCATATGACTAGAACAACCACTATCAAGGAACCATTATTTTCCCTTATCTTGTACATGAAGAGTTATTTGTACTAACATTGACTTAACTTTCTCATGCTATTTTCTCTCTTTCCTAATTGTTGAAGTTGTATTCTTTTTGCTTGACTTAGGAAATACCATTTTACACCATTTGGCCTTGTGCCCAAAATTATTGCATTTATAACATATGATATTATCATTCATAAGAGGTGCAAAAGAATTGAAATTTCTATCAACATTATCTTTCACATAACCAATGCAATGTACAACTCTATGACCATATTTGTTACATGAAAAACAATAGCCATGGAAGAGATTTTGTAACCTATTGGAGTACCTTGAATAATATGGTCGTGTGCTTCTTCTTTTATTGTTCCTGTAATTGAATTTTGTCCATGGATCTTCTTTGCCCTCTTCTTTCCTGATGCCTTTTCCTTTTAATGCATTAGCATAAGTCATGGGCTCTTCTTCATTTGATGTCTTTGTTTCTTGGGAGCTTGACTCCTCTTTTTGTTTCCCTAACTTTATGTCTTGTTGTAATTTAACCTTAGTCTTTTCAACTTCCTTCCTTAGAGAGACAATTTTTTATTCCAATATTTCACATTCTACCTCTCTTTCCTTTAATAGTTCTATCATATCCTGTTCAATTTTCTTTCCCTCTTCAACTTTTACCTTGAGTTCTGTGAGATTTTGTAGAAGTTCCATCTTTGCTTCCTCATCCTCTTGAATTTGATCCTTCAAACTTGAGTTCTTCCTTCTAACCTTTTCCAAGTTTCTAAGAGCAGCAAAGAATTCCTCTTTTATGTCAATCATGGCCTCTTCTCCATTTTATAAGGTCATGTATGTTCTTGTGGGATCTTCCTCCAAGTTGTTAGGCTTTTCATGAAGGAACCCGCTTTGATACCAATTGAAGAACATAAGCTTATACTGAGAGGGGGGTGAACAATATAAGATAAAACTTTTTAATTTTCAATCCAAATGATAACATCAACAATATCAAAGTAGTAAACATTGCACACATCATCACACACATGAGAGACATGATTTAACATGGTTCACCCAATGTGGGCTACTCCACGGAGAAAATATTCCTTATAAATTTTCTCAATAAATTCTTTTGAGAATCAATTCCCTATTACAATGTTTATGGACCTCTATCCAAAGGAGACACCAATCCCCTATACTATGATTTGTGGATCTCTCTCCATAGGAGAACTCTTTTCCCTCTTCTCTGGTTCATGGAACTTGATCCAGGAGAACTCTATCTCCTCAAATGGTTCATGGATCTCTCTCCATAGAAGAACTCTATCTCCCTAGCTGGTTTATGGATCTCACTCTACAAGAGACCTCTATCCCCACTACTCTAGTTTATGGATCTCTCTCCATAAGAGAACTCTATTTCCTCTGCTCTTCTCAACTCTGATCAACACTACTCACAAATATACTCACAAGTCTGTCTCAAAACCTACTCAAAATCTATCTCTAACCTATTCTCAAGTCTACCTCAAAATCTACTCAAAATATGTCTCAAAACCTACTCATAATCTATCTCAAAACCTGCTCAAAATATATCTCTAACCTATTCCCAAGTTTACCTCAAAACCTGCTCAAAATCTATCCTCAAGTCTTCTCAAAGACTTGCTCAAAAGCACTCAAACCAATACTCAAATGTTTCACATAATCATTCAAATAATAAAGCACAATTTACTTACAAACCCTAATAAAGTGTTTCCACTTTTTTCAATAAAATCTCAAAATAACTCAATACTTTCACAAGTAGGTATCAAACTCAAAAATTTCCAACAATGTTCTATCAAACACCCTTTTTACTCCACCTTTTATTTTACAAAACATTCACTCCAACAAAATACCTTAAATAAGAGATGATGTGCCCATACCTTTTTGCTTGTTCTTATGGAGATATGTCTTCAAAACTTGTCCTCACAATCAACCTCTTTTTAGTGCCACTTCAAAGGTTAGATAGCAAATTTCTATCTCAAAATCTCCACATGAATTTTTCCTCAACAAGTGCTCAATGATATTCTAAAAATAATATTCTAGGACTCTTCTTTTGTTCTCATGGACAGTGTAAAAACTCTCTCAACAATTTCTCCTTTTATAAAACAAGAATTACAAACAATAAAAATACCTTTTACACCTTTTATCTCCACTCTTTCAAAATAATTTTTCACTCCACTTTAATGTCCAAGAACAAAAATTACATTCATAAATAAACCATTTACAAGCTTATCACTCCAATCTTAGAAAATTAAATAAATGACATTTAAAACCTTTAAAATAATGCAAAAATATTTCTCCTTATATCTCCTAAGTTTCAAACTATAGGTCAAATAAAATATCATCCGCCAAATATTACTATAGCCAACAACAATATAGTGCATACCTCACAAATTAACCATGGCGCATACCTTTATCAAAAAAATAATATTTGCTTTGTCGCATATAGGAATCGACCCTCCGACCTCAGCCCACCAAGCGTAGCGCTCGACCGCTTGTGCTAGCCAAGTGGTTGAGACTAAGCTTTAGCCTCACCACCTTTATACTCACTACCTTCAACAATTAAAAATTAAAACCTTCAACCGACGCTAGGGGGAATCAAACCCCGAACCTTCCTTCTGCCAATGACTAACGCAGGACCCACCTACCACTCGGGCTACCAGCCCTTGCTGCACCAAAGTGCTCACCACCTTTATTTTATTCCTTTGCCCTCCACATTTCTCTTGTCTCCTTCGTTCGATTTCCTTCGCATGCGCATAGACATAAAACATTCAAATTACACATTTAATTTTTCTTTCCTCCTTTTATATACTCCAAGGTGATTTTATAAATGTCGGTAGAAATATAGATACCTCCAATATTAAATTTGATTTTTGGCACCTTTGCCAAATTCAAATTTAATTATTTATTAATATAATATTTAACTTTAGGTTAAATATTATATTATTTAATTTAGTATTAAATAATACTTTTGCATGGGGGTCTTCATCAATTATTTTTTCCTTCTTTTTAATAAGCCCTTCTGGCTTAATTATTATAATATTAAAATATTATAATATCTTCTTTTCTCTTTAAAACCATGGGGGTAATATTTTGTCTTCAACCTTTTAGCCAACCTTTTTGGCTTATAATATAAAATATTATAACCAATTATTTTACCACTTTGCTTGTACCAAAATGGACTTTGAATCAATTATTTTACCACTTTGCTTGTACCAAAATGAGCTTACCTTGTACCAAACACTTGACAGCAATGCCAACATTATTACTCAAAATTTCCAACAACCACAATATTGGTAAATGCCATTGGGATAATGGTAGCTATGGAAATATAAGTGAATACAAATGTTATTGTTCTAGGTGGATGAAATTATGGGAATGTGGATGGTGGTATAATTTAAATGGTTTGGATGGATGGAGTAGTAGTGGAATGAGCAACATGATTCATAATCATAATAGAAATAGTATGTGCTAAGGTAATTAATATATTTGATTTTATAGTACATGTAGCAATAACAATAGTGGAAAAATATTAGTGACCATTATACTCGTGGAAGCCATAAAAGTGATAAAAATGGTAGATTATAGAATAAATAAATACATGAATGGAGTGGAATATGTCTTGAAAAGCGAATGGATGAAAAATACAATTATAACTATCAAAGTGACTATAGGAAAAATGTTGGTTATTAGTATATCAAAAGATTAAATGTCTAATATTAGAATTATTATTGATCTAAATAAGTTTGAATTTTAAAATACTGTTGCACCTTTGATTCATTGTTCATCACCATTCAACACAATAATTTCTTCTATTAGTTGGAAAACATTGATTTTGAAGGAGTTATTATGTAGCAGTTTTATATATTGTATACCCATGCAAAAAATATACACCTAACTAACTAATACATCAATTAATATCAAATATTAAGTATGTAAAAATATTGACAGTAATGAATTAAGTAAAAAATGGGGTTTCCTTTTATTAAACTTCATAAAATCTAATTACATATATGTCCCTCTTAGGGATACTCAATATTGATACAATTATTACAATCTTGAAAACCCTCTAAGCGAGGGGGTGGTATAATTTGTAGACTTTCTGATAGGACACGAACTACTCCAGGTCAATGGTGACCTTCTTCTCTCTTTGGAAGAGGCATTTGTTACCTTGAATGCATTGAAAATGGAGTATTGAAAACCCTGCATTCAAGAAACAAAAAGAAACAATTAAAAGCAAAGGATACCTCCCTTGATGAGGCTTTTAACTAAATCTTACATAAAACATATTATGAAATCAAGAAATCTTGTAAAACTATCAATCTATACAAGAAATGGTGAAATTATCCTAAAGCATAATAAATAAGCAAAGATCTAACTATGAATCAATCTAATTAGCCATTAGAAATTTTAAATGCACTAAAATAATAATGAAACTAGTCTAACTTCTGAATGCTAAGAAATGAAGGAAATCTATCCTAAATATCTTATTCAATCGTACAATTGTATCTAAGAAAGTAAATCTAACTGATATATATCTAAACAAATGCAAATAAAGATAAATCTACTGCTAAAACAATGGATATTAGGGATTAAACCCTCACTACATGTTTGAGGTGTAGTGATAATTGTTAGCCATGGTTGAAAGTCATGGCTGAGCTAAAAATAATATTGCTCTCCAAATTTGGGCTTGGATCTCTAATTCTCCATGTTGAATGTATGATCAAAGGTCACCTCAGTGTCCTTTGATGGATTGGTAGTGTGAATTGTTTGAATTGATGATGAAATTGGCTCAGTTACATTTCTTGATTATCCTAGACATCTAGGACCTTCATGGCTTTGAATGCATCCATGATCTCCAATTGGGCAGAAAAAGTATTTCTCTCAAAGGTAGCAAGTGAGACTACAATTTGATAGGACTTCACTGTGTTTCTACTCGATATTATTCTAGAATTATCCCTAATTTGGAGGGGGGTCTTATAGCATATTGAAGGTCTTTCTCTAGCTTCATGGAGAAGCCAAGAACAAGAAACCAACCGTTGGAGAAGTTTGAGGGAAAGTTCTAAAGGGTTCCTCGTAAAAAAGCCATTTGGATTCATCACCCAGGCCGTTGTAACTGATTATGGGTCCAAAAATTCTTTGATGATGTAGACACCTAAATCATGTCATGCGTAGGAGAGCTACTCACATAGACACACTCATAAGATCATAGACACAATCTTGGACTTTCCAAGCATCAATAGTGGTTTTCACTACTCATTTGGGGCCTTTTCAATCCATTCAAGCTTGGTCACTCAAACCAAGAGCGGTCAGATCCTAACCGTTCAAGCCTAGAGTTGCCAGATATTAGTTGTTGCAGACGAGAGTGGCTAGATCTTAGCCACTGTATATGACAACGACTAAGCCATAAGAAATAGTTTACCAAAAAAACAGGCCTAATCACAGGCAGAAGTGGTAGTCTGCATGCAATAAAGGTGAGCGAGAGTAACTTTGCATTCCTTTTCATGACCAGTTCACATAGGAGACTTGAGTTTGCATTTATACTTAAGTTAACTGGCCTCCAAGTATAAACAAAGGGATAAAAGCTTCTCATGCTAATGGCCAGTTCACATAGAAGACTCAACTGGGCACTTAGATTTCAGTTAACTGGCCTTCAAACATAGACAATGGACAAAATATTCTCATGCTAACTTGCACTATGCATGAGAAATTAATTCCTAGGGCTTGGACATAAACCTAGGGTTTCACACTATAAAAGGTGTAAGCCTAAGAGCACCAGATCATATGAGAGAGAATCAAAGAGAGACATCTTTTTGAGGAGAGCTTTTGAGACTTGAAGAGTTATCTTTGAGATCACGTGTACGGTGAAGCTTTTATAGATTGAATAGCATAGCATCTATTATTTCAACATCAGATACAGGCTTTGACCCATATCTTTGGGGTAAATAGAGCAAGGTTTACCTTAGCAGTCATTGTCTTGGACAATGGCCCGCGGGCTTAGCTTAGGTTTTAGACATAGCATATTTTATTTTTCTTCTTTATGTTTTCATATCATTAGCATAGATTTACATGATTTCATGGTATAGTTTCATCATATTTTTGTTACATTATTTGATTACTAACAACCTCATCCGGGGAGGCAATCTTGAATACCTAAATGTGTGTTGTTGTTTCATTGATTGTACGGCCATAGGTAAATCAAACGAAGTTTGGAACATACGATAGCAAAGGGGATCCCTCTAGGAAACAAACCTGGAGAAAGAGGCATCTGTAAGCCCTCATACATTTCCATGTGTGGAATCGGGAAGATTTTATAAGCGCACTACCTCTTCACGAAAGGGGAAATCCTTGCCTATTTGTAATTTATAGTATCGAAATGGGTATCCCTATGAGGGACCGACATGTAACCAAACTTTAATATCAATAAAGATATCCATCTTTGTTATTTTATATTTTGGTTGTTTTTGATTTTTTTTTTTTGTTTTATTCGTTCCGGGGGGGGACGAACGCCAGATGGTACTCGTCCTGGGGTAGGATGAGCGCGCCTTCGAGGAAAAAGCGCTCGTTCCAGTCAAGGACGATTACCAGTAAGCAAAAAGGTATAAATAGGCGAAAATGACTGATTTTGCTCATTTGCACTGTTCATCGATTGCGATTTGGAGCTCTGAGGAGGAGGAGGTAGATTTTCTGATGCGAAACGCTGCTAGATTTTCCAGCCACCATGAGTGCATAGACCGGGTCGTCAGGCGGTGGAGCCGAGGCGAGACCAGTAAGTGAACTATCTCCTCGAGTTTGAATTTGAAAAATGCAAATGTGCTTTTATTGTGTTTTTCTTTTGTTTAAGACATGGAACCCTAATTAATTAAATTAAAAGGTGAATGAATTTGATTTAAAGACCATGAAACCAAATGAAACGTGGATGCAAACCGATGGAAACTTAGATGGAAAACCGTAGGATAAACCCAAAATGAAACTTAGAGTAACACCTTAGGGTAACCACGGTTATAAAAATGTTTTTTTTTTTTATGTGAATGGTAAAACTTAGGTCGAAACCGTAGGTAAACCATGCCCATTTTTTTTTTGTTATTATTATTATTATTATTTTTTTTTTAGTATGAAATTAAAGATGAACAAATTTTTTTTGTTGAAATGGTAAACTTAGGTCGAAACCATAGGTAAACCATGTCGATTTTTTGTTGTTTTTATGGAATTAAAAATGAAAAATGGATGAAATTTTTTTTTTGGTTGAAATGGTAAACTTAGGTCGAAACCGTAGGTAAACCATGTCGAATTTTTGTTTGTTTTTATGGAATTAAAGATGAAAAATGGATGAATTGTTTTTTTTTTTTTTTTGAAATGGTAAACTTAGGTCGAAACCGTAGGTAAACCATGTCGAATTTTTTTGTTGTTGTTGTTGTTTTTTTTTTGTATGAAATTAAAGATGAAAATTTGATGAATTGTTTTGTTGAAATGGTAAACTTAGGTCGAAACCGTAGGTAAACCATGTCAAATTGTTTTTTTTTTGTAAATTGTAACAGATGTACATGTGAATGAATGATGTTACTATTTATTGATGCATTTTTGAATATGTGATGGTGATTTGATGCATGTTTTTGATGTGTTTATGGTTTGTGATATGTAGGTGGTGAAGAGTCGGCATCAGGTACCGACTTTTTTTTCTATTGCCCGCAAGGCGTTGAGTGCGAAGGACTGGGAGTGGCTTGATGCCTTAGGGCTCAAGCATGTGACACGATTGGAGGCAGTTGTGGGGGATCGGGCATACTTGACAGCTTTGATCAGCTTATGGGATGTTCGGACGAACACCTTCCATCTTTCGATAGGGGAGATGACAGTCACTTTAGAGGACATGTATCGGATTCTCCGGATTCCAATAGACGGGGTTCCCATCCGGACGACGCCACGAGGCCAGAGGACGGCTGTACTGACCCGATGTTTTGGACATGGGGAGGATGTGGATGGGATGAGCTCAGTGGAGAAGGCTGAGGAGGATTGTCAGATTGGTGGTATCCTAGTGTAGTGGTGGTATAAGAGGGGAGTGTTGGGAGTGAGGCATGCACTACTCATGAGCCTCATTTCCAACATGTTGTTGCTAGAATCTTTAGGGGTGAGGTTCCCATGGAACCTACTGGAGGTGGTGTGGAAGTTAGTGGATTGTCCTATGACAAAGCCTATGATCATGAGATGGGGCCAGACGCTCTTGGCTCATCTGTATGATGAGTTGTATGAGATCCATTGTCAGAAGCGTAAGGGGATTGGCTGTAGTTTCTTGTTGCAGTGTTGGCCCTAGCAGCATATAGCCATAGAGCGACCATGAGGGCTACCCTGGACTACATGGGTTGACATGGTGGATAGAGATATTGGTTATGGTGCTTTATGGTATCGGTCTAAGGAGCGGGGGCAGAGTTGGCAGTTTGCGGGAGACGTGGACCATTATGTAGATGCATTGGCCCAACTGACTCCAAGAGATGTGGTGTGGAGGCCATATCGGGATTGTCCCGCATGGCCAGAGGTTGATGAGTGGCTTTGACGGGTCTAAAGGGGGAGATGGGTCATTGGACGACACGGGACGGAGCAGGAGTACTTTCATTATCTCCGAGTGACATGACAGTTTGGGGTACACCAGGGGTTGCCTGGGGAACCCGTAGTCTATCGACATCGGAGCGATGAGAGGACGCTAGCTACATCGATCCTCGAGCTACTAGGGGAGGAGGCGGATACAGTACTGGAAATTCCAGACGTGGATGACGTCGAAGTGACTGTCGAGTACCAGGAGTGGTGGACGCTCTGACAATGGCGAGGTGAGGGGCCATTGGGAGGGGATGAGGCAGCGAGAGGCGGAGAGGGTGCAGAGGCACCAGGAGAGGGTTGGGGAGCTCCTACTGATGTGGACATGGTGGAGGTTGCAGATGTAGGAGAGGAATTTGGTGATGAGGAGCAGCCAAAGATGTAGGATGCTTTGGAGTAGGTCGATGCTCCAGAGAGGCCGACACAACCGACTGTGCCGGGGGATACAGAGGCGGGGTTGCACGTTGAGGTAGCTCAATTTACGGAGGTGTTACGAAGGCGAGAT
This sequence comes from Wollemia nobilis, assembly GCA_028583015.1. Classification (NCBI taxonomy): domain Eukaryota; kingdom Viridiplantae; phylum Streptophyta; class Pinopsida; order Araucariales; family Araucariaceae; genus Wollemia; species Wollemia nobilis. The sequence goes on from JAQPPZ010007329.1 coordinate 279,487, forward strand.
GGAGAGCTTGGGGAGATGATGCAGGAGAGGGATCTCCTACGGATGCAGTTGGCAGAGCAGGAGAGCACAGGGGCTACGTCTCGTCGATAGGAGGGTGATACGGATGCTACACAGGAGAGGGATCTCCTGCAGGTGCAGCTAGCACAACATGACGACATAATCACGTACTACCATAGGTGGGAGGCAGAGTAGAGTCTACGGGAGGCAGATTGGGGACGACATCGATGGGAGATGGAGGGTGAGATTATCCACCTTGGTGGGCGAATACCAGAGCCTCTGGTAAGTGGCTCGTCATACCGGATGAGAGACAACGGGACAGAGCAGTCAACATCATCCTATCGTAGGCGAAGAGATGAGGGAGGCGCTAGTGGGCATGATGCAGGGGCGAGCAATCGCCCTGGGAGGTCCCAGAGGACTAATACTGTAGGGGGTAGTTCTCGTCGCACCGATCCTGCGTGATCATGGTGGCCGACGCCCTAGGCTGGGGTTTTTGAGATTTTGGATTATGGTAGCGAGGTCCGAGGACCGGTTCACTGTAGCCTGCGGGCAATTTTGTTATGATATATATATATACAGATGACTCATTTTGGTGTTTATATATTTTTCATGATTTATTTTTATGTACATGTTTTTATATTGATGTATACATATGCGATTATGAATGCAATGGTTCTAATTTGTATGATGTATGCATATGGAATGAATGAAATGAATTGTTGATGATTTGTAAATGCACCATGGACTGTACAAGATTTGACTCACTTGCTATATTAATGGGATAACTTTGTGGAATGCTTGTGCATGTGAAAACTTTGTTTTTATATTTTGTCTATTTTTTGATGGTGATGTACGGAATGAAATGTACTCGTTGTTTGAAAATGGAGTTAAGCTTTTCTGAGATGCAGATATTTTAACTAACTAGCCAAGACTATACATTTATCTCGTGAGACTTCTAAACAAGGTCTAAATCCAACTTGAATTTAACCAAGTTATTTCACATCCCTATGTGTGCAATTGAGTTCGTTTATATGTTATTCATCAGGATACCACCAGTGCCAGATGGGCTTTCAATCGAACCTGTACTGAGGATCACCTAATTAGCTTCACTAACTCCTTTATTGTATTTAGTCAGATTTGTCTGCGATGCTATCTAGGATACCATAAGCTAGCTCATCCACATGCAAACATTGATCTGTACACAAGTTAATGTGACAGATATATCGTCATGCGGGAGGTTTAACGCCAATGACCGATAGGCTATCAACCAAACCGATACTGAAGCTTGCCTCATGACCTATCGAAATGCTAAGAGTTCCAGGGATTCAAGTTCGACTCCCTTATTTTCTTCAATTGTATTGGGATACTTGCTCCTTTGTAGTGATAAAATCACTATTTATTTTTGTTTTATTTGTGTTTTTTTTTTTTTTTTTTGAGCAAGGGATTTGGATATGGAGTGACAAGAATCACTATTGTTTGTGCCTTTTGATGTGTGCACTGTAGGATGTCAAATTTTAGTGTTTTGACGTTTTGCAAATTTTTGATGTTTTGCAACTTTTGAGAACTTGGGATTTGTGGGGAATTGGGTAGGGAGGATGCTTGTCCTTTTGCCAACTCTCAGCATTCCTAGGGTCATTCGCACAGGGGGATGAGCAAGATAGCCTGTTTCGCTTATGGTGACCTGGATTACTTTGCAGGTTTCATATTTCATTCACACAACTTAGGAATTATTATATGTGTGTTAATTGGTGTTGGGATGTTACGTAACAAGGCGTGATCCAAGTAAAACTTTCCCGTGTAAAATTTGCTTAACTGTGTACAGTTTTTGGCTAGAAATTTAAAAATAGCTGAATGACGAAAACCCTATATACATTAGGAGACAACTGACAATGCGAAAAATGGTGATGGTGCTATTCTAGATGTAGGCATTTATGAAAATGGATCTGAGGTGGAAAAGGATGGAATTTCCAAATAATGACTGTCTATGGTGCTTTTGACTTGTATGACCTATCGAAGTATGCAATGTATGGATGCAATGCTTAATGCAACCTATATTTTTTGTATTTTGATTTTTATGAGAATGCATGGAATTGGAATGCAATTGTTTTTGTGATTTTGATTTTTATGAGAATGCATGGAATTGGAATGCAAATGTTTTTGTGATTTTGTTTTTTTTTTTTTTTGATGACTTTTTTTTTTTGTTTTTTTTTATGAGTATGCATGGAATTGAAATGCAATTGTTTTTGTGATTTTTGACGATTATATTGTTTTTGTTTATTTTTGAATATTTATGTTGACCAAGCAGTTATGGTAACACTTGGAGCTTTTGGTGTTGACCAAAGGGTTTATGGATACCTTTGGAGCATTTTTGGGATGACAAAACGATTATGAGAATCCTTGGAGCTTTTGGCTTGACCAAAGGGTTGATAGATACCTTTGGGGCATTTAGGGTTGACCAAGCGATTATGAGAATCCTTGGAGCTTGTGGATTTGACCAAGCGATTATGAGAATCCTTGGAGCTTTTAGACTTGACCAAGAGATTATGAGAATCCTTGGAGCTTTTAGACTTGACCAAGCGATTATGAGAATCCTTGGAGCTTTTAGACTTGACCAAGCGATTATGAGAATCCTTGGAGCTTTTAGACTTGACCAAGCGATTATGAGAACCCTTGGAGCTTTTAGACTTGACCAAGCGATTATGAGACTTGACCAAGTGATTATGAGAATCCTTGGAGCTTTTTAGGGTTTGACCAAGCGATTATGAGAATCCTTCGAGCTTTTGGCTTGACCAAAGGGTTTATAGATACCTTTGGGGCGTTTAGGGTTGACCAAGCGATTATGATAATCCTTGGAGCTTTTAGTTGGACTATGGCTCTCTAGATGTGGAATGGCCTCAAATGAATGATGTTCAAGGGTTCTGTTTCCTTGATTCCTTCAAGAGAGGCAAGTCGGTATGTTTCGGGTCCTATTCTACTATCAATGAGGTAAGGACCTAACCAGTTTGTCACAAACTTGTCCCGTAGATGGGACAACAAATTAGAATTTTGTTGGTTCTCTTTTAAGACCAAGTCACCAACCTGAAATTCCCTAATGTGGACTTTCATGTTGTATGTTTTCTTAAGTCGCTCTTGATAGATACGCAAATTCTCAAGAGCATTAACGCGTCGTTCGTCGAGCAACGTCAGTTGATCTAATCGGGCCTATCGTGCAGTGTCATCATCGATGAATTCTTGCATTGAAATGCATAGGGAAGGTATTTCCAACTCAAAAGGCATGACTGCCTCAGAGCCATACACCAGCGAAAATGGAGTTGCCCTAGTGGGCATCCGAATGCTGGTGCGATAAGCCCATAGGGCAAGCGAGATCTGAATGTGCCAGTCCTTATGATTGTCTGCAACTGTCTTTTTAAGAATGGCGACTAGCATTTTTTTGGACGCCTCTGCTTGCCCATTTGCCTGCAAATAATAGGGTGTTGAAAAGTTGTGCTGAATTTTGTATTTTGTGGTCAAAGCACGCACATCTTTATTCTTGAATGGTGTCCCATTATCTGACAGGATCTTGGATGGAATACCAAAATGACATATGATGTTATGCAAAATAAATTTTGCAATGCGGGATCCAGTCGTAGTGGTCAGCGAAATTGCTTCCACCCACTTGGTAAAGTACTATATGGTCGTTAAAATAAACATGTGACGACCAGACAACGCAGGGGAGATCTTTCCAATTAGATCAAAGCCCCACTATGAAAAATGCCAAACCGATTGAATCGGCTGCAAGGCCTAAGAAGGTACGTGTGTCAAATTAGCATGGTGTTGACACTTCATGCACTTCTTCACATATGCGCAACAATCTCGCTCTAAATATGGCCAATAATAACCCATTCGAAGAATGTGCTTTGCGATGGCCATACCGCTAAAGTGGCCACCACATGTACCATCGTGAGCTTGGGTGATCGCCCAAGCGGACTCTTGCTGGTCCAAACAACAAAGGAGGATTCCTTCATAATTTTGATGATACAAAATGTCTCCTAACAAGACATGCTTTGCCACTTTCTATTTGAATGATATTTTCACGTCTTGTGTCAATCCAAGTGGGAGGTTACCTAGCTTGAGGTAATCTCGAATGGGTGTGTACCAATCCTGTTGATCAGAAACCGTGATAGTATGAACGGCCAATCCCTCTTGAAGTCCATCCCGAACAAAAGCTGAGCAGGAGAGAACTTGTAAAAACAATGTAGTGTTGCTATTAAGAGGGGTCGAGGAGAACAAGGACCCCTAATTGGCTTGAGTCAAAAAATCTCAAATTCGAGAGAACTTATCTGAAGATGGTTCAATCTGGATCAGGTGGATTCCTGGCGTGAGGTCAAAGACTTGCACGCTCCATCGTAGGTTGCGATAATGTCTTGACTTGAATGGTTGTCATCTCATTGAAAGGGTCTTGCGGGATTAGGGACCCCAAAGAGGCCATAGTATCCGCAAAATAATTCGATGATCGAGGGAGTGCCTCAATGTCGTACCATTCAAGTTATGCCAGGAATTTGTCCACAAGGGCTTTATAGGCCTGCAAAACTAGACATTTACATTGGAATATCCCCTTTACTTGATTGACAATTAACAACGAATCACCAAAGATGTTTAGACGTTTAATGTTCATGGTGATTGTTGTCTGAAGACCTATGAGCAAGGCTTCGTAGTTTGCATTGTTGTTGGTGCATGAGAAGTCTAATTTAAATGACAAGGGCATTTGAGCACCTTGTGGAGTGAAGAATACAATTCCTGTGCCACACCCTTACTCACATTTAGAACCATCGAAGAATAGGGTTATGTCAGCCTATGACTCAGGCTCATCAGAATCAGGCGATTCTGAAACATGGAAGACCCCATCATCAGGTAGTTCGAAAGTCAGAGGCTGATCATCTTCAAGAGGAGCCTTAGCTAGTTGATCGACGATGACTTGACCTTTTATGGATTTTTTTCCAATGAACTCTATGTCAAACTTCATCAACAACATGATCCATTTCATCGTGCGGCTACTATGATAAGTACGACTCATCATGTATCGCAATGGATTCTCCTTAGACACAACATACGTCTTATTACTAAGCATGTAGTGGCGTAGCTTTTTGGTAGCAAACACCATTGCCAAGCAGAGCTTTTCAACATATGCATAGTTACGTTCATAACTGACCAGGGTGTGGCTAAGATAATATGTAGCCTGTTCTTTATGAAGTTCATTTTTTTGGGATAGCATGGTGCCCAGTGCCACCTCAGTGGCTGAGATGTATAAATAGAACGACACTCCTGGTCTAGGTGGTGCCAATACTGGTGGTGAAGCCAAGTACTATTTAATGTCATCAAATGCGGACTGGCACTCGTCATCCCAATGAAATGTGACCCCCTTATGCAATAATTTATTCATGGGTCAGCATTTGTCAGATAACTGCGCTATGAAGCGCTTGATCGACGCAACCTTTCCTTACAGACTCCTGAGCTGCTTGATGGTGGTTGGGGGATGCATTTCAAGGATTGCCTTGACTTTGTTTGGGTCGACCTCAATTCCTCGTTTGGAGACTATGAAACCCAAGAGCTTTCCAAAGGTGATGCCAAAGATGCACTTCTTAGGGTTTAGTCTGACTTTATGTTCAATGAGGCGATCAAGGACCTTGCTCAAGTCACCGATGTGATCTGGGTGCAAAAGAGATTTGGCCAACAAATCATCCATGTAATCTTCCAAAGTTTTGTGCATGTAATCATGAAATATGTACGTCATGGCACGTTGGTAAGTGGCGCCAGTGTTTTTAAGGCCAAAAGGCATGACCTTATAGCAAAATGTCCCCCAAGGCGTTGTGAATGCCATTTTTAGTTGGTCCTCGAGATTGATAGGAATATGATTGTATCCTGAGAAACCATCCATCAGGGAAAGCATTTCGTGGCCCGCTGTGGCATCTACCAACGCGTTGATGCTTGGCAAGGGAAAATCATCCTTAGGACTCGCTTTGTTAAGATATCAAAAATCGGTGCATATGCAAATCCTCCTGTCGGGCTTCTCGACGGGAACCATGTTAGACAACCATGGAGGATAATCCACACAGATGACAAACTGGGCATCCAACAACTTTTGTAACTCATCTTTTACCATCAAGGCCACTGTTGGGTGCATCTTGCATAGTTTTTGCTTTACTGGCTTGATTGTCGGATCAAGCATTAAATTATGCATGACTAGTTGTGGGTCTAGTCCCGGCATATCCTTGTATGACCATGCAAAAACCTCCTTCTTTTCCTTAAGAAGGGCAACATAATCGGCTCGCTCTTTGGGGGAAAGACTTACCCCCAACTTGAGAATCCATGGATTCATTGGATCTATGCTGATGTCTACATCATTCGTTGCTTCGACCGACATATGGGATCCGTCTTCCAACTAGTGTGGAATTAGGATCAGATGGATATCGTTTGCTGAATTAAGATCATCATTAGGAACGTCAAGTTCCTCTTCAGCATGGAAGACATCCTAAGTCTGTCCTGGAGTGAAATGAAACATCCCATCGCAAGGCCAATACTCTGATGGGGATGGTGGTGCGTCAGCGTAATCCCAATCTATAGCCTCTATGTCTAGATGCAATGATCATGTTGGATTGGCTGGATCATGAATGGGGGCAGTCAAGTCAATGGAGATCATGTTGATGAAATGATTGTAATCTCCATTACCGCAAATGTGACAACTCTAACATTCGGGATGTTCTTGGTGCATTGGATCTAGCTCTGTAGGCACTGGCACAAAGGGATTAGACCTATGCGCGAACCTGCAAACAGGGTCTGCCCTAGGCACTGATGGTTTGATAGGGTCTCCAGGCGAAAGATGCTCTTTGTATACCTGGAGTGGCGAGTGCAGTAATTGCTATAACTACGCTGGGTTGAGATGCCACCTATGTCTTGGACCTATGTGTAAGTGTTCAAACATGTCATCTATGTCCAAAGGATATTGTTGTTGTTGAGGTAGACTATGCTCACTGGGATCATTCAATGGGAACATCATCGAGAAGCTTTCCTGATCATCATTCATTGGATATTCATGCGAATGATCGTACTCTGACTCATCTTCGAAGACCCTTCATGGTCTTGTCCATCTTCCCCTTGTGGGTGAGTCCATGAGGTTTCTCCTTGTTCAGCCGTAGGGAAAGGGTTGTTGAGGTCAACAAGGTTATTTGTTTGTAATGGGAAATAATCCCCCAATGTATAAGTTGTATTTGGATTGGCATATGGATCTGATGCCAACCCATCCTTGTTGCCTATCCCTAGGCTTTGCATGTTTTCGACCAAGATGTCGAGGGGCAAAGGGTGATTAAACCCTACTCCTAACTTGTCATAAGGCATTTGGTATCTTGGTTGGCACAAAACATGCATTCCTTGTTCATACCTGCCTAACTCGTATCCATGCCAATTGCATTGGCTAAGATATCGTAATGCAATGTCTGGGTTAGCCAGATAATTGACATCTTCCACAAAGGGATCTTCATCTTCCTCTTCTTGTCGGGAAGGTTCAACGCCATGATCCAGGCCCCCAAAAATAAAGTTTGTCTGATTAGGTGGGTAGCCTAAAGGAACCACGGAGCCTATGGGGAGTCGAGGTCTTCCCATGTCTTGCATAGATTGAAGTGTGGGCATTGCAACAACATTGCACACTATATACTCCCCCATGCCTGTGTTAGACATCTCAACAGTAATCGTTGGTGATTGAGAGGAAGCGAATGGGAGTTCTCCTTGAGTCCACTCCATGTGGGGTGAACTAGGTGTCTCAACTTCCATTCTATTAGGCGTCTCTTCTGTAGAGATGTTGGAGACTAGAGGTAGTTCTGCTTCCAGGGGCTTCTTTCCTTTGTCCGTTGGTGTGGCCACCGTAGGTGGCGTCATTGTGGGAGGACCGGATGAAGAAGATGAACCCGCCTGGGAATTTGATTAATTTGGTAATGGAGATTCTTGCTTATTCGGACCCCTCTTAGATGGATTTAACTGGAAATCCATGTGCATTGAAGGAAGGGTCGACTGCGGCATGATTTGCACTGAGTTACAATATTTAAAAGGTTCCAGATCTACGGGGACCATGTGCACTTGTCCTTCAAATGTGTACTTCAAACATTGATGAGCAATTGAAGGGACACACTTTATATCCTAGATCCAAGGCCGCCCAAGAAAGATATTGTAAGCTATCTCACCTTCTAAAATATGGAACAATGTATGAATGGTCTTTTGTCCCACTTGTATGGGCAGGAAAATTGTGCCAACTATCGAGCATATCACATCATTGAATGCTCGAAGGGTATAAGTGGAAGGTACAATGTGAGAGGCTGGAAGCTTCAAATGTTTCAGTGCAGCGGTTGTAATAATGTTACTAGATAAACCAGTGTCTACCAACACTCGCTTGTACGAAGTCCTGTTGACCCGCGCAATAACGTGTAGGGGTGGATCCGCTACATCCCCAGTCACCATTTTTAACTCATCTTCCCGGAAGGTGATGACTGGTTCGGTACACTGTTTGACATGCCCCACAAAATTGTTGAACGAATTTGCTTCGTGGGGATGCAACTCAATTGCCTTTAATATCTCCATGAGAGCTTCCCGATGGGGCACCGATTGTTGAATAAGCTCATAGATGGAGAGCCTAGCTGATGTGGTCCGTAGACTTTGAGTAAGTCTAGTTCGAATCGTGGCCACTGGTCTATAAGGGGGCAACTGTGTAGGATTCACTTGAGGTTGTGATATGGGTGGAACTTCCCTGGTGGCTGTCACGAGGGCAGCTCTTGGGTGTCTCTTGTTTCTTGTCATAATGCTAATCATCCCAACATACCCCTCCATGGGGCAATTCTGTTGCACTTCGTTGACATGAAGAGGTTTTGTTTGTGCATCATGTGTGGGTAAAGGATCTTTGAAAACACCCATTTGTTGGTTGTTGGGTGTGATGGGGTTATCCACTACCAATGTGTTATTATCAATGAGGTCTTGCACTAAACCTTTGAACGTCCAACAAAAATTAAGGTCATGCCCTTTCCTTCTGTGGAATCTACAGTAAATATCCTCTCTGTAGACCTTAGTCTTTGGTGCATTAGGATCGATTGTAGGAATCTCTGGCAGATTAATCAAGTTTACCGCTGACAAATGGTCAAACAAGGAGTCCCTAGAATCAGTGTATGGTGTAAATTGCTGCCTAGGGCAATGCTGCTGATTGTGATCTTGTTTTATATTGTCTTTCTCATAATTATTGTGAGGCACTACCTGATAATTAGCCTTTGGAAGCTATGTTGCTTGGGCAGGCGTAGGGGCATTGATAGCAACTTGATTGACTGTGGCGGGTTTCTGTTGCGTATTCCGTATTTTTGTGCTCTTGTTCCACTATTTTTTCTTAGGCTTGGAAATTTTTCCATCCTGTATCTTGATCTCTTCGATAATTCTAGCTTGTGCCAGAGCTTCTTCTAAAGTGGCATATTGCTACAACTGCAATAGCATAGAGATCGATCGCAAATAGCTCTTTGTGAACATTTGAGTTAGGTTGGACATAGGAGGGAGGTAGGACAGCTTTGAAAGCAACGTCCTCCACCGATTCCCATATGCCACCATAGATTCCTCCTCATACTGCTTGAGGCTAGCTAGATCACTTAGTGATGCCTTTTTTTTATGTTGAAAGCGAAACGTTCTAGGAATGCGTCCACTAGCTGATCCAAGTTGTAGATGCTATGCTTTGGTAGATGGGTAAACCAATCCGAGGTAGATCCTATGAATGTGGTTATGAATGTTCTTAATAGCAATGCATCATTGTCTTGTATACCGAAGCATTGGATCAAAAATCGAGTCACATGCTCTTCAGCATCTTCATCCCCTCTAAAAAGTGCCAACTGGGGCAACTTGAAATGTTTAGGGTATGGAGGTATTGGAACTAACGGATGCACAGGATGACTACGGAGTTGGCGTAAGGTAGGATTTTAGGGCCCAACAGTCTTGAGTTCCATAGTCTCCAAGCATTCTAACAACACTTTGTATGCATCGGAGGACGTAATCTCCTCTTCCTTGGTTTGCTCCCGTTGTGAGTTGCGAGGAACTTGAGGCCTTTGGAGGGATAAATGGGTAGCATCCCTTGTACCTTGATAGGGCATTTCAGCCCACTCTTCTTCCTGGTTATAATCCTCATAAGCTTCTTGAGGAGTGTCTGGCCTAGGCCTGTACACATTGATGGGTGCCCACGGAGGATGCCCATCACGGTTGTAGAGAGTGGACTCCCGCTCAGGTCTAAAAGGTCTTAGAGGTAGTGCTTGCTAACGTCGTGGAGACCTGTCTTGCACAAGGGGGTTGTGCCTCACATACATCTCAGATTGCTGTGCGTGAGGAACTGGGGCCTTCTCAAGCGCATTATTATGAAGCAATTCAGCTGTCTGACGCTGAATGTGCTCTTGATTAAGGCGACACAAATGTTCTAATTTTTGTTGGTCTTGCCTAAGCCGCGTGATTTGCGCTTGGCAGGTGGCTAGTTGGGCAAATTCTAAGTCATTTTGTTCCATCGTCTCTTGTTTAGGAGGCCTAGATGCCTCCCCTACATATCTGTCTCGATCATGGTGCTCTGAGACCTCTATATGTTGCTTCCCTCTGTCGAGGTTGGCAGCATTGACTTGAAGCTCCGGTCTCAATGAGCGATCCGGATATAAAGCGGGTGCAGACGTGCATTGTTCTCGCACTATGTACTATTCTTGAGGAACGTAGTGATCCTCCTCACTCTCTCTGTTATATGCATAAAAGGTGCAGGCAGAATTGTCTTGCCCTGTCGGAAGAACCTGATACTCTAGATATGGTCTATTATGTCCGAAATTAATTAGGGGTAAATTAGGAGTAACAAAATCATATGGTTCCTCCTTGTGGACCCTTTGTTGTTCTAGAGCAATACACAGTGCTTCATCACTAGGCCACCCATAACGAACTTCCAAGGGAGGCCTCGTACTTAGACCAAGTGCTACATATTGGTTATTTTCTTGAAAAGATTTTTGTTTCTTAGGAGTTCCCCCTAGGGAGGTGCCTCTATAGTCCTATCTATTGATGGCATGAGTTGGAGTGCCCCTCAAGGAGGTGCCTCTAGAGCCATGTTCTACATGGTGTGAACTAACTTGTGTACCCTGCCGCCAAGGCGGGATGACCAAGTCTTCAGAGCTATATCGGAGATGACTTGTCTCTCTTGGTGCATTCTCTACAGCTTCTGCCCGTGATTAGGCTTGGCTACGAGTAAACACCATGGTTATGTTACCCTAAATATGTAGAAATTTTTTCTATGATTTTATTTTTATGATTTTATTTTTTGTCTAAATAGAAAATAGCATACACACACAAGCAATGATTATCTCTTTTAAATATTAATAGTGTGCCCTAAATCTGGTTTAGTGTGTTTTTGTTGTTTTTTTTGTTTTGTTTTTGAAAATTTTTGTAAAACGTTTAAATGCAATTATGGAGGCTCTTATGACTCCCAAAATGGTCGCCCCTTCAATATACCATTGTCGGACCGATATACCAACCTCTCTATATACCCGCCCTTACGTGAGGGAGACTATAGGTACGTGAGAGCAGATGATATGTGGAACATAGGTGGTACGGAAGGGGAATCGCTCTGTTTATGACACCTACCATAGAAGACTTATCCTCATGTGCTAGGAATCACCCTAGCTACACTCGATCAGCTTTCGTCAGGATTTACGTCTAGCAACAGTCACGATCGAGGTAATGGATGCAATATCTCAAGCCAAAGTGATAATGGAATCCACCTTTGGTCTTGCTCAAGGGTTGGGGTTTTACGATGAACTCCTTGTGTTTAAAATACCACGTGGTGTGTGGGGTTCATTTTAATTTGTAAAAATTGAAATAGGCAAACGAAAAGGAAACTTTCCCTAAGCCATACAAAACTGAAAACCAAAAAACAGAAAACAAAAATTTGACAGAAGCTTGTTAAAAACCCCTACCTCTTCTCTGCCCAATAGGATGTTTCTGATTTGCTCTGAAAAATGCATAGAAATATACTCGTCCCTGGGTGAGGTGAATATCTGAATAGTATTCGTTCTAGGGTGAGACGAATGCTTATTCATTCCTAGGTGAAACGAATACCAATTCTGTAATCGTCACTTGCAGAAATGAATAACAGTCTGATGATTGAAAAATAGGTACTTGTAATCAAAAAAAGCAATTTCAGATCAGAAATCTAACCTAAAAAAAATAGAGGACAGAGGTCCCATCGTGATCGCCATTGAAAACACGAGATTTCGGAAACAAAAAGGATAGACTAAAAATGCAATGTAAACGAAACTAAAATAACGCTTAAACCCTATGTTATTGAAAATTGCCTAAAAAGACAGAACATGAACACAAGATATCAAAGCAATATGAAATACGGCCCTTTTATTGATATGATTTTCAAATTTGTGTTACAATGCGTCTCCTTCCTTTTTAGTGGATAGGAGCGTTAAATGTTGGTCTTTTACAACTTTTTTCAGAATTCCTTCTTCCGCATGCCCACATATAAGATGGGTGAACCAAAACGTTGTCGCCGCTTGTGTTGCTAAAAGGAGATTCCTCGTTGCTCCTCCAATGCTGCAAATCTACGTTCAAAGAAACAAAGAATCAGTAGCACATGTGTATGAAAAACGAAATATAAATATAATAATGGTTAAAATGAGTCCAAATAAATTGAAAACTTGACAAAATCATAATCATGTAACTAGCTAAATACTACAAAAGAAATAATCACGAAAGGCAATAATGCGGGGGGTGCCCAAAGGCAAACCACCCACGGGTGAAACTTTTTTTCGACACCAATCCGCTTGGGATGGGTCCGAAACCTGATGTGATGTGTTGTCGGCAAATTGGTAGGATATTATGGTCAGAAAAATCGGGTTTTGGTTCTTGATTCGTGCCTTCAAAATTCACCCAATAACCTCTCTTTCGATTAAGAGATTATGGATGTTAAAAGCACAAATTGCAAGTAAGTGAATTAGCAGCACTTCGTCACTCAAAATGCTCCTTCTCTGTATATCTTTTGGGTGAGGAAGCTCACCATTTTATAGACCCAAGGGGTATCTTTGAATTAACATGCAAAAGTGTTACTTTGCATGAATGCTTTTTTGTGAAGAGAAGACTTCTTCTTGATCAAGGGCTTCTTAACTGCCTCTGTGCATGTCTTTGTATGTTTAGAAAATCTCACTCGCACTCCCATGCAATGAAGAGATAGCTAAGTGGCAAATCTGAGTTGTCATGAAAAAGCCTACTCTCACTCCCATGCAATGAAGGGAGAGTTAAGTGGCCAATCCGAGTTGTCCTAAAAAGCTCACTCTCATTCCCATGCAGTGAATGGAGAGTTAATTGACAGATATGAGTTGTCAAAAGAACTCACTCGCCCTCCTATGCCATGAAGGGAGAGCTAAGTGGCAGTTCTAAGTTGTCATGCGTAGAGGTTTGACTTTTTGTTGGTCAAACCTGGCGTTTGTCCCACCTCGAAGCGAGCGTTGGTAATCGTCTCTGGGTGAAACGAGTACCAATCTGCACTCATCTCTGGGTGAAATGAGTACCAATCCGCACTCATCCCTGGGTGGAGTGAATAAGTAGCAGAGTGTCTAAAAGGTGCAAAATTGATCTTTGACTTGTAAAACTACTGTGTCAGTGGTTAGAACCACTATTTTAACCTCTGGGGCTGCCCTAGGGCTGTGTGTGTTAGTGCGATCAGTGTTTACAGCCACATAATAGAATTGGTGCTGTTTTGGTTTCTACAGTAACCAAACTTCAATATCAATAAAGATATCCATCTTTGTTATTTTGTGTTATATGCTTTTTCCTCTTGTCTTTCCATTTCATCTTCGGTATTTTAATAACATTGCAAGTAGGGTTAGAAAAGGGACCAATGCATGCATTCCCAGGGTCTCTACAGATGGCGATCATGGTGGGACTCGAACCCACAATCTCCTGCTCTAGAGGTAATCTATTATTTCAACATCAGATATAGGCTTTGAACCATATCTTTAGGGAAAAGAGAGCAAGGTTTACCTTAGCAACCACTGTCTTGGACAGTGGCCCGCAGGCTTAGCTTAGGTTTTAGACATAGCATTTTTTATTCTACTTCTTTATGTTTTCATATCATTAGCATATATTTACATGATTTCATGGCATAGTTTCATCATATTTTTGTTACATTCTTTGATTACTAAAAACCTCATCCAGGGAGGCAATCTTGGACACCTAAATGTGTGTTGTTGTTTCATTGCTTGCAGGGCCACAGGTACATCGAACAAAGTTTGCAACATACGAGAGCAAAGGGGACCCCTCTAGGAAACAAACCTATAGAAGGAGGCATCTGTAAGCCATCATACATTTTCATGTGTAGAACCAAGAATCTTTTATAAGCACACCACCTCTTCATGGAAGGGGCACTCCTTGACTATTCGTAATTTATAGTATCATCCCTAAGAGGGACCGACATGTAACCGAGATTCAATATCAATAAAGAGATCAGTCTTTGTTATTTTGTGTTATATGATTTTTCCTATTGTATTTCCATTTCATCTTTAGTATTTAAATAACATTGCAAGTAGGGTTAGAAAAGGGACCGGTGCATGTGTTCCCAAGGTCACTATAGATGGCGATCACGGTGGGACCACCACTAATTTTTCATTTTTTGTTGAAATACTAACTTAATTTTATGTGCAGGTCTAGCCACTCTGAGCTACAGTAGCTAGAAACTAACCGCTCTGAGCTTCAGATGCCAATAGAGCTTAGCTACTCTGAGCTACAGCAACCAAGAACCAGCCACTCTGGTCGACAGTTTCCAGAACTGGAGTGTAGCAGAGGTCAAAACATTGACTCTCTGAGCTGGGTCAAAGGTTGGTATAGCTTCTCTAATATATTACAACTTTATATCTGCTTTTGTGTGTTTAAAATATTGAAAATTAAAGCACATTTATGTTTGGAAATTGAAATAATAAAAGAAGAAATAATTAAGCATTTTGCATATCTTAAATCTTCTTTTAAATTTTCCACTAGGCGTTGCTAGGAACAACGGCTTATGCCTAAAAATTTTTCCCTAGAATCCAAAGCATGCTAGACATTGTATGTTGTTTGCTTGCTTTGAGGCCCTGATAGAGGCCATAGCTGCACGAAATAAAGTGCACTCATATAAATCATAATAGTTCATACATATTTTTGAATACTGAAACACTTAGGCATATAGGAAATATTCATTGCTACTTTATAATTCACTTGATGTTACGCAAGCTTTAAATGAACATCACACATGCACGTCTCATTTATACATTGGAGAGTTGGATTTCATCACCAACCTTCAATTCAATCTAGTGACATTGGAATTCATCTCCTTCCACTGGTTTACCCTCTAGAGCTTCCTAGAAATGGATTGAGAAACTTACTTATAGTGACACTAAGTTACTTGTGTTCAAACTATCTCCCACTTTTGGAACAATCATTGGTTCAGAGTGGAAGAGCTAGGAAAACCCTCCATTGGGTCTTCAGTAGTGTACCCTAGCTTCTTTTGAGAAAATCATGTTTGGCATGAGTGTACTTTATTTCCACTATGGATGAGTCTTCTCATTCTTAATCCAAGAACAAAAGAAAATAAATCAAAAGAACAACACATCAAAACACATCAAATATTTTAGGACACACTTAAATTGATAATCAAGATAAACATTTGCTTGGAATTGTGTGGTTATTCCTAAATTACAACTCAAAATATCAATTCATAAGACATGGTCAAAACAAGAAGTAAACACCCTCGATCTGATACCGAGGGAGAGACAGAAGCAACTCATACCCATAGGCAGATTCATAGTAACATTGAATGACCTACCCATAAGACCATGAGATGTAGCTCTATGAGCCTAAGGGATGATAATTCAACCCTTGGGTAATCTCCTAGAGAAACCCCAAGTAAGGAACCACATCATGGAACAAAGTCACATAAAAAAAAGAGGCTTCACAGCCATCCTCATAAAGGAGACATGAGGAGACCTCAAGGGCCTTCTCTAAACACACGAAAACACCTCAAAGACGTGAGAAAGCTTCAAGGGATTCCTCCTCACATGGACATAAATAAGGTTCTAAAACTCATTCTTCACATAGGGATAACAAGATTGCTACGTCTCCATCCACATGGAGAAAACATGTTACCACCAAGCCCTATTCATAAATAAGGCAAACAAGAATTACAACACCTCAAGACTCATAAGAAATATATGAAACAGGTCTGCCCACTAAAGTGTAGGAAACTAGAGTTACATCTAGTCATGGGAATCATATAGAAGAAACCCTTCACACAAAAGGAAATATTCCCATAGACTATGACCTCATAGGAGTAAATGGCACCCCACGGGACTAGCCATGGAAAATAAGACAACTAGATGGGTTGGATCTATTTCCTACTCAACCAACTCAAAGAACTATAGCTACTGAGAACTCTGCATCTGGAAGCTCATGAACTATTACTTCTAAACGTCTCTCATTATGGGGGTACCTCAGAGATATCCTGTAGTAGATGCATGGAGTATAAACATAGGGATTCTCAATAGTACACTGAACAAGTAACAGTAGCTAGCAAGAGTACAGTTATAGCAGAAACCCCCTCAAGGAATCTATGAGTCAAGACAACAAGAACATATTCAGATAAACATAAGTCTTCTATGACATCACAAATTGACTGAATGAGGTAGTTATAAAATGCATTACATAAAGAGCGAGAGCTAGTGGAAGCTCTCGAACAAGAGAAACAAAGAGAAAGACTCTTGCGCCAACATGAGCAATGTTTAAGAGAGCAAGCTGAGTGGATAACTCTTAATAATTTATAGATAAATGGTGGTGACCACCAAATAACAAGACACACTGAATCACCTAAGGAGAGGTGCACTAGAAAAGATAGCCCACAACAAAATCCCCCACCAAATCATGAACGAAATCCAACTAATGGGGGAAGGGTAAACATAACAAACCAGGATCATAATCTTGGGTCCCCTCGTAGGAGGGAGGAAAATAAAACAAATAAAATGGATAGAGAGTTACCTCCATTGCCACTATGAGTAGGCTTACAAGAGGAGGAAATTCATACATCAAAGGCATTTTAAGATCTTGCTAAAATATGAGGACCTTTGAGAAACAAGATGCAGCTGGGAACTCACCAACATTACGCAAAATACACAACCAACCATTGTGCCCATCAATCCCTAGCCCTCCATATCCTAAGCACTTTGAGATGCCTAGGTTAGAAAAATTTAAATGTGAAGAGGATGCACAAGAGCATGTCACCAATTTTATCAACGCCTATTTTCATCTTAAATACAATGACGCTCTCATGGTAAGAACCTTCATAATGACATTTTTAGGTGTTGCCACTCAATGGTTCAACCAACTACCTAAGCATAGCATAACTAACTTTGAACAACTAGTAAATGCATTCTTAAAGCGTTTCTCCTTTGGTACTAAGAAGAAGGTAAAAATTTTAGACCTGGCCAACTTGAAACAGTATGATGATGATCCAGTAATGGATTATGGGAATAGATGGAGAAAAATTATGGTAAAATTATCATTCTACGTTCCTACAGAAGAGATCATTCACATGTTCACCAAAAGTTTTTCTAAACATATCTCCCTCTTACTGCAAATTCAGTCATATCCTTCATTTGAGGAAGCTTTGGCATAGGCCAAGCTTATAGAGGAAATAAAAGTAGATGAGGGAACCATTTAACTCCGAAACAAAAAGGAGTGGAACAAGAATGGTAAGAATGACAAGTATAAGTAGAAGTAGGGCAATCCTACCCCAGTCAATCAAGTTGTATTGGCTACACCCAAGTATGGGGGTGCACAAAAACCACAAAACTATCAAGCACATCCCTTGCCGACCAATTACGACCAAAAGAACAATCAAGGAAGAAACTGAGAATGCAAGATACCTCATTATTTCACGCCTTTGAAAGAATCAATGCAATCAATCTTTAATCAGGTGAGTGAGGCCAGGAGGATCAGATTTCATGATATACCTCTTATAGATACCAACCATCCTAAGCCAAAAGGATATAGGGAATATCAATTTTGCCCTTATCACAGGATACTAGGGCATGATATTGAAGCTTGTGTCAGGTTTTAGCATCAAGTGCAAAACATGATTGAGGTGGGAGAACTCAAATTTGACAACCCACTAGCTCCCAATAATAGATACATGGGCATATACAGAAACCCATTGCCCAATCATGAGGCCCCTCAAGAGCAAGGGACCCAAGTCAATCAGGTTCGAGTTGACATACCTACCCATGGATGCGTTGGTATGGTTGAGATTGTTAACATAGCAACAAGGACTAGGCGGTATGGTCAACCGCAATCACCTGTAGCTCCCATGAACATCCCAGCCACTCCTAGGTAAAGACAAGATAACCTTTTAGGTCCACCAACGTGACCTGTGGTAACTATTCGAAGTAGATTGAAGCAAAACTTACATACAACTCTAGCTAAGTTATCCATATATGAGCTCATACAATAGTCCCCAAAGCATAGGGAGACTTTAATGGATATGTTAAGAAAAATTGAGCTTCAACCACAAGATGTGAATGCATTCACTCACTTTGTGGGACAATTACAATAATTCTAGGAACCTGTAATCTGATTCTATGATCATGATATTAAGATAGTTATTGCTGCCTTACTAGATCCTCCGTTGAACATTGTAGCGACAATCAATGACTTAACTTTCAATAGGTTTTTGGTCAATACAAGTTCATCAATAAACATCATGACAACAACTGCAATAGAGCACCTCAAAATCCCCAAGTCCAATATCATTCTAGGAGCTTACACATTGAGAGCTTTTAATGATGCTTTATGCAATATTGTGGGAATGATAGTCCTATCTATTAATGTGGGGCATAATACCATCCCCATGATGTGTCATGTCTTGGAAGGAGCTATGCAGTACAACATCCTCTTAGGGTACCCTTGGATAAGGGCTATTAAGTGTGTGCCTTCGATCTTGCACCAGTGTGTCAAGTATATACACAAGAACAAAGTGTATGTGGTTCTAGCCGATGAAGAGCCTTTTAAATACATCAATCAGGTGGACATTCTAGGAGAATTTGTAATCCCTTCTACTCACTTGTATGTGGCACCTTCATCCCCAACCACACAAGTGGATAACAAAGACAAAGGGGTAATAAAAAACCCATTCACATCAACACCTCTTGGTGCACTCAAGATCATCAATGCTTCTAAAGTACCATCAATGTCAAAACCAAAAGACAATCAAAAGCTAAAGGTACCCTTAGTTAAGGATGAAAAGCCCAAGGAAGTGACAACTATAGCCATTTCTGAAATACCAAGTCCTATGGAAGAGGAAGATCCTCAAGATCAAGATGAAGATAGTGATTATCACCCTGCTTCCCTAGTGTGGGGTCATCCATGTTGCATGCATTAATACACTTGGAAAGCATAGGCATAGGGTAGTACCTTGTGCAGAACATTACCTTTACACCTATAATTTAGTCTACATAAAACATAGGGAGGCCTAAGGACTTGAGGCTGCTAGTAGGAATAGTGGTTCCACTTCGAATCCCTCCCAACCAAACCAACTTTGTCTATGCCAGCCTAGACTACACTCATAAGTCTTCAGATATAGAATAGGATGGTGACAAATTATTCATGATCAATATTGGTTACCTCTCTAACCCTGAGTTTGCTCTAAGTTACTTTGAGCATTGCCACTGGCATAGCTATAGCCTTGGCATATATGAGCAAGGACGCAGGGAGCCCTACGAGCCACTATATCAGCTTTCCTCTGATATATTTGGCTTAGGCTATTATAGCGAAGGTTGAGATGACTCTCTTGTAGTGGCATTGGAAATATTAAGCATAGGGTTAGGAGAAGATATTGATTTAATTCCTTATTACCCCTAAGAATAGCAAATTTGAGCAATAGACAAGTGGCCACGGTAAACATACCGCTTATAGAAACTTATCATCCAAACACCTCTATTGATTCCACCCCAACAGGATACAACTTGTGGGATGAGGATAATGGATATGAAGAAAGTGATGATGAGGCACAACTTGGCTTAGCCTATCAAGGGCCTCACTATTTACAAATATTCACATGGTCCATCCATGATGAGAGTGGATATACATCAGATGAAAGTGACTATGAATCAAAAGACTCAACAGAAAGATCTTACTTAGGCCTAAGCCATCAACCCCTGACTTTGGGGCAAGAGACAAATGCAAATGGGTTCTTCATAAGTGACGAAGAATATGAAGATGAAATAGAGATGGCCTACTTGGGACCAAGACATGAGCCCCTTGTCTTAGGGTTGCATACCAATGCTAACAATTTCTGGATAAGTGATTATGACTTTGAGGATGAGACCGAGATGGCTTATCTTGGACCTCACAACTTATGACAAGTCAACGAGCTAGTAGAGAGAGAGGTCGCACTCCATGCCATAGACCCTCATATCTAATTTTTAGGGAGACCTATTGACCTAGGATCCATTCATCGGATGGTCAATCCACCTTTGTCTACATTCAAAGAGTAGTTAGAGCCCAATGATCGTATTTTCCGCCCTAATCATGGGCTAGATCCAAAAATTCCCATTCCTTCATAACCTCATTGCGAGTATGGAAGGAAAACCCCTAAGACAAGATTACACCCATGTGGTCCTAGAGACTTCATCCCATCCATCAATAGGATCTCCATTGATTTGACCACTCCACTTTATAACCCAACAGATCCTACCAAATCATTGCATCTTAATGTAGATGCTATTGATTGGGATTATGCTAGTTCACCCATAGAGCCTGAAGACCTCTTCCCTAATGAATAAATGTAACAGTCATTCCATTTTGCATCAGGTTGTGTGTATGACGTCTTCCATGTTGGTTTGGAACTTGAGTTAGTAGATCATGTGAATCCCATCGATGACATTCATTTGATACCTATGCCTCATCAGCTAGAGGATGGGTCACATATGGCTATATAAGTGAATTTCGAGGTGGACATCAGTGATGATCCTACCCAACAAAAGAAAGTCAAGTTCGGAGAAAGTCTATCTCTATAGGAACAAGCCATCCTAATTCCTCTCCTCAAGGAGAGGCAAAATATTTTTGCTTGGACTTACAAATACATGCCAGGGATAGATCCAAAGTTAGTCATTCACAACCTTTCATTGGATCCCATGAAGAAGCCAGTCAAGCAAAAACTAAGGAAAATACATCCAACCGTCACTTTTATGGTGAAGAACGAATTGCAAAAACTACTGGATGCAGTATTCATAGTTCCTATAGACTATCCTGAGTGGGTGTCGAACAAGGTACCCATGGGGAAACCTGACGAAAGAGTCTGTGTCTGCATGGATTTTAGGGATTTGAATAGGGCAACACAAAAGGATTCATTTCCATTGCCAAACATAGATTCTCTTATGGATGCAACTACAGGTCATGAAATGCTCTCCCTAATGGATGTTTTTTTTGGATACAACTAGATTTGGATTAAGCCCAAAGATCAACATAAAAATGCTTTCATTACTCCATGGGGAACATTCTATTACAAAGTAATGTCATTCGATCTCAAAAATGCTAGTGCCACATATTAGCGAGACATGACATACATATTCCATGACTATATGCATAAGATCTTGGAATATTACATGGATGACTTACTAGCCAAGTCCCTGTTGTGGCAAGAGCATGTCGAAGTCCTTAGACAAGTCTTTGATCGCCTCATAGAACACAATGTCCGATTGAATCCTAAGAAGTGTGTATTTGGCATAAATTTTGGCAAGCTTTTGGGATTCATCGTATCCAAGAGAGGCATCGAAGTAGATCTAGCAAAGGTAAAGGCTATACTAAAAATGACCACCCCTACCAACATTAGGGAGTTAAGGAGTCTACAAGGCAAGATAGCATCCATCAAAATATTCATCGCACAATTATCAAAAAAATGTAGACCTATGAATAGGTTGCTATGCAAGGAAGTCCCCTTTCATTGGGATGAAGAATGCCATCAAGCCTTTGTAGATATCAAGAATTATTTGGCAACGCCGCTAGTATTGGATCCACCAAGGCCAGACATACCATTTTTACTATATATCGGCTACTAATTTTGCATTGGGCACCATGTTAGCCCAAAAGAATGAACAAGACATAGAGCAATACATATATTACATTAGTCGCACCTTGGTGAGCTATGAGCTATGATATGCGTATGTTGAAAAGTTGTGTTTAGCAGTGGTCTTTGCAACTCGAAATTTGTGACACTACATGTTGAGCCATACGACCTACGTCATATCAAAACAAAATCCTTTGCAGTACATGATGAGCAAGACATATCATAATACACGTACCGCAAAGTGGATCATGCTATTGACAAAATTTTATCTAGAGTTCGTAAGCCAAAAGTCCATTAAGGGACAATTCATAGCAGACCAATTAGCAAAGGTGCCTCTTCAGGATAACAAGCCTCTCACCATACAATTGCATGATGATGCGGTATTTGCAATATCAAATACACCAGAACTCGAAGAACCTAATAAAGAAAGAGATATATCATTTTTCTTCGATGGTTTGAAGTGTGAATAAGGAGGCAGAGCAGGGATTGTCTTTATCACACCATAGGATGCTCCATTACCCTTATCATTCAAACTAGACTTCCCATGCACAAACAACAATACATAATATGAATCATTGATCTTGGGACTCCAAACAATCATAGCAATGGGCATTAAAATATTGAATATCTTTGGTGATTCCTTGCTCATAGTAAACTAGGTCAAAGGACTATTCCATTGTAGGTGCCCACTCCCGAAGACTTACAAGGAACTTGTGGACACCTACCTAGCCCGGCTAGAATGGTATGACATCGAGGCAATTCCTCGTATGTCGAATAGATTTGTAGACACCATGACCTCTTTGGGATCCCTAATCCCTTAAAATCCCTTTGCTAGTTTTACAACCATCCATGTGAAAGTGCTTTCACACTCAGTAATACGTCTTGAAGCTTTTGACAATTAAGAATCAGTCAACATGATCAACATCGAGCCAAATTAGAATTAGTCCTTCGTAGCCAAATATTTCTTACAAATAGCCTCTTAGGGTTCTTTGATCTCCCAAGGACCTGTGGAGTGTGGTGCAACCATATACCATAGAATTGTTCCTCAATCCATGTTCACTACCTCAAAAATGCAAGAAAAACAAGTAATATTTTCTATAGAAGTTGTTGCTTATCAGGATTGGCTTTCCCAACTATGGGACTTCCTAAAGCTTGGAATAGTACCTCAAGGTTTTTCGCATACTGAAAAGTGAACATTCAAATAGAAAGCAACAAGATATATATTTCTAGGAGAAATTCTCTATAGATGAGGATATCATGGAGTATTAATCCCTTGTCTTGTGCCATAGGAAGCATCCTAGGCAATTTCACAAGCTCCTGATGAAACATGTGGAGGCCATTTCAGTGGAATGGGCATCATTAAGCATATCTTGAGAATGGGTTACTATTGGCCCACAATGGAAAAGGATTGCTGCGAGTATGTCAAGAAATGTAGTAAGTTCCAGCATCATGTGAATCTAATGCACTTACCATCGCAAGCTTTGCAGCCCATCTAGGTAGCATGGCCATTCTCACAATGGGGACTAGAATTGATTGGGAAGATCTCACCCTCGTCCTTAGGCCGACACACATTCATCATAATGACCACATAATACTTCACTAAATGGGTAGAAGTTATCCCCTTAACATCAACAAGCTGGACCAAGGATTGCGTACTTTATACTCCACACCATCATAAGTCGTTTTGAGGTCCCTTCTAAGATAATATCGAATAATGGGTGATATTTCAAGAACAAAAATGTGTGTGCTTTAATGAAAAAATACCATATTCAACATAGTTTTTCAACACCTTATTATCCACAAGAAAATGGGTAAGCATAAGCCTCAAACAAAATAATAGTCTCCATTTTAAGGAAGATAGTGCAAGAAAATCACAAGGATTGGCACATGTAGTTGCCTCTTGCACTATGGGAATATAGTGCAAGAATGAAGAATGCCATTTCATTGGAATGAAGAATGCCATCAAGCCTTTGTAGATATCAAGAATTATTTGGCAACGCCGCTAGTATTGGATCCACCAAGGCCAGACATACCATTTTTACTATATATCGGCTACTAATTTTGCATTGGGCACCATGTTAGCCCAAAAGAATGAACAAGACATAGAGAAATACATATATTACATTAGTCGCACCTTGGTGAGCTATGAGCTATGATATGCGTATGTTGAAAAGTTGTGTTTAGCGAGTGGTCTTTGCAACTCGAATTTTGTGACACTACATGTTGAGCCATACGACCTACGTCATATCAAAACAAAATCCTTTGCGAGTACATGATGAGCAAGACATATCATAATACACGTACCGCAAAGTGGATCATGCTATTGACAAAATTTTATCTAGAGTTCGTAAGCCAAAAGTCCATTAAGGGACAATTCATAGCAGACCAATTAGCAAATGTGCCTCTTCAGGATAACAAGCCTCTCACCATACAATTGCATGATGATGCGGTATTTGCAATATCAAATACACCAGAACTCGAAGAACCTAATAAAGAAAGAGATATATCATTGTTCTTCGATGGTTTGAAGTGTGAATAAGGAGGCAGAGCAGGGATTGTCTTTATCACACCATAGGATGCTCCATTACCCTTATCATTCAAACTAGACTTCCCATGCACAAACAACAATACATAATATGAATCATTGATCCTGGGACTCCAAACAGTCATAGCAATGGGCATTAAAATATTGAATATCTTTGGTGATTCCTTGCTCATAGTAAACTAGGTCAAAGGACTATTCCATTGTAGGTGCCCACTCCTTGAAGACTTACAAGGAACTTGTTGACACCTACCTAGCCCGGCTAGAATGGTATGACATCGAGGCAATTCCTCGTATGTCGAATAGATTTGTAGACACCATGACCTCTTTGGGATCCCTAATCCCTTAAAATCCCTTTGCTAGTTTTACAACCATCCATGTGAAAGTGATTTCACACTCAGTAATACGTCTTGAAGCTTTTGACAATTAAGAATCAGTCAACATGATCAACATCGAGCCAAATTAGAATTAGTCCTTCGTAGCCAAATATTTCTTACAAATAGCCTCTTGGGGGTATTTTATCTCCCAAGGGCTGGTGGAGTGTGGTGCAACCATATACCATAGAATTGTTCCTCAATCCATGTTCACTACCTCAAAAATGCAAGAAAAACAAGTAATATTTTCTATAGAAGTTGTTGCTTATCAGGATTGGCTTTCCCAACTATGGGACTTCCTAAAGCTTGGAATAGTACCTCAAGGTTTTTCACATACTGAAAAGTGAACATTCAAATAGAAAGCAACAAGATATATATTTCTAGGAGAAATTCTCTATAGATGAGGATATCATGGAGTATTAATCCCTTGTCTTGTGCCCTAGGAAGCATCCTAGGCAATTTCACAAGCTCCTGACGAAACATGTGGAGGCCATTTCAGTGGAATGGGCATCATTAAGCATATCTTGAGAATGGGTTACTATTGGCCCACAATGGAAAAGGATTGCTCGCGAGTATGTCAAGAAATGTAGTAAGTTCCGACATCATGTGAATCTAATGCACTTACTATCGCAAGCTTTGCAGCCCATCTAGGTAGCATGGCCATTCTCACAATGGGGACTAGAATTGATTGGGAAGATCTCACCCTCGTCCTTAGGCCGACACACATTCATTAAAATGACCACATAATACTTCACTAAATGGGTAGAAGTGATCCCCTTAACATCAACAACTGGACCAAGGATTGCGTACTTTATACTCCACACCATCATAAGTCGTTTTGAGGTCCCTTCTAAGATAATATCGAATAATGGGTGATATTTCAAGAACAAAAATGTGTGTGCTTTAATGAAAAAATACCATATTCAACATAGTTTTTCAACACCTTATTATCCACAAGCAAACGGGTAGCGTAAGCCTCAAACAAAATAATAGTCTCCATTTTAAGGAAGATAGTGCAAGAAAATCACAAGGATTGGCACATGTAGTTGCCTCTTGCACTATGGGAATATAGTGCAAGAATGAAGAATGCCATTTCATTGGAATGAAGAATGCCATCAAGCCTTTGTAGATATCAAGAATTATTTGGCAACGCCGCTAGTATTGGATCCACCAAGGCCAGACATACCATTTTTACTATATATCGGCTACTAATTTTGCATTGGGCACCATGTTAGCCCAAAATAATGAACAAGACATAGAGCAATACATATATTACATTAGTCGCACCTTGGTGAGCTATGAGCTATGATATGCGTATGTTGAAAAGTTGTGTTTAGCGAGTGGTCTTTGCAACTCGAATTTTGTGACACTACATGTTGAGCCATACGACCTACGTCATATCAAAACAAAATCCTTTGCGAGTACATGATGAGCAAGACATATCATAATACACGTACCGCAAAGTGGATCATGCTATTGACAAAATTTTATCTAGAGTTCGTAAGCCAAAAGTCCATTAAGGGACAATTCATAGCAGACCAATTAGCAAAGGTGCCTCTTCAGGATAACAAGCCTCTCACCATACAATTGCATGATGATGCGGTATTTGCAATATCAAATACACCAGAACTCGAAGAACCTAATAAAGAAAGAGATATATCATTGTTCTTCGATGGTTTGAAGTGTGAATAAGGAGGCAGAGCAGGGATTGTCTTTATCACACCATAGGATGCTCCATTACCCTTATCATTCAAACTAGACTTCCCATGCACAAACAACAATACATAATATGAATCATTGATCCTGGGACTCCAAACAGTCCATAGCAATGGGCATTAAAATATTGAATATCTTTGGTGATTCCTTGCTCATAGTAAACTAGGTCAAAGGACTATTCCATTGTAGGTGCCCACTCCTGAAGACTTGCAAGGAACTTGTGGACACCTACCTAGCCCGGCTAGAATGGTATGACATCGAGGCAATTCCTCGTATGTCGAATAGATTTGTAGACACCATGACCTCTTTGGGATCCCTAATCCCTTAAAATCCCTTTGCTAGTTTTACAACCATCCATGTGAAAGTGCTTTCACACTCGATAATATGTCTTGAAGCTTTTGACAATTAAGAATCGATCAACATGATCAACATCGAGCCAAATTAGAATTAGTCCTTCGTAGCCAAATATTTCTTACAAATAGCCTCTTAGGGTTCTTTGATCTCCCAAGGACCTGTGGAGTGTGGTGCAACCATATACCATAGAATTGTTCCTCAATCCATGTTCACTACCTCAAAAATGCAAGAAAAACAAGTAATATTTTCTATAGAAGTTGTTGCTTATCAGGATTGGCTTTCCCAACTATGGGACTTCCTAAAGCTTGGAATAGTACCTCAAGGTTTTTCGTATACTGAAAAGTGAACATTCAAATAGAAAGCAACAAGATATATATTTCTAGGAGAAATTCTCTATAGATGAGGATATCATGGAGTATTAATCCCTTGTCTTGTGCCCTAGGAAGCATCCTAGGCAATTTCACAAGCTCCTGATGAAACATGTGGAGGCCATTTCAATGGCATGGCCATCATTAAGCACATCTTGAGAATGGGTTACTATTGGCCCACAATGGAAAAGGATTGCTGCGAGTATGTCAAGAAATGTAGTAAGTTCCAGCATCATGTGAATCTAATGCACTTACCATCGCAAGCTTTGCAGCCCATCTAGGTAGCATGGCCATTCTCACAATGGGGACTAGAATTGATTGGGAAGATCTCACCCTCGTCCTTAGGCCGACACACATTCATTATAATGACCACATAATACTTCACTAAATGGGTAGAAGTGATCCCCTTAACATCAACAACTGGACCAAGGATTGCGTACTTTATACTCCACACCATCATAAGTCGTTTTGAGGTCCCTTCTAAGATAATATCGAATAATGGGTGATATTTCAAGAACAAAAATGTGTGTGCTTTAATGAAAAAATACCATATTCAACATAGTTTTTCAACACCTTATTATCCACAAGTAAATGGGTAAGCAGAAGCCTCAAACAAAATAATAGTCTCCATTTTAAGGAAGATAGTGCAAGAAAATCACAAGGATTGGCACATGTAGTTGCCTCTTGCACTATGGGAATATAGTGCAAGAATGAAGAATGCCATTTCATTGGAATGAAGAATGCCATCAAGCCTTTGTAGATATCAAGAATTATTTGGCAACGCCGCTAGTATTGGATCCACCAAGGCCAGACATACCATTTTTACTATATATCGGCTACTAATTTTGCATTGGGCACCATGTTAGCCCAAAAGAATGAACAAGACATAGAGAAATACATATATTACATTAGTCGCACCTTGGTGAGCTATGAGCTATGATATGCGTATGTTGAAAAGTTGTGTTTAGCAGTGGTCTTTGCAACTCGAATTTTGTGACACTACATGTTGAGCCATACGACCTACGTCATATCAAAACAAAATCATTTGCAGTACATGATGAGCAAGACATATCATAATACACGTACCGCAAAGTGGATCATGCTATTGACAAAATTTTATCTAGAGTTCGTAAGCCAAAAGTCCATTAAGGGACAATTCATAGCAGACCAATTAGCAAAGGTGCCTCTTCAGGATAACAAGCCTCTCACCATACAATTGCATGATGATGCGGTATTTGCA
This sequence comes from Wollemia nobilis, assembly GCA_028583015.1. Taxonomy (NCBI): domain Eukaryota; kingdom Viridiplantae; phylum Streptophyta; class Pinopsida; order Araucariales; family Araucariaceae; genus Wollemia; species Wollemia nobilis. The sequence continues at coordinate 308,237 of JAQPPZ010007329.1, forward strand.
ATATCAAATACACCAGAACTCGAAGAACCTAATAAAGAAAGAGATATATCATTGTTCTTCGATGGTTTGAAGTGTGAATAAGGAGGCAGAGCAGGGATTGTCTTTATCACACCATAGGATGCTCCATTACCCTTATCATTCAAACTAGACTTCCCATGCACAAACAACAATACATAATATGAATCATTGATCCTGGGACTCCAAACAGTCATAGCAATGGGCATTAAAATATTGAATATCTTTGGTGATTCCTTGCTCATAGTAAACTAGGTCAAAGGACTATTCCATTGTAGGTGCCCACTCCTGAAGACTTACAAGGAACTTGTGGACACCTACCTAGCCCGGCTAGAATGGTATGACATCGAGGCAATTCCTCGTATGTCGAATAGATTTGTAGACACCATGACCTCTTTGGGATCCCTAATCCCTTAAAATCCCTTTGCTAGTTTTACAACCATCCATGTGAAAGTGCTTTCACACTCAGTAATACGTCTTGAAGCTTTTGACAATTAAGAATCGATCAACATGATCAACATCGAGCCAAATTAGAATTAGTCCTTCGTAGCCAAATATTTCTTACAAATAGCCTCTTAGGGTTCTTTGATCTCCCAAGGACCTGTGGAGTGTGGTGCAACCATATACCATAGAATTGTTCCTCAATCCATGTTCACTACCTCAAAAATGCAAGAAAAACAAGTAATATTTTCTATAGAAGTTGTTGCTTATCAGGATTGGCTTTCCCAACTATGGGACTTCCTAAAGCTTGGAATAGTACCTCAAGGTTTTTCACATACTGAAAAGTGAACATTCAAATAGAAAGCAACAAGATATATATTTCTAGGAGAAATTCTCTATAGATGAGGATATCATGGAGTATTAATCCCTTGTCTTGTGCCCTAGGAAGCATCCTAGGCAATTTCACAAGCTCCTGACGAAACATGTGGAGGCCATTTCAGTGGAATGGGCATCATTAAGCATATCTTGAGAATGGGTTACTATTGGCCCACAATGGAAAAGGATTGCTGCGAGTATGTCAAGAAATGTAGTAAGTTCCAGCATCATGTGAATCTAATGCACTTACCATCGCAAGCTTTGCAGCCCATCTAGGTAGCATGGCCATTCTCACAATGGGGACTAGAATTGATTGGGAAGATCTCACCCTCGTCCTTAGGCCGACACACATTCATTAAAATGACCACATAATACTTCACTAAATGGGTAGAAGTGATCCCCTTAACATCAACAACTGGACCAAGGATTGCGTACTTTATACTCCACACCATCATAAGTCGTTTTGAGGTCCCTTCTAAGATAATATCGAATAATGGGTGATATTTCAAGAACAAAAATGTGTGTGCTTTAATGAAAAAATACCATATTCAACATAGTTTTTCAACACCTTATTATCCACAAGTAAACGGGTAAGCAGAAGCCTCAAACAAAATAATAGTCTCCATTTTAAGGAAGATAGTGCAAGAAAATCACAAGGATTGGCACATGTAGTTGCCTCTTGCACTATGGGAATATAGTGCAAGAATGAAGAATGCCATTTCATTGGAATGAAGAATGCCATCAAGCCTTTGTAGATATCAAGAATTATTTGGCAACGCCGCTAGTATTGGATCCACCAAGGCCAGACATACCATTTTTACTATATATCGGCTACTAATTTTGCATTGGGCACCATGTTAGCCCAAAAGAATGAACAAGACATAGAGCAATACATATATTACATTAGTCGCACCTTGGTGAGCTATGAGCTATGATATGCGTATGTTGAAAAGTTGTGTTTAGCAGTGGTCTTTGCAACTCGAAATTTGTGACACTACATGTTGAGCCATACGACCTACGTCATATCAAAACAAAATCCTTTGCAGTACATGATGAGCAAGACATATCATAATACACGTACCGCAAAGTGGATCATGCTATTGACAAAATTTTATCTAGAGTTCGTAAGCCAAAAGTCCATTAAGGGACAATTCATAGCAGACCAATTAGCAAAGGTGCCTCTTCAAGATAACAAGCCTCTCACCATACAATTGCATGATGATGCGGTATTTGCAATATCAAATACACCAGAACTCGAAGAACCTAATAAAGAAAGAGATATATCATTGTTCTTCGATGGTTTGAAGTGTGAATAAGGAGGCGAGAGCGAGGATTGTCTTTATCACACCATAGGATGCTCCATTACCCTTATCATTCAAATTAGGCTTCCCATGCACAAACAATAATACATAATATGAATCATTGATCCCTGGGACTCCAAACAAGTCATAGCAATGGGCATTAAAATATTGAATATCTTTGGTGATTCCTTGCTCATAGTAAACTAGGTCAAAGGACTATTCCATTGTAGGTGCCCACTCCTGAAGACTTACAAGGAACTTGTGGACACCTACCTAGCCCGGCTAGAATGGTATGACATCGAGGCAATTCCTCGCATGTCGAATAGATTTGTAGACACCATGACCTCTTTGGGATCCCTAATCCCTTAAAATCCCTTTGCTAGTTTTACAACCATCCATGTGAAAGTGCTTTCACACTCAGTAATACGTCTTGAAGCTTTTGACAATTAAGAATCAGTCAACATGATCAACATCGAGCCAAATTAGAATTAGTCCTTCGTAGCCAAATATTTCTTACAAATAGCCTCTTAGGGTTCTTTGATCTCCCAAGGACCTGTGGAGTGTGGTGCAACCATATACCATAGAATTGTTCCTCAATCCATGTTCACTACCTCAAAAATGCAAGAAAAACAAGTAATATTTTCTATAGAAGTTGTTGCTTATCAGGATTGGCTTTCCCAACTATGGGACTTCCTAAAGCTTGGAATAGTACCTCAAGGTTTTTCGCATACTGAAAAGTGAACATTCAAATAGAAAGCAACAAGATATATATTTCTAGGAGAAATTCTCTATAGATGAGGATATCATGGAGTATTAATCCCTTGTCTTGTGCCCTAGGAAGCATCCTAGGCAATTTCACAAGCTCCTGACGAAACATGTGGAGGCCATTTCAGTGGAATGGGCATCATTAAGCATATCTTGAGAATGGGTTACTATTGGCCCACAATGGAAAAGGATTGCTGCGAGTATGTCAAGAAATGTAGTAAGTTCCAGCATCATGTGAATCTAATGCACTTACCATCGCAAGCTTTGCAGCCCATCTAGGTAGCATGGCCATTCTCACAATGGGGACTAGAATTGATTGGGAAGATCTCACCCTCGTCCTTAGGCCGACACACATTCATTATAATGACCACATAATACTTCACTAAATGGGTAGAAGTGATCCCCTTAACATCAACAACTGGACCAAGGATTGTGTACTTTATACTCCACACCATCATAAGTCGTTTTGAGGTCCCTTCTAAGATAATATCGAATAATGGGTGATATTTCAAGAACAAAAATGTGTGTGCTTTAATGAAAAAATACCATATTCAACATAGTTTTTCAACACCTTATTATCCACAAGTAAACGGGTAAGCAGAAGCCTCAAACAAAATAATAGTCTCCATTTTAAGGAAGATAGTGCAAGAAAATCACAAGGATTGGCACATGTAGTTGCCTCTTGCACTATGGGAATATAGGACTATTATACGGATTCCCACTGGGGAAACCATTTTCACTAGTATATGGCACTGAGGCCATCATGCCTCTAGAGTTGGAAATCTTGACTCTACGCATAGAATTAAAATACTTCATAGATGATGAAGCTGTGCGATAGGACCGTCTTGATCAATTGATGCTTCTTGATGAACGTCGAGTCAATACTTTAGAGCATCTCCGTGTTTACCAATATCACCTTGCGTGAGATTACAATAGTAAAATCCATTTGAGGGAATTCAATGTTGGAGATCTAGTGCTAAAAAAAAACCAGCAAAATTTGAATCTGTCACCGCATCTGCGAGATAAGTTCGCGGTAAACTGGATAGGTCCATATATGATTTCACAGAGAGTTGGGCCTGAGCATATAGCCTTATATTATTATATGGTTTTGAAGAGCCTGAACCTCTCAATATCATTCACTTAAAGGCATTTTACACATAAAACAAAAAAAACATTCAAATATTTCATAAAATTCAAAAACATTCAAATATTTCAAAAACACAAAACAAAGCATAAAAATGTAAAATTTCAAAAATACAATCAAAGGCTCCAAGGGTAATTCATACCGCTTGGTCAAACATCAAATCAAAGGCTCCAAGGGTAACTCAAACCGCTTGGTCAAATCCAATCAAATCAAATGCTCCAAGGGTAATTCATACCACTTGGTCAAAAACAAAAAAAAATCAAAGGCTCCAGGGGCAATTCAAGTCACTTGGTGAAAATAAAATCAAAGGCTCCAAGGGTAATTCATACCGCTTGGTCAAAAACAAAAAAAATCAAAGGCTCCAAGGGCAATTCAAGCCGCTTGGTCAAAATACAATCAAAGGCTCCAAGGGTAATTCATACCGCTTGGTCAAACATCAAATCAAAGGCTCCAGGGGCAATTCAAACCGCTTGGTCAAAATACAATCAAAGGCTCCAAGGGTAATTCATACCGCTTGGTCAAAATTAAAAAAATCAAAGGCTCCAGGGTAAATTCAAGCTGCTTGGTCAAAATACAATCAAAGGCTCCAAGGGTAATTCATACCGCTTGGTCAAAAACAAAAAAATCAAAGGCTCCAAGGGTAATTCATACCGCTTGGTCAAAATCAATCAATCAAAGGCTCCAAGGGTAATTCAAACCGCTTGGTCAAAATCCATCAAATCAAAAGCTCCAAAGGAAATTAAAATTGCTTGGTCCAAATCAATAACAAAAGCCCCAAAGGCATAATAAGCCCTTTGGTCAAATTAATCAAAACTACAAAAACAATTAAATAAAAAATACAAAAACAATTGCACTTCACATTTTGCATCCACATCATTGCATTGCATTTTCACATCCATTACAATTGTATATGTCATGAGAGCCTTAAAAGTGATACCATAGTTTGTCGCACAAGTCATTCATATCCATACCTCCATCCACATCAGTGTGTAATTGTGTTTTTCAACACAACCATTATTTTTTGCTATACATAATATACTAAGGTTTTTCGGTTAATCAACCACACCTAGTGATCTTATCAACTTTTATGGAAAACAATTGTGATTAGTAGAGGGTAAGGTCTAGCTATGATAAATCCTTGGATATTCAAAATCCCATCACTAATTGAAACACTAAAATCCTAGCTAGTACAAGGAAAATATGAAAGATGCAAAGTGGTATAGGTTACCTTAAGCAAAAATGATCTTCCTTTCTTATCCCCTTGTGCAACCGGTTTAAAGGTGCTGAGAATTGGCAAAAGGACAAGCTTTACCCTAGAAAAATCCCTTGCTTACATCAAAATAAGCAAAATCCCAAAGCAAAAGTACATATTCAAAAGGCCAAGCATACAGTCAAGATTTCAAAGCAATAATCCGATACACAAATCATATATTCAAAAAAAAAAAAATCAATAAAAAATAAACAGTGATTTTCATCACTACATATGAGCAAATAAACAGTGATTATCATCACTACAAAAATCCCCGCTCAAATAAAAAAATCAATAAAAATAAAAAATTATTTTCATCACTACATATGAGCAAATATCAAAAATAAAAAATAAGCCAAAAGGGAATAAAGCTTGAATCCCTGGAATTCTCAGCATTGTACAAAACTGGAAGGAGAAATCCTTACGCATGACGATATGTCTGTTGAGAAGCAACACACCCCCACTGAAAAATAAGATTCCATCCTTAGAAAGCCCTGAACTTCCAATTTTGCAGCAGGGACCCTCTTGATAATTTTCAGGTTTTAAATCCAAATTTGCTTGCCTCCTTTTTCTTGCATTCCAGCTGTGTTATCCAAGAATTCACTTTTTACATGCTAGAATCATTCATGCACAAACAAAATCTTGCACCGGTACCAAGAAAAATCCAAAAAACAATTGCATAAATTCATGAAAAATCAAACTTTCCATTTTTGGTAGTGTCGCGATATCGCGACACTTCCATTTTCGGAAATGTCGCGATATCGCGACGAATTTTGGCAAAAGCAGCTAAGTCGAAAAAGTGTAGCGAAATCGTGACACTTTCCATTTTTGGAAGTGTCTCGATATCGAGACGTTTCCATTTTTGGAAACCATCGCAAAATCGCTACCGGCCAGAGGAGAGAGAAGAAAGTTGTACGGAAGGGCGCGATTTTGCGACATGTCACGAAATCGTGACATGTCACATTTTCACGACAGGAGAGAGAAAGTGGGTTGTAGAATGAAAATCGGCTAAGTCGCAAATGTGTCGCAAAATCACGGTCAACGCGGTCAACGCATGCAGCTACGGGAACTGTCGCGATATCGCGACGTGTTCTATTTTCGCGGGTTGTTGATTGAAAAACGCTTAAGTACAAAAGGTGCAGCGCGTCGCTAACATGTCTCAAAATTGTAACATGCTTGAAAAAGTTGTGTGATAGCTGGCAGGAGGCGCGATTTCGCGACATGTCGCGAAATCGCGACATGTCGCATTTCGCGACATGTCGCGAAATCGCGACATGTCGCATTTCGCGACATGTCGCGAAATCGCGACATGTCGCATTTTCACGGTAGGAGAGAGAAAGTCCTCAAAAGGCCAGAAGTGCATTCCAACGGGAAACAGAAGGCATCCTGGGGTAGCGACACGTGTCAAAGCGTGTATGAGACAGAGCAAAAGCCGACATGCAAGCTTTTTAGCTGATTTTAATCTGTTTTTAATGTTTAAATGCTTTAATTTAATGTTTATTAAAGTGCTAATATAATATTTTTGTCTTTCATGCAGGATTCCATCTGCCACTTGCGGGACAACCGGGAAAGGCCATGAAGACAAAGTTAAAGTGCAGATTTGATCGAGGACCGCCATGCTAGAGGAGAAGATGCCGATAAAAGCATTCAATGGAGATTTATGACAGAATTGATAGCATGAAGACCATTTCAACTCAAAGATGGCCTTGCGGAGATCAAATTGATGGAGAAGTGGTGACTCATTCGGCTCACCAACAGAAATTAATGAGAGCATTTATTTGTAGCTACGGATGAATGCAAGTGGCTTTAGATTTTATCTTCTCCATTTATGGCAGCTGACTCCCCTGATTTGCAGAAGGGTTAAGTTCTATCCGGACTTTGATTTTAAATGGATTTTTATTGTAAAACCCGGGTCCTAGGGTTTAGAAAGATAAGATTTGCAGTTAAAGAAGAAGATATTTCTGAAAAGATCAGGGTCTGTCCTGAGTCTATAAATACTTCTTCTCAATGTAATTGCGGGAGGCGGAGACTTAGAAATAAAAGGCTTATAAGCAATTTCTTGCAAATTTTGTGAAATCCTTTGTTTTTTGGACTTGGAGTTGATGTGCTTTAGCTTTTCTATGATAGCATGGCCAGGAGCCTAATATTTTGCAGAGTGTGATAAGTGTATCTTCTTTTGTTATCCGTTCCATTAAAGTTTGTTAGATATATGTTGTGAATCTGCCATTATCAAGTTTAAATATGTTGTTAGGCTTCAGTTGTTCTATTGTCTGCTAGGGGAAATTATAGATTTGAGGTTAAGTTTGTTCTAATTGCTCTGTCTTCACTGTGTGAGCTAGGCTGTCGATGAAAGATACCATTTTTAACCAACTGCCCTTGGATTTATAATTTTCTGCTAGATCTGTTTCACTCTGCCTTGTGCTCTTAGTTGAAAGTGATCTTAGACTGACTGGACACTTTCTTCTTTGATTTGTTCTGTTGTGAAGCTGATAGCATAGATAAGATTGATAGTTTAGGGTTTTACAGTTGATGTTTGATAAACTTCTCTTTCTGCCCTACCCTACCCTCTCTTTGTTTTCGGTGAAATGATCCATTTTTACTTTCTTTATTTGTCTTTTATTTGAATCTGCTGACCCATGAGAGCTAGATCAAGAATTCAAGTTAAATCTGATTGTCAACAACTTTTGCAACTACTGAACAAGTTCAAGAACCCCCTGTAAGGTAACAGAACAGTCCATATTGAAATCTATTCCAGAAGCGAAAAAGAGTGAATAGCCATTCGACCCAACTCTGTAACTCGCACCTTGGATAACCAGCTAGATCCTAAAGTGAGTGGGATTCGTCCCGTGGGTGTCTCCGGAGCTTCCTTCTCATCCTTCGCAGGGTGTGTATGAAAGCCGGACCAACAATGTCTATTACAATTGCTTCATGCATTTGTGTAGACCAATGTTTGAATGTGGATGAGCTAGCTTAGGTAACCCAATAATGCTTAGTGGTATAGTCCAACTAAGTCCAACATAAGTATGAGATGAAAACTTGAGGATCCCTTATTTTAGAAATGGGTTGAAATAATATCGCCTGACATCGGAGGAAATGCTTGAGTTCTACCTCAAAATATACAATCACATGCACACACAGATATTATGAAAAACTAGGTCCATGGTAAAAGCCTTACTTTTCAAAAGTCTAAGTGGTAAGTAGACAGTTGTTGATAGGGTAACTAGAGTGTTTGAACATCCGGAAAGCCCCAAAAATACTTACATAGCAACAAATAATAACATCATTCACACCATCACTTTCTTTATAAGATTCTATAAATTAGGGGGTCTCAACATAGTAGAACAGATACCGCATATATATTAGAAATAGTATATAGACAGCCACTGACTACTTTATATATTTTAATTTACAGAAACTTATTAAGAAAATATATTACGCACCATTACATCTCACATATTAATACATAATAAATTCTTATGATAAGAGTGATTATTTAAATTCATTATTATTTTTTTTACTTTTTATGGTATCACCCATTAAGATTGTCAATTTCATATGCATTCCGTATGTTTTAAGTTATTAGAGCATACAAGTTCATTTATACCATTCCACCACATAAGTTAGATGCATAAAATTAAAGCAAAGTTAAAACATGCATTTAGCAATAACATCACATTCACAAAAACAAGTCATTAATCATCCATAAACCACATCATAAAACACATAGGCAATATCCATTTGCATACAAATCATAAATTCACCATTCATCATCAAAATACATCGCACCATATCATATAAGAATCTACACATCCATCTAAGCATCTTCAAATATCATCTATCATCTAACATATCCATCAAATCATCATAATATCATTATTGCATCATATCATAAAATAAAATAATAACAAAAAAATGAGCAATAAACGATACACATAATGAAAAACTATCATAAAAGTATGTGTGTCAAGTCCAACAGATATACAAAAATGTCTGTGGGCTACAGTCATCTAGGTCATTCGATCTCAAAAATGGATCAAGGACCAAGTAGAGCATCATTCAAATGCCTGGCTTGAGCCCCCTGCATCACCTTCTCCAGTGCCACCTCCCCCTGTGGTAGTGTCACGAGTTGAGTGATGCGAGCCAGTCGGTATCTCTATCTAATTTTTGTTCCTATGGCTAGGACAAGTGAAAGACTACCCTGAGGTGGAGCGCCCACTTACCTACGAACCACCTACACCTGCTGAATCCTTATGGATAATCTCATGCCTCCTGAGCTGCATCTAAAGAAGGGTAACATGATCCATAAGTCCTTGGATCCTTACCTTATGCTCATCCAAAAAATACTGGAGATATCCCACATCTGCCCCTAAACCTACCACTGGAGCCTCCTATGGTGTAGAAGGAGGAACAACAAACTACATCCTGACATCACCACCCCTAATAGTATCATGTAGAGCTTGTATCTATGCTCTGAGCTACTCAATGGTAGCATCTCACCATTATACCTAGATATTAGTTGCCTAAAGCTCAACATCGACCTCATGTAGCTGTGCTCTCAGAGGAGAGTCTCTCTCCTTGGGATCTAACTCCTCCTCCTCCTTAGGAACATTAGGATCCTCTACTACCACTTGCTCTATTGGCTAGCCCCATACCTCGGTCTTGGCTCAAACTCTGCATCCTATCGGATCTGCACCATCACCCCCACCATCATCCTCGCACCCTAGGCTACCGATGCCATGCCACATCTGATCACCCCACCACTGAGTGTAGGCCTCTATAACTCCCCTAGCCACTATAGGATCAACAACTAGGGCATCCTCCTCATTTGAGAGCTTGGTAATCTATCATAGAGGTAGGTCCTTCTCTGTTGTGAGGTGCCTATACAAGAAATGTATCAAGGGCACATCCTGCTGCAATCCATACTGATGAAGAACCCGAGAGTAGAATAAATACTCCCGGATGGCAATATTATGGCCAAAGAGCCATCGCTCGGACCGTGTCCTGGCAGTAAATCTAGCTGGATCATCCCAAGTAGGACACTCATAGTAAGGCCACCACATGACATCTTTGACCAACAGTCTGGTAAAAGCATTAGTATAGTGGGATAGCTCCCCTACGAAAGTATGGCTCTTACGCTCCTCGTGCTCTCGAGCCCATCTATAATTATAGCACTATGTTCGAGCATCAATAGCTGTAATCTTAGTTGGGATCCCCTTAGGGCGATATACCACAATGTGCTCTCATCCCCAAACATGTAGGAGCAAACTACAAGTAATTTTGTTCATCCCTGTCGATGGATGTGGTACAACTCATCATAGCACTGAGCCAATAACAATATACCACATGCATAGATTATGGGCTCCTCACTATCCAATAGGTCCTGCACCATCACCAGAAGGTTCCACGGGAACCTCAAATCCAAGCAGTCTAGGATAAGAACATTGTTAATAACCATCAGCAATATGGCATGCCTTGTTGTAAAGATGCCCTCCCCATGCTAGAGATTTATGGACACTCCTCTGGACTTGGTGTCCTTGAGAGCATCCACAGAGTGCTATCTAAACACCCAAGTGAATACAACCACCTGATCATTAGTGTCTGAAGAGATGGCCACCCCATAAAAAGGAATCCGAAATATTCTATATACGTCCTCTGGCATAATGGTCATCTCGTCGATCGAGAGGTGGAAGGTATTAGTCCGTAGGTCCCAGCAATGGGCCAAAGTCATAAGGTAAGCCTAATATGCCATGATGTAAGATAGCCTGATGACATACTACAACCTGTAGGCTTTGAACCATGCCCAGTCCGTATCATTAAAGCTAGGAAGTAAGTCAAGCAGGAGCTTTAGGTCTTGAGCTTAAGCAGTAAGGATCTAAGAAAAGCAAAAAAGGACAAAACATAACTACAGTGCATCTAAGGCATAATTCACCAAAAAAATATGAAAATGGTGCAAAAGAGAATGGACTATTCTAATTCTAAGCAAAATAAGGATAAGATTACACCTAATCAAGCAAAGCAAAATTCAAAAATTCAAAAAAAAGTAAAAAATGTCATAAAAATTCAACAAAATACAAGAAAACAAGGCTAAAACTTCAGCCGATGTTGCCTACAGTGGCCGAAACCTGGCCATTGGAAGCAGCAGTGGCCAAGACCCAACGGTCAAATTTTTGACCATTGGGATTCAAGCTTGGCCTCTCTAAGCAACATCAGCTCAAAGTTAGCCACTCGAAGCGACAACGGCCAAGGGGCGACACGACAAACCCGTGAACCCTTGGCTAGAAAATCAAAAAAATTGCAAAATTGATAAAATAATTTCAATAAAACAACATAGGGAGGGAAAACAAAAAAATTGGAAAGTAAAATTTCCCACCCAAGCATCAAAACTAGGCTAAGTTCAAAATGCCCAAAATGGCAATAGTAGGTGAATAACTGAAGAAAATTTAAAAACACCCTAGGCTAAAGCCACTAGCAAAAAGCAAAATTGGGGACTAACCCACCATAGCAAAGGGGAACCTAAGCCTAATTACGGATTTTGTTCGTTGCCAACAGGTTTAGTGAGGTTCATTTTGCCCATTACTTAGTGAGGTTTAGTTTTACTTAGAGAAGAAAAGAGAGCTAGGGTTTTGAAAAGAGAAATACCCGAGAAGCTTTGGCTCCTCTAGTAGCTGATGTCTCACCCCACGAAGCCATGTCCTCAGCACCAACAAGTTTCAAAGTCACAACCATTGTCGTCACACCAGAGCTCCCAAAATGAATCTTCAATAGTGAAAGTGACAGGTCAAACCCTAGAAATGCAATTTTTTATATTTCCTTAATTATGCCTTGGTCGCTACTGACATTAGTGGCTTGAACTTCTTGGCCACTCAAGGCGACAATGGCCATAGGCAAAAACTCAGAGTCCATTGGACCTGACAGCAGCCAGATCCATAGAGCAGAATAAGGAATTTTCTCCTTGAAGGATCCTACAAAAACAACAAATAAACACACTTTGGTGGTTTAGGATCATCAGAATGTTCAAAATAATAAAAAAATCACATAAAATCATAATCTCAGGTAGGTCTCGTATCTATTTACCTACCCTATCCACTCGACGATTGCAGTGATTTGTGCTCCATGTATTTCGGTGAGATGAGTATATAACCATAAGGCAACTTGGGGAAAAAAAACTCATTTTGGAATTATAATGTGCCACCCTTCAATCCCAAAGAATACCAAGATGGTCAGACTGCTCCACGGGTATGAAAGGATCACTCTAATTCCCCTATGACATCAAAAATATTAAGTCAAAGTGATACAATATGAACATAAATAGAATCACTCATCCTAACTCCCTAAGAAAGCTATTGATAGCTGGACCGCTCCTTGGGATAAGGATGGATGATTATCATAAACAATTGGAATCACACTTGGATGTGGGATTACCCATTGAAAGAAAAAATGCTAGAAAAGAACCAGATTAGTCATATTGTTCAAGCGACTTGTTGCTTCATTCATTGTTATTTCTTCACCAATTCATTATGTGAGGAAGTAGTTCAAAGCTTCAACTTAATCATAATCAAAATCAACAAAAGATCACTCGATCATAGCAAAATCATGTTTGTCCTATGAATCATTGCATACAACAATCACAAATTTTCCTTGTTTGCTGGGAACGTAAGCAGACATGACATATTCAATTGTAGCTCTCCTACCGGTTGGAATTGTTGTAGCAGCTAAAGCTAACCGATTGAGTTTGAGGAATGAGTGCAATTTAACATGCAAAAGCCACTAATCTAAGTAATCTGAACATTGAGGCAATGATTCAAGGGATGCATGCCATCTTGCATGATTGGGCCATCCGACGTTGATCAGACCATTGATCATCATACACCCTACAAACAGATCAGTCTACATTTTTGCTCAGTGTTGTGCTTTCCACACAACACATCACAAAAGGGGCATGTGTAGACACCTAAATCGTGTCATGCTTAGGGAAGCTGCTCACATAGACACACTCATAATATCATAAGACACAATCTTGGAATTTCCAAGCATCGACAGTGGTTTTCACCACTCATTTGGGGCATTTTCAAGCCATTCAAGCTTGGTCGCTCAAACTAAGAGTGGCCATATCCTAGCTGCTCAAGCCTAGAGTGACCAGACCTTAACCACTGCAGACAATAGGGGCCATATCTTAGTCATTGCAGATGACAGTGGCTAAGCCATAAGAAGTATTTTATTGACAAACAGGCCTAATCATAGGTGGAAGTGGCAGTCTACATGCAATAAAGGTGAGCATGAGTAACTTTGCATTCATTTTCATGACCAGTTCACATAGGATACTTGAGTTTGCATTTAGAATTAAGTTAACTAACCTCTAAGCATAAATAAAGGGATAAAATCTTCTCATGCTAACAACTAGTTCACATAGAAGACTCAAGTGGGTAGTTAGATCTCAGTTAACCGGCCTTCAAACATAGACAATGGACAAAAGCTTCTCATGCTAACTTGCACTATGCATGATAAATTCATTCCTAGGGCTTGGACATAAACCTAGGGTTTCACACTATAAAAGGTGTAAGCCTAAGAGCACCAAATCATATGAGAGAGAATCAAAGAGAGACATATTTTTTAGGAGAGATTTCGAGACTTGGAGAGTTCTCTTTGAGATCACGAGTACGACAAAGCTCTCATTGATTGAAGAGCATAAAATCTATTATTTCAACATCAGATACGCGCTTTGACCCATAGATTTGGGGAAAATAGAGAAAGGTTTACCTTAGTGGTCGCTATCTTGGATAGTGACCCATGGGCTTAGCTTAGGTTTTAGACATAGCATATTTTATTTTGCTTATTTATGTTTTCATATCATTAGCATAGATTTACATGATTTCATGGCATAGTTTCATCATATTTCTGTTACATTATTTGATTACTAACAACCTCATCCAGGGAGGCAATATCGGATACCTAAATGTGTGTTGTTGTTTCATTGCTTGTAAGGCCACAGGTACATAGGATGAAGTTTGCAACATACGAGAGTGAAGGGGATCCCTCTAGGAAATAGACCTGGAGAAGGAGGCATCTGTAAGCCCTCATACATTTTCATGTGCAGAATCGGGAAGCTTTTGTAAGTGCACCACCTCTTCGTGGAAGAGGCACTCCTTGCCTATTAGTAATTTATAATATCAAAATGGGTATCCCCAAGAGGGATCGACATGTAACCGAGCTTCAATATCAATAAAGATATATGTCTTTGTTATTTCGTGTTATATGCTTTTTCCTCTTGTCTTTCCATTTCATCTTCGATATTTTAATAACATTGCAAGAAGAGTTATAAAAGGGACCCATATGTGCATTCTCGGGGTTGCTACAGATGCTAGTCATGGCTCTAAGGCATAACTATAACTTTTAGTAGTGGGTGTCATCCATGGCTAAGGCTGAGTTAGCCAAATCTACCCAAATTGAGTGGTTAAAACCACTGCTTCACCTTGGAGATGTCCAAGATCATTCATATAGTCTGTTAGCCTGTCCCATATGAGTAGTCGCCTCGACATGACATGTTTTAGGTGTCTACAAATTCCCCTTTTGGGATGCATTGTGAGAATGAACAACATCGAGCAAAAATAGACCTCCTGAAATGATATCGTAGGTTGAATAATGATCATTGATCTGATCAATATTAGATGCCCAATCCTGCCAAAAGACACACATATTAGAATTATTGCTTCCAACTAAGGGAAGACTTAAATTTGAACAAGATTTTTCAAGCTCCAGTGGTGATCGGGTAGCTTTAGAGCTACTATAGGCTTCTGCACCATATAGATTCAAAAGGAGGAGAGATACTAACTTAACTATCATAGTTGTATTTTGCCCTAGCAAAGGGTAATATTATGATAGTCTTTAGCAATGATTAGTAATATGAATGCAATTTGAAAATATCGAGGGATCTACGATCAAGGGATATTTTTTTCACTTTGATTATGAATATGATATAATGACTACCCCCTCAAGTGATGAGTTGATGAGGGTAGGACAATTATAAAAGTGATGAGTCGGTTGACCACAATAATTGATCTGAAAGATTTAAAGTTTAGCATTTCGATTACTTGGCAAGACTTAATTTAGCCATGATTGCAACTATTAATAGTAATTTTGCATCCCTATCCCGTGGAGTAGTCCGGTCATTGTGGCCTTATTAGGGAATCAAAATGATAGCAATTGCAATTGAGCTTATGTTGAATCATGATGATCGATGATTTGATGAAAATGTCACAAAATAATTAAGATGAATACCTCGTTCCCATGGAGCAATCCGACCGTCTAGGCCTTCTTAGGGATTGAAGTGAAGCATATCAATTCTACGATGACTAATTTACCCCAAATGGTCTTATGGTAATTTACTCATCTTGTTATATTGCATGGATCACAAGTCACTGCAATCGCCAAGTCTATAGGGTAAATAACTGAATACGAGGCATATTTGAATTTTGATTTATTCAAGTTTTTTGGTTATGTTTGAAAATTTTGAGGGTACTGGCCCATCAGATATTTTTAATTTTTCATTTTGAATCCCCTCATGGTTGAATTTTGAGGGCATTTATTGTTGGTTTCTAGTCATGCATTCCAGATGCAGCTAGTTTTGACAATTTTCTTAGCCATGACTCACACACACGATCGACAAACCCCAATTCTGTGCTTGCGGATGCTAGGTGTGATCAGAGATAAAATTGAAAATATAAAAGAAAATATATCATTTTCAATGTCATTATTTTCATTTTCTAGCTTGCAAACTGATAGCTCTGAGAGGTGAGTTTGAAAACCTGATATGAAACGCTGTCGTAAAACTCTCGAACACCCAAATGGTGGACCCGCTGGACACATCCACTAGTGGCAGAGTTGGTGTGACGAAGGTAGCCACACACATCACTTCCTTTTGATTTACCCAATAAAATAAACCTCATTAATTAATAGGATAAATTAACCACACTAAACTGTTAGTAAAGAACCTCACCCTAGTTTAGGATTAGTATAGGTTAGTTTTAGAGGGGAGGGTTTTAATTATTGGGTCCTTTCAAGACAACCCGTGACCCCATAAAAGTCACGGATCTTAGCCAAGGGTGGTAGTTATGGTTCCCAATTGGAAAATTAGGGGTCGTAGCTATCAACCATGGTAGTATTAGAATCCCAATGGTCAATATTTTAACCGTTGTTGCCGATCGCGGGTCCCAACTGTGGTTAGGCAACTTTAGAAAAAAATTTAATTTTTTCAAATTTTTGCTCTTTTTTTTAATTTTACTTGGTTTATTTGATTTTTTTGAATGTTTAGAAATACAAATTTAATTCTTCTAAATTTTTTGCATGCATTTATGAATGTTTTCATATTTTTTAAATATTTTATGAATTTTTTTGACTCTTTAAGTTCATTTTTTGATGTTTTTTATGTTTGTTATTATCTGCTCTTCTAGCTGACCTCCCGAGCGAGGGAATCTGAGCTTTATCGGGACCTCCTTCAAGGGATTATAAATACCTACCGATACTATTTTAGTGCTATTGAGCTTGGATTTGTCATCTACCTCCTGACCATTAGGTTTGATCAGGCCTATATGACTACATTGGCCTATCGTTGGGATGCACGGACCAACACATTTCACCTGCCAACCAGAGAGATCATGATAACTTTAAAGGATGTCTACCGCATATTTCGTATCCCCATTGATGGTGAGGCCATCAAATATTCATCTAATATGATAAATAATACATTTTTTTATGGATATTTGATGATCGAAGCGATGCAACACTAGAGGACATTGACCACGGGGGTGTGCCCATTAAGCGTTGGTACAGGGCACACATCTTCTCCGAGACATAGGCCATATTGATTTTTATATGCATCCACATCATCTTCTAGACACATAAGGAGTTAGGTTCCCTTGGAACCTCCTCTTTAGGATGTAGGATCTTCTTGGGAGTACTACAGAGGAGATGATGATTCTATCATGGGGTAGCACCCTCCTGGCTCAGATCTATTATGAGCTATATAATATCACATGATAGGGCCACATTAGAGTCACTTGTAGCATGCTTCTGTAGATATTAGCATGATAACATATAGCCATTGATCATTCTAGGGGACTCCCACATCATATTGGTGATATTTTAGAGGCCTCATAGTGCTATGTTTCCTACTGGTCTAAAGAGGCTGAGGGGTTTTGAAGCAAGACTCGAGCAGGAGACCTAGAGTACTACATCGATCACATTTCATGACTGCATCCCAAACATGTATTATGGAGGCCCTATATGGATTATTCCATGTGGGTAGATGTGGACAAGTACCTGAGGTGTGCTATATGAGATAGGTGGCTTATCGGGCATAATCCTGACATGTGTGAATTTGTATACTTCTCGTGCATCCCAAGATAGTTTAGTATCCACCAGGACATGCCACCTATACCAACTATATACCATCACCTAACTTTGGAGAGAGATTTGACATGGCTACAGGTCACCCCCTTGGGTGATGAGGATAATGACTGGCAAGACTTAGGGCTGGTAGACATGAGGACCACTATAGATTATGATGCCTAGTGGACTCTTATGATCTTGTGAGATAGAAATCCACTTGGTAGGGATGAAGACAGAGCCGCAAGAGCAAAGGCAACTAAGGCATACCAAAAAGGAGTAGATCCTCATGGGTGCAATATTTTCTAGTAAACTTAGGGAATATGAGGAGAGGGCGTAGGTACTAAGGATGTGCCCTAGGTTAAGGAGGAGGAGGAAGAGGAGCCTAATGATAAGGTTGCACAGCTTTGGGCCTAGGTGGCCAACCTATAGATACAAATGGATAATTTACAAATGTAGATCCTATAGAGGGATACCACTATGGCCACTCTATAGATATAGTTGAGGGTAGCATAGACCCAAATATCATAGGGATAAGAGCAGTGGTGAGTATACGAAGATGAGAGGACCCTCCACCAGGCATAGATTGATAGTGCCACTATATCCTTGGATAATATGGCACTAGATCAAGATCTAGCATGATCTCAGCTACAATTCATGATTCATGAGAGGGATTAGGTGATTGGTGCACGAGGGCAGACCTTAACTCCACAAGCTAGTCTTATGGTTCCACCTGCATAGGGATGCATCATTTTGGATCCAGATGCAAATATCAGGAGGCTACAAGCTCTGGTTTAGTGTCATGTTAGTGAGATAGCATCATATGCTACTCACATATCTCACCTAGCAAGAGAGATCGAACTACTTGGGGGTGAGTTTCCTGAGAGGACCATAGATCTAGGAACTCATAGGACTCAAACTAGAGAGACAGGGTAGTCTTCATCTCGACCCAGCCATAGGACACCCAAGACAAAGAGGTCCACTAGTACCAAATTTAGGTGGACTCATAGGGAGAGTGGAGGTGACTGAGGAGCCTTATAGACTGGGGGTATAGGTGCTACCTAGTACATATATTGATAGATGTTATTGTACCATTTTTTAGTGTAAGGTCGAGGACCTACATAGTTGTAGTTTGCAAGAATTTTGAACATATGTCGATGTACTATTTTTTGCCACACACACACACACACACATATATATATATATGTGATAAATTTTATGAAACTCATTATATGTCTAGATTCATTTTTTTTATGTGTATGAGATGCATATGGATGCAATGCTTATATGTTATATTTATTTGATGCTATATGATGTGATGTATGGATGACATGCACTAGCTAGATGATGGATGTATGACTAGATATTGTGATCTAGATGTATATATGGACTAATATGATGTATGCATATGGATGCACTATTTGATGTTAAATGCATGTTTAATTTACTATACTTGTATGTATTTAATGACATGATGAATTCCATGTATGTACGACATAATTTTCATGATGATGATTTACTGTAAATGGACATGTATGCTTTAATAACTTAAAACATGATGTATGAATGCAATATGAGTTAACAATCTAATGGATGTCACTATAGAATGTATAACAATCATGAACTATAATTGCTATATCTTATTATAAGAATTTATCAATTGGACACCCATATATGATATGCAATGATGTATTATTTCTATTCATAAGTTTTTGTAAATTAAAAGAATATGGATAACATAGTCAGTGGCCATTTAAATATCATTTTTGACATCCATCCAATATCTAACCTATATTATGAACAATTATAATAAACAAACTCTCATAAAAAAAGTTGATATTTGATGATTGCTTGAAAATTGTTTGTTATTTGGGAATTTTTGAGGTTTTCCATGAAACTCAAACATCCTAGTTGACTTATCAAAAGTTGTATAATGATTGTACTAGACTTCTGAAAAATAATTTTTTTGTTCTGAAAGACCAAGCTATTAATTACCCTTGGTGTGTGCAAATTAATATTTTAGATAAGGCATAAGTATATCCCAATGCCAGGTAGGATTCATTAAGCCCATTGTTTTATTGTATATCCTCAAATGTCTATCCAATCCTAGGTTTGAACTCAGTTAGATTAGACCACTAGGCGATCCAGACCACCTAAACCTAGGTCATTTATAAATTGCTTAGACCTACCCTAATGTCAGGTTGTATTCATTTATCTCATTTTTGTATTGGGGATCACTCTATGGTTTTTGAGTAGTGATCATTCCAGGGATTCAATCTCACCCCCTTATTTTATTCAATTTATTGGGATACTTGCTCATATATATAGTGATAAAAATCATTGTTTATTTTGTATTTGGTTTTTTGTTTTATTTATTTTAAGAAAGGGATTTGGATTGATGTGATTTTAGGATTTTTGCTCCTTCATTTGTAAGCAAGGGATTTATTCGAGTAGGGGGTAAACTTGTCCTTTTGAAAATGACCACTATCCTAGACCATTGCACCTCACAAAATGAGTAAGTAATAAAACCTTTCACCTAAGGTGACCAGGATCACTTCATAGTGTTCATATTTTCTTTCCCTAAGGAGGATTGTTAAATGTGTTGATTAGCGATGGGATTATGATATGTTAAGTGCTATAAAAATTAGGCCTCATCTACAAAATCAAAGTAATCTTTCTACTAATTCTAATAAGACCACTAGGTATGGTTGAATGACCAAAAAACCCTAGTATATTCTTCATAGCAATGGGAGGGATTGTGTTGATAAACACAATTATTCACAAGGGTGATGGATGATGATGATGATAATACATAGATGCATGATTGAAACACAAACATGGTGTAGTTTGTAAGATTGCAAACACAACCTATCCTAATGCAAGTGCGATGGATGGAAATGCCTAATGCAATGCAATTAAATGAATGCAAGTGAAAATTTAAAATGCATGATGCAAAAAAAATGCATGATGCAAATAAAATGCAATGATGCAAAATGAAATGCAATGTTTTTTAGATTTTATTGCTTTTTTATTTTTATGGATTTTAAAATTTTCCATATTTTTAGGTTTTTGAATTATTATGTGTGGAATGCCTTAAGATGAAGGATGTTGAGAGTTTTAGGCTCTTCAACACCTTCGAGTGATGTCAAGTGATACGTTCCAGGTCTAATCTGATCTAATATTATGTAAGGACTGTTGAGAAGCAACACACCCCCACTGAAAAATAATTTTCCATCCTTTGAAAACATTGAGCTTTCATTTTTGCAGTAGGGACCCTCTTGATGATTTTTAGTTTTAATCCCAGATTTTTACTTGCCTCTTTCTTCTTCAAGTTTTGCCTGTGTCAAAGCATCCAAGTTTTCTTGCATTCTGGCTTTGTTATCTCAGACTTCACTTTTTACATGCTAGAATCATTCATGGATAAAGAAAATCTTACACCGGTACGAAGAAAATGCAGAAAACAGATAGATAAATTCATTAAAAATCAAAACTTTCCATTTTTGGAAGTGTCGCGATATCGCGACGGGTTTTTGAAAAATCGGCTAAGTCAGAAATGCGTAGCGAAATCGCGACACTTTCCATTTTTGGAAATGTCGCGATATCGCTACCGTTTTGGAGAGAGAAGGCAAGTCGTACGGAACGTCGCGATTTCATGACATGTCATGAAATCGTGACAAGTTTTGGAGAGAGAAGGCAAGTCGTACGGACTGTCGCGATTTTGTGACATGTCACGAAATCGTGACAGGTCCAAGTCAAAGCGAAGGAAGCAGAAGCGAGTAAGAGGAAGAAAAAAGTCTAAGGCATTAAGAGTGTAGCGAAATTGCGACGTCACGAAATCGCAACGTTTTCAACGAAAGAAGCCCAGATCGTACGGACCATCGCCAGAAAGGGGCAAGAAGAGAAAGAAGCCAAAAGGAACCAAAATTGAAAAGAAGAAGCTAAGGCAGAAAAGGGTCGCGATTTCATGACATGTCGCAAAATCGTGACATGTCGCATTTTCATGGCTCGCAGGCAAGAAAGGGTCGCAAGGAAGAAAGGCGTCGCGATTTCGTGACATGTCGCAAAATCGTGACATGTCGCATTTTGCGGCATGAAAGGAAGAAAAGCTGCTAAGGCAAGGAAGGGTCATGATTTCGCGACATGTCACGAAATCGCGACATGTCGCATTTCGTGACTGGAAGGAAGAAAAGCTGCTAAGGCAAGCAAGGGTCGCGATTTCGTGACATGTCGCGAAATCGTGACATGTCGCGTTTTCGCGACTCGAAGGACAGAAAAGCGACTAAGGACAGAAAAGGGTCGCGATTTCGCAAAATCGTGACATGTCGCGTTTTCATGGCTGGAAGGAAGAAGAGTGCCGAAGGGGGAGAAGGTTCGCGATTTTGTACAGCGCAGAAGTTGTCGAGAGGAGAAATGGTCGTGATTTCGCGACATGTCGCGAAATCGCGACATGTCACGATTTTGCGGCTAGAACAGCTGAAAGACGCCTTTGCGAGAAAGATGTCGCGATTTCGCGACATGTCACGAAATCGCGACATGTCGCGAAATCGTGACATGTCGCATTTTCGCGACCCTGCCAGCAGAGAACCAGAAATGCAAGACAGCTGGAAATGGACACGTGTCGCGATTTTGCGACACGTGTCAAAGCACTGCGGGCCACGTATCAGATTAATAAGGCCGACATGCAAGTAAACTTTAGGGTTTTTAATCTGATTTAATAATTAAAGTTTTGATTTAATATTTTTAAAATACTAATCCATCTTTTGTTCTTTCATGCAGGAAGCCATCTGTCACTTACGGGATAACGGAGAAATGGCCATAAAGACAAAGTTGAGTGCAAATTAATCAAAGACAGCCATATTGAAAGAAAAGTTGTTGTGTCATCCAATTTTTTTAGATCTGGCTGCAAAGAGACTTTACGGTGACTAAGCAGCTGCCCATAGTGGAATATGTCGGGAATTGGCCGAGAAATGAAAATATATGCACACAGTTACCGAATTTTGCCGGTGAATGCATTTAATGAAGATTTATGGCAGAATTAATGGCGTGCAGATATTTTCAACTCACGGATGGCTCTACGGAGATGAAATGTCGGAGAAGTGGTGACTCATCCAGCTTACCCGAGGGAATTAATGAGGGCATTTATTTACAGTTGCGGGTGAATGCAAGTGGCATTCGAATTCTATCTTCTCCATTTATGGCAAGTGACTGCACTGATTTGCAGAATGGTTAAGTTTTATCCGGACTTTGTTTTAAATGGCTTTATATTGTAAAACCCGGGTCCTAGGGTTTGAGATGATAAGATTTAGGGTTTGAGAGGAAGATATTTCTGAAAAGATCAGGGTCTATCCTGAGTCTATAAATACTTCTTCTCAATGTAATCGCAAGAGGCGGAAACTTAGAAATAAAAGGCTATTGAAGCAATTTCTTGCAAATTTTGTTAAATACTTTGTTTCTGGACTTGGAGTTGATGTGCTTTTGTTTTACGTGATAGCATGGCCGGGAGCCTAATCTTTTGCAGATTGTGATAAGTTCATCTTCTTTTGTTATCCGTTTCATTAAATTTTATTAGATATATGCTGTGAATCGGTGTTATCAAGATTAAATATGTTGTTAGGCTTCATTTGTTCTATTGTATACTAGGGAAAATTATAGATTTAAGGTTCAAGTTTGTTCTAATTGCTCTGTCCTCACTGTGCGAGCTAGGCTGTCGGTGAAAGATATCAATTTTAACCGACTTCCCTTCGGTTTATAATTTTCTGTTAGATCTGTTCCATCTTTGCCTTGTGCTCTTAGTAGAAAGTGATCTTAGAAAACTGGACACTTTCTTCTTTGATTTGTTCTGTTGTGAAGCTGATAGTATAAATAAAATTGGTAGTTTAGGTTTTACAGCTAAGTTTGATAAACTTCTCTTTCTGCCTTACCCTACCCTCTTTGTTTTACCGTGAAATGATCCATTTTTATTTTCTTTAATTTGTCCTTTATTTAAATCTGCTGACCCATAAGAGCTAGATCAAAGAATTAACTTTAAATCTGATTGTCAACAAGTGACAACTCCTAAACACTACTGAGCAAGTTCAGAGCCCGTTGTAAGGTAACAGACAGTCCATATTGAAGACTATTCCAGAAGCGGAAAAGAGTGAATTGACATTCGACCCGACCCTGTAACTCACACCTTGGATAACCAGCTAGATCCTAAAGTGAGTGGGATTTATCCCGTATAAGTGTTATCAGAGTTTTATGCTCATTCTTCACGGGGTGTGTATGAAAGTCGGACCAACATTTAAAAATGGCGCTAGAAGGAGGGCTTGAACTTGCATTCTTAGTGTGCTTGAGTTGAGAAATCTGATTGTATGTGGTACTTGACAAATGCTGTATTTTATCCAAGGTCCGGTAGCCAATTTTCCTTCCTCCTCAGCCTTTAAAATTTTGTTGTTTGAGTTTTGCCTGAACAACAGAACTTAACACCAACATTTAAAAATGGCAAGCTGGTTAGGTGCCACTGCTTTGAATATTTCGGGTATAGCCCATGACCTGCCCAGAAATCTAGAAAGATATCTCCCCAGATATAAACATGATGGGACAAGGACAGCAGAGGAACATCTGCTAGCATTCAAGAATGCTTTGAAATTATTAAATATACAGCATGAGGATGTTGCCTGCAGATTGTTCCCGTTCACTCTCCAGGAAGGAGCTTATGACTGGTTTCTAAATCTCACTAGCAATTCTATTACCAGTTGGGATGACCTAGAGAAAGTTTTTATATCACAATTTGGGGAAGTGATAGACCCCAGTGTGTTATACCAACAATTTTCCAGCATCAAGAGAGAGTCGGGAGAAACTATCAGGTCTTTCAATATGAGGTTCCAAAGAGCTTACGATAGAATGACTGGTCATTACATCCCAAATGCAAATCTGGCCTTAGAAATCTATAAGAATGCATTGGATTCAGTGACCTCTATTTTCCTCAAGAGAGACATCAATATCACAACCCTGGCAGGAGCTTATAAAGAGGCTTTAATTCTTGAAAGACAGTTAGGACCTCAAATTTTGAGCAGTCCTTTGATATCCTATGTTACACAGAACATGCCTATTTCGGATCCCATTCCACATCATGAGTTAGTACCAACATGTCATGCTCTACCCAAGGAGACTCCGTTAACTGTAACATCCACTCAGCATGTGCAAAATATAGAGAAAGGTTCGGACAAGTTCAAAGTGGAAGTGCTTGAAGTAAACATTTGTGATCTAGCATTACCCAAATCTGAAGTTTTTCCTGGTGAGTTAAATTTTCCTAAGAACCAAAGAAATATTGATATTTCTGGTTCATCCAAAAATAGTACAACCGAGGGTTTCAGGTTCTTTCACTTTTCTCGAAGAGTCAGAAAGTCTTGTAGAGACTCCTATGGATGAAATGCAAGATTTTCAACAATTCAAAAGGGACAGTTATAATTTGAGATGTGAGAGTCCAGAACCTAATAATGATCCTTCCTCATCAGAGGATGATGAAAGTGGGATTCAATATCACTATGCGGAAGTAACTGAGGAGAAGGATAACATCATTGAGGATATGAAGGAAATTGAAGGTGACATCACCCTCCATGAACTGGCCCAGATTGTTGAACAAAAAGATAACTTGATTGAAGCTTACTCTGGACCACCTATTGAATTTCAAGAAGAGGAGGAAAAGATAGTAAATGTGAATGTGGTCAGCCAACTTGGAATAGGTGAAGAGTCTCAATATAAGCCTGTAACTACTGAACATAATATCAAAGAAAAGGTTGTAAACTGTGTTGATGCAGATATTGGATCTTATAATTTGGCAGCTGAGAAGGTGAGAATAATTACAGCTCTAATCAATCACAACAATGACATTTGGACATTACACATTGATAGGGTTAAATCTAAGCAAGTCTCAGGTGAAAAAGCAAATTATGAGAATTCTGCTAGAGGGATAAAAATTGAAGTCTTGGATATTGAAGCAGTACAACAACCACAAAATGTTCAAGTTGTCAAGAACCAGGACATACGGATAAAATATGATCTCTTTGAGTTGTCACATAAATCTGAAGATGTGATGGACTGGGTCTATAGAGGCTTTAAGGTATTTGATCCTGGGGGGTTTTACATTCAGTCCCTTTGAAAGAATTCTGCAAACCCTTCAAGTAGAAGCATAAACATGTTATCATATGATTTGTTATTATATGATTTGTTTAAATTGAAAGAGTTGCAGATTTGTTTTTCGATGGGACAAGATCCATATAAAAAATAAAAAATAAAAAAAAAGGAGAGAGGGAAGACGGTAAACACAAGTTTTTCCCAGGTAACAGAAAAATTTGGAAGCATAGTCTGGAGTGCATTTCGTCAACAGGACCTGAAAGGTAATTTTTCTAAATTTACTTGCAAATGGTCAAATTTTTTTTAAGGCACTAGTTCTCTGCTTTTCCATCTGCTACATATTTTGAGTCACAAAGAAGTTGTAACATGTGTATACATTGTAAATAGCTCTAT
This sequence comes from Wollemia nobilis, assembly GCA_028583015.1. Taxonomy (NCBI): domain Eukaryota; kingdom Viridiplantae; phylum Streptophyta; class Pinopsida; order Araucariales; family Araucariaceae; genus Wollemia; species Wollemia nobilis. The sequence continues at coordinate 334,416 of JAQPPZ010007329.1, forward strand.
AGTTTTTAGTTTATTTATTTTAGTTGTTTTAGTTTTATTTTATTTTTAATGTTTGTACAGTTGATTGCTTTAGTTTTAATTTTAGATGTCTGTGCAGTCTTTGTTTAATTATTTTAATCTTAGCTGCCTGTACAGTTTTTAGTTTTAGTTTCAATTGCATGTACAGTTGTATTTTATTTCCTTTGTAAATAACCCTAGTTTTATTTCCTTTCAGGTCTGTACATTTATGTATTCTATTTCCTTTGTTGTCTGTACAGTGTTGTTTTATTTTAAAGTTCTGTATTTTATTTTTTATTTAAGGTCTGTGTAGTTTATTTTCTTTGTAAATAGCTCTGCAGTCTTGTTTTATTTCATTTCCTTTAATGCCTGTACAGTTTTATTTTGTTTCCTTTGTAAATAACCCTGCAGTTTTGTTTCCTTTGGTGCCTGTACAGTTTTATTTTAAAGTCTGTGCAGTTTTATTTTATTTTGTTCTTAAAGGCCTGTGTTTATCCTTGGAAGTCTGTACAAATTTCTCTGGCTTTTAAAATTTTGTTCTTTAACCTTTGCCTGAGCATCAATGAAAAGTCAGCCTTCTAAAGATTGTTTTATTCTGAGTCCAATCCTAGTGTTCATTATCACAATTGTGAGATAGTCTGTTTGAACTGAACAGTGGAACTATTTTCTTAATCAGAACAACAGTGGAAGGATGATTGGATTTTGTGTCTTGCTTGCCACAGTTGTTTTAATTATAAAGAAAACTGCTATCTTTGTTTGGTTGGAGAAACTCCCGGGGAATCCAAGAAAAGTTGGTTATAAGAGGGGACTATGATTCATGTAATTATTTGAGTATCCATAGAGGCTATCAGTGCCTAGGCTAAAGCAGTTCCAGATTGATGAAATATTAAAAGAAAATTGTTATTCTTTCTAAGGCTTTTCAGATGTTGATGTATTTCAAAAGAAAGAGATGAAAGTTGAGCAGGCAGCATGAAATTGGCACTCTATTATTTCCAATATATATATAAAAAAAAAAAAGAAGATAAAAAGAAAAAGAAAAAAGAGTTATATAATCAAAGAGGCAGCCAAGACTTCAAAAGATGTTTTTCTTCTACCAAGTTGTAGATTCTACCTTACAGTTGTAAATTTGGGTCGTGTAAATCTAAAGGGTAACTCTGTCGGGGCTGTAAAAGGCTAAACTAGTAAACAGAGCTCTACTCGGTTTCCCCTTTTTACAATCTAGAAAAGCTGATCAATCCAGAGTTCAACATTCGATCCAGTCATTCTTGAAGAAAGTTTTATACCCTTGTAATTGCACATCAGAAATCTTCCTTAAGTAATTCAGCCTAGTATGTCCTTGGGAAATTTTAACAACTATCAGTTAGTAGTCAATTTATTTTGAAGAATATCTGTGGCAAGGCAAGATGCATGGTCTATGTTGTTTTGAAACTAGAGTCCTGGGTTCTAAAATAATGCTACTATTTTACCCGTGAGATATCGCCATTTGTTGAGAAGCAACACACCCCCACTGAAAAATAATTTTCCATCCTTTGAAAACTTTGAGCTTTCATTTTTGCAGTAGGGACCCTCTTGATGATTTTCAGTTTTAATCCCAAATTTTTACTTGCCTCTTTCTTCTTCAAGTTTTGCCTGTGTCAAAGCATCCAAGTTTTCTTGCATTCTGGCTTTGTTATCTCAGACTTCACTTTTTACATGCTAGAATCATTCATGGATAAAGAAAATCTTACACCGGTACGAAGAAAATGCAGAAAACAGATAGATAAATTCATTAAAAATCAAAACTTTCCTTTTTTGGAAGTGTCGCGATATCGCGACGGGTTTTTGAAAAATCGGCTAAGTCAGAAATGCGTAGCGAAATCGTGACACTTTCCAAAAATGGAAATGTCGCGATGTCGCGATATCACTACCATTTTGGAGAGAGAAGGCAAGTCGTACGGAACGTCACGATTTCATGACATGTCATGAAATCGTGACAAGTTTTGGAGAGAGAAGGCAAGTTGTACATGAAATGTCACGATTTCGCGACATGTCACGAAATCGCGACAGAAGTAGGAGAGAGAAAACTAAGGCAATGCGGAAATCGCGACATGAAAATCGCGAAGAGAAAAAAAAAAGAAAATGTCACGATATCGTGACATGTCACGAAATCGTGACATTGCAAGAAGAAAGTGAAGGAAGAAAGCGTCACGATTTCGCGACATGTCACGAAATCGTGACATGTCGCATTTTGTTGAAATGGAAGAAATGGCTAAGGTAAGGAAGGGTCACGATTTCGTGACATGTCACGAAATCACGACATGTCACGATTTCACGAGGAAGGAAGAAAAGGCTAAGGAAGAAGGGTCACGATTTCGTGACATGTCGCGAAATCGCGACATGTCGTGTTTCGCGACTGGAAGGACAGAAAAGCAGCTAAGGCAGAAAGTGGTCACGATTTCGTGACATGTCGTGAAATCGTGACATGTCGCATTTTCACGGTGGAGGAAGAAGAGTGCAGAAGGGGAGGAAGGGTCACGATTTCGTGACATGTCGCGAAATCGTGACATGTCACATTTTCGCGGCAGGAGAAGTTGCGAGAGGAGAAATGGTCACGATTTCACGACATGTCCTCTAAAGGTTGAGAAAATGTCGTGATTTCGCGACATGTCGCGAAATCGTGACATGTCGCATTTTCGCGACCCTAGCAGCAGAGAACCAGAAATGCAAGACAACTGGAAATGGACACGTGTCACGATTTTGTGACACGTGTCAAAGCACTGCGGGCCACGTATCAGATTAATAAGGCCGACATGCAAGTAAACTTTAGGGTTTTTAATGATTTAATAATTAAAGTTTTGATTTAATATTTTTAAAATACTAATCCATATTTTGTTCTTTCATGCAGGAAGCCATCTGTCACTTACGGGATAACGGAGAAATGGCCATAAAGACAAAGTCGAATGCAAATTAATCAAAGACAGCCATATTGAAAGAAAAGTTGTTGTGTCATCCAATTTTTTTAGATCTGGCTGCAAAGAGACTTTACGGTGACTAAGCAGCTGCCCATAGTGGAATATGTCGGGAATTGGCCGGGAAATGAAAATATATGCACACAGTTGCCGAATTTTTCCGGTGAATGCATTTAATGAAGATTTATGGCAGAATTAATGGCGTGCAGATATTTTCAACTCACGGATGGCTCTGCGGAGATGAAATGTCGGAGAAGTGGTGACTCATCCAGCTTACCCGAGGGAATTAATGAGGGCATTTATTTACAGTTGCGGGTGAATGCAAGTGGCATTCGAATTCTATCTTCTCCATTTATGGCAACTGACTGCACTGATTTGTAGAATGGTTAAGTTTTATCCGGACTTTGTTTTAAATGGCTTTATATTGTAAAACCCGGGTCCTAGGGTTTGAGATGATAAGATTTAGGGTTTGAGAGGAAGATATTTCTGAAAAGATCAGGGTCTATCCTGAGTCTATAAATACTTCTTCTCAATGTAATCGCAAGAGGCGAGAAACTTAGAAATAAAAGGCTATTGAAGCAATTTCTTGCAAATTTTGTTAAATACTTTGTTTCTGGACTTGGAGTTGATGTGCTTTTGTTTTCTGTGATAGCATGGCCAGGAGCCTAATCTTTTGCAGATTGTGATAAGTTCATCTTCTTTTGTTATCCGTTTCATTAAATTTTATTAGATATATGCTGTAAATCGGTGTTATCAAGATTAAATATGTTGTTAGGCTTCATTTGTTCTATTGTATACTAGGGAAAATTACAGATTTAAGGTTCAAGTTTGTTCTAATTGCTCTGTCCTCACTGTGCGAGCTAGGCTGTCGGTGAAAGATATCAATTTTAACCGACTTCCCTTCGGTTTATAATTTTTTGTTAGATCTGTTCCATCTTTGCCTTGTGCTCTTAGTAGAAAGTGATCTTAGAAAGCTGGACACTTTCTTCTTTGATTTGTTCTGTTGTGAAGCTGATAGTATAAATAAAATTGGTAGTTTTGTTTTACAGCTAAGTTTGATAAACTTCTCTTTCTGCCTTACCCTACCCTCTTTGTTTTATCGTGAAATGATCCATTTTTATTTTCTTTAATTTGTCCTTTATTTAAATCTGCTGACCCATAAGAGCTAGATCAAAGAATTAACTTTAAATATGATTGTCAACAAGTGACAACTCCTAAACACTACTGAGCAAGTTCAGAGCCCGTTGTAAGGTAACGAGCGAGTCCATATTGAAGACTATTCCAGAAGCGAAAAAGAGTGAATTGACATTCGACCCGACCCTATAACTCACACCTTGGATAACCAGCTAGATCCTAAAGTGAGTGGGATTTATCCCGTATAAGTGTTATCAGAGTTTTGTGCTCATCCTTTTTGTTATCGCAAGTACGATGGTAGGTTTGAGTTTTGTTGGTTCTCTTTCAGCATAAGATCACCAACCTTAAAGTTCCTCAAGTGGAATTTACTATTGTAAGCTCAGTTTAAGCGTTCTTGGTAAATGCAAATATGCTCAAGGTCATTCATGCGATATTCATCAAGAAGCATCAATTGATTTAGGTAATCTTACCACATAGTGTCATCATCTATGAAATATTTCAATGTAATGCGCAACATTGGAATATCCAACTCTAGGGACATAATGACCTCAACATGATATACTAGAGAAAATGGATTTACCCCAATGGCCATCTAAATGCTAGTCCTATAAGCCCATAATGCAAGGGGTAGCTGAATGTGCCAATATTTGTGGTTTTATTGTACTATATTTTTCAAGATGGCTACCACTATCTTGTTTGAAGCCTCAACTTACCCGTTTGCCTGTGGATAATATGGAGTTGCAAAATTGTGTTGTATATTGTACTTAGATATTAAATATCTTACAGTTTTGTTCTTGAATGACGTTCCATTATACAATATTATCTTGAATGGTATCCCAAAGTGACTAATGATATTGTGAAGTATAAACTCCACAATACATGCTCCAGTCATCGTTGTTAAAGGGATCACTTCCACCCACTTAGTAAAATACTCAGTAGCCATTATAATAAATGTATTTCAGCCTAATTATGTGGGAGAAATATTATCGATTAGATCCAAACCCTACTGAGCAAATGGCCATGCTGCTTGAATGGGCTGTAAGGCCTATGATGGCAAGCGCATAAGATTAGAATGATGTTGACATTTGATGCATTTCTTGACATACACGGTGTAATACTTCTCCATAGTGAGCCAATAATAACCCATTTGAATGATGCATTTGAAAATAGCCATGCCACTAAAATGACCACCACATGTACCATTGTGAGCTTACAAAATTACCCAAGCTAATTCTTGGGGCTCAAGACAAGAAGGAGAAATCCATCATAACTTCTATGATACAAGATATCTTCTAGAAAGACATACTTTATCTCTTTCTATCTGAATGTGCATTTTGTGGCACGTGATAATCCCTAAGGGATTAAACCAAGTTTTAGGAAGTCATGTAATTATTACATTCAATCTTGATAATATTATGCCTTGACTATCAAGAAGACTTGCTCCCCTGGCATTTTGTTGTGCACGAAAGCATACTGGGATACAACCTTGTGGTGAATGGTGGCGCCATTCCTTGTAGGATCTTGCAAGATCAAATACCCCTAGGTTGTCTTCTTGATAAAGTCTCTAGATCTACAGAACCACTTATGGTTTGGTTTTATATGAATCATGTTGACTGATTATTTGTTATCGAAAACTACACGCTGCATCACAACAAACGAGAGTATCTTTACATGAATGGTATTAAAGTATACAGATAGATGATGAGGGATTAACGATCCCAAATATTCCATATTTTTTGCAAATCTATTCGATAAACAAGGAATTGCCTTGATGTTGTACCATTCTAGCTGGGCTAGATATGTGTCAGCAAGATCCTTGTAAGCTTTCAAGATGGGACATATACATTGAAAAAGTCCCTTCACTTGATTGACTATGAAAAGGGAATCACCAAATATGTTTAACCATTTAATATTCATGGTGATGGTTTTTTGGATACCTAATATTAGGGTCTTATATTTAGCATTATTTTTAGTACAAGGAAATTCTAGCCTAAATGACTAGGTCATTGGAGAACCTTGCAACATGAAAAAGACAATTCCTGCACCATCCCCTTGCTCACACTTTGAACCATCAAATAACATAGTCATATCAACTTTGTTATCTTATTATTTGGGTTTAGTTGCTTCTAATAATGCAAATATTACATCATCAGGAATCTCTATGGTGAGGGGCCTACTATTTTTGAGAGGCACCTCAGCCAGTTGATCAGCTATGACCTGTCCCTTGATGAAATTTTGATTGATGAATTCCAAATCAAATTCTATCAATAGCATGATCTACTTCATAGTACATGTATTATGATATGTCTTGCTCATAATATACTATAAAGGATTTTGTTTGGATATCATGTATATCATATGAATTAACATATAGTGATGCAACTTCTTCATGGTGAACACTACTGCTAAATATAGCTTCTCCACATATGCATATTCGAGCTCGTAGCTCACCAAGGTGTAACTGATGTAATATATAGCCTGCTATTTGTCTTACATGTTCTTTTGGGCTAACATGGTTCCCAATGCAAAGTTAGTTATTGATATATAGCAGAAAAGGCACATTTGGTCTTGGTGGAGCTAGCACTGGTGGCATCGCTAGGTATTTCTTGATCTCAGTGAAGGTTTCTTGACAATCCTCATCCCAATTGAATGGGACCCCCTTATATAGAATTCAATTCATGGGTTGATATTTATCTAATAATTGTGTGATAAATTGCTTTATAGATGCTACTTTTCCTTGAAGGCTTCTTAATTCCTTGATATTTTTAGAAGGATACATCTCTAATATGATCTTGAACTTCGCTAGATCAACTTCAATGCCTCATTTTGAAAAAATGAACCCCAAGAGCTTTCCTAAAGTTATGCCAAATATGTACTTCTTGGGATTCATCCTAACATTATGCTCTATCAGATGATCAAAGACCTTCCTTAGGATCTCTGCATGCTCAAAACACAATAATGACTTTGCCAACAAGTCATCGATATAATATTCCAAGATTTTATGCATGTAGTCATGAAAAATGTATGTCATGGCTCATTGATATGTGGCACCAATATTTTTAAGGTCGAATGGCATAACTTTATAGTATAATGTCTCCCATGGTGTTGTGAACATGGTTTTCTACTGGTCTTCGACTTTAATCCAAATTTTATTGTAACAAAAAAAACCATCCATTAGGGAGAGCATCTTATGGCCAACAAATGCTTCTATAGGAGTATCAATGTTGGGCAATGTAAATGAATCCTTAGGTGTTGCCTTATTAAGGTCTCTAAAATACATACAAATAATAGATCCTTCCATAATTTTTTCCTACAGGTACCATGTTTGATACCCATTATGGATAGTTGATGGATATAATAAACTCTACATCTAGTAGTTTATGCAGCTCGTCTTTAATTATTAATGTGATTATTGGATGCATATTTTTGAGATTCTATTTTATAGGTCTCTTAGTAAGGTCCAGTGAAAGGTTATGAGTAACCAATTTTAGATCTAGACTAGGCATATCCTTGTATGTCCAAGAAAAAATGTTAGGTCTCTCTTTCAATAGAGGGATGCGTGTGGCACACTCATAAGGAGATAGATTCTCTCTAAATTTTATATTCTTTGGATTAGTGGGATCATTACTAATATCCACATTGAAGGTATCCTCTACTAACATATGTAATCATTCCTTAAGCTGATGAGGCGTAGGAATCAAGTGGATGTCATCAGCTGGGTTTAAAGGGCCTACATCGAAATTTTCCTCAACATGATAAACATCAAGTGCACAACCTAAAACAAAATGAAAAGGTTGTAGCATTTCTTCATTAGGGAAGAAATATTTAGGCTCTAGTGGTGAGTCAGTATGATCCCAATCAATAGCAGCTACATTCAGACACAATGGCTTGGAAGGATCGACTGGATTGTGAAGTAGAGTGGTCAAATCAATGGAGATCATATTGATGGAATGGATTAGATATCCAGGACAATATGCATGTGAATCTATGTTGATATAACTTCCATCCTCGATATGTGGTTCTAGGGGTATGGGGATCTTTGGATCCGATCTATGAACAAACTATCATATGGGATCATTGGGCTCAAGGAGCTCGATGTGCATCAATGGATTAAGGAAGACTATATGATAAATCATATCCAAATTGGGTGGTCTCCCTCTGAGGAGTGGGTTAGGATAGACTCACCGATACATATCATCGATGTCAACCAATGCATGATGATGTCATAAATAATGAGGCCTAAGATAGACTCTCTCAGTCTCATCCTCATCATCACTGTCGTATATGAGTCCTTCTCCCCTACCTACTAAAAGTGGATGATCAAAAATAAGTGGCCTGAGGTAGACCCACTCTATTTCATCCTCATAGTCACTCTCAACCATGAAGATTTCTTCAGTATCACCCATCTATTCCATGGGTAACAGATGACATAAATTTAGAGGTCCTAAGTAGGCCAACTTAGTTTTATCCTCATATTATTTGTTTTTTGAGGATATCGCATTATCATCTATTCTAGAATCACTCTATGGTCCATCACTTTTGAAAATGGACACTGCTTGCACGTCCTCAAAAGTAACTTTTGATTCAGTGTCTCTTGTTATATCTAGATTCTAGATCTGCATATCTATGGCATCGATAGTTTCATGACTTTGATTGTCCAATTCAGATCTTGTATTGTCTCCTTGGTTTGCCTCTACTATGATATGCTTGTGATATATCTCTGGTGGTGCTTCTAAGATATAGGTTACCAACCTATTACCGCTTTGTAAGTAAGAAGGATTAGGGTGATTGTTGGACATTTTGAGTCCCTAAGTCAAAGTTGTCATTGATGTCACCATTGATGCCACCAGAAGGAGTCATCATTAATTCCAAAGATTTCAGTAGGAAATAAAGGCGACAAAGATGGTCATTTGATATTCAGCAAGAAGGCAGAAGTTCGAGTGAAACAGTGCAAAAGACAGAAGTTAAAAAGGAGTGATAATATTTATTTTATAAATTATTTAAATTCAGGATGAATTTAAATTTTATAAATAAATATTAAAAGGAACTTTATCAAAGGTGAAATATTATAATGGTTAGAAGTGCCATGGTGAAAACCCAAATAAAATATTTGTAATTTTCATTACAATATTTTATATTGCAAAAGTGGGTTTACAAAGTCTAAAAATATTTTAATAAACCCAAAGGTTGGGTTAAAGGTTGAAGACCAAAGCATATTTTAAATAAATCCAAAGGTTGGATTTAAACAAGGCAAAGCTTATTTCCGTCGACGTCATAGAAGACAAGGGAAGCACCGACATTTTTAATATAATGGGAATGCATATTAATACCATGCCAAAGTTAAGTTTTGAATTACCCTTGCTCGATTTGAAAGAGAAGCGCATCGAATTTAATGCAGAGCTCGTGATAGTGTTGTGCGAATTTCATGGTTTGACTTGATGATGAAAAGGACAAAAGCAAGTGCATTGATTGTTTGGAAGCCAACAAGGCACTTTGGCCTAGTGGCAAGTGGGCTGCAAGCATACATTTTGGTGTGCATGGTGGTTAGTGTTCGAATCCCATGAAAGCTTTTGGTGGACGTGTTGAAGGTGCCAATCAATAGGTGCATACATTTTTGCAAGGCTAGGAAGGAGTCTTGAAGCACATGGTGCTTCTTCCTTCCCAACGAGCTTGTAAGCTCATGTGGTGTTTGCACCATGGGCAAAGACATTGTGAGGGCTGCATTGAGAGTTCGAAACTCTCCAAAGGCAAAGGTACATTTTTAATGTTTTATTTTATTAATGCCTAAGTTGGAGGTATAAGGTATTTGGTGATTGAAGTCTTTGCATTGTGATAAAGGTTGGTAGTTGAGAAATATTATTAGGAGGTATAAGGAGAATTCTGTTTTTATTTTCAAGTCTTAAATTTTGTTATTGTGGAATATTGAAAGGTTAAGACTTTGTGAGTTGTGTGTTATTTCGAATAAAGGGTTTTGTGATTATTGTGAGGATATTGCTTATTATTTAAGTTGGAGTGATAAGGTGTAATTGTGATATTATTTTTGTGATATAAAAATTATCCTCTAACCCTTATTGAGTTTGTCAAAGAAGTAATTGTGAGTGTGGCAGATTTGTAAGGACAACTACTCTTCAAGAAAAGGTATGGGTAAAATTCTTCTTTGTTGAGTTAGATGGTTGGCTTGATTGAAAATTAAGTTTGGAGTGAAAAGGATTTGATTAGGGTTTCCTTTTTGAAAGTGGTTGAGTTAATGCTTCAAGGTTTTCTGGATTGTGAGTTGTGATTAAACCTTGTTTGATAAGCATTGTTGTTTAGACCATTGGTTGAGTGAAGTACTTTGAGTTTATGCTTCAAGGTTTTCTGAATTGAGAGTTGTGATTAAAACCTTGTCTTATTAGCATTGTTGTTGAAGCCAATGGGTGATGCAAAGAACTTGAACTTGAGTTAGAAAAGAACATGAGTATCATTGTTATGTGAGATTTGTTGTTGAGCATTGTTGAAAATATTTTGAGTTGGTTGATACATGCTTGGACTAGGGTTTGTGAGAAAGGGTTGTTCCTTGAGGTGATTGGTTGAGTAGAGTTGATTAAGCCTAGTCAAGTGGATGCATGAAGTGGTTGTTCAAGTTCCATGAAACAAAATATTCTATATTCTGATTTGAGTTGAGATTGAGCTTTGAGAATAGAACATATTGAGTCTCTAACAATTCTCTTTATGCTTCTATGAGATTTGAGTTGAGATTGAGCATTGAGTATAGAACATATTGAGTCTCTAACAATTCTCTTTATGCTTCTATGAGATTGATTTGAGTTGAGATTGAGCTTTGAGAATAGAACATATTGAGTCTCTAACAATTCTCTTTATGCTTCTATGAGATTGAGTTGAGAAAGTGATTGAGCATTGAGTATAGGACATATTGAGTCTCTAACAATTCTCTTTATGATTCTATGAGATTGAACAAGTTCTATGTGGACTTGTTAAGCTGATTTGAGGTAAGTCTTTGAGAAGGCTTGTGGACTAATTTTGTGTGAGATTTTGTGGAAGCTTGCAATGCAGATTTGAGCAAGTCCTAGAGAGGACTTATTGAGCAGATTTGGACAAGTTTTGAGTGAGCTTGTTGAGCAGATTTGGACAAGTTCTGAGTGAGCTTGTTGAGCAGATTTAGACAAGTTCTAAGTGAGCTTGTTGAGCATATTTAGACAAGTTCTAGTGGCTTTTGAGCATATTTGACAAGTTCTAGTGGACCTTATTGAGCAGATTTGAGTATGGACCTATTGAGAATTTCAAGTTCTGAGTGGACCTATTGAGCAGATTTGAGCAGGTTCTGAGTGGACCTATTGAGCAGATTTGAGCAAGTTTTGAGTGGACCTATTGAGCAGATTTGAGAAGGTTCTGAGTGAACCTATTGAGAAGAGCTTTGGAGGTGACAGAGTAGAGAGGACATAGTCTCCAGTGGATAGAGATCCATCAGCCAGGACATTGAGGATAGGTCTTCTGAGTGAGGACAAGAGTCTTCAAGTGGAGAGAGATCCATAGTCAGTGTAGTGGAGGTAGTCTTCTAGAGGATCACCAACTAGAGCATAGGAGAAGGAGTTCTCCTATGGATAGAGATCCACAAACCATATTTAGGGGATCAACATCTCCTTTGGATAGAGGTCCATAAACATTGTAATTGGGAAGGATTCCCAAAATATTATTTGAGAAATATTTAGAAGAAATATTTTCTCTATGGAGGTAGCCCACATTGGGTGAACCATGTTAAAATTTGTGTCTCTATTGTGTATGGTGTTTTGTGCATTGCTTTGATTACTGCTATTGATATTGCTATCTATACACTACATAATATTGATTTGAAAAGAAAAGTAAAAAGTGGTCTTATACTGTTCACCCCCCTCTCAGTATAAGCTTGTGTTCTTCAATTGGTATCAGAGTGGGTTCCTTCAGAAGAGTTTGATAGCTTGAAGGAAAAGTGGTCTAAGAACACAATGGATCAAAAGGATCAAAAGGATGGGTCCTTCAATAATGTAATACCAGTATTTGATGGAAGTGACTTCTTGTATTGGTGTGTGTTGATGAGATTTCACATGATGGCACTTGGAAATGAAGTTTGGGATGTAGTGGAATTTGGATATGATTCAATAGCCAATCCTCCTACAGATAAAGAAGGTAAGCTTCTAATGCATGCAAATTCAAGAGCTATGAATGCAATTATAAAAGGGTTGTGTAGATCAGAATCTATGAAGGTTATGGAGTGTACAACAACAAAAGATATGTGGGAACTATTGCATACCATATATGAAGGAGATAAAAGTGTCAGGAAAGCTAAGATCAAAAATCTCAAAGGAGAATTTGAGAATTTAAGAATGAGGGATGATGAAAATATTCATGACTATCTCAACAAGGTTGATGAACTTATACATGAGATGAAAGGTCTTGGAATGAAGGTTGATGAATCTGATGCTTGTGATAAGATCTTGAGAACTCTTCCAAAAAGGTATAGTGAAAAGGTTTCTGCTATAGAAACATCAATTGATAGTGATTCTTTGACAAGGAATTATTTGCTTGGCATGCTTACTACTTTTGAGATAAGAACAAAAGATCATATTCCTCCGAAAGAAGTTGCATTCAAAGTGGACAAAAATAAAAAGGGTAAGAAGACAGAATCAAGCAGTGAGTCATCTAGTGATGAAGAAGCAAATTATGGTAGAAGAGATAAAGGTTCCAGAAGACCCATAGATCTAAGATCTATTAAGTGTTTTAATTGTGGAAAGTATGGACATTATGCAACAGAGTGCAAAGAGCCAAAGAGCAACAATGATGAAGAAAAATAGGATCACAGGTACAGGGAATCAGAAAGATACAAGCACCAAAAGAAAAGCAAGGATGGACAAAGCAGACAAGGGAAGAAGTTCTTCCAAAGGCAAAAGAGAAGCTACTATGCGGATAATGCAAGTAAGTACTCAAATGATAGTGATGCTAGTTTTTCAGACAATGATAGAGATGAAGTCCTATTTATGGTTGAAGAGAAAGAACCAGTTAAGAGAAAGACTCCAATTATTCTCAAGTGTTTTAGATGTGGTAAATTTGGACATCTTGAAGATGATTGCACAAGGGATGGTTATAGTTTCAGTGATGATGATTTTGAAGATGCACTTGAAAGACCAGATGAAAATATTCTAATGGCATTAGAAGAAGAAGTGAGTGATCCTATAGAAGACAAGCCAAAAGAAAGAAATGATATGGACAAAGGTAAAAAAATAGAGGATTATTCAGTAGAGAATGGTTATGATCTCAAGGGAGAACTTATCTATGCCCTTGACATAGTAAAGAAGGTAAGAAAGCAACACTCTAAGCTTGAAAGTCAGTTTCAAGAATGTGATGAAGAAATATTATTGCTCATAGAGGATTTAGAAAAGTCAAAGGCTAAGGCAAGCAAGTTCAAAGATAAGTTAGAAGCAAAGATTCTGGAATGTGAAAAGTTAACACAAGAAGTGGCCCTACTAAAGGAATATTTAGAGGATTCCAAGAATAAGCTATACAAGTATGTAAACAGTGCAAAGAGTGTGGATAAAATAGTCAAGATACAAAGAAGAGCAACAAACAAGACAGGTCTTGGTTCTAAACAGGTTCAAAAGAAAAGGGAAGAAGAGTCTACTTCAAGTCTTGAAGAAGAAGATACATCAGAAGAAGAAAGTGTAAGTGGGAGTGAGACATCAGAGGATGAGTTGGACAACAAAGAGTTCAAAAAAGATAGGAACAATGCACAGAGAAGATACAGATGGAACAACAATCAGAACAGGAGACCAATGAGGTCAAGACAAGGAAGCTTCAATGGAAGATGTTTTTCATGTCACAGGTTTGGGCACATGGCTTCACAGTGCAGGACACATGAAAGACAGGAATATGGAAAAGGATAACTTTTCCAAGGGTATTGCTACTCATGTAATGAGTTTGGTCACAAGGCAATGAATTGCAAGATTCATGACAGAAGAGGATATGGCTTCACTAGGAGAAATCCTAAGATAGTTGCACCTCCAAGGAATAATAACATTAAGTGTTATAAGTGCAATAATTATGGTCACACAACAAGATGGTGTAGAGAAAATATTCCAGAAATAGGCATGAACAGGAATAGGAATATGAACAGGAACAAGAATATGAATAGAAATAGGAACATGAACAAATAGGAATATGAACAAGAACAGGAATAGGAACAGGAACATGGATGAGAACAAGAACAGGAATAGGAACATGGATGAGAACAAGAATAGGAATAGGAACATGAGTGATGATAGGAACAGGGATGATGACTTGGAAAGAAAAAGAGGATTCAGAAAACTCAGAAAAGAAGAGAGAAAGATAAAGGTAAAGAACAGTGCTTTTGGGGAGTAGAAATACTCCCACCCCAGAATTAACCACCTCATGTGGAGGTGGGGGAGGGGCTAAGCTAAGAGGCTCATTCTTAGCCTCGAGCCCCAAAGGTGACCCTTTGCCATTGATGTCAAAGGGGGAGATATTTGTGTATTGGGAGAGATTTGATATGGGGAGAGATTTGATATTTGAGAGAGCATTGAGCCAGGGGGAGCAATGTCCCAGGGAGAGTAGAAGAAAAAGAAAGGTCAGGTTTCAGTAAAAGGATATGGGTTGCCATCAATGACAAAGGGGGAGATTGTTGGACATTTTGAGTCCCTAAGTCAAAGTTGTCATTGATGTCACCATTGATGCCACCAGAAGGAGTCATCATTAATTCCAAATATTTCAGAAGGAAATAAAGGCGACAAATATGGTCATTTGATATTCAGAAAGAAGGCAGAAGTTCGAGTGAAACAGTGCAAAAGATAGAAGTTAAAAAGGAGTGATAATATTTATTTTATAAATTATTTAAATTCAGGATGAATTTAAATTTTATAAATAAATATTAAAAGGAACTTTATCAAAGGGAAATATTATAATGGTTAGAAGTGCCATAGTGAAAACCCAAATAAAATATTTGTAATTTTCATTACAATATTTTATATTGCAAAAGTGGGTTTATAAAGTCTAAAAATATTTTAATAAACCCAAAGGTTGGGTTAAAGGTTGAAGACCAAAGCATATTTTAAATAAATCCAAAGGTTGGATTTAAACAAGGCAAAGCTTATTTCACCGACGTCATAGAAGACAAGGGAAGCGCCAACATTTTTAATATAATGGGAATGCATATTAATACCATGCCAAAGTTAAGTTTCGAATTACCCTTGCTCGATTTGAAAGAGAAGTGCATCAAATTTAATGCAGAGCTCATGATAGTGTTGTGCAAATTTCATGGTTTGACTTGATGGTGAAAGGGACAAAAGCAAGTGCATTGATTATTTGGAAGCCAACAAGGCACTTTGGCCTAGTGGCAAGTGGGCTGCAAGCGTACATTTTGGTGTGCATGGTGGTTAGTGTTCGAATCCCATGGAAGCTTTTGGTGGACGTGTTGAAGGTGCCAATCAATAGGCGCATACATTTTTGCAAGGCTAGGAAGGAGTCTTGAAGCACATGGTGCTTCTTCCTTCCCAATGAGCTTGTAAGCTCATGTGGTGTTTGCACCATGGGCAAAGACATTGTGAGGGCTGCATTGAGAGTTCAAAACTCTCCAAAGGCAAAGGTACATTTTTAATGTTTTATTTTATTAATGCCTAAGTTGGAGGTATAAGGTATTTGGTGGTTGAAGTCTTTGCATTGTGATAAAGGTTGGTAGTTGAGAAATATTATTAGGAGGTATAAGGAGAATTCTATTTTTATTTTCAAGTCTTAAGTTTTGTTATTGTGGAATATTGAAAGGTTAAGACTTTGTGAGTTGTGTGTTATTTCCAATAAAGGGTTTTGTGATTATTGTGAGGATATTGCTTATTGTTTAAGTTGGAGTGATAAGGTGTAATTGTGATATTATTTTTGTGATATAAAAATTATCCTCTAACCCTTATTGAGTTTGTCAAAGAAGTAATTGTGAGTGTGGCAGATTTGTAAGGACAACTACTCTTCAAGAAAAGGTATGGGTAAAATTCTTCTTTGTTGAGTTAGATGGTTGGCTTGATTGAAAATTAAGTTTGGAGTGAAAAGGATTTGATTAGGGTTTCCTTTTCGAAAGTGGTTGAGTTAATGCTTCAAGGTTTTCTGGATTGTGAGTTGTGATTAAACCTTGTTTGATAAGCATTGTTGTTTAGACCATTGGTTGAGTGAAGTACTTTGAGTTTATGCTTCAAGGTTTTCTGAATTGAGAGTTGTGATTAAAACCTTGTCTTATTAGCATTGTTGTTGAAGCCAATGGGTGATGCAAAGAACTTGAACTTGAGTTAGAAAAGAACATGAGTATCATTGTTATGTGAGATTTGTTGTTGAGCATTGTTGGAAACATTTTGAGTTGGTTGATACATGCTTGGACTAGGGTTTGTGAGAAAGGGTTGTTCCTTGAGGTGATTGGTTGAGTAGAGTTGATTAAGCCTAGTCAAGTGGATGCATGAAGTGGTTGTTCAAGTTCCATGAAACAAACTATTCTATATTCTGATTTGAGTTGAGATTGAGCTTTGAGAATAGAACATATTGAGTCTCTAACAATTCTCTTTATGCTTCTATGAGATTGAGTTGAGATTGAGCATTGAGTATAGAACATATTGAGTCTCTAACAATTCTCTTTATGCTTCTATGAGATTGATTTGAGTTGAGATTGAGCTTTGAGAATAGAACATATTGAGTCTCTAACAATTCTCTTTATGCTTCTATGATATTGAGTTGAGAAAGTGATTGAGCATTGAGTATAGGACATATTGAGTCTCTAACAATTCTCTTTATGATTCTATGAGATTGAACAAGTTCTATGTGGACTTGTTAAGCTGATTTGAGGTAAGTCTTTGAGAAGGCTTGTGGACTAATTTTGTGTGAGCTTTTGTGGAAGCTTGCAATGCAGATTTGAGCAAGTCCTAGAGAGGACTTATTGAGCATATTTGGACAAGTTCTGAGTGAGCTTGTTGAGCATATTTAGACAAGTTCTGAGTGAGCTTGTTGAGAAGATTTAGACAAGTTCTGAGTGAGCTTGTTGAGCAGATTTAGACAAGTTTTGAGTGAGCTTGTTGAGCAGATTTGAGCAGGTTTTGAGTGGACCTATTGAGCAGATTTGAGCAGGTTTTGAGTGGACCTATTGAGCATATTTGAGCAGGTTTTGAGTGGACCTATTGAGCAGATTTGAGCAGGTTCTGAGTGGACCTATTGAGCAGATTTGAGAAGGTTCTAAGTGAACCTATTGAGCAGAGCTTTGGAGGTGACAAGAGAGAGGAAAGACTCCAGTGGATAGAGATCCATCAGCCAAGACATTGAGGATAGGTCTTCTGAGTGAGGACAAGAGTCTTCAAGTGGAGAGAGATCCATAGTCAGTGTAGTGGAGGCAGTCTTCTAGAGGATCACCAGCCAGAGCATAGGAGAAGGAGTTCTCCTATGGATAGAGATCCACAAACCAGATTTAGGGGATCAACATCTCCTTTGGATAGAGGTCCATAAACATTGTAATTGGGAAGGATTCCCAAAATATTATTTGAGAAATATTTAGAAGAAATATTTTCTCTATGGAGGTAGCCCACATTGGGTGAACCACGTTAAAATCTAGTGTCTCTATTGTGTATGGTGTTTTGTGCATTGCTTTGATTACTGCTATTGATACTGCTATCTATACACTGCATAATATTGATTTGAAAAGAAAAGTAAAAAGTGGTCTTATACTGTTCACCCCCCTCTCAGTATAAGCTTGTGTTCTTCAGGTGATAAGGGTTCCAGTCCACATCATACCCCAAAGCAAGGTTCATATGATCTAAAGATGCTTATAGGAGCTCATATCATCCTCAAATATAATAGCCCAACCCAAACCCATCAGTTGGTAGCTGATATTATGGTTCGTAAGGAGTTTGGTTCCCCTACTTGAATAAGCCCAAACCATAACCATTCCAGTGGTAATGTTTGAAGTAACACAAGTCAAATTCAAGGTTGGACAGGTAATGAACATTCACCATGAATGGTTCATCATCATACTCATCTATGGACATGTGATTTGTATATCGATCAAGCCCTCCATAAATAATGTTTATTTGGTTGGGTGGTGCCCCTAGTGGTACCACCATCCCCATGGGAAAGCTATGGGCTTGAGATTGGCCCACATCCTATGCAGTTTTGATGATTGGTATGAATGTCACGTTCTGCACAATGTACTCTGCTAACCCGTAGTTAACCCAATGCATTGTCATTGGTGGTTTCGATGACCCTATTGATGATGTCAAAGAGGCAGGCTGAGGTGCCTCCTCGACTATATTTTGAGTGTCCCCCTCTTCCATAGGACTAGGACCCTCAACAATTGCTAATTTGGGTGTTTTTTTTTACTCTTTATTACCCATAACTACCTTAAGCTTCTTATCATTCTTAGGCACTTTGGATGCCATCAATTTAGTTGAATCTACTATAGCATGCTCAGATAACTGTGTTGCTACTATGGAAGGTCTCATGCACAATACTTTGAGTTTGCCTTCTGGATGTATAATTGGTGATGTTGGATGTATATCTAGATGCATTGAGGGAAGAATAAAATCCCTTGGCAAATAATCTAAGTTCACATAATTAAATGGTTCTTCATCATAAGGTACCATGTGAACCTATCTCTTGTGTATGTACTTTATACTGATGTAATATCGAGTGAACACATCACATTTCTCTAATCCAAGGTATCCTAAGAAGGATGTTATACTGCATGGTGCCTTCTATCACATGACACATCATAGGGATGGTCTTTAGTCCAACCTAAATCAAAAGAACTATGGTACCTACCATTGAGTATAGTGCATCATTGAATGCTCTCAAGGTGAAAGAGGAAGGTACAATATGTGACTTCCACAACTTTAGATATGTTAGTGCCTTGGTAGTAATTATGTTGATTTATGACCCTATATCAATCAAAACCTGTTTGAATGGTGTGTGATTAACACATGTAATGATATGTAGTTGTGGGTCTGCTATAATAGTGGAAATCGTATTAATCTCATTATCATAAAATTGTATCACCAGTTCACTGCACTACTGCACATGTTCCACGAAGTTTGTAAAATCTTAAGGATATTGGGACTAAACTTTGATTGATCTTAAAATATCCATAAGTATCTCCCTATGCTTGGGATACTACTAAATCAGTTCATAAATTGACAACTTCACTAGAGTTGTCTGTAGGCTTTGAACTAGCCTACTCCTAATGGTCACCATCGGTCTTTTTTGTGGGTTTGGAATATTCTATGCTAGCCTTTGTTGAGGCACGATGTTTACCCTAATGGGAGCTAGAGGTGTATTTTGTCTTTCATACCTCCCTTATCTTGTGATAACATTAACCATTCCTATGAATCCTTGAGTTGGTGGTTTGAACTGCACTTGATTCACATGGCCATCATTGTTCCTTGGTGGCTCATGATTTGGTAAGGGATTCTTGAATATCCCCATATTTTTGTTGTCAGGCGCCTGAGGGTTGTCCATAGTTAGCTCACCTCTTTTAATCATGTTTTGTACTAGATGTTTAAAAATCCAATATACTTAAATGTCGTGTCCTTTCACCTTGTGTAAAGCACAGTACAAATTATACCTATACCCCTTTGGCTTGGGTTTATTAGGGTCTATTAATTTAATTTTTGGTAAGTTTTTGACCTTGGCCTTGCATAATTGGTGGAAGATCAAAGTCATTTATTTCGAAAAAGGTGTGAACTGACGAGGTGGCTTTTGTTCCTTATTCTTACCCTTCTTGTTATTATTGCGTTGATAGTATCACATAGGAGGAGGTTGGATTTGATAATTTTGTTGTTGCTCCTTATCCCCTTTTTGGTGGTTTAATAACACTTGGTTAACATGGTCTAGCTTGGCCTATTCCTTTTGGTTGTGGGTGTTCTTTTTGTTCCATTCCTTATTTTTCCTGAGTTTCAAGTTACCCTCATCTAACTTGATATCCTTTATTACCTTGGCTTGCACCAAGGCCTCCTCAAATGTTTGATATTGTTGTAGTTGCATCAGTAATGATATGTGCTTTGCACAACTCTTGGTAAACATCCAATTCAATTTGGTAGTCAAACTAGAGAATGGCAGTTTTACCATTATCTTTCTCCACATTTGATCATAATTCATGACCAGCTCATCATCATGTTGCAATAAAGTAGCTAGATCAGATAGATTAGCCTTCTTAACATTGAAGGAGAAGCATTCAAGAAATGCATCAACCAACTATTCAAAGTTGGTTATGCTATATCATTTGAGTTGATTGAACCACTCTCAGGTAGGATCTGAGAGGGTTGTAATGAAGGTTCTTAGCATTAGAGCATCATTGTTTTCAATATGAAAGTATTTATCCATAAAGCTTGTGGTGTGTTCTTGAGCATCCTCATCACCTTGAAACTTATCCAGCTTTGGCATATCAAAATGCTTAGGATACGTTGGAATTGGCACCGAAGGTCATAAAGGTTCATTGTAAATCTTGTTCAGGGTAGGCTTATGATTAGTCATTCCTTGATTTTCTATAGCTCGAACCTTGTCTACCAAGGCCTGATAGGCCTTGGAAGACAAAATTTCCTCTTCTTTAAGAGGTCCACAAGGAGCTTTTGGAGATAAATTATTCTTCATACGAGGTGGGGGAATGGGATCATCCTCCACATCTACTAGGGATATCTTAGGATATTCTTGTTCTTGATATTCTCCTACTTCATCTTCGTACTACATACGACCATGATGTTCAACCACTTGGTGTTGTATCATGTTTTGGATCATGTGACAAGTACAATTCTCCATATTTTCAAGGTATAGATCAGGCTACAAAGTAGCTCGTCTATGAGTGCGCTCCTTGTACTCACTCTAAGGGGGCGAGTTGGCATGAGCCAATCGCTCCTCTCACTCAGAATACTACTTATAATCAAGGATACATTGTTCATGCATGCATTGATAAAAAATATGTTGCCTATGCAACCTCTACCTTTGAGTATCCTCCTTTTTGAGGTGCTCATGCTCTGCATGAATGTCTTTTAATTGGTCTTGGAAGATTTGATGTCGTTGCTCAAACACCAGTTTTTGTGATCGATCCATAATATCAGTCGTATATGGTCTCTGGTGTACTCGTTCTGCCCGAGAAACTTTATCATTATGATCTATAACAAACTTATTTACCATGATTTTGCTCTTGTATGTGTAGATGACATTCACATTTTGGTGTTGTCTATACTTTGTGCCCACATAGGTTGACGGGGAAACTAAAGTGCAAGAACACTTAGAGCATTCTCCTGGCTCTTTGATGGTCCTACATGTGCTCTCAATATGAGAACTCATAGAGTGAGACTCTGTAATTGAGGGTTTGTACCCAAGCTACCCTAAGACTCTATCTAGACCATCCAACTGTCTAGTGTGCCATGGCTTATGTGGTGGTGTATCATTGAATCCAACCTTAGACATGTCAAATGTGAACCTTCCAGGTTCATTTTTTTT
Source organism: Wollemia nobilis (assembly GCA_028583015.1). Lineage (NCBI taxonomy): Eukaryota > Viridiplantae > Streptophyta > Pinopsida > Araucariales > Araucariaceae > Wollemia > Wollemia nobilis. Next base: position 355,997 of record JAQPPZ010007329.1, read on the forward strand.
AGGAGTCGATTTAATCCTATGATATGAATCAGGCCTCTCTTCCTGCCCTTGAATGGGTGGATTTTACACTTGTCTATTTTGATCTAGAAGGGGCCATGAACCACCCCTATCTTGAGTATAAATGAAAACCAATATGTTTACTATTCCTTCCTTAATTATGTACTATTCGATGGATTTAGTGGATCCATAGGGTGTATGATCATGATAAATGCTCCCATGCATTAAGGTCCCATGTTAGGATATTTCATGCTCGAATGCGTCTCATGAGGCATGTGCATTGCCTCCTCTAAGTGGGGTATTTTGATGAGAACCTCTGTGCATAGAGTTACCCCCTCTAATTCTCACTGAAAATCATTTGGGAGGATCTCGTGAGTGAGGGTTATCCACATTGTGTTGTGCAATAGGTGGAGCTTCGGCCTCAACCTCAATCCTATGATGATATCGACCTCTCTATGTTCGCACCATGATATTATATTATCTCTTATGTATATTTTAAGGTAAATAAAGCAAAAAATGATGTTTATATCTTTTAAATTTTATTTGTGAACCCTAACTAGTTTGATGTGTTTGATATTTGTTGAAAACTCTAAACTACTCTCATCGTGTTTGAAATTGTTGATGATATACTCAATAGTTTAAGGCTTTCACCTATATACTCGTAGCTCAAAAATCGGTAAAGAAATTCATGGTCACATAAGAAAACCTATAATGTGTGGTAATTAAGTCCACACATGGTCACATAAGACAATTCTTACTCACCCTGTTCACCCAAAGTTAGTAATATACCTCTCCGAAGAGAGATACATGCAAATTTTCCATGGGTTATATCGATTCTCGGGTTTGGTATTAGTCTAGTAACAAAGTATCGAGGGAGTTGAGCCAACGGATGGAAATAACTGCCACCATAATTGAACCCTACTAGTGGTTGGATGTGACTTCCAACTCACTAGTGTTTAGATAGTACGTTGTATTTGTGGTTCTTTTTACTTTAGCATGAAATAAAATGCATCAAAGAGCATTCAAATGATTTTCCTACATGCTGATTTTCAAAAGAATGTTTATCTTTCATAGAATACACGTTTATGCTAAATGTTTTTTTAGAGAATGCAAATTACTAAGAAGGAATGGCCACTAATTTGACCTCATGCATGCAAACTCAAAAAAAATTATCTAGACCGCTGGAGACTAGGGCGGATTGAAATCGGAAGTCCACTATTCCTAGCAACGGCTAGTAGAAACCTAAGAGAATATAAGCATTTTTTATTTTATGCTTTCTCTATGTTTTCTAATTAAAATAACTTCCTAATTCATTTAGACTATCAAAAATATAGACATAGACATGAAAACATAGGGAAATTATTCCTACCTCAAATCCAAGTCTGGTGGAGAAACTAATATCTATAAATTTTATGTCCTTTGCTAGTCATAGATATCAGGTGCATCTGAGACTATCACCCATGGTTGTCACACGTGGTGATAATTTTTAACCACAAATTTTAGTCACGAAGAGTACCTACAATAAAAAACACATTCAAACATTAGAAAAAACCGTAAAATTTGGTGGGTTCGACCATGATCAACATGTGTACCCATGCAAAAATCATACACCTAACTAATGCATCAATTGATATCAAACATTAAGTATCCAAAAATATTAATAATAATGAATTAAGGAAAAAATGGGGTTTCCTTTTATTAAACTTCATCAAATTCAATTACATATATGTCCCTCTTAGGGATACTCAATATTGATACAATTGTTACAATCTTGAAAACCCTCTAAACGAGGGGGTGGTATAATTCATAGACTTTCTAATAGGACACGAACTACTCCAGGTCAATGGTGACGTTATTCTCTCTTTGGAAGAGGCATTTTTTGCCTTGAATGCATTGAAAATGAAGTCTTGCAAACCCTATATTCAAGAAACAACAAGAAACAATTAAAAGCAAAGGATGTCTTACTTAATGAGGCTTTTAAAGGAATCTTGCATAAAACATGTCATGAAATCAAGAAAGCTTTTACCACTATCAATCTATGCAATAAATAGTGAAATTATCCTAAAGCATAATAAAGAAGCAAAGATCTAGCTATGAATAAATCTAATTAGCCATTAGAAATGTTAAATGCATAAAAATAACAAGGAAACTAGTCTAACTATTGAATGCTAAGAAGTGAAGGAAATATATCGTAAATCTCTAATTAAACCATACAATTGTATCTAAGAAAGTAAATCTAACTGAGATATATCTAAACAAATGCAAATAAAGATAAATCTACTACTAAAACAAGGTAAATTAAGGATCAAACCCTCACTGAATGTCTGAGGTTCAGTGAGCACTGTTAGCCATGGCTGACAGTCATGACTTAGCTAAAAATGATCTTGCTCTCCAAATTTAGGCTTTGATCTCCAATTCTCATTGTTGAATTGATGATAAAGGGTCACCTTAGTGTCCTCTAATGGATTGGTAGTGTGAATTATCTAAATTAATAACAAAATTGGCTCAATTACATTTCTTGATTCTCCTAGACCTCTAGGACATTCATGGATTTTAATGCATCCATGATATCCAATTGGATAGCAAAAGTGTTCCTCTCAAAGGTAGCAAGTGAGTCTACAATTTGATAGGGCTTCATTGTGTTTCAACTCAATATTCTTCCAGATTTCTCCCCAATTTGGAGGGGGTCTTATAGCACATTGAAGGCTTTACTCTAGCTTCATGGAGAATCCAAGAACAAGAAACCATTAGTTGGAGTAGTTGGAGATAAAGTTCTAGAGGCTTCCCTACCCAAAAACCATTTGGATTCATCGCCTAGGCCATTGTAACCGATTATGGATCAAAAAATGCTTTGATGCTAACCATGGCTCTGAGGTGTAGCTAGAACTGATAGCCATGGGTGTTAGCCGTGGCTAAGGATGAGTTAGCCAACTCTGCCCAAATTGAGTGGTTAAAACCACTGCTTCACCTTGGAGCTGTCCAAGATCATTCATATGGTTTGTTAGCATGTTCCATATGAGTAGTCACCTTGACATGACACATTTTAGGTGTCTACATATTGTTTCATACATCATTAGTGGGACTAATAAAATATTTAGAATATATTTATATATATGTAAATAATGGTCCTATTAATGAATGTTGTTTTCTTTTTTACCTTGACTTATTTTTATACTACTCATGGATTTTGAACTACTTACTATGTTTATAATTGATTATTGCATCAATAATATAATACACCTTGGTTGGTATTGGGTTTTATTACTATTAGCTTAGATATATTCATAATAATGGCTTCTACATATATCAATAATGAATCATTTTTGCTTAACGTGTCAAATCATTTTATCCCTATATAGACTATAGCCCTCATGATTGATACTCCTCATCCATAATTTTTAAGTTATAGAAATATATGGGTCTTTCCATTTTGATCCTATATAATTTGAGTATCAGTACGTGATGGTTGTGTTGATAATAATAATAGATACATGATTGGTTCTAATTATATATTCAAGTAGTCTAAGGTTCAAACCCCACTCAGTATGAGGGGACCATGACCCCTCATAAAAAAATGTGTAAACTCATTGAAATAATTATATATATATATATATTTGGTAGATAAGACACTATAGCATTAATACCGGGTTTTACAGGTTGACCAAAAACCTTTTACAAAAATCAGCCCAGGGTTGTTGATGAACATGTCCTTACTAAGGATCCTATATATGTAAAATCTACATGCCGCCAAAGCCATTACATCCGATAAGGCACATAGCCTGTTATAAAAAAGAAACTTCCCATACAACATTTTGGGTATACCCCGAGAAAACACACCTACATCATAATTACAAAAAAAGAAACAAACATGGATCCCTTCCTTGAAATAGTGGAGAAACAAAAAGCTGCAGACACACATAGCAGAGTACTAAAAAAAACTCCCACAAGCTCTGTATTGACAGTTACTCTTAATAATTCTTTGGTAATTACTTTCTTTCGTATATGACATGCTTTGGGACCACATCTCATCTTGGCAAATCAGCCTTGGAGAAGTGAACCTGTTGGCTATATTTATGGTGGTGGCTATATGGTGGTCCACATGGCTTTGGTTCGAAGTCTTATATTATCATTTCTTTCCTACCCTGTGATTATCAACCAACCTCAAATTACTAAGATGAATAGGAGCCATGTTATCTGACATGTGACTATCCCCATTAGTCTTTGTGGTATTTCCAAGCAACATCCACGAAGACTGACAGTTCGGATAATTTTTATTGTGAGTCCATTTTAAAAAAGAGGTGGGAATACTCCTAGCCTTCGAACTTAAAGTGCCTTCCCTGTTGGTAAATTTGACTATCATTCTTGGCATTCTTGTTGAATAAGCTCCTCTACTTTTCTCAGGACACCATGTTTCCATTTGAAAAGTTTGTCAGCATCGACACCCAAATTGGTTAGCTTATCAACAATTTTGTTAGCTTCTTGAAAGACATGTTGGGCTTTTCTATCCTGTCTTACCTGTAAAAGGATCCTAGCTTGTTCAAAAATTGTTTTAATCCTTCAAGTAGGTGTTTTCCAATTATTGAGGAGATTTATAACATGCATAGAGTCTCCTTCTACAATCAAATTGCCTTCTAAGTCTTGAGTCATTTGAATGCCTCTCCACATAGCTCTAGCTTCAGCTTCGTTGTTCATCCTTATTCCCAAATATTTAGAAAATGCGAGCATCATATTCCCATTATGATCTTGCACAATACTACCAATGCCTATTCTGCCAGGATTTTCCTTAGCTACTCCATCAAAATTAATCTTAAACCAACCCGTAGGAGCTGGGGACCACTTAACATTGGCTCTAGGGTTGACTACCCTAGGCACAAACTCATATAACAAGGTTAAGCATAAATATTGAGCAATCGTGGTCTCCTATAGATGAGGTTTATAGCTATCAAAATGGATAAGGTTCACATTCTCATTGGTAAAGGATAGTATCCTAGCAATGATAGTTTGATGATATGGATAGACTCATTAAATACTCTATGGTTCCTTTCTAACCACACCTTCCAAAGATAGTGATTTAGACAAATTTTCCACATGTATCTAAGTCTTTGGCTTGAAAAGGGGCAAGGCCACTGGATGAAAAAATCAAGTACGATGGCTGGTTTAACCTAGGATATATTGAAGGCCTGAAAAACCCCACTTAGGACAGTCAAGGAAAAGGGCACTCAAGGAAAATGTGATAAATGGTCTCCTAATTAGCCCTACACAGATAACAGTGATCAGTGATACAAATACCTTTACGCATCATATTATCAATGGTTAGAATTCTTCCTTGGATAACCAGCCATGAAAAGACTGCAATTTGTGGAATTAAATTTTTTATCCAAACTAAGTCCTTTTAGAGGACAAAATCCTCGTCATCAAGCAAAAGCTTGTAAGCTGATTTAACAGTGAATTGCCCATTTTCCATAGGAGCCCAGGTCACTTGATCTTCCTTGGGTATCATGGGGATAAACTATTTTCTGAGAATATTACAAAGATCATTTGATTCTGCTTGAAATCCCTAAATCCTTATTTGTTTCCACTTCATTCTGCCTTTGTCCTCAACCATATAATCGGAGACTTTTCTACCAATGAGTTCTTTCATGATATATTTGATTCGGGCTAAGTTAGGATATTGTGTCAGTGGTTTGTCCTTAGCCCACCTATCATTCCAACAATTTATCCTCTCACCATTGCCTAAAACCCATCTTAAACCTTTTTTGATGATTTCCTTACAATTGAGAATTGCTTTCCAAAAAGCAGAACCTCTGATTGGAACCGAGTCACTTAAAAATTACATATTTTGAAGATACTTTCATTTTATGATAGCTGTCCATTAATTTTCTTCACCAAAAATGAGGCACCATGCCTGCTTAACTAGTAAAGCTAAATTAATATGAGCAATTCTCCTTAGAGCCCCAATTTTCCCTGGGTCTGCACACTTTGGTCCATCCTACAAGGTGCATCCTTTTTTTCTCCTCTGATCCAGTACATAAAAATTCTTTTTTGAGTTTCTCAATTTTTTGGAAAACCTTCATAGGGGCTTTGAAAATAGAGAGGAAATATACTGGAATGCTCTGAAGATAGGCCTTAGTGAGGGTCAGCTTTCCTTCTTGAGATAGAATATGACCTTTCCATCCAACAAGTTTTTTTTTGAATTCTTTCAATAACCCTGTCCCACATTGAATCTCTTGGAGAACCAATGAAAATAGGGAGACCAAGATATGAAGTGGGGAGGTTTACTATATCACACCCTAAAATTTTTAAAATCCTTTCTTACCTCTAAATGGGGGTGTTCAAGAAATATAACTTGCTTTTATTGAAATTAACTTTCTAACCAGCAATGTCCTCATAGAGTTGCATGATGTATTTAATTATTTTGGCCTCAACCATTGATGCCTTAGTCAATAGAAGGGTATCATAAATGAATTGTTGGTGAGAAACAACCCTAGTGAGAGATGTTGCCTTTATTCCTGATATTAGCCTTGAACTACAAGCATTTTTTATGGTTCTACCTAAAGCTTCTGCCATAATGATTAATAGCATGGGGATGATAGGGTCCCCCTGTCGAATTCCTCTACGACTTTGAAAGTAACCAACATTTGTTCCATTAACCAGAATTGATAACCATACTTTAGAAATGCATTCTTTGATAAAATTAACCCATTGGTGGTGAAAACCAAACTTAAGGAGGACAACAATCAGAAAGTCCTAATTTAGCCTGTCAAATGCTTTGTTCATATCAATCTTGAGGGCAAAAACATACCTATTAGTCTTATGAGCAGAGTGTAGAGCTTCATGAACTATGATAACTCCATCCAAGATTGACCTTCCCTAGACAGAGCTTCCCTGGCATAGATCTATGATGCAGGGCAAAACATCTCTCATTCTATTTGCAATGGCTTTAGTTAGGATCTTGTAAGAAACATTGCACAGATTGATTGGTCTGAAGTCAGCCATAGATTCAGGGGTTTGCTTCTTAGGAATTAGAGAAATAAAAGTAGAGTTGAGACATTTTGGGATATGATTTCTTGCTTGGAATTCTCTAACAGCAAAAATTACATCCTCACTTACGATATCCCAAAAATATTGATAGAAATGAGGGGGAAAGTTGTTGGGTCCCGGGGCTTTGTCTGGCTCCATGCTAAACAAGGCTTCCTTAATTTCCTCATCAAAAAATGGAGCTAGAAGCTTAAGGTTGATATCCTAATTTATTATTCTAGGAATTGATTACAAGATAATATCTTTGGCCTCCTCATTGCACTATGATTCCTGACCAAGGATAGAATTGAAATAAGTTACTGTCTCCTTTCTGATTTCTATTAAGTCCTGAGTAATAGAACCATCTACTTTTTAAAAAAAAATTATCTTGTTATTGCTTCTATTTCTAAGCATGGTGATGTGAAAAAACTTGGAATTTGAATCTCCATATTTCAACCAAAGAGCCCTTGATTTTTGCCTCTAATAGATTTCCTCATAGGCCAAAATGTTATGAAACTCTACTAGTTTTGTTTGTTCCTCCTACCTAGTAGTTTCATCAACATCACCATGTTGAATCCTCTGATCAATTATCTTCAAACATTCAACAACCTATTTTTGTTTTCAAAGAGGTTCTCAAAGACCTCTTTGTTCCAAGTTCGAAGCTTTTCCTTAAAAAAATTTAATTTTCCAGCAAGTTTAAAAGCTGTGCTACCCGTAACAGGCTATTGCCACCACTGAATTAAGTTATCTCTGAAACTAGAATTTTTGATCCACATAGATTGAAATCTAAAAGTTTTATTGAAGGACAGAGAGTTAGGGATCTCCAAAAAAATGGAATTATTATCAGAGGTAATTTTAGGAAGGGCTTGCAGGGTAGAATCACCGAACAAAGTTGTAGCCTCCTTTGATAGAAAAACCTGTCAAGACTTTCTTGAATGAGATGACACCCTATCCATCGATTGCTCTAGGTATAATTCACTCCTCTAAGTTTTACATCCATCAACATGTTGGAGTTTACAAAGTCATTGAACTCATCCATGCTTCTGATAGGTGATCCATTTCCACCCATTTTGTTTGAAGGGTAAAGAGGAGTGTTAAAATCCCCAGCCAGAATCCAAGGGATATTATGGAAGATTTCACTTAGATTGCCTAAGTACTCCCATAGTAGAGCTCTCCCTTGAATTGAAGTCGAGGCATAAATATTTGAAAGGATCCACGACCTGTTGCTATTTATTTCCTTAAATAAAACACTAAGAACCCTGTCATATTTTTGAATAATGGTGTCTTCTACTATTCGGGGATCCCACAAAGTCATAAGGCCTCTAGACGCTCCTCTAGCTAATTTGCAAACCATCTCCCCTTGATTCTAGATTTTTTTGCTACTTTTTTTACTGAATCTCATCAGTTTTTGTTTCTTGTAACATGATAATAGTTGTATTCACTTGATTTCTTATTGCATTGAATTCCCTATGTTTGGGCAGGCCATTAAGGCCTCTCACGTTCCATGAGAGGAAATTCATTTAGATTGTTTGGGATTTCTTCCTCTCCCCCTCCCTTGAGGGGGTTTTACTAATTTATTGTATTCAGAACCTGGAATAACCTGTTGAAACAAGGTTCTCTATTTTCCATTGGCAATGTCATTATCAGTTTTAATTTTTTGATGTTCAACATTTGATATTTTCCCTCTTCTTTTTTAGTGCCAAAATATATAGGAGACTTCACAGTGCTCCTGGTTTGTTTAGGACTAAACTTGGGGGAGGCAATTTGTTGCATAACCGGACTGTCATATTCCTCAGTCTAAAGAGTTTCACATATCTCCACCCCTACATCCAAATATTCTTCTTTTTTCCTTTATTCCCCTGGTCTGCGGGACGTCCCCTTAGTAGGATTCACCTGGATCCTAGTGATGATGTTAGGGAGATGAGATTTTTTATTTTCCAATGCCTCAACTTTCTTCCTAAGTTCTTTAGCATTAGGGTTTGTCTTTGGGATGCCCACTGGGCTTGAAGTGTTTTCAACATTAGGGTTTAAGGATACCAAATTGGATGGGGATTCTAGATATCAGGCATTAGGATTTGGCTTTGTGATGCCCACGGGGCTTACAATAATTTCAGCATTAGGGTTTGAGGATCCTGACTTGGATGGGGATTATAGAGAGTCATAAAGGTTAGCCTAAAGGTTCTGGGCTTCCATGTATTTCGATAATCCTCCTACTCCCATATTGGATAGAATTGAAATTTTATTTGAAACTAGAGTATTGGAACTTACCTGAGTATTTTGGTTGCCAACAACCTGTTGTTTTCCTTTGTCTTGTTGGGACCCTGCACCCTCTCTTTTATTTTTTTGGTAGACATAGTTTTCCTGATTGAAATCACCTCTGCCAGGGAAACTCATCAAATTTTCTTTGTCTAGAATTCCCTGCTTCTGCTTTTCTCTATTCATTGCTAGGTTAGGGCACTGATTGCATATATGTCCTTGATATTTGCATTTTGTATACAATGTCGATCTGTTATCATATTCTACCAACTATTTTTTATAGTATTCTCCATACTCTAGCTCCACAAACCTTGGCAATTCATTATACAAATTAGCATTTACACAGATTCATGCATGAGTCATCCTTGTCCTACCCAAGGTCGCATGGTCAATGGAGATCAGGTCCCCTATAGTTCTGGCTATGCCCTGCAACCAATATTCATTGAAGAACTGGGCAGGTAGACTTGGGAGACAAACCCAAATAGGGGTAATGTTAATATTTTACTTTTCAAGGTCTAAATCTTCACCCCATTATCTTAGAAAAAGGCTTCTTTTGCCCAGAAACCAAGGACCTCTTGTTAAAATGCGGTTAGCATCCTCTATATTGTTAAAACGGATAATGAAGAACCCTCGAGTTAAAGCTACCAACTCCAAGATGCCTATCAATCACCATTTACCTGTCGCCCAAGCCTTGATAGTCTCCATGTTCGGCCTACCTCCCAAAAAATTGCCTACCAGGGAGAATTCTTCCATTGAGAGAAAAGAGCTCATGGAACTTATCGAGGCTGAAATTTTATTATTTATTGGAACTAGGGGTAGAAGAGAGAGAACCTCCTTTCTTTTTCCTCTAAGAGTCTCAACAAAATATAGCCACTTCTTGGGCCCCACATTGTCCTTCGTATATTTTTTGTCGGGGTATTTTTGAGGAGGGTCGGGCCCCCGCGTGATGCCCGCCTTCCTATGGATCCTTGCTTGATCCATGCTCAAGGTTCCCACCCACCCATTTTGTACTTGCACTACCTCTACCACCTTGGCTGAGATTCCTGCCCATAAAATTCAAACCCTCACTCCCACTGCACCCGCTAAACCTCAGCTCATAGTCATGCAATATCTAGCTCAAGAGGGCTATTGGTATTTTATTATCATCATTATCCTTAGTCAATGAGAAATTATATATTCAAGTAGCTATAACTATGAATGCAATAATGTGGGTGATTGGACTAGGATAACACAATTTTTGGTCTATTAGTCATAGTGCTTCTTTACTTTTATTTTGATGATATTTTATCCATGATGAAATTCCTATAATGGTTATGACTTGAGAATGATATTTTTCAATGTTATTGTGACATCCATTGATAATGCTATCATGGTTAATGGACCACCAATAAAAGCTATAATAAAGTGGGAAGGTCTTATTGAATTTGTTAATATATTTATTCTTTTATATATGGAGAGTTTCTTACCTACTATTGTGGTGGAATTTATTGTAGGTGTCACTAAACCCATGGTGGATCAAAAGTTCAAAACTATTGTTATGGTGTTCTAATATTCACCCTTATTATACACTAGGAAATCATTTTATTCTCATAAAATAAATTTTTCTTAATATTTGTGCACCATTTATGGTTGATCTTATCTATTATTTAGGTCTCAAAGGATCTTCTTGCTATAGTTTTAAATCATATAGGAATTTATGTTGGAATATTATGGTACAGATCCTTATATATCAGATATATCCATTTTTTTACCTTTTATTTCTCCTTATAGAGGTTATTTTTGGATTATAGTGTCACATAATATCATGGCTATACAAGGAGTTAACTTATTGAAGGTTCAATATATCAATCAATGCTCCATATAAATCATAAGACCATATCCTCTATCTTATGTATTATTTCAGTGTTTTCTTGATAACCTTAACCCTTTAGTATTCAAAATAAGGTTATTCAAGTTAAACTCATAGTGCATCCATTTATTTTACTTTATGTAGTAGTATTGATCAATATAATAATGTTATCAAACATAATAATAACATAATTTATAATGGAGAATAAATATTGGAAGGGAAAATGGTTCTACTAATAAATGATAGAAATAAATGAAAGAACTTTTATTTCCCAAATACTAGGCTCTGATTTTCTTATTCCCATGCACCATTAAGGTATATTAGGTAGTTAAGTTAATCACCACCCTATAATAGTGCATATGTATAGAAATATGGAATTTGTTCATTGGTGCAATATTCCCATAATATGCAAGGTTTTAAAGGTAAATTATGAGAGCCTATATATTCTCTAAAAAATAATTATCCATACGAGATATGAGATGTACTTGATATTCCATATTTTTCATGATATGTTATATGCAATCAAGATTTGCAAGCTTTCTCATGTTATAATTTTCTAATATTCTTAGTAGTGGAAGTGATATTCTTAGACATATTAATCTAATAGATCCCATAAATTAAGGAAATGATAAATAAGGTATGGTGTACATAATATTTAAATTTCTTAATGTTCAATGATAATTTTGCTTTCTATAGCTCTTTGATATGAATTAAATATTTGTAAGGGGTAATTTTAAGACAAGTCACTTATTATTATAGGAAAATTAAGTATAAACTATAATAGGAATACAGTCTAAGTATATCTCATCTAGGATAAACAATATATCCATGTTTTAAGGTCCTACCACTATAATAGGTATTCTCCCTCATTTTATTCCAACTAATTAAATTGAAGGGTTGCTTGAATATTTTAATGATAATTGTTCAATTAATCCTTAAGCACAATATCTTTGGAAAATTTGAGAACTCATAAATGTATTATAACTTCTTTAATGAGTTGGTATATATATATTTTAATGGTTTGGGCATATTAGTCCACAAAAAAAATGATCATTTTTTATGTGATGTTTTTTAAATTACATATTATTTTCTAATAGTATTGGATTTTATTATCTTTGATGATGGAAACCCTAGATTGATAGAGGTAAGAGGATCCCTAACATATTTTTAATATCATAAGGTGCTAATAAGGACATTAGTGCTACTATTTGTAACTTTTATTGTCATTTTAGATATTTCATAATAAGCTAGTTAGTTATAACAATTACATTTTTCTATGTCTATGAAGTTTCTCATCAATAATATTTTCAATTGATATTAATGATTTTATGATTCTATGGATCTATTTTTGAATTATATGTCAATTTATAGATTTACATTACCATTTAGAAGTCACCATATTGACCCATCAATCTAGTTTCAAATAATAAAATAATACCTTCAAATTTTCCTTTGATGAAGAAAAAGGATTACAATTAGTTAATACAAAGTCATGGGTTCAAATCTTGCACCCTTTCCTTTGATTTATTTTTGTTTCTCTAAGCAAGAATTTTATTTTCAATTTATTGAAAATATTGGTTGTGGCAAAAAGGAGATATACTCAAATCAAGATAGTAAAGTAATAATTATGCAACCAGAGATGAAATTGTCCTAATATAAGCATAATTTAAAAGAGGTCATTTAATAAAATACTACACCAATAGAATCCATAAAAATCCTAGTCTAGGGTAAAGCATAATGTAATATAATACATTTATTTATGCCTGGGGAATCAAGAACTATTCCATTCATAAAATAAGCATTATAAAACACTTAGTTATATTCTATCTTTATTGCAATGTCATCACAATAAGAGAGGAGAGATCACATCTATAATATATGTAGAGGATTTGATATGATTTAAAAATTGGTCCTCAAGCAATAGATATTTATCTTTGATTGTATCTCCTAGTAGAGAATCTTATCCTCTTCCATGGAAGGTAACAAACTAAAGTTCAATGACTTTTTTTGCACTTGAAAGGACAAGGGAGAGAGAGAAATATATCAAGAAGGTCATATTTAAAAGAAGCAATAAAATCAAAGAGTTGAAAGCAATATTAGCAAGAGAATGTAAATTATTACTAAATATTTGGTAATTGTATAGTAGTAATGATATGGTATTGGCTAGAAAATAAGGTGGTAAAATGGTATTTATAATAGATAAAAAAAAAAAAATCCTTTTAACATTAATTACTATATTACACTCTTTTTGAAGCTATAAAAGTGTATTTGTAGATTCAAATGACATGTTGTCATCAAACTAGGCATAAAAATATGCTAATATTATGACCATACATTGAAAACCCTAAAATTGAATCAAAAACCACAATTCCCAACTAAATTGATGTTATTGGCACTATCAATTTGTCAGATATGTGATTTAGAGGACAACTATAAACATGTCCCTTAGTCATGACTCTATCCTTATTTTAGGGTTTTGTGTTTGTTAATAAGTAAAAACAAATAGGAAATATGGTAGGAATATAATAACTAGGTGAAGAAAGAGAACCAAAATTATTTCTCAATATGGCTCACTAGTGTCCTATTCAAGGACTAACAAAGTTAGTCTACCATTATACCATACATAGGAGGGTAAGACTCTCCATAACCTATAAATTTAGTTGTTAGTGATCTTTCAAAAATACTTATTTCCCTCCCTAAGAAACATGGGCAATACTACAAGGAATAGCCACTCATGAATCCTTAAGAAAAAATAGTAATATGCAATAACTGAAGCAATAGAACTTAAAAGTATATGTTATAGAGCAAAAACATGTTTTTGGTTAATTTTTATTGTACTTGTCAATATCAAATATATTTGTTTTGAAATAAAAAATACAAAAATACAAAAACACATGGCCAAAAATATGAAAGTAGAGGAAAATATACCCGATATTTACTAGTATGTGACCCTTGAAACTTTGACTATATGAGATTAATTTTTACTTTTACAATGTGGTTTGAGATAATTTTTCATAGAAGAGTATATAAAGCATTTAAAAATTCTATTTGCATATCAACTAAACAAAAATAGAGTTCATAAATGAGTCTAGAGCAAGAAAAAACCCTAGAAGCACTATCCATATGACAAAATGACTCAAAAAAATATATCTATAGTAAAAAATTCTAACACACACACACGCATAACTTTTTCATGTGTACTTTTAGCTTTGCAATGAGCATCAACATTCACACAATGTCTAATTTGAGCATAGAGTAGATGGTGAGTGCACTCAATGGTAATTATAGACAGGTAGGTTTTCCAACATTCCCTTACATGTTCCTCAAAATTTTGATAAAAATAAACAAAAACAAAGAAAAAAAAGTTAATGAACAAACACTTAGGATATCTAGGAAGTGACTAGGATAGTGTAAAAAATACCATAAAGATTGCCACACCATCTAGGTGGTGGAAGGTAGTAAAAAACAACCCAAAAGTACCTTAGAAGGGCAAAATATTAATTTTGAACAAGATCAATATTTTTGGAAAAGTGATTATCATAGTCATACTAGGCAGTTTTGGCTACAATTAAAAAAGAGGCTATATTTTCCAAAAGTGGTGATCATAAAATGGCAATGATCTTGGTCATGTACAGAAAAATTAGGTAGTCTTTCCCACAAGTGGTGATAATTGAAAAGGATAGTTATTTTGTCCATGCATGAAAAGAAGTTATTGTGATCCTATACAAACAAGGGTGATATTGGACCCAAATAGAGATATTGTAAAAAAAATAGCAATTGTAGCTGAACAAATTTATTTTTTAGATACTATGTTTCCTTTTAAAATATCTTGATGGGGAGAGGTTGAGCAATGTTGAGGTGAAGTATTAGGATGGAACTAAGGTAATGTGACTGTAGAACCTTAAATTTGATGCACTTAAATTGATTAACTCAGTAAAAACATTAAAATTGATAAAAACATCAAATTTACCTAAGTCTACCCGAAAATCATTCAAAATTAGCAAAAATCCATTTGCCTCGATTTTTGCGCCCTCAAACCAATGTTGTTTTGACCGTTGGGCAAAATCGCTTGACTTTCAGCAAAATCGCTTGAGCGGCTAGCAAAATCGTCAAGCGATTTTGCTCAAAAATAGAATTTTCCCAAGTTTGCAAAATGCCAAAAATCCGTTTCAAACCGCGTTTCTGAGTTTGGAAAGAGGTTGTAACGATGGATTCTGGCGAGATTAGGCAGGGGGCAAACATAGGAGGGATCCCAACTCCCTCCCTATTTTGGCCTAACCTCCTGATTTCCCAGATTTACCCCTAATCCTATTTAATCCCCCCTCTAATTCATTTTTTGAGGCTGACTCCCTGATTGCAAAGCGTGCTAAGTGATCCCTTGAGCAGATAGCAGAATTGAGAAGCCATTAGTATAATCTTCCCGTCTTCAATTTTCCCGTATTTGCCTAAAATCCATCATTGTCCCATTACCCTCTTTAGCAAATTTTCACTTGCAAGTTGCAGTCAAAATCGCACAACGAACGGCGAAATCATAGAACAATCGACAGAATCGTGCTACGAGCAGGTGGAGTAGGTGTGCGATTTCATAGAAAATAGCAGCGATCCTGCTGACTTGGCAACGATTTTGCTCACAGATCATCTAGGGGCAAAAACCTTTATTCTATTTGTTCTTCTTCCTTCTCTTCCATTTTATTTAGTTATTTAATTATATTTTCATTAATTCAACAATGCATCTCGGGTATTCACCATCATGTTAATCAATTTTTAATTTAAATCTGCATTTTGCTTACATAAAATTCATGAACATTTAGACTCTTGTACTTACATCTATTACAAACCTTTTCTATATTTCATTTAGTTGAAAAGGAATGCTTAAATAGGAAACATATCAAAGTTTGAATCATATTTGTGCCAGAAAACCATTTTGTGTCTTGTGTTTTGTTGCTACAAAATTGCAGCGAAATCGCTTGCGATTTCAGCAAATTGTTGAGCGATTTTGCCTGGAACAACAATGATTCTGCCAAAATAGTAGCGATCCTGCTCTGCATCAAAAAATCAGAATCTTCATCAGACATCTCGATTCAGGTATGTTTTGAATTTCTTTTAAGCATAGAATTAGCAACTGCATTTGTCATTTCTATTCCTGTCTGTTGTTTTCATCAAAAAAGTAAAAAAAAATCGCATCATAGATAGGTTAGTTGCATTTCAAAGGCCAACCTTAGGTGTTTGTATGAGTGATCCAAAAATGAACATATTAAACCTCATTCTCAACCTAGGTGTGGAAACTGCCATCAAAAGTTTCCTGGTGAACCCACAATTCGTCAAAAAATCACCACAAGAAGGCACGATCAAGTGCCTCTCTTTCGAGGTGTAGCTCTATCATTTTCCATTCCCCTCTGAGGCGTGGATCCATCAGCCTAGAGGAAAGGAGTGCAAAAATTTTAGGCCTACATTCTTTGGTGAACCCGACGTGAAACATTAGATTATCTTCTGATTCTTAAATTAAATATTAAAATCAAAATCAAAACAAAAACCAAAAAAAAAAACAATAGTTAAATTGCATTTGCATTTTAGATGGTAGATTATAATTATAGGAGAGCTATTCATCTTAATGTTACTACAATATTAGCAATTCAAGAAGTCTCATACTTTAATGAAAGTGAAAATATAACATCTGGAGAGTCCTGGATTGAATTAGATAGAAGACTAGACATTATTGAAAGTAGACAAGAAGAACTTAAACAAATCCGTAGGATAGACTTGGCTAGAATCCTGGATCCTTATAGAGAACCTGCCTATTTTGACCTTCAAAGATCTTGCGAAAGGTGGTTGACTAATAAGAGAGCCTTGATTTCACCTAATTTCTACTCCTTTGAAACCTACCTAGACGACGTCGTAGCGACACATAAGTTTTTAGCTCACGTAGAAAGTCAAGAAATAATCCTAGACGATAAGAGAAGGCTTAATACCATCCCTAGAGCTGTATTCTATAGAGAGTATTGTCACGAGCTATATTTTTATAGGTCTAACCTAGAAGTAGATTGCATTACCTTAGCACAATTCATAAGGTTCCTACAAGACAACTTCACATTTGAAGAAGAGCATTACATGACACCTGATCAATTGGAGCCCATTAATGATATACATAAATTATTTCAAGAAGATTAAAATCTACTATTACCTAGCGTGTGATTATTTGTGTGTTTAATTGCTTGCTCTACGTGTCCTAGATAAACAAAAAAAATCAATCTAAAAATAGTAATTTAATTTAATTAGTTAGGTATATATAAATAATATATATATACCCCAAAACCTAGCACATATATATAACATATATATCTATGAAATCAACTTAAGTCAAAATGCCTAAATTAAGGAATGGTAAAGAAACTGAGAATGAAATAGAAGATCAAAAACTAGAGCAAGAACGAGAACCATACCGAGAACAAAATAATAATGAAGAAACTCGGTCTGAAGAAGAATATGTTTCTTCAGATCATGACAATGACAGTGAGGATGTAGAACTTAATCAACCTAAATTAAATTCTAAAGGCAATCTTAAGTTTGAATCCATTGAAAATTTTATATCTTTTATGAGAGATAATATGGATGATCTTAATCAAGCAATAGAAGTAGAGAAGCAAGGAAAAGGAAACCTAGCAGATGCTTTTACAGCCACACTTAAAGTGCATACCAACCCCTTACATTACATAGAATCTAGTGAGGATCAAGATGAAACACCAAGACAAAATATGATACATATAAATCAGAGGCCTCGAAAACAAACAACTCAAGCCTCTAAGATTCCTCTTAATAATGTTAGAACAAATGCTAAGCAATAGACCTTTGCTTCTATACTTTCCCAAGCCCTTAATCAACAACGGAAGGGCAAACAAGTGCAAAAGAATAATTATCAAAAGATAGTTCCACCAAGAAATACTTTGCATAACATTGTCTCAATGGGAAATCCTAATACAGCTTGCACCTAATTATTATCAAGGATATAATGATACGATGCAACCAAACCAGTTTGGTGGACATCAAGGGTTGGAAGCAATGGTAAAGCAATTGGCTTCCCGCTTAGACCAAATAGATCCTTACCATCCCTCATACAACTATCAAGAGATGTGTAGTCAACCCTTGGATCCCATCGTAATAGCTCAACCTTACCCTAAGCATTTCCCTATGCCAGTGTTCACTATATATAAGGGAACCGAAGATCCCATCGAGCATTTACGCATGTTTAGAATAGCATGTCATGATGTCTCGCATGATGATTTACTGATGCTTAAGATGTTTCCTAAAATTTTAGGAGGCATAGCCTTGGAATGGTACTATCAAATTCCTAACAACTCCTTAAGGAATTTTGAAGAAACAGCTGAGATGTTTGTACATCAATTTAGTGCCTACATAGAGAGGCATGTGACTATTAAATATTTGTACAATCTTAAGCAAGGTAAAGATGAAAGTTTTGCAGAATTCCTAACTAAGTGGAGACAACTTTTAAGCAAGTTGCATTTTGCATTACCACAAAGAGAAATGCTAGACATATTCATAAATAATTTGCAAGAACAATTGTCCTATGAACTTTCCATGGCTACTATAACATATTTTGACCAAGCTATTGACCTAGGGAGAAGGGTAGAGAGCGCCCTTATTAGAAGAGGTCAATATAAAAAGAAATATGAAGATAAGAATTCTAAAAATCAGTACAAGAACAAGCAAGTAGTCGGTGACGGAGTTACCGATAGTAGGAATAATCAGAATATCAACCTTACTGAAGTTGTGAAGAAGTTCATACTAAAAGCTCCTGATAAACCTCCAAGAGAGTTTACCAGATTAAATCAACCATTACATATGATTTTACCTCAGTTATTAGAACAAGGCTTAATTCGGTTGCCTGAAATAAGACAACCCGATACAACTGTAGCGGGGTTTAGAGCTGATTTGCACTGTAATTTTCATAGAGTTGATGGACATTCAACAAATTCATGTAAAAGGTTAAAGCATATGATTCAAGATTTAATTGATAAAGGAGATATGGAGGTAGAGAAATTTCCTCCTAGAAATGTCCAAAATGATGCTAAAAAACAACCCCAAAAATAGAATGCAAATCAAAATCTGGATATTTTTCAACATCCTTTACCAAAACACGGTAAAGAAGCTATAAATCAAGTAGAACAACATAATGTTCCCCATCCAACTAGATATGTGGGAACTATTAGTGGTTTTATGCCTCATCAAAATTTACAAAAGCCATATGCTACTACGACATCTCAGATGACTGTCAGACCCTTAAGAGATTGTCAAATAACAACTGTAGAGAGTAATGAAGGGAATAGTGAAGGAAGTGATGATGAAAGTGAAATGGATATCACTTCAAATAATTCAAATAGTTCAGAAGATGAATCTGAAGCAATCACTCCTATTACAGATCAGATGGTTCCAGAAGAACCATTTCCAAGAAGAGTGACCACTAGACCATCGTCACAACAGTGGCTCTCAAATGAACAAGCGCAAAATGCAAGACCTCGTAGCAATTTTGTGGGGACTATAGGAGTGGTTACAAGGCAACAGGCCCAAAACCAGAATTCACAAGACCAAAGTGATAAAGCAAACCCATTTATTCTAAAAACTCCTAACAAAGGAAATAATGTGTTTGGTTCGCAACAGAGAACACCCTATGATATTAATGAACAATTATCTACCATTACAACGAGAATTTCTCTTCTAGACCTTTTGAGAACTTCTCCCACTCATAGAGATGAATTAATGAAAACTCTAAACAAAATGATGGTTCCAGAAGATATTGAACCAAACGCTATAGTAAATGTTGTAACTTTAAATGAAGTAAACTTCATAGATTTCAAAGATAAGGAAATACCTCCTCAAAGTATGTTTGGAGATAATCCTTTATATATTACAACAATGATTGGAGATGTAGGAGTTAAAAGAGTTCTAATAGACAATGGATCTTCACTGAATATATGCACTTATGATTTTTTTCAAATATTTGGGTTTAAGAAAGAAGACATGCAAAAAACTGAGATGCTTATTAAGGCATTTAATGATGAGACTCAAGAAACATGTGGAGTAATGAAAATCCCATTGCAAGTTGGTCCACGGATTTTGGATACGACTGTGTTTGTTGTACCTTGCTTTGCATCGTACAACATTCTTTTGGGTCGACCTTGGATCAATGCAATGAGAGCAGTTCCTTCCACATTACATCAATGTGTAAAATTTGAATTTAAAAATCAATTGGTTATCATCCATGGAGACCCTAGACCTTTTGACATGTGTGCTCTGGCAGAACCCATAGGAGTTCCATTTTGTCCAGCCATGACTTCTATCCCTCAGAATCCAAATACACCCATAAAGCACTATAAGCCTAAATCACATTCTAAATCACCATCACCTAAAGCATGTGATAAAGTATCAATAAAAATAAAAGAACCATCCCCTTCTAAAGGAATATCTAATCCTTTTCCTAAACCTGTAGTGACTGAATTACCTATAGACCCTACAGAGTTTAAATTTTCAACATCTAAGGAAAATGATAAAGAACATAAGCCATCTACCTCATATGCAGTTTCAGATGAAGGATTAGCGGATTTATCCTCAATTTTGGCACCAATTGAAGAAGTTAATCTAGCTACGCAAGATTCTAAGATATTATCTGAGTCTTCCTCATCTCCCCGCACTTTTGGAGTACCTAAGAAAGGGAGCATTTGTCATATTGGGAGCTCTATATTTATATCTGTAGGATATGATTTTGGAAAGTATTCAATATTACAAATTTCAATTGATCAAAATGAATTTGCCAAATGCTATTTTTCTGATAAATATGTAATACCAAAAGAAATAATGTGCAATTTGGGATATAGAGGTAAAGGCTTAGGACCTTATCAAAAGGGTATAAGAGAACCTTTAGAAGTTATTGAATGGCCAGCCCGATGTGGTCTTGGACTCATCCCCACAAAAACTGAGCCATTTCCATACAAGGATGATGACAATCTCATGACATATCAAGAATACATAGAATTAAAAGCAATGTCTAGAAAAGTGCATACATGTAACATGTTAACATTAGTATATCCAGACATGATTGCTTCTATGGATGAATGTTTAGAAGGGGACATATATCATGATGTGTCTTTAGAAGAAATTTTTCAAAACCAGTATTTCTTTGATGGATCCATGCCATGCATAGCCCATATAGAAGAATGTAATCCTCAAGAGGAATTAGCTAAATGCACTTTGGAAGAATTACAAGAAATGGGTGTATCTCCTGCACCACCAAATTTTGAAAGAGACTTGAACATTGTTGTAGACAATTTTCTAAAAGTTAACATTGGTACAGAAGAAAATCCTCATATGGTCAAAACTGGATCCGAATTGAGTGAAGAAAAACAAATATTATACATAGAATTTCTCACAGAATATTCAGATGTCTTTGCATGGACATATGCAGATATGCCTGGCTTAGATCCTTTTGTAGTCATGCATCATCTAGTAGTGCACCCTGATGCTAAACCAGTAAAGCAAAAATTAAGAAAGATGCATCCTAAAGTCGCACTATTAGTCAAAGGTGAATTAGAAAAGCTCTTAAACGTCATTTTCATACAAGCAATTGATTATGCAGAATGGATTTCTAATGTTGTTCCAGTCACTAAGAAAGAAGCCACAAAAATTAGGGTTTGCACAGACTTTAGAGATATTAATGCGGCATGCCCTAAAGATGATTTTCCTCTCCCTAATATGGATCAAATCATAGAATTTACAGTTGGGAGTGGAATGTTATCTCTTATGGATGGTTTTTTAGGATACAACCAAATCAGAATTGCTCCTGAAGACCAAGCAAAAATGGCTTTCATCACACCTTGGGGAACTTTCTGTTGGAAAGTTATACCTTTTGGTTTAAAGAATGTTGGAGCAACATATCAAAGAGCCATGACGTATATCTTTCATGATATGATGTATGATATTCTACATGATTATGTTGATGACATCATAGCTAGATCCAATGAAGAAGATGATCACATTAGAGATTTAAGGAAAGTATTTGATAGACTAAGAAAGTATCTAATACGCTTAAATCCAGATAAATGTGTATTTGGGGTGAAATATGGCAAGTTATTAGGAGTTATCATTTCTATAAGAGGTATAGAAATAGACCCTCTAAAAATTAAAGCTATTCATGATATGCCATCTCCTAAGAATATATCAGAATTAAGAAGTTTGCAAGGAAAATTACAAGCTATTCGTCGCTTCATAGATAAGTTGGCGGATAGGACAAAACCTTTCCTTAAATTTCTTAAGAAGAATGTATCCTTTCAGTGGGATAAAGAGTGTCAAGAAGCTTTTGACAACATTAAGCAATACCTTCTTAATCCTCTAGTGCTTGTTCCACCTAAACCAGACCAACCTTTTATTTTGTATATTTCGGCTTCAGAACTTGCACTTGGAGCTATGTTAGCTCAAATTGATAAAGAAAAGAAAGAACGAGCAACATATTATATAAGTAGGACTTTAATAAATTATGAGACAAGGTATACTCCATTGGAAAAATTATGTTTAGCAGTAGTATTTTCAATGCAAAAATTGTGCCATTATATGTTAAGTCAAACGACATATGTCATTGCTAAATCTGATCCATTAAGATATTTAATGAGTAGACCATATCTATCAAGACGCACAGCTAAATGGGTTCTTGCTCTTAGTGAGTTTGAACTCATATTTATCGGCCAAAAATCTATAAAAGGCCAAGTTATAGCAGATCAATTAGTTGTTGCTCCTATGGAATCTACTCAACCTATGAGCATCGAATTTCTTGATGAATGCCTCAACTTGGAAGAGGATCACTCGAAAACTTGGACATTATTTTTTGATGGAGCTAGATGTATGAGTGGAGCAGGTGTAGGTATTATATTAAAATCTCCTCAAAAGCACCTAATCCCTTTATCCTTTAAATTACAATTTGCTTGTACTAATAACACTGCAGAATATGAAGCTCTAATCCTTGGATTACGAGCCGCTTTAGCACTAAAGGTAAAAACATTATTAGTTTTTGGAGATTCTCAGCTCGTCATAAATCAAATTAATGAATTTTATCAAACACGAGATGAGAAACTTCATCCTTATAAGGAATATGTGTTAAAACTTATATCATTGTTTAATAAAGTAACTTTAGAAGCTGTTCCTAGAACTAGTAACCGCGTTGTCGATGCTATGGCTGCGGTGACTTCTTTGTTGCCTTTGGAGTTGGATGATGAATATGCTACTATTATCATCAGAAAACTCTAGGAACCTACTTCTACTAAGTCGTGTATGGAACCATTAGATGTTTTTTTATTAATGAAGTTACCCCAGAACCGTGGTACATAGACATTTTTAATTTCTTACAAAATGGAACCTTCCCTGAAGGATTTGATAGAAACCAACGTAGATTGTTACGCAAGCGAGCTGTTCACTTCATAATAATTGGTAATACCCTTTATAGGAGATCCTTCGAAGGTATCTTATTAAGGTGTCTAAATTCTGAAGAGTCTAAGAAAGCCCTAAGTGAAGCTCATGATGGGTCTTGTGGAGGACATTTTAGTGGAAGTGCTATTTCTAGAAAACTTCTTAGAATAGGTTATTTCTGGCCTTCAATGGAGAAAGACGCAAATGATTATGTGTGTCAATGTGACAAATGCCAAAGGTATTCTGACCTTGTCCATGCTCCTACCCAAGAACTCCAAACCATAGCATCCCCTTGGCCTTTCTCTAAATGGGGTTTAGACATTATTGGCCCAAGAACTAGCATTCGTACTCCCATTGGTGCTACACCTTTTGTATTGGTATATGGTGCTGAAGCAAATTTTCCCTTTCAATTAGAAGTTCCATCCCTATCACTTTTACTTCAAGATGATGAAGTAGGAGATGAATATCGTGCTAGCAGACTCGATCAGCTAGAACTTTTGGATGAAAAACGCATTCATGCTTTAGAGCACCTTCGTGCTTACCAAGACAAACTTAAAAGATCATATGCTAAAAAAGTTCATAACAGATCATTTGAAATTGGAGATTTAGTTTTAAAAGAAAATCAGAGGAATACTAATGCAAGAAAAGACCTTAAAGGAAAATTCCAGCCCAACTGGCTGGGACCATTTATCATCACTGCTAAATTTGGGTCAGGTGCATATAGATTGGCTACCTTGGAAGGAAAAGATCTCAAGGAACCCATGAATATTATGCACCTCAAACGATATTATGCATAGATCCAAATCTTCATATTTGTACATATTTGTAAATAGGTTTGTCATGCACTTTCAAAAATGTTCCTCAAAATAGCCAAAAAAATTACAAAATAAGAAAAATACAAAAATATTCCCAAAAGCTTTAATCAAATTTTGCTAAAATAGCAAGTAATATTTTCCTTTATCTAGGATTAAATTCAGAACTTATCTTGAACCACGCACTTAAAAATTCGTAAAATTAAATATTTTTTTATATCTGTTATTTTGATTATAAATCTCTCTTATATCAAAGAACACTATTTTCACTAAATAAATTTTTTGTTTATGAATGATGTTGCTACTTTTTGGAACCAAGACCCACACGTTACACATTAAAGATGATTTATTGCAATCTTTGAATAATGGTACTGCATAGTGAATTTTAATTCTTTAAGCAAAAAGTTTTCCTTGCTATCCTCTCATGTGCATGATCTAGAATGAATGAGAAATTGGCAAAAGGACAAGATTCCATCCTACCCAAATAAAAATCCCTTGCTCCACATCTAAGCTGAGCAAGTATCCCAAAAGAAAAATCAAGAAAAGAAAAAGTCAAAAATCAAAAGAATAAGGGTTCGAGTTGTAGACCAATTGGTTCATCCAAACCTTATAAGGGGGGCGGAGGTCCAAGGTTCCGGCCTCACCGAACGCTTGCCCGGTGCTTGGGCAAAAAGGTTTAAAATTATTGTGGCATGGTGGTTATAGGGGTGGCAACGCGCACAAATGGCGGACATAATGTAAATAAAAATAAATAAATCAAAAGAAAAATAAAGAAAGAAAAATAAAAAAGAGAATGAAAAGAGAAAAAGAAAAACAATAAAATCCCCTTGTTCAAAACAAAATGAACAAAATCCCTACCCCCTGAAAGTGAAGAAAAGAAGGAATACGAAACTTGAATCCCTGGAATTTCTCATTCAATCAAAAATCATGAAGGTAAGCCCCATAACAGGTGATTTGTGCCCAACTTGCTTGACATTGGGTAATTCCTTTTTGCGTGGTGACATGTCTATCACATTAGTGACCTTCTTTTGTATAGACCAATGTCCGCTTGTGGATTAGCTAGCTTTATGGTAATTTGACTCACATAGCAGTTCATTCCTAATGCATGCACAAAATCATGGTTAAAGAACATTTCACTTGCACACACATTGGTTTCATTAAGTTTGCTCCATTATTTATCTACTTAAAATCAATAAAAAAACTTTACAAAAGGCACACACATTTGCTATTTGAGAGATTTTGTATCATTATGATAGCATCAAAATGGAAATAAATGCACTTCACACACAAGGGTTCTAGATAAATTTGAGTTTATTTTTTTTGAGATAAATTAAAATATTGCGTTGATATTTTATTAAATTTCTACATATCAAATTTAAAATTACAAAAATTCAAAAAAATTATATCTTTTTTGCAATGATGGTATTATTCCTAAGCAATTAGGGATTCCTTACCTAGTGAAAACCATCTTCATAAATTTTTCATGTTAACAAAATATTCCAAATAACTCAAAAATATTATATCTAAAGTTACATATTCATCCTACATTGCATTTTTGTTTTACTGCGATGATGGTATTATTCCTAAGCGATTAGGAATTCCTTACCTAGAGAAAACCATCCTTCTAATTTTTCATGCCAAAAAATTCATCATAAGAATCTATAAAACCTTTTGCATATGTGATACAATGATTTACACAACATTAATTTTGCATTTTACAAAAATATTTTTTATCCTGCATTTTCATGATGAATTTTTGCGATGATAGTATTATTCCTAAGTAATTAGCGATTCCTTGCTTAGCAAAAGCCATCGTTCGATGTTTGTATGCCCAAAATTACATATTTTTGATCAAAAATCAATACATCTCATCCTATCAAAAAGCCTTAAGAATTTTCTTAAGCACCCAACCATTTCATTTAGCAATATCAAAATACACCTCATAACAGAGTCAGATTCATGACTTAACGAGCTTAGATCTTCACAACAGTCACATAACAACGACACATCCTTCGAGTTTTAATGCTAAAATTAACATTTCCTATTTTTAGAAACAACAAAACCATTTTACACATCTTCATGCAATTTTACATCAAATAATTTTATCAAATTTAAAATACAACTCTTTAAAGTCAAAATGCAAAATTAATCATCAAACACATTGACACATAAGGCAAAATATTAAAATCTATATATATATCATCAAAAAGTATATATATACAATAGTATATTGGTATGCCACAATAGCCATCATCGACATACTCAATCATCCAAAAATACATCATCAATACATCATCAAAAGTCCAATCCTCACGACTATCCAACACCCCTAGTGCTTTGTGCATCGTCACCTCCAGGAGGTGGAGGAGCCTGAGCCACAGTAGTCTCTCGAGTGGAATACTAGGATCTCCGACTTGCCCAAGTCGGTGGCTCTTACATTGCAAGAAGAGGTACTCTATGTCCCTCTAGGACGATCATGAAGTACATCGTCTGGTAGAAAGTAGTTCACCTAGAATCCCTGGAGAGCATATTTGCTATCCCTCCCACTCCTCTCTATACCTGCACCCTCACATGGGCTAACTCTGCCTCTATCATCTCAATGCGCATCCTATAGGAGGTATTAGTCTCTCGTAGCATGCCATTATCCACCCAGAGAGCAGCCATTGCACTACTCTCACCCTCCTCCTCCGTGGCTATCCCCTTCCTAGGCTCCTGAGGAGAGGGTACCTTCATCTCATCTCTCCCCTGAGTCCGTGGGACCCTCAATGGTCTTAGTGGAGGCCCACCATAGCCCTGCAGTCCTATAATACGAGGATTTGGCATCCTCCCTCTGCCATGTAAGTGATCGCCCCTGGTCCTTGCACCTCTACCTCGAGTCACGGACTCTGCACTGGCCTACTCACTGGCCACTCTGTGATGTCAGAGCACCCGCTCCATGTCCTTGTGCATTGGCCCCCTTCATGCTATCAGTCTTGAAGGGCAGACTGAGGCCTACCATGCCATGTAGTCCACGGTAACCCCTGCATCATCTCCAATGGTTATAACAATAGGGACATCATCTGGAGCTATATCTAGGAAGCGCCTCATGTCAGGTGCACCGTTGATAGAGGTCGTATCCTTGGTGGTCCGAGCATAGTAAAAATATATAACAATAGGGATCCCCTACTACAAGCCAAACTGTCAAAGCACCCGATCTGCTCAATGGGGCTCCATATCCCCATCATGCATCCGCAACCAAATAGCTCATCTGACATGAGCTAGCTCTACCCTATCCTCGACCCATCCTAGGTGGCCCTTCCATGGTCTCCAGGTGATGGCATCCCCCGTCAACTCATCAAAAAATTGCCTGGCATCATCTAGGGTAATATTTCAAACTCCCCCTACCCAAACTATCCAATAGTAAACTCGAGGCCTCCCTACCTCTGTTGCTGCTATCGGTAGCCCCTTAGGCCTTCGCACTGCGATTTGCTCCCAACATCAGACCTGTAAAAAAGAGGTAAGCACCATAGCCACCTCCTCCTTGTAGACAATCCTGTATAGTGTCCTATACAAGTGACATAAGCAAAAAGGACCTGTTGAGTGGTATTTTCACCCAATTGTGAAAGTACACTCTCCCTTAGGATTTGGGTTCCAAATCCCCTCTTGCAAAGAAGTTAAACAAACAACTTCTCCAAGGTCTCCGCTATATTAGCATTTGCATATGCGTATTAGTAATCTCAAATAAAGATATTCAATTTAAATGCTTGGAACACCTTAGTGATTGCAAGTAACTGTAAACAATGGGCAATGTTGGTTTATTTTACCATGAAACTTTAGTGATTGTTCATTGAACCAAAATAAAGAAAATGTGAGTTGGCCCTCATATGACCACGATGTAGTGCCATAATTCCTTTTATCTTGAGGGTTTTAAAATAGATTTTATCTTGTTTATTAAGTCCAAATATGGCTTCTTATCATGAAGATGAAGATAGCTTTCAATGTGATAGATAAACTATCCCTCTTTGGTGAAATTGGTTTTCACAAAGAAGCAATAATTTATGGCCTTAAAGTAAGGGCTTTAAATGTCACCTTAACTTATCCCTCTTAAATGAAATCAAATTTTCATCAAGATGAACAATTAAGTTCTTTGAAGAAAATACCTTCAATATAATACTCAAATTACCCCTCTTTCTTAAAATTAGAATTTTTATGAAGAGAGGGTAATTTTAGGCTCAAAATGGAAATTTGTGAAAATGCCATAAAACATAAAACCTTGAATGAAATTGGAATTTTCATGAAGGGAATGTCATCATAGGCTGATGAATGAAACATGAAACATAAAAAATGAAATTCGGCCTAAAAATGGAAATTTTCTATTTTCGGAATTTTCAAAACCTGTAATAAAACAAAAACTTCAATGAATTTTTAAAAATACTAAACAACTCCGAAAATAAAATTTCAAAGTGCATATTGGAAATATAAAATATAACCTACGCCATGGTGAAATTATTTTTGGATTTTGAATTTTTTTAAATGTTTATTTTAATGCCTGAAAATTAAAAAAAATTAAAATTTCTGGAAAAATAAAATGCCAAAAATGAAAGTTGAAGTGCAGAAAATGGAACACATGATACATTCAGTTTGATGCTATCCTATTCTAGCAAAACCAAATATGTGAGGTTTTCATGCATGCAACCTAACCTATTGGACTTGCAAAACAAGCACAATCCGGATAAGCTAAGTGCTGGCTTCTAGGGTTTTAAATGAATTTTTTCAGATTTAAACATTAGCATGAAGCAACCAAGAAACTTGCATAAACTCCATTTACAAGCCTAAAATCTGAAAAGGGGAAAAATAAACATTTAATCTTGCATGCAAAAAATGACTCCTTTCTTGCCCATAAAATGCAACTTTCTAAAATTTTTTGCATTAAAATATATCCTTCTACATGGCTGAAATCTGGTTTTTCTCAAAGAACCAGTCCAATGTGGAAGGAAAAATATCCAGAAAAACCCAGTGCCAAGGCCTTGCCTTCATTCTTGCAATCTTCTCTAAAAATTTTCCAACCCCCTCTCTCTCTTTTGATGGCGTATTTACCCTTTTTGAAAAATGCTTCATTTTCCATTTCTTGTTGCTTGACTTCGAATGCCTACCTTTTCGTCTTCCTTTGTTTCCTTTTCTTTTCATTCCTTCTTATTCCTTTTTGTTCCCCTTTTGTAACGGCTTTTTAATCGGCGTTCACAATGGTCAGATGTACCTTTATTTTATTTGTGTAGGCCTATTAGGTAAGAACGTAATATGTAACCATTATTACACCACCGTGCTTGACTTAAAAAATAACATGTGGGCATCTTCATGCTGCCACGTATCCCTTATGTGTTAGGTATGAACACGTTTTGCTTTGGAGTGACCTTTCAATATTTTAAATCATAATGACTTTGTGCATGTTCAAATATTTTGGTAATGTATTCCAATATCCACATCTGGCTTTCGATGTTTCTGCATACACATGGCCCGAGTCCACTGTTTCCTTTGTCGTGTCGCTTGGTCCAAACTCTGCACTATGCATTGAGGCTCTATGTGGAATCATAGACTACCTTAGGTCAATTTAATTTTTTTATGATGTGTTTTCCAACTTGGATGACTATCACAGATGGCAAAGTTTGAACAATCAACTTTTATTGCTCTTCCGCTACATGATTGTACTAGCGATTTCACCTCAAGGTTGTGTTAACGTGGGTTGAATTTACTAGATAAAATTCCCTGTTGTCATGGATTGATTACTCATCTCTATGCTTGAAGTTTCATGCAAAATGACCCTTTTCTATCTCCACTTTAAAAACGTAAATTTTGCACTGTTGAAGTGTTCAACTCCTTGTGCTAGGTATTTGAGTTGCCACATCATGAACTATGGGCCCTTCCATTCAATTTAATACGACAAGGTTGACCCCTACCGTGTATGTCGATGTTCACATTTTATAACGTCAACAAGTCTTCACCCAGTGCACACTAAACAAATTCAGCTTTCGTATTGCGAATGTATCAATACATCGCTCAATTTTTCTCTGATTGAAAGTCATCGGAGCATATCATGGTTCATCAAACTAATGCATTGACACATTTGCACTATCATCCCATGGTCTATCCAAATGAATTCCCCATTCTCGATCCATGCTATCATTTTAAATTCCCATTCAGCCATCGCTGCATCGCATAGTTCAAACATTGCATCATTGGGTGTTATTATCTTTGGGAACATGCATTCTATATCTGGTACCCTCTCAACAAATCCTTTGTTGATGCATTGCTTAAATCTATCACGTGGATGCTATCAATGTCAAAGTATTTAGGTTTCCTATTGTATTTAGATGCTACAAAAACCATCCTTTATTTCTTTTTGAATGCACCTAGACCGATTTCAAACCAGCCCCCAGATAAGGATATAATCCTTGTGATGATCAATGGTCCTCGTTGCTCCTGTCGAGGTAGACATTATTCTCCAAATTTTCCATTTGTACCAATTGTCCTATGTTATCTAAGAATGCCTCAAAAATTTCCACGTCCTCGTGCACTATGTCCACCATACCGGATCCATGTCATACGTTCAACTCACTTTTCACCTTGGAGTTGTCACCACGATTAGTGTTCTACTCATACCATCCTCATTTGGTCTGTGGGATCTCACATCATTTTTCCATTGGCAATCCACATCGAGCCCGATCACTTCATCCATTTCTACACAAGTCCAATGGTCCACCTGCGTCCATGATTGATGTCCACATCAGCCACTAATGCCAAGTTGTACTCCGTTGATATCCAAACCTATGTTCTCACATCATCTTCTTCATCCACATTTGTCACCACATTCGGCACTGTCATCGCTGAGTTCCTATTTATATCCAGCACATCCCTTTGACCCTGAATAAAACATAGGATGCCTTTGTATGTCTTTATGGATCCCTCTACTATTTTCGTTGCAACTACAATCCGAATGTCACCGTCGCACTGCCATGGGCTTTCATTGCATCTGCTATTGATTATATCCAGGTTGGTCGCTTGCATGTCTCGAAGGTCATTTTACTTCTATTTTAAACCTTTTACCATGGTGTTCGGTAGCCTCCATATTTCCCACGTCTGCCTACATTAGCACTTTCATCACCTATGCCACCTCGCTGGCCTGGTTGTCGATCATTCAATTGGTCCACATCATCGCCAAAGTCGTATTCCTTTTGAGCTGCATCTAGCATCTTCAAACCAATTACTAATGCCTCCACTTGAAGTCCATGTCATCAACCTTATCTGTGTATCCACTCTAATTTTCCATCGCAAATCCTCCACGTGCTTCAATTGGCCATCAATGTTGGTATCTCAGGATTCCCCTACTTACGTCTGTATGGTCCACCAAACAATCACTGATATTAGTCATCATTCGTGAGGTCCTCGTGTTTTCCCTGAACGTTCGTTGAAGGGACCCTTTTTGATGTGGCTTTCCCGTGTCATTGCTTTTGGTCACTTGGTGTCGTCGGATCCATGTCACTATTGTGAGTCGTTGAAACCAGACTACTGCTTTTATAATACCTGCAATCACACCATGGAAGTTAAACTTTAAATAATAGAGAGATTAGCTTAAATGAATGCAGACTTGTTAAAATGTATTAGCTAATACTAAAGCATTATGTAATGGACTCTTATTTATATATATATATATATATATATATATATATATATATATATATATATATATATATATAAAGGAGTACTTTATTATTCTTTATAAATATTATATATATATATATATAATATTTCTTATTTATTTATTTGTTCTTTTATCTTTTTTATTATTATTTTTAAGTAAATACTTCTTATACACATCCACCGTGGAGATTGAACTTCATTTTTTTATTTTAAACATTTATATGTACAAAAAGCTTACTTGAAACACTCAAATGAAGAAAACATAAAATGCAACCATAACAAAAAGCTAACAGTAAAATTGACGACAAAGAGTCGTCGACAGAAAAAGTCGTCGACAATAAAATATCGTCGACAAGAAAAAGTCATCGACAATAAAATATCGTCGACAAGAAAAAGTCATCGACAATAAAATATTATTGACAAAAACTAATGATAAATGCAAATTCAAAACAAACCGAGCATTAGACACTCGAAACCAACATGCAAACACCCAAATACCAAAAATAAAAAGGTGGGTCCCCAATTTTGGGGTACGTTGTGGAGCAGCCACAACAAATGGCGACTCTGTTGGGAAATGCTCCTGAGCATTTCGGTGAGAACCCAACCTGAAAACCTTCAAAACTCAAACACAAGCATCAACAAATATCCAAAGAATGAAACTAGATGAGAAATACATGAAGCATTAGAATTATTCAGCATCGACTCAATGTGTGCGGTGTGATTCATTCCTTATCGTTTGAAATTGATCAACATTCCATCATCTGTTTCACTTATGATTCGTGCATATGAGAAGTTATGGATGATTCGTGTAGGATTTAATGTATGGTGAAGATGTTAGAGATATAACAACCTGCTTTGCAAAGGCTCAAACTTTCTAGTACCATGAACAAACATATTAAAACTGTCAAACCCTCTTAGGACCAAATATGTGTATACTGAATTAATTTACTAGATCCCAAAGTTGGTTATGTGTCACTACCATCTTGAACCCATGTGCAAGTGTAAGTGAAATCAGAGCTTTGGGGAATAGGATTCCCAACCTAAGCGAGATGGGAATTTAACCCTATCCTTACTACTCGATCCGGAGTTCATTACCTCATCTTGAACAAAATGATTTAACCTATTATGGATGAAACTGTCGAGGCTAGCTCTGTCCGTTTGAGTAGTCGGTGGTCTTGCTTTTAGACAAGACATGTTGCCACACATGAGCATACTCCACTGCCAATCAGAAATCTATAGCCCCGATGGAGATTAACCCCATAATCCAGGATTTGGCTTTACTTTTGATTTCTTGAACCTTGGGGATGACTACCCATCCTTGCAAGGGACATGTAGTACGATCCTTCCAATCCAATATTAATGATGAAATGAAAGTAGAATGAAAAATATTTGCTTTGGAATTTCAAGTTCTTGAGTGTAGATCATGCTTTTAATTTCTTAAAGCGTGATGGAGGCAAAATAGAAGCTTTGGGGAATCAGATTCTCAACCTAAGCGAGATGAGAATTAGACCCTATCCTTACTACTCCATGAAGGTCAAATCAGAGCTTTGGGGAGTTGGATCCTCAACCTAAGTTCGATGGGGATTTAACCCTATCCTTACTACTCCGATTTTAGGCTTTAAGCACTATGGGAGTGGTAAAAACCACTATTTTAAGGATTATGTTGCATGATAGGACAGACACGAAATACTCCTTTCGCCTCACCTTTTCTTCCAAGTATGGTTTTGACCATTTTTCTCAAGATCCTCTTTAATATGTGTAGAACGTGTTTGGTTCAAGATAGTTCGGGCATCAGTTCCCAACCTTAGGATCCTTTTAATATATGTTATGTAATAACCCTAAGAGGATTCGACACCTTTTCAATGATTGTATTTGAAATGTAGATGCAACTCGAGATGAAATGTATATGCAATGTGGAATGTAACATGAGATATGGATGAATGCATTGCTCTTTTTGAAATGCGGATGGAGTATACCACCTACTTTGCCATAATTTGTAAAACTGACAACTTCATGCATCACAAGTTCCAAACGATATTCTTTAATGTGTTTGCGTTACTCGTGGAGCTTTCTACAATACAATTCCAATGTTTCATATTCTCCTAGTCTTAGTCAACATTCATAAGGACATAAGTTGACATCTCGCTTTTCTTTTTTTTTTCAAGACAAACCAAAAGTGTCCAAAGGACCAACACACAAAACTTAAAACCAAACCCAAAATGCAATCCCAAAAATGAAACTTGAAAACACAAACCAAAACCAAAAACCAAAGTCTATATACAAATGTACAATATGGTACAATATGATGCACAGTTTGAACCGTCACTTCCCTGGATCCCAAACATGATTTGAGCATTCCAAAAGACATATAATGTGATACACATGCCAAATGTGGAAGGAATCAAACAAAAACAAGACTAGACCAAACAATGCAACCAACTTCAACTTTCCTCTCTCACCCCACCAATTAGATTTAGTTCCATTAGTATTCTCATAGGTGAGATTCAAATTACCAAATTGATTAGACAATGGTTGATTTTCAATTCTTTCTTGTCTATTCTTTAAGGTGTAAATTTCATAATTCCATTCATGATTTAGAACTAGGCTTTCTTTATCCAAAATGAAATTTTGTAAGCAAGAGCCTATTTCTAAAAATTTCAAAGCCAATTCATTTTCCATGTTCTTAGGCCAATCAAAATTGTGCAACAATTTACAAGCATCTAGGATATTTACTAAATGGGGATCATTAGAAGTTTTTATCCTAGGTTCAAGAATTAATTGTTGATGAATTTGATTTAGCAATTTAAGTGCATCAAGCTCCTTTTCATTCATTAAAGTAATGTTATCAAAGGTGTGGTTAGAAATTAATCCTTGTTCTTCATTCACCTTCAATGGCATTTCATCATAAACATCATCCAAATTCAAAACATGGTCATGCAACTCTTCACCTATAGCTTGGATACTTGAACACAAAAGGTTAGATTCTACCTTTTGCACATTTTCATTTACCAAAACTTGGTGAGAAATCACAATTTCTTCATTTATTACCTGTTCATCAAGCATACCAAAATATGGCACCCAATTGAAAACATGTTCATCTTTCTCAATCCTCAAATTTTGTTGGTCAAAGTGTATGTCAAGTAATCTGTCTTGATGATCACTCATTTGAGTTGCTTCCAATTGATCAATCTCTTTGTCATTTGGTTCCAATTCCTTATTCACCATCCATGGCATCTCTTCATGTGAGATAGAAGTTTCAATATCTTGTATATACAGTGGAATAGGATTTTCATCAATAGGGGTGTGAGCAAACAATACATCATCATATCTCCCCCAACCATTGTAAAAATTGTCATCCAGATTCGTGGAATGAAACTCCATGGTATTTGTGACATGATCTTTTGATTCATTCATCAATTCACTTTCTTCTTTGTCCTTGGTAGTAGGATCATTATAATCTTCCAAAATTTGATGAGATTTGAAACCCTCTTCCAAAACATCCTCAAATTGTACAGGAGTTGTAATATCTTCCTTTGAGTAGGCGATTATGTTGTCCTGTATATCAATTGGCACACAAGTTTCATTAGCGGTTTTGGAGTGAGTGTAGTCTTCCCACTTCTTCCAAGCATCATAATAATCATCTTCCAAAGTCAAGTGGTGACGTTCAACTACTTCTTCAACATCTTCCAATTCATCAATGTGTTTCTCATCAAATTCACCTTCACCTTCTTTAGATGGTTCAATAACTTTCAAAAGTGGGTTATTTCTTGAATTCAAATTTGTAAGACTATCATCGTCCAAATTAGTAACCCATGATTCAATTTTATCACAATTTGGAGGGTGAAGAATTTTTTGATCATTAGTTCCAAGCTTCTCATCGAGAGTGTCTTCCAAGAACAAGTGGTGAAATTCTATCATATCTTCAAATTCATTTATTGATTTTCTTCCAATTTCACTTTCAACCACTTCATTCAATTCTATGGTAGTTTTTGTCCTATCACCTATCTCAAACCTTGTTGAATTTAGGACCCCTTTATCCGAATAATCATGTATCTCTATGAATGAGATCATTTCTGCATAATCCTCACTGGTGGATGTTGGCTTAGCAATTTGCACCTCCTCTTGGACTACATCTAAGGTGGTTGTAACATTTGGACCTTCAAATTCATCCCCTTGATCATTTACCTTAGGTATCATTGGAGTGGAGGGTGCTATATTTAATGGTTGGTGTCGGTTGGCATCACTAACTCCAAAAGAACAATCTCTCATGTGAACATGTTGTGCCTTTTCTTCTTCCAAAACTTGTTCTACCTTTTCCAAGATCTCATAGATTGTCTCTAGAGACAGGTCATCCAAGTTTTTCTTTAAATATGTAACAAGTTTGGGGTGTATGGCTCCCATGTATACTTGAATAGCTTCCTCTTCTGATGTGTTAAAATTTTCCCACATTTGGGAGTGCAACTCATGAAATCTTCCATTGAATTGACTCAAGGATTCATTAGGCTCATTACGTATGGAGGTAAACTAATTTTTCAACATCTCTAAGTCAACCTGATTACCAAAATGATAAAGATAGGTTGCTTCTAGTTGTATCCAAGAAGTCCTAACCTCCATGGGTAGTTGGCCATACCAAAAGAATGGTCTATCATCCAAAATGTATGCAAATAACTTACAAGCCACCTCCTCATAGAAAATTTGGAATTGACATAATGTATTCTTGTAGACATACAATTTTTGCAAGTATCCTAGTGGCACCTCTTGATTAAAACATCGTAGAAACTCCAATAACATTTTAGGAATTTGATAGGGTATCCCATGCATAGACAAACCCTTATAATGATCCTCCATCGTAGATACCATTCTTTCTCTTAGAGATGCTACTTCAGCTCTTATATCGTATGTCGTCATTAGTAAAACTCAAAATATAACTTTAGAACCAAATCTGTTAGTCAAAATAAAAGAAGGAACCAGGACAAAGCAATATTCTAAAAATGTAATTTAGTTTCTGATTCACCAGATCGCATATGCGCAAGTGAAGAGCATACTCCTAGTGTTGTAGGCTTTCTGATTCACAAGATCGCATTACACGCAAGTGAAGAGCATAATACCGACAACAAATACATTTTAGACAAAATAATTCCTTACAAATAAGCATGAAATGACTAGCAAATATCAAACATGTAACGTATGAATAATCATGTTAGCATCAACCAAGAGATGTATCCATTAAAATCAAATGAAAGTAATTGCATGGAGACAACCTCGTTAGTCAAGACCAAAATTTTTCAAAATCAAATCAAAACACATTATTCCTGTATGAACAATCAAAAGCGTTAGAACAATGCATAGCAATTCATGTCCTCCTTTTAACACTACAAGGTTGTATTGTTAAAAGAGGGCTAAAGATAATAATCAATAGGGCATGAAATATTCAAAATTTAAATCCCTATAGCATTTAAATCACACTTGAAATAAACCAATTCAGGCCCTCCTTCTAGCGCCAATATGTTGAGTGGTATTTTCACCCAATTGTGAAAGTACACTCTCCCTTAGGATTTGGGTTCCAAATCCCCTCTTGCAAAGAAGTTAAACAAACAACTTCTCCAAGGTCTCCGCTATATTAGCATTTGCATATGTGTATTAGTAATCTCAAATAAAGATATTCAATTTAAATGCTTGGAACACCTTAGTGATTGCAAGTAACTATAAACAAGGGGCAATGTTGGTTTATTTTACCATGAAACTTTAGTGATTGTTCATTGAACCAAAATAAAGCAAATGTGAGTTGGCCCTCATATGACCACGATGTAGTGCCTTAATTCCTTTTATCTTGAGGGTTTTAAAATAGATTTTATCTTGTTTATTAAATCCAAATATGGCTTCTTATCATGAAGATGAAGATAGCTTTCAATGTGATCGATAAACTATCCCTCTTTGGTGAAATAGGTTTTCACAAAGAGGCAATAATTTATGGCCTTAAATTAAGGGCTTTAAATGTCACTTTAACTTATCCCTCTTAAATGAAATCAAATTTTCATTAAGATGAACAATTAAGTGCTTTGAAGAAATGACCTTCAATGTAATACTCAAATTACCCCTCTTTCGTAAAATTAGAATTTTTATGAAGAGAGGGCAATTTTAGGCCCAAAAAATGGAAATTTGTGAAATGCCATAAAACATAAATCCTTCAATGAAATTGGAATTTTCATGAAGGGAATGTCATCATAGGCTCATGAGTGAAACATAAAACTGAAAAAATGAAATTCGGCCTTAAAATGGAAATTTTCTATTTTCGGAATTTTCAAAATCTGTAATAAAACAACAACTTCGATGAATTTTTAAAAATACTAAACAACTCCAAAAATGAAATTTCAAAGTGCGTATTGGAAGTCTGAAGTATAACCTACGCAATGGTGAAATTATTTTTGGATTTTGAAATTTTTTAAATGTTTATTTTAATGCCTGAAAATTAAAAAAAATTAAAATTTCTGGAAAAATAAAATGCAGAAAAATGAAAATTGAAATGCAGAAAATGAAACACATGATACATTCAGTTTGATGCTATCCTATTCTGGAAAAACCGAAGATGTGAGGTTTTCATGCATGCAACCTAACCTATTGGACTTGCAAAACAAGCACAATCCGGATAAGCTAAGTGTTGGCTTCTAGGGTTTTAAATGAGGTTTTCAGATTTAAACATTCGCATGAAGCAACCAAGAAACTTGCATAAACTCCATTTACAAGCCTAAAATCTGAAAAGGGAAAAAAAATAAACATTTAATCTTGCATGCAGAAAATGACTCCTCCTTTCTTGCCCATAAGATGCAACTTTCTGAAATTTTCTGCATTAAAATATATCCTTGTACATGGCAGAAATCTGGTTTTCTCAAAGAACCAGTCCAATGTGGAAGGAAAATATCCAGAAAAACCCAGTGCCAAGGCCTTGCCTTCATTCCTGCAATCTTCTCTGAAAAGTTTCCAACCCCCTCCCTCTCTTTTGATGGCGTATTTACCCTTTTTGAAAAATGCTTCATTTTCCATTTCCTGTTGCTCAACTTCGAACGCCTACCTTTTCGTCTTCCTTTGTTTCCTTTTCTTTTCATTCCTTCTTATTCCTTTTTGTTCCCCTTTTGTAACGGCTTTTTAATCGGCGTTCACAATGGTCAGATGTACCTTTATTTTATTTGTGTAGGCCTATTAGGTAAGAACGTAATATGTAACCATTATTACACCACCGTGCCTGACTTAAAAAATAACGTGTGGGCATCTTCATGCTGCCACGTATCCCTTATGCGTTAGGTATGAACACGTTTTGCTTTGGAGTGACCTTTCAATATTTTAAATCATAATGACTTTGTGCATGTTCAAATATTTTGGTAATGTATTCCAATATCCACATCTGGCTTTCGACGTTTCTGCATACACATGGCCCGAGTCCACTGGTTCCTTTGTCGTGTCACTTGGTCCAAACTCTGCACTATGCACTGAGGCTCTATGTGGAATCATAGACTACCTTAGGTCAATTTAATTTTTTGATGATGTGTTTTCCAACTTGGATGACTATCACAGATGGCAAAGTTTGAACAATCAACTTGCATTGCTCTTCTGCTACATGATTGTACTAGCAATTTCACCTCAAGGTCATGTTAACATGGGTTGAATTTACTAGATAAAATTCCCCGTTGTCATGGATTGATTACTCCTCTCTATGCTTGAAGTTTCATGCAAAATGACCCTTTTCTATCTCCACTTTAAAAACGTAAATTCTGCACTGTTGAAGTGTTCAACTCCTTGTGCTAGGTATTTGAGTTGCCACATCATGAACTATGGGCCCTTCCATTCAATTTAATATGACAAGGTTGACCCCTACCATGTATGCCCATGTTCACCTTTTATAACGTCAACAAGTCTTCACCTAGTGCACACTAAACAAATTCAGCTTTGGTATTGCGAATGTATCAATACATCTGCACATCGCTCAATTTTTCCCTGATTGAAAGTCATCGAAGCATAGCATGGTTCATCAAACTGATGCATTGACACATTTGCACTATCATCCCATGGTCTATCCAAACGAATTCCCCATTCTCGATCCATGCTATCATTTTAAATTCCCATTCGGCCATCGCTGCATCGCATAGTTCAAACATTGCATCGTCGGGTGTTATTATCTTTGGGAACATGCATTCTATATCTGGTACCCTCTCAACAAATCCTTTGCTGATGCACTGCTTAAATCTATCACGTGGATGCTATCAATGTCAAAGTCTTTAGGTTGCCTGTTGTATTTGGATGCTACAAAAACCATCCTTTATTTCTTTTTGAATGCACCTAGACCAATTTTTAACCAGACCCCAGATAAGGATATAATCCTTGTGATGATCAATGGTCCTCGTTGCTCCTATCCAGGTAGACATTATCCTCCAATTTTTCCATTTGTACCAATTGTCCTGTGTTATCTAAGAATACCTTAAAAATTTCCATGTCCTCATGCACTATGTCCACCATACCGGATCCATGTCATACGTTCAGCTCACTTTTCACCTTGGAGTTGTCACCACGATCAGTGTTCTACTCACACCATCCTCATTTGGTCTGTGGGGTCTCACATCATTTTTCCATTGGCAATCCACGTCGATGCCCGATCACTTCATCCATTTCTACACAAGTCCAATGGTCCACCTGCGTCCATGATTGATGTCCACATCAGCCACTAATGCCAAGTTGTACTTCATTGATATCCAAACCTGTGCTCTCACATCATCTTCTTCGTCCACGTTTGTCACCATGTTTGACACTATCATCGTTGAGTTCCTATTTGTATCCAGCACATCCCTTTGACCCTAAATAAAACATAGGGTGCCTTTGTATGTCTTTATGGATCCCTCTACTATTTTCGTTGCAACTGCAATTCGAATGTCATCGTCGCACTGCCATGGGCTTTCATTGCATCTGCTGTTGATTATATCCGGGTTGGTCGCTTGCATGTCTCGGAGGTCATTTTACTTCTATTTTAAACCTTTTACCATGGTGTTTGGTAGCCTCCATATTTCCCACATCTGCCTACATTAGCACTTTCATCACCTATGCCACCTCGCTGGCCTGGTTGTCGATCATTCAATTGGTCCACATCATCACCAAAGTTGTATTCCTTTTGAGTTGCATCTAGCATCTTCAAACCAATTACTAATACCTCCACTTGAAGTCCATGTCATCAACCTTATCTATGTATCCACTCTAATTTTCCACCGCAAATCCTCCACGTGCTTCAATTGGCCATCAATGTTGGTATCTCAGGATTCCCCTACTTACGTCTGTATGGTCCACCAAACAATCACTGATATTAGTCATCA
Source organism: Wollemia nobilis (assembly GCA_028583015.1). Lineage (NCBI taxonomy): Eukaryota > Viridiplantae > Streptophyta > Pinopsida > Araucariales > Araucariaceae > Wollemia > Wollemia nobilis. The sequence continues at coordinate 397,420 of JAQPPZ010007329.1, forward strand.
TTCGTGAGGTCCTCATTTTTTCCTTGAATGTTCATTGAAGGGACCCTTTTTGATGTGGCTTTCTCGTGTCATTGCTTTTGGTCACTTGGTGTCGTCGGATCCATGTCACTATCGTGAGTCGTTGAAACCAGACTACTACTTTTATAATACCTGCAATCACACCATGGAAGTTAAACTTTAAATAATAGAGAGATTAGCTTAAATGAATGCAGACTTGTTAAAATGTATTAGCTAATACTTAAAGCATTATGTAATGGACTCTTATTTATATATATATATATATATATATATATATAAAGGAGTACTTTATTATTCTTTATAAATATTATATATATATATATATAAAAGGTGAGGGTAGACCAATTGGTTCATCAAACCCCAAAGGGGGGCCAAGGTTTCAAATCCGGGCCCGGATTGAACGCTTGTCCTTTCTTGGTGCTTCGCGACATAAAAGGTTTAAAATGATTGTGGCATGGTGGTTATAGGGGCTACACAAAGATCGGTGGCGGGGGCCACGTGGCGACCAAAAAAATAGACGTTGCCGTGGCGGCCCGATTCCACCATGTAAAATTATAATATATATATATATATATATATATATATATATGTATATAATATTTCTTATTTATTTATTTGTTCTTTTATCTTTTTTATTATTATTATTATTTTATTTTTATTTTTAAGTAATACTTCTTATACACATCCACCATGGAGATTGAACTTCATTTTTTTTTTTTTTTAAACATTTATATGTACAAAAATCTTACTTGAAACACTCAAACGAAGAAAACATAAAATGCAACCATAACAAAAAGCTAACAGTAAAATTGACGACAAAGAGTCGTCTACATAAAAATCATCGACAAGAAAAGGTCATCGACAATAAAATATCGTCGACAAGAAAAAGTCATCGACAATAAAATATTACTGACAAAAACTAATGACAAATGCAAATTCAAAACAAACCGATCATTAGACACTTGAAACCAACATGCAAACACCCAAATACCAAAAATAAAAAGGTGGGTCCCCAATTTTGGGTTACGTTGTGGAGCAGCCACAACAGGACCCCATGCAAATCGAATCCGATGGTCTTGCATATCGACCACTACCCCTGCAAGTAGCTAAGGCAATATACAACTACTGTAGTGGCACAACAACAAGCCACCAACTACTCCTGACAATACCGATGTTAGAGGATAAATCCTAGGTATCTATCTTAGAGCAGTAACAGAGAGCCCACCTGACTCCAGCCTCATCTACATATCCCCATATAATCTATGAAGCGTTCGATCCCGGTGATCTGACCCTATAACCCGATGGCCCTAAATTGGGATCCGTAAGATCCTCTAGAAGTCCTCTATGGTGGGATTCATCTCCCTAGTCGGCAGTCGAAAGGTGGATGAACTAGGATACCACCTCTTTGCCAAAGTTGTAAGCAAAGTGAGGTCGACGAGAATTTTTGGCATCTCAACCACATGATGCAGTCCCACCGCATCCAAGGTCGCCTGATCACAATCATACAGGTTTCTTAGGTCCACCTGGAAACCATCATAATGCCACTCTCAACTCTTCAAACTGCCCAACTGCACACAAAAGTCAAAAATTTAAAGTTAATTACCAAAATTACATTAAAACCCAAAATCGCATTCAAGTTGTCAAAATTTTTTTGATTTTGATCAAATCGTTCCTATTTCTGTCGAAATCATCCTCGATTCATCAAAAATTTCTTTGGAAGTCCTAAATCACTGCATTTTTCTGTAGCGATTTTGCCAAACCCTGTGCGATTTTGCGATCTCGAGGCGATTTCGCCTCGCACTAAAAATTACGACATACCCGAATTTAAAGTCCAAATTAAAATTCAAAGAAAATCATAAAAAGCATGAAAATTGCATTAAAAAGCATGAAAATTAATGCTTACCCTCTCTCCTCCATGCACTAGATCCGCTCTATGTGTCAATCCTGCCATCGTGCAGTCAGAGCTCTTTTTCTCTCTGGAAAGTGAATAGTAAAAATGAAAATGAAATTTCTTATTTTATTTCTCTAATTAAGTCAACCTGAAAATTTCCTTTTTTTTTTGAATTTTCATTTATTTATCGAATTAATGCAAAAATCAAAGGGGGCAGCATAATAAGACGTCAAAATAACAAAGTTAAAACAATGAACTAAAAAAGGCATACAATTTTTTTTGCTACCTTGAAAAACGTGCAATTTCATCTTTAACGAATTTTTCAAAAAGTCGCTAAAGAGGGAGCAAAATGTAGCACCTTAAATTTGATGCACTTAAATTAATTAACTCAGTAAAAACGTTAAAATTGATAAAAACATCAAATTTACCTAAGTCTACCCGAAAATCATTCAAAATTAGCAAAAATCCATTTGCCTCAATTTTCGCACCCTCAAACCAATGTTGTTTTGATCGTTGGGAAAAATCGCCTAACATTCAGCAAAATTGCTTGAGTGGCTAGCAAAATCATCAAGCGATTTTGCTCAAAAATAGAATTTTCCCAAGTTTACAAAATGCCAAAAATTTGTTTCAAACCGCATTTCTGAGTTTGGAAAGAGGTTGTAACGACGGATTTTGGCGAGATTAGGCAGGGGGCAAACATAGGAGGGATCCCAAATCCCTCCCTATTTTGGCCTAACCTCCTGATTTCCCAGATTTACCCCTAATCATATTTAATCCCCCCTCTAATTCATTTTTTAGGGCTAACTCCCTGATTGCAAAGCGTGCTAAGCGATCCCTTGAGCAGCTAGCAGAATGAGAAGCCATTAGTATAATCTTCCCGTATTCAATTTACCCATATTTTCCTAAAATCCATCATTTTACCATTACCCTCTTTAGCAAATTTTCACTTGCAGGTTGTAGTCAAAATCGCACAGCGAACAACGAAATCGCAGAACAATCGATAGAATCGTGTTGTGAGCAGGCGGAGTAGGTGTGCGATTTCGCAAAAAATAGCAACGATCCTGCTGACTTGGTAGCAATTTTGCTCACAAATCATCTGGGGGCAAAAAACTTTATTTTGTTTGTTCTTCTTCCTTCTCTTCCATTTTATTTAGTTATTTAATTATATTTTCATTAATTCAGCAATGCATCTTGGGCACTCACCATCATGTTAATCAATTTTTAATTTAAATCTGCATTTTGCTTACATAAAATTCATGAACATTTAGACTCTTGTAATTACATCTATTACAAAACTTTTCTATCTTTTATTTAGTTGAAAACAAATGCTTAAATATGAAACATATCAAAGTTTGAATCATATTTGTTCTAGAAAACCATTTTGTGTATTGTGTTTTGTTGCTACAAAATTGCAGTGAAATCACTTGCGATTTCAGCAAATTGTTGAGCGATTTTGCCTAGAACAACAACAATTCTGCCAAAATAGCAGCGATCTTGATCTGCATCAAAAAAATCAAAATCTTCATCAGACATCTCGATTTAGGTATGTTTTGAATTTCTTTTAAGCATAGAATTAGCAACTGCTTTTGTCATTTCTATTCCTGTATGTTGTTTTCATCAAAAAAGTAAAAAAAAATCGCATCATCGAACCTTAGGTGTTTGTATGAGTGATCTGAAAACGAACATATTAAACCTCATTCTCAACCTAGGTGCAGAAATTTCCATCAAAAGTTTCCTGGTGAACCCACAATTTGTCGAAAAATCACCACAAGAAGGCACGATAAAGTGCCTCTCTTTCGAGGTGTAGCTCTATAATTTTCCATTCCCCTCTAAGGTGCGGATCCATCATCCTAGAGGAAAGAAGTGCAAAAATTTTAGGCCTACAGTGATAAAGGTTAGCACTAAGAGAGTAACTAGCCTAAGAAAGATAAGAGACATTTTTTTATGGTAGCATAGAGTTTTACTTTGGATGTAATATTGGCTACAATAGAAGATGCAACTAATATAAATTATGAACTATGCAAGGATTGTATAGACTAGTTTTAATAAATGCTAAACATATATCACCATTATTTATTGTGTTATGCATTTATGCTCTTTTCTAACTCATCAACCAACACCTTTCTATGGAGGCTAGCAATAGATAATGTGATCGATATGACAATGACCTTAGAGGATGCGTACATCATGGGGTTATCAATCATAAAATAAAAACATTGGATTGATCAATCAACTATCTAACCAATATCAATGAATATAATATTTATCAAAAAATAACAATATGTCTAAACAAACTCACAATATTATTGATCAAATATACAAGATTGTTATTACAATATTTGTTGTTGCTCAATGATTCTTCATACAATGAATGGAAATTTTTATCCATAGTATATCCTTAGAATATGACTCTTCAATACTTCACTATTGCTCTTATCATATATTTGGGTGATGCATCCTTTCCTAATACTCACATATGAAAAAACTCTCATGATTTTTTTTTTTTTTAATTTAAATGGTGGAATCGGTAGCCACCACAAATCTGAGTAGGTTGTCCAACTTGTATGGCCACCATAGTATTCTATGCTATCCACCTTGGAATCCGCCACATAATTCTTCACATAGTTTTCCCATATAACCACCATGTCATAATCATTTTAAACCTTTTAAAATATTGAAAGCACCAAAAAAGGGATAAGCATTCAGTCTAGCGAGGCCCGAGATTTGAACCTTGGACCTTCACCCCCCTTACATGTTTTGGTAAAGCTAATTGGTCTACACCTTGAAACTTCTCATGACTCTTGATTTATAACTTGCCACATATTATGTGACTCTTTACTTGTATACTTGACACCTACACATATGATACTTACATGACACATTGAGCTCTCTCACACTTTACGCATTAGCACACTTTATTACATAACACTTTGCACACTCTCACACTTGCACACTTTATTACATGATACTTGCACTCTTCTCACACATTGAAATATACTTTATATAAAATATAAATCACACTCCTCAATCAAACAACTCACACCCTAATATAATATTTATAAATGTACAAATGTACCATGGGGTACTTTAACATCTATTAAATAATGTAATATCTCCAACACATGTCAACTCATAGGTATGAGCTAGGTAGTAATATTTTATAATCATTGGCTAAATCTTGTAGAGCCTCATAGGGTGGAAAAGGTTCCTAAATAGTTTTGGGACCCTCATCCATATGGGGTGATACCAATACCTAATGCATGATACTAATAGAGGAGGGAAAAAGTAGTATACAATGCAAGTGAGACATCATGACCATAACACCACTACCAATAGAGGAACTAAGGATAATAGGGATCCATAGAGTAGAGGTTAAGGGGACCTAGAGAGTATATCATCATTAGCCTACTATGGAGTTTTCCATATAGTGGCATTCCCATGGTGAGAGATTTGTTATCCTCTATACTAACTATAGGCCCAAAATGGCCACATACTTAGGAATTTTTTTAAAATTTTGTCTAAGTGAGAAGGTCTTCATTCCACACACCTTACAATGTATTTTGGAGTAGATCCAAAATAGGAAGCATGAGTCTGCCTGACACTTAGAGTATTTTCATGCTCGAAGTGATTTCGGGAGATTTCCTTTGTGTTTGGTTTTGGACTGGCGATGCCTCTTGAATCCACAAAATTTTTTAAGAGGAAATGATGTCAATGATAAAAAAGTGTGGATTGGCAACCACCCGATATTTTGGAAGCTTCACAAGTGGCTAAGTTTTGGAAGGCCCTATTTTGGAGAACCCATAGACCATTTGCACTCGAAATGATGAAAATGTGGAATGCTATAACCAAGGCAGATGCGGATTCATGACTAAGGGTGATTTTGACTTCTCCTTCCTAGAATTGTGAAAAGGCAAAATGCTATAGCCAATGTGGATATGGATTCGTGACTAAGAATGATTTTGACTTCTCCTTTCTAGAAAGGTGACAAGGCGAAATGCTATAGCCAAGGCAGACGCAGATTCGTGACTAAGGTTGATTTTGACTTCTCCTTTTTTCAACGGTGACAAGGCAAAATGTTTTATTCTAAGGAGAGTGCGGAATGGAGAAAATGTCACGTTGCACTATGATGGGTTCGGATTGACGATCATATGCCAATGCACTTACTCAACTTGGAATGGAATCCATAAAAGTCATGGAGAAAGAATGATGTCATGAATACCTTGTGGATAATGAATGAATCTGAGGAACAAAGTGCAGATTCATTCATACTTATATTTTAGGTTATGTGAGATTTGAATTCATGATTCATTAGTTTCTAAGGCAGAATGATGATGTCACTAGAATTTTAAAGCAGAATGGTGTAGTGTTCTCCCCGTAATTATAATAAGCTTGTATCAGAATAAATTTGAGCCATACAATAAGGGGGATCAATGGTGAGGATCATGTCAAAGAATCTAAAGTATTTAGAGATATTTATCCACCATAATTGGAACAGTCAGTTGGAAGAAGAAGATGAAGCATCAAGGGTTTTCAATAAAGTTGAACCAGAAGTGGTTACAGATCGACGGTGGTAGATAGAATCCAAGAAGAATCGACGATAGTGCATGATTTCCAATAGCTCATAATCTAGTTGTGTCAAACAACCAGCAAGTTGCAGAGGCCCTGAGTTGCCATGGCGGACCATTTTCAGTGTATTTCCCATAAGATGTACCAGTAAGAAAATGCCTACAAAAATCTTTGTTGCATTGTCAAAATGAAATATTTTTAATGCTCTTTGTATTTTTAATTTCTGCAAAAACTATAAGTAGATGTCGAACCCTCATTTTTAAAGGGTCGACTCTAGTGTGTTTTCTTGTGCTACTATAAATATATCCAAGAGCTAATGGAAGGAGCATTACATTGATATTCACCTCAAAATTTGTATCTTCATGTTTGATATCAGAGGTTCGAACTCTTTAGTTGTATTTCTATGAATACTTAAGTGGTTAATTTGTGCCAAATAAATGGATTACTAGTTGTTAAAGTAATTGAAATTTACTTTTGAAATTGATCTTTATTGTTAAGAAGTGTATTTTTGTAAAATCTAGATATTGGTGAATTCTACTATTTGGATTATCATTATCTAGATATTGAAATCGATGTCTGCAATATTTCTCTATGTGCTTTAATGAATGAAGAGTCATTTAATTTGTGATAATGTTGATCTAAGTCATGTATCTTTGGGTTAGTTTTTCAGAGATTTTTTATGGTGGTGCAATGTTGTTAGCCTATCCATCCACTATTGTTCAAATTTATCTAACCCTAGCCTTTTCTTACCCTAACCTTCAAACCCCAAGTGATCATAATTGTGTCAATACCATGCTTAAGTTGATAAGGAACCAACCTGCTCTGGAGGTTGGATCAGAAACTTTGTTTTGGTCCATCCAATATTGAGTGTTGAGCTACAGCTATCGAGTGCAATCCTGGATAGAAAATAGGAAGATAGACAGTCATAGTATTGAGTGAAAACTTGGTGCAATTCAGTGCCCAATAGTTTTTGGCATGCCCGGTGGGACAAGTTCACAAGGAACACAAAACCCATAAAATGAGTTACTATTATATCAACCCAAAGGAATCAATATTAGGTGAATCGTCTTGACCTTGTAAGTGAAGAAGAGCAAGTTCACCTGGTGACTCCCTGGTCTTTAGACTCAGAAAAAGAATTATCCCTGTAGACCAGTGTCCTTCCATGTATACCAAGTCTTTCAAAAGGAATAACCCTAACTCCTATTTTTATTGTGAGTTACCTTATAGAGGGGTTGTTGTTTCTAGAAGTTTAGATCAAGATTTCCTCATAGAGGAAGAGCTTATGGAAGAGGATCCTATAGTCCATCCACTAATTCCCCAAATAAGACCTATAGTCAAAAATATGGCATAAAATGGGCCTCCCAATCAGCCATTATAGAAGTATCCCATCTGGAACATAGTCGGTCCTCTTATATTAGCCCAAATGAATGCCATCCCTCAAGTTGTATCTAAAGCTATACCCACTTATGATGGATCTGGTAAAATAGCTTATGAGCATTGTCAGGATATCTTGAACCTAGCAGCAATCCAAAACATAAAGTAAGAAGATATTATTGTAAGGATTCTAGCCCTGTACTTCAGAGGAAATATATTGCATAGGTTTAGAACCTTGGAGAACAATACTATCACTTCATGGCAAGCGTTAGCCGAGCCATTTGTAGAGGAATTTAATGAATCTACTAATCCTTTTTATCTACTTAATTAGTTTACCTCCGTGTAAAAAACTCAGCAAGAAACTATCTCAGATTTCAATTTGAGATTTAGCAGAACATGGAAAATAATTCTCCCCATTGCCAGACCAACTACATGTTTGGCTTATATGTATTATATCCGAGCTCTTGGATTATATTTGGGTCTTCATACACAAAAATCAGGAGTGGAAACCTTCCCCCAAATTTATAATGTAGCAGTTCATGATAAAAATATCCTAATCAATGTCAGAATACTTTCCCCCAAAAATGTGTTGCCTTACAACTCAGAAACCACTAGTAGCCAAGTTCAATCCACAAACCCCTCTTACATAGACCCTTTGTATTTATCATCCCCATATCCACAAATGAATGCAATCCCTCAACCAAAGCCTATGCCCTCTACAGCTCCTTTTCCTCCCCTTCCTTCACAATCATCTCAAGAGTTTTTTGTTATCCTAGATATACAAAATACTATAAAAAATCTGAGTAATAGAATGAATTCAATGGAAAAGAGAGACTAAGAAAGGTCACAATAGAGGATATTCCCATATGTAAACAAATATCAGTGTTCAGAAAGGTGTTGCAAGAAGTTTGTCATTGTTGTCAACACAGGCAGTTAGATCCAATGATGCAGTGGATAGACAGTTCAGGAGCCATTCAGATGTAGAGGACATAAATTCAAAGGATAGTCAGATTATGTAAAGTGCAATTCCAGGAAAACAGAAGTGACCCAGTTTCAAAAATTCGAAGAAAAAGACAAGTTAGAAAACTGTCGCGATATCGCGACATGTTTTCTGTCGCGATTTCGCGACAAGTCGGAGGAGAGAGAAAGCACAGTCGAAAATGTCACGATTTCACGACAAAAATGAGGAGAGAGAAGGCGTAGCTAAAAATGTCATGATTTCACGACAAAAATGAGGAGAGAGAAGGCACAGCTAAAAATGTCATGATTTCACGACAAAAATGAGGAGAGAGAAGGCGCAAGGCAAACTGTCGCGATTTCGCGACATGCTGGAGGCCAAGAAGCTAAGTCGAGAAACTGTAGCGATTTCGCTACATGTTGAATTTTCGCTGGCCGAAGCAGGGAGAAAGTGTTAAGTGAAAAGTTGTAGCGATTTCGCTACGAATCAAAAGTGCACAAAGCAAAGGTGTAGCGATTTTGCTACGTGTCAAAATTGCACAAAACAAAGGTGTAGCGATTTCGCTACCAGTCAAAAATGCAGAACTCAAAGATGTAGCGATTATGCTACAAGTCGAAAGCACAAGGCACAAAGTTGTAGCGATTTCGCTACTGCATGAAGCAAGAAATGTACGGAAGCCGAAAGTGTCACGATTTCGCGACAAAGATGAGGATGACGTCAGCAAAATTGAAAGTGTCACGATTTTGCGACAGGTTGCAAGAAAAGCCTCTAGAAGCCGAAAGCGTCGTGATTTCGCGACAAAGATGAGGATGATGTCAGCAAAATTGAAAGTGTCGTGATTTCACGACAGGCTGCAAGAAAAGCCTCTGGAAGCCGAAAGCGTCGCGATTTCGCGACAAAGCTGAGGATGACGTCAGCGAAAGCTGAAAGTGTCACGATTTCACGACAGGGTGCAAGAAAAGCCGCTGGAAGCCGAAAGCATCGTGATTTCGTGACAAGAATGAGGATGACGTCAGCAAAAGTTTGAAGTGTCGTGATTTCATGACAAGAACGGTGGCAAAGCTATCAAAGGCCAAAATGGTCGCGATTTCACGACAGCAAGGACAAGAAGGCGTACGGCTACAAAAGGTGTCACGATATCGCGACATGTTATTATTTCACGGCAATAAGCTACAGGAAGGTGACAAAGGTGGCAGAGGCATTTGAGGCCGACAAAGTTAAATCTGGGCCGACGGATTTTAGGGTTTTGCAGTCGACAATTTCTAGGGTTTTGCAACCGACATTCTTAGGGTTACAGTCGACGAATTTTAGGGTTTGGCAGCCGACAAATTCTAGGGTTTCTCAGCCGACGTTCTTTAGGGTTTGTTCCTGAAATTTCTTCTATAAAAGGAGGGCTTCTTCGAGTTTGAAATGATGAAGTGTGAAGATAGTGCGAATGCGAGCAGAGTGATTGCGCAAGTAAAGTTCTTATCGAGCAGAGTGTGAAGTCGCAGTTAGAGTTGAAGCGAAGTGTGCAGATCGTGATGGTGTGAATTAAAGAGCGCGATGTGCAGAGGTGGAGTTATGAGTGCGAAGTGATAGCGTGCAGACAACAGAAGTGAACGATCATCCGATTGCTGCTGAGAGTGCGAAGAAGTTCACAGAAGTGTCAGACAGTGCAAAGCGTGTTGCACAGAAGTAGCAGACGACAGAGAAATAACAGACTGTAAGAAATAACGTGAGAATTTTATTCTGTAATTTTCTTAATCATTATTGGCTTCCAAGTTGCAGCTTGGCATAAGGGGTTGGTGCCTCTTTCCAGTAGGTGCTGGTAAATTAGGAGTTGGTGCTCCATTCTGTTTGAAACAGATAAAGCTAAGGGGTTGGTGCTCCTTCCAGTTGGTGCTGGTAAAAGTTTTTGTAAAGTTGTAGCTTTGCATTGACTAGATTTGGATGGTAGTCCAAGCAGTCATTTTGAGGAGTAGCCACATTGGTGAACCTCGTTAAATTGTTGTGTTGTGTGTCATGCTTTCTTGCTGCATTTGATATTTCGTTTATCAGTTTTAAATAGTTGCTGGATTTAAAACTATATATATTAGAAATTTTAAAGATCACACTGATTCACCCCCCTCTCAGTGTCACTGTGATTACAACAATTGGTATCAAAGCAAGGTACCTAAACAGGCTCAATCAGCTAGGGTGATCCCAGTTAGTGACATTATGGCAGGTGGTGAAGGTTTCTCCTCAAACAAGGCACCACTGTTTGATGAAACAAATTATGCTTTCTGGAAGATCAGAATGCAAACATATCTCTGAGCTTTGGGATTTGACATCTGGAACGTAGTAGTTAATGGTTACACAGCTCCTGCTACTGCTCCAACCGACAACACCGATAAAAAGGAGTTTGAAAATGATTCTAAAGCAAAAAATGCCATCATGTGTGGATTAGTGGACAGTGAGTTGGTCAAAATCATAAACTGTGTTTCAGCAAAAGATGTATGGGACAAACTGGAGAATATTCATGAGGGAGATGACAAGATCAAGGAAGCTAAGTTGCAAACTCATCGAGCTCAATTCGAATCACTAAAAATGACCAACGATGAGAACATAGAAGCCTTCATGCAAAGGGTAAATGGAATCACTAATTCAATGAGAGGTCTCGGCGAAGAGTTGGATGATGCTACTATTGTGAAAAAGGTTTTAAGGTCACTTCCTCACAGGTTTGATTCTAAAGTCTCTGCCATAGAAGAAGCTAAAGACTTAAATCATTTCAGTATGGATGAGATGCATGGTTCCTTGATGGCTTATGAAATGAGAATAGGAAAGTCTAATCCTATAGACAGAGAAGCAGCATTTAAAGCCCAAAAAGGTAAAGACACAAAACAAGAGTCTGAAGAAGAAGAAATTTCAGATGAAATGGAAGCAAATTTTGTCAAAAATTTGAGAAAGGGCAAAGGAAAGTACAAAGGAAAACTACCTTTTAAATGTTTCAACTATGGGGGAATTGGACACTTTGCAACCAAATGTCCTCTCAATGAGAAGGACAAAGGTGAGGAAACTTCACATCAAGAAAAGGGTGAATGGAGAAAGAAATCTAACTTCAGAAAAGGCAATTTCAAAAAGAAAAGCTTTATATCCAGGAATGCATATTCCTCAGAAGACGACTCTAGTGAGGATTCTGAAGAAGGAACAGGCGAAGCTCTATTCATGGCATTTGAAGTCAAAAATTCTGAAAAGGCAGAAATCTCAGAGAAGGAAGAAGGTATGAACTCTAAAGTGTCTGTTGAAAAAACTGAGGCTGAAGTTGATCTAGAAGGTGAACTAGTTTCTGCTCTCATAGAATGGAAATCTGAGAAGAGAAAAAATAAAAAACTGTCAAGGAAGCTTGAGGATGCAAATGACATTATAACAAGTTTAAAAATACAGACAGAAGAGTACAAGAAAATGTTCGAAGATCTTGAAGTTCAGGTGACCATGAAGATAGATTACTGCTATAAACTGGAAGAAGAAAATGTTGGTCTTCGAATACAGATACAAGAGCTGGATCAAAAAATTAGCTGCTATTACAAACGTGAAGAAAGTTCGATGAAGCTGGACAAAATTTTAAGCGATCAAAGACCCGCAGGTATCAAATTTGGTCTGGGCTTTGTTGAAGGAGAATCATCAGCCAAAAATGTTGAAAGGAGTGAAGACAAGAAACAGGTTGTTGAAAGAACAACTAATCAGGCAAAAGAAAGAAATGATGCCAGGCCTGAAAAGAGGACCGACAATGATGGTTTTACCAAGGTCACACATCAAAAGAAAAGAAAATCTATGACTCCTGCAACAAACCGGCAAAGACCATCTTTCAGGTTCAATCATTACTTTTATGGTTTCTCGTTTCAAATGTAATGCTTATGGACATAAAATTGCTGACTGCAAGTATAATGTAGGACCAAGAAGTTTCACTAGTAGAAATGCTTTTGCTCCTCTAATAAGTTATGCAGTAGAATGCTTCAATTGTCACAACTTTGGGCATATTGCTAGAAACTGTCATAGTACCTCTGTTTCAAATCAAATTCAAAAAAGAAGAGTTCAACCATATAGGGCAAAACAAAATAGAAATCATTCTGAAAGATATGTGCAAGAGTCTGAAAAGGGCAAATCCAAGCTAGAGTCCAATACCACGGTCAAAACAGAATGGAAACAGAAAGAACAACTCAGAGAAGAAAAGGAATCTCTAATAGTACAGACAACTTTCAAGGCTCAAAATAAATGTGTTCCATGGATTCTTGAAAGTGGTTGCTCAAGTCATATGACAGGTGATAAACAGAAGTTTGAAAAACTACAAAAATATGAGGGTGGCTCTGTAAAGTTTGGAAACAATGATGGAGCCAAGATAATCGGAAAAGGATCTATCAAAATTAGTGATGGGAAAATCAAGTCAGAAGAAGTTCTGTTTGTGGATGGTCTGAAACACAATCTGTTAAGTGTGAGTCAAATCTGTGATAAAGGACATGAAGTAGTCTTCAAGAAGCAGGGTTGTGAAGTCAGAAAAATAAACAGTGGGAAATTAATAGCAACCGGCTCAAGGACGTCTGGCAACCTGTACACACTCTTAGAATCTTCAGAAGGTATGTGCTTCATTGGACAAGAAGAAGAGAACTGGCTATGGCACAAGAGGCTTGGACACATAAGTTTTGACAACTTAGTGAAAATCAGCTCAAAACAAGCAGTGAGAGATATTCCAACCATTAGAAAACCTTCAAATATTGTCTGTGCCTCATGTCAGAAGGGAAAGCAAACCAGAGTTTCATTCAAAACAAAAGAGTACCACACTAGCAAGCCTCTGGAACTTATACATACAGACTTATGTGGACCCATGAGAACTCAAAGCATAAATGGAGACAAATACTTTATGTTATGTATCGATGATTATTCCAGAATGACTTGGATATTTTTCTTAAAAGACAAAACAGAAGCTTTTCAAATGTTCAAATCCTTCAAACATCTAGTTGAGAATGAAACAGGAAAAAGAATCAAATGTTTACGATCAGATAGAGGAGGAGAATTCATTTCAAATGAATTTTTAGAATACTGTGAAAATCATGGTATCAGGAGACAATATTCAGTAGCTAGAACTCCCTAGCAGAATGGTGTAGTAGAAAGAAAGAACAAAACTGTTCAAGAAATGGCACGCACTATGCTGGCAAAAAATAAAATAGCATACAGATTCTGGAAAGAAGCAGTTCACACAACAGTATACCTCCAAAACAGATATATGTTAAGGACTCATGAAAGCAAAACTCCTTATGAGTTGTGGTTTGGTAGAAAAGCAACAACAAAACATCTCAAAGTATTTGGCTGTAAGTGTTATATTAGAAATACTGATGACAATCTTGGGAAATTTGAAGATAGAGCAGATGAAGGTGTCTTTGTTGGATATTCTCCAAAAAGTAAAGCTTACAAATGTTATAACAAGAGACTCAAGAAAATTGTGGATAGTGCAGATGTTAAATTTGATGAAGGTAGGACACGGTTAACTGACTTTGAGGAAAACTACCCAATCTATGAAGATGTTTTTGAAGGAGATGAGGTAAATGAAGAAGGAAACAAACCTACAATTGATTCAGTTGACTTAATCGATGACTCAGAAGCACAAGAAAATAAGAAATTTAAAACTGGCAGCTGGCAGAAAAATCATCCAACAGATCAAATAATTGGAGATCCCACAGCCGGTGTTCAAACAAGAAGGAAAGTAATAAGTAATTACTCTCTTTTATCAAGCATTGAGCCCAAAAACATAGATGAAGCCAGCAAAGATGATAGCTGGATGAAAGCAATAAATGAAGAGTTAGATCAGATTGAAAAGAACAGAACTTGGGAATTGGTACCCAGACCTGCAAATAAGAATGTAATCGGCACCAAATGGATATTTCGAAACAAATTAAATGAAGACGGTCAGGTCATTAGAAACAAAGCAAGACTGGTTTGCAAAGGCTATGCATAGGTCGAAGGCATTGATTTTGAAGAGACTTTCGCACCAGTGGCCAGACTAGAAGCTATTAGAATGTTTCTGGCACTAGCAGTTCACAAGAACTTCAGAGTTTATCAGATGGATGTAAAATCTGCCTTTTTAAATGGGAAACTTGAAGAAGAGGTCTATATTGAACAACCGGATGGATTTCAAATTAGTGAGGATCCTAACCTTGTCTGCAAATTAAATAAAGCACTGTATGGATTAAAGCAAGCACCACGGGCATGGTATGCTAGGCTAGATAACTATCTCTCTCAACAGGGATTCAAGAAAGGTTTAGTGGACGATGAATCGTATGTAAAAACAGAAGGTGGGCATCTCATTGTTCTAGTTGTCTATGTAGATGATATCATATTTGGCAGCAACAAAGATGAATCTTGTAAAGACTTAGCAAATAAGATGCAGAATGAATTTGAAATGTCTATGATTGGTGAACTGTCTTACTTTCTTGGGCTACAAGTTAATCAAAATGAGGAAGGCATATTCATTTCCCAAATCAAATATGTGAAAGAAATGCTAAAAAGGTTCACTATGGAGGACTGTAAGCCAGTCAGCACTCCCATGACAATAGGCTGCAAATTGAGTAAAGAAGACAAATCTCCACCTGTAGACCAAACCATGTACAGATCTATGATTGGAAGTCTACTATATTTAACGACCACTAGACCTGATATTCTCAGAGCGACTTGCATGGTAGCTAGATTTCAGGCCAGTCCCAAAGAGACTCATGTGACAATAGTTAAAAGGATTTTTTGGTATCTCAAGGGCACCATGGAGTATGGGTTGTGGTATCCAAAAGGCAAAGACTTCACTCTTATATCATATTCAGATGCAGATTGGGCTGGATGTGTTGATGACAGAAAGAGTACCAGTGGAGGTGCATTCTATTTGGGGGACAGATTGGTTGCATGGCACAAGAAGAAGCAAGAGTCAGTTTCTTTATCTACAGCTGAGGCAGAATATATTGCAACAGCAACATGTTGCACACAAGTCTTGTGGATGAAACAAACTTTGAAAGATCTAGGTATTAATTTCAGTGAACCAATATCAGTTAAGTGTGATAACACCAGTGCAATTAACATCTCTAAGAATCCAGTAATGCACTCACGGACAAAACACATTGCTATAAGGTATCATTTCTTGAAGGAGAAAGTTGCAGAAGGAGAAGTTAAATTGGATTTTGTCCCAACTATAGAACAAGTAGCAGATATTTTTACAAAACCTTTGCCCAAGGAAGTA
This sequence comes from Wollemia nobilis, assembly GCA_028583015.1. Lineage (NCBI taxonomy): Eukaryota > Viridiplantae > Streptophyta > Pinopsida > Araucariales > Araucariaceae > Wollemia > Wollemia nobilis. The sequence goes on from JAQPPZ010007329.1 coordinate 413,461, forward strand.
TTTGAGTACCTTCGAAGCAAATTAGGAGTAGTCACACTTCCTAAGAAGTGACTAGCTACAGGGATCACTTTCTCAGGGGGAGCATTTGAGTATTTGACTATTCTTTTGCTCATGATCATAATTTGTGCCAGATGCAACAAATTGTGCCCGAGAAGTGTGAGGATGGACTAGGGGGAGTCTGCAGCAGCCCTTTGGTATTATTGACAAAGGGGGAGAAGAGTTACAGGAATGTACACAGGTGTTGCCAACAATTCCAAAGGGGGAGATTGTTGAGCAAGGTGTTGCAAGAAGTTTGTCATTGTTGTCAACACAGGAAGTTAGATCCAATGATGCAGTGGATAGACAGTTCAGGAGCCATTCAGATGCAGAGGATAGAAATTCAAAGGATAGTCAGATTATGTAAAGTGCAATTCCAAGAAAACAGAAGTGACCCAGTTTCAAAAATTCGAAGAAAAAGACAAGTTAGAAAACTGTCGCGATATCGCGACATGTTTTCTGTCATGATTTCGTGACAAGTCGGAGGAGAGAGAAAGCGCAATCGAAAATGTCACGATTTCACGACAAAAATGAGGAGAGAGAAGGCACAGCTGAAAATGTCATGATTTCGCGACAAAAATGAGGAGAGAGAAGGCACAGCTGAAAATGTCACGATTTCATGACAAAAATGAGGAGAGAGAAGGCACAAGGCAAACTGTCGTGATTTCGCGACATGCTGGAGGCCAAGAAGCTAAGTCGAGAAACTGTAGCGATTTCGCTACATGTTGAATTTTCGTTGGCCGAAGCAAGGAGAAAGTGTTAAGTGAAAAGTTGTAGCGATTTCGCTACGAATCAAAAGTGCACAAAGCAAAGGTGTAGCGATTTCGCTACGTGTCAAAATTGCACAAAACAAAGGTGTAGCGATTTCGCTACAAAAAACGTAGAACTCAAAGATGTAGCGATTATGCTACAAGTCGAAAGCACAAGGCACAAAGTTGTAGCGATTTCGCTACTGCATGAAGCAAGAAATGTACGAAAGCCGAAAGTGTCGTGATTTCGCGACAAAGATGAGGATGACGTCAACAAAATTGAAAGTGTCACGATTTCGTGACAGGCTGCAAGAAAAGCCTCTGGAAGCCGAAAGCGTCGTGATTTCGTGACAAAGATGAGGATGACGTCAGCAAAATTGAAAGTGTCACGATTTCGTGACAGGCTGCAAGAAAAGCCTCTGGAAGCTGAAAGCATCACGATTTCATGACAAAGCTGAGGATGACGTCAGCAAAAGCTGAAAGTGTCACGATTTCATGACAAGGTGCAAGAAAAGCCGTTGGAAGCCGAAAGCGTCATGATTTCGCGACAAGAATGAGGATGACGTCAGCAAAAGTTTGAAGTGTCACGATTTCACGACAAGAACGGTGGCAAAGCTATCAAAGGCCAAAATGGTCACGATTTCGCGACAACAAGGACAAGAAGGCGTACGGCTACAAAAGGTGTCGCGATATCGTGACATGTTATTATTTCACGGCAATAAGCTACAGGAAGGTGACAAAGGTGGCAGAGGCGTTTGAGGCCGACAAAGGTAAATCTGGGCCGACAGATTTTAGGGTTTTGCTGTCGACAATTTCTAGGGTTTTGTAGCCGACATTCTTAGGGTTACAGTCGATGGATTTTAGGGTTTGGCAGCCGACAAATTCTAGGGTTTCTCAGTCGACGTTCTTTAGGGTTTGTTCCTGAGATTTCTTCTATAAAAGGAGGGCTTCTTCGAGTTTGAAATGATGAAGTGTGAAGATAGTGTGAATGCGAGCAGAGTGATTGCGCAAGTAAAGTTCTTATCGAGCAGAGTGCGAAGTCGCAGTTAGAGTTGAAGCGAAGTGTGCAGATCATGATGGTGTGAATTAAAGAGCGCGATGTGCAGAGGTGGAGTTATGAGTGCGAAGTGATAGCGTGCAGACAACAGAAGTGAACGATCATCCGATTGCTGCTGAGAGTGCGAAGAAGTTCACAGAAGTGTCAGACAGTGCAAAGCGTGTTGCACAGAAGTAGCAGACGACAGAGAAACAGTAGACTGTAAGAAATAACATGAGAATTTTATTCTGTAATTTTCTTAATCATTATTGGCTTCCAAGTTGCAGCTTGGCATAAGGGGTTGGTGCCTCTTTCCAGTAGGTGTTGGTAAATTAGGAGTTGGTGCTCCATTCTATTTGAAACAGATAAAGCTAAGGGGTTGGTGCTCCTTCCAGTTGGTGCTGGTAAAAGTTTTTGTAAAGTTGTAGCTTTGCATTGACTGGATTTGGATGGTAGTCCAAGCAGTCGTTTTGAGGAGTAGCCACATTGGTGAACCTCGTTAAATTGTTGTGTTGTGTGTCATGCTTTCTTGTTGCATTTGATATTTCATTTATCAGTTTTAAATAGTTGCTGGATTTAAAACTATATATATTAGAAATTTTAAAGATCACACTGATTCACCCCCCTCTCAGTGTCACTGTGATTACAACAATCAGAGACCTGGTCCGAGTAACAGTACTAGGGTCAGGGTGAATGCAGTATATGAAGAACTAGAATATTCTTCAGATACCACTCTTGCAAATATTTGGTGTTTAGTATGTAATGATCCCCATGACTCACAGTCTTGTGTGATGTACCAACACCATGTTCAAAAAGCTATGGATCAAGCTGAAAGGAATAAAAATGGGAGAGTTAATATGTTATGGCACCCTAATCAAATCATGGTTGGAAAATAGGTAGTTGAGGAAAGCCCAATTGCTATTATGACAAGGTCTGGGAGGAAAGCCTTACAAGTAGACCCTAAAAATGGGATAATTCCAAGTCCCTTCTCAGAGGAAAGATGATCCCCTCCCTTAGAGCAGTAACACCTTCCCTATTCCTCAAGCAAAGGGAAAAGAGAATACAGATAGTCTCTCAAAGAGACCAAAAAAGGAAACAGAAGGAGACCGAATGAGATCCAAGGATGAAGATCAAGAAATACATAGGTTTCCCTATATTACAAAAAGATAAATATTAGAGGCCACCCAAAAATATAAAAGAAGATACTATGAAAAATAAAGAAGGCTGGAAAGACTCTCCTTGACTAAGTATGAATACAACATTGTTGAAGAGATGAAAAGGATCCCATCAAAATCTAGCCTGTATGACATTCTATTCATCCCTAGTCAGATTGACCTTCTTAAGGCTTATCTAAAAAAAAATCCTTAGAATAGATTAGCCACAAAAATCCTTAGTATACCATCAAAAAAGTAAGAAATGACACCTATTTTTTTAAAGAATAAACCTTCCCCTTTCTATATATACCTAAGAATGGAAGGTTGGATAGTCTGAAATTGTATGATTGACTCAGAAGCATCAACTATAGTTATGCCTAAAGCAGTATATGAGGATATGGGTATGGATTATACACTATCTTGTCCTGGAGTATTACAACTAGATGGAACACCTGTCAAGACAGTTGATGTCATTAAGGATGTATTGATGAGGTTGCATAGAGCCCCTGAGGTGACTATAGTTCAAGAAATAGTTGTGGTTGACTTAGAGCCCTATTTTGGATTGTGTCTTTCAAGAGAGTTTACTTCAAAGCTAGGGGGATGTATGTATATGGATTATTCTAGCATGGTAATCCCTTTCAAAGAAAAAGGATAAGGGTAACACCTAAAAAATTAGTAGCTTATTACATTGAAAATATTGAAGAAGATATGTGCAATATTAATCCTTTGGAAGAATGTGAGCTAGTTGAAAACATTGAAGAATTGGACATAGAATATGAGTTGCCTTTCAGAGAAGACTACAGTCAATTCGAAACTATTATGGGAACATACAACATCTCAACAAAATTAGAGAAAAAAATCCTTGCTATATCCAACCAGTATTTGATAGATAAAGAAACTTGGATCATGCACATTGATGGTGCTAAATGCCAAAATGGTGCAAGAGCTGGTGTGGTCCTACAATCCCAATCAGAAGGTACAATTTTTTTTTCTTACAAACTGACATGGTCATGTACTAACAATATGGCAGAATATGAGGCCCTATGTCTAGGATTGATACAAGCATAAAGTATGGGCATTAATATTTTAATATATATGGTGATTCTAAGCTAATAGTCCATAAAGTAAGAAATAGGTGTATCAGTAAGCACCAATACTTAAAATCTATAGAAATAGGGTATGGGATTTAATGGAATCTTTTGATGCCCTAAATTTGAATTTTATTCTAGAGAAAAGAATACTCTGGCTTATTCATTAGAAACAAAGGGAGCTAAATTCAACCCTTCTCTAGACTTTGGAATCAAGAAGGCCAAGGGAATTAAAATTATTTTTAGACCTACAGTACCAGACAAGAAGATTTATCGATAGGTTTTTGAAAGTGCTAAACAAATACTTGATTTTCTGGTGAGATAGGCATGCCTCTCCACTGTCCAAGAAGAGAATTCAGATGAAATTCATCAGCATGACATTATCAAACTAAAGAAAAATCATATCCCAAGAGGGTTGGTCACCCTTGAGATTTTGTTTGATAATGAGGATAGAAATAAGACCAAAGCCATGAAGCAGATGCCAGTCAATCCAAGGATCGAGATCATTATGAGAGAGGAGCTCTTAAAGTTATTAAAGGCTACGATCATATACCCAATAAAAAATTCTATTTGGGTAGCCAATTTGGTACCTATGATGAAAAAGAATGGGGATATACGCTTGTGTGTGGACTTTAGAAATATGAGCCAAGCATCCCTTAAATATCACTATCCTCACCTTTAGATTGATCATATCTTTTAGGTAGCAACGGGAGAAGAAATATTCTCATTATTGGATGGTTACTCTGGATATAACCCAATTTGGGTGAAATATGAATATTGGTATAAAACAACATTCACCACAAAGTGGGGTACATTTGCCTACCAGAGAATTCCTTTTGGGTTGTCCAATGCAGAAGCCACATTTTAGAGAGCTATGGACTATGCCTTTGGATCACTGATTAACAAGGCTATTCTAATTTATCTAGATGGCATGATTGTGTTTTCCCATGATAAAAAAGACCATCTGTCACACTTAGAGCAAGTTTTTCAAAAATGTAGAGAATTTGGTATTTCACTCAATCCTAAGAAGTCATCCTTTGTAGTCCATGAAGGAAATCTACTAGGTCATGTGGTCTCAAAATATGGCATAACCATATATCTAGATATAATCACATCAATTCCCGCTCTTCCTTTGCCTACAAATAAGAAAATATTACAATATTTCCTAGGCTAAATCAATTTTATCATGAAATTCATTTCTGATTTTGCACATAAAGTAAGACCTATATTTGAGCTACTCAAGAAAAATGCCGAATTCAAGTGGATTGAAGTCAGAAAATAAGATTTTGATATTATCAAGCAATCAATTGCAACAGCCCCAGTATTGGTAAACCCAAATTTTAGCAAATATTTTATTCTCTATGCATATGGAGCTGAAGAAAGTTACACCTCAGTGATCACTCAAAAATATGATCAAGGGGAGGAACATCTTGTGTTCTTTTGGAGCTAGAAACTCCACGATTATCAGGTCAAATACAACTTTATTGAAAGGTAAGTATTTGTTGTTATGAAGTCACTAAAGAAGTTCAGGCAGTATTTGGTATAGAGAAAGACCCTAGTATATGTAGTTCATCTGGATGTAAGAAGTTTTATACTTTAGGGTGATCTAGGAGACAAAAGAGCTAGTTTGATTACCAAAATTCAAGAATATGATGTAGAAATACATCCCACCAATCTAGTGAGAGGTAGAGCCTTATTTCAAGGTTAACAAAAGCTACAACACTAGTAGAAGTAACAACTTGCCAAGCAGTATAAGAAAATCAGGTCAAAATAATACAAACTGAAGACTCTTATTGGGTTGACCAGATGGTTAGGTATTTCCAGAGTGGAGTATGCCCCGTTAATATAAGTGCTTCCCAAAGGAGGATATATATGCTTCATGCCTTAAAATATGTATTACTACTAGAGGGCTTATACAAAAGAAACTTGTATGGAATTCTTCTAAAATTCTTAAAGGATGATTGGAAAAGAAGGGTCATGGAGGAATTCCATGGAGGGTCAGCTGGTGGACATAGATCAGGCAGGGTTACAACTTTAAAAATCATAAGAGCAGGCTATTATTGGGCCACTATTTTTACTGATGCTTTTAAAGTCACCTAGGATTATGACAAATGTCAGAGATATGTTGGAAGGACAAGGAATGCTTCATCCCCCCTAAATCCCATTCAAGTTGAAGAGCCTTTTCAACAATGGGGTCTAGATTTCATAGGGGTTATCAACCCCAATTCCTCTATAGAGCATAATTTTATCTTAATTTCCATATATTATCTTACCGAATGACTAGAAGCTATTCCTACCAAGAAATCAGATTAAGATGTTGTGATCAATTTTATGGATTTGATCTCAAGGTTTGGAGTTCTAGAAGCCTTGGTAAGTGATAATGGCCCAAATTTCATAGGATCCAAGTATATTGAGTTTACTAGTAAGTATTACATTACTCTTAAAAATAATTCCAATTATTATCCACAGGGTAATGGACTTGCAGAATATACCAACAAAAACCTATTAAGGATTTTGAGGAAATCACTAGAAGGTAATAAAAGAAGCTGGCACCTATTATTGGACCAAGCTCTGTGGGCAGACATGATTACTATTCATAATTCCATCAATACTTCCCCTTATGCACTAGTGCATGGAAATGAGGTAGTGTTACCAATCCATTTGGATATCCCAACGCTTAAGCTTTTCAATTTAGAGGAAGAGTCAAAAGAACATCTTGTGAAAACCAGATTGACACATTTGCTAAAATTAGAAGAGAATAGCTCAGGCATATAACATTTTTCAAAAGCATTCATTAGAAATAAAAGCATGGTTTGATAATAAGGCTAGATTCAGGAAATTCTAGGTTGGAGACTTAGTTCTCAGGTGGAATGTTGATAGAGCAAAGCCAGACAAGCATAAAAATTTTGATTCTTTTTGGTATGGTCCTTTCAGAATAGTAGATGCTAAAGAGTACAATGTATTCCAACTGGAAGATCTGGAGGGAAACATACAACCAATTCCAGTGACTGGTTTTCATATTAAGCTCTACTATGTGTAAGGAGAGATTTCACTGTAACATGTGTATATACATTGTATAATTATTTTCCTTCTTTCTGCACTTTATACTTTAATTTATTTATGCACTTTGTAATCAGATCTCTTGAAAAATATTGAAAAAAGAAAAAAAATTCCAAGGATGACTAATTATGGGTGAAGTACACAACAAAGTTCCATTCTGCACTTAGTTCTATGCAAAGCCTTCCGAAACAACGTGCGCTCTTGAATCTGCATCATAATACACTAGATCCTAGCAAAATGGTGTAAAGGTTTCTATCCCACACGAAAGGAGATTTGATGGTCAAATGAGAGCAAAGGTATTTCCAATATAGGAACCTTCCAAAGATAATATATGCCAGAGCAGAATTAAGATGAAAATTCATGCCTAAAATGTTCTAAGTGTTAGTGGACCAAAAAGTTTCTTAAGCCACCAATTTCAAAATCGAAGGGGAACCAAGTAGTAATTCTGACCACAACACGTGGAGACCATAGAACGATACTACATTCAATGCTAATGAAATTGTGCCATGACCTGAGAGTAGTTGAAGGGGTGTAGTGAGGTGGCAGTATAATTTGAAAATTTGACCAATGAAAAGACAAAATGCCACTTTTGAGACACCGAAGGGAATGATTAAAATTTGGAAAGTGTGCCAACGACAAGGTTGCACACTAGATGCATTAATGGTGGAGGATACATGCATTCCAAAAAATAAAATGTGATGAAAGACATACACGATGCTTATTTGGCATCTACTTTGCATCCCTAGAGTGATAAAAAGCAGAGGGATATTGAATTTTCTGCAAATCATAGGGAGAACAAATTCATGCTTCTGTCAAAATGGCCCCTAAAAAAACATCCACTCCAAAATAAGAAGAAGAGAGAGAAGAGGAATAAAAGGAAGAAGATGTCATAGAATAAGAGGAGCTGGATAGATCAGTTACAGGCCCAGGAGGGGTTCACACTTAGTTCATTTTTGTTTTGTACATATGCATAAGTTTTGTAATTTTTATTTTGACTCTAACAATTGTTAGAAGTAAGCAATAAAGGCATGAAGCCTATAGAGGTAGAAGAGCAACAGACTATATGTGAAGGCATATATTGAAATAAGGCCTTATAAAAGGAGTAGAGTTGTGTCTAGTTTTTTGAAGATAGTGGCGAGGTCTATATTTTTGACATAGTCTCTCTATGAGCAAGCAAGTTTTATATATTTTTGGCATCATTTCCATATGAACCTTTACTCTCTAGGTAGACTGTTAAAAATTTTAGAGAGTAGTGTTTATATGGAAGTTATTCTATAAAATATATTTTTGAAGATAAATATGTTTGACTCCGTGGCCCAATGGATAATACTCTAAGTTCGATTGGTTTTGCAAGCAAATCCACCTGAGAGGTGCCAATGTAGGCCCAAAATGGCCACATACTTAAGAAAATTTTGAAAATTTTGTCTAAGTGAGAAGGTCTTCATTCCGCACACCTTACAATGTATTTTGGAGTGGATCCATAATAAGAAGCATGAGTCTACCCGATACTTAGAGTATTTTCAAACTATTTAGTTGTATTTCTATGAATACTTAAGTAGTTATTTTGTGCCAAATGAATGGATTACTAGTTGTTAAAGTAATTGAAATCTGCTTCTGAAATTGATCTTTATTGTTAGGAAGTGCATTTTTGTAAAATCTAGATATTGGTGAATTCTGTTATTGGGATTATCATTATCTGGATATTGAAATCATTGTATACAATATTTCTTTGTGTGCTTTAATGAATGAAGAGTCATTTAATTTGTGATAATGTTGATCTGAGTCATGTATCGTTGGGTTAGTTTTTCAGAGCTTTTTTATGGTGGTGCAATGTTGTTATCCTATCCATCCACTATTGTTCACATTTCTCTAACCCTAGCCTTTTCTTACCCTAACCTTCAAACCCCAAGTGAGCATAATTATGTCAACAACCTACTTAAGTTGACAAGGAACCAACCTACTCTAGAGGTTGGATCAAAAACTCTATTTTGGTCCATCCAATGTTGAGTGTTGAGTTGCAGCTATCAGATGCAAGCCTAGATAGAAAATAGGAAGATAGACAGTCGCAGTATCGAGTGAAAACTTGGTGCAATTCAGTGCCGATCACTAACATGGGAGAGGGACAATTCATATAGGTTATAATAGATATTGAGAAATAATTAGGAGTATCTAAGGGAGAAGGAGGTTATGGAGGGGGTGATAACAAATAAGAGAGAAATAAGGGAAACTATCCCAAAGGAGGGAAAGGGATTTGAAGAGGATACTAAAATAGAGGATATCCACACATGTGAGGTAAGAGTGAAAACTACCAACCTATATATATCATATGTTAGCTTTTGAAGCTTCAATACTAATGTAAATCTCATAGGCAAATAATCACAAGATCTAATATAGTGAAGTTGCAATATAAATAATTTAATATAATAACAATACTCATAAAATAATCATATAAAAAATGTTGAAAATATTGCACATAAAATGCTAAAAAATATATTGAATAAAGGTCTACTAATACGAGCATAAAGTTATGCATGTTCAATGATAATTGCAATACTTTGTTATAAATATATAATTCTATGTGACTTCTCATATGTTGCACTCTTGACCTTCACACTTTTTTACAACTTTTATCTTTCCTATTTTAAGGACACATATGCACACTTACATATTAGACACGTGTACATTTACACTTATAACACTTGTACACATATTTACATGACACTTGTGTATTTCTTACACATTATTACATTGCATAAAATATTAACTCACAGTCTTATCTAAGATACAACCCTAATCTAATATTTATAATGATATACCAATGTGGTACATTCTAATGTACCAAATAATGTAATATTCTCCAAAACCCCCTATATTATATTATATTGACTACTATGCCTCCAAGCTCAGTCATACACTAGCCTAAGTAACCCCCAAACACTAATCAAATTATCTAGGTTTTTATGAAGTTGTTTTGCAAGTTGTGAAGATAATGGATTTATCAAGATGTAAGTTAAAAATCTAAGGTCAACCACTACATTAGATAAGATCCATATGTTAATTTCTTAGGTTGTTTGTTGTTTTATTTTTGTTCATTTTTTTCTAAAACCTAGATCATAAATAAAGGGAAAATATTTGGCTATATTTCTAGGCATTCAAAAGAGAAAAGCATATAGTTTGCATTCTAGGGTTAATTTTATCTGTGCATTCTCCTAAAAACCCTTTCTAAAAATAAAGTATTTATTTTATTTGCAAGTTAGGGTTTAGTAATCATTGAAAATCAAGAATCATTCTAGGGTTAGTCTTTGCTTTCCTGCATTTCTATTTGTCTTGCATTTTTATTTTATTTTCATAGCTTAGATTCTTAGAGAGGCCAAACATAGGTGCTTTTTCAATATAAAAATTAAACACCTTCATCCTAGACTATGATCAAGTCCTTAAACCATTCTTGGTTAACCCTTAGATCCCCAAGACCCCGAGTGTAGAGAATATAACACACTCTTGTTGTCACCTTAGCTCCCAGCAAATCCAGCCAAGAATTGTAAAAAACAAGGTAGTTTCCCCCCTCTAAATTTTTGGTGAACCTAACATGAAAACACGTCTTAGTGGCTAAGATAGGAAGCCTCTTCCTTTTGTTTTCTCTTTGATAAATTTAATCAAGACCTATAAATTTATTTTCTTAGAATTAGAAAACATTAAAATTATTTTAAAAATATTTTGTGTGTGTTTTTCTAGTTCTTACGTCCCCATTTTTCTCCTCTATCCTTTCTATTTCTCCTAATGTCTCCCAACCTTAGGAGTAAGAAAAGTATTTTATAATATGATATTCTTAAATAAGATGCACAAATTGATAGGGATAACCCTAATCTAGAAGAGGAAGAACATATAGAAACTAGTATTGATATTTATCCTCTTGAGGGGTCTAATGAGCACCTCAACTTTAAATCATATGATCATATTTATAATTTCATGAAACATCATATGGATTCCCTAGTTAAGGCTATGGATGAGGAGGTCCAAATTGAAGAAGCTAGGACATCTCATCCTCCATTCATTTCTCCTCAAATTATTCACACCAATTCGTTGTTTGAATGTTTGCATCATATGAATCCTTTTCATAAACCAACATATATTACTACTATAACCACCAAAATTGTGAGAATTCCATGAATTCCTCTAAGTAGTAGTGCATCTCAAGATTATGCTCAATTTCCTCCTCATTTTCTCATCTCAACATTCATGCTTTTATTCCATAAAATTTTAGTTATCCTCCATAGTAAGTTACCACATATCAAAATATGTACCATAACATTTCCAATACCTCCAACATTGGCAAAGTTCATTTTCAATAGCCTACCTATATCCCTACCCTAGGGAACCTAGGGGTATTGCACAACAACAATACCAATATCCAAATTTTGACAAATATGGTGAAAAAATTGGTCTCAAGAGTGGATATGATTCAAGTTTCACCTACATTTATAAGGAAATGTGCAATCAACACTTAGACCTTGTTGTCACTTCTAGGACCTACCCTAAACATTTTTTGACGTTAGTTTTACCCTTTTATAATGGAATACAAGACCCAATTGAACATTTAAGGATGTTTAGGACAACATGCCATGATATTATACATGATGACATGTTGTTACTAAAGATGTTCCCTAAGATCCTTGGTGGTATCGCATTGGAATGGCATTATCAACTACCTCATCATTATTTGAGGGATTTTTAAGAGACAACAAAATTATTTGTTCCACAGTTGAAATATTATGTTGAGAAAAATGTGACTATGAAGGATGTTTATATGTTGAAACAAGGAAAATATGAATGTTTTTTAAAATTCTTTTCTCATTGGAGAAGTTTAGTTGGATGGTTAAGATATACTTTACCTCCTCAAGACATGCTAGAGATATTTATAAAAAATTTACAAGAGCAAATATCATATGAATTGGAAACAACTATTACCTCTTTCAATTAAGCAATAGATCTAGTAAAAAGGGTAGAGCAAGACCTTTTTTTAAGATATTAAATTAAGCCAAATAAAGAAGAGGATAGGAACATAAAATATTAGTATAAGAACAAGCATGTAGTTGGTGATGGGGTAAAATATAGTAGACCTATTAATATTCTTGCTAACACCTTGTAAAATATGGTGCTTAGCCAATGTCAAAAATCCCCTCTAAGGAATTTCACCAGACTCAACATGCCTATGACAGTGGTCCTACAGACACTTTTGGAATCCAACATGATTGAGTTACCTCTCATAAGGAAACCTGATACCATGGCTAATTGGTATAATCCTGGTCAACATCATGAATATTATAGAGTGGAGGGGAACTAAATAAGCGAAATTTACGACATGCCTTATGTGTTATTTATTGAAATGTAAAACATGATTAAAGTATTAAAATTAAAAGTGCATAAAGATATAATCTACTGAAATGAATAATAATGTGCAATAAAAAATATATATTTCTCCTTGTATTTATAATTCCAAGCTTTTAATGGTTACAATACATCCCCCTTTGAGGGCTTTTCTTTGATACATTTCAATACTACAAGATACAAAGGATCTAATCCCTTCAAGGGTTTGATGGCATGCTCCAACATTCATTTTGCATCCTACACTAGAGATATAATTTTGGGCCTATCCTTATGTGCCTCTTAGCTCCTTCATCATATCTTCATATCTACACCTATACACAAAATATTGAAACAGATTAAAAGCATATGCATTTATAGATTGAAAACTAGGAAAACATAGAAAACATGCATCTAGAAACCATGAAACTTATTTATGATAAATAAAAACAACTTCAAATGACTTGAAAATATACTATGATACTATTAACATGATTTTGGAAATATCTGAGCATGAATTGAAGGGAAATTGTTAGCAAAAATAGTGACCATCCTTGGTAGGGACAACTAGACCTACAACAATGAAACCTCTAATTGGGCCATCAAAATAGCTCCAAATCTCACCAAATTTGAATGCAAGGCTAATATAAACATTCCTAAATGACCTATGGTGGAATTGAATCAAATTTACCTACTATTTTCTAACCGTCCCTCACAGGTGCAACTACCAACTGCTAACCATCCCCAGGTGGGACGGTTACTAATCTGAGTGGAATTTACCACCAATTCCAAAGGGATCTAGTCTAAAACTATCCTAGATGTTGTGTTGGAACATATGGTCAAACTACAATCCAATATTATTGGTTTTGGAATGGTTTTATTGGATTTGGGATACCCCTACAAGCACCTTTAGATGAAGATATTTTCAAGACAAGGTGAGGGTAGAATTGGGCAGCACTTCATGGTGAAAATGCTTCAACTCTTCTCTTTTAAATTGGGTGAGCACACCTCAATTTATAGCCCAAATAGGGAATTTGGGGTAAAGGGGCAAGTTCAAGCATGCAAGGCAAGTGCTACCACTTGTCAAAACCTTTGCCATGCATTGGTGAGAGAGGTTACCCATTTGGGGCCTCTAATTTGGAGTTTTTGGTCTCCATGATAGTATCCAATAAATTTTTGATGATTGGGTAGAGAATATGGTAGTAATTTATTGCAATTTATTTGCATATTTGAATTTTGGAGGGTCTTTTTAGGTACTGTCTCACCCAGGGATGGTTATGAGTGGTCATCCCTAGGTGGGACAATCACCATATGTGATCGTCCTAGGGTGGTACGGTCATAAGGATATGACCCTAAACCTCCCAAAACTGATGGGAACCTTCCCAAAAGTTCTATGGAGCTTTATATTACCTTAGAGGGTTGCCCAATAGGACCATATGATGTCAATAAGAGTGGCGTAAGTGGTGCATTGGCAGTTTTATCCAATTTATGCAATTTTGGTGTCTATAAATGCCCCTTTTTGGGACGTGATATGTGCAACAAAGTGCTAAGCAAAAATAGATGAATAAATAATTAAATGATTAAGGTTATTAATTAACCTAACCAAATTTAGATTCATCCATTGTGAAAAGAGCATATATTCTTGGAATCCTTGCTTTTGACATAGTTGAAGGATTAATTGGGTATACCTTTCAGCCACACTATAATGACAGTTTTAAGGGCTTGAGGTATACTAGGTTTTGATGCCTTGTGTTCTTGTAAGCCTTTACATGGGTGGATTCCCAAGGCTTCAAGGAGGTAAATCCCTATTTTTTTTGCTTATGCTGATTGCTTGCCCTAGCATGGGCTTGAAAATTTATCTTTTGCAAAGATTCTTTTGAATGTATGAAAATTACACTTTTGAGTGTTTTAGTGTTGATTTTATTTATGAAATAGTTATTATGACTACCCCATTAATAGATGAGTTGATGAGGGAATGACCAATGATAAATTTATGAGTTGATTGAAACATATGATTGAATTGGGATAACTCTATGTTTTACCCATGGTACTATATACCTGTTTGGAGGGGATTTTTGATCATTTTGATGAACATTTTTGGAAGCAAAAGGCTAAAAAATTCATTCCAGGGGGTATTCCAGACATATAGGCATTATTTGGAAATAAAATAAATAATTTTAAATCATACATAAATATTTTGGGTTTAATCTCGATCCCTGTTAATTTTTGAACCATTTTGCCTTATTTTTGGTGGGTTTTGGACCCTATTTTTGATGTTTTTAAGTTGTTTTGGTCAAATTTTTTGGTGACCATACCAAGGGGGGATGATTAAACTATTTATGACAATCCACGGGTGGTAAATCCATCCAATTGTGCATTCATCCTACCTAGGGGTGGTCGTCTTCTTTTTGAGCTATATAAGCCCAAAATGGGGCAAATATGCTCATTTGTGCATTATGCTTGGAGGAGTTGGAGAAGTGAGAGGTAGGAGCCATCCAATGGTGAGAGGGTTTAAGTGGAGCACTACTAAAATATCTACCCAACAACATGAGCCAGCCAGATGCGACAGGTGATGGAGCCGGTGCGAAACGGGTATGGAACACATTTCCTTCTCTTCTCTATTTTATTGTGTAATCATAATTTCTGCTATAATTTTTATAATACACACTAAATCATGGTTAATAAACCTGAATAATAGCATAATGTATGAAATTGAGCTCTTAGTTGTGATTTAAATGGTTTAATTTAGGATTTTATGCTAGTTTTTTTAATGTTTTTTAGGCTTTTTTAGGGCTATTTTAGGGGTCAAAATGACCCTATTTTAGCCATTTTTGGGGACCGTCCCTAGGGGGACAATCACTAGTGGTCATCCCTAGGTGGGATTGTTACCAAATTGGGGGCCGTCCCTGGGTGGGATGGCCAAAAACTAGGCCAAAAAGGGCCCTTTATTAGGCATTGTTTGGGTATTTTAGGGTCTTTTATGCATTTTTAGGGCATTTTTGACAAGTTGTTTACTTTATCATATAGTGAAGAGTTAGTATAGGGTTATGAATCTATTTTAGGTTGCTAGATACCTATTTACTTCTATGCATTTGTGATGGCTTGATTTCATTTTCCTGAAGCATGTTACGTGGTTAGATCTCGTGGTGAGCGACCACACCTATCTGACTGCATTGATAGATTTATGGGACCCTCGTACTAATACTTTCCATCTAGCTACGGGTGATATGACAACGAATTTAGAGTATGTATATCAGATACTGTGTATTCTGATAGAGGGGCATCCTATAGTATCTACTCCTACAGAGCGATGAGAGGTCATACTATGGAGGTATTTTGGGGCGCACTGGGAGGATGCAACAGTTGATATTATGAGTGGAGGGATATTAGTGGTATCATGGTTTCAAGGTAATGTGCTTAGAATTAAGCACACTTTATTGATGACATTGATCAGCAACATGTTACTACCTGAATCTTCAGATTCTAGGTTCCCATGGAACCTTATAGAGATGGTGTTCACTCTTGTGGAGTGTATAGAGGATGAGCCTATAGTGATCGTTCGGGGTCCTACGTTGTTAGCTCAACTATATGAGAAGTTATATGAGATATGCTCTCATGGGTGGAAGTGATTGGCTTGTATCTTTCTGCTATAGATTTGGGGTTGTCAACATATTATTATGGAGTAACCGTAGGGAATACCATGGACTACTCCAGAAGAGCTACCAAATAGGAATATTGGTTATGGGGTGCTATGGCAGAGGTCATGTGATATAGGTTGTATCCATCAACACGCTAGGGAATTTGAGCACTATGCGGAGGGTTTTGCAAGGCTTAGAGTGGTAGACATTTTATGGAGGCCCTATAGGAATTGTCCCACATGGAGGTATGTTGAGGCACAACTATGTCAAGTTTGGTGAGGTAGGTGGTTGATAGGGTGACATGGGATGGAGTGAGAGTACTTCCCTTATGATTACATCCTAAAATAGTTTAGGATATGCCAAGGTTTACCTAGGAAGCTGATGATCTATCATCATCATGAGGATGAGAGGACTCTAGCATGACCTATTATGGAGGCATTGGGAGAGGATTCAGATCTTGTGGTGGCAGTTTCTGATTTGGATGATGTTGGTACAATAGAGGAGTATGACGCTTGGTGGGTTATATAGTAGTGGTGAGGAGATGGACCACTAGGAGGAGATGTAACTTCTAGAGCAACGAATGCAACTAGGGGTGCTCTAGATGAGGAGGCTTAGTATGAGTCTATGAATGATGAGGAGGTAGACATAGGCGAGCAGTTTGTGCATCACCATGTGGTATTGGATAGGGTGGAGCTAAATAATGTATAGGATCCACTAGAATTTGATGGGGAGGAACCTAGAGATCAGGGTGTGCAGGTTTAGTTAGCAGCACGATATGCTACAATTATAGAGCTACAGGGTTATCTTAGTAGGGTGCAATGGGATTTTTTAGAGGAGAGAGTTCTACTATAGGCATAGGTGTAGAGTGCACATATTGATATGGAGAGACAGGTAGCTTTGATAGCTACTCTTCAAGAATAGGTTGGTGTATAGGGCCCTAGCCATGGGGAGTCTAGAAGTGGTAAGGTAGCCATGATGTAAAAGGATATGGTACATCTTCAAGGTTTAGTGGTGACCTATCAAACTCAGTGTTGAAAGGATTGAACCTATATGGATATGATGGAGGATGAGATAGTGTGCTTTAATGGGTGCATACCAGATTAGGAATTGGCCATTGGCTCATAATGTAGTTATAGGAGTGAGACAAGACAGTCATCTACATAGATGGGGACTCTGATTTCTACACAGAGGATGGATAGGTCTAGGAGGAGTAGATCTGGGGGTAGAAAGTTTGGAAGCTCACAAAATACTCCTACTGAGGGCAGAGGAGAGAGACGCGATGTTGGTCCTACGTGACCATGGCTAGTAGACTCTGATAGTTTTTTTTAGACTTTTTGGATTTTTGGAGTGTGAATTCAGAGGACTCACATTTATTACAGCCTACGGATAGCTTATGGACTATGATTTAGATTTTGGATTTTACATATGGATATATATGTATAATTTTTATTTACTCATTATGTCACCTTTTACTGCTTTATGATATGTATGCTATGCTATGCTTTATGATGCTTTTGATAAATGCCTAACATGGATGCATGTATTTATCCTATGATGTGATTTGATGATATGTAGATGTGTATATGCATGATGCAATGGATGATTTGTTTAATTTTGTATGATGGATTTATGATGGCTATTTAACACATTATATGTTTAGTAGTTTTTAGGAGACCCAGACACTCTAATTACCTAATCAAAATTTGTATAATAACTATGCAAGACTTTTTGACAAAGTATGCACCCACTAAGATAACCAAGGTAATCAACCTCCCTATGTGTGCATGTGAGTTCATTACCATGATAACACATAAAGTTACCCTAGTGCAAGAGGGATTCACTCAACCCATCTGTACTAGAGATCATTCTGCAAGTCTCATTATATTGAGTTTTGTACTTGGTTATATTAGACTACTAGGTAATATAGGCTACAAAAAGCTAGCTCATCCACATTCAAACATTTTTTTGCACCTAAGAAAGTTGCTTATGTGATAGACATATCATCATGCGTAAGGCTACCACCATTGACAAGTAGGCTATCCACCAAACCTATAATGAGGATCACTTTATGGTTCTCTAATGCTAAGAATTCCAAGGATTCCAGTTCAAGACTCCCTTATTTTCTTTTAATTTTGAAGTATTCAAGGGAGTTGTTCATTTTTTTTGTTGAGCAAGGGATTTTGGTAGTGGTGAGAACCACTGTTTATTTTTTCTTTTTTCTGGAGTGATAATAATCATTGTTTCTTTTTTTACATATTTTGAAGTGATAATAATCACTATTTAATTTTTATCTTTGGGATACTTGCCCCAGTGTGAGGCAAGGGAATTTTGGGTGAGGAGGAACTTGTCCTTTTGTCAATTCTTAGCATATTTGAACTATTCACAGAGGGGGATGAGCAAGATAAACATTTTTTCTTAAAGCAACCTAGACCACTTTGTAATTTCATCTTTCCTTGTGCTAGACTTGGATTTATTAATGTGAAAATGTGTTGGGATTTTGATGTATACAAGGTATAATCTAAGTAGGATTCTACATTATAAAAAATTATGATAGCTTTCTACAAAATATGAAAGGGAAACTAGATATGGCTGAGTGACCAAAAAACCTTAACTATGTTTTACTAAAAATGGCTAAGTGATGGGGATCAGACATATAATATGAGGTGTAAATATAAATGGTATATGTAATGTAAACAGGTGGTAATATTGTCATATAATAACAATGATTTTAACAGATTCCTAGTGTACAGACCTGGTGCTAGACATGTATGAGCAATTTCGAACGATGCATAATGCAATGATGAGTATACCTAATGCAATTTATATGAAGTGCAATGAAATAATATTTTGTGTTTTTAATGATTAAAATGATGTTTTTGTATTTTTGATATATGTATACACAGGTTTACCAATGGGCTTAATGAATACCATTGGGGCTTTTTGGGTGACCAAAGGACTTATATATGCCTTTGGGGTGTTTTGGGATGACCTAGACAATCATAGACTACCTAGGAACATTTTAGTTTTACCTAGATGGTCATAGAATTCCTAGGGACATTTTAAGATGACGAAAGTGCTTATAGACACCTTTGGTGCTTTTTGGATTGACCTAGACAATCATAGACTACCTAGGAGCATTTTCTTTTGACCTAGATGGTCATAGACTACCTAGGGGCATTTTAGGTTGACCTAGATGGTCATAGACCACCTAGGGGCATTTTATGGTGACCAAAGAGCTTATAGACGTCTTTAGGGCTTTTTGGATTGACCTAGATAATCTTATACTACCTAGGAGCATTTTAGTTTGACCTATATGGTCATAGACCACCTAGGGGTATTTTAGGTTGACCTAAATGGTCATAGACTATCTAGGAGTATTTTATGGTGATAAAAAAGTCTATAGACACCTTTGGGGATTTCTAGGTTGACCTAGATAATTGTAGACTACCTAGGAGCATTTTAGTTTGACCTAGATGTTCATAGACCACCTAGGGGCATTTTAGGTTGACCTAGACTATCATAGACCGTCTAGGGGTTTTTAACTATGACCAAAGGGCTTATATATATCTTTGGAACTTTTTGGGTTGACCTAGACAATCGTAGACTGCCTAGGAGCATTTTAGTTTGACCTAGACGGTCATAGATTACCTAGGGGTATTTTAGGTTGACCTAGATGGTCATAGACCACCTAGGGGCATTTTATGGTGACCAAAGGGCTTATATATACCTTTGGGGATTTTTGGGTTGACCTAGACAATTGTAGACTACCTAGGAGTATTTTAGTTTGACCTAGACGGTCATAGACCACCTAAGGGTATTTTAGGTTGACCTAGAGGGTCATAGACTGCCTAGGGGTGTTTTATGGTGACCAAAGGGCCTATAGACACCTTTAGAATTTTTTGGGTTGACCTAGAAAATTTTAGACTACCTAGGAGAATTTTGGTTTGACCTAGATGGTCATAGATCACCTAGGGGTATTTTAGGTTGACCTAGATGGTCATAAACCACCTAGGGGCATTTTATGGTGACCACAGAACTTATAGATGCCTTTCGGGCTTTTTGAATTGACCTAGACAATCATAGACTACCTAGGAATATTTTATTTTGACCTAGATGGTCATAGAATGCCTAAGGGTATTTTAGGTTGACCTAGATGGTCATAGACCACCTAGGGGCATTTTATGGTGACCAAAGGGCTTATAGATGCCTTTGGAGTTTTTTGTAACATTGATTACTTTGTGATTATAGGAGGGTGCAATACCTTGTGTACCATTAGTATTTGTGATAATCAAAGGAAGTGAGGAAGGTGTGATACCTTTAGGATCCTCAATTTTTGTCCCACCGTGATTGCCACTGAAGAAGTGACATTTACAGCACATCTTATGTGTTCTTTATTGAAATGTAAAGCATGATTAAAGAATTAAAAGGGAAAGTGCATAAAGATGTAATCTACTGAAATGAAGAATAATATGCAATAAAAGAGGTGGATTTATCCTTGTATTTATTATTCCAATATTTCAATGGTTACAATACATCCCCCTTTGAGGGCTTTTCTTTGATACATTTCAATACAACAATATACAAGGGATCTAATCCCTTCAAGGGTTTGATGGCATGCTCCAACGTTAATTTCACATCCCACACTCAAGAGCTTGTCTTGGGCCTATCCTTCTATGCCTCTTAGCTCCTACCTCATATTTGCATATCTACACCTACACACAAGAGATTAAAATAGATTTAAAGCATATGTGTTTATAGATTGAAAACTAAGAAAACATAGAAAACATGCATCTAGAAACCATGAAACTTATTTATGATAAATCAAAACAACTTCAAATGACTTGCAAATATACTATGCTACTATTAACATGATTTTAGAAATATATGAGCATGAATTTAAGGGAAATTGTTAGAAGAAATAGTGACCATCCCTGGTAGGTACAAGTAGACCTGCAACAATGAAACCTCTAATTGGGCCATCAAAACAGCTCCAAATCTCACCAAATTTGAATGCAAGGCTAATCTAAATATTCCTAAATGACCTATGGTGGAATTGAATCAAATTTCCCTACTATTTTCTAACCATCCCTCATAGGTGCAACTACCAACTGCTAACCATCCCTAGGTGGGATGATTACCAATATGAGTGGAATTTACCACCAATTCCAAAGGGATCTAGTCTGAAACTATCCTAGATGTTGTGTCAAAAAATATGGTCAAACTACTCTCCAGTATGAACAGTTTTACAATGGTTTTATTGGATTTTGGATTCCCTTGAAAGCGCATTTAGATGAAGAGGGTTTCAAGGAAAGATGAGGGTAAATATGCTATCAAAAGGTGAGGGTATAATTGGGCAGCACTTCATGGTGAAAATGCTTCAACTCTTCTCTTGGAAATTGGGTGAGTACACCTCAATTTATAGCCCAAATAGAGCATTTGGAGAAAAGGTGCAAGTTCAGACATGCAAGGCAAGTGCTTCCACTTGTCAAAACCTTTGCCATGCATTGGTGAGAGAGGTTTCCCATTTGGGACCTCTAATTTGGATTTTATGGTCTCCATGATAGTCTCCAATCAATTTTTGATGATTGGGTGGAGAATATGGAAGTAATTGTTTACCATTTCTCCATCCATTTTACTTTTGGAGGGTTTTTTAGGGACCATCCCACCCAGGGATGGTTATGAGTGGTCATCCATGGGTGGGATGGTCACCATCTATGACTGTCCCAAGGTGGGATGGTAAGAAGGATGTGACCCTAAACATCCCAAAACTAATGGGAACCTTCCCAAAATTTCTATGGAGCTCTATATTACCCTAGAGGGTTTCCCAATGGGGCCATATGATATTGATAAGAGTGGTGCAACTGGTGCATTAGCAGTATTATTCGATTTACGTGATTTTGGTGTCTAGAGGAACATGACAAATTCATGTAAGAGATAGAAATATGTGGTTCAGGAACATGACAAATTCATGTAAGAGATAGAAATGTTTATCAAGAAAATTTTAATAGACAATGGTTCCTCCCTTAATATATGCACTTATCAAATTTTCCAAAATTTTGGATTAAAAGAGAAGGGTTTAATTAAATATGACATTAACATCAAAGCTTTCAACAATGAGTTCCAAGAGGTCTTCATAATTATATCTCTCCCCTTTAGGGTTGGATCTAATATTCTATATACCTTGTTTTATGTGGTACCTTGCCCCATATATTCTAATCTCCTTCTTGGATACCCTTAGATTCATGTGATGGTGTTTTTCCCTTTTACTCTTCATCAATGTTTGAAGTTCAAATTTAGAGATCAACTTGTCACCATTTTAGGTGACCATCATCCTTTCCAATATTGTTCAATGGTTGAGCAAGATCAACCTATTCTCAATTTATGTCCCTCAATTTTTTTTATCTCACATCACTAAGAAACTTAAAAATATAAAGGTGAGTGAGGAACCACTAATCAAAGTTTCATCACAAGATCAGGTCAATCCATTTCTTAAATATCATCTCCTAAATTTATCTAAACTTCCACCTTCACCAAGTACTATGGGTTTACCTCATAAGAAGGGTGAAGTCATACACATTGGCACATGTATATTTATCTTTGTAGGTACAAACCTCAAAGAAAAATTCATGGTAGAAATCCTCTTTATATAGGGTATTCTTTTGCCCATTGTTATCTATCCAATAATTATCTGCTTCACAAGAAAAACTTGTCTAGTATGGGATACATAGGTAAAGGTTTGTGGCCACAATAGAAATGTATTCAAGAGTCTTTGGAAGTTGATTTTTGGCTTGGGAGATGTGGCATAGGATACATACACAATTGAAACCAATATTTGCCATTTTATGATGATGATAACCTTATTACTTGTGCTGAATATTTGGATGATCAAGGCTTGGAGTGGAATGATGAGGATGAGGGACCATATTATCCCATTGAATTTTTTTTTTACAATGTGGTAACTTTGGTTCATTCTAAGTTAGTTGCAACCCCAAGGTATTATGCTGAAGGGCATACTCTTTGTGACATGGATCATGAGGATATCCTACAAAAAAACTTCTTCTTTGATGGGTCAGTCACTTATGTTGTGCATGTCAAGTCTTCTAGTTCTCAAGAGGATTTTAGTTATATGTCTTGTTGAGTGGTATTTTCACCCAATTGTGAAAGTACACTCTCCCTTAGGATTTGGATTCCAAATCCCCTCTTGCAAAGAAGTTAAACAAACAACTTCTCCAAGGTTTCCGCTATATTAGCATTTGCATATGTTCATTAGTAATCTCAAATAACGATATTCAATTTAAATGCTTGGAACACCTCAGTGATTGCAAGTAACTGTAAACAAGGGGCAATGTTGGTTTATTTTACCATGAAACTTTAGTGATTGTTCATTGAACCAAAATAAATCAAATGTGAGTTGGCCCTCATATGACCACGATGTAGTGCTTTAATTCCTTCTATCTTGATGGTTTTAAAATAGATTTTATCTTGCATTAAATCCTCAATGATGAATAGGGTCTTCACATGTAGCTTCAAAATGTCACCTTAACTTATCCCTCTTAAATGAAATCGAATTTTCATCAAGATGGACAATTAAGTGCTTTAAGGAAAAGACCTTCAATGTAATACTCAAATTACCCCTCTTTCGTAAAATTAGAATTTTTATGAAGAAAGGGTAATTTTAGGCCCAAAATGGAAATTTGCCATAAAACATAACTCCTTCAATGAAATTGGAATTTCCATGAAGGGAATGTCATCATAGGCTCATGAGTGCAAAACAAAACTGGAAAAATGAAATTTGACCTTAAAATGGAAATTTTCTATTTTCGAATTTTTAAAATCTGTAACAAAACAGCAACTTCGATGAATTTTTAAAAATACTAAACAAGTCCGAAAATGAAATTTCAAAGTGCGTATTGGAAGTCTGAACTATAACCTACGCAATGGTGAAATCATTTTTAGATTTTGACATTTTTTTAATGTTTATTTTAATGTCTGAAAATAAGAAAAAGTTCTGAAATTAAAATTTTTGAAAACAGAAAATTAAAAATTTGCATCAAAATAATTGCTGAAAATGCAGCAATGCAAAAGCTCCTTCAGTTTGATAGCACCTCGTCCTGCAAAATCAAATACGTGAGAGTTTCATACATGCAACCTAGCCTATTTGACCTGCAAAACAAACACAATCAAAGTAAACTAGGTGCTGGCTCCTAGGGTTTAAAATAGTTCCCAGATTGCAGACATTCACATGAAATAACCCAAAAACAATGGCATAAATTTCACATACAAATCTGAAATTTGGAAGGAGAAACATAAAACAATTAAAATGGAGCATGCAGAAAATTTCTCATTCTTTCTTGCTAACAAGGCCTGAAATTTCTGAAGAGAAGCTTTGGCATTCAAATTATATTTCAAAGTTTTACATCAAAATCTGCCTCCTTTGGCCATGCCAAAAGTTCCAGTCGGCCATGCCAAAAGTTCCGTCCCTTTTACAACATTTCGATGGAGTATTTAAAATTGCAGGAAAGCTCTTCACCTTCGTAGCCCTTCGTTTCCATTTTCCTCCGTTTTGTTTTCCCCCCTTTGGTTTTCGCTTTCCCAAAACCTTCTTTCATTTCAGCTTCTGAAACCCTATGTTTCATCTTCTTATCCTTGGGTTTTACTAATTGCCTTTCGTTTTCCCTTTTGTCTCAGGTAGGAAACCCCATAATAATAACATGGGCGTTATATGGAAAATACGACAACTCTCTTGACTGTTTCGTGGTCACATTCATTTTATAACGCTCACAAGCACAATAATGCTCCTCCTGTCGTGGCGTTTTTACCTGATAATATCGCCTATGTCGGACTATCACCGCTTGTGCACCTTCTTCGGGAGTTAACCTGTCCACCGTGGCTTACACTTGTAAACGGTGCAATCTCCGCTGGTCCAAATTACTTACACTCTTCCTACAGCGCTCCATTCACCTTCGCATTTCGTCACCCACACTCTACATTACTGTTGTGAGTGATGATGTTTACCTTCGTATCATCTAAAAACTACGGTGATATTAAAAATCCCTGTCTGTGCTGCCACATGAGTCACCACGTCATTGCTGCCTCGAACCTCTAAACGTCGCTGCCAGAGTCTTTGTATTGCTTGGCCACCATTCTGTAATTGGTGCCACGTGGGTCCACTACGGAGCTGGCCCGCCCTGACGCCCTCGAACGTCGCTGCCGGAGTCTTTGTATTGCTTGGCCACCATTCTGTAATTGGTGCCACGTGGGTCCACTACGGAGCTGGCCCGCCTTGACGCCCTCGACCTCCATCTCGTCTCTCTTCGCGCGCTGCTTGGTCGGACAACCTGCAAAACATAAAAAACATATATTAAAAAAAAAAACAATAAGCTTTAACCCATTTTATTATTATATATTTTATTTTTTATTTTTTTATTATTTTTCTTTATTGAGTAAATACTTCTCATACATATACATGAAATCTAACACAGAATTAATCATAAAAATCAACAACAACAATGACGATAAAGATTGTCAACAAAAATGAACAAATAAAAGTTGTCGACAATAAAATATTGTTGACAAGAAAAAGTTGTCGACAAGAAAATATTGTCGACAAGAAAAAGTTGTCGACAAGAAAATATTGTCGACAAGAAAAAGTTGTCGACAATAAAATATCGTCGACAAGAAAATATTGTCGACAAGAAAAAGTTGTCGACAATTAAATATCATCGACAAGAAAATGACGACAATAAAATATCGTCGACAAGAAAATACTGCCAACAAGAACCGACAATAATTGCAAAACCTACGACAAAACGAAGGATTAGACACTAAAAATGAAATGCCAACACCCGGATATCAAAATGAAAAGGTGGGTCCCCAATTTTGGGGTGTGTTGTGGATTAGCCACAACATGTCTCCCAAGGGCTTTGAGCAACTAGGAGTGATCCATGCCCCACCTCCTTATGAGGATGAGTCTCATATTCTCATGGAGGAGACCATATATGTTAACATAGGTTCTGAGGAGAGCCCTAGAATCCTTAGCTTAGATAAAGCCTTACCCATAAACAAGCAGAGTAATTGACCAATTTGTTGAAGAAATTTCATGATATTTTTGCTTGGTCATATGTAGAAATGCCAAGGCTTGATCCCTTCCTTTTTATGCATCACTTGGTAGTGAAACCTAGTGCTAAGCTTGTTAATAAGAAACTTAGGAATATGCATCCTAAGGTCACCCTTTTAGACAAGGAGGAGCTCTAAAATATTCTTGATGTCAATTTCATAAAAGCTATAGAATACTCTAATTGGATCTCCAACATTTTTCCTATGGCTAAGAAGTTGGAAATGATCAGAATATGTATCAAATTTAGGAAAATTAACTTAGCATGTCCCAAGGATGATTTTCCTCTTTCCAACATAGAAATTATTATAGATTTCACTAAAAAATATGGAATGCTTTCACTCATGAATGGTTTCTCAAGATACAATCAGATCATGGTTGCCCTTGAGGATCAGGACAAGATAATATTTATTACTCCATAGCGTATATTTTGTTATAAAGTTATACCTTTTGGCTTGAATAATGTTGGTGCCACAGATCATAAGGCTATAAATTATATTGTTTATGACATGATGTATGATATTGATGAGGGCATCACATTCTACCTAGGGTTTATTTCTACTAATCCTAGGTTATTTATTATTTTTCTAATAATTCATGAGTGGTCAACTCACATTGGCTTTGTTTGGCCATTAGTTATCCTTTGCCATATGATATTAGTTGGTAATTATATTTGTTAGTCATTAGGCTAATATTAGGATTTGTTAATAAAATTAGATTTTTCTTCCTCCCTATTTCTTCTCCCATGCACTTCATGTGTGTTTGGCCATTAGTTGTCCTTCGCCATAGGATATTAGTTGGCAATTATATTTTTTACTCGTTAGGCTAATATTTATAGTTGTTAAGCAAATTAGATTTTTCTTCCTCCCTATTTCTCCTCCTACGCACTTCGAGTGTGTTTGGCCATTAGTTGCCCTTCACCATAGGATATTAGTTGGAGATTATATTTTTTAGTCATTAGGTTAATATTAGGAGTTGTCTAGAAAATTAGATTTTGCTTCCTTTATATTTCTCCTCCTACCCGCTTCGAGCGTTTTGTTGTGAGATATGAGGATATTATTATTTTTTATATTTGCTTGCACATATTTATCAAGATTTGGTATTAGAGCAATGATTTGGCCTCTTGATTGGTAAGAATTAACTTTTGAATTTCCTTGTCCCTGGCTTGTCTGGTTGACTTGCTTTGCAATTTTATTTGTATTACAATTTGTCCCTCATTATTTGGTATCAAAGCACCAATTTGGGCTCTTGATTGGCAAGAATTCACTTTTGAATTTCCTCATCCCTAACTTGTCTGGTCGAATTGCTTTGCAATTTTATTGGTATTGCAATTTTTGTTGGGCATCAAATTTTTCAAATTTATCGATCGACAAATTTTCAAAATTTGTTGTTTCCAATGATTTTTGACCAACAAATCGTTGGTTGGTGGCCCTCCTCAAACAATTTTGAAGTGGGAAGGTTATAATCTAAGTGGGAGGATTATAATCTAAGCGGGCTAGCAGGCTGACCTCTTAGAAGGTGTTGGTGGCTACGATCACACCTCAAAGAAGGTGTTGGCAACTACGGATGGATGAAGTGACTACCTAAATCATGAAGTGGACTATACAAAAGACTAATGCTACATGGTGGATAACAAAGTGGTTGAATGAAAGGCTTGACCACCCTAAGGTGGCCATTAAATAAAATAAGGGTTTTCCTTTTTGAAACCTTTCTTGGAATTCCATATTTCCCATGTGGGACTAAGGGAATCCATATTGACTGCGCCTATGCATCGCATAGTGTGGTCTGTGTTGAAATAACTATTCAGAGTTTTCTTCCAGTAACCAATGCCTGAGTGACCTATTACAAATCCTATGCAAACCTTTATCTTTTGATGAATTTGATGGATAGCCAATACTATAATTGCACACCATAGTTATTGCATTGTGATAAATATCCATAGGAGAGCCTTTTGTTGACGTCAAAACAAATATTGGTTTCGTTGATAGCCAGAAAGGACTTCGATGATTTCCTGCATGACAATTTTTTTTGCATGTGTCATAGGCTTGAAATCCATAGAACCTAGATGGGTTCTTTCTCCTTCCCTGAACGTTGCAGACTCCAGATATATTCTACCTATGTAGCTTTGTTTCCATAGCACGTGGGGAGATTGTCAAGCCTCGTTGAAGGACAAAATGGCTATTTTCATTTTTTTTGTCCGATGTTGTAACTCGGAGAAATCTCCTGTGTGTTGTAGGTTTCATTCACAATCTAGGATTGTTGTACTCATAGAAACATTGGACATAGCCCAAATCCCTCATTGTCATTGTTGATTTTATAATTTTTCCATTGTTGCAAGTAGTTACAAGCATAGTCATAGAGACAGACGAGTTTTGCAGATGCATTGGATGAAGGTGACATTCCATTGGATAGCGCAAAAGAGTGTATTCCATCTAGAAATCACTTGGTGAAGTTATTCGAGCACATCACATATCTGGTATATAGAGATCGGATTATAAAACTAGACACCTAGTGAATGTGTTCAACCATTATCTGATGACACCATTGTAGCATGTGAATTCCAACCTGGTTTGGATGGAAAGCATAGCAGAGACAGATCGCATTGGCATCACACAACGGGTTTTCAAATTATAAATGGGGCAAATGTTCAGAGAGCATATTTTGAAAATAATATTAAGGTATTGTTTTAATTTAATTAAAATATTATTTTAATTAAAATTAAAATTAATTTATTTAAATTAATTGATTATAAATGTTAATAAATTAAATTGAACATTTTTAAATTGCATTCTTTTTTGGAATTCATTGTAATAGCCTTTTTGGCTAGAAATCTTGGTTAGAAACCAATAGTCTATTGTAAATCCTATAAGGATTATACTTTTGCAACATTTTACAAATTATTTTTGCAACTACTTGTAATTTCCCAAGCATTGGGCAATGTTGTAATCACAATGACACTGAGAGGGGGGGGTGAATCAGTGTGATCTTTAAAAATTCTAAAACATATAGTTTTAAATCCAGCAGTAGTTTAAAGCTGATAAAAGAAATATCAAAATGCAACAAGAAAGCATGACACACAACACAACAATTTAACGAGGTTCACCAATGTGGCTACTCCTCAAAATGACTGCTTGGACTACCATCCAAATCCAGCCAATGCAAAGCTACAACTTTACAATATCTTTTACCAGCACCAACTGGAAGGAGCACCAACCCCTTTGCTTTATCTGTTTCAGGAGAATGGAGCACCGACTCCTAATTTACCAGCACCTACCAGAAAGAGGCACCAACCCCTTGTGCCAAGCTACAACTTGGAAGACAATAATAAAGATTACAGAATAAAACTTTCACCTCATTTCTCACAGTCTGCATATTTTTTGCATTCTACCGTTCTACGCAACACGATTCGCACTATCCGACCGCTTCTCTGTACTTCTTCGCACCTCTGCTGCAATCAGAAGATCGATCACTTCGTAGTCTGCGCATTATTACTTCGGACTTGAAACACACCCTCTGCACATCGCGCTCTTAATTCTCGAAGATTCGATATGCACTCTTCACTTCGTCACTAAAGAAATATCGCTTCGGCCTTAGCTCAAATCGAAACGACTCACTCTCTGCGCACTGCAAATTTTGCATACACACCTTATCTTCGCACAAGTCACCTTCCATCTTCAATTAGCCCTCCTTTTATAGAAGAAATCTTCAAGAACAATTCTTAAATCATAGTCGGCTGTAACCCTAGGACGTCGGTTGCAAACCCTAATGATGTCGACTTCAAACCCTAGAATTTTTTGGCTGCTTAAACCTGGTGATTGTCGGCTGCAAACCCTAAAAATGTCCGTTGTAAAACCCTAGCAAATGTCGGCTTCAAAACCCTAAAAATCTGCTGTAAAACCCTTGACAATGTCGGCTTCAAAACCCTAAAAACGTCGCTATAAAACCCTAGAAAATGTCGACTTCAAAACCCTAAAAATCATCGGCCTCGATTCAACTTGTCGGCCTCAACCGCTACTGCCACCTCTGTCACCTTTTTGTAACTGTTGCCATGAAACACAAACATGTCACGATATCGTGACACTTTTTGTAGCCGTACACCTTCATATCCTTGCTGTCACGAAATCGTGACCATTTTGGCCTTTGATAGCTTTGCCATCGTTCTTGTCATGAAATCGTGACACTTCAAACTTTTGCTTACGTCATCCTCATTCTTGTCATGAAATCATGACGCTTTCCGGCTTCCAGGCTTTTCTTTCAACCTGTCATGAAATCGTGACACTTTTAGTTTTTCTAACGTCATCCTCATCTTTGTCACGAAATCATGACGCTTTCGGCTTCCAACGGCTTTTCTTTCACCCTATCATGAAATCGTGACACTTTCAATTTTGCTGACGTCATCCTCACTTTGTCATGAAATCATGACGCTTTCGCCTCCGTACAATTCTTGCTTCATGCGGTAGCGAAATCGCTACACCTTTGTGCCTTGTGCTTTCGATTTGCTTCAACTTTGAGTTATGATCTTTTGACTGGTAGCGAAATCGCTACACCTTCACGTTGAGCATTTTTGGACTTGTAGCGAAATCGCTACACCTTCTTGTTTGTGCTTTTTCAACTTGTAGCGAAATCGCTACACCTTTGTTTTGTGCAATTTGACACGTAGCGAACTCGCTACACCTTTGAGTTGTGCTTTTTCAACTTGTAGCGAAATCGCTACACCTATGTTTTGAGCACTTTTGACTCGTAGCGAAATCGCTACATCTTTTTCTCTTAACACTTTCTCCCAGCTTCGGCCAGAAAATTCAACATGTAGCGAAATCGCTACGATTACTCGACTTAGCTTCTTGGCCTCCGACATGTCACGAAATCGTGACGTTTGCCTTGCGCCTTCTCTCTCTTCCACTTGTCAATCAATCATCTGACATTTTCAACCGCCCTTCTCTCCTCCACCAAAGACTTCTCTCTCCGAAATCATGACATTTTCAAATGTGCCTTCTCTCTCCTCCGACTTGTCACGAAATCGCGACAGAAAACATGTCGCGATATCGCGACAGTTTTCTCACTTGACTTTTTCTTCAAATTTTTTCTATCTTCTGCATCTGAATGACTCCTACACTGTCTGTCCACTGCATCATTGGATCTAACTGCCTGTGTTGACAACAATGACAAACTTCTTGCAACACCTTGCTCAACAATCTCCCCCTTTGGAATTGTTGGCAACACCTGTGTACATTCCTGTAACTCTTCTCCCCCTTTGTCAATAATACCAAAGGGCTGCTGCAAACTCCCCCTGAGTCCATCCTCACACTTCTCAGGCACAATTTGTTGCATCTGGCACAAATTATGATCATGAGCAAAAGAATAGTCAAATACTCAAATGCTCCCCCTGAGAAAGTGATCACTGTAGCTAGTCACTTCTTAGGAAGTGTGACTACTCCTAATTTGCTTCGAAGGTACTCAAATACTTCCTTGGGCAAAGGTTTTGTAAAAATATCTGCTACTTGTTCTGTAGTTGGGACATAGTCCAATTTAACTTCTCCTTCGCAACTTTCTCCTTCAAGAAATGATACCTTATAGCAATGTGCTTTGTCCGTGAGTGCATTACTTGGATTCTTAGAGATGTTAATTGCACTTGGTGTTATCACACTTTACTGATATTGGTTCACTAAAATTAATACCTAGATCTTTCAAAGTTTGTTTCATCCACAAGACTTGTGTGCAACATGTTGCTCGCTGCAATATATTCTGCCTCAGTTGTAGATAAAGAAACCGACTCTTGCTTCTTACTTGTGCCATGCAACCAATCTGTCCCCCAAATAGAATGCACCTCCACTGGTACTCTTTCTGTCATCAACACATCCAGCCCAATCTGCATCCGAATATGATATAAGAGTGAAGTCTTTGCCTTTTGGATACCACAACCCATACTCAATGGTGCCCTTGAGATACCGAAAAATCCTTTTAACTGTTGTCACATGAGTCTCTTTGGGACTGGCCTGAAATCTAGCTACCATGCAAACTGCCTGTAGAATATCAGGTCTGGTTGTTGTTAAATATAGTAAGCTTCCTATCATTGATCTATACATGGTTTGATCTACAGGTGGAGATTTGTCTTCTTTACTCAACTTGCAGCCTGTTGTCATGGGAGTGCTTATTGGCTTACAGTCCTCCATAGTGAACCTCTTTAACATTTCTTTCACATACTTAATTTGGGAAATGAATATGCCTTTCTCATTTTGATTAACTTGTAGCCCAAGAAAGTAAGACAGTTCACCAATCATAGACATTTCAAATTCATTCTGCATCTTATTTGCTAAGTCTTTACAAGATTCATCTTTGTTGCTTGCCAAATATGATATCATCTACGTAGACAACTAGAACAATGAGATGCCCACCTTCTATTTTTACATACAGATTACTGTCCACTAATCCTTTCTTGAATCCCTGTTGAGAAAGATAATTATCTAGCCTTGCATACCATGCCCGTGGTGCTTGTTTTAATCCATACAGTGCTTTCTTTAATTTGCAGACAAGGTTAGGATCTTCACTAATTTGAAAGCCATCTGGTTGTTCAATATAGACCTCTTCTTCAAGTTTTCCATTTAAAAAAGCAGATTTTACATCCATCTGATAAACTCTAAAGTTCTTGTGGACTGCTAAGGCCAGAAACATTCTAATTGCTTCTAATCTGGCCACTGGTGCAAAAGTCTCTTCAAAATCAATGCCTTCGACCTGTGCATACCCTTTACAAACCAGTCTTGCTTTGTTCCTAATGACCTGTCCGTCTTCATTTAATTTGTTCCGAAATATCCATTTGGTGCCGATTATATTCTTATTTGCAGGTCTGGGTACTAATTCCCAAGTTCTGTTCTTTTCAATCTGATCCAACTCTTCATTTATTGCCTTCATCCAACTATCATCTTTGCTTGCTTCATCTATGTTTTTGGGCTCAATGCTGGATAAAAGAGAGTAATTACTTATTACTTTCTTTCTTGTCTGAATGCCAGCTGTGGGATCTCCAATTATTTGGTCTCTAGGATGATTTTTCTGCCAGCTGCCTATTTTGAATTTTCTGTTTTCTTGCACCTCTGAGTCATCGGATAAATTATCTGCATCAACCGTAGACGTATTTTCTGTTCCATGCACCTCATCTCCTTCAATGACTTCTTCGTAGATTGGGTAGTTTTCTTGAAAGTTAACTATTTGTTTCCTCCCTTCATCGAATTTAACATCTGCACTGTCCACAATTTTCTTGAGTCTCTTGTTGTAGCATTTGTAAGCTTTGCTATTTGGAGAATAACCAACAAAAACACCTTCATCTGCTCTATCTTCAAACTTCCCAAGGTTGTCATCAGTTTTTCTGATGTAGCACTTACGGCCAAATACTTTGAGATGTTTTGTTGTTGCTTTTCTACCAAACCACAACTCATAAGGTGTTTTGCATTCATGAGTTCTTAACATGTATCTGTTTTGAATGTATACTGTTGTGTGAACTGCTTCTTTCCAGAATCTATCTGCTATTTTGTTTTCTGCTAGCATGGTGCGTGCCATTTCCTGTATAGTTCTGTTCTTTCTCTCTACTACACCATTCTGTTGAGGAGTTATGGCTGCTGAATATTGTCTCCTGATACCATATTTTTCATAGTATTCTATAAATTCATTCGAAATGAATTCTCCTCCTCTGTCTGATCGCAAGCATTTAATCCTTTTTCCTGTTTCATTCTCAACTAGCTGTTTGAAGGTTCTGAACATTTCAAAAGCTTCTGTTTTATCTTTTAGGAAGAATATCCATGTCATTCTGGAATAATCATCGATACACAACATAAAGTATTTGTCGCCGTTTATGCTTTGAGTTCTCATGGGTCCACACAGGTCAGTATGAATAAGTTCTAAAGGCCTGCTAGTGTGGTACTCTTTTGTTTTGAATGACACTCTGGTTTGCTTTCCCTTCTGACATGAAGCACAAACACTGTTTGAAGGTTTCTTAATGGTTGGAATATCTCTCACTGCTTGTTTAGAGCTGATTTTCACCAAATTATCAAAACTTATGTGTCCAAGCCTCTTATGCCACAACCAGTTCTCTTCTTCTTGTCCAATAAAACACGTACCTTCTGAAGTTTCTGAGAGTGTGTACAGATTACCAGACGTCCTTGAACCAGTTGCTATCAATTTCCCACTGTTTATTTTTTTGACTTCACAACCCTGCTTCTTGAAGACTACTTCATGACCTTTATCACAGATTTGACTAACACTTAACAAGTTATGTTTCAAACCATCCACAAATAAAACTTCTTCTGACTTGATTTTCCCTTCACTAATTTTGACAGACCCTTTTCCTATAATTTTGGCTCCATCATTATTTCCAAACTTCACAGAGCCACCCTCATATTTCTGTAGTTTTTCAAATTTTTGTTTATCACCTGTCATATGACTTGAGCACCCACTATCAAGGATCCACGGTACACATTTATTCTGAGCTCTAAAAGTTGTCTGCACTATTAAAGATTCTTGTTCTTTCCTGAGTTGTTCTTTTTGTTTCCATTCTATTTTAACTGTGGTGTTGGGTTCTAGCTTGGATTTCCCCTTTTCAGAATCTTGCACATATCCTTCAGAAGAAATTCTATTTTGTTTTGCCCTATATGGTTGAATTCTTCTTTTCTGAGATTGATTTGAAACAGAAATACTGCGACAGTTTCTAGCAATATGCCCAAAGTTGTGACAATTAAAGCATTCTACTGCATAACTCATTAGAGGAGCAAAAGCATTTCTACTAGTGAAACTTCTAGGACCTATATTGTACTTGCAGTCCACAATTTTATGCCCATAACCATTACATTTAAAACAGAAACCATAGAAATAATGATTGAACCTGAAAGATGGTTTTTGCCAAGTTGTTGCAGGAGCCTTGGATCTTCTTTTCTTTTGATGTGTGACCTTGGTAAAACCGTCATTGTCAGTTCCTATTTCAGGACTGGCATTACTGCTTTCTTTTGCTCGATTTGTTTTTCTTTCAACAACTGTTTCTTGTCTTTACTCTTTTCACATTCAACATTGCTTGCCTTTGGTCCATTTGATGATTCTCTTTCAATAAAGCCCAGAACGAATTTGATACCTGTGGGTCTTTGATCGCTTAGGATTTTGTCCGACTTCATCGAACTTTCATCACGTTTTAAATGACAGCTAATTTTTCGATCCAGCTCTTGTATCTGTATTCGAAGACTAACATTTTCTTCTTCCAATTTGCAACAGTAATCTATCTTCATGGTTACCTGTACTTCAAGATCTTCGGACATTTTCTTGTACTCCTCTGTCTGTGTTTTTAGACTGGCTATAATGTCATTTGCATCCTCAAGCTTCCTTAACAATTTTTTATTCTTTCTTTTCTCAGATTTCCATTCCATAAGAGCAGAAACCAGCTCACCTTCTAAATCAACTTCAGCCTCACCTATTTCAATAGATACTTCAGAGTTCATTCCTTCTCTCTTTTGTGTGTTTTCTGCCTCTTCTGATTCTTCTACTTCAAACGCCATAAAGAGAGCCTCACCTGTTCCTTCTTCAGAGTCTTCACTAGAACTGTCCTCTGAAGATTCTGCATTTCGGGAGATAAAGCTTTTCTTTTTGAAATTGCCTTTTCTGAAGTTTGTTTTCTTCCTCCATTCACTTCTTTCTTGATGCTGAGTTTCTTCACCTTTGTTCTTGTCATTGAGAGGACATTTGATAGCAAAGTGTCCAATGCCTCCACAATTGAAACATTTAAAAGGTAGCTTTCCTTTGTATTTTCCTTTTCCTTTTCTCAACTTTTGACAAAATTTGCTTCCATTTCATCTGAAGCATCCTCTTCTTGAGACTCTTGTTTTGTGCTTTTGCCTTTTAGGGCTTTGAAAGCTGCTTCTCTGTCTGTGGGATTAGACCTTCCTATTCTCATTTCAAAAGCAGTCAAAGAACCATGCATCTCATCCATACTAAAACTATTTAGATCTTTGGCTTCTTCTATGGCTAGAGACTTTAGAATCAAATCTAGGAGGGAGCGATCTTAATACCTTTTTCACGATAGCAGCATCGGTTAATTCTTCGTCGAGACCTCTGATTGAATTGGTGATCCCATTGACTCTTTGCATGAAGGTCTCTATGTTCTCATCATTGTCCATCTTTAAAGATTCGTATTGAGCTCGATGTGCTTGAAGCTTGGCCTCCTTGATCCTATCATCTCCTTCATGGATGTTCTCTAGTTTATCCCATATATCTTTTGCTGATTCACAATTTATGACCTTGACTAGCTCACTGTCCACTAGTCCACACATGATGGCATTTTTTGCTTTTGAATCATATTCAAATGCCTTTTTACCAGCAGTGTCTATTGGAGCGGTGGCAGGAGCTTTGTAACCATTAACTACTGCACCCCAGATGTCAAAACCCAAAGCACTAAGATATGTCTGCATTCTAATTTTCCAGAACGCATAGTTAGTCCCATCAAACAATGGTGCTTTGTTCGAGGAGAAACCTTCACCACTTGCCATTGCGTAACTTCCAAGATCACCTTAGCTGTTTAAGCCTGTTCAGGTACTTGGCTCTGATACCAATTGTTGTAATCACAATGACACTGAGAGGGGGGGTGAATCAGTGTGATCTTTAAAAATTCTAAAACATATAGTTTTAAATCCAAAGCAGTTTAAAGCGATAAAAGAGATATCTAAATGCAGTAAGAAAGCATGACACATAACACAGTAATTTAACGAGGTTCACCAATGTGGCTACTCCTCAAAATGACTGCTTGGACTACCATCCAAATCCAGCCAATGCAAAGCTACAACTTTACAATATCTTTTACCAGCACCAACTGGAAGGAGCACCAACCCCTTTGCTTTATCTGTTTCAGGCAGAATGGAGCACCAACTCCTAATTTACCAGCACCTACTGGAAAGAGGCACCAACCCCTTGTGCCAAGCTACAACTTGGA
This sequence comes from Wollemia nobilis, assembly GCA_028583015.1. Lineage (NCBI taxonomy): Eukaryota > Viridiplantae > Streptophyta > Pinopsida > Araucariales > Araucariaceae > Wollemia > Wollemia nobilis. Next base: position 450,651 of record JAQPPZ010007329.1, read on the forward strand.
AGACAATAATAAAGATTACAGAATAAAACTTTCACCTCATTTCTCACAGTCTGCTATTTTTTTGCATTCTGCTGCTTCTGCGCAACACGATTCGCACTATCCGACCGCTTCTCTGTACTTCTTCGCACTCTCTGCTGTAATCAGAAGATCGATCACTTCTACAGTCTATGCATTATTACTTCGGACTTGAAACACACCCTCTGCACATCGCGCTCTTAATTCTCGAAGATTCGATATGCACTCTTCACTTCGTCACTAAAGAAATATCGCTTCGGCCTTAGCTCAAATCGAAATGACTCACTCTCTATGCACTGCAAATTTTGCATACACACCTTATCTTCGCACAAGTCACCTTCCATCTTCAATTAGCCCTCCTTTTATAGAAGAAATCTTCAAGAACAATTCTTAAATCATAGTCGGCTGTAACCCTAGGACGTCGGCTGCAAACCCTAATGATGTCGACTTCAAACCCTAGAATTTTTTGGCTGCTTAAACCTGGTGATTGTCGGCTGCAAACCCTAAAAACGTCCACTATAAAACCCTAGCAAATGTCAGCTTCAAAACCCTAAAAACGTCCACTGTAAAACCCTTGACAATGTCGGCTTCAAAACCCTAAAAACGTCCGCTGTAAAACCCTAGAAAATGTCGGCTTCAAAACCCTAAAAATCGTCGGCCTCGATTCAACTTGTCGGCCTCAAACGCTACTGCCACCTCTGTCACCTTTTTGTAACTGTTGCCATGAAACACAACCATGTCACGATATCGCGACACTTTTTGTAGCCGTACACCTTCATATCCTTGTTGTCGTGAAATCATGACCATTTTGGCCTTTGGTAGCTTTGCCATCGTTCTTGTCGTGAAATCGTGACACTTCAAACTTTTGCTTACGTCATCCTCATTCTTGTCATGAAATCATGACGCTTTCGGCTTCCAGCGGCTTTTCTTTCACCCTGTCATGAAATCGTGACACTTTCATTTTTGACGTCATCCTCAGCTTTGTCACGAAATCATGACGCTTTCGGCTTCCAACGGCTTTTCTTTCACCCTATCATGAAATCGTGACACTTTCAATTTTGCTGACGTCATCCTCAGCTTTGTCATGAAATCGTGACGCTTTCGGCCTCCGTACAATTCTTGCTTCATGCGGTAGCGAAATCGCTACACCTTTGTGCCTTGTGCTTTCGACTTGCTTCAACTTTGAGTTCTGATCTTTTGACTGGTAGCGAAATCGCTACACCTTCACGTTGTGCATTTTTGGACTTGTAGCGAAATCGCTACACCTTCTTGTTTGTGCTTTTTCAACTTGTAGCGAAATCGCTACACCTTTGTTTTGTGCAATTTGACACGTAGAGAACTCGCTACACCTTTGAGTTGTGCTTTTTCAACTTGTAGCGAAATCGCTACACCTATGTTTTGAGCACTTTTGACTCGTAGCGAAATCGCTACATCTTTTTCTCTTAACACTTTCTCCCAGCTTCGGCCAGCGAAAATTCAACATGTAGCGAAATCGCTACAGTTACTCGACTTAGCTTCTTGGCCTCCGACATGTCACGAAATCGTGACAGTTTGCCTTGCGCCTTCTCTCTCTTCCGACTTGTCGTGAAATCGTGACATTTTCCCTTCTCTCTCCTCCGACTTGTCACGAAATCGTGACATTTTCAACTGCGCCTTCTCTCTCCTCCGACTTGTCGCGAAATCGTGACATTTTCGATTGCGCCTTCTCTCTCCTCCGACTTGTCGCGAAATCGTGACATTTTCAACTGCGCCTTCTCTCTCCTCCGACTTGTCATGAAATCGTGACATTTTCGAATGCGCCTTCTCTCTCCTCCGACTTGTCGCGAAATCGCGACAGAAAACATGTCGCGATATCGCGACAGTTTTCTCACTTGACTTTTTCTTCGAATTTTTTCTATCTTCTGCATCTGAATGACTCCTACACTGTCTGTCCACTGCATCATTGGATCTAACTGCCTGTGTTGACAACAATGACAAACTTCTTGCAACACCTTGCTCAACAAGGCAAGACTTGTAATTGCCTAAGAGGCAACAAATTGTAAGCCTTTTTGTGGCTTATTGTGCTTGGAACTCATAGCACTCTTGTAATTGCCCTGCAAGGCAAATTTTGTAACTCTTTTTGAGAAGAGTTTTTGTAGCCCTCCTAGATTACACCAGAGGTCAGATGGCTACTAATTTGGCAAAACAAGTGGTCGCCATAGCTGAAGTTGTCAGTCTCTTGGTTTACAAGGTTCAAAACATGACTGGACCTAGTTCCCCTAGTCCACTTCATGAACCTCAACCTCAAATCAAATGTGAGGTTAGTATTTATAATGGCTCTCAATATCCAGATGTCCTTAATAGATGGATTCTCAACATGGATACCTCGTTTTACTACAACAAAATTAAAAAATATGACCAAGTTGCTTTTGTAAAATTAGAAATTTTTGGCATTGCTAAAGTTTTGGTACAAGATCATCAAAGCACTTAGGATACCATAGACACTTGGGATGATTTGGTCCAAGCATTGAAGGATACATTCTATCCTTCCAATTTTTGTAAGGATTTGGATTTCCAATGGCTTTATCTAAGGCAAGGACACAACATGAGTGTTCAATATTACATTGGAAAGTTCAATAAATTGAGGATTCTCAATAGCATCCTTGATCCCACTCCTAAGATTATCAACAAGTTTAAGAGTGGTTTACAATATCAACTCTTTAAAGTGTTGAAATATGCACCTTGTGCCACTTTGAATTAGGTTTATAATAAGGCACAACTAGAGGAAGATAAAATTGCTTTGAAGTTAGGGACCTCATCCAAAGCACCAAAATAAGGGCCACCATAGCAACAACACTAGTCTGACAAAGCTTCAACAAATTCTTCTTCTTCTACTACTTCTCCTTCTTCTTCTTCCCATTATTATAATGGAAAAAAAAATTGTAATCATTGTAATAAATGAGGACACAATGAAGTTGAGTGCTTCAAAAAGAAGAGAAATTTGCTTGCACAACCTCAATAGGAGGCACCACAATATGGGCCCATTGATTGTGTAGGAGAAGATATGGTGTATCCATAACTTCAAGGGAAACTAAACCAAGTGACCCTCCTGCATCGACAAAAACATAGAGACAATTTGTTCCTCACATGTGCACATCTTCTTCCCAACTTTTTTGTGAGTTGCATCTTTGACAATGGCTCCATGACCAATCTCATCTCTCAATATGTGGTTTATCATCTCAAATTTCTAGTCAAACCCCATCCTTATCCCTATTCACTTGGTTGGAAGGATGAGGGAACTACCTCAACAATCACAAAATATTATACTTTATCATTTGCCCTTGGTCCACACTATGTGGATCGAGTCACCTATGACGTGACTCCCATGGACTTGTATGGAATGATTCTCAACCAAAATTATCAATATGATAAGCGAGCTTCATATGATGCTTATCATAAAACCTATTCTTTGCATCATCAGAGTAAGAGTTTTCTTATATGTAATCTTCCACATACATAATTCTTGGGGTCTTCCCCAAGGATTTCTTTAGTTTCATGGCCAAAGGACCTTCGTCCTTCTATTCCTAAGGAGGTCATTCCTCCTCCAAAATTAGTTTCTCCTCCTATTTCTCATCTTGCTCCTCCTGTTGTTCCACATCGAGTACTACAATGACCTCTTTTGATGTCATTTTCTCAAGTTTTAGATGTTCAACAGCCTTCATAGATCCAACAATAGGTCCTTACTCCTTGTCATCATATTTCATTTGGCAAGGGAGTTCTCTCAATGTTGTATCTCTACACCAACATCCCATGGCTTCCAGGATGTTCTTTTGCCTAGTTATGAGCCTTCATTGCAACGTTTGGTGAGTTTAGATTCCACTCATATTGTAAAAGTATTGGAGTCCAATGCTTCTTGAGTGGGGAGGTATGATGAGGGCATCACATTCTACCTAGGGTTTATTTCTACTAATCCTAGGTTATTTATTATTTTCTAATAATTTGTGAGTGGTCAACTCACGTTGGCTTTGTTTGGCCATTAGTTGGCCTTCGCCATAGGTTATTAGTTGGCAATTATATTTGTTAGTCGTTAGGCTAATATTAGGAGTTGTTAAGCAAATTAGATTTTTATTCCTCCCTATTTCTCCTCTTACCTACTTCGAGTGTGTTGTTGCGAGATATGAGAAAATTATTTTTGTGGGGATTTCCTTACACCTATTTAAGCAAGATTTGTGAATACAATATTTAGCTTTTATTTTTATTAATCTTTGTTTCTCATTAGATATTCTAGTGGATTATGTGGATGACCTTCTAGGGCATTCCATACATCGAAAGGATCATTTTCATGACCTAAGATGAATATTTGAAAGGATTAGGTAGTTTAGGGTTTATCGTAAGCCCTCCAAATGTGTGTTTGGAGTCACATTTGGCAAGTTGTTAGGTTTCATCATCTATGTGAGGTATTTAAGTAGACCCATCTAAGATAGTGGCTATCAATGGGATACCTCCTCCCTATACCCTAATCAAGTTATGTAGCTTTCAAGGTAGACTTCAAGATATTCATCAGTTCATAGCTCAGTTAGTCGATAAGTGTCAGCCCTTTCTTAAGTTTCTTAAGAAATATGTCATGTTCCAATGGGATTCTGAATATCAATAAGATTTTGATAAACTCAAAAGGTATCTCATTTCCTTGCCTATCTTAATTCCTTCTAGACTAGATAAGTATTAGATGCTTTACATAGTAGCCATCACTCATACTTTGGGATCCTTGTTGGATCAACACAATTATCAAAACAAATAGCAAGCTATCTATTATATTAATAGAACTTTGATTAGGTATGAAACTTGGTATACCCCTTTAAATAAGCTTTACCTTATTGTAGTATTTACTTCCTAGAAGTTAAGACACTACATGCTCAAACATAATATACTAGTTGTTACAAAGTTTTATATTTTATGCTACTTAATGTCTAAGCACCACCTTTCAAGTCAAGTCGTTAAATGGTTTTTAGCCCTTAGTGAGTTGAACTTAACCTTATTAGATTAGAATGCTATCAAGGGTTAGGTAATTTCTGAATAGCTAGCCTCTAATCCCTTAGAGTTAGCCCATCGCTTAGTCATCAAGTTTCTTGATGAGTGCCTTAGTGTAGAATCCAAAGAGCCAAAGTCTTAGACTTTATTTTTTATGGATCTCGATGCTTAAAATGTGCTAGTGTTGGAATTGTTCTAGTTACTCCACAAAAACAACTTATTTATCTTTCCTTCAATAATTGTTTCTCTTACATGAATAGTACTATAGAGTATGATGTCTTGATACTTGTTCTTAGAGAAACCTTAGCCTTGAATATTAGTCATTTTAGTATTTGGTGACTCTCAAATTGTATTCAATAATATTAGCGATGTTTATCAGACTTTGAAGGATAATATAAAACCTTACAAAGATATTATCACCAATATTTTATCCATGTTTGATCGAGTAACCAAAGAGTATGTTCCTAGATCCTACAACCATCATGCATATGCCATGGCTACTACTGCATCCTTATTTCCCTTGGATTTGTAATATTATTAAACATCAATTATCATTAGATTACTCTAGGAGCCTATGTAACTTGGTTATAGTCTTATTACATTAGATGTTTTTACCATCGGAGCTTTCCCATATGAGCCATGGTATAATGAAATTTTTAATTTCCTTAAGGATGGTTTGATTCCTAATGTTTTAGATCACAATTAGTGTAAGTTTTTGTGAAAAAGAGAATTTCAATTCATTATAATTGGAAATACTTTATATCAAAATTCTTTTGAAGGCATCCTCTTGTAATGCCTTAACTTTGATGAAGCCCAACTAGCTCTTAGTGAGGTTCATGAAGAATCATGTGGAGGCCATTTTAGCAGTAATTTCATTTACAAGAAGCTCCTTTAGATGGGGTACTCTTGGCCTTACATGGATAAATATGCATGTGATCATTTTTATGCTACGACAAGTGTCAACGCTATGACAATCTTGTTCATGCTCCTTCTCAAAACCTTCAGGCCATTTCTTCTCCTTGGTCATTTTATGAAGTTGTTTTGCAGGTTGTGAAGCTATTGGATTTAACAAGATGTAATTTAAAAAGATAAGGTCAACCACTAGATTAGATAATATCCATAAGTTAATTTCTTAGGTTGTTTGTTGTTTTCTTTCTATCCATTTTTTTTCCAAACCTAGATCATAAATAAAGAAAAAATATTTGGTTATATTTCTAGGCATTCAAAAGAGAAAAACATATAGTTTGCATTCTAGGTTAATTTTATTTGTGCATTCTCCTAAAATCCATTTCTAAAAATAAAGGATTTATTTTATTTGCAAGTTAGGTTTTAGTAATCATTGAAAATCAAGAATCATTCTAGGGTTAGTCTTTTCTTTCTTTCATTTCTATATGTCTTGCATTTTTCTTTTATTTTTCATAGCTTATATTCTTAGAGAGGCTAAAAATAGGTACTTGGTCAATATAAAAATTAAAAACCTTCATCCTATACTATGAGCAAGTCCTTAAACAATTATTGGTGAACCCTTCTATCCCCAAGCCCCCGAGTGTAGATAATATAACACACCCTTGTTGTCACCTCGGTTCCCAATGAATCCAATCAAGAATCATACATGATAAGGTAGTTTTCCCCCTCTAAATTTTTGGTGAACCTAACGTGAAAACACATCTTAGTGGCCAATATAGGAATATTCTTCCTTTTATTTTTTGTCTTTGAAAATTTTAATCAAGACCACTAAATTTATTTTCTTAGAATTAGAAAATATTTAAAATATTTTGTGTGTGTGTTATTCTATTTTTTATATCTCCATTTTTCTCTTCTACCTTTTCTCTTTATCCTAATGGCTCCCAACCTTAGGAGTAAGCAAAATATTTTAGAATATGAGATTCTTCAAGAAGATGACCAAATTGATAGGGATAACTCTAATTTAGAAGAGGAGGAACATGTAGAAACTGGTATTGATACTGATACTCTTGATGGGTCTAATGGGGATATCAACTTTAAATTATATGATAATATTTATAATTTCATGAAATATCATATGGATTCCTTGGTTAAGGCTATGGATGAGGAGGCCCAACTTGAAGAAGCTAGGACATCTCATCCTCCAATCATTTCTCATCAAAATATTCACACCAATCCATTGTTTAAATTTTCACATCATATTAATCCTTTTTATAAACCAACATATGTAACTACTATAACCACCAACGTTGTGATAATTCCATGAATTCCTTAAACTAGTAGTGCATCTCACGATTATGCTCAATTTTCTTCTCATTTTTCTTATCTCAACATTCATGCTTCTGTTCCACCAAATTTTAGTTAGTAAGATACAACATCAAAATATGTACCATAACATTGTCGATACCTCCAACATTGGCAAAGTTGCCTTTCAAAAGTTTACCTATATCCCTCCCCTAGGGAACCTAGGGGTATTGTACAACAACAATACCAATATCCAAAGTTTGATAAATATGGTGAAACAATTGGTCTCAAGAGTTGATATGATTCATCCTCCAAATTTCACCTATAGTTATAAGTAAATGTGCAACAGTGAGTTCAACTGAGTTCTAAGGAGAGAGAGAGAGAGGGAGAAAAGTTGACTCAGAACACTACCCAAGTTACCTTGAAACTGATGATAAATCATGATGAGGCATCGACAAGCGGAGGAGCTAGAGCTTCGTGTGTATCTCTCAAACCCTAATCTCTATCATTTAATTGGTATAATGAATCTCATTAAGAAATGGGTTAAATGAACCATATTAAACCTATTTCCAATGAATCACACCCATATCTAGGCTTATATTTAGGCTAATTTAGGTTGTTAGAGATTAGTTTTAAAGATTTTACAATTTTTTTATGTTTTTGGGAGAGGGTCGAATGTCGTTGGCATGTTGCCTCGTGTTTGCTATCGCTCAGGGCAGCTCCCAATTGGGTAAAAGGGAGCCACTATCACTGAGTGTGACTGGTTTGAAACCCCAATGGTCAAAATTTTAACCATTGGTAGCTAGCCACTGTCAGCATCGATGGCTGATTTTTTTGACTTAGTTTTTTTTTGTGCATATGCATCTGATTATGCATTTTTTTTGCACATTTAGCTCTTGATAGCATGGATCGAAAGCCTAATTTACTGGTGAATCTATTTCCACTACTAGACCACACAAATTAGGAGTGGTTTTATGCATAAGGTCTTATGTATGCTGCTAGATTGCTGACCATCATGTTGGATCATGCATACATTACAGCGCTGGCCCATAGATGGGATTATCAGACCAACACCTTTCATATCTTAACTAGCAAGATGACTATTACACCTAAGGATGTTTATAGTATATTCAAGATTCCCTTCAATAGATGTACCATCATCTCATCACCTACCATTTATAGGATGGATGTATTTCAGAGAGTCTTTTGTGAGCAGGCAAGTGAGGCTCTAGGCGACATTCAACATGGAGGAGTTCATATCACCTACTAATATCAAGTTGACATATTCTCATCATGCTAGGCCATTCTAATGCATTTTATCTATAATGTACTACTACCAAACACATAAGGAGTAAGGTTCCCATGTAACCTCTTAGCTATGGTGCAGGACTTGTTGGACAGTCCTAAGCCAATTATTATGGCTTGGGGTAGTGCTCTACTAGCATAGCTCTATGATGAGTTGTACAAGATCTAATGATGGGGCTAGTTTGGGATAGCATGTAGCTTTATTCTATAGATATAGGGTTGAGAGCATATCAAGATAAACTGCCTAGCTAGATTACCATAGGGGATTACTATGATAATGAAGAGGGCATAATGCTACGGGTCTAGATGTTCATGGGATGTAGAGGAGCAATGAATTCATTGTCAGGCAGGGAACTTGGCTCACTATGTAGGCTTCCTAATTGGACTATAGGCTAGGGATATCATATGGATATCATACATGTATTACCCTACTTGGTCTAAGATAGACTAATTCTTAGCTCAGACGAGGCATGATCAATGGGTTATTGGGTGCAAGACAGGGGTGAGAGAGTTCTTCCACTTCTCTCGAGTTACTAGATAGTTTGGGATTCACAAAGATATCCCAATAGATCCAATTCTATATGGGCATATTAAATAAGATAGGGATCTCTTAGTTCCATAGATTATATATCTATCATAGGAGGTAGATCCTCCTACAATTGATGTTGATATAGCAGATGTCGATACTATGAAGGCATACACTCAATGGTGGGTGATGCGACTATGGCATGGTGGTGGTAGCCTAGTGTGATATAGGGATGAGGTAGCTACTAAGGATATTTATGGGCAATGAGTGCATCCCAGGATATAGGAGGAGTAGGTTCAGGTTATAGAGGAGAAAGCAACACCAAATTATAAGGAGGAGGTGACTCTAGAGGATCAGGAGTCTCCTCTTTGAACAGATCTACACAAATTTGAGGTCGAGCTTAAGACAACTCAATGATAGATCTTAGAGCGGGATACCTCTCTCACTATGGCATATAGCTAGATGATAGCTAGTAGGATAGATGGTGAAGTTACAAGGAGAGAACATATACAACTTGATTTAGTGTTGCTTAGGATAGAGCAACTCACCATAGAGAGATATTTGGCATAGGCTACTATAGGTACTCTAACTACTGAGTGGGATGCTCTTAGGCTACAGATTGGGTTTTCTCCTATGGGATAGTTTACACCAACTAATCCAACTATTTAGGGACTAGCAAGGTTTGATGCAAGGATAGAGATCAGAAAACTATAGGGTATACTAGTAGATGATGCAAAGCAGTAGGTATCATATGTACATCACATCATGCTTCTAAAGGTTAAGATCATATTACATGGTGGTATTGTGCTAGCTATATCTATGATAGTAGGGTCTCAAAAGACTAGGAGGAGTGATTCTGGGTAGTCATCAGTGCGGCCCAGCAATAGGATAGCTACTCTATATAAGATATCACTAGGGGTGAGCTCTAGCCATCATCATAGAGATGGAGTTGAGGGTTGGTGCAAGCCAGGGGGTGCAAGCTTGGTTTGACATATCTGAGAGAAATTTTCCATTTTTTAGTATAATGTCTAAGGACCTACACAGTTGTAGCCTATGAGTATTTTTATACCTTGTACTTAGACACTTTGACATATATATATATATATATATATATATATATATATATATATATATATATATATATATATATGATATTTTCTTTTACTTCTTATTATGTGTATTATGTGTTTGCTTTTATGTTCATGTGATGCAAAATGGATGTAATGCTTATGATATTATGTTATATGATGTGGTGTATTAATGACATGCACTAGCTAGATGATAGATGTATTATTAGATGTTGTGATCTAGATGTGTAGATAGACTACTATGTATGCCTCTATGGATGCACTGATTTGTGTTAAATGCATGTGTAATTTTGGTTAATTGTATGCATCTATCTCATGTTGTTATGATATGGTGAATGCAATGTATGTAATACATTATTTACATGATGGTGATATAATTCAAATGAAATTGTGTTCTTTAATCACTTAAAACATAATAAATTCATGTAATATGTGTTTAACAATCTAATAGGTGACACCACAAAGTGTATAAAAATCATGAATACAAATGATAACTCTTATCATAAGAAATAATTATTTAAGCATCCATATGTGATATGAGATAATTGTGGTATGTAATGATTTATGAGATGATATAATTTGTTGCTATGAGAGATTTTTGAGGTTTTCCATGAGACTCAAACACCCTAGTTGATTAATCAAAAGTTGTATAATGACTATACAGGACTCCTGAAAGATAAAAAAATTTGTTATGAAGACTAAGATATTCATTATCCCTGTGTGTGCAAACAAATATATTAGATGAGACGTATGACTATGAAATTTCCAGGGGGGATTCAATCAGCCCATTTCTATAATGAGGATTACCAAATGTTCATCATGATCCTAAGTTTAGATGCAGTTGGACTAGACTAGTAGGTAATACAGGCCACCTAAAGTTAGCTCATTTGTAAATTGCTTAGAACTACCCCAATACTAGGCGATATTCATTCATCCCATTTTTGTATTGGGGATCACCCAATGGATTTTATTAGTGAAAATTCTAGGGATTAAAGCTCTTTACCCCCTTATTTTCTTCATATTTATTGGGATACTTGCTCATGCTTAGTGATGAAAATCACTATTTATTTTGTATTATTTTTTTTTTTTTGAGCAAGGGATTTGCTTTGATTTTGGGATTTTTATTATTTTGTATGAAAGCAAGGGATTTATTTGGGTAGGGGGGATCTTGTCATTTTTTCAATGATCAACACCCTAGACCATGCACATCATAAGATGAGCAAGTAAAAACTTTTCACTTAAGGTGACTAGGATCACTTTGTAGTTTCCATCCTTCCTTGTCTAGACTTGGATTGTTAATGTTTAATTAGTGATGTGATTTTGATATATGTTAGGTGCTACGAAAACTAGAACCCATCACCGAAAAACCCTAGTATATTCCTTATAACAACAGGAGGGGTTGTGTTGAAAAATATTACTCACAAGGGTGATAGATGATGATGATGGATAGATGCATGATTAAGATACAAATGTCTTGTCATTTGTAATATTGTAAATAAACCCTATCCTAATGCAAGTGCAATGTATGAAATGCAAATGCAAAATGTAAAATACAAATGTTTTTGTGTTTTTGATGTTTTCAATTATTTTTAAAATTTTATGAATTTTTCAATTGTTTTTGAAATTTTATGATTTATTTGAATGTTTTTACCTTTTCTCTTATTTCTATGTGTAAAATACCTTTATATGAATAATGTTGAGAGGCTCAGGCTCTTCAACTCATTCTAACAATGTTAGGTGATATTTTCTAGGTCCAATCTTCTCTGAGATGATATAAGGACCTAACCAATTAGCCGTAAATTTGTCTCACAAGTGAGACAATAGGTTTGAGTTTTGTTGGTTCTCTTTTAGCACAATATCCCTAACCTTAAAGTCTCTCAAGTAGAATTTATTCTTATAAGCTCATTTAAGATGATCTTGGTAAATGCGGATATGCTCGAGGGTGTTCACATGTTCAAAAATAAGGGTCAATTGATTAAGGTGAGCTTACTATGTAGTGTCATCATCAATGAACTCTTTCAATGTGACATGCAATGATGGAATTTCTAATTCCAAGGGCATAATGGCCTCAACACCATATACCAACAAAAATGGTGTTTCCCTAATGGGCATCTGTATGCTAGTTTTGTAAGCCCATAGTGCAAGGAGAAATTGTAGGTGCCAATCCTTATGATTCTCTTGAATAATATTTTTCAAGATGGCTACTACTGTCTTTTTTGAGGCTTCCGCTTGCCCATTTACTTGTGGATAATATGGTGTTGTAAAGCTATGCTAAATGTTATATTTGGACATTAAATCCCACACATATTTGTTCTTGAATGAATTACCATTATTCAAAATTATCTTGGATGGGATCCCAAAGTGATAAATGATATTATGAAGTATGAACTTTGCAATTCATGCTCCTATCATTGAAGTTAAGGGTATTGCTTCCATCCACTTGGTAAAATATTTAGTGGCCATTAATATAAATATGTGTTGGCCTAAATATGGGAGAGATATCTTACCAATTAGATCAAAACCCCACTGATAAAATGGCCAAGCCACTTGAATGGGTTGTAAGGCCTACGATGGTAGGTGCATCAAATTTGCATGATGCTGACACTTAATGCACTTCCTAACATACACACAACAATCCTTCTCCATGGTGGGCCAATAATAACCCATCTGAAGGATGCACTTGACAATGACCATGCCACTAAAATGGCCATTGCACATACCATCGTGATCTTGTGAAATTGCCCAAGTTTATTCTTGGGGCTCAAGGAAATGAAGGAGAACTCCATTGTAGCTTTTATGATCCAATATATCTCCTAGCAAGACATATATATTCACTTTTTATCTAAATTCTCATTTTGTAGTATGCGACAATCCCTATGGGATTATTCCAAGTTTAAGAAAATTTTATAATTGGCTTAACCAATCATGATAAGCAACAACCTCAACAAACAATATGACTTGTTCCTACTGTGATTTGATGTGCATGAATGCATATTGGAAAACAAACTTGTGGTGAATGGTGGTGTCATTCTCCGTATAACCATACGATATCAAAGACCCCCATGGTGCCTTCTTCAAAAAGTCTTTGGCTATATAGAACCACTCATGGTTTGGTTCTATATGAATCATGTTGACTAATTCTTAATTATCAAAAGCCTCATGCTGCATCAAAAATTACGAGAACATATTCACATGAATGGTAGTGAAGTCAGTATATGGATTCTGAGGGATCAAGGATCTCAAAGATACCATAGTATCTACAAATTTATTTTACATATGAGGGATTGCCTCGATGTCATACCACTCTAGCTAGGCTAGATAAGTTTCAACAATATCCTTATAATATTTTAGGATTGGACACCTACACTGATATATTCCCTTAACTTGGTTAACAATGAGAAGGGAGTCACCAAATAAGTTCAGCTTTTTAATCTTCATGGTGATTGCTATTTGGAGACCCAAAATTAGGGCCTCTTATTTAGCATTGTTATTGGTGCAAGGAAAGTTGAGTTTAAATGACAAGGGAATTGGAGAAACTTGTGGCATGAAAAACATAATCTCTACACCACTCCCTTGCTCACATTTTGAACCATCAAAAAACAAAGTCATGTTAGCTTTGTTATCTGGTTCTTCGGGTTCAGGTGACTCCGGTAATGCAAATACTGCATCATTAGGAAGTTCTATGACAAGAGGCCTACTATATTGAAGAGGTCGCTCTACCATATGATCAACTATGACCTATTATGTGATGGACTTTTGGCTAATGAATTCCAAGTCAATTCTATCAATAGCATGATCCACTTTGCAGTACATGTATTATGATATGTCTTGCTCATCATATACTACAAAGTATTTTATTTTGATATCACATACATCGTATGACTGAGTATGTAGTGGTGCAACTTCTTAGTCACAAAAACCACTTCTAAGCATAAATTTTCTACGTGTGTGTACCCTATATCATAACTCACAAGGGTGCAACTGATATAGTATATCATTTGCTCTTTGTCTTGCAGTTTCTTTTGGGCTAACATGGTTCCCAGTGTAAATCTAGTAGCCGATATATAAAGCAAGAATGGCACATCTGGCCTTGGTGGAGCTAGTACTGGTGGTGTCACCAGATATTTATTGATCTCAATAAAGGATTGCTGATATTCTTTATCCCAATCGAATGTGACCCCTTGTGTACCAGTTGATTCATGGATCAACATTTATCTGATAACTATGCGATGAATCACTTTATGGATGCTACTTTGCCCTGTAGGCTTCTCAGCTCTTTGATGTTAGTGGGTTGGACCATTTATAGGATAGTATTTACCTTTTATGGATCAAATTTTATCCCTCATTTAGAAATGATGAATCCCAAGAGTTTTCCTGAAGTTACACCAAATACACACTTCTTGGGATTCAACCTGATATTATGCTCTATCACGCGATTGAAGACTTTTCTCAAGATATCAACATGCTCTTCATGCAGTAATGACTTGACTAGTAAGTCATTGATATAATCCTATAGGATCTTGTGCATGTAGTAATGGAAGATATATATCATGGCCCACTGATATGTGACACCAAAATATTTAAGACCAAATAGAATTACCTTGTATTAGAAGGTTCCCCATGGTGTTGTGAATGCAATTTTGTGTTGGTATTCGGGTTTAATCCAAATATGGTTGTAACAAAAAAAACCATCCATTAGGTAGAGCATCTCATAACCCATAATTGTTTCTACAAGAGCATCTATATTAGGCAACATGAATGAATCCTTTGGTGTTACCTTATTGAGGTCTCTAAAATCCATGCAAATACAAATTCTTCCATCATATTTTCCTACAGGTACCATGTTTGATACCCATTTTAAATAGTCAATGGGAATAATAAATACTACATCCAATAGCTTTTGAATCTCATTCTTAACCATCAAGGTGATAGTAGGATGCATCTTCCTAAGTTTCTGCTTGATCGATTTCTTCGCAGGATCTAGCAAAAGGTTGTGAACAACCAATTTTGAATCTAAACCTGGCATATCCTTGTAGTTCCAAGTGAAGATATTAGGTCTCTATTTCATTAGAGGTATGAGGGTGGCATTTTTATCAAGATATAATATTTATCTAAACTTAACTTTATTTAGATCAGATGGATCATTGTTGATTTCCACTTCAAAATTTTCCTCTACTAACATGTGTAACCTGTCCTCAAGCTGGTGAGGTATAGGGATCAAATGGATATCATATACTAGATTTAAAAGTTAAACTGAATCAGGATTGAAATTAGCATGATAAACATCATGTGCGCAACCTGGTGCAAATTGAAACGATTATAACATTTCTTCATTGGGGAAGAAATCTTCAATATCCAAGGATGAATCAACATGATCCCAATAAATAACATCTATATTATGACATAATGGTTTGGAAGGATCAGTTGGGTTGTAGAATGGAGTGGTAAAATCAATGAATATCATGTTGATGGATAGGATGGAATCTCCAAGACCACATGGGTGCAACTCTACATTATTGATGTGACTTCCATACCCAAGATTTGGCTCTGGAGGTATGGGGATCTTAGGATTCGATCTATGAATATACAGGAATATGGGATTGTTTGTGAAAGCATGAGATTTCAGAAATAAAACATTGAGATGCAATAAAAACAGAACCAAATTGATGCATAAAATAACACGGATAGAATTATATTAAAAACAGGAGCACAACCCTTCTTATTAATGTAATTCCGCTCGGTTACAATATGTCTCTTCACTGTTACGTATTTTTAAATACACCAGATGAATAGTGATCTCTCTTCCCGCATGCCCACATGCAAAATAGGTAGGCCAGTGTTGCTGCCGCTTATGTTAATTTGTCCTTGCTTGCTGCTGTATTTCCTGCGGTCAGAGAAACAACAAAACCATTTAGTAATACCTGTTGTTAAAACAAAGCATTCGGTCTTAAAAATACAGAACAACAGATTAAAGAAATCAGAATACTTTGAAACCTGCGTATTAGTGAGAATGAAATAACAGCACAACCCGCATGTAAATATGCATTCAATCTTAAAAACACATAAAACACGCATGGATGATTAGAGCAAAACACGTAACTAAAAATACACTAGGCTTTGTCGGCGAATGGGTGGATCATGGATCCAGACTCATGTTCTTCATATCATGTACGTAGAAGAAATGAATCGAAAGGTGCAGTCGGGTATCGAGTTCAACAGCACTTCGTTGCGTTTCTAATAATGCTTCTGTCTCGTCTTTACATTGTATCGAGCCGGTTTTTTATAGAGGGTTCGGCCTCTGAGAGCATTAATGTTAAAACCCTAAATCCGCAAGGGCCGCTTAGATTTGATCCTTATCGGGCCATTATGAGACATGGCTCGCACTGACAGATCGTAGTTATGAGGCGTGGCTTTGGATCGGATTTGTTTCGAAACGGCTTGTCTCATTAAAGTCCCGCCGCTTAGTTAAAATCCGCTTTAAATTGCTTTAAATGCTCTCTTTGGATATTTCAACTTTTAATGTTTGTCTTGAACTCGCTGACGTGTCGCCTCTTGAATGGTCGAATGTCTGCTTTTAACGCTATCGTAATGTTTTCGTGTCTGCTTTTAATATTAAAAACCTGCCAGGCGCTAAGGCAAGAGACCGTCGCGATATCGCGACGGTCGCGATATCGCGACCGTGCGATATCGCGACTGTCCGATATCGCGACCGTCGCGATATCGCGACCGTCGCGATATCGCGACCGTCGCGATATCGCGACCGTCGCGATATCGCGCCTAGACAGCGCTTTGTCAATTTTTGACTTTGTTTAAAAGCAATTTTGCCTAAGGTTTGAAGTTTGCTTAAGTTTTGAAGGTTTTGACTAAGTTTGTTAAAGGCTCGCTTAAAGGCTTTGAAGTTTGTTAAAGGCTTTGATAAAACGACCAACTCTTCCAAACGCTTGTGCAAGTGGCCAAGACCACTGTTTGACCTCTAAAGGCTGCCCTGAAAGCTGTGTATGTCAATGTGATCAGTGTTTGTAGTCACTTAATCGAATGGTGCTGTTTTGGTGTCTACAGATGCCCCTTTTTGGGAAGCGCTGCGAGTGACGCAGTGTTGAGCAAAAATATATGACCAAAGCACTAATGATTAAGGTTTCTTGGTAACCTAACCAACTCTTGATGCCCCAAGTATGGAAAGGGCATGCATTCTTGAATCCTTGCTTCTGACGAGCTAAGGAATTTGATTTCAAGTGTTAACCTATTTTGGTGAGGTGTGACTTGAGCTTGGACATTGATCAGTCATGATTAGGCAAAGGGCGCAACCTTTTATCCACAGGGGAAACCTTGTGTTCATGCTTCGGGAATGCCAAGTATTTGATCAACTTAATGATTGCTTGTTTACTGCCCCAAGCAGGAGCGTGATTGTCTTTGTCAATGATTCTTTGAATGCATGTCATTGCCTTGATTGGGTGTGTGCTTGTTGATTGGTGACTAAGTGTGACTACCCCCTCAAGCGACGAATCGATGAGGGAATGACCTTCGTGAGAAAAGCGACGAGTCGCTTGACCCAAGATGACTTAGGTTAGGGTGCCTTTAGATGTTTTACCATTTGAGCACGTGCAATTTCCTGACATTTGGACCTATTTTTGGTGGGTGTTAACCCTTTTGGTGATGCCATAATGGGGTGAAATCATCAAAAACCCGTCTTCCCGTGGAGCGGTCCAGCTATGATAGCCTTCTTAGGGAAGTAGGAGAATGAGAATTTGAGCCCCGACATCGATTTTCTATGCCAAGAGGTTGAGTGCAAGAGCACTCGTGTCCGGCAATGCTTATTGCTTATGTTTTTTGTGTTGCATTTTTGTGATGTTTTTGTTGTTTTGATTTTCTTTCTTTGCGTATATGTCATGATTTTATGCGCAATGATTGATGTTGGTGGATGCATGCTACTTTATATTGATGGATGCATATGGTATGATAATTACCGATGTTGTATGTTGATTTATTTTGATGGATGCATGATGGATGCAAATGCATGTGATATGCAGAAATGAAATGGATGTATGGACTTGGTGATATTTGGTTATGGCACCATAGACTGTTTTAGAACTCCATTATTTTGCTATGTACAAATGTGGTGTTTCTTTTTTTTGTATTTTCTGATGGTATTGCAAGGATGAAAAGTAGTGCAATTGGTTTAGAAATGTAGCTAAGGTTTTCTGAGACTCAGACGGTTTTAACTCACTAGCCATGATTGTACTTTATCTTACAAGACTTTTGAACAAGGTATGAATCGGACTTGTTTTTGACCAAGCTATTTCACATCCCTGTGTGTGTAATTGAGTTCATTTATGTGGTATTTGTCAGGATACCGCCAGTGCCAGATGGGCTTTCAACCGAACCTGTACTGAGGATCACCTAATTAGCTCCACTAACTCCTTTGTTGTATGTAGTTAGATTAATCTGCGGTGTCATCCAGGATACCATAAGCTAGCTCATCCACATGCAAACATTGATCTGTACACAAGTTAATGTGATAGATATATCGTCATGCGAGAAGTTTACCGCCAGTGACCGATAGGCTATCAACCAAACCGATACTGAGGCTTGCCTCATGACCTGTCAGAATGCTGAGAGTTCCAGGGATTCAAGGTCAACTCCCTTCTTTTCTTCAATTGTATTGGGATACTTGCTCTTTATAGTGATAATAATCACTGTTTATTTTGATTTGTTTTTCTTTTCTCTTGAGCAAGGGATTTGGATATGGAGTGACGATAATCACTATTCTTTGTGCCTTTTGATATGTGCACTGTAGGATGTCAAATTTTGGAGCTTTGACATTTGCAAATTTTTGATGTTTTGCAACTTTGGGATTCTTAGGGAATTGGGTAGGGAGGATGCTTGTCCTTTTGCCAACTCTCAGCATTCTTGGGGTCATTCGCATAGGGGGATGAGCAAGATAACCGTTTCGCTTATGGTAACCTCGGATTATCGTGCAGGTTTCATCCTTCGTTCACACAACTCGGGAATTTTTATGTGTTTTAATTTGTGTTGGGATGTTACGTAACAAGGTGTATTTCAAGTGTGACTCTACCTTCGTAAAATCTGTTTGACTTGATACATTTCATTGCTAAAGAGCAAAATGATGACTGAATCACGAAAAACTCTTGATACATTAAGAGACCACTGACTCTAGTGTGGTAAAGTGCATGGTGTTTTGTTGTTTTTGTAAAATGGAACAGTGTGGAACAAGATGGACTAGTAGAACCATGACAGCCTATGGTGCCTTTGACCTATACGACCATGAATATGCAATGTATGGATGTGATGGTTGAATGCAGCTATGTATTTTTGTATTTTTGATGGATTGATTTTGGTGAATATGAAGATGAATTGCGAGAAGAACTCTCTATTGATGAATTTGAATATGCCTAGAAATGAGATGCAAATTTTTGTTGTTTTTGATGATTTTTGTTGTTTTTGAATTTTCATGATTTTTGACCAAGTGATTGTGGAAATCCTTGGAGCATTTTTGGATTGACCAAGCGATTGCAAGAATCCTTGGAGCCTTTGGGATTGACCAAGCGATTGCAAGAATCCTTGGAGCCTTTGTGGGATTGACCAAGCGATTGTGATAATCCTTGGAGCATTTTGGGATTGACCAAGCGATTGCAAGAATCCTTGGAGCCTTTGTGGGATTGACCAAGCGATTGTGATAATCCTTGGAGCATTTTGGGGGATTGACCAAGCGATTGCAAGAATCCTTGGAGCATTTGGGATTGACCAAGCGATTGCAAGAATCCTTGGAGCCTTTGTGGGATTGACCAAGCGATTGTGATAATCCTTGGAGCATTTGGGGTTGACCAAGCGATTTTAAGAATCCTTGGAGCTTTTGGGGTGACCAAGCGATTGCGATAATCCTTGGAGCTTTTTGAGATTGACCAAGCGATTGTGGAAATCCTTGGAGCATTTTGGTTTGACCAAAGGGTTGATGGACACCTTTGGAGCATTTGGTGTAATCCACTTGCTCTTCAGGGAATAGAGGTACCCCGACTTGACAATCTTTGTGCACCGGATCTGGCTCTGTAGGAATTGGCACGAATGGATCGGCCTTATGCACGGATAGGAGGACAGGGTCTACCTTCGACACTGATGGTGCTATGATATCTCTGGGTGGAAGTTGCTCGCGACCTTCCCCAAGGAGTGGGATGGACATGTGATGCCGGTGGGCTGGGTCTATGCGCCACTCATGCCCTAGTATTATGTTTATTTGCTGACATGCTTCATCGATATTTATGGGATGTCGATGTTGTCGTATGTGATTGCTTTGAGCTATCTCTGTTTCATCCTCACCTTCGGACAATGTGTATAGTTCATCAGAATCTAGAGATTCTGAGACATGGAGGACTGCATCATCAGGTAGACCTACGGTTAAAGGTTGATCCTCTTCGAAAGGAGCCTCATGTAAGTTGGGCATTGGGAGCTCCAAAATCTTGGTCTCTAGCGACTCTAAGTGCTCCAATGTTTTGCATGTATCAGGGGATTTGAGCTCCTCCTCTTTGGTTGGTTCTTGTTGAGGGACTTGAGGCCTATGAAGGGGTGGCTCGATGGCACCCCCATGCCTTGACAGGGCATTTCATCCCTCTCTTCTTCTTGCTTTGATTCCTCGGAGGCTTCTTGATGAATTTATAAGGGTGGCCCATGAACCTGAGTGGGTTCCTGAGGAAGGGGCCCATCATTGGTTATAAGATTAACCCCCCGCTCATGTCTGGGAGGCATCGGGGGCGATGCTTGATAAGGTCGCGGAGACTCGTCTCGGTGCAACTTATCCGCTTTGCGCTGCATGTATAAGTATTCTAACTCCTGACGACCTTGCTCAAGCCGCGTGGTTCGAGCTTGGCGGGCGGCTTTTTTGGCGACTGTCGGGTCAATTTGGTCTACCCTATTTTGCTCAGGAGGTTCGGATTTGTGCCTCTCATAATGTTTTGTCTTATGTGTGTGAGGGGTTGGAGTCCTTTCCTGCATAGTGTGTTGGAACAACTCATCCTTCTGGCGCTGAAGGCGCTCTTCGTTAATATGGTACAGTTTCTCTAATGGTAGTCGGTCGAGCTCAAGTTGCGTGAGTTGCACCCGACGTGCGAAATGCTTGACAGGCTCTAAGATAGTTGGTCTTGTCGCCTCATGTGTAGAAGGCCTAGATGCCTCTCTGACATATCTATCTTGGTCGTAGTGATCCAAGATCTCTAGAGGCCATCTCTCTCTGATGGGGGTAGCGGCATTTATCTGAGGCGCTGGCCTCAGAGTGTGACCATGATATCTAGCAGGTGCGGAGGCGTATTGCTCCCACGATGTGTATTGTTTTTGAGGAAGGTAGGAATCTTCCTCATGCTCTCTTTCATAAGCGAACACGATTTGGCGGATGGAATTGGCTTGGCCTGCCTGAGGAGCTTTGTGCTCTGGATTTGTCATCGTAGTCCTGACAACTGGAGGGGTTGAGGGAGGGATAGTGTAACCATGTGGTTCCTCCCATCGAACCCTAGGTTGACTCAGCGCTTCATCGCGCGGTGACCGCTCGTAACGAGCATCTAAGGTAGCTCTCCTATGGATGTACCCCTCATGGGAGGATGTGTGTTGAGTGCTATGCTGAACAGGAGTGCTCCTAGAAGGGGTACCCCCATAGTCCTTATCTGTTAAGGTGTGGAGGGGACCGCCTTGTGTGTCAGGCCGCCAAGGTGGTATGACCAAATCCTTGGGGTTAAAGGGAAGGCGACTAGCGCCCTCTCTTTGTGCACCTTCTGCAGCGTCCGCCCTTGATTGGGCTTGGCTACGGGTGTACACCATTGTGTTGCTTCTCTACTATCTAAGCAGATTTTATCTCGTTTATGATGATTTGTCTTTTTGTTTACACTAAGCAGAAATGAACACACACATACACAAAACCGTGATTATCTCTTTTAAGGATTGATAGTGTGTCCTAAACTGGTTTAGTGCATTTTGATGTTTCGTTTTGTTTTTGCAATTTTGGAAGAACGTTTAAATGCATAATGTTGGCTCATATGACTCCCATAAATGGTCGCCCCTTCAATATACCATTTTCGGACCGATATACCAACCTCTCTATATACCCGCCCTTACGTGAGGG
Organism: Wollemia nobilis; assembly: GCA_028583015.1. Taxonomy (NCBI): domain Eukaryota; kingdom Viridiplantae; phylum Streptophyta; class Pinopsida; order Araucariales; family Araucariaceae; genus Wollemia; species Wollemia nobilis. Next base: position 472,921 of record JAQPPZ010007329.1, read on the forward strand.
AGACTATAGGTACGTGAGAGCAGATGGTACGTGGAACATAGGCGGTACGGAAGGGGAATCGCTCTGTTTATGACACCTACCATAGAAGACTTATCCTCGCGTGCATGGGAATCACCCCAGCAACACTTGGTCAGCTTTCGTCAGGATTTACGTCTAGCAACAGTCGCGATCGAGGTAATGGATGCAATATCTCAAGCCAAAGTGATGATGGAATCCACCTTTGGTCTTGCTCAAGGGTTGGGGTTTTACGACCAACGCCTTGGTTTAAAATACCACGTGGTGTGTGAGGTTCATTTTACTTTGCAAATTTGAAACAGGCAACCGAAAAAGAAATCTTTCCCTATGCCAGACAGATACTACAAACCGACAAACAGCAAGTAGGAAATTTGAAAAGAAATTTTCTACCTTTCTTTAACAAATTTTTTAATTATTAAATGAATAATTACGCAGATAACTACATAATTAAATAAAGCAAGAAAAATATTTTAAGAAAAATTTCTCTACCTTATTTTAATAATTAAAAAGATTTAATTATTAAATGAATAATTACGCAGATAACTACATAATTAAATAAAGCAAGAAAAATCTTTAAGAAAAATTTCTCTACCTTATTTTAATAATTAAAAAGATTTAATTATTAAATGAATAATTACGCAGATAGCTACATAATTAAATAAAGCAAGAAAATTTTTTAAGAAAAATTTCTCTACCTTACTGTAATAATTAAAAGAAATTAAAATGACAGTAAATGAAATAACCCGAAACTTCGCAATAGAAAATGATATGGACGGCTAGAACCGTTACCTCCTTTCTGCCCGAAATTGCTGTTTCTGACCTCCGGCTAAAAAGAAGTACCTGTTAAGCACAAGACACAACAAGTTTAATTAACTTCTGTGATTTTAAAAATCTGGGAACGGTCCCACCGTGATCGCCACTGAAAGCATGAGATTTCGAAATGGAAAACAATATTAAAGATGCAATAAAAACAGAACTAAATTGATGCATAAAATAACACGGATAGAATTATATTAAAAACAGGAGCACAACCCTTCTTATTAATGTAATTCCGCTCGGTTACAATATGTCTCTTCACTGTTACGTATTTTTAAATACACCAGATGAATAGTGATCTCTCTTCCCGCATGCCCACATGCAAAATAGGCAGGCCAGTGTTGCTGCCGCTTATGTTAATTTGTCCTTGCTTGCTGCTGTATTTCCTGCGGTCAGAGAAACAACAAAACCATTTAGTAATACCTGTTGTTAAAACAAAGCATTCGGTCTTAAAAATACAGAACAACAGATTAAAGAAATCAGAATACTTTGAAACCTGCGTATTAGTGAGAATGAAATAACAACACAACCCGCATGTAAATATGCATTCAATCTTAAAAACACATAAAACACGCATGGATGATTAGAGCAAAACACGTAACTAAAAATACACTAGGCTTTGTCGGCGAATGGGTGGATCATGGATCCAGACTCATGTTCTTCATATCATGTACGTAGAAGAAATGAATCGAAAGGTGCAGTCGGGTATCGAGTTCAACAGCACTTCGTTGCGTTTCTAATAATGCTTCTGTCTCGTCTTTACATTGTATCGAGCTAGTTTTTTATAGAGGGTTCGGCCTCTGAGAGCATTAATGTTAAAACCCTAAATCCGCAAGGGCCGCTTAGATTTGATCCTTATCGGGCCATTATGAGACATGGCTCGCACTGACAGATCGTAGTTATGAGGCGTGGCTTTGGATCGGATTTGTTTCGAAACAACTTGTCTCATTAAAGTCCCGCTACTTAGTTAAAATTCGCTTTAAATTGCTTTAAATGCTCTCTTTGGATATTTTAATGTTTGTCTTGAATGCTGACGTGTCGCCTCTTGAATGGTCGAATGTCTGCTTTTAACGCTGCCGTAATGTTTTCGTGTCTGCTTTTAATATTAAAAACCTGCCAGGCGCTAAGGCAAGAGACCGTCGCGATATCGCGACCGTCGCGATATCGCGCCTAGACAGCGCTTTGTCAATTTTTCACTTTGTTTAAAAGCAATTTTGCCTAAGGTTTGAAGTTTGCTTAAGTTTTGAAGGTTTTGACTAAGTTTGTTAAAGGCTCGCTTAAAGGCTTTGAAGTTTGTTAAAGGCTTTGATAAAACGACCAACTCTTCCAAACTACTGTGCAAGTGGCCAAGACCACTGTTTGACCTCTAAAGGCTGTCCTGAAAGCTGTGTATGTCAATGTGACCAGTGTTTGTAGTCACTTAATCGGATTGGTGCTGTTTTGGTGTCTACAGTTTGGTTGTAGGATATATCTAAATATAGGAGGATTAATAAAAATATATGATAGATTTCATCTAAATTGGCCAGTCTCCCCCTAAGACAAGGGCTAGGATATACTCTACAATACATATCATCTATTTCAAATAGTTTATTGTGATGATGTAAGTATTGAGACCCAAGGTAGGCCATTTTGGTCTCATCCTCATAATCACTATAATCTATGAAGTGTCCATTATCCATATCCACTGGATCTATGAGGTGACATGAATATCGAGGACCAAGATAGGCCAATTTAGTTTTATCCTCAGACTCACTGTGATCTATGATGTACTCATTCTCTTCTCATTCATAACCGTATCCTGGTTCATCCTCCCATAGAATAAATTTGTATGGGTTTGCCTCAAGAAATAAATTTGGATGATACACAGTGGGTGGTTCTATAGTGACCATGATCACCAAATTCATCCATGTGGCTTATTTTTGGGTGATAAGGATTACATTCAATGTCTTAACTGAATCCTAAGCTTAGTTTATCCAGAGATGCTACTAATAAATCATTATAGCTTTGAATATGATATTGTAGGCTAGACCTATTAGTAGGTAACTAATATTGTGGTTCAACTGGGTTTCGTCATCCTTGCTCATATAGACCTAAATCATAGCCATGCCAATGGTTATGTTCAAAGTATCTAAGAGAAAACTCAAGGTTGGATAGATAATGAACGTTCATTATGAATGGCTCATCATCATCTTCTTCAATATCTAAGGCATCATGGGCTTGATCCAAATTAGTATAAATAAAATTAGTCTGGTTGGGTGGTATTCCCAATGGTACCACTATTCCTATGGGTAGGTTTGGGACTCTTGGTCGTTCCATGTCTTGTGTAGACTCAATTATTGGAGTGAAAGTGACATTTTGTACAAAATATTCACCTAGTCTTGTGTTGGGTAAGTGAACAATCACTTACAATGTAGATGAGGTTGATGATGATGCATGTAAGATAGGTGAGGCACCTCCTCGACTATGTCTTGGGGATCTTGTTCCTCGATAGGAGTTGGTATTTTTTCTATTGCTATGGTTGGTATTAACCTATATTATTCCTTCATCATGGGAGCTTTCAACTTCTAAGAGTATATTGGTTTAGATATTGTTGGTTTCTTAGAAGCGCCAGTAGTTTTAGAAGCAGGAGGTGGCACCAATATGGATGGATCAGCTCAAACTAATCTTAACTTACTTCCTTGTTGTGTGGTAGGGAATGAAGGCCTAATATACAGGTGAGTATATGAAATGATGAAATCCCCTGGTAGGTCAATATAATGCACATATTTAAATGGTTCTTCATTTGATGGTACCATGTGCACTTTTCCCTTGTGCACATATTTAACACATTGATGTAGGATCAAGGGAACATATTGTATGTCCCTTATATAATGATACCCTAGGAGGATATTGTATTGCATGGCTCCTTCTAACACATGATACATCACAAGGATGGTCTTATGCCCTACCTAAATAGGTAGGACTATTGTACCCATTGTGGAGTACAATTCATCATTGAATGCTCTCAATATGTAAGAAGAAGAGCCTATGTTGGACCTAGGGATATTTAGGTGTCTTATAGATTTAGTTGTTATTATGTTAAAAAATGAGCCTATGTTAATTAGAACCCACTTGAAGGGTGTGTGATTGATACACATGATGATGTGCAGAAGTGGGTCTGCTATGGTAGTTGGGACTATCTTTATTTCATGATTATAAAAATGAATCATGGGCTCTTGGCACTGTTGTACTTTCCCTACAAAGTTTGTAAATACTTCAAGCTCAATAGATTTCAATATTTTCATTAAAATCTCCCTATATGGGATATTTCTAAATGAGCTCATATATCGATAGCTTAGTTGGAATTGTTTGAAGATTTTAAGTAAGTCTATTCTGGATTGTTATCACAGGTTGCAATGGTAGACCTGGAAGATTATTCTACATTGGCCTTTATTGAGATGTAACCAAGATATAGATGGGAGCCACTAGAGGCTTTGGTTGGTTGTATCATTGGTTCTTGTAACCACATTGACCATTATAATGAATCCCTAAGTGGGAGGTTTGATCTGGACCTGATTAAATTGAGCACCCTTATTTCTAGGGGCTTCATGATTTGGCATCGGGTTTTTGAATATTCCCATGTTTCTATTATTAGGAGCTAGTGGATTGTCAACTTGTAGCTCACCCTTTTTTATCATATTTTGTACAATATTTTTGAAATCGATGCACACTTCAATATTATTCTCCTGTTGTCTATGGTATGGGCAATAATGATCATCTCTATATCCCTTGGGCTTGGTGCAGTTAGGTTCAATAAGTTATACCTCAAGTAGTTTGAGTACACGTGCCTCACTTAGTTGATTGATGACAATACCGTGTACTGGTGAGGAGAATGATGTTACTTGTCTCAAAGATAGTTATTGTTCTTTTGGTTGTAGTTAGTTGAGGGTGGTTGAGCTTGGTAATTCTATGGTTATTGGCTATTCCTCCTTTTTTTTACATTTAATACAACCTGGTTGATTGGTGTAGGCTTGGCCCGATGCTATTGATTACAATTATTGTCGTTGTTGTTCTAATATTTTTTGTTACGAAGCTTGATATATCCTTATTCTACTTTGATATCCTCTATAATATTGGCTTATGCCAAGGCTTCTTTGAAAGTTGCATACGACTGAAGCTACACAAGTAGCAAGATATGCTTGGCACAACTCTTGGTGAACATTCGGGTGAGATCTATAGTGGGAATGGAAAATGGTAAATTTTTCATTAGTTTTTCTATCTATTATTGTAGTCTTAGACTGGCTCATCATCATACTATTTAATATTGGCCAGGTCATACAAGTTGGTCTTCTTTCGGATGCCAAATAAAGAGCATTCAAGGAAGGCATTCACTACTTGCTCAAAGATAATAATGCTATGTTTGGGTAGTTGGTTAAACCATTATGTTACTACATATGATAACATGATAATAAATGTTCTTAACATCAGGGCATCATCGTGTTGGAGCTAAAATCAAGCATTCATGAAGTTGGTCACATGCTCTTGTGCATATTCCTCTCCTTTGAACTTATCTAACTAAGGTATCTCAAAATGCTTCAGATAGGTAGGACTTGATATTGATGGGCATAAGGGTTGATTGCGTATCCTACTTAAGGTTGGCTTCTACCCAACTGTATCTTGCTTCTCAAGAGACTTGATTCTCTCAATAAGTACCTTGTAAGATTTTTAAGATATGATCTCTTCCTCTCAAAGGTTATTTTAGTGTGGTCAAGGAGGTAATTATTCTACATTGGATCGATTTAATTGATTATAGTCCTCTTCCACAACCATGAATGATGATTTAGAATAATTCTATTCCTAGTCATCCATCTCCACCTTTTGTTCTTGTTCATGCTCCAACTATTCTTGCGCTAGGTAATGTTGGTGTTGTGAAGTATGCTAGGAGGTACAATTTGTGTGATCATATACCTATTTGGTGTACCTCTCAGGTTGAAAAGAAGTACATTTGTTGGAGTGGTAGTACTCACTACTTATGTGTATATTAGTTTGAGCTAACCTATCTTCTTATTCCTCATGCTCTACTTTTTCTAGGGTATGTTTTTCCCTCTGGAACCATTCATATATGTTTTGGTGTTGTTTTCTTTGTGCCTGTGACTCTTCTTGTTCAATTTTATCTAGGTGCTCTTGATTTGTGTACAATACCTCCCTTTTGTATTGGAGTACTCTTTCTTGATATTGCACATCTTCATACAACATACGCACATGGTTATATTGAACTACCACTAAAGGTATTTGGCTTCATAACTTTGTGGGAGAAGTCACTATGGTAAGGTTATTTGAAGGAGCCCCCAACATGCTTTTACCTATATCTATAAAGGCAACATTATCAATGTGCAACAACCTATGTTTTGTACCTTCATGGTTGAAATTAGTGTGAGTGTTGCAACGATTTTTTGAAACTTCCCCCTGCTCATGAGTGTGTCTCACTATTTTTTGACTATGTGAACTCTCAAAAATGGAGTGCGTAGTAGTAGTGTTTTTCCATATTGACCTTAGGAAAACCTAGTCTAATTTTTTAAGTTGTCTAGTTATCCATGGTTGATCTCATGAAGTGCCATTTGCTCCAATAATATTTGTCTATTATAATTATACCACCATCAATATGGTTAGGATTTGTGGCAGGTCTGCAATTGTATGTAACCCTTGTGTTTTACCCATCATTGGGCTGATCTTACCTAAATCTATCATGTAAGGATTGGGGCCTTTAAGCTCCCTCCTGTCTACCATGAGAGGAACCTAGATCTGGTTCTCTAGTTGGGTTTCCTTGAGAGTTACCTTCGTGGGTTGAGATATCCCCCTAAGACTCGTTGAACTTCATCTAGTGGTGTTTTGTACGGGCAGCTTAACATCAATATTGTTGTGATTATTATTGGGTGGAGCACTAGTTCCCACCTTGATATTGGACCAAGTATGGTTGCTCCTTGTGAAGACCATGATAATATGAGCTTATCTCTTGTGTAAATTTTAAGATATGCAAATAAAGTAGACAAATGCATTTATCTCTTTTAAGGATTTGATGTGTGTCCTAAGAAATTATTTTGTGTGTTTTTTATTTGTTGATTTTCAAAAAGACCTAATGTCATGTGTTTTATTTTATTGGATGATGTTATTTTGTTAAAGGGGTTTTCACCTGTATACTCAAAAATCGACAATCAATAATGACATTTTGATAACGTAAACCCACCAAAGTGTGGAGATGAAGCCCATATCTGGTCAAGGAGCAAAGGTCCTATAGGTCCTCACACAGTTCATCTATAGTCAGTGATATATATCTTCGAAGAGAAATACATGATCTATCCCATAGGCTATGATGGTTCTTGTATCTGGTATTGGCCAATAAATTAGTTTCATATCATGTGAGCCAACATATGAAGATGAAGCCCACCATCGTTGGTATATACTAGTGGTTGGGTATGAAGTCTAACTCATTAATGTTTAAGTGTGACATGGTGTGTGGTGTTTCCTTTTAATTTTACATGAAAATAAAATACATCATAAAGCAATCAAATGATTTTTCTATATGCTTAAAAAGAATGTTTCCATTTCAGAGAATGCACGTCTAAAAGCTAGATTATATTTGGAAGATGCAATACTAATTATGAAAAATAGCCTCTAATTGGACCTTAAGCATGCAAACCATAACATACAATATAGACCGCTGGAGACTGGGGCGGATTACAATCAGAGACTGATGTTCCTAGCAATGACTAGTAGAAAACCTAAGAGATATTATTGTATCGACCCAAATTTTTTGTGCCCTTACCTTCAGGCTAAAGGATCCGTGCCCGAAAGGGGGATGCGAGAAGGATGGAACAATACCTCGGACTGAGAGGCCCTTTGAAGGTCGCGCCTCTCGGGGGAGGGGTATAAGGGTGAATTTTTGATGGATGGTGGGGTTCACCAGGAAACTTTGAGTGGCAGTTTCCATGCCTAGGTTGAGAATGGGTTTGATGTGTTCATTTTGTACTTTAATCATTCATATCCCTAGGTTGGCCAGAATGAATCTAAGCTATTCTATATGAAATGCTGATTTATATGAATACAGAAAGCATGAATGAATCCTAAATACCAGGAATATACTAAATAAGAAAGAATGCACCTGATTTCGGATGTCTGATGAAGATTCTGAAGCTTGTAAGAGTCCAGATCATCCCGAATATGACAGGATCATCTGCAATTGCATAGAATCATCCCAGATTATAGTCGATCATCTGAGATCAGACAAGATCATCGTCGATCTGATGAATTCATTAGACGAATCCATCAGAAGCCTGCAATCATAGAAATAGACACCAAAAACCGAAAATGCTACTGCAAGAATAATGCAAAATAATAGAAATGATAGTATGAATGCTTAATTGATAAATCTAGATAGCAGATTAAAGGAAATGCATTGTTTTAATAACTTATTTTAACTTTATCATGCATTTATGCTAGATGAGGTGAACTCCAGGATGCAGAATGAAAATAAATCAAGCTAATGCATAGTAAAATAAAGAAGAAAGATGAGAAATGCAAACTCAGGGCTCTGGTTGCCCCCAATCTGAACTGCTATCGAGATCGCCTCCAATCGTACGAGATCATCGTCGATCTACGACAGGATCATCTAAAATCATCTAGAATCGCCTACGATGATCCGAGCTTCCTCCAGCTGAAGCACAGTGAAAACCTGCAATGAAAAACTTGAAAATACAAATGCAAATGATGGGGGCGAGGATGTTCTAATACAACAAAACTAGAGTTGCAGGGGAATGATCAGCCAGGGGTATAAACTAGGAAAATCCCAAGTTTATATAGGATTAGGGGGAGGTTAGGAGGTTGGGGATCATCCCAATCTGGGAGATCCTCAGCGGAGGAATCTCCAACTACGCAGACACGCTTCTGCCCAAGTTGGAGAGGTTGTTGAAACATAATCTAATTATGAAAATTTGGTTTTGGGACGAAATCGTCTGGACGTTCTATTCCAGACGAATTCGTCCGATCCGGGATGATTTCGTCTGATCGGCGATGATATCGTCCAACGGTCAAAACAACTCCTAAAAATGGCACGAAAAATGGGGAGAGCGGTTAACGGGCGGTTTCGGGGTTAAAATTCAAATTTTTTATCTTTTTACTAAGGGTTTAACTGCGCCAATTTTAGGGTGCTACATTTTGCCCCCTCTTTAGCAAATTTTCTGAAGAAAAATGCGTTAAAGACGAGTTCTTCCCATTTTACGAGAAAGCAAAAATTTACTCAATTTTCTAGACGACGATTCTAGGTCGAATCGTACAACTGCTTACTATGGTGCCCCCTCCGTGTTTTTACCCAAATCGAACGTTTGAGGTAAAAGCGCGAAAAAGCAAAATTTAAAAAAAATGTTGTTTTTAAATAAAATTAAGAAAAATAGGGTAAAACCCTAATTCATTTTTACTGTTCATTTTCACTATTTTTAGAGCTCTGCAGGCAAAATGGTAGAAACAACGCACAGATCGACAGAAGTCCGACGCGGGTTGCGGGTAAGGATCTAAACCTAGTGAATTATGTTTTTAATTTGATTTGTGTGGTTTGCAATTTAAATTTTGACTATTTTGGGGGCATCGCGGCCGTTTTTAGGCCGTCGATGACGTCGAGACAAAATCGTCCCTAGATCGTCGATTTCGTCTGAGGGTGAAATCGATGAAATAGGGGCGATCCCGTCCAACAAGGGGCGATCCCCAAGTTGAGAAATCGGAGACGATTTCGTCCTACAAAGGATGATTTGACTCAATTTAGTACGATATCGTCCAATAGTGGACGATATCATCATTTTTTTTTTATAAGATGAAATTGATTTTAATGATTATCTATTAATGATTTTTGTTGTTTGATTGTTTATTTTGCGAGAGGGATTACTAAAAAGTTGAGAGTGGAAATACGGGGGACTAAGAGACGATGTAGCCACACTCGACCAGGAGGAGCGAGACCGACTAGCGGAGGTCGGACTACAGCATGTGGCAGAGATGCCACAAATATCGATAGACATGGGGCTACTGACAACCCTAGCAGAGAGGTGGTATCCGGGGTCATCCTGCTTTCGGTTATCGATAGGGGAGATGGCTCCCACTCTAGAGGATGTATGGAGGATCTTGAGGATCCCCATACAAGGATGATTGATGACTCCTATGGCCAATCAGGGCCATGCCATGATGCGCCTGTGCGGAGATCCTAGCTTCGCCCTGGAGAAGGGTGGGGTGAACATCGAGACATTGAGGCAGATGCCTGGGGCATCTCGATTGACTCAAGTTTTGGTAGGGGTGGTGGGTGGCTTACTACTATGCCACCAGAGTGGATGCAGGTTACCATGGCTACTCTCAGATGTGGTCTACGATATGAGAGACCACGACTACAGATTTTCTTGGGGTAGCTTTGTGCTATGCCGCTTGTATAGGATCCTGCACGGGGTCGTATACAAGGGAGGTCGATGTCTGGTTTTGACATCGCTGCTACAGGTTTGGTGTTGGGAGCACATTGCGATGCGGAGGCCGATAGGGCTTCCACTGATAGGGGTTGACCGAGAGAGACCCCGAGTTTTCTATTGGTGGCTCCAGAGAGGGTCACAATGATGGATAGATCTATCGATGTCTCGGAGGTTGCTAGATGACCTCATCCCTGACCAGATCACCTGGAGGCCATGGAGAGAGCATCCAAGGTGGGGAGAGGATGGACAGGAGTTGGCTCGCATCAGGTGAGTCTGCTGGCTGAGGATGGAGTGGGGAGAGGTAGAGCTCCACCGCTATGACCGAGTTTTGTGGTAGTTCGGTCTACAGTAGGGGATCCCTTCTCTCAGGGATTACGAGTACTCTCGGACTATTCGGGATAGTACTACACTGAGTGGGGCTCTAGATATGCAGTGATTCTAGAGTCAAGATGCAGATGATGCCCCCATTCAGCCAATGGATGGGGATGACATAGGGGTGATAGATGGATATGATGCCTGGTACATAGGCATCCACCCTCCTCGGATGATGAGGGCACAGGGTCCGATGCACGCCATGGTGCGATGGATGGGGAGGTGGCGCCAGGCTGCTATCGATGCAGCGAGGGGTCACGGGGGAGGGAGCAACGATGGTCTCCTCAGGAGAGACGTCAGAGAGTGCCACAGTCTTCAGAGAGACCACAGCAGGCAGAGAGGAGGGAGGAGGGACTCCCTTCTCAATAGAGGGAGAGGCCAGCATCGCTCGATAAGGGCAAGGGTATCGAGGTGGGGGAGAGCAGCGAGATGGTGGCTCTCTGGGCTGAGAATGCCCACCTTCGGGCTCAGGTGTAGACACTACAGGATGAGGCTACATGACTCAGGGCTCGAAGTGGAGGGGCGAGCACTCGAGATCTAGCATGGTCTATTGCTCAGACCACATTCTATCAAGGATTGTACTATCACGTGGTTCCAGAGAGCTAGAGGATACCACTGCCAGCTCCCATTATGGAGCCGATCATGATGGGGTCATCGAGGACATCCTCATGATCGACGTCGAGGACCCACGATACAGCATGGACCTCGATGGGACCACCTCCTCCACGCTAGGGTGGGAGAGGAGATGAGGCTGAGAGCTCGAGGGCTTCTCGAGACTAGCTGCTATAGACTATAGATTGTATATATTTTTGAGAGGATTGAGTATGCCAGGGTATAGATTGTGGCATACCAATCCAGTTGTGATATGATGTACATATATTTTGATATATATATATATATATATATATATGATTTTTTTGTGATATGACTTGTCCATATGTTTTATGATGCTTTAATTTTTGAATTGTTGATTGATTATTCATGTAATTATGTCGTTGGAAATAGTATAATTTTATGTCATGCCATAAAATTTAAATGAAATAATCTGATGTAAACAAATTGGTTGTTGTGGTATGATTTGATGAAAAATAAAGGGACTTCTAACAATAATTTCAAAGGACATTGTCGTTGTTATAGACCATTTCATGGAGTCACCGCTCGCTAGGTCGTCAAGCTAATCCCAGTATAGAAATATTGCTAAAAGTAAAAGAGTGCTTAAGAGACTGTCTTAAGACTTTGTGTTGTGATGATGAAAAATGATGATGGTGATGATTTGTTTTCAGATTTTCATGAAAATATTATGCATGAAATATTAAAAAATATGATTTTTTTTAGGCATAAAATTCCTAAGTGTGATAAAATTTTGAACAATTCCTTAGGAATTATACCATCGTTGCAAAATTGAATGTTGACATAATGAAATGAAATAGAAAAAGTGTTCGTTCTTTTTAAAGCACAATTGTGTAACATAATGATGTAAGCCATATGTTTTTATGAATTAAAATGAATGGGAAATCAAAAGTAGAACAATGGTTTGCGCTAGGCATAGAATTATAGGTATAGACTTATACCATCATCGCGAAATCCAAAAAATATTTTTATTGCATAATTGATTTTTGATTTTGAGATAAATAGAAAATATATAAGATGAGGACTTGCGCTAGGCATAAAATTCCAATTTTGTTTTTAAAAAAAAAACAACCTCAAAAAAAAAATATATAAATGTGACTTTATTTGCTAGATTTTTGAAGATGTTTTTGAAAGAAAATTTTGGATTTTGGAAAGAAATGTATTTAATTGTTTTTATGCTAAGCAAATGTTCTCAAATAAGAAGATGAAATTATTCTAAAATATTTGCATAAATATTTTAAATTATCTCAAAGACAAAATGTAGATTTATAAGGAACCCTCATGTGCATATGTGAGTTCATTGCCGATCTTGATTTATCATAATGATACAAAATCTCTCAAATACAAATGTGTGTGCAATTGTTTTGTTCATTGACCAATTTTGAGCAAGATAATTTGATACAAGTAATTTGAATTAACCAAATAAGTGTTCGTTGACCATGATTTATATGCATGTAACCATACCAGACTACTATGTAAGTCGGGTCATCAAGAGCTAGCTGATCCATAAGCGAGACATAGGTCTATACAAAAGAAGGTCGCTAATGTGACGGACATATCACCACGCTAGGAATTACCCAAGGCCAAGCGGGTTGGGCACAAACCACCTGTTATGGGGCTTACCTCACAGTTTTCGAATAATTGAGAATTCCAGGGATTCAAGCTCATTCACCCTTCTTTTCTTTTCAAGGGGTAGGGAAAGGGATTTATTTGCATTTTGCTTGTTCTTTTCTCTTGCTTCTTTTTTTTTTTTGTATTTTTGCTTGGAACTTGAGATAATGCTGAAATATTGCTGAGATGGTACAAAATGATATTTTTCTTTTTCTCATTTTCTTTGACTTTTCTTTTTCTTCCTATACTAGGGATACTTGCTCGGATTGGCTGTAGAGCAAGGGATTTTTATTCTGGGCAGGGGTGAGCTTGTCCTTTTGTCAATTCTCAAATATTCTAGACCATGTGCATGATAGGATAGCAGGGGAAACTTTTCGCTCAAGAAACCACTTCTACTATGTAGCATCATATCGAATTTGCAATGAAATCATTTTAATGTGAAGAGATATACTTGGTTCAAGTAAATAACAAGATCAATTCTCTATGCTCAAAACTTTATTTAATTCAACTGTGGACTTTGATATAAGAGAGATTAATAATCATACCAAATAAAATCAAGATATTTATTCATGTGAGTGTGAAAGTGCGGGATTCCAAATAAATGCTAATTTATCCAAAATAACTGAAAATATAACTGCAATACTTCAAGAATTGACAGGTGCAAAAATAAAAGATGTTTTTGAAGATTTTGATGATTTTGATGTTTTTATATTTTGATTTTGATTGATGAATTGAGAAGATACACAATGTGATTGTTTTTTTTTGAAATTTTTATATGAATGACTAAAATGAAACAATATGCAAAATAACAATATATACAATGATGAAATGACCAGATTTTATGCATAATAGCATTTAAGATGCATAATGTTCATAGGTTCTTTAAGATCTTTACCATCTAAGGTAGCTAATCGGTATGCTCCCGATCCAAATTTAGCAGTGATGATATATGGCCCAAGCCAGTTAGGTTCAAATTTACCTTTAAGGTCTTTAGTTGCATTAGTATTTTTTTTATTTTCTTTCAAGACAAGGTCGTCGATCTCAAAGGATCGATGATGAACTTTCTTGAGGTATGCTCGTTTAAGCTTGTTTTGGTAGGCTCGAAGATGCTCCAAAGCATTGATGCGCTTCTCATCTAGGAGTTCCAGTTGACTAAATCTGCCAACATGATATTCATCTCCTACTTCAGTATCTTGAAGTAGCAGAGCCAAAGAAGGAACTTCTAATTCAAAGGGAAAAACTGCTTCAGCGCCATAAACCAAAACAAAAGGTGAAGTGCCTGTGGGGGTACGAACGCTAGTTCGATAAGCCCACAAAGCAGGATATAGTTGAATGTGCCAATCTCGGCCAGATTTATTGACCAATATTTTGAGGATTTTAATTAATGTTTTATTAGATGCTTCTGCTTGGCCATTACCCTGAGGATAATAGGGAGTGGACCAACGATGTTGAATTTTATATTTTTGACATAATTTCTTGACATATTTATTTTTGAAACAAGTTCCATTATCCGAGATGAGATTTGCAAGAATTCCGAACCTACAAATAATTTGATTAAAAATAAATTTGGAAACTTGGGTTCCAGTGCAAGAAGCTAAGGGCATAGCTTCAACCCACTTCGTGAAATACTCGGTGGTGGTTATGATGAATTTGTGTCCATCAGATGACACAGGATTGATTTTTCCAATGATGTCTAAGCCCCATTTTGAAAAGGGCCAAGGAGATGAAATAGCCTGTAGCTCTTGTGCAGGCGCATGGACAAGGTCAGCATGTTTTTGGCACTTGTCGCAATGGTGCACATAATCATGTGCATCATTTTCCATGGTAGGCCAAAAATATCCTATCCTAAGGAGCTTCTTAGCAATGGCGCTACCACTAAAGTGTCCCCCACAAGATCCATCGTGGGCTTCACTCAAAGCTGATCTAGCTTCTTCTAGATTCAAACATCTCAGTAGGATACCTTCAAAAGATCTCCTATATAATGTATTGCCAATTATGATGAAGCGACTTGCTCGTCTACGCAATAACCGACGTTGGTTTCTGTTAAAATCTTCAGGGAAGGTCCCATTTTGAAGAAAATTGAAGATATCAGTGTACCAAAGGTCAGGAGTAGTGTCGTTGATTAGAAACACATCCAAAGGTTCTAAGCATGATTTATTTGAAGCGGGTTCCTGGAGTCGACGAATAATGATGGTAGCATATTCGTCCTCTAACTCCAAGGGTAAAAGAGATGCAGCTGTAGCCATAGCGTCAACCGCACGATTGCTAGTTCGAGGAATAGCTTCCAAGGTAACTTGATCAAATAAAGATAATAATTGTAATACATATGCTTTATATGGGCGCAATTTATCATCTCTGGTATGATAAACATCATTAATTTGATTTATAACAAGTTGAGAATCACCAAAAACCAATAGATTTTTAATTTTTAGTGCCAAGGCAGCTCGTAAGCCAAGGATTAGAGCCTCATATTCAACAGTGTTATTAGTACAAGCAAACGTTAATTTAAAGGATAGAGGTATAAGATGTTTCTATGGAGATATTAAAATAATACCTACACTAGCCCCACTCATGCATCGGGCTCCATCAAAGTATAAGGACCATTGCTCTGGATGGTCTGCCTCTAGTTTAAGGCATTCATCAGGAAACTCAATGATGAGGGGATGGGTAGACTCTAAGGGTGCAACAACTAATTGATCTGCTATGATTTGACCCTTAACAGACTTTTGTCCTATAAACGTGAGTTCAAACTCACTTAGGGCAAGAACCCACTTTGTTGTGCGACCAGATAAATAAGGTCGACTCATGAGATACCGCAAAGGATCGGATTTAGCAATAACATACGTTTTCTGACTGAGCATATAATGGCATAATTTTTGTGTAGAAAATACGACTGCTAGACATAACTTCTCTAATGCTGTGTAGCGGGTTTCATAACTGATTAATGTTCTGCTGATATAATAATTAGCACGCTCTCTTTTCTCATCATCAAGTTGAGCTAGCATAGCTCCTAAGGCAAAATCTGAAGCAAAAATATACAAGATAAATGGGCGATCAGGTCGAGGTGGCGAAAGCACAGGTGGGTTAAGAAGATATTGTTTGAGGAGTTCAAATGCTTGCTGACATTCGTAGTCCCAATGGAAAAAGACATCCTTCTTAAGAAGCTTAAGAAAGGGTCCGGTTTTATCCGCCAACTTATCGATGAAGCGACGGATAGCTTGAAGCTTACCTTGTAAACTTCGTAATTCTGATATATTTGTGGGTGCGGGCATATCAGTGATAGCCGCAATCTTGAGAGGGTCAATTTTGATGCCACGTAAAGAAACTATAACCCCCAATAATTTATCGGACTTAACTCCGAATATACATTTAGCTGGATTCAATCGGATAAGATATTCCCTTAACCGATTAAATACTTTTCTCAAATCATCTAAATGGTCATCTTCTTCAGTAGAACGAGCTATAATGTCATCTACATAATCATGTAGTATATCATGCATCATATCATGAAAGATATAAGTCATGGCCCGTTGATAGGTTGCACCTGCATTCTTCAAACCGAATGGCATCACTTTCCAACAAAAGGTTCCCCAAGGGGTAATAAAGGTTGTTTTAGCCTGATCTTCAGGAGCTATCCTGATCTGATTATAACCAAAAAATCCATCCATTAAGGATATCATTCCACTCCCAGTAGTAAAATCAATGATCTGATCCATATTGGGAAGAGGAAAATCATCTTTAGGGCATGCAACATTAATATCTCTAAAGTCTGTGCAAACCCTAACCTTAGTAGCTTCTTTCTTAGTTATTGGAACTACATTCGAGATCCATTCAGCATAATCAATGGCTTGTATAAAAATGACATTCAAGAGTTTTTCTAACTCCCCTTTGACTAGTAAGGCCACTTTAGGATGCATTTTTCTAAGTTTTTGTTTAACGGGTTTAGCATCCGGATGGACTACTAGGTGATGCATAACTACAGAAGGGTCTAAACCTGGCATATCTTCATATGTCCAAGCAAAGACATCTTCATATTCTTTAAGAAATGCAATGTATTTATCCTATTTTTCTTGACTCAATTCTGATCCAATGTTGATTATGTGAGGATTATCCTCGGTTCCAATGTTAATTTTTATGACATTTTCTACTTCCATGTGTAGATTTTTCTCAAAATTAGGTGGGGCGGGTGAAACGCCCAATTCTTGTAATTCTTCCAAGGTTAGTTTGGATAATTCATCTTGAGGAGTCGTGGCCTCAAGCTGGGCTATAGTAGGTATGGAGCCATTAAAATAAAATTCATGATGTAATAATTCCTCAACGGAGACATCATGGAAGATATCTCCCTCCAACTCATCGTCGGATTCGGCGATCATCTCAGGGTAAGCTATAGATAGCATATTACATGTAAATGGCTTATTCATTAAATGCAAAGCATCACGTTCATCCAAATAATCTTGGTAACACATGAGTTGGTCATCATCCTCAAATGGGAAGGGCTGACCCTTACTAGGAAATAGGCCCACACCACATCGGGCGGGCCACGGTTCTACCTCAAAAGGTTCTTTCATACCATTTTGGAAAGGTCCTAAACCTTTCCCTTTATATCCCAATTTAAGCATTATAGATTTGGCTTTAATATACTCATTAGTAAAATAACATCGAGCATATCCATCATAATGAGTCTTGATGTTTCTGGGTATTCTACCCCAGTCATATCCCTTATAAATAAAAGCGCAGCTCCCGACTTGGTAAATACTTCCCATAGGCTATGGGAGACCCAAGGTACGAGGAGATGGTGGCAAATTATTTAAAATAAGGGAATCTTGCATAGCAGCATTCATTTTCTCTGATATAAGAATTTTAGATAAATCGGGTAAGAGCTCGTCAGTAAGAGCATAAGAGGTAGAAGGAACATTTCCTACATCTTCTGATGCGGAAACTATGCCTTTGGTGGATGTAGATGTTGTAGAGATGTCGATGGATGATTCTATTATAGGTATAGAAGTTATAGGAGTAGAACAAGAAGCCTTGGTTGTGGGATTAGGATCTTTTTGAGGTCCTAATGTGGTTTGTTTAGAGGATGGTTGAGCTGTATGTAGAGGTGGAACTGATGGAGAAGAAGTAGATGGCGTTGTGGGTGTGTGTTTCACACGTTTAGATGGATAATGAGAATTAGGATGTGTGGATGACAAAGCAAGGCAAAATTGAACTCCAACAGGTTCTGCCAAAGCACACATATCAAAGGGTCTAGGATCACCATGAATGGTAACCAACTGATTCTTAAATTCGAATTTCACACATTGATGTAAAGTTGAGGGAACGGCTCGCATTGCGTTGATCCAAGGGTGACCCAAGAGTATATTGTACGATGCAGGGCAATGTACAATAAACACAGTCGTATCCAAGGTTCTCGGACCAACCTGCAATGGGATGGTAATAACTCCACACGTTTCTTGTGTTTCGTCATTGAAGGCTTTTATGATCATATCAGTTCTTTTCATTTCATCAGTTCTAAACCCAAATATTTGGTAGAAGTCAAAAGTGCAGATGTTTAAAGATGAACCATTATCAATCAAGACTCGTTTAACTGCTACATCTCCAATTAAGGCAATAATATATAAGGGGTTATCCTTATGTAAACTATGTTGAGGTATGTCTCTATCCTAGAAGTCAATACAATCAACTTCACGAGTTATTATAGTATTAGCCATGGCTTCAGGTTGAATGTCTTGTGGTACCATCATCTGGCTTAATGTGAGCATTAATTCATCTCTATGTGTAGGAGAGGATCTTAAAAGGTCCAAAAGGGAAATTCTAGTTGTAATGTTTGATAGTTGCTCATTAATATTATAAGGAGGTTTAGGTTGCACATTAGGTGCCTGATTCCCTTTATTAGGAACTTTCAAAACAAATGGAGTTGATCCATTGTTTTGCATTTGATCTTGTTGAGAGTTTTGAGCCTGTTGTCTAGTAACAGCTCCGATGGTACCCACAATATTATTCTACGGATGATGAATGGGTCTTGGTCTAGCATTTATGGCTTGCTCATTAGAATTTAATTGGTGAGATGATGGTCGAGTAGTAACTCTTCTTGGAAATGGTTCTTCTGGGACCATATGACTTGTGATAGGGAGAATAGGATCTGATTCATCTTCAGAGCTATTCGACTGATTTGAGGTGATTTCCATATCACTCTTAGTCTCATATTCTGTATCACTAAGATCAAGTGTCTGAATATTATGTAGAGGCCTGGTTGTAACCACGGATAAAGTTGTGTCAAATATTTCCAAATCATGAGCGGGTAAATGCCCACTAATAGTTCCTACATATCGGGTAGGAGGGGGAACATTATGATGTTCAATTTGATTAGCCACTTCCTTGCCATGTTTTGGTAAAGGATGTTGAAATATGTCCAATGACTGATTGGCATTCTGATTCTGGTTTTGAGGAATGTTCTTTTGAGTATTATTAGGAGGATTTTGCTTAGGTTGAAAGGCTTGTACCTCCATCTCATTGTTATCAATCAGGTCCTGTATTTTATGTTTTAATATTTTACAAGAGTTGGTAGTGTGTCCAGGTCCTCTATGGAAGTCACTAGTGTAAATCAGCTCTATATCCGGGTATAGTTGGATCAGGTTCCCGGATAGTTGGTAATTGAATCAAACCTCGCTCTAATAATTGTGGGAGAATGGTTGATAAAGGTTGATTTAATCTAGTAAATTCTCGAGGAGGTTTATCGGGAGGTTTCAGTATAAACTTCTTCGTTGTCTTCGCAACATTAACAATAGCAATATTTCTACTATTAGTGACTCCATCACCCACAACTTGTTTATTTTTATATTGATTTCTGGATGTTTTCTCATCATCTTTCTTTTTAAGTTGACCTCTCCTAATGAGAGCATCTTCCACTCTTCGGGCTAAGTCTATAGCCTGATCGAAGGTGGTCAAGGTAGCAGTTGATAATTCATAAGATAGTTGGTCCTATAAATTATTAATAAAGATGTCCAACATCTCCCTATAAGGCAATACAAAGTGCAATTTTCCTATCAACTGTCTCCACCTAGCTAGGAAATCGGCAAAACATTCATCTTTGTCTTGTTTTAAGTTGTACAAGTCTTTAATGGTCACATGCCTTTCGATGTAGGCACTAAATTGATGCACAAAAGACTCAGCAGTTTCTTCAAAGTTCCTCAAAGAATTAGTGGGTAATTGATAATACCACTCTAATGCCATTCCTCCTAAACTTTTCGAGAACATTTTTAGCAATAATAAGTCATCATGCGATATATCATGACATGCTATCCTAAACATACGAAGATGCTCTATGGGATCTTCGGTTCCTTTATATATGGGCAAGACAGGCATAGGAAAATGTTTAGGATACGGTTGTGCTACAACTATAGGATCTAGAGGTTGACTACACATCTCCCAATAATTGTATGAGGGATGGTAGGGATCTATCTGATCCATGCAAGAAACTAACTGTTTCACCACAGTTTCAAGATTACTAGTTTGTCCACCACATTGGTTTGGTGGGACATGGGTATGGGATTTATGAGTGTATGACGGTGTGACATAAGGATTAGATGTTATATTGCTATTATGCAAAGCGTTGGTAGGAAGAGTATTATGAAGAGGATTTGTAATAGTATTATGTTGTATTCCAGATTGTTGGTAATTGGTGTTTGGTTTTGTTTTGGGTTTTTGCTGATTTGAGGTATATTGCTCAACGACTTGGAAAAATAGAGTAGTAAATGAGGGTTTCTTTTGTGTGGGAATGACCCTAGGCTTGCTAACAGGCACTTTAGATGGTTGGGTAACCTATTTTTGTTGCATGTTCTAGATTATAGCTGCCATATCCAAATTGGATGGTCCAGATTGATCACTCTCTTGTTCAATAAAGAACAAGGGATTAGTGCGTGTGTGAAATACATCTTCTAGAGTTGCTTGAGTGTCACTAATTCGATCCTTGTCCATATGGACTGGTTTATTAAGAACACCAATATTTTTTTTTTTGAAAAAAATGAAAAACTTGTATTAATACAAAGAGCAATTACAAGCGGGAGAGAACACATCCCAACCAAGAAAAACAAACAACACTACAAGAGAAGAGCACAAAGTCAACCCAGCACAACACAAAGCAAAGAAGTCAACTGGGCATGAACAAGCGACATGTCGTGAAATCACGACATGTTGCGAGATCGCGACAGTCAACCCCGGCTCCTCCACAGCGGTGCCAACAGTCGCGAAAACGCGACATGTTGCGAAATCACGACATGTCGCGAAATCACGACATGTCACGAAATCGCGACATGTCGCAAAATCGTGACGACAGCACCCTCCAGCAACCCTTCATCAAAATTGTCGCGATATCACGACATGAAGACCAGCTTGCACCAAAACGCCAAAAAGGTCACGAAATCGTGACAGAGAGCCTCCGAATCATCCAACCATCAAAAGTGTCACGAAATCACGATGAATTCTCCTTATGGCATCCAGATCGCAAAAGCGTCGCGATATCGCGACAGTTTTCTCCATTCCGCTGGTAAGCCAAAATTGTCGCGAAATCGCGACGAGATTTTCATACAGCAGCCATCGCCAAAAAATGTCGTGATATCGCGACAAAATATCCACTTTGCACCACATCAGAAAAATGGTCACGATTTCGTGACGGGTTTTCCTTATGACACCAGATCGCCAAAAGTGTCACGATATCACGATGGTTTTTCCTTTCGGTGCCCAGTTCTCAAAACTATCACGATATCACGACGAATTTTCCTTTCGGCACCCAGTTCTCAAAACTGCCGCGATATCGCGACGAATTTTCCACTTTGATCTCCATCTACAAAAGTGTCGTGATATCGCGACAATTTTTCCAGTTAGCCCCAAATTTCCAAAACTATCGCGATATCGCGACAACTTAACCATGCGCCTCCCCCGAGGGCCGCGATGGCGCGACATGTCGCGATATCGCGACATGTCACGATATCGCGACAAATATCGCGACATGTCACGATATCGCGACAAAAACCTCGCCAAAGGCCGAGAGGGCGCAACCTGTCGCAATATCGCGACATGTCGCGATATCGTGACAAAAACCCGCCAAATGCCGAGAGGGCGCAACCTGTCGCGAAATCGTGACATGTCACGATATCGCGACAGAAACCTTCCTTAGCATAAAAACACTGCACATCATTTCAAAAAACGTTCAAGGCCTTGTCGGATCTCTGCATCCTCCACAGGCATGTCACTGTGCAGCTGCATCCCAACCTCCCTTTCAGCACCCATCTTAGCAAGGAAATCAACCGCCTTATTGAGATCTCGATTCACATAGACAGGTATCACATCATCTAATTCCCTCCAAAGCTCTTTGATTTGGGAGACTAAGATCCGCAACCTCCAAGATTTCGAGACAAAGTTTCTCATACAATCAAGAGCACCCACCAAGATTTGGGAGTCAGACTCAATAATAATCTTCTTGTGTCCCTTTTTGGCAGCCCAAAAGGAGGCAGATTTAATGGCAAATGCCTCAGCTTCATTTTTTGTGGCACATCCCAGACCTTGCAGTTCCCAATAGAGCAAAGACCCAGCATGATCGCGGCACACTACTCCAATTCCAGCACTTCTCGGATTGCCTTTAGCAGCTCCATCAGTATTGATTTTGATCCATCCTTCAGGAGGAGGTTTCCAAATACCGCTCACCTGCTTTTGTTGAATAACATCTCCCTCTTCCAAAGGCTCATAAGTAGACTGAATTTCCCCCTCGGAATGAATGGCAATAATTTCCACCACTTTGCTCCAAATGACTTGCCATATTCCTTATAGAGGGGAGAAGGTTTCACGGAAAATATGGGCATTTATCTCCAACCAAACCTGCCACCAGATAAAAAATAAACCAAGCTCCCAGCCAATTCGAAGAGCTTTGGATTTAAATCTACCTTTCTTCCAGCTTTCCCAAATGTTGTTTTGAGACAAGACCCCATTAGCCTGAATTTTAAAGTGGGAGAACCAGCGCTTCCAGATCTGTCGTGTGAAATAACATTCAAACATTAGATGATCCGCCGTTTCCTCCTGCTTATGGCATAACACACATTGGGAAGGGCCAATGATGCCTCTGAGTCTGAGATTGTCATAGGTGAGAATTCCATTATGCAAAAACTGCCAGGCGAAGAAGTTCACTTTCGGCCAGCTCTGGGGATGCCATATCTTTCTCCAATCATGAACCAAAAAAAAGTGTGGAGGGGGCTCTGGGAGGATCTCACCATATCCCTCTTTCACAGTATAAACCCCAAGGCTCCCATAGCCCCAGGCCAGTTCATCCTCCTCATCTCTCCCAGTAAGAAACCGTTCTGCCAAGATTTTTCCCAAAGTAGGTACCAACTCCGGAGGGATTGGTATTGGCCACTCATCCAGCCGCTTAAACTTTATGATCTTGTAGTCCCCCAATTGACTAGTGTTAAAGTAGCTCTCAATTTGGATCCATCCCTTATCTTCTATAGCAGATTTTATCGAGTTGCAATTTAGGAAACACAACAATAATGGGAGGATTCTGGTCCCGGGAATCGATCCCGAACCGTGCCTTATCCCCTCTCCCCACTTTCCAAAATAGTTGATCTTTGATGAGTTGAGCTCCAATCTTGAGCGCACGCTACCTGCGGTGATCCACAACCTTCCAGAGGAAAGCGGCCCACATCATTAGGATGGACCAGAACCCAAGTATTTGCTAGAGAGAATTCTGTCGAAGAGGGATGTTGGTCGAGAAATCCACCTCCGATGCGGTTTGCCGACCAAAGCCTTGTTGTTAAACTTGGAGCTTCTTAGTCCCAACCCTCCTTTTTCCTTGGGTTGGGTAACCTTGTCCCAGCCAACCAAGGCCCATTTCCTCTCTCCCTTGGCACCTTCCCATAGAAATCTTCTAGCCATTTTATCCAGCTCTTTCCAAATAGACTGGGGAGCAGCCAGGACGAAGAATTTATAAATTGGCATGGCCTGAATAACTGACTGCAGAAAAGTTAGACGACCCCCATAACTTAACCATCTATGAGACCAATGGTTCATTCTATCTTTGATGCCATCCAATAGGTCCTTCCAAACATCTATTTTAAGTTTTTTGAAATGGAGAGGGACCCCCAGGTAAACTACTGGGAGAGAGGTCCGAGTGAAACCTAAAATCTCAATAACTCTGTCTCAGTAACCGTTGATCAATATTGAAGAAGATCACTTTGGATTTATTGTCATTGATGACTTGATTAGAGGCCCGGAGGTAGACATTTAGAGTATCTTTGATTCTTCTTGCTTCCCTAAGGCTGGCCACTCCCACCAATCCAGTATCATCTACAAACTGTAAATGAGTCAAAACTTCAGCCCCGACCTTAATACCTGTTATCTGACCTTGAAGTCTTCTTCTCAGAAAGAGTCTACCCAATCCTTCAGCCAAGATGAGGAAGAGATAAGGAGAGCAAGGGTCTCCTTGTCGCAGGCCATGAGAGGCACCAAAAGGAGGCGAGGGAAGTCCCTTGATAATAACAGAGAATGAAGGCGTAGAAATACAACTCATGACCCGATCCGTCCGATCCTGAGAGAAACCAAAGGCAGTCAACATCTTTGCCAAGAAGCCCCACTCCACCCCTGTCATAAGCCTTGGACATATCTAGTTTAATGAACATTCCTTTGTTCCCAGATTGGTGCATTGTATGGATAGCCTCCTGTGCAAGAATCACTCCATCCAAGATTTGCCTCCCTTCAACAAAACCCCCTTGCTCTGGGGAAATTATATTATGCAGGATAGGTTTTAACCTTTCAGCCATAATCTTAGTAATTATTTTATAGATCACATTGCATAAGGCAATAGGTCTAAAATCGGATAAATGAACCCCCCCCTGCTCCTTTTGGAATTAAAGTAATGAAGGTATGATTTAGAGCCTTGAGCATTCTTTTATTGGTTCTAGACTCCTCGATGGATGCCTGAACATCTTCCTCCAGGGTATCCCAAAAGGCCTGGAAGAACTCAATAGGGAAGCCATCAGGACCAGGTGATTTACCAGTACTCATCCCAAAGACCACCTTCTTAAGTTCATCTCTATCTATAGGTCTAAGTAGGGCCTAGTTCTCTTCAGGAGAGATTATAGAAGGAATGACAGCAATAACTTCATCTTGGGCTGCCCCATCTTACTCCATACTTTCCTTAAAGAGTTTTGAGAAATACTCCATTGAGTGGGAGTGCATACCAGGAAGAGTGTCAAAAGAGTATCCATTCTCATCTTGAAGGAAATCCATATTATTCACTTGTCTCCTAGCACAGGCAGAGCGCTGAAAAAATTTTGTATTTCGTCTCCTTCTAAAAACCAAGTATTTCTTGCTCTCTATTTCCAGTAAATCTCTTCTTGATTATCAATATCCTCAACCGCTTTGTGCAAAGCATCATCCTCGGATTTAAGGTGCTCATAAATGTTTCCTTCCCTAAAATGTTTTTGCACCTCATCCCATCTGGCCAACAAGGGGGCCCGTTGGTGCTGGAAGTCTGATTTGTTAGTTTGCATCCACTGTTTCAGTTTACACTTGAAAAATTGAAGCTGTTTGTGAAATTTGAACATTGCAGTCCCAAAAGGTGGGCGGCCATCTTCCCACCACTGAGGAATTTTTCTTCGAAGATCTTCTTTTTGCAACCAAAAATTTTCAAATTTAAATGGTTTATGGTACTGCCCTGTCATAGCCCCTCCCTCCAGCAAAATGGGAAAGTGGTCTAAAACTGGGCCTTCCAAAATCTAAAATTTAATATTCCATTTCACAAATGCTTCCTTCGAGACCAGAAACTGGTCTAGTTTTACCTTCCTACTGTGTGGCTCTCTTCTCTTATTAGTCCACATAAAATAAGTACCAGGACCTTTGATATCAACAAGGTGAAAGGCCTGGACTTGAGCAATCAGAAGCCTATCCCCTGGATCCAAAACTGGGAAACCACCTTCCTGATCCCTGGCAAATAATTTGGCATTAAAATCCCCAGCAACAATCCAGTCGCAATCTTCTCGGGAGGATCTCATTGAATGAACAACATTCCATTGAAGCCACTGGCCATCAATGCTTTGAGCCCCATAGAATTTTGTAATTAAAACCTGTTCAGCTGTAACAATGTTCTTAAAGAGAGATGTGAGAACACCCCTCCAAGCTGTATGTTCTATTGCTATCCACACCAGAGGGTTCCAAAGAGTAACAATCCCCCCCGAAGCTCCTTGGGCCGCCACATCCATATATCCAGCGCCCCTCCATATTCTACTAGAAATTTTACACATAAGATCTAAAGACATTTTTGTTTCCTGAAGGAGCAAAAAGTCTATTTTGTGTCTTCCTAAAAGTATTTGAACAGCATATTGATGGGTTCTACTATTTAAACCCCTTACATTCCAGGATTGTATAATCATTGGAAACCTTGGGAGCAATAATAGTCAATTGTTCTCACCGATCCTCCATTGATCAGCTTGTCCCCTTGCGCTACTAGTAGATCCTTATTGGATTTTCTACCAGCTCCTTGGGAATTACTATTCTTAGACCTCTTTTCCACCTGGGTAATCCCCAACGTTGGTCTTTCTCTATTCTTTTCTGCACTTCCCATGTTGACATCCTTAATAACTAGTTGTGCAGGGGAATGAATTACCATAGCCCCTAGGTTCTCTGGCTGCAAAGTCTCAGGGGTTTCAATCACCTGTTCTAAGACAGGAGTATATGATAGAGGAGCATGAGAGTGGGTGTTAGTATCCTCAGCATTCCCATCCACTCCTTTCATGACTTGGTCTTCTTGGTCTACAAGGGATTTGAAGATTTCATATCGATTGGTTGGCTTGGTTTGGGCCTGCTGTTTGCCATTTCTCTTTTTGTTTTTCCTCCACTTCTGCTGTTCAAAGCCATCTTTCTGGGCATCATAACCCTGGGGGATATTGAGGGGTTCTTTAACCGGAGTGAACTTACCCTCTCTAGGGTGATTTGGCACTCCCGACGGAGCTTCCGCTTTTGTGGTCAGGCTATTTGGGTAGAACCTAGCCAAATGGCCATGCTTATGGTAGAATCTGCATCTAAAAGGTAAGGCTTCATAGTCTAGCTGCTGTATCCAGGTTAGTCCTGCCAACTCCAATTCCACCTCGGCTAGAAGTGGCTGGCTAATGTCCATTTCTACGCATATTCTAGCAAAGACAACAGTATTTCCTTCCATGGTATCTCTTGAAACTCCCAAATATCTACCTAGAGAATTACCAATCAACTCAAGGATCTGCTCACCCCAAAACTCCATTGGGAGAGCGTACGACCGTATCCATACCGGGACGACCGTGGGCTCAATGCGAGGATCAAAACCCACTCTCCATGATTGGACAAATAATCCTGCCGGGCTGTGGCTCCTCTTCTCTGATTCAAATGCTCTTTTTATATCTGCTAAAGAAGAGAAACTAATAATAAAATACCCATTGCTTATAGGCCATAGAGAGTACTCACCAATGGGCTCCCAGTTCTGTCTCACCCAGGTGTGTAGAAAGTTCAGAGTGGGCCGGATACCCATGAATTTGCAGATCAGATCATGGGTAGCACGGTATATAATCGTATCCTCAACCAGTTTTGGTTCTATGACAATCTTAGGCCTGGACACAGATTGTGGAAGGCAACCATTAACTCTGTTTGCAGGTAAACCCTTTCCAGCATTCTTAAATAGCATTTGATAAGCACTTCGTTGAGCTTCATCGGAGGAAGATGCAGGGTTTTCTTTTAATATATCAGCATATGAGATTTTTTGCCCATCGATAGATCCTGGAGGAGACCCCATTGGGCCCTCCCAAGGCAACGAACGATCCTTCAAAGTAGTGTAGATTCAATCCATAGGAGGACCTGGAAGAATATTCCAACCAGAGACCCTGGAGCTTTGCCCGGTGCCTGCACAGAAGGTTTCCCGCCAAATCGCCAGAGCTCGAACCATTCAAGGGTTTTTTCCAAGAACACCAATATTAGTATTAATGAATTTCCAGAATTGATCCATGTTTTCAAAAGTAACAGCTCCTCCCAGAGACATTTTAGGGGATGAGGATCCTTCCTCTCTATTAGTTTCTTCTTGTTCATTTCCTATAGCAAGATCTTCTTCTTGCTGATCTAGGGTTCCTTCTTTTGGAATTTGATCTTCAGGAAGGACATCTGGGTTATTTAATGGTTTTCCTAACCAATCTTCTTCTTCTTTAGTTTGTTTTCCATTCCTAAGTCTAGGCATTGTGCTTAAACTTAGATTTCAGAAATATATATATATATATATATATATATATATATATATATATATATATATATATATATATATATATATATATATATATATATATATATATATATATATATATATACCTACTAGAAAAGGGAAATGTTTTGATTTTTGTTTTGTTTTATAATATTATTATAAAAATAACAATAGCATTCTAGTTACAAGAAATAACAATAATAACAGAAATGACTTAGTTTTCTATAAATAGTTTATGGATGTCATTGATGGGATCAAGTTCATCAGGAGTCATGAAATGCTCCTCTTCAAATTGAAAATGGCTTTTCAAAAATTTGACAAAGTGTGCTATAGTAATATGATCTGTCTCAGATTTTGACCTATAGAAATAAAGTTCATGGCAATATTCTCGATATAACACAGCTCTAGGAACTCTATTCCATATTTTTCTATCTATAAGAATGACTTCTTGATCCTCTATATGAGATAGAAACTTATGTACTACAACTGCATTCTCAAGGTATTCTTCAAAGGTGTACAATTCAGAAGACACAAGTGCTCTTTTATCTGCTAACCACCTATGGCAAGCTCTCTGAAGTTCATGGTACAAAGTTACATGATCAGGATCCAGGATTCTATCTATGACAAACCTCTTGATTTGCCTAAGTTTGGTTGATCTAGATTCAATGATACCCAATATCCTATCAAGTTTGTCCCACAAAGGTTGAACCCTATTTGTTTGAGGTACTCTAAGTACCGAAGTAATCTCTATGGTTGTTAATTGATTTTCAACATTTATGGTGATAGCTTGTCTTTTATTATAATCTACCATCTAAATATGATATGCAACTTTAATTGTTTGTCTAATGATTCTAGATGTTTTTAATAATGCATTTATTTATTTTATTTTATTTTATTGTTATTATTTTGATTTTTTTATTTTTGTTTGTTTTCAGAAGGCTTTTAGTTTCACGTCGGGTTCACCAAAATGTATCGACCCAAATTTTTTGTGCCCTTACCTTTAGGCTAAAGGATCCATGCCCAAAAGGGGGATGCGAGAAGGATGGAACAATACCTCGAACTGAGAGGCCCTTTGAAGGTCACGCCTCTTGGGGGAGGGGTATAAGGGTTTGAATTTTTTATGGATGGTGGGGTTCACCAGGAAACTTTGAGTGGCAGTTTCCATGCCTAGGTTGATAATGGATTTGATGTGTTCATTTTGCACTTTAATCATTCATATCCCTAGGTTGGCCAAAATGAATCTAAGCTATTCTATATGAAATGCTAATTTTTATGAATACAGAAAAATTAAATGAATCTTAAATAGCAGGAATATACTAAATAAGAAAGAATACACCTAATTTCGGATGTTTGATGAATATTCTAAAGCTTGTAAGAGTCCAGATTGTCTTGAATATGACAGGATCATCTAAAATTGCACATAATCATCCCAGATTACAGTCGATCGTCTGATATCAGACAAGATCGTCATCGATCTGACGAATTCGTCAGATGAATCCGTCAAAAGCCTGCAATCACAGAAACAGACACCAAAAACCAAAAATGCTACTACAAGAATAATGCAAAATAATAGAAATGACAATATGAATGCTTAATTGATAAATATAGATAGCATATTAAAGGAAATGCATTGTTTTAATAACTTATTTTAACTTTATCATGCATTTATGATAGATGAGGTGAACTCCAGGATGCATAATAAAAATAGATCAAGCTAATGCATAGTAAAATAAAGAAGAAAGATGAGAAATACAAACTCAGGGCTCTAGTTGCCCCCAATTTGAACTGCAGATGTGATCACCTCGAATCGTACGATATCATCATCGATCTGCGATAGTTTCATCTAAAATCATTTGGAATCGCCTGTGATGATCCAAGCTTCCTCCAGCTAAAGCACAATGAAAACCTGCAATGAAAAACTTGAAAATACAAATGCAAATGATGAGGGCAAGGATGTTCTAATACAACAAAACTAGAGTTGCAGGGGAATGATCAGCCAGGGGTATAAACTAGGAAAATCCCAAGTTTATATAGGATTAGGGGGAGGTTAAGAGGTTGGGGATCATCCTAATCTGGGAGATCCTTAGTGGAGGAATCTCCAACTACATAGACATGCTTCTGCCCAAGTTGGAGAGGCTATTGAAATAGAATCTAATTATGAAAATTTGATTTTGGGACGAAATCATCTAGACGTTCTGTTCTAGATGAATTCGTCCGATCTGGGATGATTTCATCTGATCGGCGATGATATCATCCAACGGTTAAAAAAACTCCTAAAAATGGCACAAAAAATGGGGTGAGCGGTTAACGAGCGGTTTCGAGGTTAAAATTCAAATTTTTATCTTTTTCTAAGGGTTTAACTGCGCCAATTTTAGGGTGCTACACTTATAAATTCTTCTTTAAAATTTCTCTATGTTCTCTAATTAACATTCATCTACTGCAATTGGAACTTAAAAATGTAGACAGAGAAGCAAAAATATAGATAATTTCAACCAACCTAAAATCCAAGTCTGAGTATGATCTAGTTGTCTATTGTCTATAAGTTTTTTTACCAGCTACTATCGCTCAAGGTGGCTCTAAATCTGGTCATTATCTTTAAGAGTGGTTGGGCTCTACTAGCCACTGTCGATAAGAGTGGATACACCTATGTGAAAAACATGCAATAGATCAGTAAACAACATAAATTTTGGGTGTTCCACCATAATCACCATCTGTACTATGCTAGAATGCATGTACCTACTATATTTGCATCATAATATCAAAGATAAAACAAGAAAACATACAATGACAATGAATTAAGAAAAATGTAAAGGCTCCTTTTATTAATTTATCATGAAAATCAGTTACATGTACATCCCTCGTAGAAATACCAAAATTTGATATAATGAATACAAAGATATGAAGACCTAAAATGGGAGTGGTGCAATTTGCAGGCCTTCTAGAATGACACAAATTGATTGAGGGTTTATTTATTCCTCGTTCTCACTTGTTCATAGGAAATATCCTTAGATGTATTTTTTTCCTTTGTAGATCTCGTCACCTGCGAACAAAGAAACCATAAAACATGTCAATAGCATATGCAACCTCTCGAGATGAGGTTTGTCTCAAATATATTGTATGAAATAACATGAAAGCATGAAAAGCATAAAGGTAAGCAAATATGCATAAATAAATGGTAAATCACCATACAAATGCATTGAAAATGATAAATCTACTCTAATCTAAGCTAATAAAGTAGGAATAAGTAGAAATATAGGCTAATAACTAAATAAATGGTGAGTCAAACCCTAACCACTACTTAGAGTAGCTAGTTTTGCTAGCTGCTAATACCATTGATGGCTGAGACTACGAACCACTCTTCAAGATAGTTATCATAAACTGTGTATTATGACTCTTAAATTAGGTTCTATGACTCATAATTCATCAGTTGAATTGATGGTCAAGGGTTGCCTATGTACCCATAGATGGATTAGTGGTTGAAATCAATAGAATTCATGTTATATTGGTGTGGAATTGCAAGGTATGCTTCTAAGTCCTTAGGAAGCTCCATTGTTGATTGCATGTTTGTCACTCAATAATTAGGTAGAATTTTGATACTCCTCAAGGTTTATCAAATAGATATCCAATCTGGCAGAGATTTTCTATAATAAAATTGATATGCTATTTAATTCAAGGGAAGGTCTATAAATAGGCTTCATGATTCCCAATATTGGCTTTCTAGAGAAGCCAAGATCAAGAATTACCAGTATGTGGTAGTTGGGAGGAACCTTCAAGAATATTCATAACCATTATCCACCAAAATCAGTTAGAAATATTATTGGCACAACTAATTTGGCTTGGCTCATGGAGCCGAGTCAATTTTAGAGCTAGCCGCTCTCACTCAACGTAGCTAGGAGCAAGTTTCTCCTAGCCGCTATCAGCAGGCATGGCTAGCTCATAGCCACTCTAAGCATCAATAGCTAGGCTGGCAGTCACTTTGATCATTAGTGGTTGAGCCTACATGGGACTAGACTACCCTAAATGAGTGGTTAGAACCACTACTATCTCTTAGAAAGGTCCAATATCATTCATATGATCTGCAAAGGTGCCCATATGAGTAGTCCCCTAAACATGACGTGTTTTAGGTACCTACCAAATATTTGGATATTTTTTTCACTTCTAGGACCTACCATAAAGAAAATTTGATGTTAGTTTTACCTATTTATAAGGGAATAGAGGACCCAATTGAACATTTAAAGATGTTTAGGACAATATACCATGATATTATACATGATGACATATTGTTACTAAATATGTTCCCTAAGAGCCTTGTTGGTATCACATTGTAATGGTATTATCAAATACCTCATCATTCTTTGAGGGATTTTGAAGAGAAAAAATTATTCGTTCCACAATTTAGATCTTATGTTGAGAAAAATGTGACTATGAAGGATGTTTATATGTTGAAACAAGGAAAAGATGAATGTTTTTAAAAATTCTTATCTCATTGGAGAAGTTTAGTTGGATTGTTAAGATATACTTTACCTCCTTGAGACATTCTAGAGATCTTTATCATAAATTTACAAGAGCAAATATCATATGAATTGGAAAAAACTATTACCTCTTTCAATTAAAAAATAGATCTAACAAAAAGGATAGACCAAGACATTTTTTTAAGAGATTAAATTAAGCCAAATAAAAAAGAGGATAGGAACTTGAAATATTAGTATAATAACAAGCATGTAGTTGGTGATGGGGTAATGTATAGTAGACATGTTAATATTCTTGCTAACACCTTGCAAAATATGGTGCTTAGCCAATGTCAAAAATCCCCACTAAGGAATTTTACAAGAGTCAAAATGCCTATGACGGTGGTCCTAAAGAAATATTTGGAATCCAACATGATTGAGTTACCTCTCATAAGGAAATATGATACCATGGCTAATTGGTATAAGCTTGGTCAACCTTGTGAATATTATAGAGTGGAGAAGCACATGATAAATTCATGTAAGAGAGAAATATGTGGTTCAATACTTTATCAATGTAGGTTATCTTATTATAGAGGGCCCTCAACCTAATCCTTCAATAAATAATCAATATCCTACTCAACAAACACCCATAACTAATCAAGACATGGTGATATTTCAATATCCCTTACCTAATCATCGATAACAGGTTGCTAAGTTTCATAACATAATGTCCTACCTCCCTACAATAATATGGTTTGTATGATAGAGGCCACTACAATACAACAAGCTCAAGCTCAATCGAACCAATGATATCAATAGGATACAAGTTCTATATTCAATTAACCTTCAAAATATCCTTAGTTTTAAAGAGTATCCAAAAGAGGAGCATGAGAGTAAAAAACCTACCCTTAGTGTTGAAACCACAACCTAAAGTCTCCTTTTATATTTAACATCAGTTAGCTAGTACCTCAACCAAGATTTACCTCTTAGAGCATTTGCAAACTTCTTATATTCATAAGGAAGACTTGTTGAAGCTTCTAAGTCAATAATATGTCCCTAAAGACTTTTTCCTAGTGCTTTAGCTGATGTTGTAGGTTCCCTTGGGATACATAATATCACATTTTTGAATGAGGATATTCCTTCCTCAAACTTATGAGGGGATTCTTCCCTCTACATAAATACATTTATTGGAAAAAAAATTATCAAGAAAATTTTTATAGAAAATGGTTCATACCTCAATCTATGCACTTATCAAATTTTACAAAATTTTGGATTAAAAGAGGAGGATTTAATTAAATCTAATATTATCATCAAATCTTTCACCAATGAGTTCCAAGAGGTCTTCGACATTATATCTCTCCCTCTAATGGGGAGCCAGAATTAACAACAAGAGAAAACTCAATTCTATTAAGAGAACATGGAAATATTACAAAGTACAGAAGGAAAATACAATGCAGTCTCAATCTACGTCTTTCCAGCCTTTCGAATCCTTCGAAAAATCCCCTTTTATCCTCATGGCTTCTTGCTGCAACCGCCGTTCGTAACCATCTTAACGGCTTCTAGAACTGCCACATGGAACTGACTTAACGACTTCTGGAACGGCCACTTGGAACTGCCTTAACGGATTCTAGAATTGCCAACTGTCGTTCTGTAATAGTCCACGAAAAACCCGCCTTCTCTTTCTTAGCCAGGTCGCGAAAACGCGACATGTCACGATTTCGCGACACTTTTCTGCCCTTGGCTCTCCTTCGCCAATGTGTCGTGATATCACGACGTTTTTCTGCTTTTGGTTCTCTTTCTCCAAGGTGTCGCGATATCGCGACACTTTTCTGCTTTTGGCTCTCTTTCGCCAAAGTGTCACGATATCGCGACACTTCTTCGACTTTTGGCTTTGCTTTCCAAAGTGTCGCGATATCGCGACACTTCTTTGGCTTTTGTATTTGCTTGCCAAAGTGTCACGATATCGCGACACTTCTTTGGTTTTTTGGCTTTGCTTGCCAAATTGTCGCGATATCGTGACACTTCTTTGGCTTTTGGCTTTGTTTGCCAAAGTGTCGCGATATCGCGACACTTCTTTGGATTTTGGATTTGTCTGCCAAAGTGTCATGATATCGCAAAACTTCTTTGGCTTTTGGATTTGTCTGCCAAAGTGTCGCGATATCGCGACACTTCTTTGTCTTTTGGCTTTGTCTACCTGTATCGCTCCAAATTTTTTGCATCCCTACCTTCAGGCTATAGGATCCGCGCCCGGAAGGAGGATGGGAAAAGGATGGTGCGGTACCTCGGACTGAGAGGACTTTGCGAAGGTCCCGCCTCTCAAGGGAGGTGTATTTTGATGATTTTTCGACGGATGGTGGGTTCACCGGGGAAACATTTAACGGCAGCTTCCACGCCTAGGTTGGGAATGTGTTTAAATGTGTTCGTTTTAACCTTAAGCATTCATATCCTAGGTTTGGCCGAATGCATCTAGATTACTCTATATGAAAATGCAAGTTCAATGAATACAGAAAATAGATTTACAGAATTAAAACAGAGAATTTACAGAGTGCAAACGATGAATACCTGATCCGGATGTCTGAAGAAGATTCTGATTTTGAAGCAGTCCCGATCGTATGAGATTCGATAGAATCGTCTGCAATCAGACGAGATCGTCTGAGATCTGACGAATTCGTCAGACGAATTCGTCAGAGACCTGCAAAACCGAAAACAGATGCAAAATACAAAACATACTACAGTGCTAACGAGAGGAAATGATATAAAATGGCAGCAATGTTATCAAAGCGCAACTTAAACACGAAACAGAAATGAATTGTGCTAATTTGATGATAATTAAGATTTAATTATGCACTTAATCTAAATGGGTGAACTCCAAATGCAAGATAATATAAAATACTGAATAGATTATCTAATTTGTAGAATAAAATGACAGAAAAGGGATTGAGGAATGCAAACTTCAGGCACTGATTGCCTTAATACGGACTGCAGTCGAAATCGTCTCGCATCAGTACGAAATCGCCTCGAATTCGACAGGTTCGCCTCCGATCTGAACAGGTTCATCGACGACGATAGGTGCTGGCTCCGGCTGAAAAATAGTGATGTACCTGCAATAAAATTGGTATAGATCTAATGCAAATGCAAGATTGGGATGCTTTAACGTAGAGGAAATCAATTTGCAGAGAATTTCGGCCGAGGGGTTGGGAAGGGAAAATCCTAGAGACTAAATAGGCTTAGGGGGAGTAGTTAGGAGGTTGGAGATCATCCCAATTTGGGAGATCTCCAACGGGAGAGGGTCCCAACGGCGCGGACACGCTTACGCCGGATTGGAGACCCGTTGGAGCAGATTCCAACTTTGCAAATTCAGTTTTGCGACAAGATCGTACGGACGTTCTAGTCCAGACGAAATCGTCAAATATGGGGCGATATCGTCTGATCGGCGACGATATCGTCAAACGGTCAAAACAACCCCTAAAAATGGCACGGAAAAGGGGGAAACGGATTTCTCGACGGTTAACGGGCGGTTTGGGAGGTTAAATTTGAATTTTAAATTATTTACTAAGGTGAATGTAATTATTGCATTTTTATTGCGCCAATTTTAGGGTGCTACATTTTGCCCCCTCTTTAGCGAATTTTTCGAAGAAAATGCGTTAAAGATGAGTTCTTCTCGATCTACGAGAAAGCAAAAATTATTCCCATTTTTAGGCGACGATTCTTGGTCGAATCGTACGACGACTTACTATGGTGCCCCCTCCGTGTTTTTACCCAAATCGAACGTTTGAGGTAAAAACGCGAAAAAGCAAAAAAATTATTTTTGAATAAAATTAAGAAAAATAGGGAAAAACCCTAATTCATTTTTATTGTTCATTTTTTGAGTTTTAGAGCTCTGGAAGCAAAAATGGTGGAGACGACGCACAGATCGACAGAGGTCTGGCGCGGTCTACGGGTAAGAGTCCGGACCGATCTAGAATGCTTTAATTTTAACTTTACATGTTTTTGTGGATGTTTTAGATGAATTTTGAGCATCGCGGCCATTTTTGGGCCGTCGACGTCGTCGGGACGAAATCGTCTCAATTTCGGCAATTTCGCCCAAGGGCGAAATCGTCGAAAGGGGGACGATTTCATCAAATTAGGGGCGATTTCGAACTACGAAATCGGAAACGATTATGCTCAAATTTGGGACGATATCGTCCAATAGTGGGCGATATCATCAATTGCACAAAGTTGAATTTTTAATTTGCATTATTGATTACTTGAATTGTTGATTAATGATTGTTTATTGTTTTATTGTTTATGTTTGCGAGAGAGGATTACTAAAGAGCAGGGAGTGGAAATACGGAGGGTTGAGAGACGACTTGGCCGCTCTGACACGAGCAGAGCGAGATCAGGCGGCACAGGCCGGCTTACTGCATGTGGCAGAAATGCCACAAGTGTCTACAGACATGGGGCTACTGACGGCCCTAGCAGAGAGGTGGTATCCGGGGTCCTCATGTTTTCGGCTATCGACAGGGGAGATGACTCCCACTTTGGAGGACGTATGGAGGATTCTGAGAATCCCCATACAAGGACGGCTGATTACTCCTACGGCCAATCAGGGCCGCGCTATGGGACGGTTGTGCGGTGACCCGAGCTTCGCCCTGGAGAAGGGCGGAGTTAACATCGAGGCACTGCGCCAGATGCCTGGGGCATCTACACTCACACGGG
This sequence comes from Wollemia nobilis, assembly GCA_028583015.1. Lineage (NCBI taxonomy): Eukaryota > Viridiplantae > Streptophyta > Pinopsida > Araucariales > Araucariaceae > Wollemia > Wollemia nobilis. Next base: position 510,249 of record JAQPPZ010007329.1, read on the forward strand.
TACTAGCTGGGGTGGTTGGTGGACTTCTGCTGTGCCACCAGAGCGGGTGCAGGGTGCCATGGATGCTGGCAGATGTGGTCTATGACATGAGAGACCACGGCTACAGGTTTGCTTGGGGCAGTTTTGTTTTATGCCGATTGTACAGGATCCTGTATGGGGTCGTGTACAAGGGCGACCGATGTCTGGTTATGACATCTCTACTACAGGTTTGGTGCTGGGAGCACATTGCGGTGCGGAGGCCGGTAGGGCTTCCTCTGACAGGGATTGACGGGGAGAGGCCCCGAGTCTTCTACTGGTGGCTCCGAAGAGGGGCACAGCGGCGGATCGACCTGTCGATGTCCCGGAGGCTACTAGACGACCTAGTCCCGGACCAGATCACCTGGAGGCCATGGAGGGAGCATCCAGGGTGGCCAGAGGATGGACAGGAGCTGGCTCGCATCAGGCGAGTTTGTTGGTTGAGGATGGAGAGGGGAGAGGTGGAGCTCCATAGGTACGACCGAGTTTTGAGACAGTTCGGTCTACAGCAGGGGATCCCATCCCTCAGAGATTACGAGTTTTCCCGGACTGTCCGGGATAACACTACGGTTAGCGGGGCTCCGGACATGCAGCGGTTCTGGAGCCGGGACTCGGATGATGCCCCCATTCAGCCGGTGGATGGGGACGACGCGAGGGTAGCCGATGGCTACGATGCAGGTACGCGAGGCATCCGCCCTCCTCGGATGACGAGGGCACAGGGTCCGATCCATGCAATTGTGCATCGGATAGGGAGGCGGTGCCAGGCGGCGATGGAGGTAGCCCAGGGTCACGGAGGGAGAGAGGTGAGGCGGCCACAGGCACAGGAGCGGCCGCGGCAGAGAGAGAGGGAGAGGAGGGAGGTGAGACCCCCATCTCCACAGAGGCCACCATCGCCTGATAAGGGCAAGGGTGTGGATACAGGAGAGAGTAGCGAGATGGCTACTCTTCGGGCGGAGAGAGATCGTCTGCAGGCTCAGGTGCAAACGCTACAGGATGCGGCCGCACAACACCGGGCTGAGGTGTCACAGCTACGGGATGAGATTGCACGCCTCGGGGCACGGGGCGGAGGGGCGAGCACACGGGAGCTGGCACGGTCGATTGCTCAGACCGCGTTCTACCAGGGCATCTACTTCCAGATGGTGCCAGAGGGTCAGAGGGTACAGCTGCCAGCCGGCATTGCTGACCCTATCAGGATTGGGTCCTCGAGGACTACGTCTCGATCGAGGACGAGGACTACACAGACGGCGATGGGGCCACCTCCTCCACCTCAGGGCGGGGGAGGAGATGAGGCAGAGAGCTCGAGAGGCTCTCGAGGCTAGAGGGTTGGACTGACATTTGTATTATATGATTATTTTTGATAGAGGATTGAGTTATGCCGAGGTACAGATTGTGGCATACCAATCCAGTTTGATGATGTACATAAGTTGGTGATATATATAGATGAGATATTTTTGATCATATGACTTATATTGTGTGTATGCTTATGATGCTTTTATGTTTTGATTGATTGATTTGAGAATTGGATGTAATTATGTCGTTGGAGATATTATAATTTGAATGTCATGCTTGTAATATTTTTAAATGAAATAATCTGATGTAACAAATTGATTGTTTATGATGAAATGTGATTAAAAAAAATAAAAAAATAAAAAGAGACTTCTAACAATAATTTCAAAGGACATTGTCGCTATTATAGACCATTTCACGGAGTCGCTGCTCACTCGGTCGTCAAGCTAATCCCAGGATAGAAATATTGTTAAAAGTAAAAGAGTGCTTAAGAGACTGTCTTAAGACTTTGGTGCAATGATGAAAATGATGATGATGATGATGGTTTGTTTTCAGATTTTCATAAAAATGTTTGTGCATGAAATGATGTTTTAAAATGATTTTTGCTAGGCATAAATTCCTAAGGGTGATAAATTTTTGGATAATTCTTTAGGAATTATACCATCATTGCAAAATTGAAGGTTGACATAATGACATGAAATAATGAAAATGTGTTTGCTTTGGAAAAGCATAATTTGTGTAACATAATGAATTAAGCCATATGGTTTTCATGATTTTGAATAAATGGGGAATAAAAATTGTTACAATGGTTTGCGCTAGGCATAGAATATGTAGGTATAGACTTATACCATCATCGCGAAAATCAAAGAAAAATAGTTTTATTGCATGATTGATTTTTTTTTATGAACAGAAAATATGAAAATGAGGACTTGCGCTAGGCATAATATTTCAATTTTGGTTTTGAAACTATACCATCGTCGCGAAAGTCAACCAGATATATATATATATATATATATATATATATATGTTTTGATTGTATATTTTTGAAAGAAGGTTTGCTTTTTCTATTATATAGTTGTCTTTTGGGGTAAACAAGCTGTACTTGATTTATTTCAAACAAGTTGCAAAAAATAATATTTCAAATTATTTTGAAGATAAAAGTTAGATTTATAAGGAATCCCATGTGCATATGTGAATTCATTTCTGATCTTGATTTATCATAATGATACACGAAATCTCTCAAATACAAATGTGTGTGCAATTGCATTGTTCATTTACCAGTTTTGAGCAAGATACTATGATACAAGTGATTTGAAGAAACCAAATAAGTGTTCATTAACCATGATGTAGATGCGTATAACCATGCTAGGCTACTATGTAGGTCGGATTATCAAGAGCTAGCTAATCCATAAGCAGACATTGGTCTGTACAAAAGAAGGTCGCTAATGTGACGGACATATCACCACGCTAGGAGTTACCCAAGGCCAAGCAGGTTGGGCACAAACCACCTGTTATGGGGCTTACCTCACAGTTTTCGAATAATTGAGAATTCCAGGGATTCAAGCTCATCAACCCTTCTTTTCTTTTCAAAGGGTAGGGGAAGGGATTTTATTGCTTTTGCTTTCTTTTTCTTTTTGTATTTTTTTTTTTTTTTTGTATTTTTGCTTGATAATGCTTGGAATATTGCTGGAATGATATAGAATAACATTTTTCTTTCTCTTTTCTTTTTCTTGAACTTTTCTTTTCTTTTTCTTTTCTTTTTCTTTGCTAGGGATACTTGCTCGGATTAGCTGTAGAGCAAGGGATTTTTATTCTGGGTAGGGGTGAGCTTGTCCTTTTGCCAATTCTCAAAGATTCTAGACCATGTGCATGATAGGATAGCGGGGGAAACTTTTCGCTCAAGAAATCACTTCTACTATGTAGCAAAACATGGAAATTACAAATATAATCATTTTATTGTGAAAAGATGTGCTTGGTTTAAGTAAATAACAAGATCAATTCTCTATGCTCAAACGTTATTTAATTGAATTTTGTGAACTTTGATATAAGAGAGATTAGTAATCATGCCAGATAAAATCAAGATATTTATTGTTGTGAGTGTGCAAGTGAGGGATTCAAAATAAATGCTAATTTATCCAAAATAAGTTGAAACATATAACTGCAATGATTGTGAGAAAATATATATAAATGATTTTTGAGAAAGTTTTGAGAATGTTGACTCTCTCTTTCTTCTTTATTTTATTTGGGTTTCGAAAGAGTCAAGCATATTGTTGTTTTTGTATTTTTATCATTATTTTGATTTTTGTTTTGATTTCATTTATGATTTTGAATAGAAAAATTTAACAAGTATTTTAAATAAATGCAATAGATAGTTTTGAAGATTTTGGATGATTATGAATATTTTTGATGTTTTTGGATTTTTTTTTTTTTTTTAAATTTGAAAGAAATATAAGATAATGATTTTGAACAAATATATACATGGATGAAATGACCAAGTTTATGCATAGTAACGTTTAAGATGCAAAATATTCATAGGTTCTTTCAGTTCTTTACCATCTAAGGTAGATAATTTATATGCTCCTGATTCAAATTTTGCAGTAATAATGTATGGTCCAAGCCAATTGGGCTCGAATTTACCTTTAAGTTCCTTAGTTGCATTGGTATTTTTTTTATTTTCTTTTAAAACAAGGTCACCAATCTCAAAGGAGCGATGACGAACTTTCTTAGCATATGATCTTTTAAGCTTGTTTTGGTAAGCACGGAGATGCTCCAAAGCATTGATGCATTTTTCATCTAGGAGTTCCAGTTGACTGAGTCTGCCAACACGATATTCATCTCCTACTTCGGTATCTTGAAGTAGCAGAGCCAAAGAAGGAACTTCCAATTCAAATGGAAAAAGCTGCTTGAGCACCATACACCAAAACAAATGGTGAAGTTCCAGTGGGGGTTCGAACACTAGTTCGATAGGCCCACAAGGCTGGATATAATTGAATGTGCCAGTCGCGGCCAGTTTTATTGACTAATATTTTGAGAATTTTGATTAGGGTTTTATTAGATGCTTCTGCTTGACCATTACCCTGAGGATAATAGGGAGTGGACCAGCGATGTTGAATCTTATATTTTTGACATAATTTTTTAACATCTTTATTTTTGAAACAAGTTCCATTGTCAGAGATGAGATTGGCAGGAATTCCGAACCTGCAAATGATTTGATTAAAAATAAATTTAGAAACTTGTGTGCCAGTGCAGGAAGCTAAAGGCATAGCTTCGACCCACTTCGTGAAATACTCGGTGGCGGTTATGATGAACTTGTGTCCATCAGATGACACGGGATTGATTTTGCCAATAATATCCAAGCCCCATTTAGAAAAGGGCCATGGAGATGAAATAGCCTGCAGCTCTTGTGCAGGCGCATGGACAAGGTCAGCATGTTTTTGACACTTGTCGCAATGGCGCACATACTCATGTGCATCCGTTTCCATGGTAGGCCAAAAGTATCCTATCCGAAGGAGCTTTTTAGCAATAACACTACCACTAAAGTGTCCTCCACAAGATCCATCGTGGGCTTCACTCAAGGCTGATTTAGACTCTTCTAAGTTTAAACATCTTAATAGGATACCTTCAAAAGATCTCCTATATAAAGTATTGCCAATTATTACGAATCGACTTGCTCGTCGACGTAATAACCGACGTTGGTTTCTATTAGAATTGGCAGGGAAAGTCCCATTTTGAAGAAAATCAAATATGTCTGTATACCAATGTTCAAGAGTAGTTTCATTGATTAAAAACACATCCAAAGGCTCTAAGCATGACTTATTTGAGGCGGGTTCCTGGAGTCGACGAATAATGATAGTGGCATATTCGTCATCTAACTCCAAGGGCAAGAGAGATGCAGCGGCGGCCATAGCATCAGCTGCACGGTTGCTAGTTCGAGGAATAGCTTCCAAGGTGACTTGATCAAATAAAGACATTAATTGTAAAACATAGGCCTTATATGGGCGCAGTTTATCATCTCTGGTTTGATAAACTTCATTAATTTGGTTTATAACCAGTTGGGAATCACCAAAAACTAAAAGATGTTTAATTTTGAGCGCTAAAGCAGCTCGTAATCCAAGGATTAGAGCCTCATACTCAGCAGTATTGTTGGTGCAAGCAAAGGTCAGTTTGAAGGACGGAGGAATAAGATGTTTTTGCGGAGATATTAAAATAATACCCACACCGACCCCACTCATGCATCGGGCTCCATCAAAGTATAAGGACCATTGTTCAGGATGGTCTGCCTCTAATTGAAGGCATTCATCTGGAAACTCGATGATGAGGGGATGGGTAGACTCTAAGGGTGCAGCAGCTAATTGATCTGCTATGATTTGACCTTTAACAGACTTCTGTCCTATGAATGTGAGATCAAACTCGCTTAGAGCAAGAACCCACTTGGTTGTGCGACCCGATAAATAAGGTCGACTCATGAGATACCTTAAGGGATCATATTTAGCAATGACATAAGTTTTTTGGCTAAGCATATAATGTCATAATTTTTGCGTAGCAAACACGACTGCTAGACATAGTTTTTCTAGCGTTGTATAGCGGGTTTCATAACTGATGAAAGTTTGGCTAATATAATAATTAGCACGTTCTCGCTTTTCATCATCAAGTTGGGCTAACATAGCCCCTAAGGCAGAATCTGAAGCTGAAATATATAGGAGAAATGGGCGATCGGATTTAGGTGGTGAAAGCACAGGTGGATTAAGGAGGTATTGTTTGAGAAGTTCAAAAGCTTCTCTACATTCGGTATCCCAATTAAAGGGGACATCCTTCTTAAGGAGTTTAAGAAAGGGACCGGTTTTATCCGCCAGCTTATCGATGAAGCGACGGATGGCTTGAAGCTTACCTTGTAAACTTCGTAACTCAGATATATTAGTCGGTGCGGGCATATCGGTGATGGCCGCAATCTTGAGAGGGTCGATTTCAATACCACGTAAAGAAACTAAAACCCCTAATAGTTTACCGGATTTAACTCCGAATATGCATTTGGCTGGATTTAATCGAATGAGATATTCTCGTAATCGATTAAAAACTTTTCTCAAATCGTTTAAATGATTATCTTCCAAAATAGAGCGAGCTATAATATCGTCTACATAATCATGTAGGATATCATGCATCATATCATGAAAAATATAGGTCATAGCTCGTTGATAAGTTGCATCGGCGTTCTTTAAGCCAAATGGCATCACTTTCCAGCAAAAGGTACCCCAGGGGGTGATAAAGGCTATTTTAGCCTGGTCTTCAGGAGCGATCCTGATCTGATTATAACCGGAGAATCCATCCATTAAGGACATCATCCCACTTTCGGCAGTGAAGTCAATGATTTGGTCCATGTTTGGAAGAGGAAAATCATCTTTAGGGCATGCAGCGTTAATATCTCTAAAATCTGTGCAAACCCTAACTTTGGTAGCTTCTTTCTTGGTGACTGGAACTACATTTGAGATCCATTCAGCATAATCAATAGCTTGTATAAAGATAACATTCAGGAGTTTTTCTAACTCCCCTTTGACTAGCAGAGCCACTTTGGGATGCATTTTTCTGAGTTTTTGTTTGACAGGTTTAGCATCCGGATGGACCACTAGATGATGCATGACTACGGAAGGGTCTAGACCTGGCATATCTTCGTATGTCCAAGCGAAGACATCTTCATACTCTTTAAGGAATGCGATGTATTGTTCTTGTTTTTCTTGACTTAATTCTGATCCAATATTGATTATGTGAGGATTGTCCTCAGTTCCAATGTTAATTTTAATGACATTTTCTACCTCCATGTGTAGATCTCTTTCAAAATTAGGTGGGGCGGGTGAAACGCCCAATTCTTGTAATTCTTGTAAGGTTAATTTAGATAATTCATCTTGAGGATTAGTGGCCTCAAGTTGGGCTATAGTTGGTATAGAACCATCAAAATAAAACTCATTGTGCAACATCTCTTCAACAGAGACATCATGGAAGATATCTCCTTCCAACTCTTCATCGGGGTCGACAATCATTTCGGGGTATGCTATGGACAGCATGTTGCATGAAAACGACTGATTTTTAAGAGGCAAATCAACATGCTTATCCAAATAATCTTGATAGCATATGAGATGATCATCATCCTCAAAAGGAAAGGGTTGACCCTTACTAGGAAATAGGCCCACACCACAGCGGGCAGGCCACGGTTCTACCTCGAAAGGTTCTTTCATGCCATTTTGGGAAGGTCCCAAGCCTTTCCCTTTATATCCCATTTTAAGCATCATGGGTTTAGCTTTAATATACTCATTGGTAAAATAACACCGAGCGTATCCTTCATGGTGAGTTTTGATATTCCGAGGGATTCTTCCCCAGTCATATCCTTTATAAATGAAGGCACAACTCCCGACTTGGTAAGTGCTTCCCATAGGTTGTGGGAGGCCCAAAGTACGAGGAGATGGCGGTAAGTTATTTAAAAGGTTTGAATCTTGCATGAAAGCATTCATTTTTTTTGATATTAAGGTTGTAGATAAATCTGGTAAAAGTTCATCAAAAAGGGCATAAGATGTAGAAGGCTTATTACCTACATCTTTAGATGTAGAAGGCATGATAGATGTGTCTATAGGTCTTGAATTTATAAGGATAGAACTTGAAGGATTGATTGTAGACTTAAGATCTGTTTGAGGTTCTAAAATGATTTGTTTAGAGGATTGTTGGTCTATATAGGAGGATGAAGTTAATGGAGGGGAAATAGGTGAAGTTATGGGTTTATGTTTCACAGTTTTAGATGAGAGATAAGAACTAGGTTGTGTGGATGACAGAGCTGGGCAAAATTGCACTCCAACGGGTTCTGCCAAAGCACACATATCAAAAGGTCTAGGGTCACCATGAATAGTGACCAACTGATTTTTGAATTCAAATTTAACACATTGGTGTAAAGTTGATGGGACCGCTCGCATGGCGTTGATCCAAGGGCGACCCAAAAGTATATTGTACGATGCTGGGCAATGTACAATAAACACGGTTGTTTCTAGGGTTCTAGGACCAACTTGCAATGGGAGGGTAATAACTCCACACGTTTCTTGTGTTTCGTCATTAAAAGCTTTGATAATCATATCAGTTTTCTTCATTTCATCACTTCTAAAGCCAAATCGTTGGTAGAAGTCAAAGGTGCAAATGTTTAGAGATGAGCCATTATCAATCAAAACTCTTTTGATGGCTACATCTCCAATTAAAGCAGTAATGTATAAAGGATTGTCCTTATGTAAACTGTGTTGTGGGATATCTTTATCCCGGAAGTCAATACAATCAATCTCTCGAGTGATGATAGTATTGGCCATAGCTTCGAGTTGAATGTTTTGAGGTACCATCATTTGGCTCAATGTAAGCATCAACTCATCCCTATGGGTGGGAGAGGATCTTAATAAATCTAAGAGGGAAATTCTGGCCGTAGTATTAGACAATTGCTCATTAATGCTGTAAGGGGGTTTAGATTGGATATTAGGAGCATGATTCCCTTTATTAGGGTTTTTTAGAACGAATGGAGCCGATCCATCGTTCTGGTTTGGTTCTTGTTGAGAGTTTTGAGCTTGTTGTCGAGTAACGACTCCAATGGTACCTACGATGTTATAGTGAAGACGTGGAACTGGTCTCGGTTGAGCATTAATGGCTTGTTCATTAGAAAGGAATATATTGGAAGAAGGTCGAGTAGTGACTCTTCTAGGGAATGGTTCTTACGGAAGATTAGCATCTATGACTGGTTGAATAGGGTCTGATTCATTTTCAGAACTATTCGATTGGTTTGAAGTAATGTCTAGTTCACTTTCACTATCTGATTCTATATCACTAGAATCAGAAGTTTGAAAATTATGTAAGGGCCTGGTCGTAACTAGGGATAAGGTCGTGTCAAATATTTGAGGATCCTGAACAGGTAATTGTCCGCTAATGGTTCCTACATATCGGGTAGGAGGGGGAACATTATGATGTTCAATTTGATTGGCTACCTCTTTACCATGTCTTGGTAAAGGGTGTTGAAATATGTCTAGAGTTTGATTGGCATTTTGATTTTGATTTTGGGGAATGGTCTTTTGAGTATTATTAGGAGGGTTTTGTTTAGGTTGGAAGGCTTGCACTTCCATTTCATTATTGTCAATCAAATCTTGTATTTTATGTTTCAATATTTTACAAGCGTTGGTAGAATGTCCAGGTCCTCTATGGAAATCACAGTGCAAGTCAGCTCTGTATCCGGGTATAGTTGGGTCAGGTTCCCGGATAGCTGGTAATTGGATCAAACCTCTTTCGAGCAATTGAGGTAAAATAGTTGATAAAGGTTGGTTTAATCTAGTGAATTCTCGAGGAGGCTTGTCAGGAGGTTTCAATATGAATTTTTTTGTTGTCTTCGTTGCATTGATGTTAGCAACGTTTATGCTGTCAGTGACTCCGTCACCGACAACTTGTTTGTTTTTATATTGATTTCTAGATGTTTTCTCATCATCCTTCTTCCTAAGTTGGCCTCTCCTAATGAGGGCATCTTCTACTCTTCGAGCTAAATCTATAGCTTGATCGAAGGTAGTTAAAGTAGCGGTTGATAGCTCATAAGATAGTTGTTCTTGTAAATTGTTGATGAAAATGTCCAACATTTCCCTATAAGGCAGCACAAAGTGCAGTTTTCCTGTCAATTGCCTCCATCTAGCTAAGAAATCGGCAAAACATTCATCCTTGTCTTGTTTTAAATTGTATAGGTCTTTAATAGTTACATGCCTCTCGATGTAGGCACTAAATTGATGGACAAATGATTCAGTTGTTTCTTCGAAGTTTCTCAAAGAATGAGTGGGCAACTGATAGTACCACTCTAATGCCATTCCACCTAAACTTTTGGGGAACATTTTTAGTAATAGCAAGTCGTCATGTGATATGTCGTGACATGCTATCCTAAACATGCGAAGATGCTCTATGGGATCTTCGGTTCCTTTATATATAGGCAAGACGGGCATGGGAAAATGCTTAGGGTATGGTTGAGCTACAACTATGGGATCCAAAGGTTGACTACAGATCTCTCGATAATTATACGAGGGACGGTAGGGATCTATCTGGTCCATACGTGAAGCTAATTGTTTCACCATGGCTTCCAGATTACTAGTTTGCCCCCCATATTGGTTTGGTAGGGCATTGACATGGGTTTTATGGGCGTAGGATGGAGGAACATGCAGATTAGATGCCATGTTACTGTTGTGTAAAGTATTGGTAGGAAAAGTATTATGGAGGAATTTTGAAGTTGGATTATGTTGTATGTCGGATTGTTGAAAGTTTGTATTTGGCTTTGTTTTAGGTTTTTGTTTATTTAAAGCATGTTGCTCAATTGTTTGACGGAATAAAGTAGTGAAGGAAGGTTTCTTTTGTGTGGGAGTGATTTTAGGTTGAATAACAGGTTCCTTAGGAGGTTGGGTAACCTGTTGTTTTGACATGTTTTGAGCCATAGTGACCATATCCGTATTGGATGGCCCTGCCTTGTCACTTTCTTGATCAATGAAAGACAAGGGATTAATGCGCATATTAAACGCCTGTTCTATAGCTGCTTGAGCGTCACTGATTTGCCCTTTATCAAGGCGAATTGCCACATTAAGGTCATCAATGTTATCTACGAGAAATTTCTTGAAATGCTCTGCATTGTCAAAGGCAATAGTTCCATCAGGAGCTACTCTAGGGGATGAGGATCCATCCTCTTTAACACTTCCTTCTTGTTCCTTATCTTCACCTAAGTCTTCATCTGATTGACCTAGAGTTTCTCCTTCCGGATTTGTATCTCCAAGAAGGACATTTGGGTCTTTAGTTGTGTCTTGTAACCAATCTTCTTCTTCTCCTAAGGTTTCTTTACCATTCCTAAGTTTAGGCATGGTGCTAAGTTTTGATTTCAGCAAATATATATATATATATATATATATATATATATATATATATATATATATATATATATGCAACAAATTAAGAGGTATATATCTACTATATACCTACTACAAATTTTAAAAATGAAATGTTTAAGTTTTTGCTAAGTTTTTTGATTTTTTTTTTGGTTTTTCTTTAATTTTTTGAAACAATACAATAAAGACAACAAATAACACAATAAATGCTAGAAATAATTACTGAAGTAATAATTTAATTTTCTATAAACAACTTATGAATATCATTGATAGGTTCGAGTTGTTCAGGAGTCATGAAGTGTTCTTCTTCAAATTGAAAGTTTTCTTTTAAAAATTTGATGAAAAGAGCTATAGTGATACCATGTATTTCAGATTCTGGTTTATAAAAGTAAATCTCGTGGCAATAATCTCGATATAACATAGCTCTAGGAACTCTATTCCATCTTCTCCTAATCATAAGAACAGCCTCTTGGTCTTCTACACGAACTAGAAATGGGTGACCACAATTGTGTCGTTCCGAGGTATTCCTCGAGAGTTAAAAACTTTGAAGATACAAGAGCTCTCCTATAGGCTAACCATCTATGGCAGGCTCTCTGAAGTTCATGATAAAAAACTAGTTGATGAGGATCCAGGATTCTATCTAGGACTAGCCTCTTGATTTGCTTAAGTTGTGTGGACCTAGATGAAATGAGACTAAGTCTCCTATCAAGTTCGTTCCACAGGAATTGATTTCTGCTTGTTTCAGGCACACTAAGGACAGAATTAACTTCTATGGCTGCCAATTGATTTTCTACGTTTATAGTAACTGCTAACCTTTTCTTAGGAGCTACCATCTAAACATGTTTTCAAACTTAAATGTTTAAAATGCATCTATGTTTCAGTTGTTCTTATTTTTTTTTGTTTTTGTTTTTGTTTTTGTTTTTCAAAAGGTTATGATGCATTCACGTCGGGTTCACCAAAATGTATCGCTCCAAATTTTTCGCATCCCTACCTTCAGGCTATAGGATCCGCGCCCGGAAGGAGGATGGGAAAAGGATGGTGCGGTACCTCGGACTGAGAGGACTTTGCGAAGGTCCCGCCTCTCAAGGGAGGTGTATTTTGATGATTTTTCGATGGATGGTGGGTTCACCAGGAAACATTTAACGGCAACTTCCACGCCTAGGTTGGGAATGTGTTTAAATGTGTTCGTTTTAACCTTAAGCATTCATATCCTAGGTTTGGCCGAATGCATCTAGATTACTCTATATGAAAATGCAAGTTCAATGAATACAGAAAATAGATTTACAGAATTAAAACAGAGAATTTACAGAGTGCAAACGATGAATACCTGATCCGGATGTCTGAAGAAGATTCTAATTTTGAAGCAGTCTCGATCGTCTGAGATTCGACAGAATCGTCTGCAATCAGACGAGATCGTCTGAGATCTGACGAATTCGTCAGACGAATTCGTCAGAGACCTACAAAACCGAAAACAGATGCAAAATACAAAACATACTACAGTGCTAACAGAGGGAAATGATATAAAATGGCAGCAATGTTATCAAACTGCAACTTAAACACAGAAACAGAAATGAATTGTGCTAATTTGATGATAATTAAGATTTAATTATGCACTTAATCTAAATGGGTGAACTCCAAATGCAAGATAATATAAAATACTGAATAGATTATCTAATTTGCAGAATAAAATGACAGAAAAGGGATTGAGGAACGCAAACTTCAGGCACTGATTGCCTTAATACGGACTGCAGTCGAAATCATCTCGCATCAGTACGAAATCGCCTCGAATTCGACAGGTTCGCCTCCGATCTGAACAGGTTCATCGACGATGATAGGTGCTGGCTCCGGTTGAAAAATAGTGATGTACCTACAATAAAATTGGTATAGATCTAATGCAAATGCAAGATTGGGATGCTTTAACGTAGAGGAAATCAATTTGCAGAGAATTTCGGCCAGGGGTTGGGAAGGGAAAATCCTAGAGACTAAATAGGCTTAGGGGGAGTAGTTAGGAGGTTGGAGATCATCCCAATTTGGGAGATCTCCAATGGGGGAGGGTCCCAACGGCGCAGACACGCTTCTGCCCGGATTGGAGACCCGTTGGAACAGATTCCAACTTTGCAAATTTAGTTTTGCGACAAGATCGTCTGGACGTTCTAGTCCAGACGAAATCGTCAAATCTGGGGCGATATCGTCTGATCGGCGACGATATCGTCAAACGGTCAAAACAACCCCTAAAAATGGCGCAGAAAAGGGGGAAACGGATTTCTCGACGGTTAACGGGCGGTTTGGGAGGTTAAATTTGAATTTTAAATTATTTACTAAGGTGAATGTAATTATTGCATTTTTACTGCGCCAATTTTAGGGTGCTACATCTACCAAAGTGTCGCGATATCGTGACACTTCTTTGGCTTTTGGATTTGTCTGCCAAAGTGTCATGATATCGTGACAAATTTGATGTCGCGATATCATGACCATTTAGTTTGTGCTCGTCACGGTTCTAAATACGTCACGATATCGTGACGACTTTTTTGTCGCGATATCACGACCATTTTTATACTTAGAAAAATTTTGCAAACTTCAAACTTTTTTTTTTTTTTGGTGATGCAAGATTGTTGTGCTGCCCTGGATGCTCCTGCATCAGACACCCGGGGTAGATTTTTTTTTAGAAGTGATCCTCACTTCTGGGAGGTCAGAGGAAAACCCAAACGATCAACCTCTGATTTGGACAACCATGTGGCATCTTCGACAGGTCGGTTCTTCCACTTGACCAAATACTTCGAATATTGCCTGTTTTGGGTACTTCTGCCTTTGCGAGTGTCGAGTATGTCTTCAATTTCTTCTTTGTCTGGAATGGATGTAGGAATGGTCCACAGATCCATACTGGGTGGTTCACTACAACTTCCTGCATGATATTCAACCAAGTCTAAAATATTGAAGATAGGTGAAATATTCAGCTCACTTGGTAGATCAACTTCATAGGCATTGCCTGAATCTCGTTTACCTATGATCCAGCATGGTCCAAACTTCTTCATCTTCAACTTATTGTAAGTTTTTCTAGGAAAACGTTCCTTACGCAAGTGAACCATGACTTCATCCCCTACTTGGAATTCTTTGAAATGTCGCTTCTGATCTGCTCTGGATTTGTACGTAGCATTCATTTTACTGATATGCTACTGTACCTCTTCATGTAAAGTCTTCATGTGTGCTGCAAAGTATTCAGCTTTAGCACTACACTTGTCTGCTTTATCCATCGGTCTCAACTCAGAAGCGTTTCTCGGGTTGTACCCATGCACAATCTGGAATGGTGATTTACCGATACTACGATTGACAAAATTGTTGTAAGAAAACTCTGCCTATGGTAAAATCATATCCCATACCTTGGGTTTATCTCCTACCAAAAATCGTAGAAGATTACCCAAACTTATGTTGACTACTTCGGTCTGTCCATTAGTCTGCAGGTGGTATGCAAAACTGAATTTCAAGTCTGTTTTCAGCTTCTTCCACAGGGTTCTCTAGAAATAACCCATAAATTTAGTATCTCTGTCTGAGAAAATGCTTTGGGGTAGACCATGAAGGCGTACTACCTCCTTGAAGAACAAACCTGCAATATGAACAACATCATTTGTCTTCTGACATGGAATAAAATGAGCCATCTTCGAAAACCTGTCAACAACAACAAAAATGGCGTCATTTCCACGTTGTGTTCTTGGCAGACCAAGAAAAAAATCCATGTTGATGTCCTCCCACGGTCTTACCGATATAGGCAATGGCTGGTACATTCCTGTATTCTGGCTGACACCTTTTGCCATCTGGCACACTCTGCAACCCTGTACAAATCTGGTCACATCCTGCTACAACTGTGGCCAATGGTAATTCTCACTAACGAGAGCAATGGTATTATCTCGACCAAAATGCCCTGCTAGTCCTCCGCTATGTTTCTCTTTGATCAAATTTTCCCTCATGGAACTTCGTGGAATGCACAACTGGTTCTTCCAAAACAGCATCTCATCTTGGATCATGAAATCCAACCACTTAGTGCGATCCACAGTAGTAGGAGACACACATGATGTCCATGCCTCTATAAAATCTGGATCTGCTGGGTATAAACTCTTAAGTTCATCAAACCCAACAACCTGCACTCTCATTTCTATCAACAAATTATGCCTTCTACTCAAGGCATCTGCAACTCTATTAGATTTTCCACTTCTATGCTTTAGTACAAAGGTATAACTCTACAAGAATTCAACCCACTTCAAATGCCGCTGGTTAAGTTTACCTTGACTATTTATATACTGCAAAGCTTGGTGGTCAGTATATAAAACAAACTCTTTGGGTAGCAAATAATGTCTCCATTTCTTAAGAGCCTGAATTATAGCATAAAATTATTGATCATAAATAAAGTATTTCTTTCTAGCATCATTCAATTTTTCACTAAAGTATGCAACAGGTTTATCTTCTTGGCTCAACACAGCTCCAATGGCACTGCCACTGGCATCACAGTCAACCTGAAACACTTTATTAAAATCTAGAAGTGCCAGAATGGGCTATTCTATCACTTTCTTCTTCAATATGTTCATGCTGGTATCTGCCTTGGCAGTCCACTTAAATTCTCTCTTATCCCCTCTCATAGTTTCTGTTAGGGGTGCACAAATACTGCTAAAGTCTCTAATAAACTTTCTATAGAAAATTGCCATACCATAAAATGATCTAACCTCTGTTACATTCCTTGGGGCAGGCCATTCAAGGATAGCCTTCACTTTCTCAGGATCCATTTTCAGACCCTCCTCTGAGATTACAAATCCCAGGTATATCAACTCTTTCTGTACAAAATTGCACTTATGTATATTTATCAATAACTGCTCCTCACGTAGTTTTTCAAAAACTGTCCGAACATGCAACAAATGCTCGTCCAATGTTTTACTAAAAATCAGAATATCATCCAGATAAACTATCACAAACTTTTCCAGGAAGTCACGCAATACCTCATTCATCAGCCTCATAAATGTACTGGGTGCATTAGTCAATCCAAATGGCATAACTAACCACTCATACAAACCCTCTCTAGTTTTAAAGGCTATCTTCCATTCATCACCCTCTCTAACACGTATCTGATGATATTCGCTCTTCAAATCAATCTTAGTGAAGTATTTAGCTCCACTCAAGCAATCCATTATATCATTCATTTTGGGTAATGGAAAGCGATATTTAATAGTAATTTTATTAATGGCTCGGGAATCAGTGCACATTCGCCATTCGCCATTCTTCTTTGGTGCAAGTATTGCTTGCACAAGGGCTCAAACTTGCTCGAATCAAACCCTTCCTCAACAATTCCTGAACCTGGCGGTTCAACTCTTCATTCTCTACAGGAGACATTCTATGGGCTGCCTTGTTGGGTAAGCTAGATCCTGGCATTAAGTCAATCTGATGACTAATCTTCCTCATTGGCGGCAAACCCTCAGGCACATTATCTGATATAATATCAGGAAATTTTGCTAACAGATGTTCAAATTCTGCTGGAATGTTAGTAGTATCTTCTTTTTTTACAGTAGGAATTAATGCATAACACATTGAATCCCTCTTTATACCATCCAAAATTTTTTTGCCATCTACTAAACAAATTCTAGCATTATTGCATACCTTTTCCTCAACCTCCTTCAATGGTTTCAGTTTGTGGCGTACTCCATCTTTTGTCAGGGAATAGGTATTTGCATGACCATCATGCGTTGCACGTCTATCGAATTGCCATGGTCTTCCAAGCAACAAATGGCAAGCATCCATCGACAAAATATCACACAGGACCTCATCCTGGTATCTTCCAATTTTGAACTTGACCAAGCATTGTTCACTGACCAATGCTTTATGATCCTTCTACAACCACGCAATTCGGTATGGATGCGGGTGTTGTCTTATTTCTAGCTTTAACTTAGCTACCATTTATTTAGAAACCAAATTATCTGTACTACCATTATCAATAATAATATTACAGATTTTACCTGAACATTTGCACCTCATGTAGAATAGGCTTTTTCGTTGATCTGGTTCCTTCTCTTCATTCAACAAGGTTCTCCTTGTGATCATCACTTCTCCATGCTCTGCTTCTTTAGAGTGCTCAGATTCAACACCATCCTCAACAACCGCAGCTCTGGCATTACCTTTAGGCCTTTTGTTCGGTGTTTCTTGGTGTTTGGGACACTCATATGATCGATGCCCCTCTTCTCCGCAATTGAAACAGGTTCCACAAAATCTGCCTTTGCCATATCCACGTCCACCTCTACCTCGTCCCCTTTGATAATCATTGTTCTGATTACAGGGTTGGTAAGCATTCTCCTCCTTATATTCCTCACAATTGCTAGTTTCACCTGTCTATTTTTGATCATCATATTTACCTCCATTGGTTCTTCCACCAGTTCTTCCACCACGACCTCTTCCTCTTTGCTTGCTGTCAAATCTGCGGTTTAGTTTCTCTTCCACTTTCAGAGCAAACTGGTAAGCATCTTCAATGTTGTTCATTCAAACCACACTCAATTCTTCTTGCACGCTAGTTCTCAACCCATTAATGTAACGGGCTACTCTCTCTTTATTTGCTTCCGTATGACCGGTTCTAATAGAAATTTAAAAAAATTCTTCTGTATACTATTTAACAGATTTGCTGGACTGGCACAAACTCTGCATTTTTCTCAACAGATCTAATTCATAATCTGTTGAAATAAACTACCATTTTAGTTTTTCCACCATTCGATCCCACCTGGTGATCTTTTCTTTTCCTCTCCGGTTTCTTTCCAGTTGCACTCCTTTCCACCATATGCCAGCATGGCCTTTCAATTTTGTTCGGCAAATTTAATTTGATTTGGATCTTCAACTTCCTCATATTCAAAATATTCCTCCATGTCATTAATCCAGTCGATTAATTCTTCTGGATTTAAATTTTTAGAATATGTGGATACATCTAGCTTCGGCCTTTTCCCAATTTGAGAAATAGCTTTAATCATTCATGATTCTACGGCACTCATTGCTTCTTCTTCTTCTTCAGACGGGTCTTCAACTCCGTCATCATCGCTGTGGTCTTCTCCTCTTGGCTCTACTCCTCTGCGCAATTCTTCCTACAAGGCCAAAACTTACCTCTGCAATGCTCGAAAGTCTCCTTCAGGAACCACGTTCCTTCCAACACCATGATTTCTTCACGATGGCATTCTGTCTCACAGTTTCTCAGAAACCCGTAACCCCAGATCCTGGTGCAAGCTGCCTCACGTTCGGTGCTCTGCTCACACACTCAGAATCTTGCTGCTCTAATACCACTTGATGGGGATCCAAAATTAACAAAAAGAGAAAACTCAGTTCTATTTAGAGAACATGGAAATATTACAAAGTACAGAAGGAAAATACAATGCAGTCTCAATCTATGTCTTTCCAGCCTTTCGAATCCTTCAAAAAATCCCCTTTTATCCTCATGGCTTCTTGCTACAACCGCCGTTCATAACCGTCTTAACGGCTTCTGGAACTGCCACATGGAACTGACTTAACGGCTTCTGGAACGGCCACTTGGAACTGCCTTAACGGCTTCTGGAATCGCCAACTGTCATTCTGTAACAGTCCACGAAAAACCCGCCTTCTCTTTCTTAGCTAGGTCGTGAAAACGTGACATGTCACGATTTCATGACACTTTTCTGCCCTTGGCTCTCCTTCGCCAATGTGTCACAATATCGCAACGTTTTTCTGCTTTTGGTTCTCTTTCTCCAAGGTGTCACGATATCTCGACACTTTTCTGCTTTTGGCTCTCTTTCGCTAAAGTGTCACGATATCGCGACACTTCTTCGACTTTTGGCTTTTCTTGCCAAAGTGTCGCGATATCGTGACACTTCTTTAGCTTTTGGCTTTGCTTGCCAAAGTGTCGCGATATCGTGACACTTCTTCGGTTTTTTGGCTTTGCTTGCCAAAGTGTCGTGATATCGTGACACTTCTTTGGCTTTTGGCTTTGTTTGCCAAAGTGTCACGATATCGCGACACTTCTTTGGCTTTTGGCTTTGTTTTCCAAAGTGTTGCGATATCGCGACACTTCTTTGGCTTTTGGCTTTGTTTGCCAAAGTGTTGCGATATCGCGACACTTCTTTGGCTTTTGGCTTTGTCTGCCAAAGTGTCACGATATCGCGACACTTCTTTGGCTTTTGGCTTTGTCTGCCAAAGTGTCACGATATCGCGACAACTTTGATGTCGCGATATCACGACCATTTAGTTTGCGCTCGCCATGGTTCTAAATATGTCGTGATATCGCGACGCCTTTTGTGTCGCAATATCGCGACCATTTTTATACTTAGAAAAATTTTGCAAACTTCGAACTTTTTTTTTTTTCGGTGATGCAAGATTGCTATGCTGCCCTGGATGCTCCTGCATCACCCTCTTAGGTTTGGACCTAATATTCTATATACCTTGTTTTATGTGGTACCTTGCCCCACATATTTAAATATCCTTCTTGGATACCCTTAGATAAATACAATGAGGGTTGTCCCTTCTATTCTTCATGAATGTTTGAAGTTCAAATTCAGAGATCAACTTGTCACCATCTTAGGAAACCCTCATCCTTTCCAATATTGCTCAATGGTTGAGCAAGCTAAATCTAGTCTCAATTTATGTCCATAAATTTCTTCATCTCACAACACTAAGCAACTTAAAAATATAAATATGAGTGAGTAACCATTAATCAAAATTTCATCATAATATTGGGTCAATCCATTTCTTCAAGATCCTCTTCTAAATTTAGCCAAGCTACCACCTTCACCAAGGACTATGGGTTTACCTCATAAGAAGGGTGAAGTCATACACATTGGCACATGTACCTTTATCTTTGTAGGTACAACCCTTAAATAAAATATTAGTAGTAGCAAACCTCTTTGTATAGAGTATTTATTTACCCATTGTTATCTATCCAATGATAATATGCTTCCCAACCAAAACTTGTCTAGTATGGGATACATAGGTAAAAGTTTGGGGCCACAATAGAAAGATATTCAAGAGCCTTTGGAAGTTTATTTTTGGCCTCAGAGATGTGGCATACTATACATACTCGATAGAAACCAACCTTTGCCATTTTATGATGATGATCACTTATTTCTTATGCTAAATATTTGGATAATCAAGGCTTGGAGTGGAATGATGAGGATGAGGGACCACCTTATCCCATTGAAATTTTATTTTACAATGTGGTAACTTTGGTGCATCCTAAGTTAGTTGTGACCCAAAGGGATTATGTTTAATGGGATACTATTTATGACATGGATCATGAGGATATCCTACAAAACAACTTATTCTTTGATGGGTCAGTCCCTTGTGTTGTGCATGTCAAGTCTTCTAGTTCTCAAGAGGATTTTAGTTCTATGTCTTCCAAGGAATTTAAGCAAATAGGAGTGATCCCTGCCCCATATCCTTATGAGTATGAGTCTCATATTCTCATTGAGAAGACCATATATGTTAAAATAGGTTCTGAGGAGAGCCCTAGAATCCTTAGCTTAGACAAAGCCTTGTCCATGAATAAGTAGAGTAATCAACCAATCTATTGAAGGAATTTCATGATATTTTTGCTTGATCATATGTTGAAATTCCAAGGCTTGATACCTCCCTTTTTATGCATCACTTAGTAGTGAAACCTAGTGCTAAGCTTGTTAATAAGAAATTTAGTAAGATGCATCCTAAGGTCACCATTTTAGACAAGGAAGAGCTCCAAAATATCCTTGATGTCGATTTCATAAAAGCTATAGACTACTCTAATTGGATCTCCAACAACATTCATGTGTCTAAGAAGGTGGAAATTATCAAAATATGTATCAAATTTAGGAACATTAGCTTAGCATATCCCAAGGATGATTTTACTCTTCCCAAAATAGAAATGATCATATATTTCATTACCAAATATGGAATGCTTTCACTCATGAATGGTTTATCAAGATACAATCAGATCATGGTTGCCCATGAGGATTAGGCCAAGATAACTTTCATTACTCCATAGGGTACCTTTTTTTATAAAGTTATACCTTTTGGCTTGAAGAACATTGACGTCACATATCATAGGGCTATAAACTATATTTTTCATGACATGATGTAGATATGGTGGTAGAGCTCAAGTGACTACAAGCCATCGTATCAGACAATGTGAGGTAGTAGGATTCAGATGCAACACACATCACTCTCCTAGATGACAATATCATATTATGTTGTGGTGTTGTACTAGCCAGATCTACAACATCAGGGTCACAGAGGACCAGGAGGAGTGATTCTAGGTAGTCATCAATATGAACCAGTCACAAGACAGTTACACAATCTGAGATATCCACAAGGATATGTTCTAGGTAGACTCCTAGGGATGGAGCTAAGGGTGTTGATGATCTAGGGGGTGCAGGCTCAACTTAGTACAAATTTTGAGATACATGTACCATTATTCAGTGTAAGGTCTAAGGACCTACACACTTTTAGCATGTGGTCATTTTTTATATACCCCTCTATGTACTTCGTGACAAACATTATATATATGATATGACATTTTGACGACTCATTATATGTGTATTTATTGTTGTTATTATGTTTATGAAATGCATATGTATGCAACGCTTTATATGATTTTATTGGTGCTATATGATGTGATGTATTGATGACATGCACTAGCTAGATGATGTATGTATGGTTATATGCTATGATATAGATGTGTAGATGGACTACTTATGTATACATATGTGAATGCAATGCTTATTTTTAAATGCATGTTTAACTTTGATTTAATTGTATGCATCTAATTTATGTTGTTATGCTATGGTGAATGCAATGTATGTAATACATTATTTACATGATGTAATCTAATGTAAATGAACCTGTATGCTTTCATCACTTAAAATATAAGGAGTAAATGTGATATGATTTTTAAAAATCTAATGGACAACACCATAGAATGTATAAAAATCATGAATGAAAATGTTAAATCTTATCATAAGAATTAATCATTTTAACATCCATATATGAAATGATGAGTTTGAGATATATGTGATGATTTATGAGATGAGATGTTTTGTTGCTATAAGAGATTTTTGAGGTTTTCCATGAGACTCAAACACCCTAGTTGACTTATCAAAAGATGTATAATCACTATACTAGACTCTTGAAAGACCAAGTTGTTATGAAGACCAAGATATTCATTATCCCTCTGTGTGCAAACGAAGATATTAGATGATATATAAGACTACCTCATTGCTCGGAGGGGTTCATTTAGCCCATTATTGTAATGAGGATCACCAAATGTTCATCTTGATCCTAATTTTAGACGTAGTTAGACTAGACCACTAGGTAATACAAGCCACCTAAAGCTAGCTCATTTGTAAATTGTAATGAACTACCCCAATGCCAGGAAGGATTCATTTAGCCCATTGTTGTATTGGGGATCACTCAATGGCTTTGAGTGCTGAAAATTCTAGGGATTCAATATATTCACCCCCTTATTTCTTCACTTTTATTGGGATACTTGCTCATTCATAGTGATGAAAATCACTATTTATTTTGTATTTATTTTGTTTTTTTAGCAAGGTATTTGCTTTTGATTTTGGGATTTTTATTATAGAAAGCAAGGGATTTATTTGGGTAGGGGGGAGCTTGTCCTTTTGCCAATGATCAACACTCTAGACCATGTGCATCAAAATATGAGAAAGTAAAACCTTTTTCTAAAGGTGATCAAGACCACTTTGTAGTGTTCATCCTTCTTTGTCCTAGTTAGGATTGTTAATGTGTTTATTAGTGATGGGATATTGATATATGCTAGGTGCTATCAAAATTGTACCTCATCTACAAAAGCAAAGATATCTTTCTACAAAATCTAAGAAGATCACTAGGTATAGTTGAATGACCAGAAAACCCTAGTATATTCCTTATAGCAACATGAGTGGTGTTGAGAAACACAATTACTCACAAGGGTGATGGATGATGATGATGCATAGATACATTATTAAGATACAAATTTGGTGTTATTTGTAATATTCTAAACACAACCTATCCTAATGCAAGTGTAATGGATGAACTATGAACATACCTAAATGCAATGCAATTAAAGTTAATGCATGTGCAAAATGGAAATGCATAATGAAAATGTTTTTGTATTTTTGATGTTTTGCAATGTTTCTAAAATTTTGATTGTTTCAAATGTTTTTGAATTTTTAATTATTATGTGTGGAATACCTTAATATGAATAATTTTGAGAGGCTTGGGCTCTTCAACACCTTCAAGCGATGTTAGGTGATACGTTCCAGGTCCTATCTTCTCTGAGATGATATATGGACCTAACAAGTTGACCACAAATTTATCTCGCAAGTGCAGCGGGAGGTTTGAGTTATGTTGGTTTTCTTTCAGTAATCCCCAACTTTAAAGTCTCTTAGAGGGAATTTATTGTTATAAGCTCATTTTAGGCATTCCTAATAAAATTGAAGATGTTCAAGGGTATTCACGTGATGTTCATCAAGAAGAATTAGTTGGTTGAGGTGATATTGCCATGCAATATCATCTTTGATGAACTCTTTTAATATGATGCGTAGGGTTGGAATTTCCAACTCTAAGGGCATAATGGCCTCAATACCATATACTAGTGAAAATAATGTTTCCCTAATGGGCATTCGTATACTAGTACTGTAAGCCCATAATGCAAGGGGCAACTAGATATGCCAATCTTTGTGGTTTTCTTGAATATAATTTTCAAGATAGATACCGCAATCTTGTTAGAAGCTTCATATTAATGTTTGCTTACAGATAGTATGGAGTTGCAAAACTGTGTTGTATATTTTACTTGGATGTCAAAGGCCTCATAGTTTTATTCTTGAACAACATTCCATTATTTGATATGATCTTGGATGGTATCCCAAAATGACATATGATATTGTGAAGTATGAAATCCATAATATGTTCTCCTGTGATCGTTGTTAAAGGGATTTCTTCCATCCATTTTGTAAAGTACTTATTGTGGCTGATCCACAACACACCCCAAAATTGGGGACCCACCTTTTTTGCATGCTTTCAAAGAAAACTGCAGTAGCCTAGATGCTAAAAAATCAAGGAAAAAGCAAAAATTTCACTAAGGAGAAAAAGTGTCGCGATATCGCGACATGTCGCTCTGTCGTGGCCAAAAATAAAAAGTTGTCGCGATATCGCGACATGTTGCTCCGTCGCGGCCAAAAATGAAAAAGTGTCGCGATATCGCGACATGTTGCTCCGTCGTGGCCGAAAAAGAAAAGTTGTCGCGATTTCGTGACATGTTGCTCCGTCGCGGCTAGAAATGAAAAAACGTCGCGATATCGCGACATGTCAAGCTTTCGCGGTCCAGAGAGGAGAGAGAAAGAATGGAAAATTGTCGCGAAATCGTGACATGTCACAAAATCGCGGTCAAACCAGTCAAACAGGGCAAGGCACTAAAGTTGTCGCGATTTCATGACAGGAAGCAGCAAAGGGGTACGAAGCAGAAAAACGTCGCGATTTCACGACAGGTCGCATTTTCGTGGCTCCAAGCAGCGAAATGGTACGAAAGGAAAATATGTCGCGATTTCGTGACATGTCACATTTTCGCTGCCAAATACAGCAAGAGCAGCCCGAAATAGAAAAGCGTCGCGATTTCACGACAGAAAGCCGCAAGACAGTTCCAAATGAAAAACGTCGTGATTTCGTGACAAAAAGCAGCGAGATGGTACGGAAAGAGAAAGCGTCGCGATTTCGCGACAGGAAGCAGCCAAGGGATACGAAGATGAAAGGCGTCACGATTTCATGACAGAAAGCAGCTGGACAGCCCGAAACAAAAAGTTGTCACGATTTCGTGACAGAAATCAGAAGATGGTGCAGAAGAGAAAAGTGTCGCGATTTCACGACATGTCACGATTTCATGACATGTCACGTTTTCGTGGCTAAGTGCAACAAAACCTAGCGATAGAGAAAAACATCGTGATTTCACGACAGGTTGCATCTGCATAGCCCAAGGGCATAAAAATGTCACGATTTCGCGACATGTCTCATTTTCGTTGTGCATGAAGGCTGACAAGGCTATGGGCAAAAAATTGTCGCGATTTCGTGACATGTCTTATTTTTGTGATACAGGTAGAAGAGCAAAGCTGCATGCAAAAAAACGTCGTGATATCGCGACATGCTATTTTTGGTCATGATTTACAGGGGGCAGTTATGAAGCATGCAGAGAAGTGCAGAACACGTGGCATGCATGTAAGGGTTACAGAAACGTTACATTCATAGAGAATATCAAATGTTTCGGCATTAAACATAAAGTCAAAAGCAAACGAAAAGGCGGGGAATACAAAACGATACAATCTGGGAGGTGAAACGAAGCACCGCAGAACGAAGCAGAGAACCGTACCAGCAAGTATAAAACACAGAGGCACAGATTGATACAGGGGTCAAAAACCGCTGCGAGCGGGGTTGTAGAGTTGAGGGTGATTAGCCGTTCTGAGCCTGCTGTGGAGTGCTTTTCTTCCACTTTTGTTGGTTTTGAGAAAAACCAGAGATTCTGCTATTGTAACAGGATATATTTTTAATGCAGAATTGTTCAAAAATTTGCATTTTATGGGCAAGAAAGAAGGAGAAATTTTCTGCATGCTTCATTTTAACTATTCTATTTTTCTCCTTTCAGATTTCAGATTTGTAAATGAAATTCATGCCATTGTTTTGGGTTATTTCATGTGAATGTCTGCAATCTGGAAATTATTTTAAACCCTAGGAGCCAGCACCTAGTTTACTTTGATTGTGTTTGTTTTGCAGGTCAAATAGGCTAGGTTGCATGTACGAAACTCTCATATCTTCGGTTTTGTCGGAATAGGATAGCATCAGACTGAACGTGTTCAATTTTTAATTTTTTGCATTTCTTTTTCATTTTATTTTATTTTTCAGAAGGTTTAATTTATTTAAAATGAACATTAAAAAATTACAAAATCTAAAAAAAAGTAAAATAATGAACAATCACTAAAGCTTCATGGTAAAATAAACCAACATTGCCCCTTGTTTACAGTTACTTGCAATCACTAAGGTGTTCCAAGCATTTTAAATTGATTATCTTCATTTGAGATTACTAATACACAGTTGCAAATGCTAATACAACGGAGACCTTGGAGAAGTTGGTTGTTTAACTTCTTTGCAAGAGGGGATTTGGAACCCAAATCCTAAGGAAGAGTGTAATTTCACAAGTGTGTGAAAATACCACTCAACATTTTGGCGCTAGAAGGAGGGCCTGAACCGGTTTATTTCAGATTGATTTAAATGCTATAGGGATTTAAATTTTGAATATTTCATGCCCTATTGATTATTATCTTTAGCCCTCTTTTAACAATACAACTTTGTACTGTTAAAAGGAGGACATGAATTGCTATGCACTGTTCTAACGCTTTGATTGTTCATACAGGAATAATGTGATTTAATTTAATTTAAAAAAAAAAAAGTAATAAATAAATAAAAAAAAAATTTTTGGGTATTAAAGTTATATTCTTTAAGATTCACTAATGGCTATGTTTTCACCATGGATGACAGGTAGCCCATTGAACATACCAGGAGTTCAACATTATTTTCCCGTTGGTTTTGAGAGATGTCTTCCTCGATTTTTGTCTAACGGGACAAATACTGCAGGAGAACACATTCAAGCATTCAAATTTGTTGTGAATCACTTAACAATTTGGTATGATGATGTTGTTTGTAAAATGTTCCCTTACACCTTGGACAAAGTGGCATATGATTGGTTTACAAGTCTGCCCTTAGGGTCTATCACTTCTTGGGCTCAGCTAGAGGCAACATTTCTTAATCAATTCAACAAAGAGCAAGTTGACCCAATCCGCATGTATCAGCAGTTTTTCACTATTAAAAAAGGACCAAGTGAAAATGTGAAGTCATTTTCTGAAAGGTTCTTTGGATTATATGCTCAATTAGTGACATTTTATGCTCTTCAAGAAGAAGTGGCTCTCCAAATATATGTCAATGCTCTTGACCCACTCACTTCCACATATTTGCGAGGGATGCCTCTAATCACATCTTTGTCACAAGCCTATACTCAAGCAATGGCAATTGAGCAACAATTGAGTTGTCAAAATTATGGTGTGGGTTTTGGATCGTATAATCTTCAATCATTTAATACCTCCTTTACCCATCCAATGATTTATCCACCTCAACCAAGTTCAAGTGTGAATCAATTTCAGAATCAACAATCATTCCCAAGCTTCAATCAATTTCAAAATCCTCAACCTACTATGCAAGATCAACCATCTTTCTTAAGTATGAATCAACTTCAAAATACTCATCTTGATTCAAAAGATGTTTCTAAAATCAATTTTAATGATTTTCATAAGAATATGATTTTAGGCAAGGGAGGAGTACTAGATCCAACTAGTATTGAAACATGTGACAGATTGGAAACCCTTGACTCACCAAAAGATGAATTCTATGAGGATGAATCTGTTTTGGATGACACATTGGATGACATTGTTGAAAATGATGGCCAAGAAAATTCACACCTTCCAAATCATGTTAAACGTGAATCATGGGTTACACATGTGGATTATGATAGCCTTATCAATTTGAATACAAGCAATAACCCAATTTTGGAAGTAATTGAACCATCTAAGGAAGGTGAAGATAAATTTGATGAGAAACATGTTGATGAATTAAAAGATGAAGAAGAAATAGTTGAGCATCACAATTTGATTTTGAAAGATGATCATTATGATTCTTGGGAAGAGTATGCTCACTCCAAAACTCGCTAATGAAATTTGTGTGCCTATTGATATGCAGGATAATACAATTGCCCTTTCACATGAGGATATTACAAGTCCTGTACAATCTGAGAATGTTTTGGAAGAAGGGTTGGAATCTCATCAAAGGTTGGAGAAGGATAATGATTTTACTACCATGGATGAAGAAGGAGAATCAATTGTTTTTGTTCCCCTTGAGGGGCAAGAAATCAAAAATCTTGATCCACCCATTGTTTCTACAATGTCTATGCCATCTCAAAATGATGAAATTACAAAGCCTAAGTGGTGTGGGTTTGATACTATTGATGATCCTAATGAAAATATGGATTTTGAGGCAACTCAAGCCATTGATCATGGAAAGGTGTCACGTGACACATATCTTGAAAAATTAGGCTCTTGTTTTGAAAAATATGGACGCATGTTTGATTGGGTGCCTAACTTTGGTGTTTTTGAACAGGTGTTGGATGATGAAGAAGACAATGAAGAAAAAGAAAAAGCTACTAACACTCATCAAGTTGTGATAAATTCTAATCATGATGGGTTGAGTATGGGTGACAAGGTGAAATCTTTACCTTTGGTAGTAGCCACAAAAATTTTAAGTGATGGGTTACATGATGTCCCTTTGGATGCTAATGTCATTAATGATGAAACGTCAAATCTTGGCGATGTTTGTCAAGTTTTGATTGATTTTGATTGCTTTAAAATCTTGAAAAATAATTTGAATTCAAGACTTTTAGAAATAGGCTCTTGTTGGCAATATCTCACATTTGAAAAGGAAAGCCTACTTCTAAATCATGAGTGGAATGATGAAACTTGCATTTTAAAGAATAGACATGATAAAATTGAAAATCAATCGTTGTCTAATCAATTTGAAAATTTGAATCTCACCTATGAGAATACTAATGGAACTAAATTTAATTGGTGGGGTGAGAGAAGAAAGTTGAAGTGGGTTGCATTGTTTGGTCTAGTCTTGTTTTTGTTGGATGCCCACAACATTTGGCAGGCATATCATGTTATATTTTTGTTGAAATGTTCTAATCATGTTTGGGATCCAGGAAAGTAATAGTCCAAGCTTGGCATCATCTTGTACTATATTGTATATAGATTTTGGTTTTGGGTTTTGGTGTGTGTTTTCAAATTTTCATTTTTGGATGGCAGTTTGGTTTTGGATTGAATAAGTTTTAATTTAAAGTTATGTGTTGGTCCTATGGACATGTTTGGTTTTTTATATAAAAAAAAAAATGAAGAAAAATTTGAGATGTCAACTTATGCCTAAGATCAGGGAAATATGAAACATTGGAATTGTGTTGTAGAAAGCTCCACAAGTAACACAAACATTTAAATATTATCGTTTGGATCTTGTGATGCATGAAGTTGTCAGTTTTGCACATTATGGTAAAATAGATGATATATTCCAAAAGAAGTAGTGCATTCATATCTCATGTCATATTCCACATTGCATATACATGTCATCTCGGTTACATTTTCATTCCATGGGCAATTATTGAGAAGGTGTTGAATCCTCTTAGGATTATTACATAACATATATTAAAAAGATCCTAAGGTTGGGAACTGCTGCCCAAGCTATCTTGAACCAAGCACATTCCATGCACATTAAAAAGAATCTTGAGCAAAATGGTCAAAACCATACTTGGATGAAAAGGTGAGGTGAAAAGAATATTTCATGTCTGTCCTATCATGTAACATAATCCTTAAAACAGTGGTTTTTACCATTTCCATCAAGCTTAAAGCCTAAAACCAGAGTAGTAAGGATAGGGTTAAATCCTCATCGAACTTAGGTTGAGGATCCAACTCCCCAAAGCTCTGGTTTGACCTACATGGAGTAGTAAGGATAGGACTTAATTCTCATCTCGCTTAGGTTGAGAATCCGATTCCCCAAAGCTTCCATTTTTCCCGTTTCATCATAAGGCTTGGATTGGAAGGATCGTACTACATGTCCTCTGCAAAGGATGGGTAGTCATCCCAAAGGTCCAAGCAATAAAAGTAAAACTAATTTTTTCCATTTCATCTCAATCTTGGATTGGAAGGATTGTACTACATGTCCTCTCGCAAAGGATGGGTAGTCATCCCCAAGGTCCAAGAGATAAAAGATAATATTTTCCATTTCATCTTAATATTGGATTGGAGGGATCGTACTACATGTCCCTAGCAAGGATGGGTAGTCATCCCAAAGGTCCAAAGAAAAAAGAGAGAGAAAAGAATGAATGAAAGCCAAGTCATGGATTATGGGGTTAAGTATGCTCATGCGTGGCAACATGTCTTGCCTAAAAGCAAGACCACTGATTGCTCATATGGATAGACTAGCTTGACCATTTCATCCATAACAGGTTAAATTATTTTGTTCAAGATGAGGTAATGAACTCCAAATCAGAATAGTAAGGATAGGGTTAAATTCCCATCTCGCTTAGGTTGGGAATCCTATTCCCCAAAGTTTTGATTTCACTCACACTTGCACATGGGTTCAAGATGGTAGTGACACATAACCAACTTTGGGATCTAGTAAATTAATTCAGTATACATATTTGGTCCTAAGAGGGTTTGACATCTTTAATATGTTTGTCCATGATATTAGAAGGTTTGAGCATTTATAAAGCAGGTTGTTACATCTCTAGCATCTTCATCATGCATCAAATCCTGCACAAATCATTCATAGCCTTGCATACAAATCATAAGTGAAACTGACAATGGAATGTTGAACAAGTTCAAATGATAGGGAATGAAACACATTGCACACACCGAGCTGATACTTAATGATTCTGATGTTTCATGTATTTCTGATCTATCGGTATTTGTTTATCTTCTATGTGTTGACGCCTGTATCTAAGCTTGTATATTTCAGGTTGGGTTCTCACCAAAATGCTCAGGAGCATTTGACAGTAGAGTCGCCATTTGTTGTGGCTGATCCACAACACACCCCAAAATTGGGGACCCACCTTTTTTGCATGCTTTCAAAGAAAACTGCAGTAGCCCAGATGCTAAAAAATCAAGGAAAAAGCAAAAATTTCACTAAAGAGAAAAAGTGTCGCGATATCGCGACATGTTGCTCCGTCGCGGCCGAAAATGAAAAAGTTGTCGCGATATCGCGACATGTTGCTCCGTCACGGCCGAAAATGAAAAAGTTGTCACGATATCGCGACATGTTGCTCCGTCGCGGCCGAAAAGAAAAGTTGTCGCGATATCGCGACATGTTGCTCCGTCGCGGCAAAATGAAAAAACGTCGCGATATCGTGACATGTCAAGCTTTCGGTCAGAGAGGAGAGAGAAAGACAGAATGGAAAATTGTCACGAAATCGTGACATGTCACAAAATCGTGGTCAAACCAAAAAGGCAAGGCACTAAGGTTACAAAAACCAAAGCAGAAGAAAATGAAATCGTCATGATTTCACAGAAAGCAAGACAAAAGAAAACGTCACGATTTGCGACAAAAGGACAAGGAGAAAAAAGTCACGATTTCACGACAAGAAAGTGATAAATGAAAGCTGTCATGATTTCACAAAAAAAAAATGTCGGATTTACGAAAAAAAGAGGGAAGAGAAAAGTGTCACAAGTAGAAAAAAATCGTGATTTCCGACAAGTTGCATTAAGGAGAGCATAAAAATGTCACGATTTCACGACATGTCTCATTTTCGTTGTGCATGAAGGCAGACAAGGTACAGGGCAGAAAATTGTCGCGATTTCGTGACATGTCTTATTTTCGCGATACAGGTAGAAGAGCAAAGTTGCATGTAGAAAAACGTCGCGATATCGCGACATGCTATTTTTGGTCATGATTTACAGGGGGCAGTTACGAAGCATGCAGAGAAGCACGAAACACGTGGCATGCATGTAAGGGTTATAGAAACGTTACATTCATAGAGAATATCAAATGTTTCGGCATTAAACATAAAGTCAAAAGCAAACGAAAAGGCGAGGAATACGAAACGATACAATCTGGGAGGTGAAACGAAGCATCACAGAATGAAGCAGAGAACCGTACCAGCAAGTATAAAACGTAGAGGCATAGATTGATACAGGGGTCAGAAACCGCTACGAGCGGGGTTGCAGAGTTGAGGGTGATTAGCCGTTCTGGGCCTGCTTTGGAGTGCTTTTCTTCCACTTTTGCTGGTTTTGAGAAAAACCAGAGATTCTGCTATTGTAACAGGACATATTTTTAATGCATAATTGTTCAAAAATTTGCATTTTATGGGCAAGAAAGAAGGAGACATTTTTTGCATGCTTCATTTTAACTGTTCTATTTTTCTCCTTTCAGATTTCAGATTTGTAAATGAAATTCATGCCATTGTTTTGGGTTATTTCATGTGAATGTCTTCAATCTGGAAATTATTTTAAACCCTAGGAGCCATCACCTAGTTTACTTTGATTGTGTTTGTTTTGCAGGTCAAATAGGCTAGGTTGCATGTATGAAACTCTCATATCTTCGGTTTTGTCGGAATAGGATAGCATCAGACTGAACGTGTTCAATTTTTAATTTTCTGCATTTCTGTTCATTTTATTTTATTTTTCCAGAAGGTTTAATTTATTTAAAATGAACATTAAAAAATTACAAAATCTAAAAAAAAGTAAAATAATGAACAATCACTAAAGCTTCATGGTAAAATAAACCAACATTGCCCCTTGTTTACAGTTACTTGCAATCACTAAGGTGTTCCAAGCATTTTAAATTGATTATTTTCATTTGAGATTACTAATACACAGCTGCAAATGCTAATACAACGGAGACCTTGGAGAAGTTGGTTGTTTAACTTCTTTGCAAGAGGGGATTTGGAACCCAAATCCTAAGGAAGAGTGTAATTTCACAAGTGTGTGAAAATACCACTCAACAATGACTTAGTAGCTATTATAATGAATTTATGTCAACCTGATTATGGGAGAGATGTTACCAATTAGATCCAAACCCCACTAAGAAAATATCCAAGTTGCTTGAATGGGCTATAAGACCTGTGATGGCACGTGCATAGGATTAGCATGATGTTGACATTTAATGCATTTATTAACATATGCGATGTGATATTTCTCCATAGTGGACCAATAATAACCCATTCAAAGGATGCGCTTTATGATGGCCATGTTGCTAAAATGGCCACCACATGTACCATCATGAGCTTGTGAGATTACCGAAGCTGATTCTTGAGTCTCAAGACAATGAAGGAGAATTCCATAATAGCTTTGATGGTACAAGATATCTCTTAGTAAGACATACTTTGTTTCTTTCTATTTTAATGTACATTTTGCGACATGCGACAATCCTTGTGGGATTAATCTAAGCTTAAGGAAGTCGTGTAATTGTGACATCCAATCATGATAAGCTATAACTTTGAGTGAAAAGATGACTTATTCCCTTTATGATTCGATATGCATGAATGTAGAATGGGACACAACCTTGTGGTGAATGGTGGTGCCATTTTTCATAGAACCCTATGAGATCAAAGACCCCCAGGGTGCCTTCTTAAGAAATTATTTGGCTTTATAGAACCACTCATGGTTTGGTTATATATGAATCATGTTGACTGATTCTTTATTATCAAAAGCCTCACACTACATCATAGATTACGACATCATCTTCACATGAATGGTAGTAAAATTAGCAAATGGATACTAAGTGATCAAGGATCCCAAAGATGCCATAGTTTCTACAAATCTATTTGATCTATGAGGGATTGCCTCGATGTAATACCACTCTAGACAGGCTAGATAAGTATCAAAAAGATCCTTATAAGCTTTCAAAATAGGACACCTATATTGAAATAGTCCCTTAACCTAGTTAACAATGAGAAGGTAGTCACCAAAGGTGTTTAATGTTTTCATCTTCATGGTGATTGTTGTTTGGAGTTCCAATATTAGGGCCTCGTATTCAGCGTTATTATTGGCACAAGGAAAGTCTAGCTTAAATTACAAGGGCATTGGAGCACCTTACAACATTAAAAATACAATTCTTGCACCACCCCCTTTCTCACACTTCAAATCATCAAAGAACAAAGTCATATCAGCTTTTTTATCTAGTTATTTAGGTTCAAGTGACTCTGATAATGCAAATAATACATCATATATAAGTTCTATGACTAGAGTCTTATTGTCTTGAAGAGGTACCTCTTCCATATTATCATCTATGATCTATCCCTTGATGGATTTTTTGGTGATGAATTCCAAGTAGAATTCTATCAATAGCATGATCCACTTTGTTGTACATGTATTATAATAGGTCTTGCTCATCATATACTACAAAGAGTTTTGTTTTGATATCACATACATCACATAACTTAGCATGTAGTGGTGCAAATTCTTAGTCACAATAAAAATTACTAAGCATAACTTTTCTACATATGCATACCCTAGATCATAACTCACCAAGGTGTGACTGATATGATATATCGCTTGTTCTTTGTCTTACATGTTCTTTTCGGCTAACATGGTTCCTAGTGCAAATTTAGTAGTCAATATATAAAGTAGGAATGGCACATATCACCCAAATGGAGCTAGTACTAGCAGCATTGCCAAGTATTACTTGATTTTAGCAAAGGTATTTTGATAGTCCTCATCCCAATTGAATGGTACCCTCTTGTGTAGCAGTCGATTCATGGGTTGGCATTTGTTTGATAATTGTGTGATGAATCACTTTATGGATGCTACTTTGCCTTGAAGGCTTCTTAGCTCTTTGATATTGGTAGGAGGATGTATTTCTAGTATTTCCTTGACATTTATTGGGTTGAATTCAATACCTCATTTAGAAATGATGAATCCCAAGAGTTTTCCTAATGTTACGCTAAGGATGCTATTTCAGGTTATTGAATACCTTTTTGAGAACTTCAGCATGCTCTTCACATAGCAATTACTTCACCAATAAGTCATCGATATAATCCTCTAGGATTTTGTGCATGTAGTCATGAAATATGTATGTCATGGCCCACTGATATGTGGCACCAACATTTTAAGACCAAATGACATAACCTTATAACAAAATATTCCCCATGGCATTGTGAACATAGTTTTTTGCTGGTCTTTAGGTTTAATCTAAATTTGATTGTAACCAAAAAACCATCCATAAGGGAAAGCATATCATGACTTGTAGTTGTGTCTATGAGAGTATCTATGTTGGGCAATGAGAATGAATCATTTGGTATTCCCTTATTGAGGTATCTAAAATATGTACAAATATGGATTCTTCCATCTAGTTTTTCTATAGGTACCATATTTGATACCCATTATGGATAGTTGATGGATATGATAAAATCTACATTCAATAGTTTTTGCAACTTGTCTTTAACCATTAAAGTGATGGTTGGATGCATTTTCCTAAGATTTTGTTTGACTAGATTTTTAGAGGGGCCTAGAAAAATATTATGGGTAACCATTTTTGGATCTAGACCTAGCATATCCTTGTAGGTCCAAGAAAAGAGATCAAGTATCTCTTTTAGTAAAGAAATGAGGTTGGTGCACTCCTTAGAAGATAGAATCTCTCCAAACTTGACCTTATTAGGATTAGTAGGATCATCACTGATATCCACATTGAATGTCTCCTCTACTAACATGTGTGATCCCTCCTAAATCTAGTGAGGCATAGGGATTAGGTGTACTCCCTTGAGAAATTAAAAGATAAAAGAAAATAAGGGAGTCTTGAACTTGAATCCCTAGAATTATCAGCATTAGAGAACCATAAGGTGATCCTCATTATAGGTTTGGTGGATAGCCTACTTGTCAATGGCAGTAGCCTCTCGCATGATGATATGTCTATTACTTAAGCAACTTGCTTAGGTATAGACCAATGTTTGAATGTTGATGAGCTAGCTTGTTGTAATCCAGATTACCTAGTGTTCTAATCCAAATAAGTACAAAACTCAAGATAATGAGACTCATAGAATGATCTCTAATGTTTATGGGCTAAGTGAATCCCATTTGCACTAGGGTAATCTTATGTGTTATAATGGTAATGAACTCACGTGTACACATAGGGATATTGATTATCTTGGTTATCTTAGTAGGTGCATACTTTGTCAAAAAATATTGTATAGTTATTATATGACTTTTGATTAGGTAACTAGAGTGTTTGAGTCTCTGCAAAACCACTAAATAATATCAAATCATATTACATTATCCATGTTATTTTACATCATGT
Organism: Wollemia nobilis; assembly: GCA_028583015.1. Lineage (NCBI taxonomy): Eukaryota > Viridiplantae > Streptophyta > Pinopsida > Araucariales > Araucariaceae > Wollemia > Wollemia nobilis. The sequence continues at coordinate 546,338 of JAQPPZ010007329.1, forward strand.
TGTGACATGTTTGTCATAATTCCAAATTCCATTAAATAAAGTGTTATAATAACATGAAAATAATAAAGATACATTTTTTATAGTCTATGGTGCTAGCATAGTATGCATCAAATAGTCATTATATAGCCATCATACAAAATCAAATCATTCATTACATCAATTCATATACATTTTTCCTTATCTACTTTTGTTTATTAAAGGATGTTCATCAAATGGGATAGATATCGGATAGATATTAGCAATAATATTTAGACGACCACTGACTATTTTATGCAATATTTTAATTTACAAAAGCATATAGAGAACACATAAACATCTACATATCATCAGCTCAAATCATAGGATAAATACATGCATCCATGTTAGACATCCATCATAACATCATATAGAAAATATAAGCATTTCATACATCTCATAAAACAATAAGGAAACACATGATGATAATAGAAAATCATATATACATCCATATTTATGGGACCGAAAGGTACATAATAATCCAAAAATTTCCCATGGGCTGCAATAAAGTGGTTCCTCAAACCTCACAAATCAAAAAAATAAAAAACAACTCAAAAACATAAAAAAAAAACTCAAAAAAAATGGGCCAAAAACCCACCAAAAACAAGACAGAATGGTCAACAAAATAGGAGGGATCTAGACTGAACCTATAGTATTTTTGGATGCATCGAAAGTTTCTATTTTAGTCCCAAAGAAGGCCTCCATGTCTGGACCACTCCATGGGAATTAAATATTTAGTCTTTTGCCTCCAAAAATATTCATAAAAATAGTCAAAAATCCCCTCCAAATAGGTATTTAGTACCATGGGCAAAATAGAGAGTTGCCCCAATTAAGTCATATGTGTCAAGTGACTCATCGCTTGAGGGGGTAGTCATAATGATAAATTCAAAAATTGAATCAACATTTAAATACTCATAAGTGTAAATTCCATGCATTCAAAAGAATCTTGGCTAAAGATAAATTTTCAAGTCCATGCTAGGGCAAAGAATTAGCATAAGAACCAAAAAAATAGGCTTGAACTCCTTGAAACCTTGGGAAATGACCCATGTAAATGTTTACAAGAACACAAGACACCAATAACTAGTATGCCCTATGCCCCATAAGACTGTTATTATAGCACGACTGAAAGGTATACCTAAAATCGATCCTTCGACTATGTCAATAGAAAGAATTCTAAGAATGTATGCTTTTCCACAATGAAGGAATCTAGAGTTGATTAGGCTAATGAACAACCTTTATCATTCGATGATTTAGTGATCTATTTTGCTCAGCGCTTTGTTTCACATTGTGCATCCCAAAAATGGGGTATCTATAGAAACCTAAATCACGTAAATCCGATAAGACTATTAGCACATCACATATGCCCTCTTATCGACAATATATGGCCCTATTGGGCACCCCTCTAGGCTAGAAAAATGCTTCCAAAAGCCTCCAAAACTCAATTTGGAGGGTTCCTAACATTCTAGGGCAGTTTTGGGGCTCCTACTGGTGGTCGTCCAACCTAGGGATGGTCATAGTTGGTGATCGTCCCACCCAGGGACAACCATCAGCAATCGTCCCTGGGTGGGATGGCCCCTAACTGGACCCTTGAAAAAGTCAAATGACATGCTAAATAGCAATCCAAGACTGCCATTAGCATGTCCAATCACCCCAAATTGATTGAGGACCTGCTAATGGATAGTGGGGCAGTTGATTGGGAGCACCCAAAGGGGTAACCTTCTCCCAATCACCCCATGACGCAATTAGGACACATGGCGTCACCTGCCTCGCATGGAAAAGATGCTATTTTGCCCTAAGTGACCTCTTGGGCTATAAAAGGATCTCCAAAATCCCAATTTCAAAGAGGAGAATTTGGATATTAATGCCATGAAGTGTTTCCCAAATTGAATCCCACATTTTATAAACCAAAACCCGCCTTACATTTGGCCTTGAAACCCTCTTCTCTTAGAAGGATATTTTAGGGGGGGAATAGGCTCTATCCATTGAACCTAAATCAACCAAATTGGATAATTATTTGGCCCCATATGTCGACAACACCCCTTACCAATATTTGGACCAATTCCCATAGCCATAGGTGACAAAACTAAGGTAGTTTTGTAACCGTCCCAGGTAGTCTGTCCATGGCACACCTAGGGATGAACACAAAATAGATCAGAATTTTAGAGAAATTCCTCCATAGTCCTCTTAGTAATGTTTAGAGGAACCTCTGGTCCAAATTTCAAGCCATTTGGAGGAGTTTTGATGAAGGATTGGAGTACCCAATGTTGCAGGTCTAACTAGATCACCTCGGAGCTACCATTTTTGCATATTTTTACCTTAAATATTGCTTCCAAATCTGCTTATTTGAATTTAGAATAGCTTATTATATGTTTATGCTTAATTTAGATCAGTTTTTATATATGTAGATCACCTTTTATAGTTGTATAAGATGCTCCTTTTTCATGGTTTTATGGCTTTATTCTATAATTTAGGTGCTACTAATCCCATTTCAATCCCTTTTCTTTAGGAACAAGAATTCTACGCAAGAGGAGGAGCTAAGGAGACATAAGCTTATCATCCCAAAACTATCTCTCAATCATGGGATGTGACATTTACAACATACCATAGTTTACATTGCTTTAAGGCCCTTTTCAAGGGACTAGATCCCTTGAACATTGTAATGTTGGATGTATCAATTTGTAGAAATAGTTATTATTATAACTCAAAAAATAAAAAACAAACAGTGGTTCTCACCACTACAAAAATCCCTTGCTCACCATCTAAATTAGCAACTCCCTTGAGAAATTAAAAGATAAAAGAAAATAAGGGAGTCTTGAACTTGAATCCCTAGAATTCTCAGCATTAGAGAACCATAAGGTGATCCTAATTATAGGTTTGGTGGATAGCCTACTTGTCAATGGCAGTAGCTTCTCGCATGATGATATGTCTATTACTTAAGCAACTTGCTTAGATATAGAACAATGTTTGAATGTTGATGAGCTAGCTTGTTGTAACCCAGATTACCTAGTGTTCTAATCCAAATAAGTACAAAACTCAAGATAATGAGACTCACAGAATGATCTCTAATGTCGATGGACTAAGTGAATCCCATTTGCACTAGGGTAATCTTATGTGTTATAATGGTAATGAACTCACGTGCACACATAGTGATATTGATTATCTTAGTAGGTGCATACTTTGTCAAAAAATATTGTATAGTTATTATATGACTTTTGATTAGGTAACTAGAGTGTTTGAGTCTCTGCAAAACCACTAAATAATATCAAATCATATTACATTATCCATGTTATTTTACATCATGTTGTGACATGTTTGTCATAATTCCAAATTCCATTAAATAAAGTGTTATAATAACATGAAAATAATAAAGATACATTTTTTATAGTCTATGGTTCTAGCATAGTATGCATCAAATAGTCATTATATAGCCATCATACAAAATCAAACCATTCATTACATAAATTCATATACATTTTTCCTTATCTACTTTTGTTTATTAAAGGATGTTCATCAAATGGGATAGATATCAGATAGATATTAGCAATAATATTTAGACACGACCACTGACTATTTTATGCAATATTTTAATTTACAAAAGCATATAGAGAACACATAAACATCTACATATCATCAGCTCAAATCATAGGATAAATACATGCATCCATGTTAGACATCCATCATAACATCATATAGAAAATATAAGCATTTCATACATCTCATAAAACAATAAGGAAACACATGATGATAATAGAAAATCATATATACATCCATATTTATGGGACCGAAAGGTACATAATAATCCAAAAATTTCCCATGGGCTGCAATAAAGTGGTTCCTCAAACCTCACAAATCAAAAAAATAAAAAACAACTCAAAAACATAAAAAAAAAACTCAAAAAAAATGGGCCAAAAACCCACCAAAAACAAGACAGAATGGTCAACAAAATAGGAGGGATCTAGACTGAACCTATAGTATTTTTGGATGCATCGAAAGTTTCTATTTTAGTCCCAAAGAAGGCCTCCATGTCTGGACCACTCCATGGGAATCAAATATTTAGGCTTTTGCCTCCAAAAGTATTCATAAAAACAGTCAAAAATCCCCTCCAAATAGGTATTTAGTACCATGGGAAAAATAGAGAGTTGCCCCAATTAAGTCATATGTGTCAAGTGAATCATCGCTTGAGGGGGTAGTCATAATGATAAATTCAAAAATCGAATCAACATTTAAATACTCATAAGTGTAAATTCCATGCATTCAAAATAATCTTGGCTAAAGATAAATTTTCAAGTTCATGCTAGGGCAAAGAATTAGCATAAGAAACAAAAAAATAGGCTTGAACTCCTTGAAACCTTGGGAACTGACCCATGTAAATGTTTACAAGAACACAAGACACCAATAACTAGTATGCCCTATGCCCCATAAGACTGTTATTACAACACGGCTGAAAGGTATACCTAAAATTGATCCTTCGACTATGTCAATAGAAAGGATTCTAAGAATGTATGCTTTTCCACAATGAAGGAATCCAGAGTTGATTAGGCTAATGAACAACCTTTATCATTCGATGATTTAGTGATTTATTTTTGCTCAGTGCTTTGTTTCACATTGTGCATCCCAAAAATGGGGTATCTATAGACACCTAAATCACGTAAATCCAATAAGACTATCAGCACATCGCATATGCCCTCTTATCGACAATATATGGCCATATTGGGTACCCCTCTAGGCTAGCAAAAGGCTTCCAAAAGCCTCCAAAACTCAATTTGGAGGGTTCCTAGAAGTCTAGGGCAATTTTGGGGCTCCTACTGGTGGTCGTCCCACCTAGGGATGGTCATAGTTGGTGATCGTCCCACCCAGGGACAACCATCCACAATCGTCCCTGGGTGGGACGGCCCCTAACTGGACCCTTGAAAAAGTAAAATGACATGCTAAATAGCAATCCAAGACTGCCATTAGCATGTCCAATCACCCCAGATTGATTGAGGACCTGCTAATGGATAGTGGGGCAGTTGATTGGGAGCACCCAAAGGGGTAATCTTCTCCCAATCAACCCATGACGTGATTAGGCCACATGGCGTCACCTGCCTCGCATGGAAAGATGCCATTTTGCCCTAAGTGACCTCTTGGGCTATAAAAGGAGCTCCAAACTCCCAATTTTGAAGAGGATAATTTGGATATTAATGCCATGAAGTGTTTCCCAAATTGAACCCCACATTTTATAAACCAAAACCCGCCTTACATTTGGCCTTGAAACCCTCTTCTCTTAGAAGGATATTTTAGGGGCAATAGGCTCTATCCATTGAACCTAAACCAACCAAATTGGATAATTCTTTGGCCCCATATGTCAACAACACCCCTTACCAATATTTGGACCAATTCCCATAGCCATAGGTGACAAAACTAAGGTAGTTTTGTAACCGTCCCACCTGGGGACGGCCATCAGTCTGTCCATGGCACACCTAGGGATGAACACAAAATAGATCAGAATTTTAGAGAAATTCCTCCATAGTCCTCTTAGTAATGTTTAGAGGAACCTCTGGTCCAAATTTCAAGCAATTTGGAGGAGTTTTGATGAAGTATTGGAGTACCCAATGTTGCAGGTCTAGCTAGATCACCTCAGAGCGACCATCATTTTTGCATATTTTTACCTTAAATATTGCTTCCAAATCTGCTTATTTGCATTTAGAATAGCTTATTATATGTTTATGCTTAATTTAGATCAGTTTTTATATATGTATATCACCTTTTATAATTGTAGAAGATGCTCATTTTTCATGGTTTTATGGCTTTATTCTATAATGTAGGTGCTACTAATCCCCTATCAATCCCTTTTCTTTAGCAACAGGAATTCTACGCAAGAGGAGGAGCTAAGGAGACATAAGCTTATCATCCCAAAACTATCTCTCAATCATGGGATGCGACATTTACAACATACCATAGTTTACATCGCTTTAAGGCCTTTTTCAAGGGACTAGATCCCAAGAAACCCGTCATTCTGACACCACATCGTCATGTTTTGTCAATGAATTGATAAGCCAATTTGTCACCCTATCCTTAATTTTTTATTATCCAAATCATGATATGACATCTCCTTGACCATTGCCAAAATATTTAGCTACATTCCCCCTATCCATTGGTAACTTCACTGATCTTTTACTCGATTGTGTTCTCCACTGGTTGTCTTGCACCCTCCATTGAGCCTCTTAGGATGCTCATAGATTATTGAGTCATCATCATCACTCTTCACTGCCCACATCACCCATGGCATCGGTTAATATGGTCAATGTGGATCTTTTATCTCCACTTTGATACAAACACCAGTAAACCTATGATGACACATCGAATACCAATTTTCTCGATGTTGTGCACATCTCACCAATACTAGCACCCCAAAATTTCCTACTTTTACCTCATGTCTTGCATGTCACTAACGCTCCTTCACCCTCTACACCACCTCACATACCATAGGTGCACCACATAGACATCTATATAGATGATGAGTATGAAATTCTTGAGGCCATCAATGAACTACACCTCATTCCAATTATAGAACAACTATGTGATGGTTCTCACATGCTCATAGAAGAAACCAATGATGTGGATATCGGTGATAACTCAAAAATCCTTATATTGTCAATCTAGTTACCAGCCTTTCCCCTAAAGAGCACATTTTGTTCATCGCTTTCCTTAAAAAATATATCAAAGTCTTTGCATGGTCCTACACATATATGCCAAGCCTTGATCCTACCCTTGTAGTCGACAACCTCACACTAGACAAATATTCTAAATAGGTAAGACAAAAATTATGATGCATCCAAATAATAGTTGCATTACTAGTTAAATCTTGTGAGACAAGCAAAGTCTCCCAAAGATCAAAGAATGCTCCACAAGATAAATCACACATAAAAGAGGTAAACCCACAACATAAATATTGAGTGGTAAAACCCTACTTCAAATGAAGAAAGGAAAAATCCACTATGAAGCTCACTATATTACTCAATGATTAAAAAGTACAAGAATACTTCAATGTTATGCAATAATATGCATCAACATAAACTACAACACAAGTCAATATGACAAGATATATACATATATAGTAGAAAAAAACCCTTTTTAAATAGAAGCTTTTCTACTACAACCCTAAATCTTATCACAATCTACCAAATATTAGAAAGTGCTTTAGTTACTTTATAATTTTATCACAATTTAATCTTTGAGATATGTGATAAGTGGCATCTATCAAATATTAGAAAGTGATTAGTTACTTTCTAATATTTTCTAGAAAAGGGAAATAACTTTTTCCCAAGAAATTAAATATTCCTAGAACCTTTAATTTATTTATTAATTGGGTGGGAATATTTTTGTATCGCTCCAAATTTTTCGCACCCTTACCTTCAGGCTATAGGATCCGTGCCCGGAAGGGGGATGTGAAAAGGATGGGACAATACCTCAGAATGAGAGGCCCTTTGAAGGTCCCGCCTCTCGGGGGAGGTGTATAAGGGTGAATTTTCGATGGATGGTGGGTTCACCAGGAAACTTTTGAATGGCAGTTTCCACGCCTAGGTTGATAGTGTGTTTGATGTGTTCATTTTTATGCTTGATCATTCAACTCCTAGGTTTGGCCGATATGAATCTAAACTATTCTATATGCCAATGCGGATTTCAATGAATACAAAAAATAGAAATAGATGCAAATTACAGAGAATATGCTAACCAGAAGAATTCATACCTGATTTCGGATGTCTGATGGAGATTCTGAGTCTTGTAGCAGTTCAGATCGTCTCAGTTTGCACATTATCGTCTGATATTTCTTGGGATCATCTCAAATCATAGAAGGTCATCTGAAATAGGACAGAATCGCCTGAAATCTGATGAATTCGTCAGACGAATCCGTCAGAAACCTGCAATCACAGAAACAGACACAAAATACCAAATATGCAAATGCAGAAGCAAGGGATAATGATAGAAATAATAGCAAACATGCCTAAATAATAGTGTCTAATAACAAATGAGGAAATGCAGTAAATTTAATGATTGATTTTACCTTTATCATGCAATTATGCTAAATGAGGTGAACTCCAAGGTGCATAAAACATAATAACTTAAAACAGTGCAGAAATATGTTATGGAAAATGCAGAAAAGCTTAAGAAAATGCGAACTCTAAACTCGGATCGCCTCCAATCTGGACTACAATCGGGATCGCCTCCAATCGTACGAAATCGTCCGCAATCGTCCGAGATCGTCTGCGACGATCCAAGCTAGCTTCGATCGAAAAACAGTAGAGTTCCTGCAATAAAAAAAATGCAAAAATACCAAAATGCAAGCAATAATACGAGGGAATAAGGAGCTAACTCTGCAATGAAATCCTGTCAACAAAGGGGTTGGGGAGTTCAGGGAGAATCAGCAAGAATTAGGCAGGGAGGCAGGGGGATAAACTAGAAAAATCCTAGTTTATATAGGATTAGAAAGAGGTTTGGGAGGTTGGGGATCATCCCAATCTGGGAGATCTCCAACAGGGAAATCTCCAACCGCGCAGACACGCTTCTGCCCGAGTTGGAGAGGTTGTTGAAACAGAAGCTAATTATGAAAATTTGGTTTTGGGACGAAATCGTCTGGACGTTCTATTCCAGACGAATTCGTCAGATCGGGGACGATTTCGTCTAATCTGCGACGATATCGTCCAACGGTCAAAACAAATCCTAAAAATGGCATGAAAAATGGGGAAAGCGGGTAAAAGGCGGTTTAACGGGCAGTTTGGGGTTGAAATTCAAATTTTAATATTTTATCTTTTTACTAAGGTTTTAACCGTGCCAATTTTAGGGTGCTACATTTTGCCCCCTCTTTAGCGAATTTTCTGAAGAAAATGCGTTAAAGACGAGTTTTTCCCATTTTACGAGAAAGCAAAAATATACTCAATTTTTTAGACGACGATTCTTGGTCGAATCGTACGAATGCTGACTTATGGTGCCCCCTCCGTGTTTTTACCCAAATCGAACGTTTGAGGTAAAAACGTGGAAAAGCAAAAATTAAAATGTTGATGTTTTAAATAAAATTAAGAAAATAGGGTAAAACCCTAATTCATTTGTACTATTCACTTTGACTGTTCCAGAGTTCTGCAGAAAAAAAATGGTGGAGACAGCGCACAGAGCGACAGAGGTCCGATGCGGGCTACGGGTAAGGATCTAATCCTAGTAGATTAGGTTTAATGTAACTTTATGCAAGTTGTTTTGATTTAAATTTGATTGTTTGGGGCATCATGGCCATTTTTAGGCCGTCGACGTCGTCGGGACAAAATCGTCCCGATTTCGTCGAAATCGTCCCTAGAGCGTCGATTTCGTCTGACGGCGAAATCGGCGAATTAGGGGCGATTTCGTCCAACAAGGGTGATTCCCAAGTTGCGAAATCGGAGACGATGTTGTCCTCACAAAGGATGATTTTGCCCAATTTGGGACGATATCATCCAATGGTGGACGATATCATTTTAAACTTGATTTTAAGTTGTTTAATTTGCATGATTGAGTTATTAATGATTTTGTTGTTTTATTGTTTGTTTTGCAGAAGGGATTACTAAAGAGCCAAGAATGGAAATACGATGGGCTAAGGGATGACATAGCCGCGCTTGACCAGGCAGAGCATGACCGACTTGGACTGGTCGGCCTACAACATGTGGCAGAGATGCCACAAGTGCCGACTGACATAGGGCTACTGACAACCCTAGCAGAGAGGTGGTATCCGGGGTCGTCCTGCTTTCGGTTACCGACAGGGGAGATGGCTCCCACTCTAGAGGACGTATGGAGGATCATGAGGATCCCCATACAAGGACGGTTGATGATGCCTACGGCCAATCAGGGCCAGGCGATGATGAGGCTCACTGGAGACCCGAGCTTCACCCTAGAGAAGGGCGGAGTGAACATCGAGTCGCTACGGTAGATGCCTGGGGCATCTAGGCTGACACGAGTTTTGGCAGGGGTTGTCGGTGGCTTACTGCTGTGCCACCAGAGTGGATGCAGACTACCGTGGGTGCTCTCAGACATAGTCTACGACATGAGAGACCACGGGTACAGATTTGCATGGGGGAGCTTTGTACTCTATCGCTTGTATAGGATCCTGCATGGGGTCGTATACAAGGGAGGTCGATGTCTGGTCTTGACATCGTTGCTACAAGTTTGGTGTTGGGAGCACATTGCGATGCGAAGGCCGGTAGGGCTCCCATTGATAGGTGTTGACCGGGAGAGACCCCGAGTTTTCTACTGGTGGCTATAGAGGGGTTCACAGTGGCGGATAGATCTGTCGATGTCACGGAGGTTGCTAGATGACCTCATCCTAGACCAGATCACCTAGAGGCCATGGCGAGAGCACCCCAGGTGGGCAGAGGATGGGCAGGAGCTGGCTCGCATCAAGCGAGTCTACTGGCTGAGGATGGAGCGGGGAGAGGTAGAGCTCCACCGCTACGATCGAGTACTATGATAGTTCGGTCTACAGTAGGGGATCCCTTCTATCAGGGATTACGAGTACTCCCAGACTATTTGGGATAGTACTACACTGAGCGGGGCTCCAGATATGCAATGATTCTAGAGTCAAGATGCGGACGATGCCCCCATCCAGCCAGTGGATGGTGATGACATCGAGGTTGCGGATGGCTACGATGCCTGGTACGTAGGCATCCACCCTCCTCGGATGACGAGGGCGTAGGGTCCAATACATGCTATGGTGCGCCAGATGGGGAGGCGATGATAGGCTGCTATTGAGGCAGCACGGGGTCACGAGGGGAGAGAGCAGCGATGGATCCCATAGGAGAGATGCCAGAGGATGGCACGGGCTCCATAGAGGCCATGAGAGACAGAGCGAAGGGAGGAGAGGCTCCCTTCATAGTAGAGGGAGAGACCACCATCGCCTGATAAGGGCAAGGGTGTTGATGCAGGGGAGAGCAACGAGACAATGGCTCTCCGGGCTGAGGTTGCCCACCTTCGGGCTCAGGTGCAGACATTGCAGGATGAGGCTACATGGCTCAGAGCTCGGGGCGGAGGGGTGAGCAGGGATGATCTATCATGGTCTATTGCTCAGACCGCATTCTACCAGGGGTTATACTATCACATGGTTCCAGAGAACCAGAGGGTACCACTGCCAGCCCCTATTGTAGAGCCGGTCATGATGGGATCGGCGAGGACATCCTCACGATCGATGATGAGGACCCGAGATACAGCTCGGACCTCTATGGGACCACCTCCTCCATGTCAGGGTGGGGGAGGAGATGAGGCTGAGAGCTCGAGGGCTTCTCGAGGCTAGGTGTCTATGGACTATAAATTTTGTAGAGATTGTTGAGAGGATTGAGTATGCCAGGGTATAGATTGTGGCATACCAATCCAGTTTTGATATGATGTATATAATTTTTGGTATATATATATATATGATCTTGTTTCTGATGATATGACTTGTTCATATGTTTTTATGATGCTTTAATGTTTGAATTGTTTGCTTATTGGATTGAGGATTCATATAATTATGTCATTTTGAAATATTATAATTTTGATGTCATGTTGTAAGATTTTAAATGAAATAATCTGATGTAAACAATTGGTGGTTGTGGTGTGATTTGATAAAAAATAAAAGGGACTTCTAACAATAATTTCAAAGGACATTGTCGCTATTATAGACCATTTCATGGAGTCACCGCTCACTCGGTCGTCAAGCTAATCCCAAGTATAGAAATATTGTTAAAAGTAAAAGAGTGCTTAAGAGACTGTCTTAAGACTTTGTGTTGTAATGATGGAGATAATGATGGTTTGATGATTTGTTTTCAGATTTTCATAAAAATAGTATGCATGAAAATATGATGTTGCTAGGCATAAATTCCTAAGTGTGATAAAATTTTGAACAATTCCTTTAGAATTTATACCATGGGTGCAATATTGAATTTTGAACATAATGTCATGAAATAGAATAGGTGTTTGTTTGTTTGTAAAGCATAATTGTGTAACATAATGATGCAAGTCACATGTTTTGATGAATTTTGTTTTAAAATAAATGGAAAAGAAAATTAGAACGATGGTTTGCGCTAGGCATAGAATTATAGGTATAAACTTATACCATCATCGCGAAATCCAAAGAAGAAAATAGATTGTTGGTTTTATTGCAAGATGCATTTTTTGACTTTTGATAAACAGAAAAATAATAATATGAAAATTTTGTTTGAAATTATTTTTGAGATTTTGTGAGAAGATGTATGTAATTGCTTTTATACAAAACAAAGAATTCTGAAATAAAAGGATAAAATTATTCCGAAAAGAGTTACAGAAATATTTTAAATTATCTCAAAGAGAAATGTAGATTTATAAGGAATCCTCATGTGCAAATGTGAGTTCATTACCGATCTTGATTTATCATAATGATACAAAATCTCTCAAATACAAATGTGTGTGCGATTGTATTGTTCATTCACCAATTTTGAGCAAGATAATTTGATACAAGTAATTTGCCTTGACCAAATGAATGTTCGTTGACCATGATTTATATGCATGTAACCGTACCAGACTACTATGTAAGTTAGGTTTATCAAGAGCTAGCTAATCCATAAGCTGACAGAGGTCTATACAAAAGAAGGTCGCTAATGTGACAGACATATCACCACGCTAGGATTTACCCAAGGCCAAGCGGGTTGGGCACAAACCACTTGTTATGGGGCTTACCTCACAGTTTTTGAATAATTGAGAATTCCAGGGATTCAAGCTCATTCACCCTTCTTTTCTTTTCAAGGGGTAGGGAAAGGAGTTTATTGTATTTTGCTTTTGCTTTTCACTTTTGCTTCTTTTTCTTTTTTTTTGTACTTTTGTATTTTTGCTTGATATTTGAGATAATGCTGAAATATTGTTGTGATGATTCAAATAACCTTTTTCTTTTTCTCTGTTTCTTGAACTTTTCTTTTCTTCCTATGCTAGGGATACTTGCTCGGATTATCTGTAGAGCAAGGGATTTTTATTCTGGGTAGGGGTGAGCTTGTCCTTTTGTCAATTCTCAAAGATTCTAGACCATGTGCATGATAGGATAGCAGGGGAAACTTTTCGCTCAAGAAACCATTTCTACTATGTAGCATCATATCGAATGTGCAATGAAATCATTTTAATGTGAAGAGATATACTTGGTTCAAGTAAATAACAAGATCAGTTCTCTATGCTCAAAACTTTATTTAATTCAAATGTGGACTTTGATATAAGAGAGATTAATAATCATAACAAATAAAATCAAGATATTTATTCATGTGAATGTGAAAGTGCGGGATTCCAAATAAATGCTCATTTATCCAAAATAATTGAAAATATAACTGCAAACTCCAAGAATTGAGAGGTACAAAGATAAAAGATGTTTTTGAAGATTTTGATGATTTTGATGTTTTTGTATTTGATTTTAATTGATGAATTGAAAGAAATACAATGTGATTATTTTTTAAATTTTTATTTTTATATGAATTTTTAGATGATGGAATTGGTGGTATATACAAGATGATCTATATACACTATACAAGGTTATTTGAGTATAGCATGTCTAAGGTTGCTTCAAAATCAAAGGAGGTTTTGAAGGATAATTTGGTTGTGTTGAAGGTAAGAACAAAAGGTGATGAATAAAAGGTAGTGATAACAAAATCTTTGTTATAATGTAGAATAATGTAGCAAAAGATTTTACTTTTATATGTGTAAAATTGATCATGTTACAAAATAAAATGTCAGAAGGATAAGAAGGTTCTTCATTCTTATCACTATCTTCCAAGTCTTGATAAGATGGAGGGAGCATATATGAAATATATGCATGGGTGTTATTTGGTAAACAAGGATGATCATATATGGATGAAGAAAAGTGATGGATAGAAGATAATTGTGACAATAGAGAATGTATAGAACTTGATGTTTCAACCATTAAATATTCTTCAAATGGTGTTGGGTCACCATGTATGGTAACAATTTTATTTGCAAGTTCAAACTTCAAACATTGGTGAAGAGTGGAAGGGACAACCCTCATCGTATGAATCCAAGGACTTCTGAGAAGTAGGTTGTAAGGTGAAGGGCAATATGCTACATAAAACAAAGTATCCAGGATCTTGGATCCAATATTAAGGGGAAAAATTATAGTACCTTGAGCTTCTTGAATTTCATTGTTAAAATATTTTATAATAACATTTGATTCATTAAGATCTTCTTCCTTTGATTTGAGTTTTTGGAATAATTGATAAGTGCATAAATTAAGAGAGGAGCCATTATCTACCATGATAGTTTTAACAGGTGTTTCTTTACTAGATCCTGTAATGTAAAGATAGTAGTCTTCTTGTGGAGTAGAGGAAGGAATCTCCTCATCATAGAATGAAATATGGTTAACCTCAAGAGGGTTTACACCATTAATTATGTTCTTAGAGAAAATATGATGAGGAACAAATTGTTGGCTAGGTATCTTGAACAAAGTTTCCTTATGAGAACTTTGTAATACCTCTAAAAGGGATATCTTTGCTTGAGGATTAATCACTTGTTGTTGGCTATCAAAGTGGATTTCAGATTGAGATTTTGATTCTAAAGATGAGCTTTCTATGCTTACATTCCATTTTGGATCATTCTCTAGAGTCAAAGATAGTTTTGAAGGTTGGTCAAATGAGGAATCCATATCTTGAATATCAGATTGAGTTGATTGAACTTGAGGTTGCTCATTTGTAGTTTTTGTTACAATATTAGTAATATCATCATGATGGGACACATTAACATGCAATATTTGATTGGTTTCCTGTTGTTGATAATTGAATAGGGGTTCTTGGGAGATCCCCATGTCTTGATTGATTATTGGTATTTGTTGTGTAGGAGTTTGATAGTTTACTGGAGATTTATAATCAGTTGTAGATTGTAATTCCTTTATATTAAAAAGACCCTCATCAATCAAATCTTGAATTGCACATCTTAAATCTTTACAATTTTGTGTCATATGTCCATCTACTCTATGATATTCACAATGTAGCTCAGGTTTAAACCAATCTGATGTGGTATCAAGTTGTCTTATGGAAGGGAGTTCAATCTTATTTGTATCAAGTAAATGCTTGAGAATTATATCCATTGGTTGATTGAGCTTTGTAAATGTACGTGATGAAGGTTTTCGAGAGGTTTTTGATATGTGCCTTAGGAGTTCAGTCATAAAAGGACCTAATGGTTTCTTACCTCTCTTTTCTTTATTATGGGTAGAATGATGATAGGAAGATTGTGAAGTATGATGTGAGTGCATGGTAGGATTGGAAGAATAAGTATTTTCTTGTTGAAATGGATGTGTTGTATTGAAAGAAGAATATTGAAAGGGTGGAGGAGGATTATATGTGGATTGATAGACATAATATGGATATATGGGAGAATAGATAATATCGTTATGAAGAGGATTGGAAAAGGGATTGTCCTGTTGGGTTATGGATGAAAAATGAGAAAAGTGTGATGGAGGTGATGTTGAATAGGGATGAGGTTGGTCATAATCAACAAATGTATTTGGCTGAATTCTTCCAACATTACTGATGGGCTCATATGGATTTGAGTAAAAACTCATGGTTTCTTTAGTACTTCTAAAAGTAATATTTAGTATCTATTATTTAGAATTGAATCTAAAACATACAAACTTGAAATGATGATTTTGTTTTTGTTTTTCTTATATATATATATATATATATATATATATATATATATATATATTTATATATATATTTTGTTTTCAAAAGGTTTTTAGTTTTCACGTCGGGTTCACCAAAATGTATCGCTCCAAATTTTTTGCACCCTTACCTTCAGGCTATAGGATCCATGCCCGGAAGGGGGATGTGAAAAGGATGGGACAATACCTCGGACTGAGAGGCCCTTTGAAGGTCCCGCCTCTCGGGGGAGGTGTATAAGGGTGAATTTTTGACGGATGGTGGGTTCACCAGGAAACTTTTGAATGGCAGTTTCCACGCCTAGGTTGATAGTGTGTTTGATGTGTTCATTTTTATGCTTGATCATTCAACTCCTAGGTTTGGCCGATATGAATCTAAACTATTCTATATGCCAATGCGGATTTCAATGAATACAAAAAATAGAAATAGATGCAAATTATAGAGAATATGCTAACCAGAAGAATTCATACCTGATTTCGGATGTCTGATGGAGATTCTGAGTCTTGTAGCAGTTCAGATCGTCTCAGTTTGCACATTATCATCTGATATTTCTTGGGATCATCTCAAATCATAGAAGGTCATCTGAAATAGGACAGAATCGCTTGAAATCTGATGAATTCGTCAGACGAATCCGTCAGAAACCTGCAATCACAGAAACAGACACAAAATACCAAATATGCAAATGCAGAAGCAAGGGATAATGATAGAAATAACAGCAAACATGCCTAAATAATAGTGTCTAATAACAAATGAGGAAATGCAATAAATTTAATGATTGATTTTACCTTTATCATGCAATTATGCTAAATGAGGTGAACTCCAAGGTGCATAAAACATAATAACTTAAAACAGTGCAGAAATATGTTATGGAAAATGCAGAAAAGCTTAAGAAAATGCGAACTCTAAACTCGGACTGCCCCCAATCTGGACTACAGTCAGGATCGCCTCCAATCGTACGAAATCGTCCGCAATCGTCCGAGATCGTCTGCGACGATCCAAGCTAGCTTCGACTGAAAAATAGTAGAATTCCTGCAATAAAAAAAATGCAAAAATACCAAAATGCAAGCAATAATGCGAGGGAATAAGGAGCTAACTCTGCAATGAAATCCTGTCAACAAAGGGGTTGGGGGTTCAGGGAGAATCAGCAAGAATTAGGCAAGGAGGCAGGGGGATAAACTAGAAAAATCCTAGTTTATATAGGATTAAAAAGAGGTTTGGGAGGTTGGGGATCATCCCAATCTGGGAGATCTCCAACAGGGAAATCTCCAACTACGCAGACACGCTTCTGCCCGAGTTGGAGAGGTTGTTGAAACATAAGCTAATTATGAAAATTTGGTTTTGGGACGAAATCGTCTGGACGTTCTATTCCAGACGAATTCGTCAGATCGGGGACGATTTCGTCTAATCTACGACGATATCGTCCAACGGTCAAAACAAATCCTAAAAATGGCATGGAAAATGGGGAAAGCGGGTAAAAGGCGGTTTAACGGGCAGTTTGGGGTTGAAATTCAAATTTTAATATTTTATCTTTTTACTAAGGTTTTAACCGTGCCAATTTTAGGGTGCTACAATTTTACATAAGATATAATTATATTCTAATTCAAATATGTTAGAATTAAAGTGAACTATGCCTTCACCTTGACACTTGTCAGATTCTCTTGAAAAGTGTCATGTGTTTCATATAGGCTTATGCCTATATATTGTAACCCATTTTCATTTGTAAAACATCTCATCTTGTTCATCTCAAAGTTACTCCTAACATTTGGTATCAGAGCAGGATTTCCCTGCCCTGTGAAACCCCTTGAGGGGGGATTTCCCTCATGGAAATCCTCCCTCCCCCCTGATTTTTTTCCCTATTTTTTAAATTTTTTACCGAGGGAGTATGCTCTCCATCATTTGATGGATCAAAAACCAGATGGTAAGAATTTTAAAGTTTGGGAAATTTTTTCAGATTTTTTTTTTTAGTTTTTTAGATCTGTAGAATCGAAGAACTTTAAAATCTGTGCAAAAATATTGTTTTATTTTGGTGGGGCGACATCATTCCAAGCCATCATACTAATGCCAAAGCCCCTGATGTATTCATATCAACTTTTTTGTTTTCTTCTGAAGTGCTATTCTCAGAAATCAAGCCAAACCTTGTAGCCCTAGTTTCTTTTTTATGTACTTCTACCAAGTCACATTGCGTTGTCTTTTCTTCTTGCCTTCTACTGCTCTTACGTCATGCGTTTGAATCTCCTCAAAGTGAGCGGCGCAGAGATCCAGTCCAGTCCGTCGAATAATATGCTGCATTCAATGCAGAGATTTTAACATGGGTTTGTTGTGAACAGAGGAGTGGGTGTTGAAATATTTGGATTGGAAGAGTTTGTTCGTATTTGGGTGTGTTTTTAGCAGAAGAGCAGCCATGGCTATGGCCTTTAGAATGGCGACTACGGGCATGACCATGTCCGATGAATGCAAGAGCTTGTTTTGGGAGCTGAAGAGGAAAAAAGTGCACTACTACATCATTTTTCAAGATGGACAAAAAGTCCAAGGAAGTCTTGGTTGACAAAACTGGAGGGGCAGCAGAAAGTTATGATGATTTCAAGGCATCTCTTCCAGATAATGACTGTAGATATGTTGTTTTTGATTTTGATTTCATGACTGTTAACAATTGCTAGAAGAGCAAGATTTTCTTCATTGTCTGGTCTCCTGTAGCATCTCGAATCAGGGCAAATATTCTGTATGCCACCTCTAAAGACAGGCTTAGGAGGGAGCTTGATGGTGTTCACTATGAGTTGCAGGCCACTGATCCCACTGAGATGGATATTGGTGTCATAAGATATCATGCCAATTAGATTTCAAGATTCTTGAGATCTGGACTTGTGAGAGCTGGGAGCGACCATATGTTGGTAAATAATAAAGACAATGGAGGAAGCGATAGAAATGATGCAGGCCAAGGACACGAAGGAGCATATGTCAGGGGTGGAGAGGCTGCAACAGCTTTTGGAGCATTCGACTAAGGCCCTCACTGTGATGGAGTATCCAACAATAATTATGGAGAGAGCAGGGAGCTATTCTTGGACACATAAGAACTGGCGAGTTCGGGAAGAGTCTCACATTTAGGCTAGAAAAATTGGAGGGCTATTGAAGCTTGATGTGAAGATGTAGAATGTACAAGGATTTTGAACTAGTATGAAGTGAGAATCGCCATTTTGGGATGCGAAAGGGAATGTTCATGCAGATCTAAGCTTCAGTCATCTGCAATTGGTTGCAATGTACCTGTTCACTGTTAGAGCGCTACGTGGAGGAGATTTTTTTGTGATACTGGCTAAATACAGCCATTGTAGTATTTCACCTATCATGTCGATAGAAATGCTGCATCGCCAAGCTCTCGGCTCCCATCAGCAAAAATAAAGTATTTTGTTAGATGTGCAACACCTACGGAAGAGGAGAATGTGAATTACGTGGTGTGTTAGACTTAGGCAGCGGTATGCGGCCAGCGCTAGTGGCAACGAGAAAGAGGAAGCGGTGTTGCTTCCCATTGCATCTTCGAAGGAGGTGGAGCACGCTGTCTTTTAGCTGAAATCTCCATGAAATGTTGGAGCTTTAGTTTACAGTGATCAAATATCGAGAGGATTCATGACTAAGCTTCTATTGTGGCCTTCACCTCCAATGTCTTGAATCTCCACAACATGCAGAAGAGTTAGGATCTAAACTTTAAGTATATTTGAAGTCATTGTGCGTGGCATGCAGGAGCAACATGGGGGACGGGATGGAGAACTAGCTGGGGTCGTGGCTTATGCTGACGTGCTTCCAAACATCGGTGATATCATCGACAATGTTTTTGATGACAATGGCAAGATTTACAGGCTGATAGACAACAACGGTGGGGGTTTGCCAATGCACACCATGGTTGGTCATAATACCAGTAACCGGTTAGAGTGGGGCACTGTGGCCGATGATGACAGAGGAAGATCTACGTTGTGAGACAGTGCATCGACACCTATCGTGAGCCATTTTTTTGACTCCACCATCACCCACAGTTGATTTATGGCCCCTTCATATATTTACAAGGGGGCATATTTTATTAAAGTGGGGAGGACCACTTAAATTTATATGTATGGGGAATTGAAATTTTCAAAGTGGAGGGCCATTTTTTACAAATTGTAAGGGAAACTTTATGGATATTTCTATTGGTCGATAATATGGCCACCTTGGTCATTTTTTATGTTTTTCCACATTGAAGTGGAAGTGAAAGGCCTAGATGGCCCATGTAATTCCCCTGCGAGGGAAATTTTAATGCTATTTTTTTTGCTTGAGAGCGATGCCGCCATTGAGCGATGTTGTCTATTTACTACCTAGATAGGCATGGTATTGTTTTCCACATGTTGAAGGCCCCATTCACATACAAGTATAGGGGTATTTATAGTCATTGGAAACGGTTTTTTGTGATGGACATAATGGTGGTGTCATATTGTAATTTTGAGGCTGTTTCAATTGAGTTTTTAAGCCTCAAAGTTTTCTACCTTGGAGTGCACTCTCGATTGTACCCGAAACTCCCAAGGAACTTGTAAGTGAACCTAGTATCTAGTATTATCCTCTTTCTACTTTGCGGATGCAGCGGTTGGTTACCCATGCATTTCGGTAAGATGAGGTGACTACCATAAGGACACTTATTCTAGGGACTACATACATAGACACCCTAGACTCTATCCAAGGTTTTTTTTGGATCTACTTCTGAAGACTACAGACGAAGACACTTCAAAAGATTCTCTTCTCTTCTTTCTTCTCCTCCACACTTGGATTCTAAGGCTCAATTTTATTGTATTTCATGGCTCGTATTTCTTTTGTATTAAGGTGCATTTTTGGTAGAAATCGACACCTTCTATATTGAGTTCACCATGAGGAGGGATTTGATATTCATGGTGGGGCTAGTCAGTGACCTACGAGAGGCAACATCCTTTGAGGATGACTTGCAGAGGCAATAGACCCAGAAGTGGTTGACCCTAAGGCACCCATGATGACCCTAAGGCACTTAGACGGCTGGCCCAGTGGTAACAGACCTAAGGAAGTGGCTGACCCTGTGGCAACATACCAAGATGTATACACCATTGATCTAGCATTATTCACAGTTGGAGAACCAAGCGCAAAGAGCATGAGCCTAGACCAAATCAGAAATAAAGGAGGATGATAGAATTTTTTTAGAGAAGTCAACATTAAGGGGGAATGTTACATAATGTTGACTTGGTTTTTTTCTTTAGTTAGGATAGTGCACTTTAAGGGGTAATGTTATAATTAAAGTGCACTATACCTTCACCTTGACACTTGTCAGATTCTCTTGAAAAGTGTCATGTGTTTCATATAGGCTTATGCCTATATATTGTAACCCATTTTCATTTATAAAACATCTCATCTTGTTCATCTCAAAGTTACTCCTAACAAAATATTATTCTTTAGACTTTATATTTTAGTCTAAGAATAATTTACACAATGTTGCATTACATATTCCAGCAAATCTGAGCTACAAAAGCTATTAGATGTAAATTTTATTGTACCCATAGACTATATTGAATGGGTATCCAACATGGTTCCAATACCAAAATCATTCGATGAAGTTTGCATTTGTACTGACTTTTACAATTTAAACAAAGCTTATCCCAAAGACAACTTCCTATTACCTAACATCAACTCACTCATTGATTCTATCGTAGGCCATGAGATGATCTTCCTTATGGATGAATTATTTTGCTACAACCAAATCAAAATCAACCCTTTTGATCAGCACAAAACCTCATTCACAACCACATGGGGAACCTTCTGATACAAGGTCATGCCTTTTGGACTTAAAAACACTGGGGCAATTTACCAACATGCCATGACTTACAACTTTCATAATTACATGCAAAAAATTATGGAATATTATGTCAATGACCTCATTGTAAATTCTAAGAAATTCTCACAACACCTAGATGATCTCCATAAGATATTTTACCGCTGACTAGAAAACAATGTGCATCTTAACCCAAAGAAGTGTGTCTTTGGTGTTACCTTAGGCAAAATCAAAGGGTTCATTATCTCACAATGTGGCATTGAAGTAAACCCTATTAAATGAAAATTCATCGTCGAGATGCCCTCACCTACAACCCTAAAGTAATTGTGTAGCCTCTAGGACAAAATCACCTCCATTCATCACTTCATAGCACAACTATTAGACAAGTTTAAATCATTCAATCATCTCTTGCAAAAGAGAGTCACTTTTAAATGGGATGATAACTGTCAATAAACCTTTGATGCTATCAAAACTTACCTTAATTCTCCACTAATTATGTCTCCCCCACACCTACATATACCACTTACTTTATACATTTTAGCCACATACTTCGTACTAGGTACATTGTTAGCTCAAAATAACACGCTCGATAAAGAGTAATCCATATATTACATAATTCGTATGCTAGTCAACTATAAAATTTGATATGGGTACATGGAAAAGCTATGCCTAGTTGTAGTCTTTGCTACCCAAAAACTTTACCATTATATGTTAAACCACACAACCTTTGTCATCACCTAAGAAAATCCCCTTCAGTACATGATGAACAAAAGCTATCACAACTCCCGTACAGTAAAATGGATCATGCTTTTAACTAAATTCAACCTAGATTTCATTTCACAAAAATCCATTAAAGGATAGGTCATCATAGACCAACTCGTAGAAGCTCCCTTACTTGATGATCAACCTCTCCTCATTCAACTCCCTAACAACTGCATATTTCATATAACAAAAGTTGAAGAATATGTCAAGCCAGAGACATTATGAAAAGGATTGAAAATCCAACTAAGTGTTCTATTATTTACAAATCATTATATAGGCACTAATGGCCCAAAATACATAACCAACCCATGAAATCATGGATTTGATTCAATACGCTTAACCAAAAGCTACAAAGGTGCAAAGGAGAATGCACGTAAACTTCTAAGTTAAGATTGCTAACTAGAAGATCCATTTTAGCTAACTTGAAGTACACACTTCCTACTTTGAGTTCACACTTGCTAACTAACACTCTAAAAGACAACTAGAAGACAACTAGTGCCCACAAGTGCATGTGAGAAGGAGACTCACTTACAATATGAATTTGCTAGAAATAAACTATGCAAACCTAAGCTAGGAACTACTAGAGGGGTCATATGAAAGATCTAACATCAATCCTCATCATGCCTCCCCACAATAGAAGCATTGGACTCCAATGCTTTCAAAAGAATAGGAAAGTCACGGGACATCTGATGAAAAGAAATCCAACGAGCCTGATGCGGCAGCTGTCCTCGCCGAGCCACAAGATATGAGGTGGTAGACCCCTGGCGAGTCTGTCGAGTCTTCGTGTCATAGATCTGATCTGCATCCAATGGTAACTGTGCTTCAGGAACCACGTCCACAGGATGACTGATAGTTGGTGCAGTCTCCAATGTAGAGTCAAAGTACAACTTCAAGAGATCTACATTGACGACGTCATGAATTCCCAAGTGTGCGGGAAGATCAAGGCGGAAAGCATTCTCGGACACCTGCTGAAGAATAGTATAAGGCCCATAGCGAATTGGTTTGATTTTGCTATGAGTCTTATCGGTGAAACGCCGCTTGTCAAGATGCAACCAAACTTTATCACCAACCTGAAAAGGATGAGGAATTCGATGTCGATCCATGGCCTTTTTCTGCTGCTGTCGTGTCTTTTGCAAAATCTCAACCACCTTTGATTGAAGATTGTGCAAGTGTTGAACAAATGAGTGTGCCTTGTCTTGCTCCTTCTGAAGATGTGAAGTGACAGGAGAAGGCAAAGACAAAGGTAACTCATAAGGTGCCAAGGGCTGAAATCCCATACAAACTTCAAAGGGTGAATGACCTGTAGAAGAGTGTAGGGCCCTATTATAGGCATGTTCAATATGCGTGAGACTCAAGTCCCACTTTTCTGGTGAAGCGTGATGATAGATTCGCAAACTTTGCACAAGTGTACGGTTTACCACTTCAGTCTGCCCATCGGATTGCGGATGATAGGCGGTAGAAAAGTTAAGGGAAACTCCCAAAATCTTCCACAAAGAATGCCAAAAGTGACCCACAAAGCGTGAATCACGATCCGAGATAATGCTGGTAGGTAGACCAAAGGAACGCCAAATGCTCGTCAAAGAAAAATTGAGCTAAGTCTCGATGCAGAACTTGTCTTGCGGCATGGAATAAACTTAGCCATTTTGCTGAATCTGTCAACCACCACGAACACACAATCATGTTGGCGCACCGTCATAGGAAAACCACTAACCAAGTCCATGGAAATGCTTTCCCAAGGATGGGAAGGAATGGGCAAAGGCATGCCTAAGCCAAACTTCCTATTAGCTGGTTTTGAGCGACAACAAACTGCACACTGCTTGAGAAATCTCAACACATCCCTCTGCATTTTTGGCCAATAGAAAAATCGTTGCAAATGATGAAGTGTTTTATGCTTCCCAAAGTGACCACCATAAAGTGTAGAATGAGCTTCCTTAAGAAGTGACACTCTAGGCTCACAAGGAACACAAACCTTGTCCAATTTGTAAAGAAGTCCTTCTTTGATGTAGAAATCTTGGAAAGGACGCAAATTGGAAGAAGAAGGCTTACTCACTTGCTCAAATATTTTTCCAAAATCAGGATCCCGAGAATACTGATTAGGCCAAGTCTGAAATCCCAAGTGTGAAGTGGACATAACTGTTAAGGCAAGAGCGGCTGGAGGCCTACTCAAACAATCAACAACAGTATTACTCTTCCCCTTTTTGTACTTGATCACCAAGTGAAATTGTTGGAGGTAAGAGGCCCACTTCATATGTCTTGATTCTTCAATTTTACTTTGAGATTGTAAAAACTTGAGAGGCATATGATCAGTGTGTACTACTGTATATTTTCCCAAAATATAGTGTCTCCAATACTTAATGGCTTGAACTAAAGCATACAACTCCTTGTCATATGTAGAATAGTTCAACTTAGCAACAGAAAAAGTTTCTGAATGATAAGCAACTGGATGACCATTCTGTTTGAGCACAGCTCCTAAGGCAACTTTAGAGGCATCTGTTTCAATCTCAAAAGGTTGAGAAAGGTCAGGTAAAGTTAACACTAGTGCTGTACACAATTTCTTTTTGAGTTTCTCAAAGGCAACTTCTTGGCTTTTCTCCCAATGAAATGGAGTTTTGGACTTAGTGAGATAATGCAATGGAGCTGCAAGGGTGGAATATTGAGGAATGAACTTGCGATAAAAATTCGCAAGTCCTAGGAAACTCCTTAACTCGGTGAGAGTTGTAGGAGGGGACCACTTAAGCAAAACATCAACTTTTAGGGGATCTACCTGAATTCCACTCTCACTAATCACATAGCCAAGGTAAGAAACTGAAGTATTGCCAAAAGAACACTTGGAAGAATTGGCATATAATTGATTCTTCGCAAGAAGATCAAGGGTTTGTTGGATATGCCTAAGGTGTTCCTCCCAAGTTTTTGAGAAAATCAATATATCATCAAGATATATAATGACAAATTTGTCAAGGACTTCACGAAATACATCATTCATCAACCTCATGAAGGTTGCAGGAGCATTAGTAAGACCGAAGGGCATGACCAACCATTCAAAGAGGCCCATCTTCGTCTTGAAAGTTGTCTTCCATGTATCCTCAGCTTGGATACGCACTTGATGATATCCACTTTTGAGATCTATTTTTGAAAAGAACTTAGCTCCTTGAAGCTGATCTAATAAATCATCAATGCGGGGTAAGGGATATCTATTCTTCACAAAAATTCTGTTCAAAGCACGAAAATCAATGCATAATCTCCAAGTGCCATATTTCTTAAGAACTAACAAAATAGGTGAGGCACAAGTAGAAGTACTTTCCTTAATGAAACCCTTAGACAACAAATCTTCTATTTGCTTTTTTATTTCTTCATTTTGCAAAATAGATTGTCTATACATGGGAGCATTAGGAAGAGAAGAACCTGGAATTATTTCAATGCTGTGATTAATTGTGCGAATTGGAGGAAGAGACTTTGGCTCCTGAAATATGTGTGAATAACTTTGCAATATTTTATCCATTGAAGAGTGTTGCTTTGTAATGGATGTAGATGTAGAAGTGTTTTGAGAGCGAATGAAAATTAGAGCAACATCACCACCTTTCTTAATTACTCTTTTCGTTTGCTTGGAACTTAGAATGATATTAGGAGTGTTGGTGCTTTTAATGAGAAAGACCTTACCATATTTTTGAAGTGTGTAGGTTCTTTTAAAAGCATCATAAACAGCTCTCCTATCATACTGAAAAGGTTGTCCAAGCAAAATCCCACAACAATCCATAGGAGTCACATCACAAGTGACTTGATCTATGAACTGTGGGCCAAGTGCAAATTTTAATGTGCAAGTGTGAGTGATTTCTGAGCCTCTTCCACTATCCTTCCAACCCAAAGAATAAGGTTGAGGATGAGGCTCCATAGGTAACTTCAAACGCTCGACAATGGACCTCGCAATTAGATTTTTCTGCGAGCCATTATCCACTATACAATCAGTTGCAAAGTTGTGAAGTAAGTGGGCTCGAGTGATGAACAAAGCATCACGAGCCCCTTCTGAAGAACTTACATTTACTAAGGTAACTTCATTAAGCTTACCTCGTAATTCCGTATATACTCTACTCTCTCCTACAGACTCAAGGGGACCCTTGGAAGCATCCTCCTCTTGAGTAGTAATTACTAAACTCTTCTTTTTGAGCTTAAAGCAATCAGCTTTCTCATGCCCTTTCTTCTTACAATAATTGCAGAATTTCTTAGAAGAAGAAGATGAAGATTTAGAAGAAGAAGAAGAAGGAGTAGAAGTGGAAGGGGAAGGAGAAGAAGGAGATGGAGAAGACACATTCTTCTTTTGAGCAAAATTCTTCTTTTGTGAGAAAGAATTATTCCCTTTTGATGAGTTTGCAACCACTTGAGTAACAGGTGTGCGGAATGCCTGCGATTGCGCCTTGAACTTGTCCTCCGCAAGTCGCGCTCGGTTGAAAACTTGATCCAATGTTTCCATAGAAACAAACATTAGTTCCCTGTACAAATGTTCTAACAAGCCACTTTGAAACTTGAGAATCAAACCTGGAACATCATCCTCCACATTCACAAGTATTCTGAACCTGTTAAATTGGAAAATATATTCTTGTACAGACATATTAGTACCTTGGCAAAAATGAAACCATTTAATAACCAATTCCCTAGAATAATTTGAAGGATAGAAATTGGTCTTAAGACATTGTACAAGCTCATCCCATGTAGTGAGTTCTTGTCCTCGTTTTCGTTCCACAAGTACTTTGGCTAAGCCAGAAAGTTTTAGCTTAGCATAAGGCACTACATCATCTTCTGAAAGTTGAGAGAAAGCAAACCAAGAACTCATGTCAAGAATCCAACTATTCAAGACATCAGGGGTCCTGGATCCATCATACAATGGAACTTCACAACGAACTCTCAAACGAGAATCATGAGCAGAAGTTGAGGCATTATGCAAAGAAATGTCATTTACCTTCATGGCAAGATTGCCAAGGACTTCTGCCATGGTAGTGTCATTAGCCTTATCTGCCAAAGTGTTTACAACATGGGCCAATTCTGCCACTTGGGCAGCCAAGTCAGAAGCCATGTGTTCCCGGGTATAAGCCAGGAGTAAAGATAAGAAAGCACTAAATCAAGGAAATACAATGCAAATTTCCTTGTTACAATGGAGTGCTGCTTAAAATGGAAAATTTACTCCTAAGGCTATAAATTTTGAAATTTTTAAACTAATATAAAGTGCAAAATTAACATTTATTAATTTAAAAATAACTTAATTAAAAATTAAATTTCAATTAATCAAAGATTAATGAATTTAATTAAGTTATTAAAAATTAAATTAATAAAATAAAATTTTTAACATGCAACTTTAAATAGTAAAAAAAATTTAAAATTTTACAATAAAATTTACCCTTCCAAATTCTGCTGTTGCAACTAGACTTAAACTGCAGTGCATGAAAATTTTACATGCATCTAAATCTCCCACTGCACGCTTCCCGAGGCCCAGGTACAGTGGTGCAGTTTCGAGGTTCCAAACTTGCACAGTGGTAAAAACCCGACAGAGGGAAAACCCTGGTGCGGGCTCCCAAGCCGCGCACCCGTGCGGCTGCCTCTAAGCGCCGTCGTCGGCACTATCGAAGGACAGCGTAGTCAGGCCTCCTGCCTGGCTACGACGTTGTCACTCCGACAGTCGGGTCAGGCCACCTAACCCTGACGAGCGAACAATGTCGTCAGTCATGCCGACTCCTGGCAGCGAACAGCGACTGTCGAGCCGCATCGACCCTGAGTCGTCGGGCGGTAGACCTACCGATACCAGCAGACAGTGTGGGTGAAAGGCCGACACACTATCGGCTGTGACAGCGCGCGCTGTCACGCCTGATAGAAATGTCAGGCGTCAGCCTGATGCTGTCAACCGACGCGTGAGCTGGATCCACAACGCTGTCGCTGGATAGCCTCGGCCGCAGTGCTGTCGTTGGATAGCCTCGACCATAGTCTTCGTCAGTCGGACAACGTCGACAAAAATAGCCAAAGGCCGTCGGCTGCCGGTGGCCCCCTGCCGCAAATACGCGCACCTGGGATGCCGCAAACTTGCTGGCCGACCGCCTGCCGAACGCAGCCGAGGTCTGCCGAGGCTGCCGAGTGCAGCCGAGGCCAGGCCGAGCTGCAAAATTAGTAAAATAAATTGCCTTTTTTTTTTTTTTTTACAATAACAATAAATTGCAGATCTAAAATAATATATTATTAAAATAATATATTAACAACAATCAAAGCTTTTTAACACAAAATGATAAAAATTTATAAATTAACCAGGGGGGTTAATCCAAAATTTGAAAAGCTTTAAATTGTGAAAATGTGAGCAACCAGCTCCCACCAGTAGCTCTCCTTTCAAGATCCGGTCGACACACGACCAGCGTTTGAAAGGCACCCAGATCTAAGTCGACACACGACCTAGCTTTGGAAGTCCTCCTGGAGCTCTTCAATACTCAAAAATGGGGGGGGCAGCAGGGTCAAATGGCTCCCTAATCCTAATTGGACCGTAGCTACGATCCAATCCCTTCCAAGGATCAGTATACGAAGAACTCTGGGGCAAAATTTTCCTATACCTCTTAAGCATAAGCAAAAAGTTGGAACGAGGGGTTTGTCGGCGAAGGAACTTCCTTCTCCGAATGGTTTTCAAGCTCCCTTTGGGCTTAAACCGAGTCCTCAATGAGAAAACGTTTCTCATAATATTTCTATCTCCTATCCTCTCACCTCACAAGCCCTAGTGCAAACATGAACTAGGCTCTGATACCAATGAAAAGGATTGAAAATCCAACTAAGTGTTCTATTATTTACAAATCATTATATAGGCACTAATGGCCCAAAATACATAACCAACCCATGAAATCATGGATTTGATTCAATACGCTTAACCAAAAGCTACAAAGGTGCAAAGGAGAATGCACGTAAACTTCTAAGTTAAGATTGCTAACTAGAAGATCCATTTTAGCTAACTTGAAGTACACACTTCCTACTTTGAGTTCACACTTGCTAACTAACACTCTAAAAGACAACTAGAAGACAACTAGTGCCCACAAGTGCATGTGAGAAGGAGACTCACTTACAATATGAATTTGCTAGAAATAAACTATGCAAACCTAAGCTAGGAACTACTAGAGGGGTCATATGAAAGATCTAACATCAATCCTCATCACATTAGCTGATCTAACCCTATTTTTGATGGCTCCTGATGCATTCATGCTGGAGGTGCAGGCATTATTTTATTTACACCCAAAGGGGAACTGCTCCCTTTCTAATTTAAACTAGACTTTCCCTGCATAAATAACAATGTCATATATGAAGCCTTAATACTAGGATTAAAATAGGCCCACTCCATGCATATCAAATGTATTTACATCATAGGCGACTCCCTCCTAATAGTAAACCAAGTGCAAGAGATCTGGAAATGTCGTTATCCAGTTATCCAATAATACAAACAAATTGCACAACTTATTTTCCAATTTGAGTGGTATGATATCAAAGTCACTCCATTATTATCAAACCATTTTGTAGATACAATGGCCTCCTTAGGATCATTAATCCCACAAAACCCATCATCATATACTACATGTATCCATTCACACACTCACCCAATCTGGAATATTGCCTACATCTCCCACAGATGATGATGGTATTTATGTGGTCGATACCAAACCACATGATCCTTGGTTTTTGCAGATTAAATATTACATCAAGTTAGGATTCCTACCATGCAACCTACCACATGCTCATTGGCAATCATTCAAACAAAGAATGATCCACTATACATTGTTGGGGGACATCCTCTATCACTTCAACTATGAGGCATCCTATTACATTGCATAGAATCCCATGAATCTCAGTGGGTTGTACAAGAAACCCATGATGGTACTCGTGATGGCCACTTCAATGTCATGGAAATCACAAAATGCATCCTTTACATGGGATATTACTGGCCAAATATGGAGCATGATTATTGTGAATAAGTGAGGCACTATGGCAAGTGCCAACAACATGCAAACCTCACACATCTTCCATCTCAAGTGCTCCAACCTATCCAGTCCATGTGGCCTTTCTCTTACTAGGACCTAGACCTTATTGGAAAATCACACTAGCTTCATTAAGCAATCAGAAGTTCATCATTACTACCATAGAATATTTTACAAAGTGGGTCAAAGTCATCCCACTTGTCCAAACCATAGGATATAAGATCATGACATTTATCACAGATCATATCATATTTCACTTCGAAATTCCTTCCCAAATCATCTCTGGTAATGGTAAATCCTTCAAAAACAAAATTGTTCATACCCTTTGTGCCAAATTCAACATCCATCATAGTTTCTCTATCAAATAAAACAATTTATTCCATACTTTGCAAGACAGTAGTAGATTCTCATGACTGGCATAATAAAATACCTTTAGCTTTGTGGGCTTATTATACAAGCATCTGAATCCCACTAGGGCAACCCCTTTATCATTGGTCTATGACATTGAAGCCATAATGCTCCTTGAACTCAAGATACCTTCCCTATGGGTATCTATGAAGGAATTTATTGATGAAAATATTGATCATCAAGCCTACCTCAATCAACTAACACTCCTCGATGAATGTTGCGTTCATGCCATCAAGTACACACATGTCTACAAAGACCACCTCCATCATGCCTACAACAATAAGATACACCAATGTAAATTCCAAATTGGTGACCTAGTTCTCAAAGAGAACTAGTAAATCACAAGTCAACCTCATCAACAACGCAACAAGTTTTCTTGGAACTAGTTGGACCCATTCATAATCACACATAAATTTGGTTTAGGTGCATATCGATTGGACAATATCAAAGGTCTCACTAAACCTAAACCCATCAATATCCTCCATCTTTGTACATTCAATGCCAAGTCTACATAGGCATTCACCATCAAAAAATGTACATAGTACTATCCAAAAACACATCACTCACAATACACATCATGATATATGCATACCTTTTATTTTACTCTTATATTATATATGTACTTTTAATTTTTATGTCATTTATATACTACTAGTATCTATTTATTTTTTTAGGATTCACACCATCTATCGCTACATCATCAGCAGAGATATGTGACCATACACGTTTGCTACCAACATCCTAGTCCACCACCATGCAGGACCATCCTGCACCATCCTTATTATCAATTACATCGATCGACCTAGCTATGCCACCTATCACAG
This sequence comes from Wollemia nobilis, assembly GCA_028583015.1. Taxonomy (NCBI): domain Eukaryota; kingdom Viridiplantae; phylum Streptophyta; class Pinopsida; order Araucariales; family Araucariaceae; genus Wollemia; species Wollemia nobilis. The sequence goes on from JAQPPZ010007329.1 coordinate 577,794, forward strand.
TACATGCAAGACGATTGTCACACTCATCCCATTCAGATTATCACACTCCACCCTGATGCATTTCACCCCACCATAGAGGTTCTTCCTATTCACATCAATCAGAAGACAACCAGGTCTTCCCATATTCCTTTAATAATAAGGAGAAAGTCACCCATGACCATGCACAAGGATCTCCTTCCCACCCATATGGGGATACAAGGAACCCATATTCACCATCCACTTCCTCCCACCACCCCTCAGGAACCTATCACTCATACAATAGAGGATACACACCTCACCCAACATGTTCTTCATGCTTACCACCCCTAATTTTGAGTGGTATGTCCCCATATGCCCAAAACCTTCACTTGCATGCTTCCCAAGTTTCTTCTATGTGCATACCCCATTTTACACATGACATTATCCACAATAATCTTCTGCACCACCCATTCTCTAGATGCCATATTCACTACTTCATGGCTTACCCTATCAGCAAAACCCATAGTCACCAAAGTCATTCCATTCATCCACCTAATCATATCAACCAAATCCCCCTTCTCACACATACCACACTCTTACATACATATTAGAGTCTTGATCCCCACCTTCCCCAATACCATCGCCTCCACACCTTGACATCCAATACATCCTCTCTCATATTGAGGCTCTCAAGCTACATATGAGCCATTATTGTTGTCACACTTCTACGTTCCAATTCACCATGGCCCATACATATTCACTGTCTCCCAGGTCCATTCCTCATCATCAAGTTTGACACACATCATATTCTTGACCCATGCCTCCACCATTCGACCTCACCCCATCCACCTCCCACTCACCTCTAGTGGACCCCTACATTTACCCCATGCCTATTCCATCTATGCCATTGTCCAAAATATTTTATCACCTCCTTCACCAAGGCCTCTTGTTGTTTCCTGAAATACGACCTATTGATCCATCACATCCTAAACCATGAAACTATCATGAAAATAAATTTTGCATATACCACCACTAATGAGGACATGACATTGAAACTTGCTAAAAATTTAAAAATTTGGTGCATAATATTTTGCATGGCGACCACATTCCCTCACCAGAATGTTCCTTTCCATCCAGTTGATTCCAAACTCCCCCACACTGTATAATCCCTCATACTTTGCCATCATAGGAATCCCTAACAATGCCATCTCACTATGTACACCATATGTCCAACTACACAAACCACCAAAGCCCCAACAACATCATTGCTTCACCTCCTCACTCATGACCTAACCCACGTCACTTCATCCGTTAGTAGTTTTTCTTCATCAACCTTATCTCTTTATTCTATATTATTTATTTTTCTTTCTCATGTAGTTGTATGGTCATGCTTTGAGTGGCTACATACCTATGTTGATCTATTTTATTTCTTCTATCATCCTTTGTCTTTGGTAATCCCTTCATCTCACTGATGACCACTGCCTATTTCTTCTTATTTATTCCATCTATAAATTCCACCTTCACATACTTTCTCTTTTTGGTATTACCACATGCATTCCCATAGGTTATAGTTTATTTATCTATTACACACACCCCACATGTTGGGGCAACCATTGTCACAGCATCTCACTTTCACCATTCTGATACACCAGACTCATCTATAGATAAGTTTTTTAAAATTCTCCTTCTACATTTCATGAGCTTCCTCTTGTAGATATTGCATTCCCCCAATTGCATTATTTACATTACACCCATTGCATATATCCATATGTTTTTCATTATAATTTCATTTCAAGTTTGTATATTCTCATCCCATAAATATGCCTTTTACAGGAATAACATATGCACTTGTTAGCATCACCGCTTGGATGTCCATTCCCCCTTTTCAGGATTAGGATGTATATAGGTGTTTTGTTTAGATTTGACCACTCAATAGTTTAGTCAATCAAATATTACCTCTAGCTAACAAGGTTTAACACACTCCTTATAGTTATTTTAGGTTGGTTCAACTTCTCTCATGGGCCATTCACAAATGTTACACACTTAACCAGATTTTGAGTCTATGGAATATAACACCTTGCATAGATATCACCATCTAGCGAATGGTTTCCCCTACTCATACTATCATTTACATGTTCAACATATGACTTGGGGATAAACAAAGGGATACGCATAACAAAGCATCATAAGTACGGGCAGAAAACAAAAGCCAATTCTCATACAAAAATAAATAAAAGAGCACCACAAAAATAAAATTAATGAGGGGTAGAAAACAAAAGGAAAAGACTCTAGATATCACCATTATTATGCTTCATCACCTTTGGTCCTTATGTTTAACATAACATTATGGGATGATTTTTATCACTAGCAATAGGCTCCAAGAGCTTGCCTACCAGTATAATAGTCTTACAAGTGGTGACACATCTATCACATTAGAGATCTTCTTTTGTATATATCACTATATGCTCATGGATAAGCTAGCTAGTTTGGTTATTTCTACAATGGGTTAATCCTACCTCACTCAAAATGGATAAATGAACCTCACTCATTTACACACAAAGGTCCATGATAGACTTTGAACCAGTAAAATTAGTTATGATTTTTTTCCAACACTTGCAGAGTTTCTGGTCTAAAATTTAATTACTATAACTATATTTTTCAAATCCATTACATATACCTCATACCATCCTACATCCCTAAGATTATGGAATGGATCACATTCACATAGGTACATGCCATGATACAAGTGTTTCCTTTGCATATTTTAATCCTCTCATACATGCATCTATGCATCTATGTTACATAGACTCATAAAATATTACATTACTAAATTTATCCTATATGCATCCTCTCACATTGCATCATCACATCTATGTTACATGCATTTACTATAATTGCATTCATATAAGATCCCATTGCATTGCATTCAAACCACAATCCTTCATATCATTCTATAGTATACCTATACTACAATATAATCATATATCTACATCCTACCACATATATTTTTCCATTCATTGTACTCCATCATAAATTATACTATGATATCTATGCAAACACAATTCAAACACATTCAAATCATAATCTTAACACATATATATAACAACTGCAATCAAAAGGTATATATATATACCATACATCAAAAATACCCTTAGGCTACAAAATGGGATTATTATAGCATAGGGGTGTAGTATTCCTTATGGGGAGGTGGTTTCTAATGCTTAGGGTGGTCAATTTACTATTCTCAACTTGTGCACCAAATCGTACAACCGTACAGTCTCTAAAACTACTAGTTTGCACCCAATGAACAACTTGTACGGAAACCAAATAGACACATTGTACAATCCAAAATCATATAGTGATAGATATTGTATGATTCCACACTCAACCAATCCTTCAGATTTAGTTTTGCAAGTTGTCGTACATAGTTTTGTAACCAAACAAGTCGATTTTCCAAAACTACTAAATCGGGTAAGTTTCCTCCAATCACATAAACTGCCAAATCGGGTAAGTACTTTTATACAATTTGTATGAAATTTGGTGTACTATTTGTATGAAACAAAGGTACAAACAAGTGCTAAATTGGATATTCTACTGGACCAATCTCTCTCAGATAAGTTTTGTAAGGGTTTAATGTGGTAATTACTTCCTTTTCTAGTAACATGCAAAACACATCAATGGGGCTAGAGAGAGTGCAATATCCAATGGTGATTCCCATAAATCATACAAGTAGGGTTAGACACATGCCTTCCTTGACATTACCATCATCACAAATTATCCACTAAGTCCATACCAGTGATGTTTTTGGGTAATTCTTCCACAATAATACATCTATTAGCCAAAACAACCACAAAGAAGTACATGCAACAGAGATTAACCATCAAATACTATTCTACCATTCCAGAATCATACAGTACATGAGAAAAGCTATGGATTCTGATTATTATTCATTCTTATTCAACAATTGCATACAACAATTCTCTCAGAGCATAGTCTAACTCCTATCACTGCTAGATTAACCAAAAAGTATCCAACTATATCAAATTATAACCAACATATATCCAGACTATCAAAATTGAAAATGGGGCCTTATATAATGTTGCCTAGGCTATTCCAAAGTGGTTCTTGAGGCAATTAGTTACTCACAACTACCCATGCATAATTAAATACATTAATTAAGACTTTTACTAAGTCTAAACAATTAATTTATCAAAATAATGCACAATGACAACCTGAAATTACATTTCCCATGCATTTTACTTTATTTCATTGCACCTTGTATGGTTTAACTTCACCTTGTATGGTTTTCCCTTCCTAACTGTATGGTTTACTCCTACTTGTACGGTTTACAAAACTTGTCAAAACTATCAAACTTGGGCAAATCCATTTATCACTTTCTTCTTCTAGGAGGTGGATTTGTTGCCTACATCTACCCTCCCCTTTACTTTGGTCGGTGTCCTCGCTGACTCATCCTTTTGTTTCAGCTGTACCTCATAATCCATGACTACCTATTTCAAGTCATCCACATTGTATTGAAGAATTGCATGTTTGTTCTTCAACCTGGCTGCGTAGTTCCCCATTTCCACTACTTTCATCCCATGGAAATTAGCTTTCTCTTCGGTAGTCTTCAGGAGTTCCCTCATTTGCTTTTCATGATCAGTGGCACTCCTCTTCAACTTCTCCTACAAATGTGCTTCTATTTGAGTTGCTTCCTGAAGCTCCTCATTCTTATCTGTAATGGTCTTCAGATGATGATCAATATCAACCTCCAGAGCACGAACAATATCTTCTTTGACCTTCAATTATGCTTGCTTTTCTAGGACTATATCATTATATATTTTATTGTCCTGTGTGAGCTCTTCTATCTTCTTAGCCTGTGTTGCCAGTTGCTCATATTTCTCGGCCAACTATATTTTCAGCTATTCATCCTTTGCTCTAAGTTGAGCTTCCAACTCCTTAATCTTGTCTTCTATTGTCTGTGAGACCTGTCACTTCTCCTCTTCAAGCGAATTAAGTCTGGCCTCAAAATCAGCCCTGGTGCTTAGCAGTTCTTCTTCCAATTTCTTTATTTTCTCCTCTACTATAGCCTTACTCTTCTGCAATTCTTCCTCCATTTCAATCATTTCCTTTCGAGTGGCTTCCATCTCCTCCTTTTGAGCTTCCTTGAGCTGATAAATTTGCTCCAATCCTATGCTCAACCACTCTATCCAATGTGTTAGGAAGTTCAACTTCCTCAGAGTGATAGCCAATCCTGTAGTAACCCTCTTGTGTTCCAACTCTACCGTGTTCATAGGGCAAGTCAGATGATTGGCTCTATCTAGGTACAACCTTGGATGCTTCCTATAGTTAGTTCTCACTCCGTCTAGTAAGTCATCTCTTCCTAACATCGTTGTTACCTCTTCCCTAGGTAACTTCCATGGGTGTTGTACATGAATATTTGCAATTCTCCTTGTACGCTCCTCATTAGTCATCCATTCTATTATATTTTCCAACTTGATAGACACTTGTTCCTCCCACAACTTCAACTCTCCCATGCGTCCAATACAAAACTATACTTTGGTACTATCTATGGCATTACCTATATAAGAGAATAAATGTTCCACCTTATCTTCTACTCCTCATGCATCCTCCTTAGTTTTGATCTTGCCAAACTATGGTACCTCCAGAAGATAACTTGTTTGCATTCTCCATAGTTCCTCATCTATAGGAGTTCATTCTTCCTCCTCCTCCATGTGGTGGCTAGAGCTTCCCCCAAGCTCTAGTAGTGCTCTCTTTGTGTCTATCTTTTCCCGTGGTGGAGTTTGTTCTACAGTCTTCTCCGCCTCTACATCATACTCTATATTCACAATCTCCTAGCTGAGATTGTTGTTGCTCTATTGATTCTTGGGCTTCCTTCTATTCTGTGAAGCCCACCTGTTGTTCTTCTATCACCTTCTCATCCTCTTGATTCTAATGAATTTCCATCATTATAACTTTTTCAACAATAAGTTCCTCTTGTTCTTGTGATACCTTCATCTCTTCCTATACATCAATTTTGTTATTTTGATTGGAACCTCCTCCCATCACGAATTTGAAGTGAGGCTTCTTCTTTTCTCTAGACTCTTCCTCTGAGGCTTCCACTCTCACTTTGATTTTCTCCTTTTCCTCCTAAGTAGTGGTTGCTACTTCTTATGCTATCTACCTCACCTCTATATCCTCCAATAATTTTGAAGAGTCTAAAATTTCAAATTCATCATGTTGGAAAATCTATGGAGATTCCAACATCTTCTCTGCTTCTACCCAATTCCACTCATTTAATTATTCTTCTTCTTGTTGATCCTTTTGTACAGGCTCATCTTATTTTTCTAGAATAGGATTATTTACCATTCTTTCCCATTGTCTCCTCATTCTTATTTGTATTAGGCTGGTTTGCCTCTCCATAATTTCCTCCCTTTCTTGAACTGATGGCTTCTCCTGCTACCATTGCCTAGGTACCTACTACTCCAGTTTAGGTTCCAACCATCTAGGCCTTTTTCTCTAAGGGTGTACATCCTCATCTCTAAGGAAGTATCCTCCTGTACTACAATGGTCTACTACTCTTTCTTTGTTCGAGACTTCTTTGGAGTCTCCTTTTGGACTAGTATTGACTTCGCCCACCTCAAAATGGTTGGCTATCCTACCTTAACATTCCTAGGTTCTATCAAACCTAGAAAGTGGATTCATATTTTTGTAACAACATTTAATAACAATCCAATGGCATGGAAAGTCATTCCAAAATTCTTTAGTCTCTTTATTAGTACTTCATGCATCTTCCTTTCTAGATAGGTACCCCAATCATACTTGATTCCTTTGGTGATACCTTCTACATACTGAGCCATCCATATTGGCATCTCTATAGCTCGTGTATCTCCTGATAGTCAAGCCATCATAGTATTCATAGCACATGGTCAATATTTCCCTCTCAATTAGCTCTACTTAATTCCTCAAGTCCCTACACCCGAGATCTTTGCATCGATCGGTGATTTCACATTGGTAAGTGTAGTGATGATACGGTATGTCTCAACTAGATCCACCAACTTCTTAACTATATTCATATCATATTCTAGCAATCCAAATGTCTTCCTAAATGCTTCTGCCAAAATTTCTACTTTCACCGATCTTTTGCCCACATTAACATAGGTAATTCTAGTTGTAAGATTATACGCATGAACCATCTACAATAGATAGTTGTAGAATAAGGTCTTTTGGTGTGGTGGCACTTGTGCTATTACAACTACACCAACCTCCTCAAACTACTTCCTCCAAGGGTGGTTCTTATTTTGTTCGTTACTCCACCACTTCCTGCATGTTTCTCCTCCATGTTGTATAAATGATATATTCATTATTTCAACCTGGCCTCTCCTCAGGTTCACTACTCAGATCCTCCTCTTGATCTGGTAGATGGAATTCACTCCTCAACTCCCTCCTTGGGATCCTCTCTTGTGCCATTTCCTCCTCTCAGTATCTTGGTGGTGTCCTTCTCCGATCAGCCCTCCAATACCTCTACCCTCTCCATGGATTGTATCCTCCTCTCCTCCAAGGATGAGTACCATGCCAATCATGGGACTAAAATTATCATCCTTGGTATTGCTATGGATATGACTCTCTCTCATGTAGGGGTCTTGGTGATCATTCCACCCTATTGGCTGCAATTCTTCTTAACCGATATCCAAACTCTTCGGCTAAAATCATTTTTCTGCCATTCTCCCGGTTAGTGTGCTACTTGAACATCACCAATTTTACAATTAGAAGTGTTCCAAAAATCATACAATCTACTATAAATCATACAATATGCTTCCCCTTATGCTCCTGTACGGTTTCTCAATTTAGCTACCTCTAGATCATACAACTATTCAATCTTCAACTATTCAATCTTCAAACTATTCAATATTCTTCAAATCATACAACTATAGCATGAAATCATATAGGGTCATACTACTCCATACAATATCCCTCTCTAGCTACCTCTCTTCATTGAATCTATACAATTCCATACAATTCATATGATTTGCTCAAAATGACTTAAAACAGCCCAAAAATTACTTAAAATCACACAATATTTTTCTTGAGATCATACAATCTACTATAAAATCATACATTACATCCTTTGAAACCCTTATTTGTCTAAAATTTGTAATTTCCACTTCCTTTTCTAAATTTCTCATCAACCCAGTTGCCAGAATGCCCCAATATATCTTTTCAATGCTTTTCGGGAGCAATTTTTCAAATTTTCCACACTTGGCATAATTTATCCCCAAAAAAAAAATTTCTTGGCTATTAATTATGGCTATACAGTCTTCTCCTTCCTTCCCTCTATCTTCTTCAGTTTATTTTTGGCTACTTTTGTCATATTAGGATTTGTAGCTTTCTTTTCCTTAAAATTTCTCTCGCTTCGGCTCCAATCTGCAACTTCCTAGAACCCTAGTGTATGTTTTTCAACACCCTGGTTCGTATTTGGATACCTTCTACTATAAAACCCTTAATTTTCTTTGGATGAACTTGAAATTATTCTTTCAATGGAGTCAAACCCTTGCTTTTTTCTTCTTCAGTTCAATTTCTTCGAATGCAAAAAGTCCTCCTTGGTGCAAATTAAGAATGGGTCATGAATTATTGCAGCTTACTAATGTATTTTAATGCCCATGAAGTCATCTCCTTTAGTTGCATGCTTTTCACCTTCATCCTCCTAAAAAATTCAAATTCCTCTTTGTATGATTTTAAAAATTGCTAGGGTAAGCCTTGTATTTAAATTATCTTCAAACCCTAACCACTCCAAATTTGAAATTGTACCACTTGCATACTTTTTCATCTTCCTTACCTTGATGATTGAAAACTCATCACTTTTCCATGCAATTTTTAACTTTTTCCTGCTCTTTTCCGACAACTCATCATTCCACACATGCAAACATTAAATGCGATAGTTGAAAATCGTACAACTACGCCTAAAATCATACAATGTATGACCTAAATCATACAACATGCCTTCTTGTATGATTTTACATGTAATTTTTCCAATTTTACTTGTACGATCTCTCACTTATGCTTTTTCAGCCTTAATTTTGACTTGTACAATCTATCACTTAGAGAATTTTTTCATTTTTCTCTCTCTTTGAAGAGGTCGTCATTTCCAATTTTCAACCCACTTCCTTCTTAATTGCGTCCCGAGGGATTTTCAAAATTAAGGCATTTTATTTTTATTTTTATTTTTTCTTTTTTTTTCATTTCCTAACCTATTTACACTTTACCTTCGTGGGAATCACACAGTGACATTCACTTGTATGATTCCATATGATTCTTCTCTTGGAGGTTCGACCATAACATTTTGAGTACTTGTGTCATCTGGCACCACTTGCTCTCTTGGTCGATTCATCTCCACTTGTGATGTTACTACATTCCCTAGCCTTCCACTACCATGTGTACAATTTGGAATTGTACAGTTGCAAGCTGGAGTATCTTCACCTGGTGTCCCTTCCTCTTGTCATGTAGGTGATTGATCTCATGGTAGCGGTGTCCTAACCACTCTACTATCATTCGAGCGACTTCTCTGCCTATCTCCTCGGATCAATTCTAGCTCCAGACTTGGTGATTGGATCCTTTGTTGTCCCTAGGTTTCTTTCATATACAAAATGTACCCTTCCTCTTCCAACAAGGCCTCTACCACATGAGTGTCTACCCCATCCTATTCCTCTTGACATCGGGCTTCTCTATGCCAATGGTGATTCCTCCCTTTCTTGGAGTAATCCTCTGCCACCTACCACTCTTTGAGGTCCTTATCAGATTAGTGGTGGTTGTCCCCATGGATGTTGCCTTGTAGGGTTAGGTAATATTCCTCTCATTCTTGGTATACCTCATAGATTCCTTGTCCAATTCATGCATGCTAAGGGTGCATCTCCTGGCCATCTAGGAGTAGGGGGTCAGAACCTTCCTCATCCTCTTCCTCCTCTAATTGTAACATCACCTTGACTTCATTCATTTCATGGTTGAATACCTCCTTCCATTCCTGGTTGAAGCCTTAGGGGTCCTTGTCTATTCCTTCCTCCTATTCCTTGGTTATCAGGAGTTATCTCTACCAACTCAATGTTGGCTAGTGGACTTCTATTTGGTGATAACTATCGTAGTGTTCTAATTCTCTGATCTACATGTGCTAAGCAATATCTCCATATTCTTTCCTTGAAGAATATTTGTGGGGATGAAGTTTCCAAGACCTCTCTATATGTATTAGAAAAATATATCTCAGAACTAGAGTCATTCTGATCATCTTCTCTCTGTTTCACCCAATCTATTGGTAAATTCATCAACCTCTCCAGTCTCCTTACCTCTCTTATTTGTCTTCTTAACTATCAATGGGCTATTATGTATGCTTGTGGATCAAGGTTGGTTTGACATTCTTGTGATCTCCCTAGTTGTCGTTGTGTTGTTGCAACTTCTGGAGGGTCACGATCCTCCTAAGGATTATGGGGATTCCCTGGGCAATCATCATCATCACTACTTTCTATGCTAGGTTCCCTTACTAGCCAAGGCATTCCTTCATCACTGGAGTCACTCAAATCCAACTATGCATTACCTTGTGATTCAGGTGATGTGGTTGCTTCCTCAATGTCTCGCCAGAGCATCTCTACATCTTCATTTATCATTGGCGGGTCACTAGGTGGTACTTGTGAACTTGTGCTTGCACCATAATTTATTATACCACTTCTTGGAGTTATCCCCTCATCATCCTTAGGTTCCCCTTCTAGCTCTTGTAGCCTAGCTATTCTTTGTTCATCCAGCCTTCGTATTGTGCTATCCAATTCTTGGATGATTTGTTCCCTCAACCTTGCATTATGACCTCACAACGTTTGATATTCCTCCTGTAGTTGTTGAGTTTACAATCTCATTCTTTGCTATAATAGCCCTATCTAAGCTAATGGAGAAATTCCAGCCAATTCTTCATCGATGGTCTCATTCCTATCATTTTTTAGAACGTCCATTTCAAATGTGTCCACTCTATCCTCATGGCATACTATTAGTTGTATCCTTCTTCATCCTTCAATTTGTTGAGGTAGTTCTCTATGCTCCACTCAAGGATACCTCGTGTTCCTATTCACTTTGGGTGGTTCTCCCTACCTTTCCCTATTTCTTGGTAATAGTACTATCTCCTAATATCCTCTTTCATTTGGAGGAATCCATTCTTCTTCTTCCTCCATCACTCATTGAGTCCCATCCACAAATCTGATGTGTACTCACAATATTCTCCTTTCTCTAGGTTGAGGTGCCAACTCCTGCTATTCTATGGTTGGTCGTGTCTCCTCCTCTTCTACAAATAAGTGTGTGAGTATCATATTTCAGGCTCCTCCTATGATGGACCTGGCTCACTTTGAGCTCTTCATTGAGCTTCTTCTTACTCTCTTCATTCTATCTCTTCTAAAGAAATGAATAAGCATTGTACTTTGTAAGGCTTCAACTTTGAGCCATTTACAGTATCGGGTACCTCCATCCCATTCAAGTTTTGCAACTTGACTACTCCATTATCCATTACTTCAACCACTTTATAGGGACCAAGCCATAACATCTTCAACTTACTGGGCTTGATTTCTCACTTTCCATTAAACTTTAGAACCAAGTCACCTGGACTAAGTTCTAACTTCCTCAAATGTTTTTCATGCCACAAATTCCTTATTTTCTGGGCTACCTCAATCACCCATTGTGCCATGACCCTTCTTTCATCTAACTTGATCAGTGTTGTCAGTTGTTCCTCCAAAATTTCTTGATCACCCAAGCGATGCTCCACTGTGACTCTCAAACTTGGTATCAAGAATTCAACTAGCACCATTGCCTCCTATCCATACATTAACTGGAAAGGTGTATGCTCTGTTTTTGGTTTAAAATTTGTTCTATATGCCCAAAAAATAGATGGTAGCCTTTCCTCCCAATTTGCTCCCTCTATTCCATAGGTTTTATACAAAGTAGATACTAGGACTTTGTTTGTTGCTTTCGCCTGCCCATTCGCTCTGGGATAGTATGGACTAGAAAATGAGTGCAAAATCCTAAACTCCATGGTCATCATCTTGATAATATCATTCACAAAGTGTCCTCCTTAGTCACTTTTTATCTGTAGCAGAATACCAAATCTTGTGATTACCTACTCATACAAGAATCTTGTTGTACTTTTTGTTGAGTTATCAGGTAATGCTCTTGCTTTGACCTATTTTGTCAAGTATTCCATTGCTACTACGATGTACCTACACTTCCTCCTCTGAGATGTCTTCAATGGTCCTACGAAGTCCAATCCCCATCATTCAAATAATTCTTGGGTTTGTGATGGATGCAAAGGCATAAAGTCCCTCTTTACTGGCTTTCCTACCCTTTGACAAGTGTCGCATGCTTTCACATACTCCTTTGCATCATTATATAGTGTGGGCCACCATAATCCAGCTAGTAATATTTTTCTAGTGGTCGCATCTGGTCCCATGTGCCCTCCTGCTAAGCCTTCATGAGCTTCTTTCAATGCTACTTTGACTTCTTCCTCCATCACACATCTTCGTAAGATACCATCGCTTCCCATTTTGTACAATAATCCTGCTATCACTTGGAAAGGTGTTGACTTCATTATCACTTTCTTTTTCTTGGTTGCCATAATTTCTTGTGGCAACTCACCTATGGATAGGTATTGGCCAACCAACTTGTACCATGATGGAACAACATTGATGGCAAATAATTGTGCATCTAGGAATTCATTAGGAACTCTTGTACCTGTAGGTTCACCTGATCATATCCGAGATAACTGGTCTACAATTACGTGCTTCTTACCAGGTCTCACCACTACTCAAAATACGAACTCCTGTAGGGTGATGAGCCACCTATTGACCCATCCTTGTATCACTGGTTTATTTATCAAGTACAATAGGCCTTGATGATCCACGTAAAAAGTGAAGGGATTCACTAATAGGTAATGCCTAAACTTTTAGACTGCATATACCATTCCCAAAGCTTCTCTTTCTATTGTACTATAATTTCTCTCTACCCTCGACAATAGGCAACTAGAAAAGAAAATAGGTTGATCCAACCTGAATTATCCTTCTTGTGCTAAAGCACATCCGATTGCAAAATTTGAAGTATCAATATGGACATGGAATTCCTTATCCCAATTTAGAAACACCAAAATCGAGCTACTGACAAGCTTGGCCTTCAACTCCTCAAAGGCTCCTTGGTGCTCCTCTATCCATCTGAAAGGAACATTCTTCTTCATCAATGAATCCAATGGATAGGATACATGTGCATAATTCCTGATAAACCTTCGATAGTAACCCATCGATCCAAGGAAGGTTTTAAGTGAACTCACATCAAATGGTTCCTCCATGTGCAATATCACATGGATCTTATCAGGATCTATTTTTAATCCTTCACTACACACAATGTGTCCTAACAATTTCCCATATGGTACCATCAGATAACATTTCCTAGGGTTTAATGATATCTATGCATTTTTGCACCTACTCATGCATTCACTGAGGGTAGGAAGATGTTCCTTGATCTTCCCATAAATGGACCAATCATCCAAAAATGCTTTGAAGTTCCCTATTGCCAATTGATCAAATATATATAGTATGATGCATTGAAATGTAGTTGGGGCATTACAAAGCCTGAATAGCATTCGATTGTACACATAAATGCCATTCTCCACAATAAATGTGGTCTTCAACTTATCCTCCTCGACTATACTTATCTGATTGTACCCCAAAAATCCATCCAAAAATGAATAGATTTCATGTCCTGCAACTTCCTCCAGGATAGAATCTATGAAGGGAATAGGGAAGGGGTCCTTAATAGTTACTGCATTTAGACTCCTAAAGTCCACACATATTCTAATTTTATCCACTTCCTTCTTCAAGGTAACTACTATGGGTGATACCCATTCACTAGTCATAACCCTGAAGATGATTCCTACCTCTAGCATCTTCTCAATCTCTACATTCACTAATGCAACATATTTTGGGTTCATTCTATATAGTCTCCTCCTTACGGGTTGTGCTCTAGGCATTAGTGTAATCTTGTGGACACATAACTCAGGTGGTACTCCCTTCAAGTCCTTATATGTCCATGCAAAGACATCCTTGTATTCCAAGAATATCTTAAAAGTTATTGCTTTTAGTACGAGGTTCCAATCATCACCACAATGAATCATCCTAGGTTCCTCCTCTATCCCTAGATTGATGTCCACTATCCAAGGTCCTTCATACTTAATAGTCTTTGGCTCACTTGCTACCTTCTCTACATTCTTTGGGTGTGTCGGTCTTTCATCAATTTCTACATCTCCTACTGTATATTCTACAAATATTTTTAGGAATGTCCATTTCTCTTCCACCTCCTTCTTGGGTTCCTGGATGACTTTGGTTTGATCTTGGTTTTCCTTGATCTCCTATGACTCAATACAGAGGTAGTTGGGCTAAAAATTTTCGTACTCCTCCATTTTCCAATGAAGAAGTCCACTATCAGATCTAGCTTCATCTTCACTACATTCATCTAGGTACAACATTCCTTCTCCATCTAGTTCATATCCTTCATCTCCTAAGGAATTTTTTGATTCATCAGTCATAGCTACATCCTCACTGACCTTTTGATTAGCTAGATTAATCATATATTTATGTTATCCCTTCTTGAAAGTGATCTGATTCTTTTCCCAGTTATGATTAACTTTGGCTACCCATAGCCATCCTCTTCCTAGTAAAGCATCGTATGTAGGCTTCTACATAGTAATCACAATGAAATCTAAGACAAATTCTTGTTCAGCTATCACCACTTGTTGTGCTGTCAAGACTCCCTTTGTCTTGATACCATACTGGTCAACACCATATAATCAAAAGCTCGATGCCCATAGGGATGGAGTACCTAGTTCTAGCCAAGTCCTTTCAGGTAGCACATTGATGCTGGATCCTCCGTCCATAATGACTTGTATTAATTTGTGCCCTAGGATCTCCATATGAACTAATGCAAGTTTCTTTCCTACATCAATCATCAATATAGTTGGATCCATGAATTGATCTTTTCATTCCTTCTCCTAAATCAGTTGGCTCTGTACTTCCATCACCTTATGCGGTTGTATTTCTTCCACCATCGCTTTCTATAATGATGGAATAGCTTCCAATAGGTTCACCACCTTTACCTCTACTATGGTATCCAAGACCTATGCTACTAGAATTTGCACAATCACCTCCTATTCTGATGGCTTCTTTAGTTCCTTTTCTATTGCTAACTTCACTTGTTTAGCCTTTTGTGCTTCTTCTTGCAATATTTTCTTTGCTACTTGCCAGTGCTACTTTTCTTTTGTTGGCTCTGGATATTTGTCCTTCTTAGCCTGATTTCTCATCATGGCTAAAACTTCTTGGGTTTCCTCCTTAACTTGAGGAACCTCTACATCTAGATAATTTACATTCTATGGGTTACTCGAACTCACCTGCTTGGGGTAATTTGCCTCCTTGTGGTTACTTGGACCACACCACCTACACATATATGTAGTTCTTGCTTGCAATGCTTCCTATCATTGAGGTGCAGGACAATTTTTTATGAAATACCCCCATTCTTGGAAATTGCAACACTATATGATTGGCCTCCCTTTTGAATCATACTGCAAATGGCTATGTCCTCCTTGTCAATTGCCCTGGTTCTGCCTTCCACCTTGTCGGCTATTCCTATAACCACCACTTGTTGCTTGTTGCCCACTTCCTTGGGCCTTCAGTTTCTCTTCCTACTCTTGGATTGTCAGGACCTATGGATATACTCTCACATTATATGGACATAGCAATACCTCATATCCCATCACATTACAGATGTGATAATAATAATTCCGAGGACACTTTACATTTGTGTGACCTTCAATCTTGCATTCTATGCACCAAATGTCATTCATGTTAGGTTTTATTTTTTGTTCTTTCATGATCTTGTCGAAATCCTGATGAAATGATGCTACTATCCTCTGTATAGTGTCATCTTCTCCACTATCTAAATCATTAGACTTGGGATGAGATAAAATTCCTATGTATATCTATTTCGATTCACTTTCAAAATTCTTTGCATGCTTCACAACTTCTTCATACATTTTTGATGGTACTACCTTCATATTTTTCTTATACTTTGGTAGCAATCCATCTACAAACCATCACTTCACCAATACATCTACCAAAGGCATCTGCATATTATCGACTAACTGCTTTAGTCTGTGGTTGTATGATTTTACATCTTCGTCAGACTTTTTCTTCATCATGCAAAGTTTAGTAACAATGTCTCCATCATCCTTCAAAGGTCAAAATTCTTCAATGAATTTCTCCTTTACTTGATTCCAAGTCTAAAAATCTACTATATTTTCCCTCTTCAGATACCAATCGATCACCAATCCTCTCAAGGTAGTAGGAAATAAAGTTACCCAATCATATTGTTGGTCTACACCATTTTCTCTCCAAATGGTTATACAAGTTATGATATGTCTTGTGGGGTCTTCCTTACCCTCACCTATAAAAGGTGGACATATCTGCTTGGCTGCCTTGTTAGCCATCTTCAGAGAATCATCACTCATCACTTGAGGTCTCCCATGGAATCTCTATCTGATTCCTCCTTGGGGGTGTTTTACTACCATTGTCATAAGAAGTTTCTATTCGAGGTATCTTATTCTATCCCACCACTCATTGACAAAACTCACATGCATATTCACTCTATGACCTCCTTCATTGATGTGAGGGAGATGGTCTTGGTCCTTCCTCCTAAGACCTCGCACCCTATTGCTCTAGTGCCTGACTCCCATCCTCTACACTCCCTTGCAACCCTTTTATCACTTTCTTAGGTGTCACCATCCACTCTCCATCCTCCTACACTACTTCTCTATCAACTCGTACCTCTACTCTAGGTGGTTCTATTTCCTCATCTTCTATCTCTATCAACAATACCTCAAAATATCCTTCTTCAGATGCCCAAACTTGCTCTATTTTTGGTTCATGTGTACTATGGTCTGAGTTACTTGCATTCTCTATTAGAGTAATAATCGTGCTCCTTCTTATTGGAATTTTATCTCGTACTTCTCATCTCCTATGCCTTTGTACATTGGTGTCTGTCATTCACCTCCAATTTTATAGTATTTTTACTTTGTCAATTTGACCCATTTTAACAAAAATGCAGATTCGATAAGGAAACGATGCCAAATTTAGAATAGGGGTGTAGTATTCCTAGTGGGGAGGTGATTTATAATTCTTAATATGGTCAATTTACTATTCCCAACTTGTTTACCAAATTGTACAATCGTACGGTCTCTAAAACTACTAGTTTGTGCCCAATGAACAACTTGTACGGAAGCCAAATCGACACACTGTATGATCCAAAATCATACAGTGATGGAGCTTGTATGATTCCACACTCAACCAATCCTTCAGATTCAGTTTTTCAAGCTGTCGTACATAGTTTTGTAACCAAACAAGTTGATTTCCCAAAACTGCCAAATCGGGTAAGTTTCTTCCAATCGCATAAACTACCAAATCAGGTAACTATCTTATGTATGATTTGTACGAACTTTGGTGTACGATTTGTATGAAAAAAAGGTACATCCAAGTGCAAAATTGGATACTCTATTAGACCAATCTCTCTTAGATAGGTTTTGTAAGGGTTTAATGTGGTAATTAATCCTTTTCCAATAACATGCAAAACATATCAATGGGGCTTGAGAGAGTTGCAAATCCAATGGCGATGCCCAAAAATCATACGAATAGGGTTAAACACATCTTCCTTAATATTATCATAATCCTATATCATTCCAAAAAGCTACACCAGTGTTGGTTCAATCCATTATTCCATAACAATGCATAAATTAGCCAAAACACTCACAAAGAAGTACATGCAACAGAACTAAACCATCAATTGCTATTCAACCATTCCAAAATTGTACAACACATGAGAGAAACTATGAGTTCTTATTATTATTCATTCTTATTTAGTAATGACATACAATCATTCTCTCAGAGCATAGTCTAACTCCTAACACTTGCTAGATTAACCAGAAGAATCCAACTCTATCAGATTATAACCAGTATATGTCCAGACCATAAAAATTGAAAATGGGGCCTTATATAATATTTCCTAGGCCATTCCAAAGTGGTTCCTGAGGTAATTAGTTATTTACAACCACCCATGCATAACATAATGCATTAATTAAGTCTTTTACTAAGTCTAACACCTTAATAATCAAATACATGCGCAATTACAACCTAAAATTACATTTCCCATGCATTTTACTTCATTTCATTGTGCCTTGTATGATTTACCTTTACCTTGTATGATTTTCCTTCCTAACTATATAGTTTACTCCTACCTATATGGTTTACAAAACTTGTCAAAACTATCAAAATTGGGCAAATCCATTTATCACTTCTTCTTCTAGGAGGTGGATTTGTTGCCTATAATCATACCCATCATCCACCATCCAAAAATACTTGCAAGTTACAATAATAAACACTAACTACCACTAGAATTCTCTCCACTCCCCTCATGGCTAGCCCTATTCTATGTTATAGAATGTGCTATTATAGCCCTACTGGACTCTATCTCTATCCTTGATGCATTAATATCTATAGGAGATAACACCATCTCTGAATCAACAACTACATTTGTGCCCTATACCACACCTCATACCTCAGCCCCTGCACCCCTTTGACCTACTGAAGATACACTCTTATGGCTCTACTATGAGTGTTTTTATACTGGTGATCATGACCTAGACCACAAATGTACCTCACCATAATCAAGAATTAGAATCCTATGCATCACCAAGGTAAACTCACACGTCAATAACTTGGTTTCCTGCTCAACCAATAATGCTCTCACATTCTCGCTACTTATCTATAGCCACTCTATCTCTACTCTCAAGGCAACCACATATTTAGGTGCCTCACCTATCACCATGTCTTGCTCAGCCTTCTCTCATACCTACTAATGTCTATCCACATCAACCTGTAGCCCTGCAATATCTATATCTCGAGCCTCCATGGTCGACTACATATTTATCCTCACCTTTTCCATATCCTCTACCACCTCAGAATACCTAGGCTTGAAGGCCTTCTAATCAAAATTACATGTAGTCTCCAAAGCTATCAACCTCTCCTCTAAATTTTTCATGTCTACCATCCAACCCCTTTCACTCTCATGGAGCTCCACCTCCAATTGATGTACTCAGTACCATAGTAGTAGCACCTCCTCCTCTGCATCCTACATCTCCTACTCCTCAATGGGAATCTCCTCCATCTCACCAAAGAAACCCATCTCCATAGTATCATCAAAACCACCCATAGCCATACCCCCACCTGCCTCCTCCATGTTCAATGCCTCCTCTACAAGCTACACCCCATTGCTCATAGGAACCTCCTCCACTCTCTTCATAAATGCACTTGAGGCACCACCCAATCATCACCTAGATCATCAAAGAGGTACCTTTGTCTCACCATTAGATCTATCCTATGACCTGGATTGAGTACCTCTAGCTATTGTCACCTCTATCATGGGTATCCCACCACTAGTTGGCACCCATCGATCAACCACCCCAACACTTGGCTCCCAACTCTACATCACCTACCAAGCATCATAATCAATTATCATTCCTACATTATCCATATTTGGTATCACCATAGATGGGTCCCTCTCACCAGTCCATGGTATATTCTCCCCCTATTATCCCATCACTTGTAATACACAACAAGTACCTTTGGAACATCCTGTTGTAATCAAAATTGCCACACCACTCAACTAAATTGAAAGAATTTAGCCTATAGAGTATATCACCCCACCAACCACCTCCCTTGATGAATAACACTCAACTGCTCATCATCGTGCTTCCATGTTAATCTACCCCTCAAATATCTCCATGTAATCACACCAAGCACCAACTCCTCAAAATTCATCCTCTAAAATAGAGGACCACCCTCATGTGGCCTATGAATACCCTTATCCTAATCTATCATCCATATCAAAGAATAGGGTAAATATTTTTGATCATCTACATGAGCATTATAGGGTAATAGCGATAATCGCTCAATGGCTATGTGCTCCCATGCCCATACCTATAGTAAAGGATTCCAACTCAATCCCTTCCATCCAGCATGCACTACATCATACAACTTCATATACACCTGGGCCAATAGTGTAGGCACCCATGCAAACACAACATTTCGCTCCACCATATCACTCACCACATCCAACATATTCTAGGTAAACAAAAATCCAAAAGTATTTGGCAGAGCATATGTAGAAATCATCACCATCGCCTCACATTGGCCCTTAGACAACATCTTATTATTCCAAAGAAGCTCATAATCCATCTTCTTTGTATATACCTCCATCTATTTATCCCCAAATAACCACTCCATCACAGATGCCTGCATGTCATCTAGTGCTACCCTCATTGGAACACCCTCAATAGGCAACTTGTATATTTTGTATACATCCTCCAGGGTGATAGTCATATCACCCATAAAAAAATGAAAGGTGTTTCGATCCGCATCCCATATCTCATACAAAGTGGATAAATAGTCCCTATTGGTTTGAATGCTCTTGCATTCCCATACACCTCTAAACCACACCGCATGCAACCACGCCTCATCCTCATTCTTCATAAGTGCATCCAACTCACCCTTTGTTGTACGAACATGATGTTGTGGTTCGATCTTCTTCACCTATTCATATACAAACAAGCACAACAAAATTCATATGAGTTCAATATGCAATACTCCAATTCAACCAAATTCAATTTTCTAAAACACATTTCACACACAAATTAATCCATTTAATTTGTCATGCATTTCAAGGCATTACAATATACACAATTCAAATAACACAACAAAATACAAAAATAATCGCATATTTGGATACCCATTTTACCATTTCATGGTGAAAGTTCAAACAAAAATAAAAAATAGTACATATTTAGCTTCCAACAATCAACCTTTAAAATTTCCACATACTTACTATGGCACGTATCTCAAACATGCACAAAAATCCAACTTACAATAGAAAAAATTACATTTTTTGATACCCATTTCATTGTTTCGTGGTAGAAATCACAACGATTTCCAGAAATAACACCCTAACAGTGGTCAAAATTCACATACAAATTTTACCACATTTGAACATCCAAGCTCACATACAAAAAACATGCAAAACAAAGGCAAAACACAATAAAAGTCACAAATTTAAATACCCATTTCCCACTTTTGTAGACAAAAATTAACCATATTTCAAAAAGTGTACATAATGACTTCCAAAATACAAGGTCAAAGTTTGTAACTACCATACCTGCTAACCGGTCAAACTAACACAAAAATAGGTAAACCCTAAAAATGAATCATATTTTTGGGTATCCATTTGGATTGTTTATCACTTTGTATTCCAATTGCAATTAAAATTTGCACAAATTTTAAAAATAATGTGAAAACCTCCCCCCCATTTCACGCTTTTCTAGAAAAAAAAAATAAATAAATAAATAGCAAGCACTTACCGGTGGGTCTCCACGTTGACTACCAGCTTCAAACCATCCTCTCACCATCCTATTACCCAATTCTGCCAACCACATGAGTTTCGCATCGCCAATCACCACTCACTCATCAATCTCCAAATCTCCCATCATCAAAATGACCCCTTCCAATTCAAAAAATGCTTAAATACACCTAAAACCCTAATTCACCCCTGACATGTGAATTAGGTCCAATTCACCCCCAGCATGTGAATCCAGGTTCAATTCACCTCGTGACCTATGAATTAAGCCTAGAAGCACCAAAATCATCCCAATTTCATTCAAAACACTAGGAAATATTCCAAATTTTCCATCTATCTGATTTTACATCCATATCATCATGCATGTTTCTTCTACCAATCGATCCATCATCAAATAACCACACTTCATTCGCCTCATTACTGATTTCTCATTTGAAGGGGTATTCATATCCAAAATTTATCTTAGCATGCAACCAAAAAATCAAACATCCAAATCACGAATATCACATCTATCTACAAAATTTTTGGATGAAGATTATCTTATGATACAATATTAATCCCAACCAGATATTTGTTAGATCATGATAGTTATGCGCAATAATGGAGATGTCACTCTAGCATTCATGATACATAATGAATGACACGTTTGAATAATCCATGTGCAACATCGGAGATGTCACTCTAGTATTCATGATACATAATGACTAACACATTTAAATAATCCATGTTAACTAGCTCAAATGGTTTGACACATGTCACGATGCACTCATAAATCAATAAACAATAACTAGATCAATACTTGACTCTATATGTTGTAAGAAGCTTGTTACTTATGAAGATCAATTTTCACTATAATAATATCTTAGATAGCTTTCCCTAGCATCACCTAAGAATCCAACATCAAAAATCTGAATGAATTTTTTTTTCCTAAGTTGGTTCTTTATTAAATATATCAATATCCAGGGATTTCTATTCCTAAAACCTTCTATTAATGTTAGGGTTAGCTATTCCCTAAAAAATCAATTATCTTCAACTTTATTTGCCTAAATAGGGATCCTAGTCTTCACTGGTTATTCTTCAACCTATTAGAAAGACTCTAGTTGAGTCCTAGTATTCACATGCTATTCTTTAGACTTGTGGGAATACCCTTGCTTTTTTTATTTCTACAACTTAACAAATCATGTGCAAGTAACCTTGTTGTAGCTTTGATACCACTATTAGATTTTGAAGTTTTAATACTAATGTAAATCTCATAGGAAAATAATCATAGGATCTAATATAATGAAGTTACAATATAATGAATCAAATATAATAACAATACTCATAGAATAATCATATAAACAATGCTCACAATATTACACATAAAATACTAAAAATGCTATTGAATAAATGTCTACTAATACAAGCATAAAACTATCGATGATATTTACAATGATGTGTTATAAATATATAATTGTATGTGACTTCTCATATGCTACACTCTTAACCTTCATACTTCTTTACAAATATTTACTTTCCTATTTTAATGACACATGTGCACACTTACATATTAGACACTTGTGTATTTCTTTCAAATTATTACATTACTAAAAATATTAACTCACACTATAATCTAAGACACAACACTAATATAATATTTACAATGATGTACCAAGGTGGTTTTTTTTCATGTACCAAATAATGTAATATTCTTCAATATCATATTTAGAAAAGGACAAACCCATTAGACAACTAGGCAACCTAGGTAAACCATCCATTTAGGTTTATCAATATTATATTTACTATATTTTTTTTGCATAGTTATATAAGACTAGCACTATAGTGCATTATTTTCATTGATATGATATGATGATTATAGGTCTTTTATTTTCATATTAATGTAGAGATATCCCAAGAGTAAAGGCTACTAACAAATATAATACAAAGAGTGACCTTATAGAGCATCATGAATTTGATTGTCTTCTACCAATATCACAATCCATCGTTAGACCATTAGAGTAGTCATTTAACCTATACATCTAGTATTAACATATTGAAACCATTTTGACATAGATTTTGAACAAAAATCACATAGCCTATAAATTTAGGAGAGAGATCTAGAGTTATAGTTTAAGCAAGATCTCATGGAAAGAAAACTAAGGTAATAAAAAATAGTTGTTATTAGCATAGTTGGGTCATGTGTGGATATATGGAGAGATAATAGGGCTAAGAATATTTGTATCATGGCAACCTGCTTAGGGAGTACCTAGATCATGAAAAACTAATATGACATTAAATATAGTTGTTGATTATTACAAATAATAAGCCTTAAATAGGAACATATATAAGGATCTCATGGTGATAACAAAACACCTATAAAATTAAATTTGATAATACCATGCTCAAATGGGCACAACAAACAAAATAAGTTTCCCAAATGGGTATAACAAACTAAAGAATAATATTCCTCATCATACCTCCCAATAGTAGAATCATTACACTCTAATGATCACTAAAGAGGATACAACTAAGAGATTTAATGCTGAGAAATCCATTTGTCTTGATAAGGAAGTTGTCATTGTTTGGCTATATGGTAATATGTAATTTTAGACACCTAAAGCACATTATGTTTAGGGGACTACTCATATGGGCATCCTTTCAAACCATATGAATGACCTTGAATATTTCCAAGGCAAATAAATGGTTCTAACCAATCAATTTAGGCATCTTTGGCCTACTTAGTTTTAGCTGTGGATGGCATCCACAACTAAGATCTCAATCATGGATGACACATTTGGCTAAGGTTCTAATCGTGATAAGGAGCCATGGCTAGCTCTACAACTATCTTAGAATCTCGAGCCAAGAAAAAATCAGTTACAATGGCCATGATAATGTATTTTAGATGGTTTCAAGCGAGGAAGCTTCTGTATTTTTCCTCCCAACTGCTCCAAACTCTCAATTCTTGATCTTAGCTTCTCAAGGAAGCTAGGATGAGGAGTTGGGAGGGCTATAAGATCCCACTCCAAATTGGGAAAAAAGTATAGAAGATTTTTCAAGTGAATGCAATAAAGCCTTACCAAATTGGAGAGCCACTTACGACCCTTGAGGAGTGTCTACATGCTATCCATTTAGAGAATCATGACTGTGTTTGAAGCAATTAAGATTCTAAGAGACTGAGGAGCAATCTTTACCAATTAAACTACCTCCTTTACAAATTCAATTTATTTGCACCACCAACCTATTTTAGAATGACGAGACAAATCTTGATCATCAATTCCTTGGAGGAATTAGTAATTTCAAGCCCTGGTTGCAAGAGAAAGAGGACTTTCCCCTTAGTCATGGTTTTTAATCATGAATAACAGAGATAGCTATGTTTAAAACCCGTAGTTAGGGTTTGATGATCATTTCCTTCTATTTTAGTCATAGGAATTTCATTTCATGTATGTAATTAGTTGGATATGACTTATATTAATCTTCATTTGCACATTTGTATGGTTAATTAGCATAATTTGAGGTATATTTACTCTTATTTCATAATATTTTCTAGTTTGCACTAATTTTATTAGATTAGATCTATTTCATATTTTTATTGCAAATCATGCATCATATTAGCTAGATTTACTAATTTTCAAGTATGCTTTACCATAATCTAGACATTTGGTGAACATATTTACAAGTCTTTATGCTTTATTTATATACTTATCACTTTTCTTACAATTTTTTGGTGAAAGCCTCATCATGAGAGGCCTCATATGCTCCCAATTGTGCTTTATTGTTTCTTGCATGAAGGATACATATTCTTGGTATCTTCAAGGCACATTCAAATTAATTTCCTCAAAGCAAGTGAGAAGAAGGTATTTATAAGCCCTTAAGCAGTTTGTATCAAATCTAGAAGGCCTGTGGATTGCACCACCCCCATTTAGGGGCTTCAAATTTGTATTATTTGTATCAAGATTTTGGTATCCCTAAGAGAGGCCTACTTGTAACCGAGATTCATCATGATTTAATAAAATAAGCTTTACATTTTATCAAATTCATTGTCATTTATGTTTTATTGCTTAAATATTTGGTATAATGACACAATAGCTTAGGCTCATGCATTCTAGGATCGTACAGATGGAAATCATGGTAAAAACCCAAAATATTCATTTTTACTAATTGATTTATATATGTTTTTGTGTTGTAGTTCTTAGTCGTGCTTGAAAGATGTAGCACATAGTCTCAACCATGTTTAATAGTCACAGCTAGTAGCAAAATACAAAAAAATATAGTAGGTATCCTATATTTTTAGTAGATGTGGGATCACAAGTAAATATTCCTCTCTACTCTTTTTATTTTTCAATTTTATCCTATCAGTAGCATAATAAAGTCACCTAGTTAAATGCTAAGGTAGAAATTAATAAAAATGTACATGTTTTCTATTAGCTACGACTGATAGAAGCAACTAGCATTATTAGCTACTATTATCAACAATGACTAGCATTTTGGATTGTGGCTATGTCCAATGGCTAGCTCTATTTCCTGTTGTACTAAACAGTGGCTTAATATTAGCATATGTTTGGAATTTTGCATTCTTGAGGCCCAATTAGAGGATAATTTTCAAAATTAATGTGCATTCTCTGAACATCATATAACATTAGACGTGCATGTTTCTAAAACAAAACATTTTTTTTAGGCATATAGGAAAAATCATGAGTGCTCTATGATGCATTTTATTTTCTTTATGTAAATTTAAAAATAAAAATCACACACCATGTCACATGTAAACGTTAGTGAGTTAGAGTTCAATTATGGTGGGTTTCATCTCCATCCATTGGCTCAAATCCCATGAACCTATTCTATTGGCTAATACCGGATCCAAGAACTAACATAGCCTAGAAAATTTGCATGTACTTCTCTTTGGAGGATAAAATGTTGACCAGGTGAGACTGGGTGAGGATATGGAAAGACCTGTACTCCTTTATCGGGTATGGTTTTCTTCTCCATACTTTGATTTGTTTATGTGACCAAAATTTCACTCTCAATTGTCGAGGTACGAGTATACAGGTGAAAACCATTAAACTATTCAAGCATTACATCAATAAATTTTCAAACACAATGAGAGACAGTTTAAGTTTTTAAAAAATTTAAAATACACCAAAACAAGTTTTAGGATTCAAAAAATCTTTAAAAGAGATAATCATACTTGTATACATTGTTTTCCCTAAAATTTACAAATGATTTAATACACACTATGGTTAATACATGGAGAGGCCGACATCGATGCATAATCGAGGTCAAGACTAAAGCTTCATAAAACACAAAATACAATGCGTTGCAACCTATACCATACGATTCTATTGAATTATGTTTAACTATCCTTAGATATGATAATTTAACACATGGGGATTCTCTCCATAATACCTCTATTAGAGAGGATAACATACACTCCTAGTGGGATAGAGTTGAGGGTGGCTCTAGGACCCCATCATCCCATGATAGATATTAAGAAAATCCATCCAATAAAGGGTAGGAAGATAGATCTAGTTCAAATCATAGGCCCTTGCAATATCCAAACAATAATGAACCTAGAAGGTTCACGATTGATATAGCTAGACTTGGAGTTAATGGTACACCACCAAATGAACCATGGAAAACTAGGCATCTTGATGGACTTGAACAAGTCCTAGGGTAATTAGGGTATAGATCCTAATCTACATATTATTATTCCACAAGTTCACATAGTGAAACCACACATAGGCCTACCAATGAGCCAAGAGAATTCTCAAAGCATACATACCCCATCAACCCATGTAGGCACAGATAACAGACTATCGCTCAATACAAATATTGTCTATACAGACAAAGACAAGAGCATGTTGGATAAGTCTATTAGAGCTCATACCAATAAATCCCTCATAATAGAGCTACAAAACTAGATGCCACACACTATTGATATTATAGATCGATCATAGAAATTGGTTTTAGAGCAGAGGTAGCATATCTTCCAAGATTAATTGGAAGATGTGCACATAGAGCACGAGCACCTCAAGAATGAGGATACTCAATGGAAAAGGTTTCCAAGGTAATGTTTGTATGAGCAACACATGCATGAGAAAAATTAGCATGTAGAAAGAGAAGACAAATTGGCTCGCACCAATTTGCCTCCTCAAAGTGAATATAGGGAGCACCATCATAGACGAGTTGCATTGCAACCCAAATTGTACCCTAAGAAAACTGATAACCATACACACCATGCATCCCATCACACATAGTAGAATCAAGCACTCAAACAAAATAGGCATACTTAGTACAAGGAGGTGGAAGGATATGATAAATAACAACAATATCCAGAGATATCCTTGGTAGAGGAGGAGGATAAGCTAATACCTCCACCTTGACCCAAGAAGAATTTACCTCCAAAAGCTCCCTAGAGACATTTCAAGGAAGAGGAAATTCTATCCTCATAGGCCTAAAAATCCTTAGTAGAGAAGGTAAGAGCCATTAAGAAACAAGGAATGACTTATCAAAAGCCTACCTTGAATAAAATCCATAATTTACCTCTATGCCCATCAGTGTCTAGTCTAGTGTATCTCAATCATTTTGAGATATCCAAGCTGGATAAGATTCAAGGAGATGAATATGCACAAGAAAAAATGACAATATTTATGAACATGTTCTTTCAAATACAAAGTGATGATGCTTTGTTACTAAGGACCTTCATCATGACCCTTTCAGGTCCTGCCCTAGAATGGTTTAACTAGTTGAATAGGCACAACATAACTAGCTTTGAACAGTTGGAAAATAATTTTCTTGAATGCTTCTCCTTTAGCATCAAGCAAAAAATAAATTTGTCTAATTTGGATGGTTTAATGCAATACGATGATGAGCCAATCATGGACTATGGTAATATATGGAGAAAATAAATGGCTAAGCTATAATTTTCCATTCCAACAACTGAATCGACTTAGATGTTCACTAAGAGTTGTGCAAAACACATCTCAATATTTTTGTAATTGTAGCAATATCAGATATTTGAGGGGGCTTTGGCACAAGTTAAGGTTATTGAAGATATCAAGTTAAGGGAGGGTAACTTAAAATTCTGGACCAAAAAGGATTTGAATAATAAGAACACTAAAAATCAAAATCACTAGGCCAAGCTGGCCTATGTAAATCAAGTAGTGTTGAATCTCCAAAAAGGGGAGAAGAGCAAACAACAATATAATTATTAGGTTCAACCTCCCCCTATGTAGTATAATTAGTGCAATAACAATAAATATGGTAAGAACAAGGAACAACACCCTCCTCACTAGTTTACACCATTTTTTAAGATAATGGCATCACTTTTTCATGAATTGTGTGAGACTAAGGTCATCATATTACTTGAGGTTAAACTACTCGATCCATACCAATCTAGATCGAGAGGATTCAAAGAGGATTAATATTGTTCATACCATAGGCAGAAATGGCATGACATTAAAGGATGTCATAGTTTTAAATATTTTATACAAAACATGATCGACAAGAATGAGCTAATCGTTGACAACCCTCATGCTCTAGATAATCAAAATATAGGGATATTCAAGAATCTCTTACCCAACCATGAGCCTTCGAGGAATAATTCCAACCAAGTGAATCAAGTTCATGTTGATCCACCTACATAGGACTTCATTGATATGGTGAATGTTGTCACCAGGAACATGAAGTACGATCAGCAAGGTCCTCCTCCTACTCCAATAAGGATTCAAGTTGCACCCCAACAAATGCCAGCGTAGAACAATATGCCAAGCCCACCAACTAGACCGGTGGTGACCATAAGAAATAGGCTTATCCAAAGCCTACAGATAGCCTCAACAAAGCTTTCAATTTATGAAATAATACATCAGTCTCCTAGGCACAGGGAGAGGCTAATGGATATTCTGAAGTCCATAGAAGTTTAGTCCCAAGACTCGAAAGTATTTACTAATTTTGTGGGACATGTACAATAGTACCAAGAGCTTGTGATTCAGTTTTATGATTACAAAATCAAAATAGTCTCCACTATTATAGCAGACCCACCACTTCATATAATTGCATGTGTGAACCACACACGTTTCAAGCGATTATTGATCAACATAGGGTCTTCGATCAATATTATTACAATAAAGGCCTTAGTATATTTGAAATTACCAAAATTGCATATTGTGCCTTCGACCTTCACATTAAGAGCATTCAATGATGTATTATGGTCAATTTTTGGCACTATAGTCTTACCTATCTAGATCAGATTGAAGACCATACCAGTGATGTGTCATGTACTAGAAGGTACAATGTAGTATAACATCCTCTGAGGCAGGCCTTGGATAAGAGAGATATGATGTATACCCTCAATACTACATCAGTGTATCAATTACATACATGAGGGGTAAGTGCACATGGTTCCTTTTGATGAGGAACCATTCAAATATGTGAATCAAGTAGATTTACTGAAATATTTTATACTTCCTTCAACACATCTAGATGTAAGAATAACATCACCTATTAAGAATCCAAAAGGTAAATCAAAGGAAGTGTGTGTTGGACCTTTGACATTAGCACCATGACCATCTATGCATACAACAATAAAATCTATGGTATCGAAAATGCTTAGGAATGATTAGAAGCTCAAGGCAGTAATGGGTGAGAAAGAGTCAAAAGAAATGCCCAAAGTAGAAACTTCTAAATTTTGTAATCCCATGGATGAGGGATATGCACAAAATGAAGTTGAGGAGGCACCTCAAAATGCCTCACCTATTTCTTCAACTATATCATCTGCACCACAGGTGACCATTCACTTGGCTAACCTTGGGTTACCAAAATATATAGTGTATAATGTGACCTTCACATCTTTCATCAAAACTACATAGGATATGGGTAGACCTCAAGCCCATCGCTTTCCTGTAGGGATTATGGTACCACTGAAGGTGCCACACAACCAAACCAAATTCATATATGGAGGTCTTGATCAACTTGTATATCATATGTCTATAGATGAAGATGATGATGAATCATTCATAGTGAATGTTCATTATTTTTCCAACCTAGAGTTCACCTTGTAATATTTTGAACATTACCACTAGCATGGTTACAACCTTTATTTATTCGAGCAAGGGCACCAAACTCCTTATGAATCATAGTATCAGTTTCCAACTGATTAGTTTAGGTTGGGATATAATATCAGGGGTCAAGATGAACTTCTAGCAGTATCTCTTGATCACCTAAATCTCATCTTAGGGGATGATGTGGATTGGAACCCCTACCATCCTAACCCTTCCTATTCATGAAGGGGTAACTAGAAAGTGACCATGGTTGCTATCAAACCACCAAAGATCTATCATGACAATATTGTGGTGGAGGTCAATCCAAAGGATATTCTAAGAACCGACTTGGTAATCATAAACCATGAAGATACCGATGATACTAGTATCTAAATTCAAAATTTAGGCTTAACAGTAGATACTAAATTAGAAGCTGATTCTAAGGAGGTTAGAGTGGAATCCATTTATGAAAGAGATGGACCATAATATGATTTTAGAAAATATGATGATGAGGAGTCCTTAAATAATTAATAATATGAGGATGAGGCAGATATGGCCTAACTTAGATCCCAACACTCACATCATCCCATAGAGCCAGCAACTATGAATAACCGGTACTTCAAAGATGATAGCGATTACAAAGATGAGACCGAAATGGAATACCTAGGCCAAAATACTTACAACATCACAATGAACCATTTGATATGGATGAGATGTATCAAAGAGTATATCCTGGCCCTCACCTTAGAAAAAATTTATCATATAATCTTCCTCGATCCTCCTACATTTAGGTAGCTCTTGGAGCCA
This sequence comes from Wollemia nobilis, assembly GCA_028583015.1. Classification (NCBI taxonomy): domain Eukaryota; kingdom Viridiplantae; phylum Streptophyta; class Pinopsida; order Araucariales; family Araucariaceae; genus Wollemia; species Wollemia nobilis. Next base: position 609,086 of record JAQPPZ010007329.1, read on the forward strand.
AATGATCCCATTTTCTAGTCTATTCATAGACAAGATCCTGATATCTCCATACCCCTAGAGCCACATCTTGGGTATGAGAGTCACATCAATAATGTAGAGTTGCATGCATGTGGTCCTGGAGATCTCATTCATTTCGTAAACATGATCTCCATATATTTGACCACTCTACTCCATAACCCATACAATCCTTCTAAACCATTGTGTCTTAATATATATGCTATTGATTGGGATCATGTTGATTCACCTCTAGATATTGAATATTTCTTCTCTAAAAAATAAATGTTACAACAATTTTACTTTGCACCAAGTTGTGCACATGATTTCTATCACATTTAGGGTAATTCCGATGTAGAACCTTTAAACCCAATGGATGATATAGCTCATTTAGATGGTGAGCAAGAGATTTTTGTAGTGGTGAGAACAACTATTTCTTTTTGCTTTTTTGAGTTATAATAATAACTATTTTTACAAATTGATACATCCAACATTACAATGTTCAAGGGATCTAGTCCCTTTAAAATGGCCTTAAAGCGATGTAAACTATGGTATGTTGTAAATGTTGCATCCCATGATTGAGATATAGTTTTGGGATGATAATATTATGTCTCCTTAGCTCCTCCTCTTGCGTAGAATTCCTGTTCCTAAAGAAAAGGGATTGAAAGGGGATTAGTAGCACCTACATTATAGAATAAAGCCATAAAACCATGAAAAAGGAGCATCTTCTACAACTATAAAAGGTGATCTACATATATAAAAACTGATCTAAATTAAGCATAAACATATAATAAGCTATTATAAATGCAAATAAGTAGATTTGGAAGCAATATTTAAGGTGAAAATATGCAAAAATGATGGTCGCTCCGAGGTGATCTAGCTAGACCTGCAACATTGGGTACTCCAATCCTTCATCAAAACTCCTCCAAATTGCTTGAAATTTGGACCAGAGGTTCCTCTAAACATTAATAAGAGGACTATGGAGGAATTTCTCTAAAATTTTGATCTATTTTGTGTTCATCCCTAGGTGTGCCATGGACAAACTACTGGTCGTCCCCAGGTGGAATGGTTACAAAACTACCTTAGTTTTGTCACCTATGGCTATGGGAATTGGTCAAAATATTGGTAAGGGGTGTTGTCAACATATGGGACCAAAGAATTATCCAATTTGGTTGGTTTAGCTTCAATGGATAGAGCCTATTGCCCCTAAAATATCCTTCTAAGAGAAGAGGGTTTCAAGGCCAAATGTAAGGCGGGTTTTGGTTTATAAAATGTGGGATTCAATTTGGGAAACACTTCATGGTATTAATCTCAAAATTCTCCTCTTTGAAATTAGGATTTTGGAGCTTCTTTTATAGCCCAAGAGGTCGCTTAGGGCAAAATGGCATCTTTTCCATGCGAGGCAGGTGATGCCATGTGGCCTAATCACGTCATGGGTTGATTGGGAGAAGGTTACCCCTTTGGGTGCTCCCAATCAATTGCCCCACTATCCATTAGCAGGTCCTCAATCAATCTGGGGTGATTGGACATGCTAATGGCAGTCTTGGATTGCTATTTAGCATGTCATTTTACTTTTTCAAGGGTCCAGTTAGGGGCCGTCCCACCCAGGGACGATTGTTGATGGTTGTCCCTGGGTGGGACGATCACCAACTATGACCATCCCTAGGTTGGACGGCCACCAGTAGGAGGCCCAAAACTGCCCTAGACTGCTAGGAACCCTCCAAATTGAGTTTTGGAGGCTTTTGGAAGCCTTTTGCTAGCCTATAGGGGTGCCCAATAGGGCCATATATTGTCGATAAGAGGGCATATGCGATGTGTTGATAGTCTTATCAAATTTACGTGATTTAGGTGTCTATAGATACCCCATTTTTGGGATGCACAACGTGAAACAAAGCTCTAAGCAAAAATAGATCACTAAATTATCAAATGATAAAGGTTTTTCATTAGCCTAATCAACTCTAGATTCCTTCATTATGGAAAAGCATACATTCTTAGAATCCTTTCTATTGACATAGTCGAAGGATCGATTTTAGGTATACCTTTCAGCCGTGCTGTAATAACAGTCTTATGGGGCATAGGGCATACTAGTTCTTGGTGTCTTGTGTTCTTGTAAACATTTACATGGGTCAGTTACCAAGGTTTCAAGGAGTTCAAGCCTATTTTTTTGTTTCTTATGCTAATTCTTTGCCCTAGCATGGACTTGAAAATTTATCTTTAGCCAAGATTCTTTTGAATGCATGGAATTTACACTTATGCATATTTAAATGTTGATTCGATTTTTGAATTTATCATTATGACTACCCCCTCAAGTGATGAGTCACTTGACACATATGACTTAATTGGGGCAACTCTCTATTTTGCCCATGGTACTAAATACCTATTTGGAGGGGATTTTTGACTGTTTTTATGAATATTTTTGGAGGCAAAAGACTAAATATTTAATTCCCATGGAGTGGTTCAGACATGGAGGCCTTCTTTGGGACTAAAATAGAAACTTTCAATGCATCCAAAAATACTATAGGTTCAGTCTACATCCCTCCTATTTTGTTGACCATTCTGTCTTGTTTTTGGTGGGTTTGTGGCCCATTTTTTTTGAGTTTTTTTTTATGTTTTTGAGTTGTTTTTTATTTTTTTTATTTGTGAGGTCTGAGGACCCACTTTATTGCAGCCCATGGGAAATTTTTGGATTATTATGTACCTTTCGGTCCCATAAATATGGATGTATATATGAGTTTCTATTATCATCATGTGTTTCCTTATTGCTTTATGAGATGTATGAAATGCTTATATTTTCTATATGATGTTATGATGGATGTCTAACATGGATGCATGTATTTATCCTATGATTTGAGCTGATGATATGTAGATGTTTATGTGTTCTCTATATGCTTTTGTAAATTAAAATATTGCATAAAATAGTCAGTGGCCATCTAAATATTATTGCTAATATCTATCCGGTATCTATCCCATTTGATGAACATCATTTAATAAACAAAAGTAGATAAGGAAAAATGTATATGAATTTATGTAATGAATGATTTGATTTTGTATGATGGCTATATAATGACTATTTGATGCATACTATGCTAGCACCATAGACTATACAAAATGTATCTTTATTATTTTCATGTTATTATAACACTTTATTTAATGGAATTTGGAATTATGACAAACATGTCACAACATGATGTAAAATAACATGGATAATGTAATATGATATGATATTATTTAGTGGTTTTGCAGAGACTCAAACACTCTAGTTACCTAATCAAAAGTCATATAATAACTATACAATATTTTTTGACAAAGTATGCACCTACTAAGATAACCAAGATAATCAATATCCCTATGTGTGCACGTGAGTTCATTACCATTATAACACATAAGATTACCCTAGTGCAAATGGGATTCACTTAGCCCATCGACATTAGAGATCATTTTGTGAGTCTCATTATCTTGAGTTTTGTACTTATTTGGATTAGAACACTAGGTAATCTGGGTTACAACAAGCTAGCTCATCAACATTCAAACATTGGTCTATACCTAAGCAAGTTGCTTAAGTAATAGATATATCGTCATGCGAGAGGCTACCGCCATTGAAAAGTAGGCTATCCACCAAACCTATAATTAGGATCACCTTATGGTTCTCTAATGCTAAGAATTCTAGGGATTCAAGTTCAAGACTCCCTTATTTTCTTTTATATTTTAATTTCTCAAGGGAGTTGCTCATTTAGATGGTGACCAAGGGATTTTTGTAGTGGTGAGAACCACTATTTATTTTTGCTTTTTTGAGTTATAATAATAACTCTTTCTTTTGCATATTTTAAAGTGATAATAATCACTATTGATTTTTCTCTTTGGGATACTTGCCCCAATGTAGGGCAAGAGATTTTTTGGGTAAGGAGGAACTTGTCCTTTTGTCAATTCTTAGCATATTTGAACCATTAGCACAGGGGGATGATCAGGATAACCTTTTCACTTAAAGAAACCTAAACCACTTCATAGTTTTCATATTTCCTTCTGCTAGAATTTGGATTTATTAATGTGAAAAATATGTTGGGATTTTGATGTATACCAAGCATTATCCAAGCAGGATTCTACCTTCTAGAGATCATGATAGCTTTCTACAATTTTGAGAAGACAACTAGATATGGCTGAGTGACCAAAAACTTTAACTATGTTTTTCTAACAATGGCTAAGTGACGAGAAATAGACATATAATGTAAATGGTATATGTAATATAAATAGGTGGTATAACTGTCATGTGATAACAATGAATTTTTACCAGATGCCTAATGTACAAACTTGGTGCTAGACATTTATGATAAATTTGGAATGATGCATAATGCAATAATGAGTATGCCTAATGCAACTATGATTATAATGCAAGTGATGATAAATGCAATACAATGTAATATTTTTGTATTTTGATGATTTTAAAGATTTTTTTTGTTATTTTTTAGATATGTATATATATGTACAGGTTGACCAATGGGCTTAATGAATTCCATTGGGGTTTTTTGGGTGACCAAAGGGCTTATAGATGCCTTTGGAGCATTTAGGTTTGACCTAGATAGTCGTAGACTGCCTAGGAACATTTTAGCTTGACCTAGATGGTCATAGACCGCATAGGGGCATTTTGGGTTGACCTAGATGATCATGGACCATCTAGGAGTATTTTAAGGTGACCAAAGGGCTTATAGATGCCTTTGGAGCTTTTAGGGTTGACCTAGATGATCGTAGATAGTCTAGGAGTTTTTTTATGTGACCTAGATGGTCAAATACCGCTAGGAGCATTTTGGGTGACCTAGGCGGGCAACGACACTTAGAAAGTGTCTAAGACTACCTAGGGGCATTTGGTTATGACCAAAAATATTATGGATGCCTTTATACCATTTAAGGTTCACCTAGATTATCGTAGATAGTCTAGGAGATTTTTTTATGTGACCAAGATGGTCAAAGACCGCTAGGAGCCTTTAGGGTGACCTAGTCGGGCAACGACACTTAGAAAGTGTCTATGACTACCTAGGGGTATTTGGTTGTGACAAAAGGGCTTATGTATGCCTTTGAAGCATTTAAGGTTGACCTATATGATTGTAGATATTCTAGGGGATTTTTTATGTAAACTAGACAGTCAAAAACCGCTAGGAGCCTTTAGGATGACCTAGGTAGTCAATGACACTTAGAAAGTGTCTACGACTACCTAAGGGTATTTGGTTGTGACCAAAGGGCCTATGGATGCCTTTGGATATTTTATATAACTTTGGTTACTTTGTGATTATAGGAGGAAGGTGCAATACCTTGTGTCCCCCCATAATTTATGGTGATCAAAGGAAGCGAGGAAGGTGCGATACCTTTAGGATCCTCAATCAAGGGGTTGAGATTTTGAATGACTCAACTATAGCTCAATGCTTGCGAGTCGATTCAAGATCTGTTGAGTCATAATGTTGGTGACTCACTTGTAACTCAACATTGGCTAGCCTATCCAATATCATCTGAGTAAATGCATATGGTTCATAATGATTGTGGGTAGTGAGTATATCCACATGCTCTTGTTCTTAATTTAACTCATACTCTTGTTCCACCTCATAGTGTTCAATTGTTGCAACTAAATTATCTCTAGTTTTTTGTAGTGGGTATACTTGTGCTTGATTTTATTGATATTTTGAATGAGATGGAGTAGGTGTGACTGAATCCATCAATGATATCTCTTGTGTTATGGATGGAATGTTGGATGGAGTCACAAGTGGCCTAGATGAATTCAGAGGATGTTGGTTCTCTGTCATCACATTGATCATTCCCACAAACTCATGGGAAGATGCATTGGCACTTGGATCAGTCATAGGTTCATCATAGACTTGTCCAAGGTGAACTACTTGGCCCCCATGCTCAGGGGGTGCATCAAAAATGCTATCAATGGGTGGCAACTTGATAGGAGGACATCCTAGATCCTTGATCAATTCGATTATATACATGAATTTAACATCAGGTTCTATGCATTCATCAAGTTCAGGATTTGTCAAGTGACTTCTGTCCTCAATTTTGGTGGATGAATATGGTATGATATGATATAATTATTTTTTATCCACCATTGGTTCCTCCTTTTTGGTAGGAGTATGAAGGTCTTATTCTAATGTGTCAAAAATTTCTAAGAGTGCTTTTGCAGTTATCCTTTTTTATTCTTCCTCGTTTGAAGAAACAGGGGATGGTACTAACAATGGTGGTGAAGGTAACTTCATAACTAACTGTAGGGTCAAATCCGGACTCTGGATAAGGTCATTGAGTTTAGTATCCAAAGGTGTGGATGGACGAGTAGACTATTTTGGATGATCATCCTTATTGTAATACTTGAAGGGGTCTGGGTCGGCATTAACCACATGGACCTGACCTTCATGAATGTTTTTAAGACATTGATGTACAATGGAGGGGATACAGTTCATGTATCTTATCCAAGGTACTCCTAATAATATGTTTTATATTCTTTCACCTCCTAGGATATAGAACAATGTAGGCATAGTATTTTGCCCCACTTGAACAGGAAGGATTATTGTGCCCACAGTGGATGACAAAGCATCATTAAATGCTTTCAAGGTGAAATTGGATATTGTAATGTGCAAATATGGGATTTTGAGATGCTTTAGTGTAGTTGTGGTAATGGTGTTTATTGTGGAACCTATATCAACCAACACTCGCTTATAGGGGATCCTATTGATGCACGTGATGATGTGCAAAGGAGAGTTTGATAAATTGTTTGACCTAGGTTTGATATCCTAATTTTGAAAGGATATAATAGGATATTTGTGCATTTGTATGTATCCCACAAAGTTGGTGAAAACATCAGAATCATGAGGTTGTAGTTCGATAGAATTTAAAACCTCCATGAAAGTTTCTTGATACTTTGGGAATCCTTGTATTAACTCTCCCATGGTCATGTTGGTTGATGACATATGTGAACTTCACATAGGCCTCTTCTGGCTTGCTACCACTTGTTGTATGGGAGTTCTAGGTGGTGTATAGGGAGTGTAGAATTCCCTACTAGGTCTCTTGGTAGGCTGATTATCTCTAGTTTAGACTTGCACTCGATGTTGACTAATCGAAGAGTCCACTTGATCACATGAATAACCCATTGGTGTTCTCTTGGAAGAGGTACCTTGTGGTTGCATGGAATGATGTGATCGAGGATAATTAGGATTGTCCTCAGGTCTTCTTTTATAAGTGAGGAATGGTTAGGATAGATCTTAGAGTCGATATTGGCCAATAGAACAAGGTTCATAGAATTTGAGTAAATGGATGGATATGAAACCTGTTGAGAAGCAACACACCCCCACTGAAAAATGAGAGTCCATCCTTAGAAAACCTCAAGCTTCCCATTTTGCAGCAGGGACCCTCTTGATAATTTTTAGGTTCAAATCCAAATTTGCTTGCCTCCTTGATTAAGTTGTCCTTTTCCTTGCATTATGGTTTTGTTGCCTTTCAGATTTCATTTTGTGCATGCTAGAGTCCTTCATGGGCAAAGAAAACCTTGCACGATGCAAAAGAATGCGAGAAAACGAGATAGAAAATTTCATGAAAATCCAAAACTTTCCCTTTTCGGCAAAGCCGCGAAATCGTGACACTTCCATTTATGGAAATGTCACGAAATCGCGACAGGAAAATAGAAAACCCGCCAAGTCAGTTTTGCGTAGCGAAATCGTGACACTTTCCATTTTTGGAAATGTCACGATATCGCTACATTTCCATATTAGGAAAGCGTCGCAAAATCGCTACCGACCAGAGGAGAGAGAAGAAAGTTGTACGGAAAGGAGCGATTTCGTGACATGTCGCGAAATCGCGACATGTCGCATTATCGCGGCAGGAGAGAGAAGTGGGCTGCAGGAATGAAAATCGGCTAAGTCGCAAATGTGTCACAAAATCGCGGTCAACGCGGTCAACGCATGCAGCTACGGGAACTGTCGCGATATCACGACGTGTTCTATTTTCGCGGGTTGTTGATGGAAAAACGCTTAAGTACAAAAAGTGCAGCGCGTCGCTAACATGTTTCAAAATCGCGCTGCAGGTTGGCCGAAGGGGAGCCTGAGTTTAAAAGTTGTAGCGATTCGCTGCATATTGGTCAAGAAGGCACTCCAAAGTAAAACTTGCAGCGATGCGCTACACGTCGCATTTTCGCGACGCGGGCGGTTCAAAGGCTTGAGGGTTAAAGGGTTGCAGTGACGCGCTGCAAGTTTTAAAGTTGCAAAGGCGCAAGACATTGATTGAGGAGAAATCAAATTTGCATGAAATCGACTAAGGCAAGATGCATGTCGCGAAATCGCGACATGCTTGAAAAAGAGTTGTACGGCAGCTAGCAAGAGGCACGATTTCGCGACATGTCACGAAATCGCGACATGTCACGTTTTCACGACGAAAGAAAGGAGAGAGAAACATGTTGGCGGGGATGTCGCGATTTCGTGACATGTCGCGAAATCGCGACATGTCGCATTTTTGCGACCTGCACAGAAAGTTGACCAGAATGCTTGCAGCTGTAAACAGACACGTGTCACGATTTTGTGACACGTGTCAAGACACGTATCAGATGAAGCAGAGGCCGACATGCAAGAAATATTAGGATTTTAATCTGTTTTAATGTTAAAGTGTTGATTTAATGTTTATTAAATTGCTAATATAATATTTTTGTCTTTCATGCAGGAATCCATCTGTCACTTGCGGGATAGCGGGAAAATGGCCATAAAGACAAAGTCAAATGCAATTTAATTAAAGGCGGCCATGTTGAAAAGGAAGGTGCCGAGAGTTGATGTTTCATTCCAGTATTTACAGATCTGCCCACAAATGACTAAGCAGCTGCCAGATTTTACCGGTGAAGGCATTCAATGAGGATTTATGGCAGAGTTAATAGCAGCCAGATATTTTCAACTCCGGGATAGATTTGCAGAGATGGAATAGCGGAGAAGTGGTGACTCATCCGGCTCACCAACGGAAATTAATGAAGGCATTTATTTGCAGTTGTGGGTGAATGCAAGCTGCATTTGATTCTATCTTCTCCATTTATGATAGCTGACCGCCCTGATTTGCAGAAGGGTTAGGTTTTATCCGGTCTTTGTTTTAAAGTGGCTTTTATTGTAAAACCCGGTCCTAGGGTTTAAGATGATAAGATTTGCAGTTAAGAAAAGATATTTTTTGTAAAGATCAGGATCTGTCCTGAGTCTATAAATACAACTGCAAAATGTAATCGTGGGAGGCGGAGACTTAGAAATAAAAAGGCTTATAAGCAATTTCTTGCAAATTTTGTGAAATCCTTTGTTTTCTGGATTGGGAGTTGATGTGCTTTTGCTATTTTCTATGGTAGCATGGCCAGGAGCCTAATATTTTATAGATCTATGATAAGTGTATCTTCTTCTATTATCCGTTCCATTAAAGTTTGTTAGATATATGCTATAAATCTGCCATTATCAAGTTTAAATATGTTGTTAGGCTTCAGTTGTTCCATTGTTTGCTTGGGAAATTACAGATTTCAGGTGTAAGCTTGTTCTAATTGCTCTGTCTTCACTGTGTGAGCTAGGCTATCGGTGAAAGATATCAGTTTTAACCAGCTTCTCTTCGGTTTATAATTTTCTGTTAGACCTGTTCCATTTTGCCTTGTGCTCTTGGTTGAAAGTGATCTTAGAAATCTGGACGCTTTCCTCTTTGATTTGTTCTGTTGTGAAGCTGATAGTATAGATGAAATTGGTAGTTTTAAGTTTTACAGTTTAAAGTTTGATAAACTTCCCTTCTTGCCTTACCCTACCCTCTCTTTGTTTTCGGTGAATGATCCATTTTTACTTTCTTTATTTGTCTTTTATTTGAATCTGCTGACCCATGAGAGCTAGATCAAGAATCAAGTTAAATATGATTGTTAACAAGTAACAACTTCTGCAACTACTGAACAAGTTCAAGAACCCCCTGTAAGGTAATAGACAGTCCATATTGAAATCTATTCCAAAAGTGGAAAAGAGTGAATAGACATTCGACCCGACTCTGTAACTCACACCTTGGATAACCAGCTAGATCCTAAAGTGAGTGGGATTCATCCCGTGGGTGTTACCGGTGTTTATGCTCATTCTTCATGGGGTGTGTATGAAAGTCGGACCAACATCTAATTGGCGCTAGAAGGAGGGCCCCGAGAACATATGTTCTTAGTGCACTTGAGTTGGGAAATCCGACTGTATGTGGTGCTTGACAAATATCGTATTTTATCCAGAGTCTGGCATTTTAACATTTGAAAGAGGCCCACTAAATTGTCAAATATTGTAATTTGTGAGTGCTTTTAAATTCATGGTCGAGTTTTGCAATCATTTAAAAGTTGTCAGTGCAGTTTTTGAAATTGCCAGAGAAGGCCTTAAGTTCAGTGGTTTGTTAAGAGCAGTTCTATCATCACTTGCAGTTATCCAATTACAACTCAGAATATCACTGTCAGCCAGGTGGTAATTAATGGCAAATTGGTTGGGCCCCACTGCTTTGAATATCCCGGGTATAGCCCATGACCTGCCCAGAAGCCCGGAAAGGTATCTCCCCAGATATAAACATGATGGGACAAGAACTACAGAAGAACATCTGCTAGCTTTTAAAAATGCTCTAAAATTGTTGAATATACGACATGAAGATGTTGCCTGCAGATTGTTCCCGTTCACTCTCCAGGAGGGAGCTTATGACTGGTTTCTAAATCTCACCGGCAATTTCATTACTAGTTGGGATGACCTAGAGAAAGCTTTTATATCACAATTTGGGGAAGTGATAGACCCCAGTGTGTTATACCAACAATTTTCCAGCATCAAGAGAGAGTCGGGAGAAACGCGTCGGGTCTTTCAATATGAGGTTCCAAAGAGCTTACGGTAGAATGACTGGCCATTACATCCCAAATGCAAATCCGGCCTTAGAAATCTACAAGAATGCATTGGATTCGGTGACCTCTATTTTCCTCAAGAGGGACATTAATATCACAACCCCGGCGAGGGGCTTATAAAGAAGCCTTAATTCTTGAAAGACAGTTAGGGCCTCAAATTCTGAGCAGTCCTTTGATATCCTATGTTACACAGAACATGCCTATTTCAGATCCCATTCCACATCATGAGTTAGTGCCAACATGTCATGCTCTACCCAAGGAAGCTTCGTTAACTGTGACATCCATTCAGCATGTGCAAAATATACAGAAAGGTTCTGACAAGTTCAAAGTGGAAGTGCTTGAAGTAAACACTTGTGATCTGGCATTACCCAAATCTGAAGTTTTTCCTGGTGAGTTAAATTTTCCTAGAGATCAAAGAAATATTGATATTTCTAGTTCACCCAAAAATAGTACAACCAGGGTTTCGATTCTTTCACTTTTCTCGAAGAGACGAGAAAGTCTTGTACAGACTCCTGTGGATGAAATGAAAGATTTTCAACGAGTTCAAAATGGACAGTTATAATTTGAGATGTCGGAGTCTAGAACCTAACAATGATCCTTCCTCATCGGAGGATGATGAAAGTGAGATTCAATGTCACTATGCGAAGTAAGCGAGAAAGAGGATAACATCATTGAGGATATGAGGGAACTTAAAGTCGACATCACCCTCTATGAACTGCCCAGATTGTTGAACAGAAGGATAGCTTGATTGAGGCTTACTCTGGACCACCTGTTGAATTTCAAGAAAAGGAGGAAAAGATAGTAAATATGAATGTGGTCAGCCAACTTGGAATTGATGAACTATCTCAACATAAGCCTGCAACTTCTGAACATAATGTCAAAGAGAAGGTTGTAAATCATGTTGATGTAAATATTGGAGTTTATAAGTTGGCAACTGAAAAGGTGGGAACGGTTACAGCTCTAATCCATCACAACAGTGACAGTTGGATATTACACATTGATGAGGTTAAATCTAAGCAAGGCTCAGGTGAAAAGGAAAATTGTAAACATTCTGCTAGAGAGATAAAAATTGAAGTCCTGGATATTGAAGCGAGTACGACAACCACAAAATGTTCAAGTTGTTAAGAACCGGGGCATACGAGATAAAACATGATTTCTTTCGGTTGTCACATAATTTTGAAGATGTGGTGGTGCGGGTCCGTCAAGATTTTAAGGTATTTGATCCTGGGGTTTTTACATTCAATCCTTTTGAAAGAATTCTGCAAACCCTTCAAGTAGAAGCATAAACATGTTATCATATGATTTGTTATTATATGATTTGTTTTTCAAATGGGACAGGGAAGACAATAAACACAAGTCTTTCCCAGATAGAAAATTTTTGAAGCATAGTCTGGAGTGCATTTCGTCAATAGGACCTGAAAGGTAATTTTTCTAAATTACTTGCACATGGTCAAAAAAATTTTTAAGGCACCATTTCTCTGCTCTTCCATCTGCTACATATTTTGAATGATCAAAGAAGTTGTAACATATGTATACATTGTAAGTAAGCTTTGAAGTTTTTCAGTTTTATTTCTTTGTCAGTTCAGTTTTAATTTTTAAAAGTCTGTACAGTCTTTTGTTTTAGTTTTATTTTATTGCCTGTACAGTTTTTATTTTCTTCCCTGCAATTCCTTTTCTTTGTTGTCTGTACAGTCTTTTGTTTTAGTTTTATTTTGCTGCCTGTACAGTTTTAATTTATTTGCTTCAGTTTTAATTTTAAAAAGTCTGTGCAGTTTTATTTTTGTTTTGTTCTTGAGGCCTGTGTCTGTCCTTGGAGGTCTGTCCAAAGTTCTTCAACTTTTGAAATCTGTCCTTTAACCTTTGCCTGAGCAATCAATGAAAAGTCAGCCTGCTAAAAAAAAAAAAAATTGTTTTATTCCTAGCTGATCAATCCAGTCTCCACCCATTGTTTATAATTCTAATTGAGATAGTCTGCTTAAATTGAACAGTGGAACTATTTTGTTAGTCAGGACAACGGTAGAGAGGTGATTGGATCTTGTGTCTTGCTTGCCACAGTTGTTTTAATGATAGAAAAACTGCTATGCTGTTTAGTTGGAGGAACTCCCAGGGAATCCAAGAAAAGCTGGTTATAAGAGGGGACTATGGTTCATGCAATTATTTGGGTATCCACAGAGGCTATCAGTGCCTAGACTGAAACAGTTCCAGATTGATCAAATGATAAAAGAAAATTGTGATTTCTTTGAGGCCTTTCAGATATTGATATATTTCAAAAAAAGAGAGATAAAAAAGAAAAAAAAAAAGAGTTATATGAGAGAGAGGCAGCCAGATTCCAAAAGCTATTTTTCTTTTACCAAGTTGTAGATTCTACCTTACAGTTGTAAATTTGGGTCGTGTAAATCTAAAGGGTAACTCTGTCTAGGTTGTAAAAGGCTAAACTAGTAAACAGAGCTCTACTCGGTTTCCCCTTTTACAATCTAGAAAAGCTGATCAGTCCAGAGTTCATCATTCAATTCAGTCATCCTTGAAGAAAGTTTTATACCCTTTGTAATTGCACATCAGAAATCTTCCTTGAAGTAATTCAGCCTAGTATGTCCTTGGGAAATTTTAACAGCTAGCAGTTGGCGATCAATTTATTGTGAAGAATGTCTGTGGCAAGGCATGATGCATGGTCTTTTTGTTTTGAAACTAGAGTCCTGGGTTCTAAAATAATGCTACTATTTTACCCGTAGATATCGCCATTTGTTGAGAAGCAACACACCCCCACTGAAAAATGAGAGTCCATCCTTAGAAAACCTCAAGCTTCCCATTTTGCAGCAGGGACCCTCTTGATAATTTTTAGGTTCAAATCCAAATTTGCTTGCCTCCTTGTTAAAGTTGTCCTTTTCCTTGCATTCTGGTTTTGTTGCCTTTCAGATTTCATTTTGTGCATGCTAGAGTCCTTCATGGGCAAAGAAAACCTTGCACCGATGCAAAAGAATGCGAGAAAACAGATAGAAAATTTCATGAAAATCCAAAACTTTCCCTTTTCGGCAAAGCCACGAAATCGCGACACTTCCATTTATGGAAATGTCACGAAATCGCGACAGGAAAATAGAAAACCCGCCAAGTCAGTTTTGCGTAGCGAAATCGCGACACTTTCCATTTTCAGAAATGTCACGATATCGCTACATTTCCAAAAAAGGAAAGCGTCGCAAAATCGCTACCGGCCAGAGGAGAGAGAAGAAAGTTGTACGGAAAGGAGCGATTTCGTGACATGTCACGAAATCGCGACATGTCGCATTATCGCGGTAGGAGAGAGAAGTGGGCTGCAGAATGAAAATCGGCTAAGTCACAAATGTGTCGCAAAATCGCGGTCAACGCGGTCAACGCATGCAGCTACGGGAACTGTCGCGATATCGCGACGTGTTCTATTTTCGCGGGTTGTTGATGGAAAAACACTTAAGTACAAAAAGTGCAGCGCGTCGCTAACATGTTTCAAAATCACGCTGCAGGTTGGCCGAAGGGGAGCCTGAGTTTAAAAGTTGCAGCGATTCGCTGCATATTGGTCAAGAAGGCACTCCAAAGTAAAACTTGCAGCGATGCGCTACACGTCGCATTTTCGCGACGCGGGCGGTTCAAAGGCTTGAGGGTTAAAGGGTTGCAGCGACGCGCTGCAAGTTTTAAAGTTGCAAAGGCGCAAGACATTGATTGAGGAGAAATCAAATTTGCATGAAATCAACTAAGGCAAGATGCATGTCACGAAATCGCGACATGCTTGAAAAAGAGTTGTACGGCAGCTAGCAAGAGGCACGATTTCGTGACATGTCACGAAATCACGACATGTCATGTTTTCACAGTGAAAGAAAGGAAAGAGAAACATGCTGGCAGGGATGTCGCAATTTCGTGACATGTCACGAAATCGTGACATGTCGCATTTTTGCGACCTGCACAGAAAGTTGACCAGAATGCTTGCAGCTGTAAACAGACACGTGTCACGATTCTGTGACACGTGTCAAGACACGTATCAGATGAAACAGAGGCCGACATGCAAGAAAGATTAGGATTTTAATATGTTTTAATGTTAAAGTGTTGATTTAATGTTTATTAAATTGCTAATATAATCTTTTTGTCTTTCATGCAGGAATCCATCTGTCACTTGCGGGATAGCGAGAAAATGGCCATAAAGACAAAGTCAAATGCAATTTAATTAAAGGCGGCCATGTTGAAAAGGAAGGTGCCGAGAGTTGATGTTTCATTCCAGTATTTACAGATCTGTCCACAAATGACTAAGCAGCTGCCAGATTTTACCGGTGAAGGCATTCAATGAGGATTTATGGCGAGTTAATAGCGAGCGAGATATTTTCAACTCCGGGATAGATTTGCAGAGATGGAATAGCGGAGAAGTGGTGACTCATCCGGCTCACCAACGGAAATTAATGAAGGCATTTATTTGTAGTTGTGGGTGAATGCAAGCTGCATTTGATTCTATCTTCTCCATTTATGACAGCTGACCGCCCTGATTTGCAGAAGGGTTAGGTTTTATCCAGTCTTTGTTTTAAAATGGCTTTTATTGTAAAACCCGGTCCTAGGGTTTAAGATGATAAGATTTGCAGTTAAGAAAAGATATTTTCTGTAAAGATCAGGATCTGTCCTGAGTCTATAAATACAACTACAAAATGTAATCGCGGGAGGCGGAGACTTAGAAATAAAAGGGCTTATAAGCAATTTCTTGCAAATTTTGTGAAATCCTTTGTTTTACGGGTTCGGGAGTTGATGTGCTTTTGCTGTTTTCTATGGTAGCATGGCCAGGAGCCTAATATTTTACAGATCTGTGATAAGTGTATCTTCTTCTGTTATCCGTTCCATTAAAGTTTATTAGATATATGCTGTAAATCTGAGATATCAAGTTTAAATATGTTGTTAGGCTTCAGTTGTTCCATTGTTTGCTTGGGAAATTATAGATTTCAGGTGTAAGCTTGTTCTAATTGCTCTGTCTTCACTGTGTGAGCTAGGCTGCCGGTGAAAGATATCAGTTTTAACCAGCTTCTCTTCGGTTTATAATTTTTTGTTAGACCTATTCCATTTTGCCTTGTGCTCTTGGTTGAAAGTGATCTTAGAAATCTGGACGCTTTCCTCTTTGATTTGTTCTATTGTGAAGCTGATAGTATAGATGAAATTGGCAGTTTTAAGTTTTACAGTTTAAAGTTTGATAAACTTCCCTTTTTGCCTTACCCTACCCTCTCTTTGTTTTCGGTGAAATGATCCATTTTTACTTTCTTTATTTGTCTTTTATTTGAATCTGCTGACCCATGAGAGCTAGATCAAGAATCAAGTTAAATCTGATTGTTAACAAGTAACAACTTCTGCAACTATTGAACAAGTTCAAGAACCCCCTGTAAGGTAACAGACAGTCCATATTGAAATCTATTCCAGAAGTGGAAAAGAGTGAATAGACATTCGACCCGACTCTGTAACTCACACCTTGGATAACCAGCTAGATCCTAAAGTGAGTGGGATTCATCCCGTGGGTGTTACCGGTGTTTATGCTCATTCTTCACGGGGTGTGTATGAAAGTCGGACCAACAAAACCCACCATCATTGAACTCTATCAGTGGTTGGGAATGAAGTCCAACTCACCAACGTTTAAGTGGATCGTGGTGTGTGTGTGTTCCTTTTAAATATTTGAAAGAAAACAAAAGAGCACTCAATGATTATTTACTAAATGCATGAAGGTGCATTTTTCTTTCAGACTTGTCAGTAGCATAAAAGGAAAGCACTGAAATCAAACACCTATATGAACTTAACCCTTTTTGGGCAAGTGGCAAGCAGTCAAACCAGACAAAAAGTAGAAAGTCTACTATATTTTTCTTCTATTTTTCTTAATTAATTAATGCAAGATTTCAGGAAGAGATAGTATAACCTTTTCTATGCATCTAAAAAGCAAGAAAACATGAAATTTAATCATTTTAAATAGTAAATTTACAAATTGACAGTGCAGAAGGGTGTAAAAATGAACTTGAAACTTGTTTCCCCAAATTTTTGTAGAAAACCTCTGGTTTTGTTGTCATCCTAGGTAGGGAGGATAACAAATTGGGGGCCATCCCACCCAGTGACATGTAGCTAGTCGTCTCACCTAGTGCCATATAGCAGCAAAGGGGTCATTTCTGATCAAAATGGTCACTACCTGCAACCTACAAAACCAAAATTTGAGGTCCAAATTAACATCATCCAAGGGGGAGATCTAAAAATATCAGATACCATGATCGCCACTGAAGAAGGCAAAATTTACTACATCGCCTTAAGGGCACTTAATTGCAATGTAAAGCATTTAAAAGGCATTCAAAGGGAAATATAGCATAAACTTGTAATCTAGTAAAGTGAAGCAAATATGTAACAAAATGGTGGATTTATCCTTATTATTTAATAAATATATAGCTTTAAATGTGAGATTACAAATATCCCCTTGAGGGCTTTTACAAATTGATACATTCAACATTACAATGTTCAAGGGATCTAGTCCCTTGAAAAGGGCCTTAAAGCGATGTAAACTATGGTATGTTGTAAATCTTGCATTCCATGATTGAGAGCTAGTTTTGGGATGATAATCTTGTGCCTCCTTAGCTCCTCCTATTGCCTAGCATTCCTATTCCTAAAGACAAGGGATTGAAAGGGGATTAGTAGCACCTACGTTATAGAATAAAGACATAAAACCATGAAAAAGGAGCATATTCTACAACTATAAAATGTGATATACATATATAAAAACTGATCTAAATTAAGAATAAATATATAATAAGATATTCTAAAAGAAAATAAGTAGATTTGGAAGCAAGAATTAAGGTGAAAATATGCAAAAATGATGGTCACTCCGGGGTGAGCCAGCTAGACCTGCAACATTGGGGACTCCAAATCCTGCATCAAAACTCCTCCAAATTACTTCAAATTTGGACCAGAGGTTCCTCTAGACATTCCTAAGAGGAATATGGAGGAATTTATCTAAAATTATGATCTATTTTGTGGTCATACCTAGGTGTGCCATGGATAGACTGTTGGCCATTCCCAAGTGGGATGGTTACAAAATTGCCTTAGTTTTGTCACCTATGGCTATGGGAATTGGTCCAAATATTGGTAAGGGGTGTTTTCAATAGATGGGGCCAAAGAATTCTCCAATTTTTCCTGTTTAGATTCAATGGATCGAGCCTATTGCCCCTAAAATTACCTTCTAATATAAGAGGGTTTCAAGGCCAAATGTAAGGCAGGTTTTGGTTTATAAAATGTGGAATTCAATTTGGACAGTACTTCGTGGCATTAATCTCCAAATTCTCCTCTCTAAAATTGGGAGTTTGGAGCTCCTTTTATAGCCCAAGAGGGCACTTAGGGAAAAATGGTATCTTTTCCATGTGAGGCAAGTGATGCCATGTGGCCTAATCGCGTCATGGGTTGATTGGGAGAAGGTTGCCCCTTTGGGTGCTTCCAATCAACTGCCCCACTATCCATTAGCAGGTCACCAATCAATTTGGGGTTATTGGACATGCTAATGGTAGTCTTGGATTACCATTTAGAACATACTTTAACTTATTCAAGGGTCCAGTTAGGGGTTGTCCCACCCAGGGATAGTTTTTGATGGCCATACCTGGGTGGGATGGTCACCAACTATGACCATCCTTGGGTGGGACGACCACCAGTAGGAGCTCAAAAACTTCCCCAGACTATTAGGAACCCTCCAAACTGAGTTTTGGAACCTTTTGAAATCCTTTTTCTAGCCTAGAGGGGTGCCCAATAGGGCCATATGTTATCGATAAGAGGGCATATGCAATGCACTGATATTCTTATCAGATTTACATGATTTAGGTGTCTACAGGGTGTACAAAACCCTTTTTCATAATGGCCTAACCTAAATTAATGCCAATGGAAGCATTGAAGTTAGCATAAGGTAAACTAAGGATTGACCATATGGTCTAATGTACCATAAAATCTAGATTGTGGTGGTGGTGGGACTATAAGCAGGAGTAAGGAATCGACTCCTGCATAGATAAAGTTAGTGTGGTTTTTAGGAGACCCTAATTGTATGATGGTTCTAATGGTTAAAACCAAGGTTGAGGGGTGACCAAAGTCACATATGGACTAAAATACAGGTGGACATATGTGGCTATCATGCACATTGTTATCACCTAGGCCTAAATTTGTTATGAAAATAGAAATACGATGTGATGTATGTGATGAAAAATGGGGTGGTAAGTCTAAATTATAAGATTATGGCATGATATGAGACTCTCTTATAGTGGTGGTGGATGGGTGTAATAACTGGTCATTCAAGTATGGTAGCTAGGATAGGGTGGTTTGCCTGTGGGAATTATGAAGGAGGAGGAGAAGGTGCTGGTGCTAGACTGCATGGGGAGGTAAATGACCTAGGTCATGGGTGAAAGGGAAGGGGAGGTGTTTTTAGTGTAGGTATAATAGGATTTTACATGAGGTAATATGAGTGAAATGGAGCGGCATGGCATGAGGGAGGTGGTGATGATGGTCACAATATCATGGATGGATTTATGGAAGATGATGGTTGAGACGATCATGGTGGCCAAAAATATGGTGGTGATAAAGGTATGATAGTAGGGTTATATGTTATAGAAGGTGGTTCTAATGGTGTTGACATAGAGGTGTGTGTACTTGATAAGGATTGTGGTAGCAAAGTGGATGTAGGGGAGGATGTCAATGCTGTAATAGATTGATTGGACCTACACAGATATGCAAAATTTAGATTGATTGGAATCTTCACCTTGGATTATGTGGAAAATTATGGATATGGTACAAATACCTACTCATATGGGTAAGATTATGGATCCTACTATGGGTCTCATAGAACCATAAAACACGTGAAGGTCAAGTGAGGGAGTGGAAAAATGATCTGGTGGGATATGTAAATGATGCAATATTATTTTGGAGATAATACTAATAGATGAACCAATATCAACAAGGATACGCTTATCGGTGAT
The DNA here is from genome assembly GCA_028583015.1 of Wollemia nobilis. Taxonomy (NCBI): domain Eukaryota; kingdom Viridiplantae; phylum Streptophyta; class Pinopsida; order Araucariales; family Araucariaceae; genus Wollemia; species Wollemia nobilis. The sequence goes on from JAQPPZ010007329.1 coordinate 628,928, forward strand.
GTCATTGATGGTTGCTTGGATGTGGAGAGGGGGATCCACTCCCTCTCCTACTAGTTATGTAACCTCATGATCATGAAAGCTAATAGAGGGTTGAAGGCATCGTGGGATGTTCCCTATAAAATTTATAAAGGCATTCGTATCATGTATTTCTAGATCAATGGAGCATAGGATATCATTCAACACATCACTATGGGGTTGAGATTATTGTAGGAGGTCATAGATGGATAATCAAGTAGGAGCATTATGTAGCTGGAGGGTAAGGCTACCACAAATTGTATTGATATTTTATTATGGAGGCGATGTAGCACTAGGAGTTGTAGAAGACTATGGAGACATGAATGGGATAAATGAGAAAACAATAGCTATTTTTTTGTGTGAGGGGTATCATTTATTTCAAGTGGTAAGGTTTATCATGCTCACTACATCGCATGATGGGGGTCATGTTGGACACTGTTTACCTACCTAGGTGGCCCTGGAGGGTTGAATGGTGGTCTTTGGAGGTTAGTCCCCCTATGATTAGGTAAGGGGTTCAATAAGATCCCTAAGTTTTTATTTTTTGGGGCAAGTAGATTTGAAACCTGAATGGTACCCCTATTGATTAGGTCTTAGAATTGACCACAAAAAGAGAGACAAGAATCAATATCATGGTCATACTATCAGTTATATTGGAAAAATTCTTGCTCATTATATCCATGAGTCTTAATTAGATTTGGATCTAGTGGTTGGATTTTGGTTAAGAGGATGTGATCTCCCTCATATAATATCTGGAAGAGGGTTGGCAAAGGTTTAGAAAGTGGTGTGAGGTTGCACCATGGATTCTAAAGATGCATACTGTGAGGCTGTTGGGGCCTAGAAGGAGGAGGTGCATTAGTTTGAAAGATTTGCTATTGTGGAAGAGGGGGTTGTGGAATCGATGTAGGTACTAAGGTAGTTTTTACCACTTTATTAGCTTATGGTAGTCTAGGAAAAGTTTGGTTAGATGTGTTTTTACTAAAATGGAAGTTGGAGTTGTATTTTGGCTTATGTCTTAACTTGATCTTTCCTAATTGGACCTTGATGTCCTCAATAACTTTTGCTTGGGAAATGGCTTCTTCAAAGATATGGATTTTATGAAGCTGCAAGAAGGTGGAGATGTTTTTGTGACAACTCTTAGAGAAGAGTGTCACTAGCTCAGTGGTAGGAAGGCTATGGGTGAGATCATGGATGATCAATCTTCATATCGATATAAACTCAATGATGGGTTCATCATCAACCTATCATAAGGTGTAGACATCTAAGAAGTTAGTATTATTTTTAATGATTATAGAGAATTATTCTAAAGAGGAGTTAGCCAACTATTCGAAGGTGTACAAGCTATGGTGTGGAAGCATGTTATACCAATCTAAGTCTTTTCCCCAAAGTAAAAGGGATAAGATACATAACATAAGGATATTGCTACTATGAAGTTGGTAGTAAGTTGAGTGATAATTGCTCACATGTTCTTGAGGATATTCCTTACCATTGTACTTATCAAAATTTGGGATCTCAAAGTGATAAGGATAAGGTTTTATAGGAAATTATGGATGAAATAGTTGATTGTAGAGTTCATCATATGTTGGTTTTTGTGGTCCATAATCAGATGTGTATAAGTTTAATATCTTTACTTTATATTGCAAAAGTTGAAGCTCAGGTGTTAAGGTCATGGAAGACTATGATAACATGGGTAGATTTTGGAAGTGTAGTGGATATTGGAGTTGTTCTTCCCAGTACTAAGAGGGAAAGTGTTGCAACTGGTCCTGGTAGGGTGGTTGATGAGCGACATATGATGTCATGGCTAGTGGAACACTAGGCTATGGAATAGATTATTGGGGATAGTAGTATTGTGGTTATGATATGTGTGGCTATGGCATAGGTACCTATTGTGTATGAGCCTATTTTAATGGCTAGGCCATAGGTGATGATGACCACAAAGGGGGAGTCGTAAAGAATTTAGATCCAATAGGTAACTGTGGAGGTGTTGGGAGTGATTGATAAGGAATAAAATTCTAAATAATAATTAAATTCCAAGATGTATAATATTTAAAAATTAGGTGCTTAAATAAGCACAAAGTACAAATGATAATCTGAGGATTACGTAAAACGATAATATAAAGGCTAAGAATAAAAGCCCTTATTATATAAAAATAACAACACCTAGACTTAGACCTAGTCGACATGAGTCTAAAAAAAACTCATGGATATTATTCCCTAGACTAATTCCCATTAAAAATCAACCTAAGATTGATGAAAATAATAACCCATATCAGTGATGGTTCTAGGGGTGGGCAAGATGAGGTATCAAAATATGGTACATGTCTTTGTCCTAAGGGTTGGGAGGTGGTAAAGCTAAATTTTATAGAGTAGCCTAGAGAGGTAGGTGTATAGGTTGTGGGTCTTGATCCATAGGTGGGAAGAAGACTATCAATTGGTACTATAAAAGGAGGAGGATAAGGTAACCTAAAGGTTGATGTATATAGAGGTATGGTGAATGATTGGGTAGCATAAATTCTAGGCACATGAGATGTAGGCGAGAATTATAAGGAGGAATAGGGGTAAGATTTTAAGATAGGATATTGGAAATATGGAGTGATGAATGTGTCCACTCCAGATTGGGTGTGGATGGTTGGTTGTTTTTGTTTGTATTGCATGGATTGGATTTGTAGAGGTGGTTGTACCGTATCCTCAAATATTTGGAAGAATGATGGTTGGGATGATGATGGTTGAGACTCTCTAAAATATTGTGGGTGTGATGGTGGAGGTGATGCTTGTTGTTCTTGCAAAGGTAAGTGTTGTTGTGTGGTTTTAAATAATGGCATCTAGGTACCTATCATGGAAGAGGAAGGGTTTGATATCATTCCTACAATGGGGGTGAGTGTAGTTCAATAGGGAGGAGTCATTCTCAAATAGGGATTGAGATAGACTCTAAAAGAAAGGGTGTGCAAAGGTGGAGTACATAGGTAGAGTCTCCTCATATATGATGAAGAAAGGGTTAGGGCATCTTTGAGCAGTGTAGATCACATGGTCATAGAACTTGGCAAGTGGATTAGGTGATGATACAGGGAAAGTAGTGGATGATATTCTATGAATGAAGTGGTTAGGGCTTCACTCAAAGTGGACATATCACCCTAAGACATCATGTATGTATAGCGTGGATCAAAATATATGATCAAATCAGGTGTGCATGTGGAATTACTCTTTATAAGTGAAGAAAGAGGAGTAGAATGACTAGAAGGAGTGATAGGAGCCTTTTCTATATGACACTCTTGCTCACACACTCGATTGTGGGTAACAATAGACATGATAGTGTATATCATGCCTTGAAGCTTCAAAACCATATAGAATGTGAGATCTATGGTTCTGGGTGTAAAGTGGTTTGTAAGAAACCTTATGATGTGTAGAATCAACTATATCTAAGATAAAATTAAAGTAGTGATAAGCTATGTATAAATGAAAAATAAAATACTAAGTTGTGTAATATGCTAAAACTAGTTTGTGATCATGCAAACAATGTGAAAATGGAATTAGTTCTAAATGCTAAAAATAAAGTGTTTTGGTCATTTGAGAATGTTTTGATGTGAAAAATATACTTCCTAGATAATATCATAGGTAGTGGAGTAAGTACTCTAGAAAATTAGGAGTGTCATTAGTATAGAACCTCCTGCAACACCCAAAGGTGCACATAATAGAATAATATTGTGATGTGCGAATGGTGACCTGTATGAAAGGTGTAGTAAAATGATAACCTATAGGGATGGACCTCACTATACTAAAATGAGCTCACTATATCCTCTCACGAGAAGAGGTGGAACTTTATGAGACCTACTACTAGCATACCCATGCTTTCACTTCACCCTCGGACGGGCTTAGTTAATAATGATAGTTACCGTGTTCACTAATTATGTAAGCCTTGTGAACAAAGGCATCTAATCCTATCCCACTTTGAAGGTAACTTTTGGTGATGAATTATAGAAGCCCAATATTAAAAGTGGGGTTTTCCCAGTGATGAAGACCAAAAAACCACTCCTATGGGGATGCTAGGTGTCTAGGGGGTGAGCTGGTGGAGGGTCCACCGACACCAATATTTGATGATGGATTTGGAATGAAGTCTAGTCTCACAGTTTGTTTTTACCATGTGTGTGTGTGGGTTTATGTTTTATAATGATGATGTATAAAGTAATAAATCTAACTAAATGCTCTTTTGAAATAAAATTCTAGCCCTAGATGCACTTTTTGGAAGCAAAAGGCTAAAGTAAGATGTGTTTTGTAAAATAAATCTAGTCTTATGTGCCTTTTTGGAAAGAAACTAAGACCTATTCTATAAAAGTGTGTAAAAAAATAATGTAAGATATGTGAGAAGAGGGATTTATGGAAACCTAATTTTAAAACATGAAAGCAATGTAAGAAAGATCTATGTGAAAATAAATTGGTAATCTTAAACTAAATATGTAGAAATAAAGATGAAAATTACATTTTACCTAGGGGATTTGCGAAAGAAATGAAAAATTCGAATCTAATAACAAGAAAGGGATCTAAAATTTGTAATTGCAAAAAATAATTTGAAAGTTGATTTAACAAAACGTGTAAAATAAAATGTGAGAAACCCTAATTCTTAAGTGCATGAAAGAAATTTGAAATTTCTCTTTGTGTGAAAAAAAGAAATTCAAAATTGCTTCAAAGGAAGTGTGCAAAAGAGATTTAGAAACCTCTATATCTAAATCTGATTTTAGAATTAAAATTTGAAATGCATTCTGAAAGGAGATTGATGTGGTAGAACAAGAAAGAAATGGAATATCTATGCAACATGTGATTTATAAAATAAAGCAAAACTTTTCTTAGGGTAGAATTGTGGTTATGCTTTGAATTGTGTAGTTTATTAGGGTTTTGTATATATTAACCAGTAATGTGTTCTATGTAAGTCTACGATGTGCTACGCTAATCTAAAGTGATCTACGCTATTATACATATGTCTACGGTAGACAACGCATATCTACACATGTCTATGATAGTCTACGTAGGTCTAGGATGATCTACAATAGTCTACATTGGTCTACAATATCCTAGAGGTGTCTAAGGTGTCCTATGTAAACCTACAAGTGTCAAAATGGATCTACAAGTATGTAGAGGTAGACATGTGCAACTTTTGGGTGTCTACACAAATCAACTTAAGCTTGAGCATTACAAGGAAATTCTAAGGGTAGCAAAGGAGATGTAAGAAATCAATTATTAAAGTACAACCTTTGCAAGGAGATAAATGTATCTTTAAAAAGTTTAAGTCTCCTACACCATAGAGAAAGGAGGTCATTTTATAATCCATTGCATAAAGTAAGTCAACTTGAGATAAAGGAAGAGGTATAAAGCCTTAGAATAAGATTCTAAGCTTGAATATAATAGAGAAAGACACCTGAGCTTGAAGGTAGGACAATATTGAAGTTAGAGTGCAAGGTAGAAAGCAAGCAATAAAGGAAGATAGAATACTCTTAATATAAGAGTAATTTTGACCAAGGAAAGGCTATGTATTTAGAAGAGGATAATGTATGAATATAAAAGTCAAGATAATGTCTAAAGCAATGTTATTTTACTAAGTTAAAGTACAATAAATTAAGGATGAGCTACATCTACATAAAGCCAACACAGTTGCTTGAAGAATGTTGTCTACACCTATAATAATAATAAGAAAAAGAATATTATAATAGAGGTCAAGTATTAGAAGCAAGTAATTCATGTAAGAAAACACAACATTAATAGGATAATATATATTATAAAATATGACACAATATTTAAGTGTATATCTAAGCAATCTAAGCCAAACATAATTTAGCCCTATGCAATCTAAGTCAAATTTAGTGTAGTCAAACACCAATTTGAGTGCCCTAGGAGAAGAATAAATTAGAATCATTTACATTGTATCCAAAAAATAAGCATTGAAGCATTATCATACCAATTAGAAAGGAGCATCAAAGAACCATGCTAAACCAACCAAAAGGAAGTGCAATAGTTTGGTGAAAACCAAACATCATCTGGATTTTAGAGGAGTGCAAGAGTTAGATTAAAATCAAGTATTATCTAGATGTTGTAGGTAGAAGCTAAGAGTTGGTGAACCAAGCATCATAATCAAGTTCCAAGAAAATAGTTCAAGTACCAAGGAAGGTGAAAATATAAGAAACTCAAAAGGTGAAGAGATCAAATGTTACAAGCATGCAAGACATTGGAACTTTGAGCACAAAATAAAATACCATGAAATATTTTGGAATAAAACATTAAGGTAGATAATGTAGAAGGGTAGATATTAAAATATTTGGCTTGAATTATTTCAAGTAGTGGCCCATGCAAATACTAACTCACTGTAGAGGAGGAAAACTACCTTACCATGTACAATTCTTGGCTAGATCTATTGGGATGCAAGGTGATTGTGGGGGTGTCTTATATTCTCTACACTCGAAGGCTTGGGAATCAAAGGGTTTACCAATAATGGTTTAAGAATTTGCTCTAATTATTGGATGCAGGTGTTTACTATGTCTATTGAGAAAGCACCTATGTTGGCCTCTCTAAGAATCTAAACTATGAAAAATAAAAGAACAATGCAAGACAAATAAAAATGTAGGAAAGCAAAGACTAACCCTAGAATTATTCTTAATTTTCAATGATTACTAAATCCTAAATTAAAAATAAAATAAATCCATTCTTTTCAGTAAGGGATTTTAGATGAATGCACAAACACAATTAACTCTAGAATGCAAACTATATATGTTTATATTTTGAATACCTAGAAATATAACCAAATGTTTTCCCTTTATTTATGATATAGGTTTTAGAATAGAAATGGAAAAAATCAAACAATAAACAACCTAGGAAATTAACTTAGGGAAATTATTTGATCCGATGGTTGACCTTAGATTTTAACTTGCATTTGAATAAATTCAATAGCTTCACAACTTACAAAAATTTAAAAAACCCTAGAGAATTTGATCAATGTGTAGGGACCTCTTTATACCACTATATGATTGAGCTTGGAGGAACAATAGTCAAGCCTCCTTGGTCCTTTTAGCTGACTATATGAAAATAAAAACAACTTACTATTTTAGAAATTAACATGTAAATATATAATGGCATGAAATTATGTGAAATATAGAATGTAAATAGTAGTGTTATGACCTAGATGAAGCATGTAAACATAGATCAAGGGTTTGGCAGTAAACTTTTGCCCTTAGACCTGATGAACCTTAAATCTTCCCCATAAAGGGTGATTGTGATTTTGGATCCTTACAAAATTATGCCCTGTATGGATGGGGTATAATTTTGCAGTAGGAGTGCAAGAACAACAAATTGATGCAAAATGAGATATAAAATGCATAAATAATGATCTAAGAATTATAAATGCAATAAGGAACCTGGTGGTAGTGAAAGAATATATGAAAGGATGAAGACCTCTATAAAATGGTAGAATCCTCCTCAAGGCTCCAACACTTATACACTAAGAATAGAAAACCAACAATATATCAACAAGATAACACCAAAAGACACTTGATCTTGATCATTTAGCACTAAAAATCACTTGGAAATTGGAAAATTTCTAACACCTCCAAACTTCTCTAGTGAAAAAAGAGGATACAAACCCTCTATTTATTAGAGGTTTGGAGGGAAAAAGTGAGGGAAAATTAAAATTCAAACCTAAGTGAGATTTGATGTCCTAGGGGTTGGCTCAAAAGTTGGATTTTCTAAGAGAAAACCATAATTTACCAAAATTGTGCCCTGTAAGGGGTGACCATGATTTTGGAAAAACTAGAAAAAAAATGAAAAGGGAGGGGAAGAGAGGCCAAAAATTGTTCTTTGAAAATTTTGAGGACCCTCTTAGGGATTCTAGAAATATTGACTCACTTACATGGGTCAATTTTTGATATCTACATTTGCCCTCTCTTTTATGCATTTCTGGTCTAATAAATGCATCAAAGAAATATGTAGATACCTATAGGTGAGGAATGATGAACACAAAAAAGGATGGCTGATTTATAAGAAAGGGATGGTGCAAAAATGATGTCGTACTAGACACTTTGGAATTTTACATACAAAACAAAGGTATTAGGGACATTAATTCCTCTCAGGCCAAGGTGCCCCTTCAAGTTTCAAAAGGAATACAAAGTTAATATGGAAACTCAAAAAGGCTAACATAGAAGAAAAGAGAGTAGTAAACAAAGATAAATAGAGAAAAAGTGCAAACAAGAGGGAGAAAATCAGGGATATAAGAAGGGAGGAGGTTGAAAATGAATTCATTTTCACCATGTGAGAAGAAGACAAATGATACTTCTCACACATTGTTTAGCCATTGTGAGGGGTGAGTCAATATAGTAGTGGAGCAAGCACAAGTACTAAAATACTTCTTCTAGACTATGATTTTTATTGGTTCACCATGATGATCAAATTCATACCCCAAAATTATAGGGTGTGACTTCATGAATTCACACCTTGCAAGCATGGGGCACGAACTCAAAATAAGAGAGGAAAGGATGAAATTGCACCCGAAGAGAATGAGATATGATTTTGACTAAGAGAAAAACAAGGAAGAGAGCAAGATAAAAAAATAAGGTAGAAGAAGAGGAAAAGAAATAGAGACAATACAAGTAGGATTAGGTGTTGAAATGTTGTTTTCTATTGTTTTTATTATCTTATTATTTTTAATTTTTTATATATGCAACTGATTAAAAATTTATTATATTTTTGGTTGTAGCATGATGTACTGGAGAGTTGAGAGTGGCTACCAAGTTACTTAAAGGTGTAACTATAGGGTCTCTCATATATAGATAGGGACACTCTAGGAGTAGTGGGCCTACTACACTTGTAAGAGATGCACCAGGTGGAGGTAGATAGAGTGCTACTGACAATGTTGGTGGAGAGATGGTACACAAAGTCATAAACATTTTGGTTATTGATAGGGGAGATGAAAATCACACTAGAGTATGCATGGTATATCTTGCACATACCCATAAAAAAGAGAATAATTTATAGGGCATGATGGTAGTAGACCATATCATAGAGACTATTAGAGAACTAGGCTCACCAGATCTAAGAGATTCAGAACCCCATTGATGAGTTGGTGGGGTGCTATGGTTTTTATTCTCTGATGACCATGATATATGGGATGGTTATTGGATTCCTAGTGTATCATATGAGTAGGTAACACCTACCATGGGTTCTAGAAGGAGTAGTGGTAGACATGCAAAACCAACAGGTATAGTTCGCATGGGACCCATAATTTTTTTCCCATATATACATTATAGGGCTGGTCTGTATGACCTTGATCTAGGTTTGTTGTTGGGAGCACATAGTAGTCCAAAGATCATATGCACTACCATGGCCATTGCCAAAACCAAAGTATCTAGTAGTATACAGGTGGTCCAAGATATTCGAACGGGTCTAAAGGACAAATGTCAGGATCCTACCACTAGGGATGCGAGTGGTAGACAAGTTGTAGGACTATATGATCATATGGAAATAATGGCACCTACACTTTGGTTGGATGGATGACATAGAGGAGCTATCAAATATCAAGAGAATTAAGTGGGTATATATAGAGAGGGGTGATCTAGATCTCTTCTAATTCGATTGAGTCCAATAGTATTTTGGTGTCTTTCAGGAGATACCAAACCTAGGCAACTACTGGTATAGGTAAGTTTGGAGGGATCCATCAAGAGTTAGAGAGGATATTGATATAGAGAAATGGGTAGAGGAGGAGCTATATGACCAAATATATGTGCATATAGGTATGTACAACATTGATATGGCCCTCAAGTATAGGATATAGTATAGGAGAATTGTGTCCTTGAGGATATCCCCTCTAGTGTTAGTGCAAAGGTATCGGGTTATGGTATGATGGTTTCAACTATAACTTTGAGAGGTAATCCAAAAATACATAGAGTGATGGTATTAGGACCAAGAGGTCCCACAATAGGCATAGGTATAGTTCTAGGGAGATATGGTAGCAGAAGCTACCATAACTTCTAGGACCAGGGATGGAGGAAACCAGAGATGCCCCCATGATAGTCAAATTTGAGTTGAGTAGGACAACCAAAGTTACATCCACATTGGTGGTAGTAAGACCAAGTGGGACCATAATTTAGGGAGAACAAATGAAGAATATTGAGGTATTGTAGGCCCAGATAGTAGCCATGAAGAGGGATATGGACCTACTTTGAGAGGATAGGTCCAAGAGGATTGAGGTATTATGGAGTACCTTGAGAACAACACTCATGGTGTGGGACATGACAATGGCGAAGGAAGACCACCTTAGGGAAGAGGTGAGCCAACTAGACCAAGAGTGGTAGAAGTCTTGGGTAGAGGGGATGGTTGTCATGATTGGTAACTGTCATGACCTTCCCTATGTTGCAAAAATTTATCATCATAAATATAAATCATTCACCAATATGTAAAAATATTAAATCATTCATCCACAAATACATTATCCATAATAACAATCCATAAATGAGAGAGATAGATAATACCCTTAAGGTAGGTAAACACCAATAATAATCCTTAAGGAAGGAATAAATCTACAAGCTCTCCCAAGATGAGAGATACCACTTGAGGAGGGCAAAGTCCCATAAGCCACTTCATGGGCAATGATGATTGCATAATATTATTCTCCAATAATGATTACAATGACAAATATCTCTTCTTTATATATCCATCTTATTATTCTACTTTGGGAAGCCTACTAGTAATATAATATTATATTATAATATAATATAATATAATATTATAATACAATCAACCTTGGGTTATGTGTGGCCCATGCCAATCCTTATACAATATAATAATATATCTCTAAATATCTATTCCTAGGTACCCTACCATGCCCCCCTCACAAATATTTCATCCTCGAAATATGTGAAGAAACATGATAATATGATTTGCTAAGAAATGTTAGAAACTAGTGCCAATCTCGATCATCCATCCATCCAAGTGAAACACGTTGATGCTGGTATGCCATTTTGTTACTTGAGTATCCAAATTTGCTTCATTGGCTCCATGCTTTTGCTATTGTATTTTGATAACTTAAATGATGGGTCCACTTTTTCCTTGATGCTGATGATCCACTCTAAAAAATAGGATCACTATGCTTTCTCTGAAAAAAATTGCCATAGTTGGTGCCCTTATGATTCCATGTAGAACCATAATATTTCTGTCTTGAACCATACCTCCAAGATTATTACTGCTCATGGTGGTGTGTATGGTGATATGATGCAGCCTTAACTTGATGTTCTACCTTCTTTGACTTCTCAAATTTTAGCTCCATTGTTTTAAATTATTCTGCACATTGTTCTTTCATATTCTCTTTGTTTGGTGTGTCCTTGTGCTCTTCTATCAAAGCTTCCTTAGAGTATGTTACTATTATTTCCACTGAATCAGTTGCTACTACTTCTTCCATGGACTCTGTTGTTGCTACTGCCTTCTTGGATTCTATTTTAGGTTCTTCAATTTATTTCTCTACAACCATTTCTTGATTTTCCTTGGATCCTTGCTCCTTAAGTTTAGAAATATATTGCAAAAATATCTTATTTTTCCTGTACCATAAATTCATAAACTTCTTTTGCACATAAATGTTAACAGTACCCAAAGAATCTAACCAAGGATAACCAAGAACAATATCCTCATCATCCATATCAATAGCATAGAAATCTGAATGTAAAACATATTTATCCATGGTGATCTTCAAATCTTAAAAAAATTGAACATGCTCATCCTCTAGTTGTATGTCCTTAAATTTTGTTGCTTGAACTTACAACTTCTTAGCCAAAGAAATATTAATAAAATTATATCTGCTACCAGGGTCAATGGAAATAATAACTTGTTCCTTTTGAATGCTTCCATGAACCTACAAAATAAAAAATTTAGCTGAATTTAAACCTTTTTTATTCTACTCTTGCTTTTGTAAATCCAATGATGTGCCTTCTATATTCCTCTCATTATCTTCCCTGAACTTTTCCTCTTTCTCCTTGAGTAATTTTATTTCTTTTTCATAGTCTTCATTCTATTTATTGAAAACTTCATTCTTCTTTCATTTCATTTCGCTCATTTTGAAATCCCTGTAGTTTATTTTTAAGGTCTATGATGACATCCATCAAACTATCTATATTTTTATCCCTTTCCTCAAGTCCTTCCTTAAGATATATTTGTAGTTACTCTTGGTATTCCATCAAAGTAGCTATATTTTTATAGGGGTTCCAATCACTTAAGAATGCATGCTCCACTTCTTCCCAAGACAACTCATTATGGATGCTACTAAGACATTCAAACCAATAGAGAGCAACTTCTCCAATAAAATGAGGAAGAATACTTTTCCAAAGAGGATTTTAATGATACAAGGATTTAAATTTTTTCCACCAATCCCTAACATCAATATTATATTCTCCATTAAACTTTTTCAGTGCCATAATTGATGCCCTAATGCAACTAGGTTTTTTGATAATATATAGCATGCCCTAATGCAAACTAGGGTTTTATGGAAATAAATATCTTCCCACTAATTTGAAGCTAAAAATCTACATAGACAACTAGATCTGCAATTTTTCTTCCAAACAAAATAAAGTGCAACTGATTTGCTTACCTAAACTAAACAAATTTTATCTTTCAAAATAATGACGACTTGAAAATTTATCACTACTCTTGTTATAGATGGCTGAATTTAGAAGGTTGTATATCCCACAATACTACTCAGATTCCTTCATATTACCACTTATTTTAAATCTCTTACAATTCTACACAAACTGATCTAAGAATCACCTAAATCGGATAAACTTTCACAGAGATATAGCTTCTGAAAGATGAGATGTTTTTCTAAAAAAATCTATGAAATTCGTCACTAACCTTATTTCGGTTGAATAAATTCAAAATATTGTATCTCTCTCAATACTATTTTGATTACTTCATATGATAACTCATTTTAAAGCTCTTCAAATTATGCATAAACTGATCCAAGAATCACCTAAATCAGATAAACATTCGCAGAGATATGGCTAATGAAATATGAGATATTTTTCCTAAAACACTTTGCCCTAATTCTACAATTTCACACACAAATCCCCACTTTTCCAAAATAGTTGCTCTGGTACCATTTGTTATAGAAATTTATCATCATAAAAATAAATCATTCACCAATATACAGAAATATCAAATCATTCATACAAAAATACGTTATCCACAATAACAATCCACAAATGAGAGAGAGATAGATAATACCCTTAAGGTAGGGAAACACCAATAATAATCCTTAAGGAAGGAATAACTCTACAAGATCTCCCAAGATGAGAGATACCACTTGATAAGGGTAAAGTTCCATAAGCCACTTCGTGGGCAACAATGATTACATAATATTATTCTCCAATGATGATTACAATGACAAATATCTCTTATTTATATATCCATATTCTTATTCTACTTTGGGGAGCCTACTACTAATATAATATTATATTATAATATTATAATACAATCAACCTTGGGTTATGTGTGGCCCATGCCAACCCTTATACAATATAATAATATATCCCCAAATATCTATTCCTAGGTACCCTACTACCCTAGTAGACTTTTTGGCACAAATAAACAATGTATTAATCTATGTTACTTTAATACCTAACTTGAGCAATTGAATCAACTATGCAATGTTTAGTTATTTTGAAAGAATATGGTATTGATGATATATTTCCAAGATGTGCAGTATCAGGTACACTCGTAGGTGGAATAAGTAGAATCATCCACCAAAAGTGGGGGTACTTGAGGTTGGGAAAATGATGATTAAGACAAATCGATAGTAACATAAATGGATACCTTCATATAGGCATGCATTTAGTTAAGGATAATCATCAAAAGCTAGTCACTTTAATCCCAAACTGTTAGCGTAGTAGCTATCGTAAATTCTCAAGGCTGAGACAAGTGACTAGGTTGATGGAAATATTATCTCTTTGTCTACTGCATATGTTTGATTTACTTTTACTTCATCACTATCTGCATTGATGAATTGAGAAATGAAAAAGCATGCGTAATTTGGTTTTTTATGAAAAAACCCCTTGTTTTGCTTATATCTATGTTAGGAATGGGAACAAAAACATTTTTTTAAAATGATGATAGAATTTTTTTTTTGATTGGTAGAAAGGGTGTTGAAAGGTCCCTGAACCTTGTACAAGAGAGATTACGAGAAATCCATAACGACCGAGGTGGTCCAAGAAGAAAGGAATAGAGAGCTGGCAAACCTTCGCACTAGGGAAGGTGTCGCGAAATCGTGACCAAAATGGTGATGTCACGAAATCGTGACAAGTTGCACCGTTGATGCCAATAGAAGAAAGGAAGTCACGAAATCGTGACAAGAAACGCCATCAAAACCGAAGAAGGGAATAAGTCGCGATATCGTGACATGTTGAAAAGTGTCGTGATATCACGACAAGTTGCTAGGTTGGAGCCGGACGAGAAGAAGAGTCACGAAATTGCGACAAGAATGAAGACCGCAGCCAAAATAGAAAATGAGTCACGAAATCGCGACGAAAGTGGAAGCCTGCTGCCGAGAAGAGAAAGTGTCACGAAATCGCGACAAGAATGAAGACCACTGTCGAAGAGGAAAATTGTCGCGATATCGCGACAAATTGGGAGACCACTGCCAAGACGAAAAAGTGTCACGAAATCGTGACAATATGGAGGACCGCAGCCGAGGACAAAAAGTGCAGCGAAATCGCGACAATCTGGAAATCCGCAGCCGAGGAGGAAAAGTGTCACGAAATCGCGACAAGAAGGAAGACCACCGTTGGAGAGAAAAAATGTCGCGAAATCGCGACAAAAAGGAAGACCGCCGTTGGAGAGAAAAAATGTCGCGATATCGCGACAAAAAAGAAAGACCATCGTTGGAGAGAAAAAAGGTCGCGATATCGCGACAAAATGGAAGGCCGCCATTGGAGGGAAAAAAGGTCGCGACATCGTGACAGAAAGGAAGACCACCGTTGGAGAGAAGAAATGTCGCGATATCGCGACAAAAATGGAAGATCACCATTGGAGAGAAAAAAGGTCGCGATATCGCGACAAAATGGAAGACCGCCGTCGGAGAGAGAAAAAGTGTCGCGACATCACGACAAAAATGGAAGACCGCCATTGGAGAGAAAAAAGGTCGCGAAATCGCGACAGAATGGAAGACTACCGTTGGAGAGAGAAAAAGTGTCGTGATATCACGACAAAAATGGGAGACCGTCGTTGGAGAGAAAAAAGGTCGCGATATCGCGATAGAATGGAAGACCGCCGTTGGAGAGAGAAAAAATGTCGCGATATCGCGACAAAAAGGAAGACCACCGTTGGAGAGAGAAAAAGTGTCGCGAAATCGCGACATGAAGCAAGGAAGCGTCTGAAGGCCAAAAAGTGTCGCGATATCGCGACAAGTTTGCAAAAAAGCACCCGGAGAGAAAAAGTGTCACGATATCGCGACAGAATGGAAGACCGCCGTTGGAGAGAGAAAAACATGTCACGATATCGCGACAAATTGGAGGACCGCCGTTGGAGAGAAAAAAGGTCGCGATATCACGACAGAATGGAAGACCGTCGTTGAAGAGAGAAAAAAGTCTCGATAACGCGACAGGCTGAGATTTTGCAACCAACTATGAAAAGTGACGTGAAAACGCTCCAAGATGCCAAGACGCAGCCACAGGGGAAAAACCCGGAGCCCAGTAACCCACTCACATTGTGCAAACATTGGAACTTGAAGGAGCATCCCTTAGGCCGATTGGGAAGGAATCTCTCCAAACCTGAATGTCTGTTGCATCAACTCCCTTGTTAGCAAGCTAGTCCGCAACTTTGTTTCCTTCCCGGTATTGATGTTGAATGATTAATTCTGGGTAAAAGCCAATTAGTGTCTTGCATTCTTCGAAGATGGAAAAAAGGGCCCAGGGAGGCACAGAGGTTCCTTTGATCCAATTGATGCAATGCAATGAGTCTCCTTCTATGATGAGTTTATTGATAGTCAAGCCTTCCAAGAGAATCAAGCTTTGGAGCAAGGCCCGAGCCTCGGCCATATTATTAGACCGAATTCCTAAGTTCTGAGCAAAGGCCAAAATTATTTCTCCTCTGTGATTTCTGAGAATTTCACCTCCGCCAGCCCCTCCAGGATTGCCTTTGGCCGTGCCATCGAAGTTAAGCTTGTGCCACCCAGAAGGAGGTAAGGCCCACTTGATTACAGACCTGTCAACAGAAGTACGAGGAGTTGCAGAAAAATTGAAAAGATTGAAATGATTTGTTAAATCCAATTCAAGGCCAGGAGGGGGGGTTTGGATGATGAGACAAGAGAGGCATTCTCCGCAGCAAGGGCCAAGATTTTGGCAACAACAATCTTCTCATCCGTGGCAAGGTTTTTGAAAATTCTGGCATTTCTCTCAAGCCAAATCTGCCACAGGAAAATGTGAAGGCAAGCTTGCCACATGAATTTGAGTTAACTGTTCTTGAAAGGCTTGGGCCATTGTTGAAAAAGGAGGGGAATGGAATGAGGGAGGGCTACGGAGATGGCGAAAGTGTTGAAAACCTGGTTGAGCACTGCAAGGGAGAAGGGACATTCCAAAAAAACATGTGTAGTAGACTCACAGACATTTTTATATAGGATGCACCAATTGGGGATGAGAAGCCCTCTGGTTATCAAATTGTTAGTGGTGAGGATTCTATTTTGGAAGGCCAACCAGCAGAAGAATTTGACCTTGGGAATGATCTTGGCAACCCAGACCAGATTAGATAAGTCACGGCCATCACTGGGAGCTTCTTGGCTGTAGTAGGCAGATTTAACAGTAAAATGCCCTGAATCTTCAAGGTTTCAAACCATGGAGTCATCTTTGTGAGAACTGGGGATTATGCAGTTCCTTAGTAAGTTTTGTAACCGCCTAAGTGCCTCGGTGATATGTCTAGGCCCATTCAGATCCAGGTGTTTCCATTCGGGTCTTGTAATACCTAGGTTAATGAAATGACACACCTTATCTCCAAAGGTGGCTTCGGTCACCGTCTTGAGCTCAACAAGATGATGATCTTGGCTAAGAGGTTTGTCACGGAAATGATGATAGAATTTCATTTATAAATAAAGGTTTGATTTATTTTAAATGATGATAGAATTTCATTTATAAATAAAGGTTTGATTTATTTTAAATGATGATAGAATTTCATTATAAATAAAAGGTTGGATTTATTTTAAATGATGATAGAATTTCATTTATAAATAAAGGTTTGATTTATTTTAAATGATGATAGAATTTCATTTATAAATAAAGGTTTGATTTATTTTAAATGATGATAGAATTTCATTTATAAATAAAGGTTTGATTTATTTTAAATGATGATAGAATTTCATTTATAAATAAATATTTTTTTATTTTAATACAAATAATAGAAATTCATTTGAAATAATGAATGGTTTAATGATAATAGAATTCCATTTAAAAAAATAATAGACAATGGAAATATTATTTAAATGGTAATATAGTAATGAAGCTACATAGTAGAGGCTTGCAAGATAAGATTGGTAAGACCATCCATTTAGAAGATATGATCGAGCTGGCAAAGAGAAGCTTCATCACCAACCAAGGTAAGGTCACCTTAATGGAAAGGGATGGGGAGGATTGAAATATAAGCATTAAAAAATAGCTTACCTCGTTTGACCACCTGAGGAGGAGTCAGAGAGTAATGACGAATGGTAATAACATTGATGAGATTATGATAAGAGTTATAAGGTACAAGGATCGATTCATTAAGCAAAGGATCGAATAAAAGGATGGATAACAATAACATAGGAAGGAAAGAAACATAGTAGTGGAGGAGACAAATAAAGCAGACAAACAAACTAGTAGAGGGTGAACAAAAAAGAACTCAAATTATTAGGAATAACCAAGAACAAAATTTAGAGATGGTAGCAAACATCCCAGGAATAACCAGGTTGGTTTGATCTATCATACTAAGTTTAGCTTTGAATTATTAGGAATTTTGCTAGTAGTTATCTCTATTGTTGGTTGGGTTGTTGTCCGCATACTCCAATTTGTTTTCTACGTCATTATGGGTCATGTCTAGATTGTGTAGCTGATGTCCTTTGACCTAGATTATAGAGCCATTTGAATGGTTGTTCACATTACCTTCTAGCCATTAGAATGGCTTGGGTAGTAGGTTCTCTTTTTTGGGTTCAAACACCGCCTTTAGTGGATCGCCATTTTTGCTCAACTGGGATAATCCCTATGGGCATGGTGTAGGGAGAGCTAGCCAAGGGTTGATTCATTCCCAATTAGATGTTGTCTTGTTGGCAAAATTCAAGTGATATATTCATATTAGGACATCATTTTAGTGATAGGGTAGTAAGTAGAGTAGTGGTACTGGTTTCACACTATGTTATCTATGTATTTCCTTGTTGGTAATGATGTGGTGATGCTAGCCAAATTTTGTAGTTGTGGTGCAAAAATTTTTAACCTCATTTTCTTGTATAGTCATGCCCTAGTGGTGTTGGTTGGTTGCCATAGTAGTGCAACCCATTGTGTGCAATCCATAGATTTGAGAGGTCACTGTGTATTTTTTCTCCACTGCACGACTTCTTGTGTAAGTTGTAATATTTGTTTAAATTCAAAGCTCTTCCTTTGGGTTGACTTAGACTAAAATATAATATCCTTACCCTTGTCTAAGAGTAAACCTTTAGATCGTAATAGAAAAGCCAAGGTGTTCTACCATAGGGTAGGTTTTTTTTATGAAGTTCCTTAAGGAAGTCTTTCCCTTTGTAATGACAATGTTTTGGCCAGGTTATAACCAAAGGAAGGTAGCGGTGCTTGTTTAGAGAATTAGTTAATGGTTTGTTAAGAGTTAAGTATTTAGGACTTAACTTATTAAGACATGGAGTGTTTGATTTATTTTAAAATTGAAGTAGTAAGCATTAATTTACTAAATTAATGAAAGGATTATTTTATAGATTAAATTAATGGAAATTTGGTTTATAAAATAAAAGGAAATGATTTATTTTTAAATTGAAGTAGTAAGCTTTAATTTAGTAAATAAATGAAAGGATTGTTTTATATATTAAGGGTATGGGACTTTGATCTATTAAACAAAGATAAATCTAATTAAAGTAAAAATTGTGATCTAAGATATGCATGTTGAATGACTCTCTAATGGTATTTGAGAGGGGGAAACAAAAGTAATGATTATTTTGTGATATTAGCTATGCATTAGATGGTTAGAGACTTGATTAAATTTGTATAGTTGCAATTTGGAAAAGTAAATATTATATGCATGTTGAATGACTCTCTAATGGTATTTGAGAGGGGAAAATAAAAGTAATGATTCTTTTGTGATATTAGCTATGCATTAAATGGATAGAGACTTGAATAAATTTGTATAGTTGCAATTTGGAAAAGTAAATGTTAGATGCATTAGAGGCATGCCTATCTTGAACCATGAGTGCCCTGATCCCCTACTATCCTCAAATGATCGATGGAAAGAGAGGAAGGACTAAAGAGGCAGATGCGACTAGTGCACTAGTTTGTTCTCTACTTACCATTTATTTACTTATGCTCAAATAGACTAGATTTGTAGGGATATTTCCCTAAATTATCATGATGTATTACTTATTATTTAAAAAGTATGGGGTTTTACCATACTATGATGTATGTAATAATTGTGGAGTGATGAAGATTATACCTTTTAATTTACTATTTGAATTATTTATATTTTGCATTATATTCTCTTTTAATAAATGTTATTCTCTTTTGAGTGTTGCTTATTTCCTAGTATCTCTTGTATACTCTTAATGTTACATCTTTTGTTAGATTTAGTATCTAGAATTGCTTTCACTTTCTTCTATAAAAAAATAATAATAAGTTCTAGGAGGAAATTAGAGGGTGAACTAAGGGATTGAGGTCCCTTAGGGTGAAAGACCTAAGATATTAAGACCCCTTAGGGAGAATAGAAACTAAGTTGTGGAAAGTCCACATCTAAGTTAAGATAGTTCACTGTGGAGATGATATGGATAACTTAACTCGTAATACTCATAGCATACCTACACAAACTAGCTTATGTATCGTATGGGGATGCGTTTATACCTTTGATTAGCTAAAGGTGATAATGCTTGCTCATCAAGGATGATGAGACAGATAGGGTTATTTATGATAATACATGGTACGCCTACACAAATGGTACTTGTGTGAGGGTATCTCATGATATGTAACTCCTTAGTAAAATTTAGGAGGATTAAACTAATAGGTAAATTTTAAATTGATTAGGGGTTTATGAATCCCTCTCCTTAGTAAAAAAAAATATTTTCTGTGTGTTTTTTTTCTTGTTTTTGGGTCATTATGGTAACCAATAGGGCAAGGGAATCCACCTACTATAGGTAGAGACATAGAGGAAAGGGGAGAGGCTAGAGGTATTTATGTAGAGGGAGCTCATATACCATACTTTGTACTTCTAGGTTGTTCCAATGGAGTAGAGGGTACTTCCACCATCATCCCTTTAGACACAAGGTTGTTTGTGGTCTAGATTATGGATTGTCTCATAGTTCATGAACATACCCCCACCAATACCACCTCTAATGAGAAGAGTATGGGAGACGGACTCCTAGAGTTGAGATTAGGATCGGGGTGACATGTTGATTTTTAGTGTGGCATGTATCCTTGGAGAGGGTTGAGTGTACCGAGCTTGAAATGTGGTACATCAACCAAATCAACATGCGTACCCTTTCTTTATCAATTAATATCATGTTGCATTATTTTAAAAGTGTGCATTTATATGTGATTGATTTGTATGTGTTGTTATGTTTAATTATGCATGAATGAATAAACCAAACTAAATGATGGAAGCATAGATGAACTAAACTAATGCAATGCATGATGAGATGAATCTAAATAATGTATTAAATGCATGAATGGACAAAGGGATAAAATAATATTATGATGGAATAAATAAGAGAAGGAAAATTAGAGAACAACATGGCTCTAGCCAAAATCATGCCCTATAAAAATGAACCACAAATTCAGTGTAGAGAGAAGTTGCATTCCATATTGATAGGACAAAATTTTGGCAAAGATAAAATAAAGAAGAAAAGAAGATAGAGGAGAAGTAGAAGATAGAAAATATCAACAAATAAAAAGGTTTTTGGAATATGATGTTTGAGTAAGTGTAAACCATGAAATATCAGTGTGACAAAATGAACATAGACCAAGAAAAAAATAAAGAGAATGGAGTGGAACCCTATAGGGATGTATGATTGTAAATGACAAAATGGATGCAACCCCTTGCTTGTGGCCATGAAGCTATCCTATAAGGTTGTTGTGCTCATAGAGATGGTCAAGTGTGGAGTTATACCCACTATGGATGTTGTGCTTGTTGATGGATGAAGATGAAGAGATACCTATTAGGATGTATGCTTGCAAATGGTCAAATGGAGGTTGCTCCTCACTCATGACCATGAAGCTATCCCGTATGGGGTGAAATATTATGATTTATTTTTGAATGTGAATACTACCTAATAGGGGTATGGTATGTGCAAAATATGAATGAGTAAAGCAAATCTTAGAAAAATAATGTGAGTGTGTGTGGGTGTGTTAGAGGTGAAGAAGAAAACAAAAGTGTGTGTGTATCCTTAGTGAAATTTTAAGAGTTAGGAAGTGTGTGTAATACAATCAATGGCTGTATGAATAGCATAAATGATATTCATGTGGTATATATCCTATCCCATAAGGACCTCTTAACAGGAGAAATATCAAGAAGGAAAAGTGTGAGAAAAAAAGATGAGGAAAAATAAGGAACGTACATCCTTTTGCGAAGTTTTGATGTTGTATTACTTCTTATTTTTGGAATAAAATTAAATTTCATGTCTTTTGTTCCTTTACTAACTCGTGTTAATATTTTTTTCTATTTTCTAAAATGTATTTGTTGCTAGTATTATGCTCTTCACTTGTCATGTAATATGATCTGGTGAATCAGAAATCCTGCAGCACTAGAAGTATGCTCTTCACTTGCACATCTGCAAACTAGTGAATCAAAAACTAGTTACATTTTTAGAGTACTGATTTGCCATGTTTCTTTTTTATTAATAGGTATCACTCTGCTTATGAGACCCACAGGTCGAAATGCGTTCAAATTTTTGATGTTGTATTACTTCTTTTTGGAATAAAATTCAATTTTGTGTCTTTTGTTCCTTTTCTAACTTGTGTTAATATTTTTTTGTTTTCTAAAATGTATTTGTTGTTGGTATTATGCTCTTCACTTGTCGTGTAATGTGATATGGTGAATCAAAAATCCTACATCACTAGGAGTATGCTCTTCACTTACGTATTTACGATCTGGTGAATCAAAAACTAGTTTATGTTTTTAGAGTACTCCTTCGCCATGTTTTTTTTTTATTAAGGACAAAGGACATACAAGAGAAGAAATATATCCCTTAATATGGGGAAAGTAAAAATAATGAAAAAATTCAAGGTCAAGGAATATAAGAGAAAGGAGGAGAAGAAAACATGATAAAATGCAATTATGGAAATGCATGGATATGGGCCCTAGGTTGGGTATTCGCTAGGAGTTAGAGATCTAGTATGAGTACAATGCATGTAATCTAAGACCTAACTAGGTTCCATAACTTGTCATCATCACAAAGTTCCCCAAAATCTATATGATCTAGCAGTCATGAAAATATGATCAAGTAATAATGTAACTATATGACAAGCAAAATGCAAATAAAATGTTAGGCAAACACGTAAAATATGACAAGAAATTATGTGGTATGGGCAAGAAAACAAAATACAATATGAAAACTAATCTAAATATAAAATGAGAAAATAAAAATGCAAAGTCATGCATAACATATTTTTAGATGCATTATGTTCATTGGTTCTTTAAGTTCTTTTCCATCTAAAGAAGCTAAATAATAGGATCTTGAGACAAACTTGGTTGTTATGACAAAGGATCATAGCCAATTGGGTTGAAACTTACCTTTAATATTTTAAAAAGTATTGGTATTTTTTTTATTCTCCTTGAGGATAAGGTCCCTGTATCGCTCCAAATTTTTCGCATCCCTACCTTCAGGCTATTGGATCCGCGCCCGAAAGGAGGATGGGAAAAGGATGGTGCGGTACCTCGGACGAGAGGACTTCACGAAGGTCCCGCCTCTCAAGGGAGGTGTATTTTGGTGATTTTTCGACGGATGGTGGGTTCACCAGGAAACATTTGGCGGCAGTTTCCACGCCTAGGTTTTGGAATGTGTTTAGATGAGTTCGTTTTATCCTTTAAGCATTCATCCTAGGTTTGGCCGAATGAATCTAACTTAATCTATATGAAAATGCAACTTTCAATGAATACAGAAAACAGATTTTGAAAGCAAAAAACAGAGAATTTACAGGAGGAAAATGGGGAATACCTGATCCGGATGTCTGAAGAAGATTCTGGCGGTTGATGCAGTCTGGATCGTCTGGAATTCTACAGAATCGCCTGCAATCAGACGAGATCGTCTGAGATCTGACGAATTCGTCAGAAACCTGCAAAACAGAGAATAGATGCAAAATGCAAGAACTCCTACTGTGCAAACAGAGGCAAAATATGCCAAATAATAAACTGAATACTGAACAAAGTTTAAAAACAGAAATAAAAGTAAATTGTTGTACTTTAATGGCAGATTGTGAGCTTAACATGCAATCTAGACTAGATGGGTGAACTCCAGATGCAAAATAGGATAAAAACTAAATAGATTATCTAATTTGTAAAACAAAATAACTGAGGCAAAGTTAAGAAAAGCAAACTCCAAGCACTGATTGCCTCGATGTGGACTGCGATCGAGATCGTCTCGCATCGGTACGAAATCATCTCGAATTTGACAGGATCGTCTCCGATCTTGACGAGGTTCAGTCGACGGCGATGGGTGCTGGCTCCGGTTGAAAATCGGTGGTGTACCTGCATAAAAACTGCTATAGGACTAGTGCAAAAATAAGATTAAGGTGTTTTAGTGCGGAGGGATTCAACTTGCAGATAAAATTCAGCCCAGGGGTTGGGGAGGGAATGTCCTAGAGTTTAAATAGGCATAGGGGAGAGTTGTTGGGAGGTTGGAGATCTTCCCAATTTGGGAGATCTCCAACGGGGGAGGGTCCCAACGGCGCAGACACGCTTCTGCCCGGATTGGAGACCCGTTGGAACGGATTCCAACTATGCAAATTCAGTTTTGCGACAAAATCGTCCTGGACGTTCTAGTCCGGACGAAATCGTCAAATCTGGGGCGATATCGTCTGATCGGCGACGATATCGTCCAACGGTCAAAACAACCTCTAAAAATGGCGCGAAAAAAGGGGAAACGGGTTTCTCGACGGTTAACGGGCGGTTTGGGAGGTTAAATTTGAATTTAAATTTATTTACTAAGGTGAATGTAATTATTCCAATTTGACTGCGCCAATTTTAGGGTGCTACATTTTGCCCCCTCTTTAGCGAATTTTCCGAAGAAAATGCGTTAAAGAAGAGTTCTTCTCGATCTACGAGAAAGCAAAAATTATTCCCATTTTTAGGTGACGATTCTTGGTCGAATCGTACGACAGCTTACTATGGTGCCCCCTCCGTGTTTTTACCCAAATCGAACGTTTGAGGTAAAAACGCGGAAAAGCAAAAAAAATTATTGTTGAATAAAATTAAGAAAAATAGGGTAAAACCCTAATTCATTGTTACTGTTCATTTTATTGTTTTAGAGCTCTGGAGCAAAAAATGGTTGAGACAGTGCACAGATCTGCAGAGGTCCGACGCGGTCTACGGGTAAGGGTCTAAACTCAATTTAGATTGATTTAAGTTGCTTTTACATGCTTTCTAGATGAATTTTTAAGTGAATTTGGAGCATCGCGGCCGTTTTTGGCCGTCGACGTCGTCGGGACGAAATCGTCCCGATTTCGACGAAATCGTCTCAATTTCGGCAATTTCGCCCGAGGGCGAAATCGTCGAAAAGGGGACGATTTCGTCAAATTAGAGACGATTTCGAACTACGAAATCGGAGACGATCGTGCTCAAATTTGGGACGATATCGTCCAATAGTGGGCGATATCATCAATTGCAAAAAATTGATCTTTAAGTTGCATTATTAATTACTGGAATTTATTGATTAATTATTGTTTGTTGTTTTGTTGTTTTATGTTTGCAGAGAGGATTACTAAAAAGTAGAGAGTGGAAGTACGACGGATTGAGAGACGACTTGGCCGCTCTCACCCAGGCAGAGCGGGATCTGCTGGCACAGGCCGGATTGCAGCATGTGGCAGAGATGCCGCAGGTTTCCACAGACATGGGGCTACTGACAGCCCTAGCAGAGAGATGGTATCCGGGGTCTTCCTATTTTTGGTTACCGACAGGGGAGATGACTCCCACACTGGAGGATGTATGGAGGATTTTGAGAATCCCCATACAAGGACGGATGATCACACCGATGGCCAATCAGGGCCACGCGATGGGACGGCTGTGTGGTGACCCGAGCTTCGCCCTGGAGAAGGGCGGAGTTAATATCGAGGCACTACGCCAGATGCCTGGGGCATCGAGACTCACACGGGTTCTGGCTGGGGTAGTTGGTGGACTTCTGCTGTGCCACCAGAGCGGGTGCAGGGTGCCGTGGATGCTTGCAGATGTGATCTGCGACATGCGGGACCACGGCTACAGGTTCTCATGGGGCAGCTTTGTACTATGCCGGCTGTACAGGATCCTTTACGGGGTCGTGTACAAGGGCGGGCGATGTCTGGTGATGACATCGCTACTACAGGTTTGGTGCTGGGAGCACATTGCGGTGCGGAGGCCGGTAGGGCTTCCACTGACAGGGATAGACGGGGAGAGGCCCCGAGTCTTCTACTGGTGGCTCCGAAGAGGATCACAGACGACGGATAGACCTTTCGATGTCCCGGAGACTACTGGATGATTTTGTCCCAGACCAGATCACCCGGAGGCCATGGAGGCAGCATCCAGGGTGGGCAGAGGACGGACAGGAGCTGGCTCGCATCAGGCGAGTCTGTTGGCTGAGGATGGAGAGGGGAGAGGTGGAGCTCCACCGCTACGACCGAGTTTTGTGACAGTTCGGTCTACAGTAGGGGATCCCATCTCTCAGGGATTATGAGTTTTCTCGGACCGTCCGGGATAACACCACTGTTAGCGGGGCTCCAGACATGCAGCGATTCTGGAGCCAGGACTCAGATGATGCCCCCATTCAGCCAGTGGATGGGGACGATGCAGGAGTAGCCGATGGCTACGATGCCTGGTATGCAGGCATCCGCCCTCCTCGGATGATGAGGGCACAGGGCCCGATCCACGCAGTCGTGCGTCGGATAGGGAGGCGGTGCCAGGCGATGATAGAGGCAGCCCAGGGTCACGGCGGGAGAGATCAGAGGAGGCCACAGGCACAGGAGCGGCCGCGACAGAGAGAGAGGGAGAGGAGGGAGGCGAGACCCCCATCTCCACGAGAGGCCACCATCGCCCGATAAGGGCAAGGGCATGGATATAGGAGAGAGTAGCGAGATGGCTACTCTCCGGGCAGAGAGAGATCGTCTGCAGACTCAGGTGCAGACACTACAGGATGCGGCCGCACAACACCAGGCTGAGGTGTCGCAGCTGCGAGACGAGAATGCACGTCTCAGGGCACGGGGTGGAGGGGTGAGCACTCAGGAGCTGCTATGGTCGGTTTCTCAGACCGCATTCTATCAGGCTCTATACTACCAGGCGGTGTCGGAGGGCCAGAGGGTACAGCTATCGGCTGCCATAGCAGATCCGATCAGGACAGGGTCATCGAGGAGCTCATCCCGATCGACGACGAGGACTCGCAGTACCACACATACTGCGATGGGACCACCTCGTCCTCCGCAGGGCGGGGGAGGAGATGAGGTTGAGAGCTCTAGGGGCTCTCGAGACACTGCTCGGAGGACACTTGATTGAGTATGCCAAGATATCGATTGTGGCATACCAATCTATCTGATATGATGTACATATATATTTTTGAGATATATATATATAGATGAGATATTTTTGGTCATATGACTTATGTTATGAGTATATTGATGATGCTTTGATTAATTGATTTTGATAATGCTTGTAATTATGTCGTTGGAAAAGAATTTATACCTTTTGATGTCATGCTGTAATATTGATGAAATAATCTGATGTAACAAATTGTTTGTTTGTGATGCAATGATTTGATAAAACAAAAGGGGACTTTTAACAATAATTTCAAAGGACATTGTCGCTATTATAGACCATTTCATGGAGTCGCTGCTCACTCGGTCGTCAAGCTAATCCCATTTATAGAAATATTGTGAAAAGTGAAAGAGTGCTTAAGAGACTGTCTTAAGACTTTGTTGTGATGATGCAAATGATGATGATGATGATGGTTTGTTTTCAGATTTCCATAAAAATATTATGCATGAAATATTTGTAAAAAATGATTTTTGCTAGGCATAAATTCCTAAGTGTGATAAAATTGTTGAATAATTCCTTAGGAATTATACCGTCATTGCAAAAGGTTGACATAATGACATGAAATAATGAAAATGTGCATTCTTTTGAAAAGTAAAATTTGTTGTAAGAAAATGAAGTCATATGGTTTTTATGAGTTTTGATAAATGGGGGAATAAAAATTGTTACAATGGTTTGCGCTAGGCATAGAATATGTAGGTATAGACTTATACCATCATCGCGAAAATCAAAGAAAATAGATAGTTTTATTGCATGATTGATTTTTGATGAACATAAAATATGAAAATGAGGACTTGCGCTAGGCATAAAATTCCAATTTTGGTTTTGAAACTATACCATCGTCGCGAAAGTCGATATGATATATATGATATGTTTTGAAAGAAATTTGTGATTTTTCTATTATATAGTTGTCTTTTAAAAAATAATTGTACTTGATTATTCCAAACAAGTTGCAAAAATAATATTTCAAAGTATTTTGAAGACAAAAATTAGATTTATAGGGAATCCCATGTGCATATGTGAATTCATTTCCAATCTTGATTTATCATAATGATAGACAAAATCTCTCAAATACAAATGTGTGTGCAATTGTATTGTTCATTTACCAGGTTTGAGCAAGATACTATGATACAAGTGATTTGAAGAAACCAAATAAGTGTTCATTAACCATGATGTAGATGCATATAACCATATTAGACTACTATGTAGGTTGGATTATCAAGAGCTAGCTAATCCATAAGCAGACATAGGTCTGTACAAAAGAAGGTCGCTAATGTGACAGACATATCGCCACGCTAGGAGTTACCCAAGGCCAAGCGGGTTGGGCACAAACCACCTGTTATGGGGCTTACCTCACAGTTTTCGAATAATTGAGAATTCCAGGGATTCAAGCTCATCAACCCTTCTTTTCTTTTCAAAGGGTAGGGAAAGGGATTTTATTGCTTTCTTGCTTTCTTTTGAACTTTGTTTCTTTTTCTTTTGTATTTCTTTTGCTTGATAATGCTTGGAATATTGCTGAAATAACATTTTTCTTTTCTCTTTTTTCTTTCTTGAACTTTTTTTTTTTCTTTTTCTGTGCTAGGGATACTTGCTCAGATTAGTTGTAGAGCAAGGGATTTTTATTCTGGGTAGGGGTGAGCTTGTCCTTTTGCCAATTCTCAAAGATTCTAGACCATGTGCATGATAGGATAGCAGGGGAAACTTTTCACCCAAGAAATCGGTTCTACTATGTAGCAAAACATGGAAATTACAAATATAATCATTTTATTGTGAAAAGATGTGCTTGGTTTAAGTAAATAACAAGATCAATTCTCTATGCTCAAACTTTATTTAATTTGAATTTTGTGAACTTTGATATAAGAGAGATTAGTAATCATGCCAGATAAAAGCAAGATATTTATTTTTTTGTGAGTGTGCAAGTGAGGGATGCCAAATAAATGCTAATTGTATCCAAAATAAGTTGAAACATATAATCGCAATAATTGTAAGAAAATATATATACATGATTTTTTTAGAAGTTGGGAGAATGTTGACTCTCTCTTTCTTCTGTATATTGTTTTGGTTTCGAAAGAGTCAAGCATATAGTTGTTTTTAGATTTTTATTTAGATTTTTGTTTTTGAGCAAAAGGAACTTAACTGGTGCTTTAAATAAATACAATAGATAGTTTTTTGAAGAGTTTTGGATGATTATAAATGTTTTTGATGTTTTTGAATTTTTTTTTTATAAATTGAAAGAAATATAAGAGAGTAACTTTGAACAAATATATACATGGATGAAATGACCAAATTTATGCATAGTAACGTTTGAGATGTAAAATATTCATGGGTTCTTTAAGTTCTTTACCATCTAAGGTAGATAATTTATATGCTCCCGATTCAAATTTTGCAGTAATGATGTATGGTCCGAGCCAGTTGGGCTCAAATTTACCTTTAAGTTCTTTGGTTGCATTTGTATTTTTTTGATTTTCTTTCAGAACAAGGTCGCCAATCTCAAAGGATCGATGACGAACTTTCTTAGCATATGCTCTTTTAAGCTTGTTTTGGTATGCACGGAGATGCTCCAAAGCATTGATGCATTTTTCATCTAGGAGTTCCAGCTGACTGAGTCTGCCAGCATGATATTCATCTCCTACTTCGGTATCTTGAAGTAGCAGAGCCAAAGAAGGAACTTCCAATTCAAATGGAAAAACTGCTTCTGCACCATATACCAAAACAAATGGTGAAGTGCCCGTGGGGGTTCGAACACTAGTTCGATAAGCCCACAAGGCTGGATATAACTGAATATGCCAGTCACGGCCAGTTTTATTGACCAATATTTTGAGAATTTTGATTAAAGTTTTGTTAGAAGCTTCTGCTTGACCATTACCCTGAGGATAATAGGGAGTAGACCAGCGGTGTTGAATCTTGTATTTTTGGCATAATTTCTTAACATCTTTATTTTTAAAAGGAGTTCCATTGTCAGAGATGAGATTCGCAGGAATTCCGAACCTGCAAATGATTTGATTAAAAATGAATTTAGAGACCTGTGAACCAGTGCAAGAAGCTAAAGGCATAGCTTCAACCCACTTCGTGAAATACTCAGTGGCGGTTATGATGAACTTGTGCCCATCAGAAGACACAGGATTGATTTTACCAATAATATCCAAGCCCCATTTAGAAAAGGGCCAAGGGGACGAAATAGCCTGTAGCTCTTGTGCAGGCGCATGGACAAGGTCAGCATGTTTTTGACACTTGTCGCAATGGCGCACATACTCATGTGCATCCGTTTCCATGGTAGGCCAAAAGTATCCTATCCGAAGGAGCTTTTTAGCAATGACACTACCACTAAAGTGTCCTCCACAAGATCCATCGTGGGCTTCACTCAAGGCTGATTTAGACTCATCTAAATTTAAACATCTTAATAGGATACCTTCAAAAGATCTCCTATACAAAGTATTGCCAATTATTACAAATCGACTTGCTCGTCGACGTAATAACCGACGCTGGTTTCTATTAGAATTAGTAGGGAAAGTCCCATTTTGGAGGAAATCAAATATGTCTGTATACCAAGGTTCAGGAGTAGTTTCATTGATTAGAAACACATCCAAAGGCTCTAAGCATGACTTATTTGAGGCGGGTTCCTGGAGTCGATGAATAATGATAGTCGCATATTCGTCGTCTAACTCCAAGGGCAAGAGGGATGCAGCGGCGGCCATGGCGTCGGCTGCACGGTTGCTAGTTCGAGGAATGGCTTCCAAAGTAACTTGATCAAACAAGGACATTAGTTGTAAAACATAGGCCTTATATGGGCGAAGTTTATCATCTCTGGTCTGATAAACTTCATTAATTTGGTTTATAACCAATTGGGAATCCCCAAAAACTAAGAGGTTTTTAATTTTTAGCGCTAAAGCGGCTCGTAATCCAAGGATTAGAGCTTCATACTCAGCGAGTATTGTTGGTGCAAGCAAAGGTCGGTTTGAAGGACAGAGGAATAAGATGTTTTTGCGGAGATATTAAAATAATACCCGCACTCAGCCCCACTCATACATCGGGCTCCATCAAAGTATAAGGACCATTGTTCGGGATGGTCTCGCCTCTAATTGAAGGCATTCATCGAGAAACTCGATGATGAGAGGATGAGTAGACTCTAAGGGTGCAGCAGACTAATTGATCTGCTATGATTTGACCCTTAACAGACTTTTGTCCTATGAATGTGAGATCAAACTCGCTTAGAGCAAGAACCCACTTGGCTGTGCGACCCGATAAATAAGGGCGACTCATAAGATATCTTAAAGGATCATATTTGGCAATGACATACGTTTTTTGGCTAAGCATGTAATGTCGTAATTTTTGCGTAGCAAACACGACTGCTAGACATAACTTCTCTAACGCTGTATAGCGGGTTTCATAACTGACGAAAGTTTGGCTAATGTAATAATTAGCACGTTCTCGCTTTTCATCATCAAGTTGAGCTAACATAGCTCCTAAGGCAGAATCTGAAGCGAAAATATATAGAAGAAATGGGCGATCAGATTTAGGCGGTGAAAGCACCGGAGGGTTAAGGAGGTATTGTTTGAGAAGTTCAAAAGCTTCTCTACATTCTGTGTCCCAATTAAAGGGGACGTCCTTCTTAAGGAGCTTAAGAAAGGGACCAGTTTTGTCCGCCAGCTTATCAATGAAGCGACGGATAGCTTGAAGTTTACCTTGTAAACTTCGTAGTTCAGATATATTAGTGGGGGCGGGCATATCTGTGATAGCCGCAATTTTGAGAGGGTCAATTTCGATACCACGTAAAGAAACTAAAACCCCTAATAGTTTGCCGGATTTAACTCCGAATATGCATTTTGTTGGATTTAATCGAATGAGATATTCTCGTAATCGATTAAAAACTTTTCTTAAATCATCTAAATGATTATTTTCAATAAGAGAGCGAGCTATAATATCATCTACATAATCATGTAAGATATCATGCATCATATCATGAAAAATGTAGGTCATAGCCCGTTGATAAGTTGCACCGGCGTTCTTTAAGCCAAATGGCATCACTTTCCAACAAAAGGTACCCCAGGGGGTAATAAAGGCTGTTTTAGCCTGGTCTTCAGGAGCTATCCTAATCTGATTATAACCGGAGAATCCGTCCATTAAGGACATCATCCCACTTTCGACAGTAAAGTCAATGATTTGATCCATATTTGGAAGAGGAAAGTCATCTTTAGGGCATGCAGCGTTAATATCTCTAAAATCGGTGCAAACCCTAACTTTGGTAGCTTCTTTCTTAGTGACTGGAACTACATTTGAGATCCATTCAGCATAATCAATAGCTTGTATGAAGATAACATTCGGGAGTTTTTCTAATTCCCCTTTGACTAGCAGAGCCACTTTGGGATGCATTTTCTTGAGTTTTTGTTTAACCGGTTTAGCATCCGGATGGACCACTAGATGATGCATGACTACAGAAGGGTCTAGACCTGGCATATCTTCATATGTCCAAGCGAAGACATCTTCGTACTCTTTAAGGAATGCAATGTATTGTTCTTGTTTGTCTTGACTTAGTTCTGCTCCAATATTGATTATGTGAGGATTGTCCTCAGTTCCAATATTAATTTTAATGACATTTTCTACCTCCATGTGTAGATCTCTTTCAAAATTAGGTGGGGCGGGTGAAACACCCAACTCTTGTAATTCTTGTAAAGTTAATTTAGATAAGTCATCTTGAGGATTAGTGGTCTCAAGCTGAGCTATGGTTGGTATAGAACCATCAAAATAGAATCCATTGTGCAACATCTCTTCAACAGAGACATCATGGAAGATATCTCCTTCCAATTCTTCATCGGGGTCAACAATCATTTCAGGGTAGGCTATGGATAGCATGTTGCATGAAAATGACTGATTTTTAAGAGGCAAATCAACATGCCTATCCAAATAATCTTGATAGCATATGAGGTGATCATCATCCTCAAAAGGAAAGGGTTGTCCCTTACTAGGAAATAGGCCCACACCACAGTGGGCAGGCCACGGTTCTACCTCGAAAGGCTCTTTCATGCCATTTTGGAAAGGTCCTAAGCCTTTCCCTTTATATCCCATTTTAAGCATCATGGGTTTAGCTTTAATATAATCATTGGTAAAATAACACCGAGCATATCCCTCATGATGAGTTTTGATATTCCGAGGGATTCTTCCCTGCTCATATCCTTTATAAATGAAGGCACAACTCCCGACTTGGTAAGTACTTCCCATAGGTTGTGGGAGGCCCAAAGTACGAGGAGAGGGCGGTAATTTATTTAAAAGGTTTGAATCTTGCATGAAAGCATTCATTTTTTCTGATATTAAGGTTGTAGATAAATCTGGTAAAAGTTCATCAGAAAGGGCATAAGATGTAGAAGGTTTATTACTTATGTCTTGAGGTGTGGAAGGTATGATGGATGTGTCTAAAGGTTTTGAATTTATAGGAATAATAGTTGAAGGATTAGTTGTAGATTTGAGATCCTTTTGAGATTCTAAAATTTGTTTAGAAGGTTGTTGGTCTATATAGGAAGATGAAGTTAATGGAGGAGGAATAGATGAAGTTATGGGTTTATGTTTCACAGTTTTAGATGAAAAAGAAGAACTAGAATGTGTGGATGACAGAGCAGGGCAAAATTGCACTCCAACGGGTTCTGCCAAAGCACACATATCAAAAGGTCTAGGGTCACCATGAATAGTGACCAACTGATTTTTAAACTCAAATTTTACACATTGGTGTAAAGTTGACGGGACTGCTCGCATGGCGTTAATCCAAGGGCGACCCAAAAGTATATTGTACGATGCTGGGCAATGTACAATAAACACGGTTGTTTCTAGGGTTCTAGGGCCAACTTGCAATGGGAGGGTAATGACTCCACACGTTTCTTGTGTTTCGTCATTAAAAGCTTTGATAATCATATCAGTTTTCTTCATTTCATCACTTCTAAAACCAAATCGTTGGTAGAAGTCAAAGGTGCAAATGTTTAGAGATGAGCCATTATCAATCAGGACTCGTTTGATAGCTACATCTCCAATTAGAGCAAGTAATGTACAAGGGATTATCCTTGTGTAAACTGTGTTGTGGGATATCTTTATCCCGAAAGTCAATACAATCAATCTCTCGAGTGATGATAGTATTGGCCATAGCTTCAGGTTGAATGTTTTGAGGTACCATCATTTGGCTCAATGTAAGCATCAACTCATCCCTATGTGTGGGAGAGGATCTTAATAAATCCAAGAGGGAAATTCTGGCCGTGGTATTAGACAATTGTTCATTAATGTTGTAAGGGGGTTTAGGTTGAACAATAGGAGCATGATTCCCTTTATTTGGGTTTTTCAAAATGAATGGAGCTGATCCATCGTTCTGGTTTGGTTCTTGTTGGGAGTTTTGAGCTTGTTGTCGAGTAACGACTCCGATGGTACCTACAATGTTATAGTGACGACGTTGAAACGGTCTCGGTTGAGAATTTATGGCTTGTTCATAGGGAAGGACTACATTAGAAGAAGGTCGAGTAGTGACTCTTCTAGGAAATGGTTCTTCTGGAACATTAGCATCTGTGACAGGTTGAATAGGATCTGATTCATTTTCAGAACTATTCGATTGAATAGTGTCTACTTCACTTTCACTATCTGATTCTATATCACTAGAATCAGAAGTTTGAAAATTATGTAAGGGCCTGGTTGTAACCAGGGATAAGGTTGTGTCAAATTTTTGAGAATCCTGAACAGGTAATTGTCCGCTAATGGTTCCTACATATCGAGTAGGAGGGGGAACATTATGATGTTCGATTTGATTGGCTACCTCTTTACCATGTCTTGGTAAAGGGTGTTGAAATATGTCTAAAGTTTGATTGGCATTCTGATTTTGATTTTGGGGAACAGTCTTTTGGGCATTATTAGGAGGGTTTTGTTTGGGTTGGAAGGCTTGCACTTCCATTTCATTATTGTCAATCAAATCTTGTATTTTATGTTTCAATCTCTTACAAGCGTTGGTAGAATGTCCAGGTCCTCTATGAAAGTCACAGTGCAAATCAGCTCTATATCCGGGTATACTTGGGTCAGGTTCCCGGATAGTTGGTAATTGGATTAAACCTCTTTCAAGCAATTGAGGTAAAATGGTTGACAAGGGTTGGTTTAATCTAGTGAATTCTCGAGGAGGCTTGTCAGGAGGTTTCAATATGAATTTTTTTGTTGTCTTTGTTGCATTGACATTAGCAACATTTTTGTTGTTAGTGACTCCATCACCAACAACCTGTTTGTTTTTATATTGATTTCTAGATGTTTTCTCATCATCCTTCTTCCTAAGTTGGCTTCTCCTAATGAGGGCATCTTCTACTCTTCGAGCTAAGTCTATAGCTTGATCGAAGGTAGTTAAAGTAGCTGTTGATAGCTCATAAGAAAGTTGTTCTTGTAAATTATTGATGAAAATGTCTAGCATTTCCCTATAGGGTAGCACAAAGTGTAGTTTTCCTGTCAATTGTCTCCATCTAGCCAAGAAATCAGCAAAACATTCATCTTTATCTTGTTTTAAATTGTATAGGTCTTTAATAGTTACATGTCTCTCGATGTAGGCACTAAATTGATGAACAAATGATTCAGCTTTTTCTTCAAAGTTTCTTAAGGAGTGAGTGGGCAATTGATAGTACCACTCTAATGCCATTCCACCTAAACTTTTGGGGAACATTTTTAGTAATAGCAAGTCGTCATGCGAAATGTCGTGACATGCTATCCTAAACATGCGAAGATGTTCTATGGGATCTTCGGTTCCTTTATATATAGGCAGGACGGGCATGGGAAAATGTTTAGGGTATGGTTGAGCTACCACTATGGGATCCAATGGTTGGCTACAAATCTCTCGATAATTGTACGAGGGACGGTAGGGATCTATCTTGGTCCATACGTGAAGCCAATTGTTTCACCATAGCTTCCAGATTACTAGTTTGCCCCCCATATTGATTCGGTAGGGCATTGACATGAGTTTTATGAGCATAGGATGGAGGAACATGTAGATTAGATGCCATGTTACTATTGTGTAAAACATTAGTAGGAAAAATGTTATGGAGGAATTTTGAAGTTGGATTATGTTGTGTTCCAGATTGTTGAAAATTTGTATTTGGCTTTGTTTTAGATTTTTGTTTATTTAAAGCATTTTGCTCAATAGTTTGGCGGAACAAAGTAGTGAAGGGAATTTTCTTTTGTGCAGGAGTGGTTTTAGGTTGAGTAACAAGTTCCTTAGGAGGTTGGGTAACCTGTTGTTTTGACATGGCTTGGGCTATAGTGACCATATCCGTATTGGATGGTCCACCCTTATCACTCTCTTGATCAACAAAAGATAAAGGATTAGTGTGTATATCAAGCGCCCGTTCTATAGCTGCTTGAGCGTCACTAACTTCCCCTCTATCAATACGGATTGCTACATTAAGGATGTCGATATTCTGATTGAGAAATTTTTGAAAATGTTCTGCGTTGTCAAAAGCGATGGCTCCATTGGGAGCTATTCTAGGGGATGAGGATTCATTCTCTTTAACATTTCCTTCTTGTTCCTTATCTTCACCTAAGTCTTCATCCGATTGACCTAGAGTTTCTCCTTCCGGATTTGTATCTCCAAGAAGGACATTTGGGTTTTCAGTTGTATCTTGCAACCAATCTTCTCCTTCCCCTAAAGTTTCTTTACCATTCCTAAGTCTAGTCATGGTGCTAAGTTTTGATTTCAGCAAATATATATATATATATATATATATATATATATGCAACAAATTAAAAGGTATATATTTATATATACCTAATGCAATATTTGAAATGAAATGTTTAAGTTTTTACTATGTTGTTTTTGATTTTTTTCTTTTTTAGTTTTTCTTTGAAACAATATAATAAAGACAACAAATGAAACAATAAATGCACGCAATAATAATAAAACTGAAAGTAAATGAACTAATCTTCTATGAATAACTTATGAATATCATTAATAGGTTCAAGTTGTTCAGGAGTCATGAAATGTTCTTCTTCAAATTGAAAGTTTTCTTTTAAGAATTTGATGAAAAGGGCTATGGAAATACCATGTATTTCAGATTCTGGTTTATAATAATAATTCTCACGACAATATTCACGATACCACATAGCTCTAGGAATTTTGTTCCATCTTCTTCTAATCATAAGATCGGTTTCTAAGGAACCTATATGATCTAAAAATGGGAGTACCACAATTCTGTCATTGAGATATTCCTCGAAAGCTAAGAATTTTGAAGATACAAGGGCTTTCCTATAAGCTAACCATCTATGGCAAGCTCTCTGAAGTTCATGATAGAAAACTAATTGGTGAGGATCCAGGATTCTATCCAAGACTAGCCTCTTAATCTGTTTAAGTTGTGTGGACCTAGATGAAATAAGCCTAAGTCTCCTATCAAGTTCGTTCCACAAGGATTGATTTCTACTTGTTTCAGGGATATTAAGGACAGAATTAACTTCTATAGCTGCCAATTGGTTTTCTACGTTTATAGTAACTGCTAACCTCTTTTTAGGAGCTACCATCTAAACATGATTTTGAACCTTAAATGTTTTAAAATGCATCTAAGTTTTAGTTGTTCTAATTTTTTGTTTGTTTTTGTTTTTGGTTTTCAAAAGGTTATGATGCATTCACGTCGGGTTCACCAAAATGTATCGCTCCAAATTTTTCGCATCCCTACCTTCAGGCTATTGGATCCGCGCCCGGAAGGAGGATGGGAAAAGGATGGTGCGGTACCTCGGACGAGAGGACTTCACGAAGGTCCCGCCTCTCAAGGGAGGTGTATTTTGGTGATTTTTCGACGGATGGTGGGTTCACCAGGAAACATTTGGCGGCAGTTTCCACGCCTAGGTTTTGGAATGTGTTTAGATGAGTTCGTTTTATCCTTTAAGCATTCATCCTAGGTTTGGCCGAATGAATCTAACTTAATCTATATGAAAATGCAACTTTCAATGAATACAGAAAATAGATTTTGAAAGCAAAAAACAGAGAATTTACAGGAGGAAAATGGGGAATACCTGATCCGGATGTCTGAAGAAGATTCTGGCGGTTGATGCAGTCTGGATCGTCTGGAATTCTATAGAATCGCCTGCAATCAGACGAGATCGTCTGAGATCTGACGAATTCGTCAGAAACCTGCAAAACAGAGAATAGATGCAAAATGCAAGAACTCCTATTGTGCAAACAGAGGCAAAATATGCCAAATAATAAACTGAATACTGAACAAAGTTTAAAAATAGAAATAAAAGTAAATTGTTGTACTTTAATGGCAGATTGTGAGCTTAACATGCAATCTAGACTAGATGGGTGAACTCCAGATGCAAAATAGGATAAAAACTAAATAGATTATCTAATTTGTAAAACAAAATAACTGAGGCAAAGTTAAGAAAAGCAAACTCCAGGCACTGATTGCCTCGATGTGGACTGCAGTCGAGATCGTCTCGCATCAGTACGAAATCGTCTCGAATTTGACAAGATCGCCTCCGATCTTGACAGGTTCGTCGACGGCGATGGGTGCTGGCTCCGGTTGAAAATCAGTGGTGTACCTGCATAAAAACTGCTATAGGACTAGTGCAAAAATAAGATTAAGGTGTTTTAGTGCAGAGGGATTCAACTTGCAGATAAAATTCAGCCAGGGGTTGGGGAGGGAATGTCCTAGAGTTTAAATAGGCTTAGGGGAGAGTTGTTGGGAGGTTGGAGATCTTCCCAATTTGGGAGATCTCCAACGGGGGAGGGTCCCAACGGTGCAGACACGCTTCTGCCCGGATTGGAGACCCGTTGGAACGGATTCCAACTATGCAAATTCAGTTTTGCGACAAAATCGTCTGGACGTTCTAGTCCAGACGAAATCGTCAAATCTGGGGCGATATCGTCTGATCGGCGACGATATCGTCCAACGGTCAAAACAACCTCTAAAAATGGCGCGAAAAAAGGGGAAACGGGTTTCTCGACGGTTAACGGGCGGTTTGGGAGGTTAAATTTGAATTTAAATTTATTTACTAAGGTGAATGTAATTATTCCAATTTGATTGCGCCAATTTTAGGGTGCTACAGTCCCCAACCTCAAAAAAATAATATGAACTCTCTTGGAATAAGATCACTTGAGTCTATTTTGATAGGCTCACAAATGATCTAAAATATGAATGCACTTTTCATCCAATAGCTCCAATTGGTTCAAATGATTGAAGTGATATTCATCATCGATCAAGGCATATTGTAGCAAGATGCACAATGAATTAACCTCTATATCAAATGGAAAAACCACCTCGGAACCATATACAAAGACTTATGGAGAGGCACCTATAGGATTTTACACACTTGTGTGATAGGCCCACAATGTAGGATAAAGTTGGATATGCTAGTCATGACCAATCTTACTAACCAACTTCTTGAGGATCTTGATCAAAAATTTATTGGATTCTTTGGCTTTATCATTACCCTAGAGGTAATACAGAGTTTACCACCTATGTTGAATCTTGTACTTAGCACAAATATTATGAACATCATTTTTATTGAAAGTAATGTCATTATCAAAAATAATAATCAAGGGAATATTGAACCTACAAAGGATCTAGTTGAATATGAACTTGAAGACTTGAGCTCCAATCATCATGAGTAGGGGTATGGATTTGACACATTTAGTGAAGTAATCTATTGCTATAATGATAAACTTGTGACCATAAAATGATGTTAGGTTAATATTCCCTATAATATCAAATCCCCACATGGAAAATGGCCAAGGAGAAGAAATGACCTGAAGGTTTTGAGAAGGATCATGAACAAGGTTGTCATAGCGTTGACACTTATCATAGCATAAAAAATGATCACATGCATATTTCTCCATGGAATGCCAATAGTACCCCATCTACAAGAGCTTCTTGGAAATTCCATTACTACTAAAATGTCCTCCACATGATCCTTCATGAGCCTCACTAAGAGCTACTTGGGATTCATCAAGTTTAAGGAATTACAACAGGATGCCTTCAAAAAATGTTTATATAAAGTATTTCCAATTATAATGAATTGATATGCTCTTTTCATAAAAGTTTACACTAATTATGAACTAAAACATTAGGAATCAAACCATACTTAATGAAATTAAAGATGTCGTTATACCATGGCTTAGATGGGAAATCTCTTATGGTTAAAAATCTAATAGAACAAGACTATAACAAAGGTATGTATGCTCCTAGAGTTATCTAATGATAATTGATGTTTAATCATCTTAAAAATCCAAGGGAAATAAGGATACAGTAGTAGTCATGGTATCTGCATGGTGGTTGGAGTATCTAGGGATATACTCTATGGTTACTCGATCAAACATGAACAAAATCTTGGTGATAATCTCTTTGTAAGGTTTTAGCTTATCATCATGAGTCTGATAAACATCATTAATCTTATTGACCACAAGTTAAGAGTAACCAAATACTAAAATGAATCTAATATTCAAGGCTAAGGTTTCTCTAAGACCAAGGATCAAGACCTTATACTCTATATTACTATTCATGCAAGAGAAACAAAGCTTCAAGGAAAGGAGAATAAGTTTTTTTTGTGGATTAACTAGAACAATTCCAACTCTAGCACATTTAAAGCATCGAGCTCCATCCAAAAATAAAGTCTAAGACTCTAGATATTTGTCTTATACACTAGGGCACTCATAAATAAACTTGATGACTAAGGGATATACTAATTATAAGGGAGCAGAGGCTAGCTAATCAGTAATTACCTAACCCTTGATAGTCTTCTAATCTATGAAGGTTAGGTTGAAATCACTAAGGTCTAAAACCCATTTAACGACTTGACTTGAAAGGTGGTGCTTAGACATTAAGTAGCATACAATATCAAACTTTGCAACAACTAATGTATTATGGTTGAGAATGCAGTGTCTTAAATTTTGGAAAGTAAATAATACAACAATTTAAAGCTTATTTAAAGGGGTATACCGGGTTTTATAGCTAATCAAAATTCTATTGATATAATATATAGCTCACTCTTTATTCTGATGATTGCGTTGAGCCAACAAATCTCCCAAAGCATAAGTGATGGCTGATATGTAAATAATCTAATGCTTATCTAGTCTAGGAGGAACTAAGATAGGTAAGGAAGTGAGATACCTTTTGAGTTTATCAAAAATTTGTTGATATTCGAAATTCCATTAGAACATGACATATTTCTTAAAAAACTTAAGAAAGGGCTAACACTTATTGGCTAACTGAGCTATGAACTAATGAATAGCTTTAATTCTACCTTGCAAGCTAAATAACATGATTAGGGTATAGGGATGAGGCATACCAGTGATAGTCACTATCTCAGAGAGGTGCACTTCAATACCTCACATAGACATGATGAAAGCTAACAACTTGCCAAATGTGACTCCAAACACACACTTGGAGGGCTTAATATGAATCCTAAACTACCTAATCCTTTTAAATATTCATATTATATCATGAACATGATATTTTATACGTATGGAATGCCCTAGAAGATCATCCACATAATCCTCTAGAATAGCATAACCTTGTTGGTCCCTGTATAGCTAGAGCTATAGGAGTAGCCTAAGAATTTGAGGGGTATCCCCTCACCATCTTGAGTAGGTCTTGCTCTATAGTCCTAAATTCAGTCTAGGACTAGATAAGATCCCACTATGCAGTGATCTTATCTATCATTGTGGTGGTGGAGTTAATCTATGCCTGGTGAGTTGCCCTCTCCTCTTGGTACCCCCACAACTATATTTATCTAGCTGTAATTTGAGCTTGGATTGCACCCATATGATCTTTTATAGTAGCAATAAAGGTATCCCTTAGAATCTACACCTAAGTTATTTGTAATTGGGACTTCAAACTTGATACATGGGATCAAAGTTGTGATACCTCATCATTTGGCTCCTCCTTACCCTCCTCATCCCAGACCCCATCCTCTGGTGCATCAACCTAGCTCCATCCATCCTCTATCCTCTATAAAAATCATCACCTATCTGGATCATCACCTACTACCTTTGTAGCCTCCCTATCTCTAGATATGCCGAGGGGATTACCTCCCTACCATAGCATGGGCATCCACCAAGCATCATAGTTTGTTGTAGTCCTAACTTCGACCAACATTGAATCCTAAAAAGTGTCATCCTCATATTCTAGGGAGGTCATCTATGGCTAGGCTAGTTGAGTCTCCACCTTTAGGTGATGGTAGAGGACAAGCTCCTCTGGGATATCCTGATATATCTTGAACTATTTGGATATGCACAAGAAATGGAAGAACTCTCACACCTCGAGATTGTGTTTGATGACCCATATATCATGTCTAACCCACCTCAGGTAGTGGTCTGCCTCCTCCCATGCTATAAAATATAGGTAAGGTTACCAGATAATATGTCTTGTCCATAGTCTTGTAAGCCTATCCATATAGTGCTGGAGATCCCTTACATGAGATCTACTCCAATAGGTCTTGGTATCTCAAGGTCAGGTCTTGGTATCTCAAGGTCAACAAGCTCTATAATCACACCAATCTATAAAGGCAATCCTTTGACATGATCTATGCTAATATGCTCCCATGCCCATATCTATAGTATTAGGTTGCATCCCACTCTTGATTGATCCCACTATGTGATGTGATATAGCTCATCATACGACTGTGTGAGGAGAACACTCCCCAAGAAATAATTAAAGGTTGCATCGTAGTGCTCACTAGTAAGTCCTAAACTCTGGATAGGATGTTCCAAGGGAATCTCACTCCAAAAGTATCTAATAGCACAACATTGATAATGATGTGCATGAGCATAGCCTACCATTGTGTAAAGACCCACACCCGATACTAGCACTTAATGGGTACACCATCAT
Source organism: Wollemia nobilis (assembly GCA_028583015.1). NCBI lineage: Eukaryota > Viridiplantae > Streptophyta > Pinopsida > Araucariales > Araucariaceae > Wollemia > Wollemia nobilis. The sequence goes on from JAQPPZ010007329.1 coordinate 671,695, forward strand.
GATCCATGTCCTCTAGAACCTCATCCAGTCGAGCCCCAAAGATCCTCTAAAATACTGTAGTCTTCTTATTAGTAGGCGAAGAAGTGATGGCCTCTCCATCAATGGGAATCTAGAAGATACGGTAGATATCCTCCAATGTGACAATCATCTCCCCTATTGAAATATGAAAGGTGTTTTTTTGTGCATCCCAACGATGGGCCAAAGTTGTCATGTAGGCCTAATCAGCCTGGATAGAGGGAAGACACAATATATAGTTGAGGCCCATGACCATGAACCAGTCTAAATCTGCATACACCAGCTTGGGTAGGATCTCACGAAGCAAATTTGACTCCCATGCCTTTGCAGTCAAGGTCTAAGAGAAAAAACATTTAAAATAATAAAAACATCAAAAATAATAAAAAATCAACTTCAAAAGGACAAAAAATCCAAAAAACCTCATAAAGTTCAAAAACAATACAAAATGCACCAAAACATGCCAAAAAAACAAAATTTGCACTTGAAAAAAAAAAAATCAATTAAATCAAGTCAAACAAGCAAAAAAATAAAAAACTAAAAAATCTGTCTAATGTTGCTTAGCTACGCTTAGCAGTTGTAGTTGCTTTCACATCCACAGTTGCTATCCGTGGCTAGTGTCAATGGTCAAATTTTTGACTGTTGATGTTTGATCTCAATCGCAACTGATAGTCATGGCCTCCAATTGGCCAATTGGTATCCACGATTGTCACATGTGGCTATGGGAATAACCTCTTTCAAGGTCAATTCCCACCCCAAGCAACCCCAAAATTAAACCCACCCACTAGTCTAACCTAGGCTAATCCTAACTATGGTGAGGTTCATTACCAACAGTTTAATGAGTTTATTAATATCATTTCTTAATTTGGTTTATTTTGTTAAACTAGATAAATTTGAAGGAGGAGGCCAACGATGCTACCTTCACAATATTAGATCTGCCACTGGTGGACACCTCTGGTTGGTCCACCATGAGGGTAGATAAGGTTTCAGCAGTGTTTCGTATCAATAATTTACTCTCACCTCTCAAAGCTTTAAGAAAATTAGCAAACTGGAAATAATGAAAATAAAAATACCAACTTTTTCTTTTAAATTTCTAGCTCAGCCCTCAGCCATGGCTATCAACAATGGGCACAAATTAGGATTTCCCTGGTAGTAGTTGTTAGATGTAGCTAAGGAATTTGCCAAAACTGGCCATGGTTGACAACTGCGACTAGCAGCTAGCAATAAATTCTCAAAAAATCCAACCGTGAGGATCTTTAAAATGCAAAATTAAAAATATTCCATGGTTCAGAAACCTTAAAAATTGCAAAAATAACAAAAAAATCATATAATTCAAAATTCAAATGTACCTCATATTTAGTTATTTACCTTATACACTTGGTGGTTGTAGTGACTTGTGATCCATGCAATATGACAAGATGATTAAATTACCATAAGGACATTTGGGGTAAATTAGTCATCGTTGAATTGTAATGCTTCACTTCAATCCTAAAGAAGGCCATGGCGGTTGGACTACCCCATGGGAATGAGTTGTTCATTTCATTTTTTCTATGATTTTTTTTAGTAGATCATCGAACATAGTGATTCAACACAAGCCTAATTGGAATTGCTATTGATTCTCTAAAAACGCCATTACAACCAGACTGCTCCATTGGATAGAGATGTATAATTACTATTAATGATTGAAATCATGACTGAAGTAGGCTTTGCCATATAACAACATGCAAAAGTCTTAAATCGTCCAAATTATTCATCTTGGTCAACCGAATCATCAATTTATTACTTGTCCTTCCCTCATCGACTCATCGCTTGAGGTGGTAGTTATAATTTCAATAATCATAATCAAATTCAACAAAATATCACTCAATTATGTAAATTATGTTCATATTACAAATCATTTCCAATAACTATCATAAGCTTACCCTTTTCTAGGGAAAAAAGCAAAAATAATAGTTACGCTTGAAGCTCCCCATCTGTCAAAATAATTATAGCACTAACACTACCCAATCATCGCTAGATACATGAAAGTTTTGCAAATTTAAGCCTTCCATCCTGTTGGAAGCAATGATTCTAAGATGTGCATCCTTTTGTAGGACTAGGCATCTAATTTTGATCAGATCAATGAACATAATTCAAGCTAAAACATGGCTTTAGGTGGCCTATTTTTACTCTGGGTTGTGTTTTCCCACAATGCATCCCATAAGGGGCATATGTACACACCTAAAATACATCAAGTTTAGGGGAATACTCACATAGACATCCTTGCAGACCATATAAATGATATTGGACCTTTCCAAGGTAAAGTAGTGGTTCTAACCACTCAATTTAGGTATCTTTGACCCACTCAGTCTTAGCCATGGATGGAATTCATAGCTAAGGTCTCAACTATGGTTGACACCCATGGATAAGGTCCTAACCACAATAAGGAGCTGCGCTAGCTCTGCAACTATCTTGGACTACTAAGCCAAGCCAAAATCAGTTACAATGGCCATGCCAATGGAATTTGGATGCTTTCAAGTTATGAAGCTTTTGGATTCTTCCTCCCAACTACTCCAACCTCCTAATTCCTAATCTTAGATTCTCAAGGAAGCAAGGATGAGGATTTTGGAGGACTATAAGTGTAGACACCTAAAACATGTCATGTTTAGGGGGACTACTCACATGGGTACCTTCATAGGTGATGTGACTAAATCTTGGGACCTTCCAAGTATCAAAAGTGGTTTTTACCCCTTATTCGAGGTATTTTTAGCCCATCCAAGCCTAGTCGCTATGGACCAGAGCGGCTAGATTTTGGCCGCTGCAGCTTAGAGCGACCAAACCTTAGCCGTTGTAGATGACAACTAAAAATTAAATGCATTTTGTCACCCATATAGCCTAATCTCAGGTGGAAGTGGAAGCATGCATGCAATAAGACTAATCAGGGACAAATTTGCATTCCTCCTCATAGCCAATCTACATGAAAGACTCAAGTATGACTTTAGACATCAGTTAACTGCCCCTCAAGGGTAGACAAAAGCTCAAATTCTCATGCTAACATATAGTGCGCATGATGGATTCAGTCTTAGGGTTTGAACGTTGACCTAGGGCTTCAAAAAATTTATAAGGAGTAAACCTAAAAGCACTAGGGGACCTTCTTTTATCAATTGAAGAGACAGAACATCACATATCACATATCAAAATTTTGAACAGGTTGGATCATTGAGGAGAGCTTCTAGAGACTTGGAGAGCTTCCCTTGGAGATCAATTTTTGTAGCGAAGCCCTATCGAATTGGAGAGAAAATCTGAGCATCCTTGAGGAGAAAATAAGTGCTATCCAACTGAGAGGTAATCACCCATGCACATATAGTAATCATTTAACATTAGTAGCAAACTTAAACCCATAGCCTTTGGATCAATAGAGATAGATTTCACCTTAGCAATCGTTGTCCTAGATAGTGGCCCACAACCTAGTCTAGGGTTTTGGTGATAGTTTCTTTTATTATTCTTTCTCTCTATTTTTCATGTCATTAACATAAGCTCTATTTTAGTTATTTGCATTCACAGAACTAGTTTCATTGCATTTATTTTTATTAAGCATATTCATTGCTAAAAGCCTCATCTAAGGAGGCAATCTCAGACATCTAAGTGTATGTTGTTGTTTCATTGATTGCAAGGCTATAGGTTCATCAGATAGATCTATAACATATGAAAGCAAGAGGATCCTTTTAGGAATCAGACCTAGAGAAGAAGGTATATGTAAGCCCTCATACAGTTCCATGTGCATCATCGAGAAGCCTGTAAAGGTGCATCACCCCTTGCTCGGGGATATTTTATACATCTGCTACCCTCTTTGTGTAAAATCATGTATCAAATGAAGGGTATCCCGTAGAGGGATTTCTATGTAACCAGATCTTAGAAATATCAATACAAAACATGCATTCATTTATTTATTTGCACTTCGTCTATGCCTTTATTTTATGCTTTTTCATTTAATGCATGTTAAATGTTAAAGATTCAATAATAATTGTAAATAGAGTGAGTTGATGGTGCACCACTTCCCCGAGGTCACTATAGATGGCGATCACGGTGAGACCCCCACCTAATTTTTATTTTCTGTTACTTTACTGATTCATGTTTTTGTGTGCAGGTTTAAACTCTCTTGTCTACATCGGCCAGAAATCAGCCTCTCATCTACAACGACCAAAAATTAGTCACTTTGGTCTACAATGGCTAGGCATTATATGTGATTCTATGACTACCCAGATTCTCGAAATTTGGATATCCTGCCTAGATTCTCCTGGATGTGACAGGGGCACCCTGCAAGCTAGTTAATACATAAAATAATAAAACGATAGTCAAATCATGTCAGAACAAGTTCAAAATTTAATAGAGGCATTAGGATATCATCAGGGACATATTGCAAAAAAGAAAAGTACGGAAATCATGCACAGATTTCTAATCGCCCTAGGGTGGGACGTTGGGGACTGCAACAAAACTTGCAAAAAGTGACCTTGCAAATGTCCCATCTAGAGGCCTTCAAAACTCCTGCAAACTTGTGGTTAGACTACAAATAGCATTTTGAGATGACCTAGAAGGTCATATTTGGCATATTCTGCCCAGGTCATCCTGTATCCGAAGGCACTCCCTGCAGGTTAGTAGACGCATAAAAATGACATAAACAAGGTCAAATCATGTCAAAAAACAATTAAATTTGGACAGAAGCATAAGTGCATTAGATATAAAATAATGCAAAAATAACAGTAAGGAAACCATGCACAAATTTATAATCGCTCCGGAGTGGGGCGATTAGGACTGTAATAGTTTGGGGGGCGCACGAGGGTGGGACGCCCACCGTTTAGGGCCTAGTTTTGACACCAATCCAAGTGGGATGGGTCCAAAACCTCCTAGGGGGTTGTGTCAATGAGTTTGGGGTGGGATTTTGGCTGAATGCTTGGGTTTTGGATCTGTATTGCATTCCTAGTGTTCACTCGACAACCTCTCTTCCAGAAGAGAGAGATTAGGGATGTAGGAAGCACAAAGAGGAATGGGTGTACAATTTGGTAGCACTTCGTTGCTCCAAATGCTCCAGCTTTGTTCCTTTTTTTGGGGTGAGGAGGCTCAAATTTTTATAGACCTAAGGGTATCCTCTGCATGTGCATGCAAGGGTGCCACTTGGCTCATTATGCATTTTTGGGGGAGAGAATATTCCTCCCTGATTAGGGGCTCCTTGATTGAGGCCTCTTTGATTTGAAATGTTCCCTCACACTCCCATGCCTTGAAGGCAGAGTTAGGTGGTGGATCTGGGCTGCCATTTGTCAAAGTTTGACTTTTTTTCAGTCAAACCTGCTAATCGTCCCACCCTAGAGTGATTTCTGATAATCATCCCGGGGTGGGACGAATAGGATTCTAATTGTCCCAGGGTGGGACTAATAGGGAGCAAAGTGCTTAAAAGATGCAAAACTGGCCTTTGACCTTTCAAAACTGATTAGGGAGTGGTTAGGACCAATTTTTAACCTCTGGAGGCTACCCTAAGGGTTATGTATGCCAATTCAGTCAGTGCTTGTAGTCACTGATGAGTGTCGTTGAGTCTCATCATTTAATCTCAATGATTTATCAATCCGGGGTGGTGTCCAAGGTTGTCTACGATAGAAGGTTAGGGCAGAGTACAATTCAGGCATTCAGATTTCAAGCAATTATTGGTGAAGCAGATTTTGGTTTAGCCTTTTGGTGTCACACTAAACCTAGTCTGAAGAATGGAAACTGAAATAAAGTACAAGAATTGAAAACTAAATCTAAGTTTGCAAGAATTGAAATCTAACTACAATTGCATGAATTGAAATTGCTAAATTGAAATCCTAAGTTACTTTTGCAGAATTGAAATCTAGTTACTCTTGCATAATTGAAATTGCTAAATTGAAATCTAATCTACTTTTGTAGAATTGAAATCTAATCTACTTTTGCAGAATTGAAACTTATTCTAAAACACCTGTCAATGCCCTGCCACAAAAGGTCGTCAAGCTTCATTATAAGAATTGACAGCAAAATGAAATATGCTGAAAATGGAAAGTTGCTAAAATAGAAAGCAGGGAAAACATAAAGGAAAATGCTTAATATAATTTGTCAGCTGACATACACACAAATGTTGTACACAAACATAATAGGAAACATAAATCACACAACACAAAATAAAAACAAGAAAATGAAATCTGGCAAGCAATCTATTAATTCTGCTACAGACAAAATTACAGATTAAAACCTGCCATAAAATCCCTCCTTCTAGATCTGAAAGTGGGCCCATACTTCCTGATCTAGAAGGAGGTGAAAAGCACTCCTTAACTAATTAACACTCAGAACATAAAATGATAAAATACTGCACTTTTATTGATGACAAAACATGCTGAAAACTATTACAAAAAATTATTGTATAGTCCTAATTGCTGCTACTGAAAACTCTCCTCTATTCTAATTCCTAACTGGCTCAACCAAGGAGGGAGCTATGTTATTTATATAAATATTTACAATATATCCCATGCTCAAATCAGCCTATGTGCTATTTTACAGTCATTTGCCAATAATTTTGGATCTGAAATAAATGCAAATCTGGACAGTTTGTGTTGCAGTAGTAGTCATTGGCCCTTAGAAAGCATCTTCAGTGGTGGGAGTACATGGGAGGAGTCTAGAAATATCTCACACATAATTCTCCACTTCAGAATATGCCATTCCTATCTTGCAAACAACTTTCTATTATGCTGCAGTTTTTCTGGGTTTATCCTAGAAGAGGATCAAATTGATCTTTTCCATGCATGGTGGCTTTGGACGGCAAGGACAACAAAATTAGATGGAAGATATTTTCCCTTAACTTTATCAACCTTCTTATCCCCTTTTCCACCGCCAAAATTCAGTCAACAAGTCAAAAAGTACATTCTGTTTTCATTCCGAAGATAAGTGGCTCATTCTGAAGATACTGCAATTCTCATTCCGAAGACATTGTGTTCATTTCGAAGATCTTTAGAATGACCAACTGTGTTGACTCCAAATGGTTTTGGCTGCATTTCTAAGGTGGATTAGCCTTCAGGATCAGATTGCAATAGTCTTCATTCTTCCTTGGATGTGAATTTCATGCCTTGCCATTCATTGGTAGCTTGCTGGAATTTACATGGTAAATTACTGCATTTTCCAGTTCTATTGCACAGTTGTAGAATATTGGCATTTCTTGCAAATTCAATCAAATTAGAACATGGAAAACTTATTAAAATATCAACATGAAGGAGTACATCAAGCTGCTACTAAATTTATACACTTCATTCACCAAGTAACCATGCTGAAATAGTGCAACAGTGCTGCACAATTGCCCCTGCTCTGTTATACCCTGTTGCTGCCTATTTAGACCATGTGGGAATGCTTCTAAATAGGTCAGATGTCTTCTGTAGTCCTTCTGAACTCATTCCATCCATATCCTCATGCTTTGCTTGACAACTTCAAGGTGTTCCTATAAAGTGACAGGCTTGCTGATTTTTATATGGCTATTTTTTCCAGATTTTCAGATTTATGACAGTCCTAAACTTTTGTCTTCAATGTGGATTTGAAACAAGTTGAAGGGCAGGAAAACATTCAAAAACCATTGAGAAGTTAATGGATATCAGCATACCACATTTGGTTAATTGAAATGCATGTTATTACTTGCTACTTAATCACGCAAAATCAGTCATAAAATGCTGAAAATAGTCAAAAACAGAGATATAGTATTCCTAACATAAAATCATGCAAACACTTAACAAATAGTATATTCTAGTCAACTATTTGGCAATTAACTTATCATATGGTAGTCAAACATTGTGCAATAATGAGTCAAACATTGTGCAATAATGAGGCATTTTTGGGCCTCATCATCCCCCCCAACTTGAACTGATGCATGCCCTCATGCATCTTAGTAGGCCATAGTAATATGCAGGTTTTATTCTTATGAACAACATCTTTTGCTACCTGCTAACTGAGAAATTCCTCCTTGCTGCACTATATCAAGTATTTTGCAATTAAGCACATGTATGACTTTTTTCTATTTTTCTACAAGTTTTAGTGCTGCAAGGTACCTCTTAAAGGCTTGATATCATATGATTCATCTTGCAATAGTCTTATTGTGGAACCGTATTTGGCAGATGCACTACTACTGATGGAATTTTCTGTTCTTAACAACATTTCAACCTGAATGCTTATTTTTGTTGTTTGCACCTTTTGAACAAAATTGATATTTTTTTTTTATTTGAAATGCTTGAGGGATGTACTTACTTGTGGTAGAGCCTTATAAACCTCAATATTTGATGTACCCTACTCTTTTTGCTATTCTGTAGCATTTTCAACAATTTTGGTACAGTTTTTGCTCATTTCGAAGATATCCTGCTCATTTCGAAGATACTGCAATTCTCATTTCGAAGATCCGCTCATTTCGAAGATACTACAATTCTCATTTTGAAGATCCGCTCATTTGAAGATACTGCAATTCTCATTTCAAAGATCCACTCATTTCGAAGATACTGCAATTCTCATTTCAAAGATTCTGCTCATTTCGAAGAGACTGCATTTCTCATTTCGAAGATGTCTGTTCATTTCGAAGAGACTGCATTTCTCATTCCGAAGATCTTCAAAAAATGCAGAAATGACCTCCTATGCAAAAGTTAGCTACAGATTCTATTGTGGGTCCATATCTAGAGTGTATAAGCCTTCCATAACATCAAAAAATCCCTTCTTCATCCTTTTGTTTAGATGCTATTCTTTGTTTTGTATGTTGTTGTTTTATTCCAGTAGTACTAAAATAGAACCTTCAGGTGCATTTTGTTGATTATCCTCCTTCAATTTATCAGACAATTATGAGATATAAACTTGCAGTTTTCCTTCTAAAATTTGCCCTACAAATTGAAATAGAATTGCTGCCATGTCTGTCCCAAAATCAGGTTTTTGCATAGTTTTGGAATTTCTATGCAATTAAGGGCATAAGGGGTTGTTTCTTGACATCTTGAACATGTTCCTTTTTCAACTTGTCAATATTGTATGAATAGTTTATGCCAAATACCGACTATCATACACTAAATGCTAAATGTTTACTATGAATTAAATGCAAGAAACACATACCTTACTTGTCCTGAAAATTGGTCATGCACCTTACAAGCTGCTTTTGATGATTGTTAGCAGGCTATCTGAAAACATAAACATAACACATGTGCAGTGTGAGATTTGTACAATGGTGGAACACTGATGAGTAGATCAACAAGGCAATGCATGCCGAAAAATCGGTTTTCATGCAAGCCAACTCAGTAGCGCCTCCAAGAAGGTTTTCACTACTGAATTATTCATTTTTTTTTTTCTTTTTTTTTCATCTCTTTTTTTCATTTTTTCATCAGAAGAGGCTGCCATTTCTGGTTTTCAACCAACTTCTGTCTTTTTTTTTTTTTCAAGTGCTTCAATGAGAGAAAATCTCTCTCTCTTATTTGGATAAGACCAATCCTTATTCTGCAAAAACATGTCAATTGTTGTATGAAAACACCATCTCTTTCTGTTGAAACCTGCAACATTGATGCAACCTTCCTTACTAGATGACCAGTAAGAATCTTCTTACATCATCATTGCCTCCTTATTGCTGGAAATGAAGTATTGGCTCCATTGTTCCTATTTCTTGCTGAAATTGATGCTTGTCCTCATGTATCCCATTTTGTGGGACATGCCTTTGCTGCAATTTTTTTTTTTTTTCAAATTTTCTTGTCTTGCTTGTACCCAAAAAGGAAGTTCACAAACAAGACTATTCTTCTTTTTGCTTTTCTTGTATTTTTTTCCTTTTTTTCTTTTTGTCAGACTTTTTATCATCACTCTGAATCTGATATTGAAGAGAAATTCTCTTCCATTATGTGTACATCCAATGGAATCTCCTTCAAGAACTCCTCCTTAGTTAATGGTGCATGGTATACCCGAAGGCAATGTCCATTCACCACTAACATCCTCCATGAATTACCAATGGGAGAAAGAAGCACTGCTCCATATCTGAAAACTTCTTCAATCAAGTGTTGTCCATGCCTCCTAGTCTGCAAAATCTTGTCAATCTATTCTTGAAACAATTAAATACCAATTCCCAAAAGATGTTAAGTGCTTACATCAAGATAAAATCTTGATATACCCTTGTAATTCTATGTAAAGGGATTGAAATATTGTTTCAAAATAGCAACAATTTTGCTTTTTGTTTATAAGTCAGCCAGCTTAATAATGTGCAAGAATTTTCTTGGCTGCACTTCAATTTGTTTCATTCCTAGGAGGACATAATTTACCCCTTTGTAAAATGGAAGTAAATTTTCTATGTGCAGTTTTTCTAGTTTTTCTCCTTTATCCAAGGCTAATTTCTGTGTGTTTGGACTAAAGGTTTTCTGTGTATCTCCATTGATTTTTGTCTCTTCAAGCTCAGGTAAGTTCTTATTTTAGCACAGTTGGATGTTGTTGCAGTCAATAACATTTCTTGCAGGTTTTTTTCTTTTTATACCAGATCCAGCTACATAGACAGGGGTTGCCTATCCTGTATTATTCAGAATGATCACAGGTTGGGCTAAAAAAATATTTTTGGTTTGCACAATAAGACAAGAAGTGTACAACTTTAGCAGATCAACTACTTGTCAGGTAGGATCACCTCTAATGAGATCAACTATTGTCTGTGTAGGCTAAGAATTGCTAGGTTGCGGTTTAGCGCGGTAAAATCCTAACAATCTTTAAGTAATAATGAAAAACTCTAGGATCATCATTAAGTTGTAAACTCCTATTTTGATTGTGCAAAAGTTTTTGTGATTTTTTTTTTTAATAGATTCAGCTTACATAGACAGGGGTTGCCTGTCCAGGTTGGGCTGAAGGTGGTGGTTGCTTGTTTTCTAAATGGACTGAAATGCAACTATCAATAATTATTATTTATACCAGCTATTACATTCAGATTTAACTCTGAACTTCATAACTTAGCACAATAATAATTATTTGACTGCTTTTACCCTCTAACAACACCATGTTCCTCGGCAACGATGCCAAAATGATGAGTGTCATTGAGTCTCATCATTTAATCTCAATGATTTATCAATCCGGGGTGGTGTCCAAGGCTGTCTACGATAGAAGGTTAGGGCAGAGTACAATTCAAGCATTCAGATTTCAAGCAATTATTGGTGAAGCAGATTTTGGTTTAGCCTTTTGGTGTCACACTAAACCTAGTCTGAAGAATGGAAACTGAAATAAAGTACAAGAATTGAAAACTAAATCTAAGTTTGCAAGAATTGAAATCTAACTACAATTGCATGAATTGAAATTGCTAAATTGAAATCCTAAGTTACTTTTGCAGAATTGAAATCTAGTTACTCTTGCATAATTGAAATTGCTAAATTGAAATCTAATCTACTTTTGTAGAATTGAAATCTAATCTACTTTTGCAAAATTGAAACTTATTCTAAAACACCTGTCAATGCCCTGCCACAAAAGGTCGTCAAGCTTCTGCTACAGGAATTGACAGCAAAATGAAATATGCTAAAAATGGAAAGTTGCTAAAATAGAAAGCAGGGAAAACATAAAGGAAAATGCTTAATATAATTTGTCAGCTGACATACACACAAATTTTGTACATAAACATAATAGGAAACATAAATCACACAACACAAAATAAAAACAAGAAAATGAAATCTGGCAAGCAATCTATTAATTCTGCTACAGCAAAATTATAGATTAAAACCTGCCATAAAATCCCTCCTTCTAGATCTGAAAGTGGGCCCATACTTCCTGATCTAGAAGGAGGTGAAAAGCACTCCTTAACTAATTAACACTCAGAACATAAAATGATAAAATACTGCACTTTTATTGATGACAAAACATGCTGAAAACTGTTACAGAAAATTACTGTACAGTCCTAATTGCTGCTACTGAAAACTCTCCTCTATTCTAATTCCTAACTGGCTCAACCAAGGAGGGAGCTATGTTATTTATATAAATATTTACAATATATCCCATGCTCAAATCAGCCTATGTGCTATTTTACAGTCATTTGCCAATAATTTTGGATCTGAAATAAATGCAAATCTGGACAGTTTGTGTTGCAGTAGTAGTCATTGGCCCTTAGAAAGCATCTTCAGTGGTGGGAGTACATGGGAGGAGTCTAGAAATATCTCACACATAATTCTCCACTTCAGAATATGCCATTCCTATCTTGCAAACAACTTTCTATTATGCTGCAGTTTTTCTGGGTTTATCCTAGAAGAGGATCAAATTGATCTTTTCCATGCATGGTGGCTTTGGACGGCAAGGACAACAAAATTAGATGGAAGATATTTTCCCTTAACTTTATCAACCTTCTTATCCCATTTTCCACCGCCAAAATTCAGTCAACAAGTCAAAAAGTACATTCTGTTTTCATTCCGAAGATAAGTGGCTCATTCCGAAGATACTGCAATTCTCATTCCGAAGACATTGTGTTCATTTCGAAGATCTTTAGAATGACCAACTGTGTTGACTCCAAATGGTTTTGGCTGCATTTCTAAGGTGGATTAGCCTTCAGGATCAGATTGCAATAGTCTTCATTCTTCCTTGGATGTGAATTTCATGCCTTGCCATTCATTGGTAGCTTGCTGGAATTTACATGGTAAATTACTGCATTTTCCAGTTCTGCTGCACAATTGTAGAATATTGGCATTTCTTGCAAATTCAATCAAATTAGAACATGGAAAACTTATTAAAATATCAACATGAAGGAGTACATCAAGCTGCTACTAAATTTATACACTTCATTCACCAAGTAACCATGCTGAAATAGTGCAACAGTGCTGCACAATTGCCCCTGCTCTGTTATACCTTGTTGCTGCCTATTTAGACCATGTGGGAATGCTTCTAAATAGGTCAGATGTCTTCTGTAGTCCTTCTGAACTCATTCCATCCATATCCTCATGCTTTGCTTGACAACTTCAAGGTGTTCCTATAAAGTGACAACTTGCTGATTTTTATATGGCTGTTTTTTCCAGATTTTCAGATTTATGACAGTCCTAAACTTTTGTCTTCAATGTGGATTTGAAACAAGTTGAAGGGCAGGAAAACATTCAAAAACCATTGAGAAGTTAATGGATATCAGCATACCACATTTGGTTAATTGAAATGCATGTTATTACTTGCTACTTAATCACGCAAAATCAGTCATAAAATGCTGAAAATAGTCAAAAACAGAGATATAGTATTCCTAACATAAAATCATGCAAACACTTAACAAATAGTATATTCTAGTCAACTATTTGGCAATTAACTTATCATATGGTAGTCAAACATTGTGCAATAATGAGTCAAACATTGTGCAATAATGAGGCATTTTTGGGCCTCATCAGTCACATAATCAGATTGGTGCTATTTTGGTGTCTACAGATGCCCCTTTTTGGGATGCGCTATGTGTGGCACAATTCTGAGAAAAAATAGATGACCAAAGCACTTAATTATTAGGGTTTCTTAGTAACCTAACAAAATTTTGATGCCCTAAGTATGGAAAGGGTATGCATTCTTGAATCTTTGCTTTTGACGAGCTAACGAAATTAACTCAAGTGTAACCTTTTTCACTGAGGTGTACTTGATCTTGGACATTGTTCAGTCATGAATAGGCAAAGGGAACAACCTTTTATCTGAGGAACCTTTTCTTCATGCTTCCAGAATTTCAAGTGTTTGTTTAACCTATGATTATTGCTTGTTTGCTACCCCAAGCAGGAGCATGATTGTCTTTGTCAATGATTCTTTGAATGCATGCCATTTCCTTGATTGGGTGTGTATTTGTTGATTGGTGACTAAGCGTGACTACCCCCTCAAGCGACGAATCGATGAGGGAATGACCAAAAATGAGAAAAACGATGAGTCGCTTGACCCAAGATGACATTTTTGAGGGTGCCTATAGTTGTTTTTTGTTGAACGCTTATTGCAGTTTTCCAACCATCGGACCTATTTTTGGTGGGTTTTGACACTTTTTTTGATGCCTATTGGGGTAGAAATTATCGAAGATCCTCCTTCCCATGGAGTGGTATGAATATGCTAGCATTCTTAGAGAGTAGGATAGTGAGTATTTGTGACCCTGACGGTGGTTTTTCATAACATGAATATCATGTGCAAAGACACCTTTGTTCGGCAGATTTATTGCTGTTTTTGGTGCATTTTTTGGATGCAGTTTTTGTTGCTTTATTTCTTCCTCTGTAATCGTCCCAGGGTGGGATGAATACCAATTTTGTAATCATCCTAGGGTGTTACAAGAACTAACTAAAGCGCTCATCCCAAGGTGGAACGATTACAAGCCTAACAGCCTATATAAGGACCAAAACTAGGTTTTGGGCTCATTTGTAATATTTTTTTCTTGGCGATTTGGAGCAGTGAGGAGGAGTGTGAGTGTGCGTAGCGGAGTGCTGCTAAAATTTCATGGACATCATGAGTGCAAGAACTATATATTCAAGTGGAGGAGCTAAGGCAAGACCGATATGATGTTCCTTCTCTCTGTCTATTATTCATGCATGTTTTATTTAAAACTCACATATAAAATGTTCGTTTAATTTATTTTGTTTTTAAGGTTTTAAAAACCTAATTTTTTTGTGTGTTGGTTTGATTTCATTTGTATATCAAGTTGAAAACCTAATATAGGAACTTTATTTTCTTTGTTATTTTTTTTATATTAAGGTCAAATCCCTAGTACACAATTGTTGTCTGTACTTTGTTTGTGTTTGTATTTAGGTTTTAAAACCCAAACATTTTGGTTTTTTTTTGTTTTTTTTTCTGCCATATTAAGGTTGAAACCCTAATATTTTTTTATTTTAATTTGTTTGGTTCATATTAAGGTTGAAACCCTAATATGATTTTTTTATATTGATTATACAGTTATTTTCGTGTCTGCTGTCATTGCTGTATAGTTTTATTTTAATGATTCTGTACTTTTGTTGTACTTTGTTTTTCTATACTTTTTATGTTGTACTTTTGCTGTACAATTGTAAATTGTAGCCTGTTGTTCTTTTGTACAATTTTATTTTAATGTTTTTGTTTATATTAAGTATGTACTTAATATCCCTTTTTTTGTTTTATTTTGTTGTTTCAGGTGGTGAATAGTCGGTACCGCTAGCCGACTGTTTTATCTGATTCCCGGGATGCCATGACAGTTGGGGATTGGGAGTGGCTTGATGCCCTTGGGCTCAAGCACATGACGCATTTGGAGCCTGTGGTGGAGGATCGGGCATATTTGACTGCCCTGATCAATCTGTGGGATCCCCACACCAACACTTTTCATCTCCCAATAGGGGATATGACTGTTACTCTGGAGGATGTGTATCGGATTCTATGGATTTCGATAGATGGACTGCCTATCCGGATGACCCACCATGACCAGTGAACAACGACATTGACATGGTGTTTTGGTTAGGTGGTGGAGAGGGGGTGGAGAGGGCTATGGAGAGGGCAGAGGCTAACTTCTAGATAGGCGGTATTTTGGTGTGGTGGTGGCTGGAGAAGGGCATATTAGGGGTGAGGCATGCTTTGCTCATGGCCCTCATTTCCAATATGCTACTTCCTGACTCCTCAGGTGTGAGGTTCCCTTGGAACCTACTTGAGTTGGTTTTCACATTGGTGGAGTGTCCTACATCAGCTCCACTTATTATGATATGGGGTTAGACATTATTGGCGTAGTTGTACGATGAGTTGTACGAGGTCTACTACCGAAAGCGAAAGGGGATCGGGTGCAGCTATCTCTTGCAGTGCTGGGGGTGGCAGCACATAGCTATGGAGTGACCATAGGGTTTACCTTGGACCACCCGAGGTGAGATGGTGGATCAAGAAATTGGATATGCCAATTTATGGCGGAGGTCAAAGGAGCATGGACAGAGTCGATGGCAGGCAGGTGACGTAGGTCACTATACTGATGCCTTCTCTCATCCACTACCAGGGTAGGTGTTCTGGTGGCCATGTCAGGATTGTCCAGCCTAGAATGAGGCTGGAGAGTGGCTCCGGTATGTGTGCAGGGGTAGATGGTTGATTGGGTAGCACGGGATAGAGTAGGAGTACTTCCCATATGTTTGAGTGATATGGCAGTTTGGGGTGCGCCAAGGATTGCCTGGTGATCCCTTGATCTATCGGCATCACGGTGATGAGAAGACTCTAGTTTGGCCTATCATTGAGCCATTGGGTGAGGGGTCTGATGCAGTTATTGATGTACCCAACATGGACGATGTCGGGGTAACTATAGAGTATGATCGATGGTGGATTATGCGATGATGGCGGGGTGAGGGGCCTCTAGGAGGCATGGATACTGCATCAGTAGGAGGTGGGGGTGTAGAGGCACCGATGGAGGGTTGGGAGGCTCTGCTTGATGATGTTGACATGGTGGAGGTCGATGACTTCACTAGCGATGGAGATGATTTGGGGGTTTCGAAGCAACCGAATGTATAGGATGTCCTAGAGTAGTGGGTGCCAGAGCAGCAGACCGTCCCAGAGGTGCCCATGCCTCAGGTTGTCTCAGGGTATGTGGAGGTTGGGCTTCATGCTGAGATAGCACGATTGGAGGGTCTCCTACGGATATGGGAGGAGGAGCATAGATATGCTTTGGTGGAGGTAACGCAGGAGAGGGATCTCCTACGGACTTAGTTGGCACAGCGGGATAGTGCATTGGTTGTGTATCGCTAATGAGATATGGAGTGGGGTCGGTACCGGATAGAGTTAGAGACAGAGGTTGTCCACCTTGGTGGACAGTTGCCTGTGCTTGATGGAGGTGGTTCGTCGTGTCGTATGAGGGGCAGTGAGACTGAGTAGTCTACATCATCTCATCGCAGGTGGCTAGGTGAGGGTAGTGTTGGTGGGTAGGGTGCAAGGGCTGGCAGTAGCTGCCCTGAGAGGTCCCATATGACCCATACTACTGGGGGTAGTTCCAGTCGTACCAATCCTACATGATCATGGTGGTCGACTCCCTAGGCTTTGGGGATTTTGAGTTTTTTGTTTTTTGTGAGGTCAGAGGACCTTCTTATTGTAGCCTGAGGGCATTTTGACTTGATATATATACATGACTCTTTTTGGTTTGATTATATACTTGTCATGGTTTATTGTTCTTTATGCACATTTATTTATGTTGATGTATGCATATGCTATTATGACTGTGGATGATTTTAACTATATGATATAGATGTATGCATATGGAATGGATGGAATGATTTTTTGGTATGCAGGCGGTGGCACCATAGACTGTACAGGATTTACTAGCTTTCTATACTATGTGATTGCTTTATGGAATAACTTTGCATTTGTAATTTTTATTTTGTATTTTTTGATGGTGATGTAAGTAATGAAATGTACAACAATTATTTTAGAATGTAGTTAAGGTTTTTCTGAGACTCAGATGCTTTAACTAACTAGTCAATATTGTACATTATCTTACAAGACTTTCGAAAAAGGTACGAATCATACTTGAGTTTGACCAAGTTATTTCACATCCCTATGTGTGCGATTGAGTTTGTTTATGTGGTATTCGTAAGGATACCGCCAGTGCCAGGTAGGCTATCCACCAAACCTGTACTGAGGATCACCTAATTAGCTCCACTAACTCCTTTGTTGTATTTAGTAGGATTAATCTATGACGCAATCTAGGATACCATAAGCTAGCTCATCCACATGCAAACATTGGTCTACACACACACAAAGCTAATGTGATAGACATATCATCATGCATTTAGGATACCGCCATTGCCAGGTAGGCTATCCACCAAACCCGTAATGAGGATCACCTAAATGGTTTTTCAAATGCTGAGAATTCCAGGGATTCAAGATCAGGCGTCTTTCAGTTGTTCAATTTGTTGGGATACTTGCTCTCACATATAGTGATGAAAATCACTGTTTATTTTGTTGTTGTTTTTTTTTTTCTTGAGCAAGGGGTTTGAGTAGTGGTGATAACCACTATTATTTTTTTATTGTTGCTTTTTGAGGATTTAGATTTTGAAGTTTGATTTCAAAGTTGAGCTTGTGGGATTTTTGCTTGTGAATGGCATTGATCCTTTTATGCCTTGGGGATGACTACCCATCCTTCTCAGGGCATGTAGTACGAATCCTTACAACTTTGGGGATCAAAGGTGTTTGGGAATTTTAATGGTGGACTTTTTGGATTTTTCTTTGGAATGGCATTGATCCTTTTAGGCCTTGGGGATGACTACCCATCCTTCTTAGGGGCGTGTAGTACGAATCCTTACGAATTTGGGGATCAAAGGTGTTTGGGGATTTTGATGGTGAACTTTTGGGATTTTTATTTGGAATGGTATTGATCCTTTAGGCCTTGGGGATGACTACCCATCCTTCTCAGGGACGTGTAGTACGAATCCTTACGAATTTAGGGATCAAAGGTGTTTGGGGATTTTGATGGTGAAATTTTGGGATTTTTCTTTAGAATGGTATTGATCCTTTAGGCCTTGGGGATGACTACCCATCCTTCTCAGGGACGTGTAGTACAAATTCTTATGAATTTAGGGATCAAGGGTGTTTGGAATTTTTGATAGTGGTGAAAACCACTATTTATTGTGGGGAATTGGATGGAGAATTAGATGGGGAATTGGATGGGGAAGAGCTTGTCCTTTCGTCAATTCTCAGCATTCTTGAACCATTTGCACAGGGAGATGAGCAGGATAAATATTTTTCTTAAGGTACCCTAGACCGCTTTGTAGGTTTCATATTTCATTCACACAACTTGGGAATTTTTATGTGTTTTAAGCTTGTGTTGGGATGCTATGTAACAAGGCGTGATCCAAGTAAAAATCTACCTTGTAAAAATCGGTCTGACTTTGTACAACATTTGACTAGAAATCTAAAGGCAACTGAATGATGAAAACCCTAAAGACATTTAGAAGACAACTGATTATGATATGGCGAAAATGTGAATGTCGTTATTCTTGTTGGATCATTTACAAAATGGACAAATGTGGAAAATGATGGAATTGCCAAGTAATTATAGTCTATGGTGCGTTTGACATGTATGACCAGCAAATATGCAATGTATGTATGCGATGCCTAATGCAGCTCTTTTTTTTTGATTTTTAAGATTATGCATGAAAGTGAGATGCAATTTTTTTGTTATTTTTGATTATTTGTTGTTTTTGAATATTTGTTATGGACGGTTTAACCCGAATGGATGCGGACCAAGTGATTCTTATGGATATTTGGAGGTTTTTGTTTGGCCAAAGGGATTATAGATACCTTTGGGGCATTTTTGGGTGACCAAGCGATTGTGGGAACCCTTGGAGATTTTTGTTTGACCAAAGGGATTATAGATACCTTTGGGGGTTTTGATTGACCAAGCGATTGTGGGAACCCTTGGAGCTTTTGGTTTGACCAAAGGGATTATGGATACCTTTGGGGTTTTTGGTTGACCAAGTGATTGTGGGAACCCTTGGAGCTTTTGGTTTGACCAAAGGGATTATAGATACCTTTGGGGTGTTTGGTTGACCAAGCAATTTTGAGAACCCTCGAAGCTTTTGGTTTAACCAAAGGGATTATAGATACCTTTGGGGCATTTTTAGGTTGACCAAGCGATTGTGGGAACCCTTGGAGCTTTTGGTTTGACCAAAGGGATTATAGATACCTTTGGGGTATTTTAGGTTGACCAAGCGATTACGGGAACCCTTGGGGCTTTTGGTTTGACCAAAGGGATTATGGATACCTTTGGGGCATTTTAGGTTGACCAAGCGATTGTGGGAATCCTTGGAGCTTTTGGAGTGGGCCATGGCTCTCTAAATGTTGAATGGCCTCAAATGACTGATGTTCAAGGGTTCTAGTTCCTTGATTCCTTCAAGAGAGGTGAGCCGGTATGTTCCAGGTCCTATTTTATTGTCGATTACATAAGGACCTAACCAATTTGCTTCAAACTTGTCCCTTAAATGGGGCGATAAGTTAGAATTTTGTTGGTTCTCTTTTAAGACCAAGTCACCGACCTGAAAGTCCCTCAGGTGAACTTTCATGTTGTATGCTTTCTTAAGTCGCTCTTGATAGATACGTAAGTGCTCAAGATCATTGACGCGTTGTTATTCGAGTAACGTAAGCTAGTCTAACCGGGCCTGTCGTGCAGTGTCATCATCGATGAACTCTTACATTGATATGCGTAGGGAGGGTATTTCCAACTCGAGAGGCATGACTGCCTCGGAGCCATACACTAGCAAAAATGGGGTTGCCCCAGTGGGCATCCGAATGCTAGTGCGATAAGCCCATAGGGCAAGTGGTATTTGGATGTGCCAATCCTTATGACTATCTATGACCATATTTTTAAGGATGGCAACTAGCATTTTGTTTGACGCCTCTGCTTGCCCATTTGCTTGTGGATAATAGGGTGTCAAAAAACTATGCTAAATTTTGTACTTTGTTGTCAAAGCATGCACATATTTGTTCTTAAATGATGTCCCATTATCCGAGATGATCTTGGATGGAATACCAAAATGACATGATGTTATGTAAAATGAACTTCGCAATGTGGGGCCCAATCATAGAGGTAAGCGGAATTGCTTCCACCCACTTAGTGAAGTACTTTGTGGCCATTATGATAAACGTGTGATGACCTAACGACATAGGGGAGATATTTCCAATGAGATCTAAGCCCCACTGCAAAAATGGCCAAGATGATTGGATCGACTGCAAGGCCTGAGAAGGTACGTGTGTCAAGTTAGCATGGTGTTGACACTTCACGCACTTTCACACATATGCGCAACAATCTCGCTCTAAATATGGCCAATAATAGCCCATGCAAAGAATGCGCTTTGTGATGGCCATACCGCTGAAGTGGCCACCACATGTACCATCGTGTGC
This sequence comes from Wollemia nobilis, assembly GCA_028583015.1. NCBI lineage: Eukaryota > Viridiplantae > Streptophyta > Pinopsida > Araucariales > Araucariaceae > Wollemia > Wollemia nobilis. The sequence continues at coordinate 692,512 of JAQPPZ010007329.1, forward strand.
TTGGGTGATCGCCCAAGTGGACTCCTGTTGGTCCAAGCAATAGAGGAGGATTCCTTCATAGCTTTGATGATACAAAATGTCTCCTAGCAAGACATGTTTTGTCACTTTCTGTTTGAATGATCTTTTTGCAATGTGCGACAATCCAAGTGGGAGGCTACCTAACTTGAGATAGTCTCTTATGGGTGTGTACCAATCCTACTAATCAAAAACCTCGATGGTATGAACGATCGATCCCTCTTGAAGTTCATCCCTAGCAAAAGCTGAGTGGGAAAGAACTTGTAAAAATAGCATTGTGTTGCTATTAAGAGGGGTTGGAGAGAACAAAGACCCCTAGTTGGCATGATTCAGACTATCATGGATTCGAGAGAACCTATCCTAAGATGGTTCAATCTGGATCAGGTGGATTCCTGGCGTTATGTCAGAGCTTGCATGCTCCATCATGGATTGCGATAATATTTTGACTTGAATAGTTGTCATCTCACCAGAAATGTCTTGCGGGATTAGTGACCCCAAAGAGGCCATAGTGTCCACAAAATGATTCGATGATCGAGGGAGTGCCTCGATGTCATACCATTCAAGCTTTGCCAAGAATTTATCCACAAGGGCTTTGTAGGCCTACAGAACTGGGCATTTGCATTGGAATACCCATTTGACTTGGTTGACAATTAACAAGAAGTCACCAAGGATATTCAAGCATTTGATGTTCATGGTGATGGTTGTCCGAAGACCTATGAGCAAGGCTTCATATTCAACATTGTTATTGGTGCATGGGAAATCAATTTTAAATGATAAAGGCATTGGAGCCCCTTGAGGTGTGAAAAACATGATTCCCATGCCACCCCCTTTCTCACATTTAGAACCATCAAAAAATAAGGTTATGTCGGCCTGTGACTCAGGCTCATCAGAATCTGGCAATTCTAAGACATGGAAGACCCCATCATCGGGAAGCTCTATGGTCAGAGGCTGATCATCTTCGAGAGGAGCCTCTGCTAGTTGATCGATGATGACTTGACCTTTGATGGACTTTTTTCCAATGAATTCGATGTCAAACTTTGTCAACAACATGATCCATTTCGTCGTGTGACTACTATGATAAGTACAACTCATCATGTACCACAATGGATTCTCCTTAGACACAACATACGTCGTATTGCTCAGCATGTAATGGCATAGATTTTTGGTGGCAAATACCACCACCAAGCATAGCTTCTCAATGTATGCATAGTTAAGTTCATAATTGACCAGGGTGCGGCTAAGATAATAATTAGCCTGTTCTTTATGTAATTCATTTTTCTGGGCTAGCATGGCACCCAGTGCCACCTCAGTAGCTGAGATGTATAAATAGAATGACACTCCTGGTCTAGGTGGTGCCAATACTGGTGGCAAAGCCAAGTATTGTTTGATGTCATCGAAGGCTGACTGGCACTCGTCATCCCAATGAAATGCTACCCCCTTGTGTAATAATTTATTCATGGGTCGGCACTTGTCAGATAACTGTGCTATGAAGTGCTTGATCGACGTGACCTTACCCTACAAGCTTCTGAGCTGCCTGATGGTGGTTGGGGGAAGCATTTCAAGGATTGCCTTGAATTTATTTAGATCTACCTTGATGCCTCATTTTGAGACTATGAAACCCAAGAGTTTTCCAGATGTGATGCCAAATATGCACTTCTTGGGGTTTAGCCTAACCTTGTGTTCGATGAGGCGATCAAGGATCTTGCATAAGTCATCGAGATGATTTTGGTGCAAAAGAGATTTGGCCAACAAATCATCCATATAATCTTCCAAATTTTTATGCATGTGATCATGGAAGATGTATGTCATAGCACGTTGGTAGGTGGCACCAGCATTTTTAAGGCCAAAGGGCATGACCTTATAACAAAATGTCCCCCAAGGCGTCGTGAACGCCGTTTTTAGTTGATCATCGAGATTGATATGAATCTGGTTGTATCCCGAGAAACCATCCATGAGGGAAAGTATTTCTTGGCCTGTTGTAGCATCTACCAATGCATCGATGCTAGGCAATGGGAAATCATCCTTGGGACTCGCTTTGTTTAAATCTCAAAAATTGGTGCATATGCGAATCCTCCCATCAGGATTTTTTATGGGTACCATGTTGGATAGCCATGGTGGGTAATCTACGCAGATGACAAACTGTGCATCCAACAACTTTTGTAGCTCATATTTGACCATTAAGGCCACTATTGGGTGCATCTTACGTAGCTTTTGCTTGACTGGCTTGATTGTCGGATCAAGTGTCATATTATGCATGACTAGCTGCGGGTCTAGCCCCGACATGTCTTTGTAGGACCATGCAAAAACCTCCTTATTCTCTTTGAGAAGGGCAATGTAATAAGCTTGCTCTTTGGGGGATAGAATTACCCCCAACTTGATGATTTGTAGATTCATTGGATCAGAACCGATGTCTACGTCAATCGTTTCTTCGACTGACATGTGGGATCCATCCTCCAACTGGTGTGGAGTTGGGATCAAGTGGATATCATTTGCTAAATTTAGATCTACATTGGGAACATCGGGTTCCTCTTCAACATGGAAGATATCCTGAGTCTATCCTGGGGTGAAATGGAACATCTCACCGCAAGGCCAGTACTATGATGGGGATGGTGGTGAGTCAGCGTGATCCCAGTCTATGGCATCTAGGTCTAGATACAATGGTCATGTTGGATCGGTTGGATTGCATATGGGGGTGGTTAAATCAATGGATATCATGTTGATGGAATGAATTTGGTCTCCATTGCCGCATGGGTGTTGATTCAGACATCCTTGGTGATCCTTGTACCCGGATCCGGCTCTGTGGGTATTGGCACAAAAGGATCGGCCCTATGTGTAGATAGAAGGATAGGGTCTTCCCTTAGGCACCGATGGCCCTATAGGGTCTCTAGGTGGGAGGTGCTCCCTGTATGCCCAAAGTGGTGGATGAAGCACTTGGTTTAACTATACTTGGTTTAAATGCCACCTATGCCTTGGTCCCATATTTAGATGTTCAAACATACCATTGATGTCTATGGGGTATTCCTGTTGCCTCATATGGTTGAGATATTGCATCTCAGTCTCATCCTCATAGTCATTATCGGAGATCCATAGGCCTTCATTGGCTTCGACAACTATGTGCCCCTATGGCTGGTATAGCCTCCCACTAGGCATTTCTTGATCACTATCCTCACTCTCTATAAAAACCAAAAATCTGGCACACAGGTAGTCGATGTTGAAGAATATTGGATCTTCTTCCTCCGGTGGATCACTTGGCCTTATGGCCGGCATGGGAGGCTCATTTTGTTTGAGCAAGTTGATTTGGTCCCTTCTAGGTTGTTTCGCTCTCTACGGGAGGGTTGGATTCTCTAGAGGTAGCAATTGCCCAATTGGAACATTAAAGGGGAACATTGCCACGAAGTTCTCCTGATAGTCATCAATGGGTGTCACCTGCGAGTGATTTCTATCGGACTCAAAAGGGTCCCAAGGTGCTACCTCATAATCTGACTCATCTTCAAAAGACCCCCCTTGATCTTGTTCATATCCCTCTTGGAGGTTACTTCTTGAACTTTCCCCTTCCTTGATCAAAGGGGAGGGGTTGTTGAGGTCAACAAGGTTTGTTGTTAACAATGGGAGATAATCCCCCAATGTGTATGTTGTGTTGGGATTGGCATATGGATCTTGTACCAACCCATCCTTGTTGCCTAGACCTAGGCCTTGCATGGTTTCTACCAAGATGTCGAGGGGAAAAGGGTGGTTGAACCCTACTCCTGATTTATCATATGGCATCTGGTATCTCGGTTGACAAAGAATGTGCATTCCTTGTTCGTATCTACCCAATCCATATCCATGCCAATTACATTGGTCTAGGTATTTCAAGGTGAATTTCGGGTTGGACAGATAGTCAACATTCTCAGCAAATGGCTCTTCGTCCTCTTCCTCTTGTAGGTAGGGTTCAATGTTGTTCTCGAGGCCCCCATATACAAAATTGGTCTGATTTGGTGGGTAGCCTAAAGGGACGATAGTGCCGATGGGGAGGCGAGGTCTCCCCATGTCTTGCATGGATTCGAGCATGGGTGTTGCCACAATGTTCCACACTAGGTACTCCTCCAAGCCCGTATTGGCCATCTCAATGGTAATCATCGATGGTTGAGGGGGAGGGAATGGGAGTTCTCCCTGAGTCCACTCCATGTTGGGTGAACCAGGTGTCTCGACTTCCATTCGGCTGGGCACCTCTTCGGTAGAGATGGTTGAGACTAATGGTGGTACCTCCTCTAGGGGCTTCTTCCCGTTGTCCTTCGGTGTGGCCACCATAGGTGGCATCATTGGTGAAGGAACAGACGATGAAGATGGGCCAGGTTGGTGAGTTGAGGGACTCAACAGTGAGGATGTAGGCAAAATCGGACCCTGTGTGGATGGATTCAATTGAAAGTCCAAATGTGTCGATGGGAGGGTCGATTGTGGCATCAACTACACCACATTGCAAAACTTAAAGGGCTCTAAGTCTGCTGGGACTACATGTACTTGCCCTTCGTATGTGTATTTGAGGCATTGATGGGCTATCGAAGGGACACACTTCATGTCCCTGATCCAAGGCCAGCCTAGCAAGATATTGTAGGCCATCTCACCCTCAAGGATGTGACACAACGTAGGAATGGTCTTTTGTCCTACTTGGATGGGCAGGACAATTGTGCCAACCGTCGAGCATAACGCATCGTTGAATGCTCGAAGAGTGTAAGTGGATGCCACAATGTGGGATATTGGTAGCTTAAGGTGTTTTAATGCCACTATCATGATTATGTTGTTGGACGAGCCAGTGTCCAACAACACCCTCTTGAATGGAATCTCGTTGACCCGTGCAATGACGTGCAGGGGTGGATCCACCATATCACCAGTCACCAATTTTAGTTCGTCTTCCTTAAAGGTTATGACTGGTTCTGTGCATTATCTCACATGTCCCACAAAATTGTTGAAATAATTGGCTTCATGGGGTTGTAGCTCAATGGCTTTGAGTATCTCCATCAGAGCCTCCCGATGGGGCGATTATTGTTGGATGAGCTCATAAATGGAGAGCCTAGCCAACGTGGTCCTTAAAATTTGAGTAAGTTTAGTCTGAATCATGGCCACTGGTCTAGGTGGGGGAGGTTGCGTAGGGTGTTGTGGAGGTTGTGACGTTGATGAAACATCTCCTGTAGCTACAACGGGTGCAGCCGTGTTTGGGTATCTTTTGTTCCATGTCACGATGCTTATCATCCCTACGTATCCTTGCATGGGGTAGTTTTGTGTTACCTCGTTCACTTGTAAAGTATTTGCTTGCACATCATGGGCAGGTAGGGGGTCTTTGAAGACCTCCATCTATTGGTTGCTCAGTGCTACGGGATTATCTACCATGAGCATTTTGTTGTCTATCAAGTCCTGCACTAAGTTTTTGAATTTCCAACAAGTGGAGATTTCGTGTCCTTTCTGTCGGTGAAATCTACAATATAAGTCTTCCCTATAGCCCTTGGGTTTTGGCATGTTGGGGTCTATGGGTCGACTTTTCAACAAGTTTATCAGGTTTGCCACAAACAAGCGATCAAACAAGGAGTCTCTAGACTCCATGAATTGTGTGAATTGTCACCTAGGGTGACGCTGTCGATTTTGCTCTTGTTTATGATTTTCCTTTTCATAGTTATCAAGAGGAACTACCTGATAATTAGCCTTTGGGGGCTGTGTCATTTGTGTAGGCTTTGGTATAGTTATGGCAACCTGATTGACCACGACGGGTTTCGGTTGCGTGGGCCCAGTTTTAGCATTTTTGGGCCACTCTTTCTTGCACGGCTTGGCAATCTCGCCATCTTGTATTTTGATCTCCTCAATTATCTTGGCTTGTGCCAGGGCTTCTTCGAGGGTGGCATATTGCTGTAGCTACAATAGCACGGAGATCAAACTTAAGCAACTCTTTGAAAACATTTGAGTCATGTCGGCCATGGGAGGGAGGTAAGGTAGCTTTGAAAGCAATGTCCTCCACCGATTCCCATAAGTAGCTATGGTCTCATCATCATACTACTTAAGGCTAGCTAGGTCACTTAAGGATGCCTTCTTCTTGGTGTTGAAGGCAAAATGTTCAAGGAACGCATCCACTAGCTGGTCTAGATTATTGATGCTATGCTTTGGCAACTAGGTAAACCAATCCGAGGCAGGGCCTACGAACGTGGTTATAAACATTCTTAGAAGCAATGCATCATTGTCTTGAATTCCAAAGAATTGAATCAAGAACCTTGTTACATGCTCTTGGGCATCCTCATCCCCTCTAAAAATTTCCAATTGAGGCACTTTGAAGTGGTCGGGGTATGGGGGTGCCGAAACTGAAGGATGCATAGGGTGACTATGGAGTTGGCATAAGGTGGGCTTTTGGGGCCCTGAATTCTTAGTCTCCACAGACTCTAAGTGCTCTAGCAGTGCTTTGTATGCATCAGAGGATTTTATTTCCTCTTATTTGGTTTGTTCCTATTGTGAATTGTGAGGAACTTGAGGCCTATGGAGGGGTAGTCGGATAGCGCCCCCTGCCTTGGTAGGGCATTTTAGCCCGCTCTTCTTCTCGCTCAAATTCCTCATAGGCCTCTTGAGGAGTTTCTAGGCATGACCTATAAACATGGACGGGTGCCCAAGGAAGGCACCCATCATTGGTTCTAGGAGTGGCCTCCCACTCAGGTCTAGGAGGTCTTGGAGGCAACGCTTGATAAGGTCGTGGAGACCTGTCTCGTACTAAGGGGTTGTGCCTCTCATAAATTTTTGTCCTATGCATGCGAGGGGTTGGAATCCTCTCATGCATAGTGTTCTAGAACAACTCATCTATATGGCACTGAATGTGCTCTTTGTTAAGATGATACAGTTGTTCTAACTACTGCTGATCTTGCCTAAGCTGCATGATTTGCACTTGGTGGGTGGCATGTTTGGCAAATGCCAAGTCAATTTGTTTCACCGTCCTAGGTCTAGGAGGCCTAGATGCCTCCCCTACATATCTATCTTGGTCGTGGTGATCCGAGATATCTATGGGTCACTTTCCTCTATCGAGGTTAGTAGCATTCACCCGAGGCTCTGGCCTCAATAGGTGATCTTGATAATCAGCAGGTGCGGAGGCGCATTGCTCCCATGCGGTGTATTGCTCTTAAGGAATATGTTGGTTTTCCTTGTGCTCCCTTTCATACATGTGAAAGGGACGAGCAGTGTTGGCTCACCCTATCTGAAGAGCCTTGTGCTCTATATTTGGCCTATTATTTCTAACAGTAATGAGGGGTGGAGGGGGAATGATATAATCATGTGGCCCCTCCTTATGAACCCTATGCTGCTCTAGCGCTTCATCGCACAGTGGCCACTCATAATGAGTGTCTAAGGGGGCCTTCCCATGTGTGTAATCCTCCTGAGAGGGTCTATGTTGAACGAGAGTGCCCCTCAAAGGGGTGCCTCTATAGTCCTATTCTACAGTGGTATGGTGTGGACTATGTTGTGGGTCAGGCTGCCAAGGTGGTATAACCAAGTCCTTGGGGCTATAACAGAGGTGACTTGTGCCTCCTTGCATACTTTCCATAGCTTCTGCCCGTGATTGGGCTTGGCTACGGGTATACACCATGGTGGTGGTTTTTCTAAAAAGATATGTATATTTTTATCTCCTTTGCAATTTTTATTCTATACCAAACAAAAGGGGACCACACAAACAAAGAAATGACTATCTTGTTTATAGATTAAATGTGTGTCCTAGATCTGGTTCCATGTGTTTGATTTTTATCATGTAAATCTTGTAAAGAAAACTTTGTTATACATGTATAATGAGGGCTCTTGTATCTCCAAAATGGTCACCCCTTCAATATACCATTGCCAGGCCATTATACCGAACCTCTCAATATACCCACCCTTACATGAGGGAAACTATTGGTACGCGAGAGCAGAAAAGTAAGTGGAACATAGGCGGTATGGAAGGGGGATCACTCTATTTTTGACACCTACCTTAGAAGACTTATCCTCATGCACGGGGAATCACCCCGCTACACTTGGTTAGCTTTCATCAAGATTTACGTCTAGCAATAGTCGCGATCAGGGTATATGTATGCAAACTCCAAGCCAAGGTGGTGATGAAACCCACCGTTGGTCTTGATCAAGTGTTGGGGTATTAAGACCAACTCCTTGATGTTAATTTTATTAGGTGGTGTGTGTGGTTCCTTTTAATTATGTAAATAAAGAAAACATACAGCAAAATATTATTTTCACTAATGCAATGCTTTAAAGTACATTTTATCTTTCAGAAACCATTAGTAGCAAAAAAAGGAAATCACAAAACCTACCTAGAACTGAAACCTATAATGAGGACTTGCCATTTGTGCAAGTATCATGCAAGCAATCAAGAGAAGAATGCATTCCTAATCAAGTTCCTTCCATTTAATTTACTCTATGTTTTTTTTTTTTTTTTATTGCAAGAAAGGAAAACAAACTACTTAACCTTTCTATGCAAGTGTCTGAAAATAAAGCAAAGAAAGCAAAAATTTGCAGAAACAGAAAGTAGAAAAACACAGAGGATGTTCAGAAGGCCTACCTCTTCTCTGTCCAAACCAGATGCCTCTGATTTTCTATTTAGAAAATGCACAGAGCTCTAATCATCCCGGGGTGGGACGAATAGCAGGTTTGCATTCATCATAGAGTGGTACGAATACATATTCATCCCGGGGTGGCACGAGTAGCAGTCCAGTGCCCGAATGAGTAACACCTGCAAAGAAAAACCACAAAATTTGGATCAAAAACTTGATCCTAACAGCAGGGGACAGGGTCCCACCATGATCACCACTGAAATCAATGCATAAAGACAGCGTACCGATATGATGCAAACAAAAGTAGATACAGTAGATGCTAAGTGTATCGCTCCAAATTTTTTGCATCCTTACCTTCAGGCTATAGGATCCGTGCCCGAAAGGAGGATGGGAAAAGGATGGTGCGGTACCTCGGACTGAGAGGCCTTGCGAAGGTCTCGCCTCTTAGGGGAGGTGTATTATGGTGATTTTTTGATGGATGGTGGGTTCACCAGGAAACGTTTGAATGGCAGTTTCCATGCCTAGGTTGGGAATGTGTTTAATGTGTTCAGTTTTATCTTTAAACATTTGAGTCCAAGGTTTGGCCAAATGAATCTAAGTGTTCTATTATGAAAATGCAAATTAAATAAATACAACAAATAGATTTTAAACAGGAAATAGAGAGAAAAAGCTAAATTATAGAGCCATACCTGATCCGGATGTCTGATGGAGGTTCTGATTCTTGAAGTAGTCCAGATCGTCTGGAATTTGACAGGATCGTCTTTGACCTGCAGGATCATTTGAGATCTGATGAATTCGTTAGACGAATTCTTCAGATACCTGTAAATAGAGAAATAGGCACAAAATATAGAAAATACAGCAATGCAAACAGAGGGCAATGATGTGAAATAATAATAGGAATGCAAGCAAATTATGATTTTTTAATAGTTAATCATGATTTCATTATGCAACTAAACTACATGGGTGAACTCCAAGATGCAGAATAACAGAAAATAATGAACAAACTGACTAGATGCAAAATAAAACAACAGATGAGAAGAGAAAAATGCAAACTCTGGGCACTGATTGCCCCCAACGTTGATTGCAATCGAAATCATCTCGGATTGGTACAAAATCGTCTCGAATTGAACAGGATTGTCCACGATAAACTGAGCTTGCTTCGGTTGAAAAATACTAAGGTTCCTACAACAAAATTTGGATAGGACAAGTGTAGATGGTAATTCAAGATGTTTTAATGCGTGTAAAGTCAAGTTACAGGAAATATTAGCCAGGGGGATGCCAAGGGGGGGGCCTAAGTTTAAAGAGGCTTAGGAGGGAGGTTAGGAGGTTGGAGATCATCCCAATTTGGGAGATCTCCAATGGGGAGGGTCTCTAACGACGCATACATGCTTCTACCCGGATTAGAGACGTCGTTGGAACAGAGGCTAATTGAGAAAAATCAATTTTGGGACAAAATCGTCTGGACGTCCTAGTCCAGACGAAATCATCCAATCTGAGGCGATATCATCTGATCAACGATGATATCGTCAAACGGTCAAAACAAACTCTAAAAATGGCACGAGAAAGGAGGAAACGGGTTAAACGGCGGTTTGGGAGCGATTTTGGGGGTTAAAATTTGAATTTGAATATTTACTAGAGTAATTGTAATTATTTAAGGTTTTACTGCACCAATTTTAGGGTGCTACATTTTGCCCCCTCTTTAGCGAATTTTTTGAATAAAATGCGTTAAATATGAGTTCTTCTCGATCTATGAGAAAGCAAAAATTATTCCCATTTTTAGGCGATGATTCTAGGTCGAATTGTACGACAACTTACTATGGTGCCCCCTCCGTGTTTTTACCCAAATCGAACGTTTGAGGTAAAAATGTGAAAAAGCAAAATTTTATAAAAGTTAAGTGTTTTTTGAATAAAATTAAGAAAAATAGGGTAAAACCCTAATTCATTGTTACTGTTCATTTTCCTAGTTTTTAGAGCTCTGGAGACAAGATGGTCGAGACAGCGCACAGATCAACAGAGGACCAGCGCGGGCTATGGGTAAGGGTCTAAACTGAATTTAGAATGCTTTACTTTAGAATTTCATGCTTTTTAGATTAGATTTGATTGATTTTTGAGCATCACGGCCATTTTTGGGCCATCGACGTCGTCGAGACGAAATCGTCTCGATATCGTCGATTTCATCCAGAGGCGAAATCAACGAAATGGGGATGATTTCGTCAAAAAGGGGATGATTTCGACTGGCGAAATTGGAGACGAATTTGCTCAAATTTGGGACGATATCGTCCAATTGTGGATGATATCATCATTTATAAAATTGAACTTAGTTTGACTTATTTTTTTAATTAATGATTTATTAATCATTTTTATTGTTGATTTTGTTTATTTTGCAGAGAGGATTACTAAAGAGCAGTGAATGGAAATACGGCAGACTAAGGGATGACTTGGCCACCCTGTCTTAGGCGAGAGCAAAATCAAGCTGGCTCAAGTCGGCTTACGGCATGTGGCGAGAGATGCCACAAGTTTCTACGAGATATGGGGCTATTGATAGCCCTAGCAGAGAGGTGGTATCCGGGTTCTTCCTGTTTCCGATTATCGACAGGGGAGATGACTCCCACTTTGGAGGATGTATGGAGGATTTTGAGGATCCCCATACAAGGATGACTGATCACTCTCGCGACCAATCAGGGCCACGCGATGATGCAATTGTGTGGCGATCCAAGCTTCACCCTGGAGAAGGGCGGAGTGAACATCGAGTCGCTGTGCCAGATGCTTGGGGCATCTAGACTCACACAGGTTTTGGCTGGGGTGGTAGGTGGACTTCTGTTGTGCCACCAGAGTGGATGCAGGGTACCATGGGTACTGATAGATGTGGTCTGCGACATGAGAGACCATGGATACAGGTTTGCTTGGGGGAGTTTTGTACTCTGTCGGTTGTATAGGATGCTTCATGGGGTCGTATACAAGGGCGGTCGATGTCTAGTGATGACATCACTACTACAGGTTTGGTGCTGGGAGTACATTGCAGTGCGAAGGTCGGTAGGTCTTCCACTGATAGGGATTGATGGGGAGAGGCCTCGAGTTTTCTACTGGTGGCTCCGAAGAGGGGCGCAACGACAGATAGATCTACCAGCGTCCCGAAGACTACTTGATGACCTTATCTCCAACCAGATCACCTGGAGGCCTTGGAGAGATCATCCAGGGTGGGCCATGGACGGACAGGAGTTGGCTCGCATCAGGCGAGTATGCTGGCTGAGGATGGAGAGGGGAGAGGTGGAGCTCCATCGGTATGACCGATTTTTGAGGTAGTTTGGTCTATAGTAGGGGATCCCATATTTGAGAGACTATGAGTTTTCCCGGACTATTTGGGATAACACTATAGTTAGAGGGGCTCTAGATATGTAGCGATTCTGGAGTCAAGACACATATGATGCCCCCATTCAGCCAGTGGATGGGGATGACGCTGGGGTAGCCGACGGCTACGATGCCTAGTACATAGGCATCCGCCCTCCTCGGATGATGAGGGCTCAGGGTCCGATTCATGCAATTGTGCATCAGATGGGGAGGCGACGCCAGGTAGCCATTGAGGTAGCACAGGGTCACTACGGGAGAGAGCAGAGGAGGCCACAGGCTCAATAGAGGTTGCAACAGCAGGAGAGGAGGGAGGAGAGACCCCCTTCTCCATAGAGAGAGAGACAACCATCGCCTGATAAGGGCAAGGGTGTGGACACAAGAGAGAGTAGTGAGATGGCTACTCTCCAGGCGGAGACTATCTATCTCCAAGCACAGGTGCAAACTTTGTAGGAGGAGGCTACACGACACTGAGCGGAGGCTACACAGCTCAGAGATGAGGTTGCATGCCTTAGAGCACAAAGCAAAGGAGCGAGCACTCAGGAGCTGGCATGGTCGATTGCTCAGACCACGTTCTACCAGGGTATCTACTTCCAGATGGTGCCAGAGGGTCAGAGGGTATAGCTACCAGCCGACATTGCTGACCTGATGAGGATTGGGTCATCGAGGAATTCATCTCAATCGACGACTAGGACTCGCAGTACCACACATACTACGATGGGGCCACCTCGTCCACCTCAGGGCAGGGGAGGAGATGAGGCTGAGAGTTCAAGGGGTTCTCGAGACACTGCACAGAGGATATATGATTTTGAGAGGATTGAGTATGCCAAGATGTAGATTGTGGCATACCAATCTATTTTTGAGATGATGTACATATATTTGAATATATATATATATATATATATAGATGAGATTTTTTTGATAATATGACTTGTCTTATGATGATATGATGCTTTTAATGTTTTGATTGTGATTGATTTGATGATTCATGTAATTATGAATATTATGGTTTAAATGTCATGCTTTAAAAATTTAAATGAAATAATCTGATGTAACAAATTGGTTGTTTGTGATGTGATAATTTGATAAAAATAAAAGGGACTTTTAACAATAATTTCAAAGGACATTGTCACTGTTATAGACCATTTCATGGAGTCACCGCTCACTCGGTCGTCAAGCTAATCCCAGTATATGAATATTGTTAAAAGTAAAAGAGTGCTTAAGAGACTGTCTTAAGACTTTGGTGTGATGATGCAAATGATGATGATGATGATTTTGTTTTCAGACTTTTCATGAAAATATTATGCATGAAATAATTTTAGAAATGATTTTTGCTAGGCATAAATTCCTAAGTGTGATAAAATTTTTGGATAATTCTTTAGAAATTATACCATCATTGCAAATTTGCATATTGACATAATGACATGAAATAGAATAGGTGTTTGTTTGTTTTAAAGCATAATTGTATAACAGAATGATTTAAGTCATATGGTTTTTATGATTTTTAAATGAATGGGGAATAAAATTGGTACAATGGTTTGCGCTAGGCATAGAATATGTAGGTATAGACTTATACCATCATCGCGAAATCCAAAGAAGAAAATAGATTGTTTTATTGCATGGTTGATTTTTAATTTTTTGAAAATAAACAAAAAATATGAAGATGAGGACTTGCGCTAGTCATAAAATTCCATTTAAGTTCTGGAACTATACCATCGTCGCAAAAGTCGACAATATATATATATAATATATATATATATATATATATATATATATATATATATATATATATATATATATATATATATATATATATATATATATATATATATATATGTGTGTGTTTTTATTGTATGGTTTGAAAGAAATTTTGATTTTTTTTGATTATGCATGTAGTTGTCTTTATACTAAACAACTGTACTTTAAAGAAGAAAATGAATTTATTCCAAACAATTTGCAGAAATATTTCAAAGTATCTTAAAGACAAAATTTAGATTTATAAGGAATCCCATGTGCATATGTGAGTTCATTTCCAATCTTGATTTATCATAATGATACACAAAATCTCTCAAATACAAAATGTGTGTGCAATTGCATTGTTCATTTACCAATTTGAGCAAGATACTATGATACAAGTGATTTGAATGAACCAAATAAGTGTTCATTAACCATGATTTAGATGCATATAACCATACCAGACTACTATGTAAGTCGGATTATCAAGAGCTAGCTAATCCATAAGCAGACATAGGTCTGTACAAAATAAGGTCGCTAATGTGACAGACATATCGCCATGCTAGGAGTTACCCAAGGCCAAGCAGGTTGGGCACAAACCACTTGTTATGGGGCTCACCTCACAGTTTTCAAATAATTTGAGAATTCCAGGGATTTAAGCTCATCAACCCTTCTTTTCTTTTCAAAGGGTAGGGAGAGGGATTTTATTGCTTTTGCTTTTGTTTTCTTTTATATTTCTTTTTGTATTTTTGCTTTGATTTTTGAGATAATGCTTGAAACATTGATGTAATGATATAAAATAACATTTTTTTTTTTCTCTTTTTCTTGAACTTTGCTTTTCTTCCTATGCTAGGGATACTTGCTCGGATTAGCTGTAGAGCAAGGGATTTTTATTTTGGGTAGGGGTGAGCTTTTCCTTTTGCCAATTCTCAAAGATTCTAGACCATGTGCATGATAGGATAGCAGGGGAAACTTTTCGCTCAAGAAACCACTTCTACTATGTAGCATAGCAAGGATATTACAAATATAATCATTTTATTGTGAAAGGATGTGCTTGGTTTAAGTAAATAACAAGATCAATTCTCCGTGCTCAAACGTTATTTAATTGAATTTTGTGGACTTTGATATAAGAGAGATTAGTAATCATGCCAGATAAAAATCAAGATATTTATTCATGTGAATGTGAAAGTGAGGGATTCCAAATAAATGCTAATTTATCCAAAATAATTTGAAATATATAATCGCAGACATTTGTAAGAAGAAATATATACAAATACTTTTTGAGAAGTTTGAGAATGTTGACTCTCTCTTTCTTCTTTATTTTGTTTTGGTTTCGAAAGAGTCAAGAATATTGCTGTTTTTATTTTTATTATTTTTGTTTGTTTTTGTTTGTGTAAATAGTTTGATATATTTTTAAAATAAGACAACATGCAAAATATGTACAAATGATGAAATGACTAATTTTTTGTTATGCATAGTAACGTTTAAGATGCAAAATGTTCATGGGTTCTTTAAGTTCTTTACCATATAAGGTAGATAATTTATATGCTCCTGATTCAAATTTAGGAGTGATAATGTATGGTCCAAGCCAGTTGGGCTCAAATTTACCCTTAAGGTCTTTAGTTGCATTAGTATTTTTTTTATTTTCTTTTAAAACAAGGTTGCCGATCTCAAAGGATCGATGACGAACTTTCTTAGCATATGATATTTTAAGCTTGTTTTGGTAGGCACGAAGATGCTCCAAAGAATTGATGAGCTTTTCATCTAGGAGTTCCAGCTGACTGAGTCTGCCAGCTCAATATTCATCTCCTACTTCGGTATCTTGAAGTAGTAGAGCCAAAGAAGGATCTTCTAATTCAAAGGAAAAAATGGCTTCAACACCATAAATAAAAACAAAAGGTGAAATTCCAGTGGGGGTTTGAACACTAGTTCGATAGGCCCACAAGGCTAGATATAATTGAATGTGCCAGTCGCGGCCAGATTTATTGACCAATCTTTTGAGAATTTTGATTAAGGTTTTGTTAGATGCTTCTGCTTGACCATTACCCTGAGGATAATAGGGAGTGGACTAGCGATGTTGAATGTTATATTTTTGGCATAATTTTTTGACATATTTATTTTTGAAACAAGTTCCATTAGCAGAGATGAGATTTGTAGGAATTCCAAACCTACAAATGATTTGATTAAAAATAAATTTAGAGACCTATGTTCCCGTGCAGGAAGCTAAAGGCATAGCTTCAACCCACTTCATGAAATACTCAGTGGCGGTTATGATGAATTTGTGTCCATCATATGACACAAGATTGATTTTTCCAATAATGTCTAAGCCCCATTTTGAAAAGGGCCAAGGAGATGAAATAGCCTGCAGTTCTTGTGCAGGTGCATGGACAAGGTCAGCATGTTTCTGGAACTTGTCGTAATGGTGCACATACTCATGTGCATCATTCTCCATGGTAGGCAAAAAGTATCCTATCCTAAGGAGCTTTTTAGCAATGACACTACCACTAAAGTTTCCTCCACAAGATCCATCGTGGGCTTCACTCAAGGCTGATTTGGATTCTTCTAAATTCAAACATCTTAATAGGATACCTTCAAAAGATCTCCTATACAAAGTATTGCCAATTATTACAAATCGACATGCTCGTATACATAATAATCGACACTGGTTTCTATTAGAATTGGCAGGGAAAGTCCCATTTTGAAGAAAATTAAATATATCTGTATACCAAGGTTCAGGAGTAGTTTCATTGATTAGAAACACATCCAAAGGTTCTAATAATGACTTATTTGAAGCGGGTTCCTGGAGTCGATGAATAATGATAGTGGCATATTCGTCATCTAACTCCAAGGGTAGAAGAGATGCAGCTATGGCCATAGCATCAGCTACACGGTTGCAAGTTCGAGGAATAGCTTCCAAGGTAACTTGATCAAATAGAGACATTAATTGTAAAACATAGGATTTATAGGGGTGCAGTTTATCATCTCTGGTCTGATAAACTTCATTAATTTGATTTATGACAAGTTGAGAATCACCAAAAACTAGCAGATGTTTAATTTTTAGCGCCAAGGCAGCTCATAATCCAAGGATTAGAGCTTCATATTCAGCAGTATTATTGGTGCAAGCAAATGTTAATTTGAAGGACAAAGGAATAAGATGTTTTTATGGGGATATTAAAATAATACCCGCACTAGCCCCACTCATGCATCGGGCTCCATCAAAGTATAAGGACCATTGTTCAATATGGTCTGCCTCTAATTGAAGGCATTCATCAGGAAACTCAATGATGAGGGGATGGGTAGACTCTAAGGGTGCAGCAGCTAGTTGATCTGCTATGATTTGACCCTTAACAAACTTTTGTCCTATGAATGTGAGGTCAAACTCGCTTAGAGCAAGAACCCACTTGGCTATACGACCCAATAAATAAGGTCGACTCATGAGATACCTCAAGGGATCATATTTAGCAATGACATAGGTTTTCTGACTGAGCATATAATGGCATAATTTTTGCATAGAAAATATGACTGTTAGACATAGTTTTTCTAATGCCGTGTAGCGGGTTTCATAACTGATGAAGGTTCGGCTAATATAATAATTAGCACGTTCTCTCTTCGCATCATCAAGATGAGCTAACATAGCTCCTAAGGCAGAATCTGAAGCTGAAATATACAGGATAAATGGACGATCAGGTGTAGGTGGAGAAAGCACAGGTGGGTTAAGGAGGTATTGTTTAAGAAGTTCAAAAGCTTCTTCACATTCGTCGTCCTAATTAAAAGGGACATCCTTCTTAAGGAGATTAAGAAAGGGATCGATTTTGTCCGCCAACTTATCGATGAAGCGACGGATAGCTTGAAGCTTACCTTGTAATCTTCGTAACTCAGATATATTGGTAGGTGCGGGCATATCAGTGATAGCCGCAATCTTGAAAGGGTCAATTTCGATACCATGTAAAGAAACTATAACCCCTAATAGCTTACCGGACTTAACTCCAAATATGCATTTGGCTGGATTTAATCGGATAAGATATTCTCTTAATCGATTAAAAACTTTTCTCAAATCATCTAAATGGTTATCTTCATTAATAGAGCGAGCTATAATATCATCTACATAATCATGTAGGATATCATGCATCATATCATGAAAAATATAAGTCATAGCTCGTTGATAGGTTGCACCTGTGTTCTTTAAGTCGAATGGCATTACTTTCCAACAAAAGGTACCCCAAGGGTTAATAAAGGATGTTTTAGCCTGATCTTCAGGAGCTATCCTGATCTGATTATAACTGGAGAATCCATCCATTAGGGACATCATCCCACTCCCAGTAGTAAAATCAATGATTTGGTCCATGTTTGGAAGAGGAAAATCATCTTTAGGGCATGCAACGTTAATATCTCTAAAGTCTATGCAAACCTTGACTTTGGTAGCTTCTTTCTTGGTGACTGGGACTACATTTGAGATCCATTCAGCATAATCAATAGCTTGTATAAAAACAACATTCAAGAGTTTTTCTAACTCCCCTTTGACTAGCAAGGCCACTTTGGGATGCATTTTTCTAAGTTTTTGTTTAACAGGTTTAGCATCCGGATGGACTACTAGATGATGCATGACTACGAAAGGGTCCAGACCTGGCATATCTTCGTATGTCCAAGCGAATACATCTTCATATTCTTTAAGGAATGCAATGTATTGCTCTTGTTTTTCTTGACTTAATTTTGACCCAATATTGATTATGTGAGGATTATCCTCAGTTCCAATGTTAACTTTAATGACATGTTCGACTTCCATGTGTAGATCTCTTTCAAAATTAGGTGGGGCGGGTGAGACGCCCAATTCTTGTAATTATTTTAAGGTTAAGTTGGATAATTCATCTTGATGAGTGGTGGCCTCAAGTTGGGCTATAGTTGGTATAGAACCATCAAAATAAAATCCATTGTGTAACATCTCTTCAATGGAGACATCGTGGAAGATATCTCCTTCCAACTCCTCATCGAGTCAGCAATCAATTTAGGGTAAGCTATGGATAGCATGTTACATGTAAATGGCTGATTTTATAGAGGCAAATCATCACGCCCATCCAAATAATATTGATAACATATGAGTTGATTATCATCTTCAAAAGGAAAGGGTTGACCCTTACTAGGAAATAGGCCCACACCACAGCGGGCAGGCCATGGTTCTACCTCGAAAGATTCTTTCATGACATTTTGGAAAGGTCCCAAGCTTTTCCCTTTATATACCATTTTAATCATTATGGGTTTAGCTTTAATATACTCATTAGTAAAATAACATCGTGCATATCCCTCATGATGAGTTTTGATATTTTGGGGTATTCTTCCCTAGTCATATCCTTTATAAATAAAAGCACAACTCCCGACTTGGTAAGTACTTCCCATAGGTTGTGGGAGGCCCAAAGTACGAGGAGATGGCGACAAGTTATTTAAAAGAATAGAATTTTGCATAGAAGCATTTGTTTTTTTTTATATTAATATTGTGGATAAATCTGATAAAAGTTCATCAAAAAGAGCATAAGATGTAGAAGGATCATTCCCTATATCTTTAGATGTGGAAGGTATGATAGATGTTGATAATGTGGAAGTGTTAATGAATGGGTCTATAGGTTTTGAAATTATAGGGACAGAACATGAAGGATTGGTTGTGGACTTAAGATCCTTTTGAGGTTCTAGAGTGGTTTGTTTAGAAGATTGTTGATCTATATATGAGGGTGAAATGAATGGAGGAGAAATAGGTGAAGCTATGGGTGTGTGTTTCACAGTTTTAGATGAAAAATAAGAATTAGGATGTGTGGATGACAAAGCAGGGCAAAATTGAACTCCAACAGGTTATGCCAAAGCACACATAACAAAGGGTCTAGGATCACCGTGGATAGTGACCAACTGATTTTTAAATTCAAATTTAACACATTGGTGTAAAGTTGATGGGACAGCCCGCATTGCATTGATCCAAGGATGACCCAAGAGTATATTGTATGATGTAGGGCAATGTACAATAAACACGGTCGTATCTAAGGTTCTAGGACCAACTTGCAATGGGATGGTAATAACTCCACACGTTTCTTGTGTTTCTTCATTGAAAGCTTTTATGATCATGTCAGTTTTCTTCATTTCATCACTTCTAAAGCCAAATCATTGGTAGAAGCCAAAAGTGCAAATGTTTAGAGATGAACCATTATCAATCGGGACTCTTTTAACGGCTACATCTCCAATTAGAGCAGTAATATATAAGGGATTATCCTTATGTAAACTGTGTTGTGGGATATATTTATCTCGAAAGTCAACACAATCAACTTCTCTAGTGATGATAGTATTGGCCATGGCTTCAGGTTGAATTTTTTGAGGTACCATCATTTGGCTTAATATAAGCATCAACTCATCCCTATGGGTAGGAGAAGATCTTAATAAATCCAAAAGGGAAATTTTGGCTGTAGTATTGGATAATTGCTCATTAATATTGTAAGGGGGTTTAGGTTGAATATTAGGAGCATGATTCCCTTTATTGGGATTTTTCAAAACAAATGGAGCTGATCCATCATTCTTGTTTGGTTCTTGTTGAGAATTTTGAGACTGTTATAGGGTAACGACTCCGATGGTACCTACAATGTTATATTGAAGATGTTGAACTGGTCTCGGTTGAGTGTTTATGGCTTGTTCATTAGGGAGGAATTGATTAGAAGAGGGTCGAGTAGTAACTCTTCTAGGAAATGGTTCTTCTAGAACCATAGCATCTATGATGGGTTGAATAGGATCTGATTCATTTTCAGAACTATTCGATTGGTTTGAGGTGATGTCTATTTCACTTTTAGTATCTGATTCTATATCACTAGGATCTAGAGTTTGAGAATTATGTAGGGGCCTGGTCGTGACTAGGGATAAGGTTGTGTCAAATGTTTGAGGATCCTGAATAGGTAATTGTCCGCTAATAGTCCCTACATATCGGGTAGGAGGAGGAACATTATGATGCTCAATTTGATTGGCCACCTCTTTACCATGTCTTGGTAAAGGATGTTGAAATATGTCTAATGATTGATTAGAATTTTGATTTTGATTTTGGGGAATGTTCTTTTGAGCATTATTAGGAGCATTTTGTTTAGGTTGGAAGGCTTGCACCTCCATTTCATTATTATCAATCAGATCTTGTATTTTATGCTTTAACCTTTTACAAGCGTTGGTAGAGTTTCCGAGGTCCTCTATGGAAATCATAGTGTAAGTCGACTCTATATCCGGGTATGGTTGGATCAGGTTCCCGGATAGCTGGTAATTGAATCAAACCTCTTTCGAGTAATTGAGGTAAAATAGTTGATAATGGTTGATTCAATCTAGTAAATTCTTGAGGAGGTTTATCAGGAGGTTTCAATATAAATTTTTTTGTTGTCTTCGTTGCATTGATATTAGCAACATTTACTGTCGTCAGTGACTCTGTCACCTACGACTTGTTTGTTTTTATATTGATTTTTGGATGTTTTCTCATCATATTTCTTCCTAAGTTGGCCTCTCCTAATGAG
Organism: Wollemia nobilis; assembly: GCA_028583015.1. Lineage (NCBI taxonomy): Eukaryota > Viridiplantae > Streptophyta > Pinopsida > Araucariales > Araucariaceae > Wollemia > Wollemia nobilis. Next base: position 713,660 of record JAQPPZ010007329.1, read on the forward strand.
GGCATCTTCTACTCTTTGAGCTAAATCTATAGCTTCATCGAAGGTAGTTAAAGTAGCAATTGATAACTCATAAGATATTTGTTCTTGCAAATTATTGATAAAAATGTCCAACATTTCCCTATAAGGTAGCACAAAGTGTAGTTTTCCTGTCAACTGCCTCCATCTAGCTAAGAAATCAGAAAAACATTCATCTTTGTCTTGTTTTAAGTTGTATAAATCTTTAATGGTGACATGCCTCTCGATGTAGGCACTAAATTTATGGATGAAAGATTCAGCTGTTTCTTCAAAGTTTCTCAAAGAATGAGTGGGCAATTGATAGTACCACTCTAATGCCATTCCACCTAAGATTTTTAGGAACATCTTTAGTAATAGCAAATCATCATGTGATATATCATGACATGTTATCCTAAACATGCGAAGATGTTGTATGGGATCTTCAGTTCCTTTATATATAGGCAGGATGGGCATGGTAAAATGCTTAGGGTATGGTTGTGCTACAACTATGGGATACAAAGGTTGACTACATATCTCTCGATAATTGTACGAGGGATGGTAGGGATCTATCTGGTCCATATGGGAAGCTAACTGTTTCACCATGGCTTCCAGATTACTAGTTTGCCCACCATATTGGTTTGGTAGGGCATTAATATGGGATTTGTGAACATATGATGGAGGGACATGCATATTAGATGCTATATTGCTATTGTGTAAATTGTTGGTAGGAAAGGTGTTATGAAGAAATTTTGAAGTTGTATTATGCTGTATCCCAGATTGTTGAAGATTGGTGTTTGGCTTCATTTTAGATTTTTGTTTACTTGAAGCATATTGATCAATAGTTCGGAAAAGTAGAGCAGTGAAGGAAGTTTTCTTTTGTGTGGGAATGATTTTAGGCTTAATAACAGGTTCCTTAGGAGGTTGGGTAACCTGTAGTTTTGGCATGTTTTGAATCATAGTGACCATATCTCTATTGGATGGTCCAACATTATCACTTTCTTGATCAATAAAAGACAAGGGATTAGTGTGCACATCAAACATATGTTCCATGGCTACTTGAGTGTCACTAATTTGCCCTTTATCAATACGAACTGCCATATTAAGAGCACCAATGTTATTATTGAAAAATTTCCAAAAATGATCTAAGTTATCAAAAGCAATAGTTCCATCTGGAGCTACTCTAGGGGATGAGGATCCATCCTCTTTAACATTTTCTTCTTGTTCATCTATAGCAAGCTCATCGTCTTGCTAGTCTAGAGTTTCTTCTTTCGGGATTGGATCCTCAGGAAGGACATTTGGGTTTCTTGTTTTGTCTCCTAACCAATCTTCTTCTTCTCCTTCAGTTTGTTTACCATTCCTAAGTTTAGGCATTGTGCTTAACTTAGATTTCAATAAATATATACATATTTATATATATATATATGCTATAAGCTTAAGAGGTATATATTAATTATATACCTACTACAATATTTAAAATGAAATGTTTTGGTTTTTTTTATGTTTTTTAGTTTTTGTAATAATATTGTAAAGATAACAAAAAACACAATAAATGCAAGAAATAATACTGAAAGTAATGATCTAGTTTTCTATAAATAATTTATAAATGTCATTAATGGGCTCAAGTTCTTTAGGAGTCATGAAGTGTTCTTCTTCAAATTGAAAATTTTCTTTCAAAAATTTAATGAAAAGGGCTATAGTGATATTATCTATCTCAGATTCTGGTTGATAGAAGTAAAGCTCGTGGCAATACTCTCGATATAACACAGCTTGAGGAAATTTATTCCATATTTCCCTATCTATAAGAACAACCTCTTGGTATTCTACACGACCTAGGAACTGGTGTATAGTGGCTACGTTCTCGAGGTATTCCTCGAAGGTGAACAATTCTGAAGACATAAGAGCTCTCCTATAAGCTAACCATCTATGGCAGGCTCTCTGAAGTTCATGATAAAAGACGAGTTGATGAGGATCCAGGATTCTATCTAGGGCAAGCCTTTTGATTTTTTTAAGTTTTGTTGACCTAGATGAAATGACACCTAGTCTTCTATCAAGTTCATCCCACAAAAGTTGGTTTCTATCTGTTTTAGGCACACTAAACATAGAATTGATTTCTATGGCTGCTAATTGGTTTTCAACATTTATAGTAACTGCTAATATTTTCTTAGGAGCTACCATCTAGACATGATATGCAACTTATTAGTTTTAAATGATTTGAAATGCATCTATGTTTTTGGTTTTTTTTTTTTTGTTTTGTTTTCAAAAGGTTTTAAATGCATTCACGTCGGGTTCACCAAAATGTATTGCTCCAAATTTTTTGCATCCTTACCTTCAAGCTATAGGATCCATGCCCGGAAGGAGGATGGAAAAAGGATGGTGCGGTACCTCGGACTAAGAGGCCTTGCAAAGGTCCCGCCTCTCGAGGGAGGTGTATTATGGTGATTTTTTGAGGAATGGTGGGTTCACCAGGAAACGTTTGAATGGCAATTTCCATGCCTAGGTTGGGAATGTGCTTAATGTGTTCAGTTTTATCTTTAAACATTCGAGTCCTAGGTTTGGCCAAATGAATCTAAGTGTTCTATTATGAAAATGCAAATTAAATAAATACAGCAAACAGATTTTAAATAGGAAACAGAGAGAAAAAGCTAAATTACAGAGCCATACCTGATCCGGATGTCTGATGGAGGTTCTAATTCTTGAAGCAGTCCAGATCGTCTGGAATTTGACAGGATCATCTCCGACTTGCAAGATCGTCTGAGATCTAACGAATTCGTTTGACGAATTCATCAAAGACCTACAAACAGAGAAATAAGCACAGAATACAGAAAATACAGCAATGCAAATAGAGGGCAATGATGTGAAACAATAATAGAAATGTTAATAAGATAATCCTGAATAGGAATGCAAGAAAATTATGATGTTTTAATAGTTAATCATGATTTCATTATGCAACTAAACTACATGGGTGAACTCCAAGATGCAGAATAACAGAAAATAATGAACAAACTGACTAGATGTAGAATAAAATAGCAAATGAGAAGAGAAAAATGCAAACTTTGGGCACTGATTGCCCCCAATGTTGATTGCAGTCAAAATCATCTTGGATTGGTACGAAATCATCTCGAATTGAACAAGATCATCCACGACGAGCTGAGCTTTCTCCGGCTGAAAAATACTAAGGTTCCTGCAACAAAATTTGGATAGGACAAGTGCAGATGGAAATTCAGGATTTTTTAATGCATGTAAAGTCAAGTTACAGGAAATATCAGCTAGGGGGATGCCAAGGGGGGGGCCTAAGTTTAAATAGGCTTAGGAGGGAGGTTAGGAGGTTGGAGATCATCCCAATTTGGGAGATCTCCAACGGGGAGGGTCTCTAACGACGTAGACACGCTTCTGCTCGGATTAGAGACGTCGTTGGAACAGAGGCTAATTGAGAAAAATTAGTTTTGGGACAAAATCGTCTGGACGTCCTAGTCCAGATGAAATCGTCCAATCTGAGGCGATATCGTCTGATCGGCGACGATATCGTCAAACAATCAAAACAAACTCTAAAAATGGTGCGAGAAAGGAGGAAACGGGTTAAACGGCAGTTTGGAAGCAGTTTTGGGGGTTAAAATTTGAATTTGAATATTTACTAGAGTAATTGTAATTATTTAAGGTTTTACTATGCCAATTTTAGGGTGCTACACTAAGTCCTACGAATGCATGAAGGAAGTGACGTAGAAACAAGATGTGAGCAAACAAAGTGGGGCCTCCTTTATTGATATTTCTTTTAATATTATTACGATACGTCCTCATTTTAGGGCTCATAATATCTGATACAATTTGTTACATTAATGGATGCCCAAAAGAAGCTACGCTTCCAAGATCGAACGGTATGCTTCCAGCATCTTCCGCGTGCCCACATTCAAAGTGGGCGGGCTAAAAGTTGTTGTTGCTTATGTCCATGTGTTCATTATTATTTGCTGACCCTCTAGTATTCTTGGTGGTGAGATCCTATGCATAGAAAGACAATAAATCATTAATAGCATATGCGTATCTAGAAAAACATGCAATCCCCAAGGCCTCCAACGGGCGTTTAGAATATATCAGTGATAATATTAATAAATTTATTATAGAATGATATTGGAAAGGACAACTTCTAGAATTGGTATCACCTGATTTTGCATCGAAGCGGCATCATACGGCCCTGTTATGCTCATTTGCCCGTCAAGGGCCTCTCCAAAGCAAGCACTCCAATGTCATGCATATGCTTATCCAAATCACTTTATACTCATGTGTTAGGCATTATATGTGATTCTAAGACTACCCAGATGCTCAGAATTTGGATATTCTACCCATATTCTCCTATATGTGACATGGGCGCCCTACGAGCTAGTTAATACATAAAATAATAAAACGATATTCAAATCATGTCAAAATGAGTTCAAAATTTAATAGAGGCATTAGGATATCATCAGGGACATATTGCAAAAATAACAGTAAGGAAATCATGCACATATTTCTAATCACTCCGGGGTGGGATGCTGGGGACTACAACAAAACTTGCAAAAAGTGACCTTGCAAATGTCCCATCCAGAGGCCTCCAAAAATCCTGCAAACTTGTGGTTAGACTAAAAACAGCATTTTGAGATGACCCAGAAGGTCATATTTGGTATATTATGCCTAGGTCATCCTGTATCTGAAGGCGCTCCCTGCAAGTTAGTAGACGCATAAAAATGACAGAAACTAGGTCAAATCATGTCAGAAAGCAATGAAATTTGGACAACAATATAAGTACATAAGATATAAAATAATGCAAAAATAATAGTAAGGAAACCATGCACAACTTTCTAATCACTCCGGGGTGGGACGATTAGGACTGCAGTAGTTTGGGGGGCACCCGGGGGTGGGACGCCCACCATTTAGGGCCTAGTTTTGACACCAATCCAAGTGGGATGGGTCCAAAACCTCCTAGGGGGTTGTGTCAATGAGTTTGGGGTGGTATTGTGGCCAATTTCTTGGGTTTTGGATTTGTATTGCATTCCTAGTGTTCACTCGACAACCTCTCTTCCAGAAGAGAGAGATTAGGGCTGTAGGGAGCACAAGGAGGAACAGGTGTACAATTTGGTAGCACTTCATTGCTCCAAATGCTCCAGATCTATTCCTTTTTTTGGGTTTATGAGGCTCACTTTTGTATAGACCTAAGGATATTCTTTGCATGCGCATGCAAGGGCACCACTTGGCTCATTATGCCTTTTTTGGGGAGAGAATATTCCTCCCTAATTAGGGGCTCCTTGATTAAGGACTCTTTGATTTTAAACGTTCCCTCGCACTCCCATGACTTGAAGGTAGAGTCAGGTGGTGGATTTGGGCTGCCATTTATTAAGGTTTGACTTTTTGCCAGTCAAACCTGCTAATTGTCCCACCCTAGAGCGATTGTTTCTAATCATCTCAGGGTGGGACGAATAGGATTCTAATCATCCCAGGGTGGGACGAATAGGGATAAAAGTACTTAAAAGATACAAAACTGACCTCTGACATTTAAAAACTTATTTGGGAGTGGTTAGAACCACTGTTTAACCTCTGGAGGTTGCCCTAGGGTTATTTATGCCAATTCAGTCAGTGCTTGTAGTCACATAATCAAATTGGTGCTATTTTGGTGTCTACACATGGCATATAGGAAATATTCATTACTTCTATATGATGCATTTTACTTTATGTAAACTTAAAATGAACCCCACACACACATGCATGTTTTAAACATTGGAGAGTTGGATTTCATCACCAACCTTAAATTCAGTCCGATGACATTGGCATTCATCTCCTTCCACCGACTTGCCCCCTAGATCTTCTTAGAATGGAATTGGGAACTTATTCATAGTGGTACTAAGTTACTCATGTTCAAACTATCTCAAACTATTGAAACAATTGGTTTAGAGTGGAAGAGCTAGGCGAACCCCCCACTAGGACTTCAGTGGTGTATCCTAGTCTCTTTTTGAGAAAATCATGTTTGGCATGGGTGTTATTGATTCCCACTATGAATGAGTCTCCTTATTCTAAATCCAAAACAAGAGCAAGAAAAAATAACAACATATCAAAGACATCACACAGTTTAGGGCACACATAAATTGGTAATCAAGATAAATACTTGCTTGATATTGTTTGGCCACATCTAAATTACAATCCAAAAAACTAATTCACAAGCACAATGGTCAAAACCAGAAGTAAACATCCTCATTCAAATACCGAGGGAGAATATGAAGCAACACATACCCATAGGTGAAGTCGTAGTAACATTGAACCACATGCTCATAATACTATGAGACATAGTTCTGCGAGTCTACGGGATGATAATTCAACCCTCGAGGGCTCTCCTTGAGAAACCCCAAATACAGAGTCAAATAATGAAACTAAATCATAAAAACACAAAGAGGCTTTACAACCATCATCATCAAGGAGATACAAGAAATCCTCAAGGCCTTCCTCTAAACACACAAAAACATCTCAAAGACAGGAGGCTTCAAGAGCTTCCTCCCCACATGGACATAAGTAGGTTTATAGATCCCATTCTATGTATACGTATGATGAGGTTTTCCCATATCCATCCTCATGGAGAGTATATGGGGTCACAAATCCCTCATCACCAAAAAGACATACAAGAGTCGCAACATCTCAAAATTCACATGAGACATTGAGAACAAGTCTGCCCACTGAAGGGCAAGAAATTAGAGCTACATCTATTCATAGACACCAAACAAAAGATACCCTTCACACAAGAGGAAGGATTTCAATAGATTATGACCTAATTGGAGAAAATGGCACCCCAAGGGATCAGCCATAAAAATAAGACAGTTAGATGAGTTGGATCGGTTGCATCCGAGGCCACCTCCCAAGAACATAGTCACAAAAAATTTTGTATCTGGAAGTTCACAAACTATTACTTCTAAGCACAGATCTCAACCTAGGAATGCTTTAGAGTGACTCCACAAGTCTCATGTAGATTATGACCATAGAGACACTTATCAACACAAATAATAGATTACAATAGCTAGCAAAAGCAAAGAAATAGTAGAGACTTCTTTGAGGAATCTGCAAATCAAAATCACAAGGACAAAATGAGATAAACATGATTCCTCTTCAACAGTGCCATCTGACCGCATGTGGCAATTAGAAAATGTGTTGCACAAAGAGTGAGAGCTAATGGAAGCTCTCAAGAATGACAAACAAAGAGAAAGGGTTTTACACCAGCATGAGGAGCGTCTAAGAGAACATGTTGAGTAACTAGCTCGTATCAATTTACAAGCCAATGGCAATGGTCATAAAAAGAATAAACGTACTGACTCACCAAGAGAGGGGCACACTATAAAAAAATAAAGCCCACAAGGAAACCACCACTCAAATTATGAACAACATCAAACTAGTGGAGAAAGGGTAGATATGATAAATTAGGATCAAACACATCTTGAATCCCCTCGTAGGAGGGAATAGAATAGAACAAGTCAAATGCACATAGGGTTACCTCCATTACCACCATGAGGAGGCTTGCAAGAAGAAGAAATCCTTGCCTCAAAGGCATTATAGGCACTCAATAAACATATGAAGTCCTTTGAGAAACAAGAAATGATAGGGAACCAACCAAAATTGAGTAAAATACACAACCAACCATTATGCCCATCGGTCCCTAGCCCTACATATCCTAAGAATTTTGAGATGCCTAGGTTGGAAAATTTTAAGGGTGAAGAGGATGCACAATATCATGTTACCAATTTCATCAATGTATATTTTCATCTTGAAGACAATGATGCTCTTATGCTAAGGACTTTAATTATGTTATTTTTAGGTGCTGCTACTCAATGGTTCAACCAACTGCCCAAGCATAACATATCTAGTTTTGAACAACTAGCAAATGCATTCCTGAAGCATTTATCCTTTTGGTTCTAAAATAAAGGTGAAACTTTCAGACCTGGCCAACCTAAAACATTATGATGATGATCCAGTAATGGAATATGGGGATAAGTGAAGAAAAGTCATGGCAAAGTTATCATTCTTCATCCCCACAAAAGAAATTGTCTGCATGTTCACCAAGAGTTGTTCTAAACACATTTCCCTCTTACTACAACTTCAACAATATCCTTCATTTGAGTAAGCCTTGGTATAGGCCAAACTCATTGAGGACATAAAAGTAGATGAGGGAACCATCAAGCTCTGAAACAAGGAGTGGAACAAAAATGACAAAAATGACAAATACAAGCAGAAACAGGCAAGCCCTGCTCCAGTTAATCAAGTAGTATTGTCTGCACCTAAGGATGGGGTTGTGCAACAATTCCAAAATTATCAAGCATAGCCACCACCAACAAATTACAATCGAAAGAACAATCAGGGGCAAAATAGAGAACACAAGCCACCTCACTATTTTACACCTCTAGAGTCAATGTAGTAAATTTTCAACCAATTGAGCGAGGCTAGGAAGATCAAATTTCTAGATGTACCTCTTATAGATCCCAACCATCCTAAGCCAAAATGATATAGGGAAGATAAATTTTTCCCTTATCATAGGATATCGAGACATAATATTGAATTTTGCATTGGTTTCAAACATCAGGTACAAAACATGATTGAGGCAGGAGAAATTAAAGTTGACAACCCATTGAATCCTGATAACAGAGATATGGTCATATACAAGAACCCACTTCCCAACCATGAGGCCCATAGAGGGTAAGGTACCCAAGTCAATCAGGTTCGAATTGATATGCCTACCCATGGGTGCGTTGGGATGGTTGAAATTGTCAATGTAGCTACGAGGACTAGACGATATGGTCAACCATAACCTCCTGCATCTCCTATTAATGTCCCAACTATACCTATGTAGAGGTAGGGGTATAACAACCTTCCAGGTACACCAACCAGACCTATGGTAACTGTTTGAAGTAGACTAGAGCAAAAATTACAAATGAATCCGGCCAAAATATCTATCTATGAGCTCATACAACATTCCCAAAAGCACAGGGAGACTTTTATGGATATTTTTAGATCAATTGAGATCCAACCACAAGATCCAAATGCATTCAATTATATTTTGGGACAAGTACAAGAATTTTAAGAACCTGTAATCCAATTTTATGATCATGAGATTAAGATAGTGCCTACTACCTTACCAGACCCTCCGCTACACATTGTTGCATCAATCAATGATTTATCTTTTAAGTGGGTCTTGGTTGATATGGGTTCTTCAATCAACATCATCACAATAATAGCAATATAACATCTTAAGATCTCCAAGTCAAATATTGTTCCAGAAGCCTACACATTAAGAGCTTTCAATGATGCTTTATGCAATACTATGGGAATGATAGTCCTACCCATCAAGGTAGGGCATAATACCATCCCTATGATATGTCATGTCTTGGAAGGGGCCATGCAATACAACATCCTCCTAGGTTACCCTTGGATAAGAGATATGAAGTGTGTTCCTTCGATTTTACACCAATGTGTCAAGTACGTGCATGATGACAAAGTCTATGTGGTGTTGGCTGATGAAGAGCCATTCAAATATGTCCATCAGGTGGATTTTCTAGGAGAATTTGTAATTCCATCTACCCACTTGTATGTAGGACCTTCATCTCCAACTATGCAACTAGATAAGCTGTTGTGGCTGATCCACAACACACCCCAAAATTGGGGACCCACCTTTTTGCAGGCTTTCAAAGAAAATCTCAGTGACCCAGATGCTAAAAATCAAGAAAAAGGGGCAAAATTGCACAAGGATGAAAAGTGTCGCGATATCGCGACATGTCGCGCCATCGCTGCCGAAAAATGAAAAGTGTCGCGAAATCGCGACATGTTGCTCCGTCGCTGCCAAAAATGAAAAAGTGTAGCAAAATCGCGACATGTTGCGCGGTCGCTGCCGAAAATGAAAAGTGTCGCGAAATCGCGACATGTTGCTCCGTCGCGGCCGAGAGAGGAGAGAGAAAGGAAAAATGGAAAGGCGTAGCGAAATCGTGACATGTCACAAAATCGTGGGTCAAACCAGTCAAACAGGGCAAAGCAGAAAAAATATCACGAAATCGTGACAAGAAGCGACAAACGGGGCACGAAGCAGAAAGGCGTAGCGAAATCATGACGCGTCACAAAATCACGGTCAACGTAGTCAGCGGCAGCAGGTGGGCGGAACCGTCGCGAAATCGTGACGTGTTTGATTTTCGTGGCTTACAAGCGGGCGGAAGGCATGAAATGTAAAATGGTCATGAAATCGTGACAAAATCGAGCCAAAGGCGATAAGGCCCAGTAGTGTAGCGAAATCATGACAAAAATAGACACAAAGCGCATAAGTCGAAAAGTGTCACGAAATCGTGACATGTTGCTCTATCGCGACGCGAGTGGGCTAAAAGGCCTAAGTGGTGAAAGGCGTAGCAATTTTGCGCAACTTTTGGAGGAAATGTTCTAGATGAAAAAACGTCACGAAATCACGACAGAAAGCAGTAAAAGCAGCCCGAAAGTGAAAAGTGTCGCGAAATCATGACAGAAAGTAGCGAAAGAGCACGAAGTGAAAAAATGTCATGAAATCACGACAAAAAGTAGCAAAAGCAGCCCGAAAGTGAAAAGTGTCACGAAATCACGATAGAAAGCAGCGAAAGAGCACGAAGTGAAAAAATGTCACGAAATCACGACAAAAAGCAGCAAAAGCAGCCTGAAAGTGAAAAGTGTCACGATTTCACGACGAAAAGCGGGCAAATGGTACGGAACAAAAAAGTGTCACGATTTCACGACAGAAATCTGCCAGAGTGAAGGAAACGAAAAAACGTCGCGATTTCGCTACCTGTCTCATTTTCGCTATGTTGGCAGAGGAGCAAGTTGCATGCATAAAAATGTCATGATTTACATGGGGCCATTACGAAACATACTGGAAACGCAGAACACGTGGCATACAGGTGTCAGGATTACAGAAACGTTTCATGTAACAGAGAATATCAAACGTTTCGACAGCGTGCATAAAATCAAAAGCAATGAAAAGGCGAGGAATTTGAAACGATGCATTCTGGGAGGTGAAACGAAGCGACGCAAGGTGAATCGAAGAGCCGTATCAGTTAGTATAAAATCAGAAGTGCAGATCGATACGAGGGTTGGAAATTGCTGCTAGTAGAGTTGTAGAGACAAGGGTTGCATGCCATTCTGGGCCTGCACTTGGAGCAATTTCCTTCATTTGTTCTGGATTTGTTAAACCTGGAACATTCTATCATTGTAATTGATATATCATTTTAATACAGAAATACAGAGAGTTGGCATCTCATTGATGAGAAAGAAGGAGTCATTTTTGCATGCATGATTTAATGTTTTATCTTTCCCTTTCAGATTTCTAGGCTTCTAGGTGAAGTTTAATGCAAGTGTTCTTGGTTGCTTCATGCGAATGTCTAAATCTGAAATTACATTAAAAACCCTAGAAACCCGCACCTAGCTTATCTGGATTGTGCGAATTTGTAGGTTCAATAGGTTAGGTTGCATGCAGAAACCTCATTATCTTCGATTTTGTCAATCAGGATGGTCGCACTCTGGACGTAGTTTAGTTTCATTTTCATTTGCATTTCTTTTATTTTCAATCCTTTATTTTATTTTCTGCATTTTAATTACTATCATTCAAATAAATAACTGAAAGCCCATCAAAGCCTAAGATCAAATAGATTCAGTTCTTAGATTTATTCACTTTGAGTCCATTGTAAATTCAAATTAAAGCAAACCATAGTGCCCCTTGTTAACATCCACTTGCAACCCTAAGGTATTCCCAGCATTCAAATTAAAACAGCATCATTGATATACAAAGAGTTAGCATAACAGGAACCTTGGAGAAATTATCTATTGTAATTTCTTTGCAAGCAGAGGATTTTGGGACTCGGATCCTACCGGAGAGTGTGCTTTCACAATTGGGTGAAAACACCACTCAACAGATTGGCGCTAGAAGGAGGGCCGATTGGTTTACTTTATTTTGATTTTCATGCATAAGTGATATCTTTTTTATTTAATTTTGAAATTGTATCTTAAATCTCACAAACGGCTAAACTGCAGCATTTGTTTTTGTTTCTGTTGCAGGAAATAACCGAGGGTTTCATCAGGCAGGCTGGACCCACCGCGTCGTATTGCGACTAGGTCCCAAACAACCGGGGAAACCATTTTTCATGACCTTACGCTCACTGGTACTCCCAAGAATAAAACCAAGCAAGTCGTAAGCTTACCAGTCACAAAAGACCTTTTTTCTCCAGGAACATCGAGTGGACCTACACCAGTGACATCAGTTGCCACTAGTGTTCCTATTGTCAGTAATATTTCCACTGCTCTTGTAGGGTTGTCTTCATCGATTTTGAGTCAAATGGCTCAACCTCCAGTAGCTCCTTGGTATGGAGCTAACAATATTCCTTTGAACATTGCAGGGGATATCCATGAAATCCCCAAGAACATAGAAATATTTTTGCCTAAATACAAACCAGATGGCCTAAGAACAGCAGAAGAACATATCCAAGCCTATAGGGATGTTTTAATTAGGCTGCAAGTCCAACATGAAGATGTGGCTTGCAGACTTTTCCCCATGAGCTTAGATCCAATAGCATATGAATGGTATATATGCTTACCAACTGGTTCAATCACTTCATGGACGCAAATGGAGAACGCCTTTGTCAATCAGTTTAGGTCACCTTTGGATCCCGCAACCATTTACAATCAATTCATTACATGCAAAAGGGGCCAGGGGGAACCAATCAGAACATTTAATCAGAAATTCCAAAAGTGCTATAATAGAGCAGTTCGACATTTTGCCATCGATCCCGTAGTGGCTTTGCAGATATATTTTGGGGCATTGGACCCCATGACAGCCATGTTTGCAAGACGAAATCCTCAAGTCACCATGCTCGCTCTAGCCTATAATGAAGCCATGACCATCGAGCAGCAAATGACACCACAGGGCTATGGATTTCCCCAGATGCCTATGATGGGACAATATGCTCCATATGGTCAAGCTCCCTTGGCAAATCAGATCATGGCACCGCAAATGCCAAGCATGAACGCCTTCCCATATCAGCAACCGTATCCACCAGCACCTGCGTATGCACCCATTCCAATCCAACCAATTACATCCATTCCACCTATTCTCGCATTTTTGCAGAATAGTCAATCGACTATGCAAGGAACCAGCCAAGTTAATTCTCAAGCTATAGTTCCTTTCCCAAATCCAACTCCGATTCAAAGTGTCAATCCATACGGGAATCAAATTCCTCAAAACCCGACCCAAATGTTGAATCAAGACCCCACCAATTATGCAAATCCAATGGGGGTTAACAACAATGTGATTCCACCGAAGGAGATTTATTCAGAGGTCGAAGAGCTCAAGAAAATAGTTCATAAACTGAGCAATGACATGGTTCAAAAGCAGAAGTATGAATCCCATGCCCCTCACTCAAATCAAAATTTTAACAATAGAGGGAGACATTGGAACACAAAGCCAAACAATGGGGGAGTACCCGCTCCCATTGCTAATCAACTAGATACTTCTGCAGGACCTAGTCAATCCAATTCCCTTTTGAATCTTTCAGATTTGGCATGGGAAAGGGGGTGTAGGTTGCACAACACAAAAGAACACAATGAGAGGAATTGTCCTGAAATTGCTAGATACACTCATTGTATTCAAGTTGATGATTTGGAATTGGTATCAAATGAGGGTTCATCGCAACATCAAGATGATAACATTATGGTGATGGAAACCGTATATCATCAAGAAGGTGAGAGTGAGGAAGAAGAAGACGAAATTTTGGAATAGGAGGTGCAAGCTTTTCGAGATTTTAGAAAGGGGAATCATGGATACCATTTGAGAAGTAAATCTAAAGCCCCTAAAACCTCATCAACACCTCCAAACAACTCTATTCTTCCTCCGGATACTAAGGCAAATAATAATCCTCCTCCTCCACTCAGAAGAGAAATGTCTAATGACGTGCAGAAGACAGTCAAATTCGAAAAGCCAAACTATGACATAGTGGAGGATCTAAAGAAGTCCAAATCTAGCCTTTCGTTCTTGGACGCGGCTAGATTGCCTGGCCAAAAGGAGGCATTGATAAAGGCTCCGAACTCACCTGATCAAACGTGGAAGGGAAAAGGAGTTGAGTCCCATCTGATTTTACGAAAGGAGAGACGGGATGTCCCGCCATTCTTATTGACTCTGAGAATTGCGGGTAAGAATTTGCATAACTGTTTGGTGGACACGGGTGCCACGAGCAACCTCATGCCTTCGGAGATATGTCAAATGCTAGGTCTGCAACCTGTTTCATCCAAATGCAAGGTCCTGCAATTGGACCGATCAGAGGTAAATGTGGTAGGGACCCTATATGATGTCAAAATTCAATTAAATTCTGAACCCAGGGTCCAGCAGGTTGTCGACATTCTGGTTGTTAATATCCCAAGTAGATATGGAATGCTACTTGCGAGGGATTGGATGAAAACTCTGAATGGCTATTTTTCAACAGACTGCTCACATATGTGGCTACCCTGGAAAGGAATTGCAAATCAAATCAGAGTGGAAAATGAACCGAGGCTTAAAGAGATCATAACAGAATTTAACAAGCCGAATGAAGTTCGGTTTTCTGAGCCAGAACTGGGGGTTTATGCACTTGATGTTGAGGAAGCTACTGAAGAGCCTAAAGAGGAAACATGTCATGGTGGCTCTTTTGAGGAAAATGATTGCACATGGTTGCTCAGGTTTGATGGATCAAAATCTAGACAGGGAGCAGGAGCTGGAGTCGAGCTCACTGGTCCAGGAGGTAAACCATTATTGGCTGCCTATAGATTGCAATTTCCTTGCACGAACAATGTGGCAGAATACGAAGCATTGATCTTTGGTTTACGTCTAGCATTGAGCAAGCAAGTTAAATGCTTGAAGGTATTGGGAGATTCTGAGCTAGTAGTCAAGCAGATCAAAGGACAGTATACATGTCGTGACAGGAGACTGAGCCTTTATAGAACTAGGGTTATGGACCTCATTGAGGAATTCGACGCATTCAATATAGCCCTTATTTCTAGAAAAGGAAATCGAATAGCAGACTCTCTTGCAGTCGCCGCGGGCATGTTAAATCCGGTTGACATAAAAAGGTGTAAAAAGTTTTCCATTGAATTGGTTCCTTGTCCATCAATACCCGATAATGTCAAGAATTTCCAGGTTTTTGAAAATGACAGACACATCTTCAAATTTGTCACGAACTCGGGTATTTTTGAAAATCAGGTGATTGATGAGGAGCAAAGGTGGCAAGATGAAACAGAAAACGAGAGTGAAACCGCGTGTCAATCCAACAAAATACCTAAAGACGTGGTTTCATTGGAGAAAATGTTCGACGTGGGATACAAGACCAAAAAAGGAAAAAGAGTCCCACTCCCCAAAGATGCATGTAATTCGATTAATCTAGGGAGTGCAGACAATCCAAAGGAGGTGTACATTGCAAAGGCATGTACAGATGAAGAAAGGAGCAACATAATACAGGCATTGAAGCATTACATAGATTGCATTGCTTGGAATTACAATGAGCTGAAAACATACAACCAAGACATTATCACACATACCATCCCTTTGAAGCCAGACTCCAAGCCTTTTAGGCAAAGACAGCGAGTTGTTAACCCGCTATTGGAGCCTTTGATCGAAAAGGAGGTCAAAAGATTATTGGAAGCGAAAATCATTTTTCCTGTTAGGCACTCAACCTGGGTTGCTAACCTCGTTCCAGTAAGAAAAAAGAGTGGAGAGATTAGGCTGTGCATAGATTTTTGAAATCTTAATAAAGCCTCTCAAAAGGATAATTATCCATTGCCATCAATCGATGAAATTCTACAAACGGTAAATGGATCTGAAATGATGTCCTTTCTTGATGGGTATTCTGGATACAACCAAATTCTTATACATCCAAATGACAGGATGAAAACAGCCTTCACCACCAAGTGGGGGACATTTGCATATAAGAGAATGTCGTTCGGACTGTTAAATGTTGGTGCAACTTTTCAACGCGCCATGGATTATGCATTCAAAGGGCTCATAGGCAAATGTATCATCGTGTATGTGGATGATATTCCAGTATTCTCGAAGAAGAGAGAGGACCATGTCAAAGATTTAAAGAAAGTGCTTCAAAGATGCAGAGAACATGGAATTTCCTTAAATCCAAAAAAGTGCATTTTCGGAGTAACAGAAGGAAAATTGCTTGGTCACATCATTTCAAAAGAGGGCATATCCATTGATCCTGAAAGGATACAAGCTATCCAAAATTTACCTCTCCCAGGTAGTAAAAAAGAACTGAGATCTTTCTTTGGGCAGGTTAATTTTGTGAGGAAGTTTATCTCGAGCTTTGCTGAGATAGCCAAACCTCTGAACAAGATGCTCAAGAAAGATGTAGAGGTCAAGTGGAACGAGGAAAGTAGGGTGGCCTTTCAGAACATCAAAGATGCCATTTCCAGAGCCCCGGTCCTCATAAGTCCAGACTATTCCAAACCTTTCTATATTTATGCTTTCGCATCAGAACACTCTTTCGCGAGTGTCTTGACCCAGAAAGGTGAGGATAGTGCTAAAAACCCCATAGCATTTTTAAGTGCCCCTCTAAAAGATGCTCAATTAAGGTATTCCATCCTTGATAAGCAGATGTACGCACTTTTTAAAACGGTAAAAAAATTTAGACATTACATTGTGCACAACAGAGTTATTGCCATCGTGCCTGACTCTGTTGTTAAGACCATGTTTTTACAAAACGAACTAGGTGAGAAAAGAGGGAAATGGATTTCCACCATCCAAGAATTCGATCTCGAAATCCAACCTATGAAACTAGTTCGAGGACGAGGGACTGGTGAAGGCGATCGCTGAAAATAATCCGCAAATAACATGCCAATACTCGAATACAGAATACATTGCTAAGGATGACTGGTATGTTGATATTGTGCAATTTTTATTGAATGGTAAGTGTCCTTCTAATCTGAATTCAACCCAGAGAAGAGCTTTAAGGCTTAAGTCGGTCAATTATCTGATGAAATCTGGTGTTCTTTACAGGAAGAATCATGAAGGGATCTACCTGAGGTGCCTGAACAAAGAAGAAGCTGCCAGGGTGTTGCAGGAATTTCACGGGAAACATGGAACTGGTCATGGTGCGGCAAATGCTACAGCGCATCAAATCCTGA
Organism: Wollemia nobilis; assembly: GCA_028583015.1. Lineage (NCBI taxonomy): Eukaryota > Viridiplantae > Streptophyta > Pinopsida > Araucariales > Araucariaceae > Wollemia > Wollemia nobilis. Next base: position 730,808 of record JAQPPZ010007329.1, read on the forward strand.
GAGCAGGATACTACTGGCCCCACATTTTCAAAGATGCACATGCCCATGTACGATCTTGTCATATCCGTCAAGTGGCTGCCAATAGAGAAAGAAATGCAGCCATGCCATTACAACTCTGTAGTTGAAATGAGACCATTTGCACAGTGGGGACTAGATTTCATTGGGGTTATTAACCCAAATTCTTTTGATTCTCATAAATTCATATTGATATCTACAGACTATTGTACAAGGTGGACAGAAGCGATTCCTACTAAACATGCCACCACAGACGTTGTAATAAAATTCCTTGAGGACCATATTATAACAAGATTTGGAATGCCCGATTCTATTGTCAGTGACAATGGTAAAGCTTTTATTTCTACACAATTTGCAGATTGGGCATATGACAACAAAGTGAGCTTAAAGTTTGCATCTAATTATTACCCTCAAGGAAATGGTTTGGCCGAATCTTCAAATAAAAATTTGTTGAACACCATTAAGAAATTGCTGGAAAAGAACCCTCGGGATTGGCATGACCAATTAAAGTTTGCCCTTTGGGCAGATAGGACCAGAGTAAAATATTCCATAGGGAATACTCCCTATCATTTGGTTTATGGGCAAGACCCAATATTTCCTGCAAATTTGAAGTTGCGAAACCTTGCATTTCATACAAGAGTACTTGGAGACAGATGATCAAGTTGAAGCCAGGTTAAGTCATTTGCTGCACCTTGATGAAAAGAGAGAAGAAGCCATGAATCACATGAATAAACACCAGGAAGTTATCAAGAGATGGTTTGATAGAAGGGCCAAAATTAAGTCCTTCAGAATTTCAGATTTGGTATTACTATGGGACAAAAGACATGAGGAAAAAGGGAATCATCAAAAGTTTGATTGTCTTTGGTTAGGCCCCTATCAGATTTCAGAAATTCTCGGGAAAAATACCTTCAGGCTAAAAACTTTAGAAGGGAAAGATTTTATGCTACCGGTTAATGGGCAGATTTTAAAGCATTATTTTAGCCCTTAGGTTGTGAGATTTTGATGTTATTCTTTTCGGTTTTGGTGGGGTTTTTCAGATTTTGTTTTCATAGTTTAGGATTGTTAGTCTAGTTAGGATTTAGATTGTAGGTTTGATTTCAATTGACATGTTTTGTTTATTTTTATAAAAAAAAAAAAAAATTATAAAATTGAGATGTCAACTTATGCTCGAGACTAGGAGAATATGAAATATTGGAATTGTCTTGTAAAAGCTCCACAAGTAACACAAACATTTTAAGTTATATCGTTTGAAATTTGTGATGCATGAAGTAGTCAGTTTTGTATGGCAAATATTTCATTTGCAATTCAAGAGATAATGCATTCATGTTACATCTCACTTTACATATACATTCCATCTTAGTTGCATATGCATCTTAGGTACAAATCATTAAAGTATGTCAAATCCTCTTAGGGTTGTGTTATAACATAAATGTAAGAAAATCCTAAGGTTGGAAACTGAGTCTTGAGATATCTAGAACCAAGCACGTCTTATACATTAAAAAGGATCTTGAGCAAAATGATCAAAACCTAACTTGGAAGAAAAGGTTGGGCGAAAGAAGTTTTTCATGTCTATCCTATTATGCAACATGATCCTTAAAACAGTGGTTTTGACCACTTCCATAAAGCTTAAAGCCTAAAATCAGAGTAGTAAGGATAGGGTTAAGTCCTCATCGAACTTAGGTTGAGGATCCAATTCCCCAAAGCTTTGATTTGACCTACATGGAGTAGTAAGGATAGGGCATAAATTCTCATCTCGCTTAGGTTGAGAATCTGATTCCCCAAAGCTCTTATGTCTCATTTCATGATAAATCTTGGATTGGAAGGATCGTACTACTTGTCCTCTGCAAAGGATGGGTAGTCATCCCCAAGGTCTAAGTAATAAATTAATATTTTCCATTTTTATCCAAAGCTTGGATTGGAAGGATCGTACTACATGTCCCTAGCAAGGATGGGTAGTCATCCCCAAGGTCCAAGAAGTAAAAAATTAATTTTTCCCATCTCATATTTATATTGGATTGGAAGGATCGTACTACTTGTCCTCTGCAAAGGATGGGTAGTCATCCCCAAGGTCCAAAGAAATGAAGATAAGTCTTGGATTATGGGGTTAGGTATGCCCATGCATGGCAACATGTCTTGTCTAAAAAACAAGACCAGTGATTGTCCAAAGGGTTAGACTAGCATGACCATTTCTTCCATAATTGGTTAAATTATTTTGCTCAAAGTGAGGTAATGAACTCTAAATCAGAATAGTAAGGATAGGGTTAAACTCCCATCTTGGTTAGGTTGGGAGTCCGATTCCCCAAAGTTCTGATTTCACATTCACTTGCACATGGGTTCAAGATAGTAGGGACTCATAACCAACTTTGGGATATAATAAAGCAATTAATTAGTGGATCCTAAGAGGGTTTGGCAATCTTGAATGTTTGTACATGATACTAGAAGAAAGACTATGCCTTTTATAAAAGCAAAATCTCCTAGCATATTCATTAGGTTACACAAATCATTCACAATCTCACATATGCATTCATGCAAAACTGACAATGGAATGTTGATCAATTTCAAACGATAGGGAAAGAAATTCATTGCACACACTGAGCTAATACTTGATGATTCTGATGATTCATGTACTTCGGATCTTTGGGCATTTGTTTATATTGCTTATGTGCTAACACATGTTTTCGAGTTTGTATATGTTTCAGGTTGGGTTCTCACTAAAATGCTCAAGAGCATTTGACAACAGAGTCGCCATTTGTTGTGGCTGATCCACAACACACCCCAAAATTGGGGACCCACCTTTTTTGCAGGCTTTCAAAGAAAATCTCAGTGACCCAGATGCTAAAAATCAAGAAAAAGGGGCAAAATTGCACAAGGATGAAAAGTGTCGCGATATCGCGACATGTCGCGCCATCGCTGCCGAAAAATGAAAAGTGTCACGAAATCGCGACATGTTGCTCCGTCGTGGCCGAAAATGAAAAAGTGTCACGAAATCGCGACATGTTGCGCGGTCGCTGCCAAAAATGAAAAGTGTCACGAAATCGTGACATGTTGCTCTGTCGCGACCCAAAGAGGAGAGAGAAAGGCAAAATGGAAAGGCGTAGCGAAATCGTGACATGTCACAAAATCATGGGTCAAACCAGTCAAACAGGGCAAAGCAGAAAAAACATCACGAAATCGCGACAAGAAGCGACAAACGGGGCACGAAGCAGAAAGGCGTAGCAAAATCGTGACGCGTCACAAAATCACGGTCAACGCAGTCAACGACAGTAGGTGGGCGGAACCATCACGAAATCATGACGTGTTTGATTTTCACGGCTTACAAGCGGGCGGAAGGCATGAAATGTAAAATGGTCATGAAATCATGACAAAACCGAGCCAAAGGCGATAAGGCCCAATAGTGTAGCGAAATCGCGACAAAAACAGACACAAAGCGCATAAGTCGAAAAGTGTCGCGAAATCATGACATGTTGCTCTTCGCGGCACGAGTGGACTAAAAGGCCTAAGTGGTGAAAGGCGTAGCGATTTCATGCAACTTTTGGAGGAAACGTTCCAGACGAAAAAACGTCGTGAAATCATGACGAAAGCAGCAAAAGCAGCCCAAAAGTGAAAAGTGTCACGAAATCGCGACAGAAAGCAGCAAAAGAGCACGAAGTGAAAAAACGTCACGAAATCATGACAGAAAGAAAAGCAGCCCGAAAGTGAAAAGTGTCACGAAATCGCGACAGAAACCAAAGAGCACGAAGAAAAACATCACGAAATCCACACAAAAAAAAAGTCGATCGAAAGAAACCAAAAAGAAGAAAAAACGTCACGATCACACACAAAAAAAAAAAGCCGCGATTTCGTGACAAGCAAATGTACGAAACAAAATGTCGCGATTTCGTGACGTGAAAGCCGCCGAGTGAAGGCCAATCCAAAAAATGTCGCGATTTCGCTACCTGTCTCATTTTCGCTGTGCTGGCAGAGGAGCAAGCTGCATGCATAAAAATGTCATGATTTACATGGGGCCGTTACGAAACATGCTGGAAACGCAGAACACGTGGCATACAGGTGTCAGGATTACAGAAACGTTTCATGTAACAGAGAATATCGAACGTTTCGACAGTGCGCATAAAATCAAAAGCAACGAAAAGGCGGGGAATTTGAAACGACGCATTCTAGGAGGTGAAACGAAGCGACGCAGGGTGAACCGAAGAGCCGTATCAGTTAGTATAAAATCAGAAGCGCAGATCGATACGAGGGTTGGAAATTGCTGCTAGCAGAGTTGTAGAGACAAGGGCTGCATGCCATTCTGGGCCTGCACTTGGAGCAATTTCCTTCATTTGTTCTGGATTTGTTAAACCTGGAACATTCTGTCATTGTAATTGATATATCATTTTAATACAGAAATACAGAGAGTTGGCATCTCATTGATGAGAAAGAAGGAGTCATTTTTGCATGCATGATTTAATGTTTTATCTTTCCCTTTCAGATTTCTAGGCTTCTAGGTGAAGTTTAATGCAAGTGTTCTTGGTTGCTTCATGCGAATGTCTAAATCTGAAATTACATTAAAACCCCAGAAACCCGCACCTAGCTTATCTGGATTGTGCGAATTTGCAGGTTCAATAGGTTAGGTTGCATGCAGAAACCTCATTATCTTCGGTTTTGTCAATCAGGATGGTCGCACTCTGGACGTAGTTTAGTTTCATTTTCATTTGCATTTCTTTTATTTTCAATCCCTTATTTTATTTTCTGCATTTTAATTACTGTCATTCAAATAAATAACTGAAAGTCCATCAAAGCCCAAGATCAAATAGATTCATTTCTTAGATTTATTCACTTTGAGTCCATTGTAAATTCAAATTAAAGTAAACCATAGTGCCCCTTGTTAACATCCACTTGCAACCCTAAGGTATTCCCAGCATTTAAATTAAAACAACATCATTGGTATACAAAGAGTTAGCATAACAGGAACCTTGGAGAAATTATTCTATTGTAATTTCTTTGCAAGCAGAGGATTTTGGGACTCAGATCCTACCGGAGAGTGTGCTTTCACAATTGGGTGAAAACACCACTCAACAATAACAAATACAAAGGTTTACATAAAGACCCAAACACATCAGCATCTCATATTGCACCCAAAATGACTAATACTTCTAAGAGACCATCAACGTCTAAACCAAAAGATAATCAAAAGCTAAAGGCACCCTTAGTTGAGGAAGGAAATCCCAAAGAAGCACTAACCATAGGCATTGAGAAAATTCCAAATCCCATGGAAGAAGAGCATCTCCAATATCAATCTAAGGAGATACTAGAACCCACTTCGACAATGTCGTTAGTAGGATTATCCACATCACCTGTGACAATACACTTGGCAAGTACGGGGATAGGAGAGTATCTTGTGTAGAACATAACATTCACACCCATCATAGAGTCTACACAGGACATGGGATGTCCAAAATACCTAAGACCACCAATGGGAATAGTGGTTCCACTTGGAATGCCTCCCAACCAGACAAATTTTATCTACGCTAGCCTAGACTATGCCCATAAGTCTACAAACATAGAAGAGGACAATAATGAACTATTCACTATTAATGTTCATTATATTTCTAATCCCGAGTTTGCTCTAACCTATTTTGAATGTTGCCATTGGTATGGTTATGGTATTGGCATATATGAGCAGGGGCATAGATGGCCATTCGAGCTGCAATACCAACTTTCCTCTGATAGGTTTGGGTTAGGCTATCACATCAGAGGTCAAGATTACTCTCTAGCAGCATCCTTGGATAGATTAAGCTTGGGGTTAGGAGAAGACATCGATTTTATTCCTTATCACCCACAAAGTACAAGATATTCAAGCAACAAACAAGTGGTTGTGGCAAATATACCACCACCCGAGATTTATAATCCAAGCTCCATAATTAATGCCATCCCAATGGGTTGCAACTTGTGGGATGAGGAGCGAGAAGAAAACTGATACGAGGCAAGAAATGATGAAGCACATACAATCTTAGCCTATCATGGGCCTCACTATCTACATAGCCTTGCTTGGTCTATCCATAATGAGAGTGGGAACATATTGAATGAAAGTGGATTCAAAGGACTCAATATAGAGAGCCTACCTAGGATCAAGGCAATGGCCCCATGGCTTGGGGCAACATACTAATGTAAATGGTATCTTCATAAGTGACAAAGAATATGAGAATGAAACAGATATGGCATACTTAGGGCCAAGACACGTACCCCTTATTCTAGGACCACATACCAATGCTAATGGTTTTTGGATAAGTGATTATGACTTTGATGACGATACTGAGATGGCTTATCTTGGGCCTCACCACTTGCAGTAGGCCAACATGTTGGTAGAAAGAGAAGTTGCACTTCATGCTATAGAACCTAGCTTATAGTTTTTAGGGAGACCTATCGACTTAAATGCCATTCACCGTGTGGTCAATCCCCCTCCACCTACATTCAAGGAGCTCTTAGAATCCAATGATCCTATTATCCAGCTTGCTCATGGGCTAGATCCAAAGATTCCTTTTCCTCCAAAGCCTCATCATGAGTATGGAGGAGAAACCTCTAAGACAATATTTCACCCATGTGGTCCTAGATATTTCATTCCATCCATCAATACGATCTCCATTGATTTGACCACTCCACTTCATAACCGAGTGGAACCCACCGAGCCACTATGTATTGATACAGGGGCTATTGATTGGGATCACACTAATTCACCCATAGAGCCTGCAAACCTTTTCTCTAGCGAAGAGGTGTTGCAACTATTTCATTTTGCATTAGGCTATGTATATGAAGTATTCCATAACAGTTTGGATCCTGAGTCAGTAGGACCTGTAAATCCTGCCGATGAAAATAATTTGATACCCACACCTCACCAGTTGGAGGATGATTCACATATGGCTATAGAAGTAAATTTTGAGATGGACATCAGTGATGATCCTACTCAACCAAAGAAAGTCTAGTTCAGAGAAATTTTGTCTCTAGAGGAAGAAGCCATCATAGTTCCTTTTCTTAAAGAGATGCCAAATATTTTTGGTTGGACTTACAAAGACATGCTAGGGATTGATCCAAAGTTAGTTTTTCACAACCTTTCATTAGATCCCATGAAGAATCTAGTCAAGCAAAAGTTGAGGAAAATACATCCAACCGTCACTTTGATGGTGAAGAATGAGTTACAAAAACTATTGGATGTGATTTTCATAGTTCCCATCGACGACCCCGAAAGGGTTTCAAACATGGTTCCCATAGGGAAACTAGATGGAGGAGTCCACCTTTGCACAAATTTTAGAGACTTAAATAGGGAAACTCTAAAGGATTCATTCCCATTGCTAAACATAGATTCTCTTATTGACTCCACTGTAGGTCATGAGATGCTTTCCATAATGGATGGGTTTTCTAGATACAATAAAATCTAAATAAAACATAAAGACCAACATAAGACCACTTTCATTACTCCATGGGAAACATTCTGTTACAAGGTGATGCCATTTGTCTTGAAGAATATTGGTGCCATGTATCAGTGGGCCATGACATACATCTTTCATGACTACATGCACACAATATTTGAAGACTACATGGATGACTTTTTGGCCAAGTATTTAGCATGACAAGAGCACGGTGAGATCCTTACGTAAGTCTTTGATTGCCTCATTGAGCACAATTTCAAATTGAACCCTAAGAAGTGCATGTTTGGCATCACTTCTGGTAAGCTCTTAGGTTCCATCGTTTCTAAGAGAGGCATTGAAGTCAATCGTACAAAGGTAAAGGTTATAATAGAAATGACCACCCCTACCAACATTAGGGAATTAAGAAGCCTACAATGCAAGGTAGCATCCATAAAATGGTTCATTGTGCAATTATCAGACAAGTATCATCTCATGAATCAGTTGCTACGCAAGGATATCCTATTTCATTGGGATGAAGAGTGCCAAAAATATTTTTCAAAGATTACAACTTACCTAGTAACACTATCAGTATTAGCTCCACCAAGGCCAGATGTACCATTTTTACTATACATATCGACCAATAATTTTGCTTTAGGCATCATGTTGGCCCAAAATAATGCACAAGACAAAGAGCAAGCCGTATATTACATCAATCACACCTTGGTAAGTTATGAGCAAGGATATGTGTATGTAGAAAAGTTGTGTTTAGCAGTGGTATTTGCAACCAAAAAGTTGTGACACTACATGTTGAGTCATACGACCTACGTTATATCAAAACAAAATCCTTTGCAGTACATGATGAATGAGATCTACCATAATACATGTACTGCAAAGTAGATCATGCTATTGATAGAATTTGATCTAGAGTTCATAAGCCAAAAGTCCATCAAGGGCCAAGTCATAGCATATCACTTAGTAGAGGCACCTCTTCAGGATAGCAAGCCTCTCACCATAGAATTTCCTGATGATGCAATCTTCGCATTATCAGGTTTGTATGAACCTAGAGAACTTGAACAAGAAAGAGACATGGCATTGTTCTTTGATGTTTTGAAGTGTGAGAAAGGGGGCAGAGTAGGGATAGTATTTATCTCACCACAGGGTGCTCCATTTTCCTTATCATTCAAGCTTGACTTCACTTTAACAAACAATAACACAGAGTATGAGGCTTTGATCTTAGGACTCCAAACAACCATAACAATGGGAATTAAAATATTGGATATGTTTGGTGACTCTTTGCTCATAGTTAATCAAGTCAAAGGATTTTTCCAATGTAGGTGCCCACTCCTGAAAGCTTACAATGAGCTTGTTGACACTTACCTAGCTCGACTAGAATGGTATGACATCGAGGTAATCCCTTGTACATCAAAAAAATTTGCAAACACCATGGCATATTTGGGATCCTTAATCCCTTAGAATCCATCTATTGATTTCACAACCATTCACATTAAAGTGCTCGTACACTCAGAAATACAATGTGAGGCTATTGACAATCTAGAGTCAGTCAACATGATCCAGACCAAATGAAATTAGAATTGGTCCTTCAGAGCTAGAGCTTTCTTGCAAATGACACCATGGGAATCTTTAATCTCTCAAGGTCCTACGTAGTGTCGTACAACCATTCACCATAGGGTTTTTTCTCAATATGTGTTCTCAAATTATGGATCACAAGATGAGCATACCATTTTATCCATAGAATCTATGGCTTATCAAAATTAGAAATCCCAATTACGGGACTTCCTGAAGATTGGAATGGTGCTACAAGTTATGTTGCTAAAATTAAATCAAAGTAGTTTCCATTAATAAAATGATGAATAAATAATACATTCTCATGCCAAAATTATTCTGGAGAATAAGGAGCTAATCAATTACAACATGCCATCATTAGTAGGATGTTCAAACAATATTGATATGCCCAACAAAATAAGGTAATAACAATATAATTTTATGCTAAAGAAAAAAACATATGCTAACATCCCCCCTTTATTACATTATTTTGCAATACATAGAGAGCTACGAAACAATTCAAATTTGACACATGCAAGTGCCTTAGTGAAAATATCTGCAACTTGAGCATCGGTAGGAATGTACTAAAGCTGAATTCAATGTGCTTGGTTTTCTCATGATACACTGTATTCTTAACAAGGTTCAAAACACCCTGATTATCGTAGAACAACTATGTTAGAGATTTTTATGGATGACCCATACTTATCAAAATGTGATGCAACCATATCACTTTGCACATAGGTTCACATGCGATACGATACTCTGCCTCTATAGATAATATAACAACCACCTATTGCTTCTCAAAGTGCCAAGAGACAGGACCAAATCAAATATGAAATATATATCCTGATGTTGACTTACGATCATCATATGACCTGGCATAGTTAGTGATGCGTAGTCGTTATACCATCATTAATTCTCAATGAATCTGTCAATCCAGGGCAGTGTACAAGGCTATCTACGGGAGAAGAAGTGAAACAGCTATAACTTAGGTCAATCTAGGGCAACAAGTCTTATTGGTGGAACCGGTTTTGTGGGGGGTTTTGGAACATTCCTATCTCTAAATTGCATGAATTAAATCTTAATCTAAGTTGCAGAATTGGAAACTAATCACTAACTGCAGAAATGAAGTCCTAATTACAATTGCAGAATGAGACCTAATTATATTGCAGAATTAACAGTTGTAGAATTGAAAGTCTGATCCTAATTGCAGAAAGGAAATCTAATTACTTTTGCAGTAATGAAAGTCTAGATCTAATGTGGAAATAAAAACTATCAAAATTCTGTAATAGAAGGTTGTCAATCTTCTGTTCAGATTTTGACAGCAAAACATAAAAATGCAAGAAATTGCTGAAAAATAGTAAATTCTGGAAATAACAACCTGAAAATAAAGTGGAAACTTTTCTGAAAGTAAGATTGCAACTAAAAGCTTTAAGCACAAGATTAAACTTAGCATAAATAAACTAATACTGCAAATATTGTCAACTATTTACAATCAATTTGACATAACAAGTTCTACAACTCATTCTGCTGCAGCAAAATCAGAATAAAAACCTGCTTTGTTAGTCCTCCTCCTAGGTCTGGAAGTGGCCAGCCTCTTTGTCCAGAAGAAGGTGTAAGTCTCTCTCTTTTTCTAAATCTTAATCACACTCATTTACAAGTAGTTTGAAATAGAACTGGTGCACTTTATTGATCAAAAGACATGATTACAAGAATTCTTGTTGAAAAACTATTACAGGACTATAACAGTCAATTTCTAGTTATACTCGTATTTTCTTGCTAGCTTCCTTACTCTATTTTCTACTTTCTCCTACTTACTACTAAGCTCAACCTGAACGGGAGCAATATTTATAGCTATCCTCTGATCTGATTACAAACAAAGAATATCTCAAAAGATCTAATCCTACAATGCTGCAACAAATTCTGGTTTTATCCTAGAAGAGGACTAAAACCTGATCTTTCCCTTAATGATGGATTTGGTCGGCAATGACGGCAAAGACAGATGGAAGATATTTCTCTTTACTTTTTCCAACCTTTATTTCCCTTTTTCGGCTTCAAAAATCGGTCAAAAGGTCAAAAACACATTCTGTTCTTCATTTCGAAGATAAGTGGCTTCATTCCGAAGACAGTGCAGTTTTCATTCCGAAGATCGCTCATTCCGAAGATACTGCATTCTCATTCCGAAGATCGCTCATTTCGAAGATACTGCATGTTTCATTCCGAAGATCCGCTCATTTCGAAGATGCTGCATTCTTCATTCCGAAGATCCGTTCATTTCGAAGATACTGTGTTTCTTCATTTCGAAGATATCTGTTCATTTCGAAGATACTTCGGAATGAACAAATGTATGCTTTTCCATTGATTTCTTCTGCATCTCTCAGGTGGGTTATCTCCTAAGATCAAATTCTAATGGTCTTCATCCCTTTCCTCATGTGAATTCCATGCCTTGCTTTTTATGGACAGCTGGCTGGAATTTACATGGGAAAGACCAGTTTTTGCTGCACAGCAACAGTTTGCTTGCACTGTTGCCAGATTTAGGTGAAGTAAATGCTTGAAACAAATCAAAATATGATTAGTGAAATGTTGCTATTATTCTAAGCATATCCCATTGTAGCAAATCATAGCAAAAAGAACACAAAACTATGCAAAAAGTTGTAAAATCAGCATATAATATTTCAAATACATTGATCATGCAAAATGGTTAATATACAACATATTAAATCAACTTAAATAACATATCAGATAAAACATAAGAGTTTATAGGCATTTTTAGTGTACAAAACATGTTATGATTGAGGCATTTCCAGGCCTCATCATTTTCCCCCCAACTTATATTAATGCATGCCCTCATGCATTCGGTTGGGCTATGGAATCACATATGTCCATGTTTAGATTCCATGACCTATAGAATAACTTCTTGCCTATGTAATACCCCCTGTTTTCCTGAATGTTTCTGAGCCAATCTTCAAATTGTTCATCAGTCTGGGCATCTTCCTCAAAGTAGAATGGAACTGGAGTAATGATGGTTGGAGGCCTGAACCTGAGACCTATCCAGTTATGTTGCATGATCTGGATCAGTTGGACTACACCTTCTGCTCTTCTTCTGGACCACTCTAGATTGATGGGGGAGATAGGTTCTCTTTTCCTCAAAGACATGGAAAGTTCATTCCATCTGTCTCTGCATACTGACAATGCTGGGAAGAAATTGTGATCACAGAAATTGTTAAATCTGGTCACACAGTCCCTCAAATTGTTCAAGTACATTCTCTTAATATCATCCCTGTTCATCATTGAGAAGTGCTGCTGAGTGATATTTAGGTGATTTGGCTGGATTGCTCTGACTAACAATTCAGCCCTTGTTTCAATCACTTTATTCTGCCTTTTCTCATGATCCCAATAAAGCTGATTTTGCAAAGTAGACATAAATGCTCTCAACTGAACATCTCCAATGTAGATTTGAGGATGAGAGTCAACTTCCTCTGGAATGAAGAAACTATGCAAAAATAGTTCACACAAGAGATTTTTCTGCTCAAAAGGACTGTCAAAATATGCCTCTAGAAAATCTTCAATAGTGTCCAATTTGTATGGAAGGTTTGAAGTAATCCTCATGACCTGCCATCTAAGGTATTTTTCCTTCAAAATAAGGCTGTAAAATCTGGCTGGCCGTCTAAATTGGACTAAAAACTCAGCAATTTGGCACAAGTCAGATACCTTTTCTTTCAATGCCTAAATTTCTGTGTCCTTGGCTTCTAGCTGTTTTGCTTCCAGTTTGAATTTTTTAGTTTTATTGGCAAGCTGTTCATATCTAATCATCCAGCTAGCTATGTCTGCATTGTACTGCTCTAGGGACACAGTATTAGGTGGTCTTACTACAGGGGGGATCCTAGGCAACAGATTTATCTGTACTCCTTTTTCTGCCACTTCCACTGGCTGTTCATCTGTCAATAACTCTACTTGCACCCCCTTATTTGCTATTTCTATGGGGTTGTCATCAGATAGTATTTCTACTTGTACCCCCTTATCTGCTGTTTCTACTGGAAGTGTAACAAGTTGAAATGCAGGGACCTCAGTAGGAGTACTTACTTGAGCATTTTCTTGCTGTTGGGACTGTTCCTGTGTTGGTGGTTCATTTTCAACATCTTCTGCAATATTTCTCACCATTTCTGAAGCATCTTCAGAACAAGAAGGCACTGCTTCAGAATGAACAGGCACTTCTTCAAAATGAAGGAGTGTTGTTTCAGGATGAACTTCTATGTCTGCCTCAACAGAGTCATCTGCTCTTGATAAACCCAGAAGCAATTGAGCCAAATTATCTTCATCATGGGATATAGCTGGCTGTTTTTCAGATTGTGACAACAACTTTTTTAGTTCTGCCACTTCCTGCTGAAGTTCTACAATTTTTCTTTCTTGCATCTCAATGATGCTTTCTTTCTCTGTGATCCATTTGGTCTGTGTTTTGACAACACTTCTTGCTGCCCTCAGCTGCTCAGTGATGTCTTCTATTTCTGTTTCTGCTTCAGAAGCTGATGCAGACAAATCAGTTGCAGTTGGCTGTTCAACCAAATTTTCTTCTTCTACTGCAATAGTTTGTTCTTGTTCAGGAGGCTCTGTGAAACTGTCTATAAGGGTATCTACCATATCTGTAGCCTGTTGAACTGTAGCCTCCTCCAAACCAACTTGTTCAGTTTTTGCCTCAGCTATTTGTTCAGGGAATTCTGGAAAGTTATCAGATGCTGGTTGTATCTCTGTGACATCTGGGCTACTTGGTCTATCTTCTTCCTCCATGACCTGTTCTGCAGTTTCTTTCAAATGGATTCTTGTAGATCTCCTAGTTCCAGATGCAAACTTCTTCTTTTTGCTCTATTTTCTGGTGACAGCAGGGGTCATGGGGTCAGTTTTTGATGCCTCTGTTTCCCTTGTTTCACTTCTCTGCTCTGATAAGTCAGTTGCAGCTTCAGCAAACCGAACTTTCTTTTGTTTTTCTGCTCTGCTGCTAGTTCCAGATCCTCTTCTCTTTTGTCTCTTAGCCTGTGAAGTTGAAGGTTCAGGAGCAAGGTTTTCTGCTGCTGCTATGGGGTGTAGTTCTGTAACAGCTTCAGGGGCATCTTCTGCAGCCTCTTCTACAGCATCCTCTACAATATTTTCTGCAGCAGCTTCTGCAATATTTTCTACAGCAGTTGTTTCCTCTTCTGTAGCAACATCAGCAGTATTTGGTTCTTCTTCTTCCTCACTTTCATCCCCAAAAATGACATCATTTAGGTTAGAGTAAAACCTATCAAAACTCCTAGGGTTTCCTCTAAAATGATGTTGGCAAATTAATTTGATAAGGCCATGATGGCGAAGGCTTCCTTTACCCTCCTGATATCTTTTTGCCATGTTCTTTAATTCTTGATACAGATACAGGGGAAGATTTACCCTAACTTCTGGTTGTTGTCTACCATGTCTGAGATGGTTCAAAATTCGTAGATGATGCCCTGACAACAGCACATACTGCCCTTCACAGGTCAAAAACTTAATCACCCAGGTGGCTACTTCATCCCGGGGTTCCTACAAGCTGGCCCTTTTTAACCCTTTGCATGTGTTGTTATGGGTTAAGTATTCAGATTCTCTATCATTTTCTTCTACAAACTGATTAACTACATTTGCCAATGTGTTCTTGCCAGATCTAGTAATTGAAATTCCCTCTAATGGCAGCTCTGTAATCTGACTTAAAATTTTAGGGCTTACCTCAATAGACATGTCGTTGACATGTGCTCGGTTGTTTCTGAACGTATGGGCAAACATGCCAGCTAAATCTTCAGAAGACCCATTGAATTTATCCAAAAATGTCATAAACCCTCCGTCTTCAAAAATCTGCACAACTGCCAGATTTTCTCGGAGGTAATTGGTATCTGCAGGCTCTGTTCTGATCTTTCGCCCCATTTTTCTCTGTTTAAAAATCGTACACTGCGGCTGCTATTCTACTGCAGGATTTCTGGCTATTTTCTGTTGCAAATTTGTAGAGTTCTAAGTTGAAACCTTCGTTGCCCTGTTTCTCGTCTTCTTCTTCGGAATGAACCGTATTCTGTGCACTGTACCTCGCAACACGTCTTCGAAAAGAAAGATGGCACACATATCTACTTCTGCACTGTACACCTGTTCGTTGATAATTGCATGGATGTCCTTGCCGTCAGATCCACCTCATTAGTTTTGCAGATTCTCACGTGCATGTTAATTGACATTAAAAACTGGTGGCATATGGTTGGTCACGTTCTCCGTATTTCCAATGAGTGCAAAAATAGACCATGTGCTAATTGACACGTGTCCCTTCTTCGCATGCAACTAAGAAAAAATCTTGATTTTGTCGTACCTTATTTTCTTGGATGCCACGTGGAAATGCTCTTTCCGAAAATGCAAACAAAATTTCATTCCGAAGATTATGACCTCATTCCGAAGACAAGTCTTCATTCCGAAGACAAATCCTCATTCCGAAGATTATGACCTCATTCCGAAGACAGGTCTTCATTCCGAAGACAAATCCTCTTTGCAGAATTTTCATTTCGAAGATAGATCTTCATTCCGAAGATCAATCCTCATTCCGAAGATTAATCCTCATTCCGAAGATCAAGCTGTATTGTGAAAGTAAATCGTCATTCCGAAGACAGACCCTTATTCCGAAGACAGATCTTCATTCCGAAGATAGATCTTCATTCCGAAGATGATGCAGCAAATCGTTATTCTGAAGACAAAGTTTCTTTCTGAAGACAAATTGTCATTCCAAAGATAAAGTTTCTTTCTGAAGACAAAGTGCAACATCCATTTTGCTGTCATTCTGAAGACAATTTTATTTCTGAAGATAATACAGCAGGCACTATTTTTGGCATTCTTGTTCCGAAGATTAGGCAGAAATCAATATTGTCATTCTTAAAACATGTTTTTAAGTATGCCAACTCTTATGAATACCTTTTATGCTAATGGTTAATTGTCACATACTATATACCAATCATTTTACAATGAAGAAATGTAAGAAATATATACCTGATAAAAATAGTTAATGCAGCTTTGAAGAATGACTCGCTTTTGTTGATATTCTCACGAGATTTTCTCGCAACATTTCAAAACAAGTGCACTAGGTGAATTTGTACAATGATGGTTCAAAAATTTCTCAAGGTTATGCATGCCGTAAAACTGGTTTTCATGCACACCAACTCAGTAGTGCCTTAAGAAAAGGTTTTCACTGCTGAGTTATTCATTTTTCTCTCCTTTTTTTTCTTGATTTTCCCCTTTTTTTTTTACCTCTCCTTTTCTCTCTTTTTTCTCTTTTTTTTTTTTTTTTTTTTTGGATCCTGACTATGCCCATGAAGGAATTTCATGATTTCCCCTGAAACCATGCCCATGAAGGAATTCATACTCAGAATTTATTCATCTTTTTGTTTTCTATTTTTTTGATTTTTTTGTATTTTCTATTTTTTCTTGAAATCCACTGATCATGTTGATTGTTTTGAAGTGGAAGAAGGAATCTCTTCCACTTGCTGTGTATCCAAACTATCAAGTTGTTGCAAGAATTCTTCTTTAGTCAGAGGTGTATGGTATACCCTGAGGCGATGTCCATTCACTACCAACTTTCTTCGTGACCCATCAATGGGGGATAAACGAGCTGCTCCATTGTTAAATACCTCTTCAATCCAGTAAGGTCCCAACCATCTAGTTCTCAGTTTTCCAGGGAAGTCTTCATATTGAGAATCGAACAATAAAGCCCAATCTCCTTGTTGAAGTTTCTTCTGCTGAATGTGACTGTCATGCCACAGCTTCCTCTGCTCCTGAATTACCTCGGTTTGGTGCAGAGCATCCAATCTAAGTTCATCCAATGCATTCAACTGCAGAATCCTGTCTGTCTGTGCCTGCGACAATTCAATTCCAATTTCCAGTGCTGTGCGCAATGTTAGTAGCTCAAATTCAATAGGTAAAAGAGGCTTTTTACCAAAGACTAGTTCATAAGGTGTGAATCCAGTAGTGGACTTCCAAGTAGTATTGTAGGCCCAAACTGCTTCAGGTAATTTGTCTAGCCAATTTCTCCTATGAAAAGCTACTATTTTTGTCAAGATGCGTTCTAGTTCCCTGTTTGTTACTTCAACCTGGCCATTTGCTTGTGGGTGGTAAGGTGATGATTTCCTATGTTTGATTTCATACAATTCTGTAAATGCTTTTATGACTTTGGATGCAAATTGGGGTCCTTGGTCTGTGGTGATAGACCGTGGAGCTCCAAATCTCTGAAAAATCTGAGTATACAAGAAATCAGTGACCTTCTCTTCACGAGCATGTTTGAAAGCACGCACCTCTACCCACTTTGTCGGGTAATCAGTGCATACTAGAATATGCACCTTTCCTTGAGAAGGTGGATCAATAGGTCCTACAAAATCAAGCCCCCACCTCTCAAATGGTTCTAAAACCATTTGAGGCTGCAATGGCATCTCATTTGTATGAGTGGGTTTCCCCATTCTTTGGCATGCATCACAATGCCTCGTGTACTTTTTCACATCCTTGTGAAGAGATGGCCAATAATATCCTATCCCCAAGATTTTTCTAACTGTGCTTTTTACGGAATAGTGTCCACCTGAGGGTTCATCATGACAAGCTCTAAGGATATCATACACTTCATCCTTTCGGATGCACCTACGTAACACATGGTCAGGACTGCATTTAAAAAGCATACCCTTAATCCATTCAAAAGAAGAACTCTGTTTGATCAATTGTTTTTTCTGTTTTGAAGTAAAATGTGGAGGAACTTTCCCTGTGACCAAATAATTGGCTATATCTGCAAACCAAGGTGATTGAACTGATATAGCAAATAGTTTTTCATCAGGAAAAGTGTCATCAACTAATTCCCCTTCATCTGTGTTCTGCAACCTAGACAAGAAATCTGCCACAACATTAGCTTTTCCTGGTTTGTTGATTATGGTGATATCAAATTCTTGTAGCAACAACAACCAACGAATAATTCTTGCACTTACCATAGGTTTATTCATCAAATACTTAATGGTTGTATGATCTGTGTGAATAAATATTTGATAACCTGTGATATAATGCCCGAATTTGTTGATGGCATAAATTACTGCTAGGAATTCTTTCTCAGTTGTATAATTTTTCTCTGCTCCTGTCAAGTTCTTGCTAATGTTGTAGATGGTATAATGTTCACCATTATCAATTTGTCCTAATGCTGCTCCAATTGTTGTATTGGAGGCATCAGTCTGAATGTGAAATGGTAATGTCCAATTAGGTCCTCTGAGCACAGGTGGAGTTATCAATTTTTCTTTCAGAGCTTCAAATGCTTCCTGACACTTTGCAGTCCAGGAGAATTCAGAATCTTTAGTCAATAAGGCAAACATAGGACTGGCTATTGTACTAAAGTTGGGAATAAACCTGCGGTAAAAACCAATGTGTCCTAGGAAACTTCTGACATTAGTCTGAGTTTTAGGAGGAAGGAGATTCTTGATAATTTCAACTTTCTTTGGATCAACTTGGATCCCTTCAGGAGAGATGTGATGACCAAGAACTATCCCTTCCTTCATCATCATGAAGCATTTATCCGGATTTAAGGATAAGTGGTATGTTTCACAGCGTGTTAAGACTTTATCAAGATTTTCCAATGTAAAATCAAAAGTTTGTCCACATACTGTGAAATCATCCATGTAAATTTCAACACTTTTGGTGGTCAGATCAGCAAAAATTGCTAGGACTGCTCACTGAAAAGTTGTTGGGGCATTACACAAACCAAAAGGTAAAACCCTATAGGCAAATGTTCCCCATGGACATGTAAAAGTTGTCTTTTCTTGATCTTCAGGTGCAATCTGAATTTGATTATATCCACTAAATCCATCAAGAAAACAAAAGTATCTTTTTCCAAAAAGAGTATCTAACACTTGATCTATGAAAGGTAATGGAAAATGGTCTTTGTATGTCACCTTATTCAACTCTCTATAGTCTACACATACTCTCATTTTTCCATTTTTCTTAGGAACTATTACCAATGGAGAAACCCATTGGCTATCAGAAATTGGGTAAATGAATCCTACTTCCAGGAGTTTTTCAATTTCTTCTTTCACAATATCTCTTAAGGCAGGATTCAATCTTCTTTGAAATTGTCTGACTGGCTTGACTTCTTCAATATAGATTCTATGGGTACATATATCAGGATGAACTCCTGACATATCTTTGTAGTTCCAAGCAAAAGCATGAACATGCTTCCGCAAAACAACTATCAATTTTTCTTCCTCTTCCCTAGTAAGTTGGCTGTAGATGTTCAAAAATTTGCCTGGCTGGACTTCTATTTGTTTTGTATTTAGAAGGACTGAATTCACTCCTTCATACTTGGTGTTTAAGGGATTAAGAGGACATTGCTGAGATGGGAGAAACGAAGCAGTTTCTGTTTCATTGCTGCTTGAGGGAAGCATATCTTGTATGGAACAGTGAGAAGGAAAAATCAGATGATAGTGCCATCCATGTGGTAGTGAAACAGAGTTTCCCTGTGATAGCACAGATGATACATCTTCAGATTTTTGATTCTCCTCATTACTTATCAATTGTTGGATATTTGTTGCTTCCCCTTCTAAACCTTGTTCATGCAGAACATTCATCAAGATTGTTTCATTTTCTAAGTTTTCTGTGTCACTGAGGTCTTCTGTGTGTTCTCTTACTACTAAGGTAGCTAGTGTAGAAATGACCTCTTCTCGGTTCTTCATCCGAGTCGAAAACCATAACCGACCTAAAAATTTGCTAGATGGTTTTGTAGGAGGATATAAAGAAATTTGTTTCAGCTCAATACCATTTGAAATAGTCATATTTCCAGATCTCGCAGTCTATGAAGGTCGCTGTAGCTTGCAAGCCAAGGTCTTCCCAGAATAATGGGATATCCATGTGCTGAATTTCTTGGTCTGTAAAACCAGAAAATCTGCAGGGAATTCCCAAGAAGAAACTTCTATAGGGACATCTTCAATGATTCCTTCAGGTTTTGCAACTGACCTATCAGCCATTTCTAAAACTGTAAATGTGGGGCTGAGATGTTTGAGCTGTAATTGTTCCATTGTATCTTTAGTCATGACATTTATTGCAGCTCCTAGATCCACTAACACATTTGATATTGGTACTGAACCTATGGTGACTGTGATAACTGGGCTTCCTGGATCACTATACTTTGGAGGTAGTAGTTTTCCAGATAAGAGATCAGCTATCTTCCCTTCAACCTGCACGGTCTTGGGGAATGCTTTCTTCTTTCTTCCTGCTCTTTTAATGCACAAATTTTGGAAAGTATCGTTAATTTCTGGTATTTCCTTAATGGCTTGCAATAAGGGTAATGAGATAGTCAACTTTTTGAGTTCTTTGACCAATTTTGACTCAGAAATTTTTGGTATTGCATTAAGTCTTTCAAGATATGGAACTATCCTTGGTAATTGTTCTGCTTGTGTCTCTTTTTCTATTGTTGGATCCAATTTTTTTGTTTCTTTTGTTGGTTGGATTCTCTCTGGTTCTGATGATTCTTGCTCTTCATTATCTTTGGTTTCCATTAAAACTGGTTCAGGTACAACTTTTCCTGAACGGAGTTGAATGTCACTACAATCAAGAACATTAATTTCAATATTTTCTTCAGCTTCAGCCACATAGACAGGAGGTGTCTGTCTTACACTATTTGGATTAGTGACTGGCTGAGCTGGCAATTGAGGTTGCTTCACTTGCTGTGTTTGTTGTTGTTTTTCTTGAAAATTTTGATTAGGTGCAGGTAACAAATGCTGAGTTTGACCTTGATTCCTTTGCTGCCTTGGATAGGACTGGTATTGCTGATTCCACTGTGGTTGGTTTTGCACCCAATGTGGATTAGTCTGATTTTGATTCCAAGTTGGATTGTTTTGATTCCATGAGGGGTTGTTTTGATTCTGATTCCAGGCTGGATTACTCCAATTTGATTGTGGCCATTCTTGGGAATTTGTCCATTGAGGATAATTCCAAGGACGTTGGGGTGGTTCTGATTGTCCCCAAGGCATAGTACCAGGATTATGCCCCCAATTTGTAGGAAA
The DNA here is from genome assembly GCA_028583015.1 of Wollemia nobilis. NCBI lineage: Eukaryota > Viridiplantae > Streptophyta > Pinopsida > Araucariales > Araucariaceae > Wollemia > Wollemia nobilis. The sequence goes on from JAQPPZ010007329.1 coordinate 751,815, forward strand.
ACGAGGGGGATTTTGATATTGAGAAAAATTCCCCCCTTGTTTTGGTCCAATATAGTTGAGTTCCTCAGTCTGGTTTTCTAACACAGTTTTGAGTTGTGGTAGCAGGTGGCATTGATCAGTTGAATGCCTTTTTGAACAGATACTACAAATGGTTGAGATAGATGTTTTATTCAAAGGACATTCCTGCAAAGCATGTTTACTTCTACATCTTGGGCAATAAATTGCCAAAGGTTCTATGTTTTTAGCTTTTGCAGAGATTTCCCCTAAAGTAGTGTTTAGATGCACTAGGATATCAGTTTTGAAATTTGCAAGTTCCTCTATCAAGTCCTTTACATCAGCATACCATTTGTGCGGCTTTTTCTTCTTCTCTCGCTTAGTGCGAGAGTAATTCCTGTAGAGATCCATAATTTCCTCATTACTGAGAGTGGTTACATCCCCTTTTCCCATCAAATCCAGGACTTCTCTGGATTCATCTTGCAATCCTCTCAAAAAGATGGTTTTACATAATTCTGGTTCTACTAGTCCACATCTCCTTTGAACAAAGGAGAACCTATCAAGATAATCTTCTAAGGTCTCATCATCTTCCTGCTTGATTCTAAATAACTCATCTTTTCTATTCCTTACACGGCAGTATTCCTGATATTTGTCTAAAAAGACAGTCTCCATTTGATCCCAGGTTCTTATGGAATTTGGCTCTAAGCTCATGAACCAGCGTAATGCTGAATCCTTGAGAGTTGAGGGAAAAACCTTAAGTTTTTTATTGTCATTTATATAATCATAGGTCTGACATACTACCTTGAATTCAAACAAAAACTGGTCAGGATCTTCAGATACAACACCTCGGAAGGTGGGAAGTACTGAAGGTGAAATGGTCTTCATGGGAGAGTTTTGTGTTGGATTCAGATGAATAGGATATTCAAATGTTCTGGACGGTTGGAGTATATCCTGATCATCCCCTTCATTATGAACATAGCCATGCTGGCCATCTACATTGCCTCCTTCTGCCATAGTTTCTTGTTTCCTTGGAGAAGTTAAAGCTTTCCAAATTGTTCTCTCAAGAGGTTCAAACTTTTTTGTTGATGAGTCTGATGAATTTTCTTCCTTAAGATATTCTGTTGATACAATTGGTGATTTTCCTTTCTCAAAATGTTCTACTGATGGTGAGACTGGTGATTTTTCTTTCAATCTTTCAGGTAGTTCAAACACAGGTGATTCACCCCTTAGGCATGAAGATCTCCTTAATGGGACAAGCCAGGGATCCTTTGGGGTCTCCCTAGACTTACTCATTCATGTTTACTCCTAAATGACATAAATTAAGTCAATAGTTGTTATCTTACTCTATTGTTATATTCAGATTTTAACCTGAATGTTCACAGTTTAGTCTGATTACAGCTATTGGACTATTTGTTTTCTTCTGACAACACTATTCCCTGGCAACGGTGCCAAAATGATGCGTAGTCGTTATACCATCATTAATTCTCAATGAATCTATCAATCCAGGGCAGTGTACAAGGCTATCTGTGGGAGAAGAAGTGAAACAACTATAACTTAGGTCAATCTAGGGCAACAAGTCTTATTGGTGGAACCGGTTTTGTGGGGGGTTTTGGAACATTCCTATCTCTAAATTGCATGAATTAAATCTTAATCTAAGTTGCAGAATTGGAAACTAATCACTAACTACAGAAATGAAGTCCTAATTACAATTGCAGAATGAGACCTAATTATATTGCAGAATTAACAGTTGTAGAATTGAAAGTCTGATCCTAATTGCAGAAAGGAAATCTAATTACTTTTGCAGTAATGAAAGTCTAGATCTAATGTGGAAATAAAAACTATCAAAATTCTGTAACAGAAGGTTGTCAATCTTCTGTTCAGATTTTGACAGCAAAACATAAAAATGCAGGAAATTGCTGAAAAATAGTAAATTCTGGAAATAACAACCTGAAAATAAAGTGGAAACTTTTCTGAAAGTAAGATTGCAACTAAAAGCTTTAAGCACAAGATTAAACTTAGCATAAATAAACTAATACTGCAAATATTGTCAACTATTTACAATCAATTTGACATAACAAGTTCTACAACTCATTCTTGCTACAACAAAATCAGAATAAAAACCTGCTTTGTTAGTCCTCCTCCTAGGTCTGGAAGTGGCCAGCCTCTTTGTCCAGAAGAAGGTGTAAGTCTCTCTCTTTTTCTAAATCTTAATCACACTCATTTACAAGTAGTTTGAAATAGAACTGGTGCACTTTATTGATCAAAAGACATGATTACAAGAATTCTGCTGAAAAACTGTTACAGGACTGTAACAGTCAATTTCTAGTTATACTCTGTATTTTCTGCTAGCTTCCTTACTCTATTTTCTACTTTCTCCTACTTACTACTAAGCTCAACCTGAACGGGAGCAATATTTATAGCTATCCTCTGATCTGATTACAAACAAAGAATATCTCAAAAGATCTAATCCTACAATGCTGCAACAAATTCTGGTTTTATCCTAGAAGAGGACTAAAACCTGATCTTTCCCTTAATGATGGATTTGGTCGGCAATGACGGCAAAGACAGATGGAAGATATTTCTCTTTACTTTTTCCAACCTTTATTTCCCTTTTTTCGGCTTCAAAAATCGGTCAAAAGGTCAAAAACACATTCTGTTCTTCATTCCGAAGATAAGTGGCTTCATTCCGAAGACAATGCAGTTTTCATTCCGAAGATCGCTCATTCCGAAGATACTGCATTCTCATTCCGAAGATCGCTCATTCCGAAGATACTGCATGTTTCATTCCGAAGATCCGCTCATTCCGAAGACGCTGCATTCTTCATTTCGAAGATCCGTTCATTTCGAAGATGTTGTGTTTCTTCATTCCGAAGATATCTGTTCATTTCGAAGATACTTCGGAATGAACAAATGTATGCTTTTCCATTGATTTCTTCTGCATCTCTCAGGTGGGTTATCTCCTAAGATCAAATTCTAATGGTCTTCATCCCTTTCCTCATGTGAATTCCATGCCTTGCTTTTTATGGACAGCTGGCTGGAATTTACATGGGAAAGACCAGTTTTTGCTGCACAGCAACAGTTTGCTTGCACTGTTGCCAGATTTAGGTGAAGTAAATGCTTGAAACAAATCAAAATATGATTAGTGAAATGCTGCTATTATTCTAAGCATATCCCATTGTAGCAAATCATAGCAAAAAGAACACAAAACTATGCAAAAAGCTGTAAAATCAGCATATAATATTTCAAATACATTGATCATGCAAAATGGTTAATATACAACATATTAAATCAACTTAAATAACATATCAGATAAAACATAAGAGTTTATAGGCATTTTTAGTGTACAAAACATGTTATGATTGAGGCATTTCCAGGCCTCATCAGTTAGAGTTTGTGTATCCTTGCAAGAAGAATTTATCATTCCTCTTGTATTCTAGGCAATATTCCATAGTACCATGGACATAGTGAAGAACATGTTTTTCTGCTTTCCAGTGAGTAGTCTTAGGTTCCTGCATGAACCTCAAAAGATAGTTGATAGCAAACACAATATCTAGCCTAGTTTTTTTCAGATATATGAGACTCCCAATCAGCTATCGATAGAGAGTACCATCTACCTAAGGTGAATCATCATATCATGATAATTGAAGCCCTGATTCCATTGGAGTTGCCATCGACTTGCAATCAATCATGCGATATTTTTCTAATAGTGTCTTGGCATATTTTTTCTGAGTCACTTTGATGTAGTGCTCCTTCTGGATCACTTCCATACCAAGACAATAATGGAGAATTCCAAGATCTATCATTTCAAAATATTTACACAAGTCTCTTTTGACAACAAAGATCATAATTTTTGAACTCCTTGTAATGAGCATATCATCAACATAGAGTACAATAAACACTATCTCATAACCTTATTTCTTGAAATAGATGTTTTCATGTGATGGACATCTCTTAAATCCATGTTGCAGGAGGTGATTATCCATTTTTATATAGCCAACTTGAGGAGATTATTTTAAACCATATAAGTATTTAACAAACTTGCACACTTTCTACTCTTGTCCTTCCACTTCAAATCCTTTATGTTGTGTCATGTAGACTTTCTCTTGGAGATCACCATTCATAAAAGTACTCTTAACATCCATCTGGTGAAATTTCCACCCATACTATGCTGCCATAGCACAAAGAACTCGAATGGTGGTCATCCGAGCAGTAGGTGAAAAAATTTCCTCATAGTCAATGCCTTCTTTTTGTGCATAGACCTTTGCAACAAGACAGGATTTATGCTTATCAATTATCCTAGTTGCCTTGTACTTGAATTTGTACACTCATTTGTATCCAATGGTCTTCTTTCTATTTGGAAAATCGACAAGCTCCCAAGTTTTGTTCTTTTTTAGAGACTTGTACTTAGCATCCATAGCAGCCTTCCATTGTGGATCACTAAGGGCATATTGTACAAAAGCAGGTTCATGTTCATTCCTTGAAGACATAAACACCATGTCATCATCTATATCCATATCCTCTGTTTCTCTCTCTAGAACTACAGAAAGTTCCTCAAAATATTTATAAAGATCATCAACCTTAGTAGTATCTGATGCTGCTCTTTCCTATCGAGCCATGTTGCAAGTACGAGGTCTATCCAAAGTCAAATATAGTGGAGTGGATAACTTTGAGTCCCTGATTGTCCTTGTATACTATTTTGGATTCTTATTTTGTGATGATGAAGAAGACGAATAAGTAGAAGGACCTCCAGTATTTGGTGATGAAGGGGACTTCTCAACTTTAGATTCCACAAGATCTAGGTATACATCAGATGTGCTTTGTGATGTGAAAGCCTCATGAAAAACAACATCTCTACTGACATGAATCTTCTTGGTCAAAGGATCAATCAACCGATAATCCTTAGAGTGCTCATCATAGCCAAGAATAATACACTTTAATGTCTTCTCATCTAGCTTCTTACTTTTATCTTCGGTATGTGCATAAAATCTTTACATCCAAAAATATGGAGATGAGATATGGAGGGTTTTTGACCACTCCATGCTTCATGTGGAGTCATTCCTTTTAGGGCCTTTGTGGGTGCCCTATTCAAGAGATATACTACAATGGTGACAACTTCTGCCCAAAATTGTTGCCCAAGACTAGCTCCTACAATCATACAACGAACCATTTCCATGATAGAACAGTTCCTCCTCTCAGAAACTCCATTTTTCTGAGGAGTATAAGTATTATTTAATTTTCTTGTGATCCCATGTGTAGTCAAGAATACAAAAAAATCTTTAGAGGTAAACTCCCCCCTCAATTTTATTGAAGGGTCTTTATAGAAGTCCCTAACTCCTTCTCAATAGATTTCTTGAATTGCTAGAAGAAAATAAAGAATTCAGATTTTAGATTAAGAAAGAACACCCATATCTTTCATGAGTAGTCATCCACAAACAACTAAAAATACCTCTCTCCCCCCACAACTGATTGGTGTGAAAGGACCACACAGATCGGTGTGAATCAACTCCAGAGGTTTCTTTGCTCTTGTAGAGATCTTCTCAAAAGGTACTCTATGATGCTTTCCTACCAAGCAGTCAGAGCACACTCACAATGTGGAATAAAGGGAAGGAAGATCATTAACCATCTCATACTTACTTACCTCAAGTAAGTAGCCAGAACTAAGATACCCACATCTATTGTGTCATAGGGAAGTTGCCTCCTTTATAGATACTATCATGGCAACATGGGGAGTAGAGATAGCATCTAAGGCAAATAAGCCATGCTTATATGAAGTTTTTGCAATGTTATTATCCCTCCTGGTAATAGAACAACACTTATTGCCATCCTCAACATGAAATTCACAAGCATATCCTTATCTAGAATTTGGGTGACTGACAAAAAATTGTTTGCCAATACTAGAACATAGAGGACTTTATCAATCTGATACTTGCCATTAGAAAGAGTGACTGAAACTATACCTTCTCCCTAAAAATTGTAGGTTTTGTCATCAGCAATAGTGACATGTTTGCCCTCGTTGGCCTCAAATGATTCAAACCCTGATTTATTGCCAGTCACATGCTTACTAGCACCAGAATCAACATACCATACATGATCCTTCTGCTTGGAGGCTGTGGTAGTCATGAAAACCTTGTGTGCCCACTCAAAATCTGAGTTAGATTCTTCAACAACAACATTCACCTTGGTTTTCTTGTTCTTATTTTATGGTTTGTTCCAGCCTTTCTATTTAGGTTGCTAAATCTTGTGCCAACATCTGTTTGTGTCATGATTGTCTTTGTTATTTTTTACAATATATCTTCATTTGTTGAGGTTGTTTCCCTTTTGAATCTTTGTGAGAATTGCCTCCTTTCTAAAAATTACCCTTCTTCTTAGGACCCTTCCTATTGGAATAGAGAGTCGTGTTAGAAGAATCATCTCTCTAAGTTGGTGTGCCTACTCTTCTTGAATCAGATCGACCAACTCAAAAAAGGTAACCTTCCTTTGTGATACCTAAAGTGAGGTGATCAACACCCTATAAGAATCAGGTAAAGCTCTAAAGACAACTGAGTTAAGGAGCTTGTCATCAATAGGTTCTCCCAAAGAATTCAATTTTTCTTTCAACTCAGACATTCTACAAAGAAAGTGTTCAACTGTCTCTCCCTGCTTCATGCTCAGACTATGTAATTGTGATTGAAGGTAAATAATAGTGGAGTCATTATTTCCATCATATATAGTTTTAAGGGCATCCCATGCCTCTTTACTATGTGCACAATGAGCAATGTGGGGTTGAACTTCATCTGAAACAACAAGCAATATGAGCACTTTTGCCTTGCTATCTTTCTTGTCAAAGTCTAGCATAGTAGTAGTTGGAGCTATGGTTGTTGCTGACCCAGTAGCTGGTGAAGGTCTTTTTGTTTCTCCAGAAACAACATCCCATAAGTCATCCATGACTAGGATAGCCTTCATCTTGTTCTTCCATGGTTTGTAATTAGGATCTTTTAATAACTGATGAGCATCAGTCATTAACTTTGTAGACATTGTGAGGGTTCTTTATAACACCAAATGGTCCCCCTTTTGATATACATTTTTCCAAGCCATTATACCATACAAAATGCCCATCCTTACATGAGGGAGACTGTAGGTATTGTGAAATATCAAAAAAATCACCCACCCTTATGTGACGAAGACTATAGGTAATTTTTAGAGATCATACGATACGTGGAACTTAGGCGGTACTAAAAGGGAATCATCTCGTTGATGGCACCTACCATAGAAAGTCATCAATCCTCATGCATGGGGTGTAACTTCCCTAAACACTTCAGATTTTAGAACTTTCATCAAGATTTATGCCTAAACACAAGAACGATTAGGGTAGTGGATGGAGTAAAAAAATACAAAATTGAAGACCTTATTCCTCCTCAACGATTGATAGAGAACAAGCTCAAACGTCATTTTTGTAGCTATATTAGGTGGCAAATACAATAGCCCAATCACGACAACATTACTTGTAAGTGCGGGCCAGAGGTATCACAAATACCGAACGTTGTAGTGCAATAAATTGCACAGATGGGTTCAATTATTTTTGGGGACTTTAGTGTGATTGATTTTACTTTAATGAAGTAGTGCAAATGTAAATGAGAAAAATGCAACATACAACAAAAAAGTGCCCATAAAAAAATGAACCTAAGGTGTCGGTTTCCACCGAGAATGCACCTTACTAAAAATTCTAATTTATCTTTTTCAATGCTAAAAAATTACTATCCCCCCCTTAATTTGTGCTCTTTGAAAAAAAATTGGCCCCCTTGTTAAGTTTTTTTTTTTTTTTTTGAAAAATAATTTCTTACTAAAGTCTTTAAAACAATCTTTCTAAAGTTTAATTAAAAATTATGTTTTCCAAAAAAAAATTATTATTAAAAATAATTTTTTTTATAAAGAAAAAAAATTAATTAAACTAAAAAACAAATTTTAAAAATAACTTTAGAACAAGAAAAAAATTAATCAAAAAATTACCTTATTTTAAAAAGGTATGGGGGGGGGCATCAAAGGGAGTCGATCCCTTGACCACCTTCCTGTCAACTTTACCGCCCAAGCCGCTAGCCAACCGAGCTAAGCTGCTCGGTGGGAGGGGGTACCTCCCCTTACTTGAGGGCACGTTGGGCGATAGGCTCTCAAATCATCGCTCGATCATGGCTCCTCTACGGTGATGGTGACGGGCTCTATCTTCAGCGTCACGAACACCTTTGCATTGTCTGTAACTTTTCAATTCATGGTCTACAGTTCCACCCTACTCCATGATCATCTGCTACGCAATCTTGCTGCTATTATGCAATCACCCGACACTCCTCTACATCCCGTGACATGTCCTCGATTGGTATTCCCACCACGGCGGATCTGTAGACTTCACCAAGGACTTCATGATAGCTCTTTATTAGAAATACAAGCAATAGGATCCAAGGAGCATCAATTTTTTGGTGTGTGTCTATGCTAGCAACGGAAGGTTTCTATAAACCTTTATATATATATATATATATATATATATATATATATATATATATATATTTTTTTTTTAATAGCGCAAATCCAAGTTTGAACTCAGCCTGCTTGACCACTGAGTGATCAACGCAGCCACCTTAATTCACGTCAATTGTTTTGTGTGCATCTATAGCTCAGTAGAAATAGTGCCTAAAAAACAAAAATTCTCCATAGGCAATCTCCTCCATTTCACAGTGGCATGGCACGACGACTAAAAACTTTAGAGAAAATGATCTGCAAAATGATGTCCATGATTGTTTTCACATCTATTCCAAAGTACAAAAAATTGTGCACTACTTCGAGAAACTGGTTCAGTACCCAAATTTTGATGATGTTTCTCTATGTAGCAACTCGATTTTCTATAGTGTTAGTTTGCAATCGGCATTCATCTCCATGTCTAGCTTCAACTCACAGAGGGGGCAGATCCCTGCTCTGATACCATAAAATGAAATGAAAGTAGTTTCAATTAATCAAATGATGAATAAATAATACATTCTCATGCCAGGATTAGTCCAGAGAATAAGGAGCTAATCAACTACAACACACCATCATTAGTAGTACGTTCAAAAAATATTGATACACCCAATAAAATAAGGTAATAACAATATAATTGTATGCTAAAGAAAACAACATACGCTAACAGTCGCATGCCAAAAGATAAGCATTTAAATAGAAGGTGAAGAGATATATCTTGCTAGGAGATATCCTTCACTGCTCCTAGCCTTGGATAGCATGTTACTATGTCAGCTCTATCAGGAGCTGTTTCAGATTATTAGCAGGAGATAAATAAGCATCAGTTACAGTCTACTCCTACATATTTGGGGTTGGCAACACATACAAATATAATGACCTATAGAGCTACCCCTAGCTATTACTTCTATTGATGATGATCTATAGTGTTACGTAGAATGCTAGCCCTACAAGGAGGAGGTGTTCCAGAGCAGGTCCCATGCATGGGATATTGATCATTACATCAGCTGATTTGTAGCACTGAGCCCTGGGGAAATTGAGTGGCATCCATACATGGATTGCCCTACGTGGATGGAGGATGACGAGTGACTATGCCAGGCTATATGGTACAAATGGTTACTTAGCTACAAGGCTAAGATCTATGAGTACTAATTTTACTCATGGATCCTATGATAGTTCAACATGGTATAGGATATTCAAGAGCTGCTTATTATCTATAGGCAGCTAGTTCTAGAGATAGATCTGTAGTGGGTGCAGCCTATAGCTCTGGGTGAAACTGTAGATTATTTCTAGGAGTCTAGAGTTGTTGTTGCTAGGACCACCCCAGCATATGATACCTGGTGGTCCCTATTTTTGTGGTAGAAATCTGGGCCTCTCGATTGGGTTGATAAGGCGATAGAGGCTGATCCACAGGGTGTAATGTGCATCTGTGGACTGAGGGTGGATCGGGTGCATAGGATGCACTACTAGTGGAGGCTAAGGATGAGGGCCTAGATGAGGGTGAGGTACCTCCAGATAGTGATGTAGGGTAGCTGCTAGCATAGGTAGCATATTTGGAGAGCCAGGTTGGGAGGTTACAATCTCAGCAGTTACAGGGGGATACATCTATTACCATTTTAGAGAAAATATTATATGATAGAGAGAGGCAGCTTCAAGATGTCTAGGAGAAGGCCATAGCTATGATAAAGCATGCTACAATAGTAGAGGGGTGATTTCAAGAGTTGACCAGAGCACTTAAGCTAGTAGAGGCATGAAGAACGATGGCTATAGCAAAGAGGGACTTGGCTCAGTCCCAAGCTCAAAGAGATGACCCATCATCTTGTTGTGCTTAATGGCACCACCTTCAGTACTAGCACTCAAACTGCCAAGAGGCCGTGACCCTATGGCCGATATTAGGTAGCTTACTTTCCTCATACAAGAGGGGAATTATTTATGCGATGCAAGGGTAGCTCGTATCTCTAAGCTAGAGGGATGGATTAGACTAATAGGTGGGCAGGTTCCAGAGGATCCACATGCTTTAGGGTACTAGCAAACCAGATCTAGGACTATAAGGTAGTCATCCACAAGCTCAAGTCATAGGTTTCACAGGACTGAGAGGACACACAAGTCCTCTAGTACACATGGTGCTAGCTCTCATGGGAGTTTCAGGGATGACAAAGGTGATACTGGTGACTCTCTGGTTGGGGGTGAAGGCCTTCCATAGCATACACATGGGTTACTATTTTGATGTACTATTTTGTGTATAAGGTCGAGGACCTACACGGATGTAGCCTGCGGGTATTTTTGATATACTTTATGTACTCATTTCAGACACATATATATGAGATTTGATCATTTTGGCTCATTATGTGTACTCATTTATTTGTGTATTTTTGATTTTATGTGATGCACATGGATGCAATGCTTATGTTAATTTGATGCTATATGATGTGATGTATCGATGACATGCACTAGATAGCTATTGTATTTATGATGATGATGATATACAATGATATAGATGTTTAGATGTGCTTATTTATGATGGATGCATATGGATGCGATGCTTTCTCTTAACGCATATTTGATATTGCTTTATTGTATGCATTTAATTTATGATGATACTGCGATATGGTTATGCAATGTATGTAATGCATTATTTACATGATGGTAATCTAATGTAAATGAACTTGTACGCTTTAATCACTTAAAACACCATAGAATGTGTAAAAAAATCATGAATTTAATTCAAAATCCTCATTACAAGAATTTAGTCAATTATTCACCTATATATAAAATGCAATGATATGAAGTGGTTATGATGCAAATGATGCAATATGTCATTCTATTTTATTTTTGCACTTTTGAATGATATGCATGATATAGTCAGTGGTCGTCTAAATATTGTTTCTGATATCCATTCGGTATCTATCCTATATCTTGATTGTGCTCACTGTTAATGATGTATCGCTTATTGGATACTTTGAAATTTGATGATTTGCAATGACTTTTACCTTGGATGGTTTATGATATTTGATATTTGTTGCATTTTCCATGAGACTCAAGCACTCTTAGTTGACTTATCAAAAGTTGTATACTAACCATACTAGACTTATGAAATGTAAGGCTTTCGCTAGGATAGGCCCTAACTGTTCATTATACCTATGTGTGCATATGCATATGTTAAGATAAGGCATAAGCATACCCCTATGTCAGGCAATATTCTTTTAGCCCATTGCTAAGATAGGGGATCCGCGAATGTTTATCCAATCATAGGTTTAGATTTTAGTTGGACTAAGCCACTAGGCAATGCAGGAAACATGAAGCTAGCTCATCCACATTCAAACTTTGGTCTTGTTCATAAGCAAGGTACTAATGTGTCAGAAATATCGTCATGCATAGGATACAGTAGTGCTAGAAATTCCAAGGATTCAGGCTTGTCCCTCTCTTTTCATTTATTTTTTGGGATCTTGCTCATATGTAGTGAAGCAAGGGAGTCGATTCCATTTTGACTTTGAATTTCTTTGGATCTTCATTGGAACTTGCTTTCTGATCTTCATTTGATCTGGATTTGAACTTTGATTTATGATCTTCACTTGATCTTGATGTAAACTTTTATTTATGATCTTCATTTTATTTGGATTTGAACTTTGATTTATGATCTTCACTTGATCTTGATGTGAACTTTTATTTCTGATATTCATTTGATCTTCACTTGAGCTTTGATTTTTGATCTTCATTTGATCTTCACTTTCTGGAATTTACATTTGATAATTTTCTTCAAAAAAAATCATTTGGGGGATTTTACTTTGGGGAGATTGTTTCTGTAATATCGATTGAGTGTATCGATCTAGGAAATCAATATAGGATATCAATCTGGGATTTCGATTTATGATATCGATATAGGGTATCAATATTCGAGATTGATGTGGGATATCACTCTAGGACATTGCTCATTTTATCGTAAACAAGGTATTCTAAGTAGGGAATATACTTGTCCTTTTGCCAATTGCCAATATTTCCCATACCATCTACACAGAGGGATAAGCAAGATAATGTTTTTTGCTTCAGGATACCTGGTCCTACTTTGTGGCTTTCATCTTCCCCTAGTCCTTATTAGAATTTTTTAATTTGTTGATTAGTGATAGGAATCTGATATGCTAAGGGCTATACTAACTGGACCTTAGCTACAAAAGCAAAGTAAGCTTTCTATCAACTCTTGATAAGACCTCTAGGCATGGTTGGGTGACCGAAAAACCCTAGTATATTCTTCATAGAAACATTATGGGTTGTGTTGAAAAATACATTGTTGTGGCTGCTCCACAACGTACCATTTTACAAATAAAATGAGCATAATAAAACATATCATTTTACATTATATTATATTATATTATATTAGATATAATACAATGTAATATAATGGAAAGGAAGAACACGATCCTATCAATGAAATAAAGTTTAAATGATTATTTAATAAGATAAAATATTTTAGCTTCATTTTCCAATGTTATATATGGCTTAAGATTGACTAATTTTTATTATTGCTTTTGTTCGCAGGTTATAAAAAGTAGAATGCCACCGTGGACACGACTTGATCACAAAGGAGGACTATGTTATTTTAAGAGCAGGACAATGAGACAAACATCGAGGTGGACCAATAAAACAGAGGTTGGCATGGATTATGAGGACAAACGGTGGAGTTGGTATCGAAGTACAACAATGAATGGGGAGAGCCCTTCCATTGGCTCGTATCTATTTAAAACGACAATGAACTATGGTTGACGAAGCAACGAGGTGTCCTTAGATTTCTCCACGGTGTGGGGTGTTTCAATTAACACGAGCATTCGAGGAAGGACTTGGAGGCCACAGCGACGAAAAGGACCCCACTGTGGATGCAGTGCCAGATGTGGAAAGAAATCATCATGCAAAGAGGATTACCACATCACCGTGGTTTTCAAATGGGACAACGTCGAGATTGATGCGACGAAGCCTACGATAAGGGTTGGAAACTTTTTCAGAGAAGATTGCAGGAATGAAGGCAAGGCCTTGGCACTGGGTTTTTCTAGATATTTTCCTTCCACATTGGACTGGTTCTTTGAGAAAACCATATTTTTGCCATGTACAATGACATATTTTTTTAATACAGAAAATTTCAGAAAGTTGCATTTTATGGGCAAGAAAGGAGGAGTCATTTTCTGCATGCAAGATTAAATGTCTATTTTTCCCTTTTCAGATTTTAGGCTTGTAAATGGAGTTTATGCAAGTTTCTTGGTTTCTTCATGTGAATGCTTAAATCTGAAAACCTCTTTTAAACCCTAGAAGCCAGCACTTAGCTTATCCGTATTGTGCTTGATTTGCAAGTCCAATAGGTTAGGTTGCATGCATGAAAACCTCACATCTTCGGTTTTGTCGGAATAGGATAGCATCAAACTGAATGTATCTTGTATTTCATTTTCTGCATTTCATTTTCATTTTTCTGCATTTTATTTTTTTAGAAATTTTAATTTTTTTTAATTTTCAGGCATTAAAATAAACATTTAAAAATTTTCAAAATCCAAAAATAATTTCACCATTGCGTAGGTTATACTTTAGACTTCCAATACACACTTTGAAATTTCATTTTCGGAGTTTTTTAGTATTTTTAAAAATTCATCGAAGTTGTTGTTTTACTGCAGATTTTAAAAAATCCGAAAATAGAAAATTTCCATTTTAAGGTCAAATTTTATTTTTTAAGTTTTGTTTTGCACTCATGAGCCTATGATGACATTCCCTTCATGAAAATTCCAATTTCATTGAAGGAGTTATGTTTTATGGCATTTCACAAATTTTCGTATTTTGAGCCTAAAATTGCCCTCTCTTCACAAAAATTCTAATTTTATGAAAGAGGGGTAATTTGAGTATTACATTGAAGGTCATTTCTTCAAAGAACTTAATTGTTCGTCTTGATGAAAATTTGATTTCATTTAAGAGGGATAAGTTAAAGTGACATTTAAAGCCCTTAATTTAAGGTCATAAATTATTGCCTCTTTGTGAAAACCTATTTCATCAAAGAGGGATAGTTTATCGATTACATTGAAAGCTATCTTCATATTCATGATAAGAAGCCATATTTGGACTTAATAAAGAAGATAAAATCTATTTTAAAATCCTCAAGATAAAAGGAATTAAGGCACTACATCATGGTCATATGAGGGCCAACTCACATTTGCTTTATTTTGGTTCAATGAACAATCACTAAAATTTCATGGTAAAATAAACCAACATTGCCCCTTGTTTATAGTTACTTGCAATCACTAAGGTGTTCCAAGCATTTAAATTGAATATCTTTATTTGAGATTACTAATACACTTATGCAAATGCTAATATAGCGGAGACCTTGGAGAAGTTGTTTGTTTAACTTCTTTGCAAGAGGGGATTTGGAACCCAAATTCTAAGGGAGAGTGTACTTTCACAATTGGGTGAAAATACCACTCAACAGATTGGCGCTAGAAGGAGGGCCTAAATTGGTTTATTTCAGTGTGATTTAAATGCTATAGAGATTTAAATTTTGAATATTTCATGCCCTATTGATTATTATCTTTAGCCCTCTTTTAACAATACAACCTTGTAGTGTTAAAAGGAGGACATGAATTGCTATGCATTGTTCTAACGCTTTTTGATTGTTCATACAGGAATAATGTGTTTGATTTGATTTTGAAAAAATTTGGTCTTGACTAACGAGGTTGTCTCCATGCAATTACTTTCATTTGATTTTAATGGATACATCTCTTGGTTGATGCTAACATGATTATTCATACGTTACATGTTTGATATTTTCTAGTCATTTCATGCTTATTTGTAAGGAATTATTTTGTCTAAAATGTATTTGTTGTTGGTATTATGCTCTTCACTTGCGTGTAATGCGATCTTGTGAATCAGAAAGCCTACAACACTAGGAGTATGCTCTTCATTTGCGCATATGCGATCTGGTGAATCAGAAACTAGTTTACATTTTTAGAACACTACTTCGCCATATTTTGTTGTTTTATTCATGACTAACAAATTGGTTTTGAAGTTATATTTTGAGTTTTACTAATGACGACATACGATATAAGAGCTGAAGTAGCATCTCTAAGAGAAATAATGGTATCTACGATGGAGGATCATTATAAGGGTTTTTCTATACATGGGATACCCTATCAAATTCCTAAAATGTTATTGGAGTTTCTATGATATTTTAATCAAGAGGTGCCACTAGGATACTTGCAAAAATTGTATGTCTACAAGAATACATTATGTCAATTCCAAATTTTCTATGAGGAGGTGGCTTGTAAGTTATTTGCATACATTTTGGATGATAGACCATTCTTTTGGTATGGCCAACTACCCATGGAGGATAGGACTTCTTGGATACAACTAGAAGCAACCTATATTTATCATTTTGGTAATCAGGTTGACTTAGAGATGTTGAAAAATCAGTTTACCTCCATACGTAATGAGCCTAATGAATCCTTGAGTCAATTCAATGGAAGATTTCGTGAGTTGCACTCCCAAATGTGGTAAAATTTTAACACATCAGAAGAGGAATCTATTCATGTATACATGGGAGCCATACACTCAAAACTTGTTACATATTTAAAGAAAAACGTGGATGATCTGTCTCTAGAGACAATCTATGAGATCTTGGAAAAGGTAGAACAAGTTTTGGAAGAATAAAAGGCACAACATGTTCACATGAGAGATTGTTCTTTTGGCGTTAGTGATACCAATCGACACCAACCATTAAATATAGCACCATCCACTCCAATGATACCTAAGGTAAATGATCAAGGGGATGAATTTGAAGGTCCAAATGTTACAACCATCTTAGATGTAGTCCAAGAGGAGGTGCAAATCGCTAAGCCAACATCCACCAGTGAGGATTATGTAAAAATGATCTCGTTCATAGAGATACATGATTATTTAGATAAAGGGGTCCTAAATTCAACAATGTTTGAGATAGGTGATAGGACAGAAACTGCCATAGAATTGAATGAAGTGGTTGAAAGTGAAATTGGAAGAAAATCAATAAATGAATTTGAAGATATGATAGAATTTCACCACTTGTTCTTGGAAGACACTCTCGATGTGATGTTTGAAATTAACGACCAAGAAATTCTTCACCCTCCAAATTGTGATGAAACAAAATCATGGGTTACCAAGTTGGACTATGATAGCCTTACAAATTTGAATTCAAGAAATGACCCACTTTTGGAAATAATTGAACCATATAAGGAAGGTGAAGGTGAATTTGATGAGAAACACATTGATGAATTGGAATATGTTGAAGAAGTAGTTGAACGTCACCACTTGACTTTGGAAGATGATTATTATGATGCTTGGAAGAAGTGGGAAGACTACACTCACTCCAAAACTACTAATGAAACTTGTGTGCCAATTGATATACATGACAACATAATCGCCTACTCAAAGGAAGATATTACAACTCCTATACAATTTGAGGATGTTTTGGAAGAGGGTTTCAAATCTCATCAAATTTTAGAAGATTATAATGATCCTACTACCAAGGACAAAGAAGAAATTGAAATGATGAATGAATCAAAATATCATGTCACAAATACCATGGAGTTTCATCCCACAAATTTGGAAGATAATTTTTATAATGGTTGGGGAAGATATGAAGATGTGTTATTTCCTCACACCCCTATTGATGAAGCCTCTATTCCAATTTATATATAGGATGTTGAAACTTCTACTTCATACGAAGATCTCATATTCACAATATTTGAGAAGGTTACAAAATTTGATCATGTTGAATATAAATTCATTGAAGATTCGGATACAAGTTTGCATGATTATGTTGAGGATTCAAATGAAGAGATACCATGGATAGTGAACAAAGAATTGGAATTAAATGACAAAGTGGTTGTGTAGCACCCTAAAATTGGCGTAGTAAAACCTTAATAATTACAATTACTCTAGTAAATATTCAAATTCAAATTTCAACCCCCAAAACCGCTCCCAAACCGCCGTTTAACCCGTTTCCTCCTTTCCCATGCCATTTTTAGAGTTTGTTTTGTCCGTTTGATGATATCGTCTCCGATAAGACGATATCGCCTCAGATCGGACGATTTCGTCTGGCGTAGGACGTCCAGACGATCTCGTCCCAAACTGATTTGTGCATAGTTGGACTCTGTTCCAACGGCGTCTCTAATCCGAGTAGAAGCGTGTCTACACCGTTAGAGACCTCCCCCATTGGAGATCTCCCAAATTGGGATGATCTCCAACCTCCCAACCTCTATCCTAAGCCTATTTAATCCTAGGCCCTCCCCTTAGCATCCCCCTGGCTGAATTTCCCTGTGATTTGATATTTGCGTGCATTAAAATACCCTAGAGCATCATTTGCAATTTGTTATTTGAAGTTTTCTTGCAGGGACCGTATCGATTTTCAGTCGGAGCAAGTTCAGATCGTCGCAGACGAGCTCGTTCAATCTCGGATGATCCCGTCATAATTCAAGATGATTTCGTCGCATCCAGATGATTTCGACTGTAGTCTGCATTGGGGGCAATCAGTGCCCAGAGTTTGCATGTTTTCTTACATTTATCCACTATTTTATTCTGAATTTAGTTAGTTTTATCATTATTCCTTGCTATTCTGCATTTTGGAGTTCACCCATCTAGATCAAATGCATAATTAAGTTATAATTGTCATTAAATCAGTATAATGCATTCATGTTTCTATTTATAATTTTTAGTTTGATATTGTTATTGTCATTTTACACTGTTTCCCTATGTTAGCATTGTTGTATTTCCTATGTTTTGCACCTATTTCTCTGTTTGTAGGTCTCTGACGAATTCGTCAGATCTCAGATGATCTTGTCAGATCGCAGATGATTCTGTTAAATCAGAGGCGATCCTGACTGCTTCAAAAATTAGAACCTTCATCAGACATCCGGATCAGGTATGGGTCTTTAATCCATCTTGTTCTTTCTATTTTTCTATCCAAATCTGTTTCTGTCTTCATTTAAATCTGCATTTCATATAGAATAGCTTAGACGCATTTTGGCCAAACCTAGGACTTGGATGATTAAAGCTAAAACTGAACACATCAAACACATTCCCAACCTAGGCATGGAAACTGCCATTCAAAAGTTTCCTGGTGAACCCACCATCCGTCAAAAAATCACCATAATACACCTCCCCCGAGAGGCGGGACCTTCGCAAGGCCTCTCAGTCCGAGGTACCATGCCATCCTTTTCACATCCCCCTTCCGGGCACGGATCCTATAGCCTGAAGGTAAGGGTGTGAAAAATTTGGAGCGATACATTTTGGTGAACCCGACGTGAATGCATTTAAAACCTTTTGAAAACAAAAAACAAAAAATAAAACAACCAAAAACATAGATGCATTTCAAATCATTTAAAACTAATAAGTTGCATATCATGTTTAGATGGTAGCTCCTAAGAAAATATTAGCAGTTACTATAAATGTTGAAAACCAATTAGCAGCCATAGAAATCAATTATGTGCTTAGTGTGTCTGAAATAGATAGAAATCAACTTTTGTGGGACGAACTTGATAGAAGACTAGGTGCCATTTCATCTAGGTCAACAAAACTTAAACAAATCAAGAGGCTTGTCCTAGATAGAATCCTGGATCCTCATCAACTTGTCTTTTATCATGAACTTCAGAGAGCCTGCCATAGATGGTTAGCTTATAGGAGAGCTCTTGTGTCTTCAGAATTGTTCACCTTCGAGGAATACCTCGAGAACGCAGCCATTATACACCAGTTCCTAGGTCGTGTAGAAGACCAAGAGGTCGTTCTTACGGATAGGGAAATATGGAATAGAGTTCCTCGAGCTATGTTATATCGAGAGTATTGCCACGAGCTTTACTTCTATCAACCAGAATCTGAGACAGATAATATCACTATAGCTCTTTTCATTAAATTTTTGAAAGAAAATTTTCAATTTGAAGAAGAACACTTCATGACTCCCGAAGAACTTGAGCCCATTAATGATATTTATAAATTGTTTATAGAAAACTAGATCATTACTTTCAAGTATTATTTCTTGCATTTATTGTGTTGTTTGTTATCTTTACAATATTATTACAAAAACAAGAAAAACTAAAAAAAACATAACAAAAACCAAAACATTTCATTTTAAATATTGTAGTAGGTATATAATTAATATATACCTCTTAAGCTTGTTGCATATATATATATATATATATATATATATATATATATATATATATATATATATATATATATATATATATATATATATATATTTGCTGAAATCTAAATTAAGCACAATGCCTAAACTTAGGAATGGTAAACAAACTGAAGGAGAAGAAGAAGATTGGTTAGAAGATAAAACTAGAAACCCAAATGTCCTTCCTGAGGATCCAATTCCGGAAGGAGAAACTCTAGATCAACCAGAAGATGACCTAGGTGAAGACAATGAACAAGAAGAAAATGTTAAAGAGGAAGGATCCTCATCCCCTAGAATAGCTCCAGATGGAACTATTGCTTTTGATAACTTAGATCATTTCTGGAAATTTTTCAATAATAACATTGGCGCTCTTAATATGGCAGTTCGTATTGATAAAGGGCAAATTAGTGACACTCAAGCAGCCATGGAACATATGTTTGATGTGCACACTAATCCCTTGTCTTTCATTGATCAAGAAAGTGATAAGGTTGGACCATCCAATAGAGATATGGTCACTATGATTCAAAACATGCCAAAACAACAGGTTAGCCAACCTCCTAAGGAACCTGTTATTGAGCCTAAAATCATTCCCACACAAAAGAAAACTTCCTTCACTGCTTTACTTCGCCAAACTATTGATCAATATGCTTCAAGTAAACAAAAACCTAAAATGAAGCCAAACACCAATTTTCAACAATCTGGAATACAACATAATACAACTTCAAAATTTCTTCATAACACCTTTCCTACCAACAATTTACACAATAGCAACATAGCATCTAATCTTCATGTCCCTCCATCATATGCTCACAAGTCCCATACTAATGCCCTACCGAACCAATATGGTGGGCAAACCAGTAATCTGGAAGCCATGGTGAAATAGTTAGCTTCGCGTATGGACCAGATAGATCCCTACCGTCCCTCGTACAATTATCGAGAGATATGTAGTCAACCTTTGGATCCCATAGTTGTAGCACAACCATACCCTAAGCACTTTCCCATGCCCATCCTGCCTATATATAAAGGAACCGAAGATCCCATAGAGCATCTTCGCATGTTTAGGATAGCATGTCATGATATATCACATGATGACTTGCTATTACTAAAAATGTTCCCAAAAAGTTTAGGTGGAATGGCATTAGAGTGGTACTATCAACTACCCACTCATTCTTTGAGAAATTTTGAAGAAACAGCTGAATCTTTTGTCCATCAATTTAGTGCCTACATCGAGAGGCATGTAACCATTAAAGATTTATACAACTTAAAACAAGACAAGGATGAATGTTTTGCTGATTTCTTAGCTAGATGGAGGCAGTTGACAGGAAAACTGCACTTTGTGCTACCTTATAGGGAAATGTTGGATATTTTTATTAATAATTTACAAGAACAAATATCTTATGAGCTATCAATCGCTACTTTAACTACCTTCGATCAAGCTATAGATTTAGCTCGAAGAGTAGAAGATGCCCTCATTAGGAGAGGCCAACTTAGGAAGAAGGATGATGAGAAAACCTCCAGAAATCAATATAAAAACAAACAAGTCATAGGTGACGGAGTCACTGACAACAGAAATGTTGCTAATATCAATGCAACGAAAACAACAAAAAAATTTATATTGAAACCTCCTGATAAACCTCCTCGAGAATTTACTAGATTGAATCAACCATTATCAACTATTTTACCTCAATTACTCGAAAGAGGTTTGATCCAATTACCAGCCTATCCGGGAACCTGATCCAACTATACCCGGATACAGAGTTGACTTACACTGTGATTTCCATAGAGGACCTGGACACTCTACCAATGCTTGTAAAAGGTTGAAACATAAAATACAAGATCTGATTGATAATAATGAAATGGAGGTGCAAGCCTTCCAACCTAAACAAAATGCTCCTAATAATCCTCAAAAGAACATTCCCCAAAATCAAAATCAAAATGCTAATCAATCATTAGACATATTTCAACACCCTTTACCAAGACATGGTAAAGAGGTGGCCAATCAAATCGAACATCATAATGTTCCCCCTCCTACCCGATATGTAGGGACTATTAGCGGACAATTACCTATTCAGGATCCTCAAACATTTGACACAACCTTATCCCTGGTCACGACCAGGCCCCTACATAATATTCAAACTCCTGATCCTAGTGATGTAGAATCAGATACTGAAAGTGAAATAGACATCACTTCAAACCAATCGAATAGTTCTGAAAATGAATCAGATCCTATTCAACCTATCACAGATGCTATGGTTCCAGAAGAACCATTTCCTAGAAGAGTTACTACTCGACCCTCTTCTAATCAATTCCTCTCTAATGAACAAGCCATAAACGCTCAACCGAGACCAGTTCAGCGTCTTCAATATAACATTGTAGGTACCATCGGAGTCGTTACCCGACAACAGGCTCAAAATTCTCAACAAGAACCAAACCAGAATGATGGATCAGCTCCATTTGTTTT
This sequence comes from Wollemia nobilis, assembly GCA_028583015.1. Classification (NCBI taxonomy): domain Eukaryota; kingdom Viridiplantae; phylum Streptophyta; class Pinopsida; order Araucariales; family Araucariaceae; genus Wollemia; species Wollemia nobilis. Next base: position 773,921 of record JAQPPZ010007329.1, read on the forward strand.
GAAAAATCCTAATAAAGGGAATCATGCTCCTAATGTTCAAACTAAACCCCCTTACAATATTAATGAGCAATTATCTAATACTACAGCCAGAATTTCCCTTTTGGATTTATTAAGATCTTCTCCTACCCATAGGGATGAGTTAATGCTTACATTAAGCCAAATGATGGTACCTCAAAACATTCAACTCTGAAGCCATGGCCAATACTATCATCACTAGAGAAGTCGATTGTATTGATTTCCGGGATAAAGATATCCCACAACATAGTTTACATAAGGATAACCCCTTATATATTACTGCTTTAATTGGAGATGTAGCCATTAAACGAGTCTTGATTGATAATGGCTCATCTCTAAACATTTGCACTTTTGACTTCTACCAAAGATTTGGCTTTAGAAGTGATGAAATGAAGAAAACTGACATGATTATCAAAGCTTTCAATGACGAGACACAAGAAACGTGTGGAGTCATTACTATCCCATTGCAAGTTGGTCCTAGAACCCTAGATACAACCGTGTTTATTGTACATTGCCCAGCATCGTACAATATACTTTTGGGTCGCCCTTGGATCAATGCGATGCGAGCGGTTCCATCAACTTTACATCAGTGTGTCAAATTTGAATTTAAAAACCAGTTGGTCACTATCCATGGTGACCCTAGACCCTTTGATATGTGTGCTTTGGCAGAACCTGTTGGAGTGCAATTTTGCCCCGCTCTGTCATCCACACATCCTAGTTCTTATTTTTCATCTAAACGTGTGAAACACACACACATAACATCATCTACCCCATCAACTACACCTATACATTTAACTCAACCATCTTCTGAACAAATCACACTAGAACCTCAAAAAGATCTTAAATCTACAACCAATTCTTCATGTTCCATCCCTATAATCTCAAAACCTATAGACCCATTCATTAACACCTCCACATCATCTACATCTATCATACCCTCCACATCTAAAGATATAGGGAATGATCCTTCTACATCTTATGCTCTTTCTGATGAACTTTTACCGGATTTATCCACAATCTTAATATCAGAAAAAACGAATGCTTTTATACAAGATTCAATTATTTTAAATAACTTGCCACCATCTCCTCGTACTTTGGGCCTCCCACAACCTATGGGAAGTACTTACCAAGTCGGGAGTTGTGCCTTCATTTATAAAGGATATGACTGGGGAAGAATACCCCGAAATATCAAAACTCATCATGAGGGATATGCCCGATGTTATTTTACTAATGAATATATTAAAGCTAAACCCATAATGCTTAAAATGGGCTATCAAGGGAAAGGCTTGGGACCTTTCCAAAATGGTATGAAAGAACCTATTGAGGTAGAACCATGGCCCGCCCGATGTGGTGTGGGCCTATTTTCTAGTAAGGGTCAACCCTTTCCTTTTGAAGATGATGATCAACTCATATGTTATCAAGATTATCTAGATAAACAAGATTCTTTGTGTCCAAAAAATCAGCCATTTACATGTAATATGCTATCCATAGCTTACCCTGAAATGATTGCTGACTCCGATGAGGAGTTGGAAGGAGATATCTTCCACGATGTCTCCGTTGAAGAAATTTTACACAATGGATTTTATTTTGATGGTTCTATACCAACTATAGCCCAACTTGAGACCACTAATCCTCAAGATGAATTATCCAACTTAACCTTACAAGAATTACAAGAATTGGGCGTTTCACCCGCCCCACCTAATTTTGAAAGAGATCTACACATGGAGGTAGAAAACGTCATTAAAATTAATATTGGAACTGAGGATAATCCTCACATAATCAATATTGGGTCAGAATTAAGTCAAGAAAAACAAGAGCAATACATTGCATTCCTTAAAGAATATGAAGATGTCTTCGCTTGGACATATGAAGATATGCCAGGTCTAGACCCTTCCGTAGTCATGCATCACCTAGTAGTCCATCCGGATGCTAAACCTGTTAAACAAAAACTTAGAAAAATGCATCCCAAAGTGGCCCTGCTAGTCAAAGGGGAGTTAGAAAAACTCTTGAATGTTGTTTTTATACAAGCTATTGATTATGCTGAATGGATCTCAAATGTAGTTCCAAGTCACCAAGAAAGAAGCTACCAAAGTTAGGGTTTGCATAGATTTTAGAGATATTAACGTTGCATGCCCTAAAGATGATTTTCCTCTTCCAAACATGGACCAAATCATTGACTTTACTATCGGGAGTGGGATGATGTCCTTAATGGATGGATTCTCCGGTTATAATCAGATCAGGATAGCTCCTGAAGATCAGGCTAAAATAGCCTTTATTACCCCCTGGGGTACCTTTTGTTGGAAAGTGATGCCATTTGGCTTAAAGAACGCAGGTGCAACATATCAACGAGCCATGACTTATATCTTTCATGATATGATGCATGATATCCTACATGATTATGTAGATGATATTATAGCTCGCTCTACTAATGAAGATAATCATTTAGATGATTTGAGAAAAGTTTTTAATCGATTAAGAGAATATCTTATTCGATTAAATCCAGCCAAATGCATATTCGGAGTTAAGTCCGGTAAACTATTAGGGGTTATAGTTTCTTTACGTGGTATCAAAATTGACCCTCTTAAGATTGCGGCTATCACTGATATGCCCGCACCTACCAATATATCTGAATTACGAAGTTTACAAGGTAAGCTTCAAGCTATCCGTCGCTTCATCGATAAGTTGGCGGACAAAACCGGTCCCTTTCTTAAACTCCTTAAGAAGGATGTCCCTTTTAATTGGGACGACGAATGTAAAGAAGCTTTTGAACTTCTCAAACAATACCTCCTTAACCCACCTGTGCTTTCATCGCCTAGACCTGATCGCCCATTTCTCCTGTATATTTTAGCTTTAGATTCTGCCTTAGGAGCTATGTTAGCTCAGCTTGATGATGAAAAGAGAGAACGTGCTAATTATTATATTAGCCGAACCTTCATCAGTTATGAAACCCGCTACACAGCATTAGAAAAACTATGTCTAGCAGTCATTTTTGCTACGCAAAAATTATGCCATTATATGCTTAGTCAAAAAACTTATGTCATTGCTAAATATGATCCCTTGAGGTATCTCATGAGTCGACCTTATTTATCGGGTCGTACAACCAAGTGGGTTCTTGCTCTAAGCGAGTTTGACCTCACGTTCATAGGACAAAAGTTTGTTAAGGGTCAAATCATAGCAGATCAATTAGCTGCTGCACCCTTAGAGTCTACCCATCCCCTCATCATTGAGTTTCCTGATGAATGCCTTCAATTAGAGGCAGACCATATTGAACAATGGTCCTTATACTTTGATGGAGCCCGATGCATGAGTGGGGCTGGTGTGGGTATTATTTTAATATCCCCGCAAAAACATCTTATTCCTCTGTCCTTCAAATTAACATTTGCTTGCACCAACAATACTCGCTGAATATGAAGCTCTAATCCTCGGATTACGAGCTGCCTTGGCGCTAAAAATTAAACATCTGTTAGTTTTTGGTGATTCTCAACTTGTCATAAACCAAATTAATGAAGTTTATCAGACCAGAGATGATAAATTGTGCCCATATAAAGCCTATGTTTTACAATTAATGTCTCTATTTGATCAAGTTTCCTTGGAAGCCATTCCTCGAACTAGCAACCGTGCGATCGATGCTATGGCCGCAATTGCATCTCTCCTACCCTTGGAGTTAGATGACGAATATGCCACTATCATTATTCGTCGACTCCAGGAACCCGCTTCAAATAAGTCATGCTTAGAACCTTTGGATGTGTTTCTAATCAATGAAACTACTCCTGAAACTTGGTATACAGATATATTTGATTTTCTTCAAAATGGGACTTTCCCTGCCAATTCTAATAGAAACCAAGCGTCGGTTATTACGTAGACGAGCAAGTCGATTTGTAATAATTGGCAATACTTTGTATAGGAGATCTTTTGAAGGTATCCTATTAAGATGTTTGAATTTAGAAGAATCCAAATCAGCCTTGAGTGAAGCCCACGATGGATCTTGTGGAGGACACTTCAGTGGTAGTGTCATTGCTAAAAAGCTCCTTAGGATAGGATACTTTTGGCCTACCATGGAGAATGATGCACATGAGTATGTGCGCCATTGCGACAAGTGCCAGAAGCATGCTGACCTTGTCCATGCGCCTGCACAAGAACTGCAAGGCTATTTCATCTCCTTGGCCCTTTTCAAAATGGGGCTTAGACATTATTGGCAAAATCAATCCTGTGTCATCTGATGGACACAAATTCATCATAACCGCCATCGAGTATTTCACGAAGTGGGTTGAAGCTATGCCTTTAGCTTCCTGCACCAGCACACAAGTCTCTAAATTTATTTTTAATCAAATCATTTGTAGGTTCGGAATTCTTGCAAATCTCATCTCAGACAATGGAACTTGTTTCAAAAATAAAGATGTTAAAAAATTATGCCAAAAATATAAGATTCAACATCGCTGGTCCACTCCCTATTATCCTCAGGGTAATGGTCAAGCAGAAGCATCTAACAAAACCTTAATCAAAATTCTCAAAATATTGGTCAATAAACTGGCCGTGACTGGCACATTCAGTTATATCCAGCCTTGTGGGCCTATCGAACTAGTGTTCGAACCCCCACTGGAACTTCACCTTTTGTTTTGGTTTATGGTGCTGAAGCCATTTTTCCCTTTGAATTAGAAGTTCCTTCTTTGGCTCTGCTACTTCAAGATACCGAAGTAGGAGATGAATATCGAGCTGGCAGACTCAATCACCTGGAACTCCTAGATGAAAAATGCATCAATGCTTTGGAACATCTCCGTGCCTACCAAAACAAGCTTAAAAGATCATATGCTAAAAAGTTCGTCATCGATCCTTTGAGATCGGCGACCTTGTTTTAAAAGAAAATAAAAAAAATACTAATGCAACTAAGGACCTTAAAGGTAAATTTGAGCCCAACTGGCTTGGACCATACATTATCACTCCTAAATTTGAATCGGGAGCATACAAATTATCTACCTTAGATGGTAAAGAACTTAAAGAACCCATGAATATTTTGCATCTTAAACGTTACTATGTATAAATTTGGTCATTTCATCCTTGTATATATTTGTTTAAAATATTTCAAAATCACTATCTTGTATTTCTTTCAATTTATAAATTCAAAAATACCAAAAACATTTAAAATCATCAAAATATTCAAAACTATTTGTTGTATTTATGGCACTTGTTAAATCTTTCAATAAACAAAAAAAAAACAAACAAAAATAAAAACAACGATATTCTTGACTCTTTCGAAACCAAAACAAAATAAAGAAGAAAGAGAGAGTCAACATTCTCAAAACTTCTCAAAAAGTATTTATATATATCTTCTTACAAATGTTGCAGTTATATATTTCAAATTATTTTGGATAAATTAGCATTTATTTGGAATCTCTCACTTTCACACACACAAAAATAAATATCTTGATTTTATCTGGCATGATTACTAATCTCTCTTATATCAAAAGTTCACAAAATTCAATTAAATAAAGTTTGAGCACAGAGAATTGATCTTGTTATTTACTTAAACCAAGCACATCCTTTCACAATAAAATGATTATATTTGTAATGTCCATGCTATGCTACATAGTAGAAGTGGTTTCTTGAGCGAAAAGTTTCCCCTGCTATCCTATCATGCACATGGTCTAGAATCTTTGAGAATTGGCAAAAGGACAAGCTCACCCCTACCCGGAATAAAAATCCCTTGCTCTACAACTAATCCGAGCAAGTATCCCTAGCATAGAAAAAAAAAAAAGCAAAGTTCAAGAAAAAGAGAAAAAGAAAAATATTATTTTATATCATTACAGCATTATCAAGCAAAAATACAAAAGAAACGAAAAGAAAGCAAAAGCAAAAGCAATAAAATCCCTTTCCCTACCCTTTGAAAAGAAAAGAAGGGTTGATGAGCTTGAATCCCTGGAATTCTCAATTATTCGAAAACTGTGAGGTAAGCCCCATAACAAGTGGTTTGTGCCCAACCCGCTTGGCCTTGGGTAACTCCTAGCGTGGCGATATGTCTGTCACATTAGCGACCTTCTTTTGTACAGACCTATGTCTGCTTATGGATTAGCTAGCTCTTGATAATCCGACTTACATAGTAGTCTAGTATGGTTATATGCATCTACATCATGGTTAATGAACACTTATTTGGTTCATTCAAATCACTTGTATCAAATTATCTTGCTCAAAACTCGGTAAACGAACATAGCAATTGCACACACATTTGTATTTGAGAGATTTTGTGTATCATTATGATAAATCAAGATTGGAAATGAACTCACATATGCACATGGGATTCCTTATAAATCTAACTTTTGTCTTTAAGATACTTTGAAATATTTTTTTTGCAAATTGTCTGGAATAATTCATTTTCTTCTTTAAAGTACAAAGACAACTACATACATAATAGAAAAAATCAAAATTTCTTTCAAAACCATACAATCAAAACACATATATATATATATTGTCGACTTTCGCGACGATGGTATAGTTCCAAAACCAAAATTGGAATTTTATGCCTAGCGCAAGTCCTCATCTTCATATTTTCAAAAAGTAAAAATCAACCATGCAATAAAACAATCTATTTTCTTCTTTGATTTTCGCGATGATGGTATAAGTCTATACCTACATATTCTATGCCTAGCGCAAACCATTGTACCAATTTTTATTCTCCATTTATTTCAAATCAAATCATAAAAAACATATGACTTAAATCATTATGTTACACAATTATGCTTTCAAAAGCATGCACATTATCACTATTTCATTGTCATTATGTCAACCTTCAAATTTTGCAATGATGGTATAATTCCTAGGGAATTATCCAAAAAAATTTATCACACTTAGGAATTTATGCCTAGCAAAAATCATTTTAACATTATTTCATGCATACTATTTTTATGAAAATCTGAAAACAAATCACCATCATCATCATCATTTGCACCATTGCACCAAAGTCTTAAGACAGTCTCTTAAGCACTCTTTTACTTTTTAACAATATTTCTATACTGGGATTAGCTTGACGACCGAGTGAGCGGCGACTCCATGAAATGGTCTATAATAGCGACAATGTCCTTTGAAATTATTGTTAAAAGTCTTTTTATTTTTATCAAATCACCACATCACAAACAACCAATTTGTTACATCAGATTATTTCATTTAAATTTTAAAGCATCCATTCAAACCATAATATTTCCAAATGACATAATCATATGAATCATCAAATCAATCAATCAAAACATTAAAAGCATCATAAAAATACATAAGACACAAGTCATATGATCAAAAATATCTCATCTATATCTCGTATCAACCATAATATACATCATATCAAAACCGAATCGGTATGCCACAATCTGTACCTCGGCATACTCAATCCTCTATCAAAAATAATAAATACTATATATCAATCTATGCAATGCAATCTGTAGTAGCTAGCCTCGAGAACCCCTCGAGCTCTCAGCCTCATCTCCTCCCCCGCCCTGAGGTGGACGAGGTGGCCCCATCGCAGTATGTGTGGTACTACGAGTCCTAGTCATGGATCGGGATGAAGTCCTTGATGACCCAATCTTGATCGGATCCACGATGGTAGCCGGTAGTGGTAATCTCTCCTCCTCTGGCACCATCTGGTGGTATAGTGTCTGATAAAATGTGATCTGGGCAATAGCCCATGCTAGCTCTCGAGTGCTCGCCCCTCCGCTCCATGCTCTGAGGCGTGCGACCTCATCTCTGAGCTGTGTGGCCTCCTCTCGATGTCGTGCAGCCTCCTCCTGTAGGGTCTGCACCTGTGCCTGGAGACGGACTGTCTTCGCTCGGAGAGTCGCTGTCTCGCTGCTCTCCCTAGTGTCAACACCCTTGCCCTTATCGGGCGATGGTGGCCTCTCTCTCTATGGAGAAGGGGGTCTCTCCTCCCTCCTCTCCCGCTGCCATGGCCTCTGCTACGCATGTGGTCTCCTCTGCTCTCTCCCACCGTGACCCTGGGCCACCTCAATGGCCGCCTGGCATCGCCTCCCCATCCGATGCACAACTACATGAATCGGACCCTGAGCCCTCGTCATCCGAGGAGGGCGGATGCCTGTGTACCAGGCATCGTAGCCGTCGGCTACCCCAGCGTCGTCCCCATCCACTGGCTGAATGGGGGCATCATCTACATCCTGACTCCAGAATCACTGCATATCTGGAGCCCCGCTAACTGTAGTGTTATCCCGGATAGTCCGAGAAAACTCGTAGTCTCTCAGAGATGGAATCCCCTATTGTAGACCGAACTGCCTCAAAACTCGGTCATACCGGTGGAGCTCCACCTCTCCCCTCTCCATCCTCAGCCAGCAGACTCACCTGATGCGAGCCAGCTCCTGTCCATCCTCGGCCCACCCTGGATGATCTCTCCAAGGCCTCCAGGTGATCTGGTCGGAGACGAGGTCATCAAGTAGTCTCCGGGACATCGGCAGATCTATCCACCGTTGTGACCCTCTTCGGAGCCACCAGTAGAAAACTCGGGGCCTCTCCCCGTCAATCCCTGTCAGTGGGAGCCCTATCGGCCTCCGCACCACAATGTGCTCCCAGCACCAAACCTATAGTAACGATGTCATAACCAGACATCGGTCGCCCTTGTACATGACCCCATGCAGGATCCTGTACAACCGACAGAGTACAAAGCTCCCCCAAGCAAATCTGTATCCATGGTCTCTCATGTCGCAGACCACATCTGCCAGTACCCATGGTACCCTGCATCCACTCTGGTGGCATAGCAGAAGTCCACCTACCACCCCAGCCAAAACTCGTGTGAGTCTAGATGCCCTAGGCATCTGACGTAGCGACTCGATGTTCACTCCGCCCTTCTCCAGGGCGAAGCTCGGATCGCCACATAGTCGCATCATCGCATGGCCCTGATTGGCCATGGGAGTGATCAATCGTCCTTGTATGGGGATCCTCAAAATCCTCCATACATCCTCTAGTGTGGGAGTCATCTCCCCTGTCGATAACCAAAAATAGGAAGAACCCGGATACCACCTCTCTGCTAGGGCTGTCAATAGCCCCATGTCTGTAGAAACTTGTGGCATGTCTGCCACGTGCTGCAAGCCGACCTGTGCCAACTGATCTCGCTCTGCCTGAGACAGGGTGGCCAAGTCATCCCTCAACCCGTCGTATTTCCATTCTCTGCTCTTTAGTAATCCTCTCTGCAACATAAACAAAATCAACAATAAAAATCATTACTAAATCATTAATTAAAAATGCAAGTTAAAATAAGTTCAATTTTATAACTGATGATATCGTCCACAATTGGACGATATCGTCCCCAATTTGAGCAAATTCGTCTCCGATTTTGCCAGCCGAAATCGTCCCCCTTTTGACGAAATCGTCCCCATTTCACCGATTTCGCCTTTGGACGAAATCGGCGTTATCGAGACGATTTCGATGAAATCGAGACGATTTCATCTCGACGACGTCGACGGCCCAAAAACGGCCGTGATGCTCAAAAATCAAGCAAATCTAATCTAAAAAGCATTAAATTCTATAGTAAAGCATTCTAAACTAAGTTTAGACCCTTACCCGTAGCCCGCGTCGGACCTCTGTCGATCTGTGCGTTGTCTCGACCATTTTTGTCTCCAGAGCTCTAAAAACCAAAAAAATGAACAATAACAATGAATTAGGGTTTTACCCTATTTTTCTTAATTTTATTCAAAACACAATCAAAAACATTTTAAAATTTTGCTTTTTCGTGTTTTTACCTCAAACGTTCGATTTGGGTAAAAACACGGAGGGGGCACCATAGTAAGATGTCGTACGATTCGACCAAGAATCGTCGCCTAAAAATGGGAATAATTTTTGCTTTCTCGTAGATCGAGAAGAACTCATCTTTAACGCATTTTCTTCAGAAAATTCGCTAAAGAGGAGGCAAAATGTTCTCACCCTTATTTTATTTCTATTCATGGGGATACTTGCTCATGTGTAGTGATAAAAATCAATGTTTTTCATGTTTTAATTCGAGTGATAAAAATCATTGTTTATTCCCATTTTTCTTGAGCAAGGGATTTATATAGTGCTTTTGATTCACTATGCAACTTTAGATTTGACTTTGAACTTGATTTTGATCTTCATTTGATCTCATTTGATCTTTGATTTGGACTTTCAAGGTTTTGACTTTTGATATGTCAATTTGGGATATCGATTTTAGGATATCGATGTGGGGTATCAAAATTTGATGTTGATATGGGATGTTACTCTAGGATATTGCTCCTTTATTTGTAAGCAAGGGAATGTATGGGTAGGGGAAATCTTGTCCTTTTTCCAAGGTTCACCATTATAGACTAAACTATTTGCAAGATAAGTAGGTAATAAAACCCATCTCTCTAAATACCTAGGACCACTTTCGTAGCTTTCATCCTACCTTATATTAGTAGGATTTTACATGTGTCAATTAGTGATGGGATCTACGACATCTGATAAACCCACTAGGTATGGCTAAGTGACTAGAAAAATTTGGTATATATATACACATATAGCAACAGGTGTTGTGTATGGATTATGATAAATGCAAAGGTGCATGATTAAAACACAAATATGGCATCGTTTGTAATACTAACAAACACAATCCCTTCTAATGTGGAATGTAACTAATGACGAATGCCTATTTGTGATGCAATGAAGTGAATGCATGTGTGAATTAAAATGCATGATGCAAATGCAAATGTTTTTGGATTTTATGCTTTACCAATTTTTTTGGATTTTATTGATTTTATAATTTTTATTGATTTTGAGCCTTTATATTTGACCAAACGGCAAGTACATGCCTTTGGAGCCTTTTGATTGACCAAACTACTCACAAGAGAGCTTGGAGCATTTTAGGATGATCGAGCGGTTTTAAGCAAACCCTCGAAACCTTTTGGTATGATCGAGCGATTATAAGCAAACCCTAGGGACCTTTGACTAACATGACCAAGCAATTTTTGGAACCCTTGGAGCCTTTTGCTACGCTCTCAAGAATAAAATACCTTAATATGGATGATTTTGAGATGTTCAGTCTCTTCAAAACCTCCTAGCAATGTTAGGCGATAGGTACCTGGACCAATATTTTTAGATATGATATGGGGTCCTAACTAATTAGCCATGAATTTGTCTCGCATATTTGGAGGTAAATTAGAGTTTTGTTGGTTCTATTTCAAGACAAGATCCCCAAATTCAAAGTATCTCTGGTGGACTTTGCTATTATAAGCTCATTTTAGTCACTCCTGATAAATGCGAAGATGCTCAAGGGTATTCATGCAATATTCATCAAGTAGTGTTAGTTGATCCAGTCAAGCTTTCCATGTGGTGTCATCATTGATGAACTCCTTCAATGCGATGCGCAACATTGGAATTTCTAATTCCAATGGCATAATGGCCTCAACGCCATATACTAGTGAAAATGACATTGCCCCAGTGGGTGTTCGAATGCTAGTCCTATAAGCCCATAACACAAGGGGTAGCTAGATATGCCAATCTTTGTGGTGTTCTTATACCATATTTTTCAATATGGAAACCACTATCTTATTTGAAGCTTCAACCTACCCATTTTCCTGTAGATAGTATAGGGTCGCAAAACTATGTTTGATTCTATACTTAGACATCAAAGCTCTCATAGTTTTATTCTTGAATGATGTTCCATTATCTAAAACTATATTTGATGGAATCCCCAAATGACATATGATATGCTCGAGTATAAACTCTATTATACGAGCTCCAATAGTTGTTGCTAAGGGTATTACTTCCACCCACTTTGTAAAGTACTCAGTAGCCATGATAATAAATGTATGTTGGCCCAATGACGAGGGAGAGATATTACCTATGAGATTGAATCCCCACTGAGAAAATGGCCAAGTCGCTTGGATGGGCTGTAAGGCCTACAATGGCAAGTGCATAAGATTAGCATGATGCTGACATTTGATGCATTTATTGACATACACTTTGTAATCCTTCTCCATAGTGGATCAATAGTAGCCCATTCGAAAGATGTACTTGATGATGGCCATGCTGCTGAAATGGCTACCCTACATACCGTCATGAGCTTCTAAAATCACCCAAGATGACTCTTGGGGCTCTAGAAAATGAAGGAGAACTCCATCGTAACCTTGTCGATACAAAATATCTCCTATAAAGATATATTTAGTCATTTTTTTCTTGAATGTGTGTCTTGTAGCACATGATAATCCCTTTGGTATTATACCAAATTTTAAGAAATCTTGGATTTATCTCATCCAGCTCTAGCAAGCCTCAACTTCGACTACCAAGATGACTTGCTCCTCCTACGTATTTACTTTTGAAAATGTAGGCTAGGAAATAACCTTATGGTGAATGGTAGTACCACTTCCTCTTAGACTCTAAGAGGCTAATGACCCTAGGATGCCTTCTTTATAAAGTCTTTAGCTCTGTAGAACCATTCAAATTTTGGTTCCATGCTAATCATGTTATCTGAAATTTTATTATCAAAGGCTTTGTGTTCTGCTATAGGATGCAAAAGTGTTTTAACATGAATGGTAGTGAAATCAGTAGACGGATTCTGAGGGATTAAGAATCCCAAAGATGCCATGGTTTCTACGAACCTATTTTATAAATGAGGGATTGCCTCGATGTCATACCATTCCAATTTAGCCAAATATGTAATAAGATCTTTATAAGATTTCAGTATGGGACATCGACACTGAAAGAGCCCCTTAACTTGGTTGACTATGAGCAAGGAGTCACCAAAGATGTTTAATTTCTTAATGTTCATGGCAACGACTGTGTGGAGGCCCAATAGTAGGGCTTTATACTCAGCGTTGTTGTTGGTGCATGAAAAATCTAATTTAAATGACAAGGGTATTGGATCTCCTTACGGCATGAAAAACACTATTCCTGCACCAACTCCTTGCTCGCACTTTGAACCATCGAAGAACAAATTCATATCAACATTATTCTTTGGTTCTTTAGGTTTGGGAGCTTCAGATACGATGAAGACTACATCATCGAGAAGCTCAATGGTTAGAGGCCTATTGTTTGATAGCGGTGCCTCAGCCAACTGATCAGCTATGACTTATCCCTTAATGGAATTTTGGCTTATGAATTCCAAATTGAATTCTATCAGTAGCATGATCCACTTTGCAGTACACGTATTATGATATGTCTTACTCATCATGTACTACACAGGATTTTTTTTTTATACTACATAGGTCGTATGACTTAGCATATAGTGTAATAATTTCTTGGTAGTGAACACTACTACTAAACACAGTTTATCCACATATGCATACCCTGGCTCGTAACTCACAAAGGTTTGGCTAATATAATATTTTTTTTGGGCTAACATGGTCCCTAACACAAATTTGGTTGTCGATATATATAGCAAAAATGACACATCTGGCCTTGGTGGAGCTAGCACTGGCGATGTCACCAGGTATTACTTTATTTCAACGAAAGTTGCTCGACAGTCCTCGTCCCAATTGAATGGGATCCCCTTATGTAGTAGTCGATTCATGGGTCAAAATTTATTCGATAATTGAGCGATAAATTGCTTTATAGATGCTACCTTGACTTGAAAGCTTCTTAGCTCTTTGACATTGGTGGGGGGATGCATATCTAAGATAGCCTTGACCTTCACTTGATCAACTTCTATGCCTCACTTGGAAACTATGAATCCTAAGAGTTTACTAGAAGTTACACCAAATACACACTTCTTAGGATTCAACTTGACATTATATTCTATCAGGTGATCAAAGACCTTCCTCAAGATCTCTGCATGCTCAACACATAGTAATGACTTGGCCAACAAGTCATCCATATAATCCTCTAGGATCTTATGCATATAGTCATGAAAGATATATGTCATGGCCCACTGATATGTGGCACCAACATTTTTGAGGCCAAATGGTATAAATTTATAGCAAAATATTCCCCATGGTGTTATAAATGTGGTTTTATGCTAGTCTTTGGGTTTAATATGAATTTGATTGTAACCAGAAAAATCATCCATTAAGGAGAAAATTTTGTGACTTGGATTTGCGTCTACAAGAGCATCGATATTAGGAAATGGAAATGAATCCTTGGGTGTTGTCTTATTCAGGTCTTTGAAATCCATACAAATATGGATCCTTCCATCAAGTTTTCCTACGTGTACCATATTGGACACCCATTCCAGATAGTCTATGGAGATTACAAATTCTATGTCCAACAACTTTTGCCACTCGTCCTTAACAATTAAGGCTATTTTTGGATGCATATTTCTAAGATTTTTCCTAACTGGCTTATTTGCATGATCTAGCAAAAGGTTATGGGTAACCAATTTTAGGTTTAGACCTAGCATATATTTATATGTCCAAGTGAAAATATTAGGTCTCTCTTTCAGCAGAGGGATGAGGGTGGCACACTCATTTGGAGTTAGACTCTCTCCAAATTTAACCTTCCTTGGATTGGTGGGATTGTTACTGATATCCACATCGAAGGTTTCCTCTATTGACATGTGCAATCTCTCCTCAAGCTTATGAGGTATAGGAATCAGGTGGATGTCATCCACTGGGTTCATAGGTTCCACGTTAGAAGCATCCTCAGCATGATAGACATCATAAGAACAACCTAGATCAAAATGAAATAGTTGCAACATTTCTTTTTTAGGGAAGAAATATTCAGGCTCAAAAGGTGAGTCAGCGTGATCCCAATAGATAACATCTACTTTGAGATATAATGATTTGGACAGATCTTCTAGATTACAGAGTGGAGTGGTCAAATCAATAGAGACCATATTGATGGAATAGAATTGATCTCTAGGACCACACTGACAAAATTCTACATAATTGATGTAGTCCTCATACCCAAGATCTGGCTCTAATAGCATAGGCACAAATGGGTCCTCTCTGTGTAGACTTTAGATGACTAGGTCCTCTCTATGCACTAATTGCAAGATGGGATCATTTGGCTCAATGAGCTCCATGTACACAAGCGGGTCAAAAAAACCATGTGATAGATCACATCAAATTTCGGTGGTCTTACCCTAAGGTGAGGATTGATATTGATATCTTTGTGCATTTCCTCAATTGTATAAGGTGCATTATAGTGACGTAGGTAAGGAGGTCTTAGATAGGCTCTATTTATTTCATCCTTGTCGTCATTGTTGTAATACAATTCTTTGCCAATATTCACTAGCATAGGACACTCTGGTAAGTGCAACCCCATGTAAGTGACATCCTGATCACTATCGTTGCTATCCAATAAAATCAGGTATGAGTGCCATAAATACGATACCGCATCATAAGCCGATTCAAATTCATCCTTTGACTGATTATCAGGTGAGATCTCACTATCCACCAAGGTATCTTCATGATATGACTCGGTTGAAGCTATGATGATATAAGACACCATATGATTATTCCTCTAGAATGCAGAAGGATTAGGGTGATATGGGTTGATATCCACATCATCCCCCATACTAAGGTACAGATGATCTAATTATGCTACAAGTAAATCATCCTATCCTCATATCTATAATCCTAGCCCAAACCTATCAGTTTCCAACTGATAATATGGCTCGAACAGAGTCCTATGCCCATTTTTGAACAGACTAAGGCCATACCCATGCCAATGATATAATTAAAAAATGTACCTGGCATATTCAAGGTTGGATAGATGATGAACATTCACTATGAATGGTTCATCATCTTCTTCATCCATGGCCATTCACGTGGGAAGTTGATCTAGCCTAGCATAGATGAAGTTATTTTTGTTGGATGGCTCTCCCAATGGCACCACAAATCCAGCCAAAAAATGATGAGCATGGGGTCAACGCATCTCTTATGTAGTCTTCAGAATCGATCCAAAGGTGATGTTATACACAAGATATTCGCCTAACCCTATGTTGGCTAGGTCAACAGTCACCTGCAGTGCGAATGACCCTACTGATGATGCAGGTGAGGCAGGCTGAGGTACCTCCTCGACTGTCTTGGGCTTCCTCCACTTCCATAGGAATGGGAGCCTCATCAGTGACTAGTTTGGATATATGTTTCTTTTCTTTCTTGCCCACTTTCACCTTTATTTTCCTCTCGTCTCGAAGCATTGCTGATGCAGTCGATTTCAAGGAAGTAGTAGTAGTGTGCTCAGATCTGTGTGATACAGATATCGATGGTTGAGCACATACTCTTTGTTTTTATCCTAGACTCTTCATCGATGATGCTAGCTAGACATCTAGGTGCATTGATGGGAGTATAAAACCCCATGGCAAATCAGCTATGTTCATGAATATAAATGGTTCTCCATCTAATGGCACCATGTGAACCTATCCCTCATGAATGTATTTCACACATTGATGCAATATAGAGGGAATGCAACGCATATCTCAAATCCAATGTCTTACCAATAGGATGTTATACTGCATAAAACCTTCGATCACATGAACCATCATAGGGATGGTCTTTAGGCCTACATGAATAGGTAGGATTATCATGCCAACCTTTGAACACAACGCATCGTTAAACATTCTCAACGTGAATGCAGTGGGTACAATGTGTGACTTAGGTAGCTTTAAGGGACTCAATGTCTTGGTTTTTATAATGTTGACCGATGAACCAGTGTTTATCAAGACCCTCTTGAATGGCACATGGTTGACACATGCAATAATATGTAATGGTAGGTCAGCCGTATCTATAGGAATCATCCTGATTTTGTGATCATAGAATTGGATCATCGGTTCCTAGCACTATTGTACATGTCCCACAAAGTTGGTGAATGCTTGAGCATCCTAGGATTATACTTTGATGGACCTCAGAATGTCCATGAGAGTCTCCCTGTGCTTGGGGGACTGCTGTATTAACTCATAAATAGATAACTTAGCGAAAGTCATCTGTAGGTTTTGAACCAACCTGCTTTCGATGGTCACCACTGGTCTAGTTTATGGACCTAGAATATTTTGAGTCAGCTATTAATTTGGTGTGGCTTGTATTCGTATGGGAGAACTTGGTTGATTTGGCTGCTCATATCTCCCATGTCTCATAACAACATTAACCATACCTATGAACCCTTGGGTAGGTGATTTTATGCACACCTGGTTGACATGACCAACATTGTTGCACGACACCTCATGGTTTGGCCATGTTCTAGTTGTCGGGTGCCAACCGATTATCTGGTACTACAAGCTCACCTTTTTTAATCAAGTTTTGCACAATATGCTTGAAGAACCAACACACTTCCATGTCATGACCTTTCATGTGATGGAATATGCAAAATAGATCATCCTGGTACCCCTTTGACTTGGGCTGATTCAGATAGACCAGTTTGATATCAGGAAACCTGATAGCCTTGGCCTCGCATAATTGATGGAATATTGACATCAATGATTCCATCAAAGGCATGAATTGGTGAGGTAGGCGTTGTTCTTTGTTTTTGCCCTTATAGTTACTATTGTGCTTTTTGTACTACACAGGAGGAGGTTGGGCCTAATAATTCTACTTTTTATGTCCTTTATCCTCCCTCTGGAGGTTTAACACTACTTAGTTGACGTGAGCCTGCTTGCACTTATGTTTCGTGGAGCTCTTCTTGGAATGCTCTTTCCTGTTCTTAAGCTTTAAGTTACCTTCTTACAACTTGATATCTTCAATTACTTTTGCTTGTGCCAAAGCTTCCTCAAATTTTGGATACTACTGCAATTGCAACAATAATGAGATGTGCTTGGCACAACTCTTGGTAAACATTTGGGTCAATTCTGTAGCAGGAATAGGAAATGGCAGCTTCACCATCAATATCCTCCACATGTTTTCATATTGTTCATTTGGCTCATCATCACGTTGAGCTAGCACAGCCAGATCGAAAAGGTTAGCCTATTTCTTGACACCAAAAGAAATTTTTTCAAGGAAAGCATCGACAAGTTACTCAAAAATGGTAATGTTGTGTGTCATTTTTTTATTGAATCACTCCTGGGTTGGGCCTGAGAGGGTTGTGATGTATGTGCACAAAAGCAAGGCATTATTGCTCATAATTTGGAAATATGTATCCAAAAATCCTGTGACATGCTCCTACGTATCTTTGTCACCTTTAAATTTATCTAGCCTGGGCATAACAAAATGCTCAGGATAGGCAGGAGTAGGTATCGAGGAGTCCAAAGGCTCATTATGAATCTTTCTTAATTTCAACTTTCGAATACCACACCTTACCTCTCGATCACTTTTACTTTTGCTACTAAGTATTTATAAGCCTTCGAGGATAGAAAGTCCTCCTCCCTAAGCTGACGTGGCGGCGGTCTTGGAGGTACAATATTCCTCTGTCAAGGTGGAGGACGTTGCTCCTCCTCCATCTCAACTTGGGAGTTTTTAGGATACTCTTGCTCGGTTCCATCTCCCTCAACTTCCTCATATTTTTGTTGCCTCTCATATTCGAATGATGGTGGCCATTCTCTTTGTAGGGCACTAATATGAGTGTGAGCATATCTGCACTCCTGCTGCACATTGGCTTGTGAAAAACCCTTTCTATGAATGTGCTCTTTGTTCTCCACATGAGTGTATAGACCATACCTGGTTAGCCTATCCTCCTGCTCTACATGCTCCTTTTGGGTAAGGATGCATTCCTCATGCATGCACTGCTCATATAGTCTTTTTTTGATGAGCCTTTGCGATTGAAGATTTTCTTCTTCAATGCACTATATTTCTAAGTGAGCATCCTCCAATTGATCTTGGAGGAGCTATCATCGATTCTTAGTTACCAGTCTGTGTGATTTATCAAGTTGATTGGCCATGATAAGCCTCTACTATGCATGCTCCATGCGAGCAACCTTATGGGTTCCATACCCATCTGACTGATTTACAATGCTTTTGCCCTTGTTTGTGTGGACGACATTGGCATCCTACTGAGATCTGTGCTCTATGCCACCATGCGTGGATGGTGGATGTGTCATATTAGGGTGCTTGGAAGCCTCTCGATGATCTCTAGTAGTCCTAATAGAACTCTTGCTATGCTCACTTAGTGCATGAGTGGGTGGAGCTGAAGACTTATAGGCTAGCTGCTCAAGGACGCTACCTAAGCTTTCCAACTATCTGGATCTCCATCGCTCATGTGGTGGTGTGCCATTGGATCCCATCTTAGCCATATCAATAGTGATATTTTGATATTCAATACATGTAGGAGTCTACACAAGCCTATGCTCAGCGACAACCTTGTTTGCATGTCATTGAGTGAGAGGATCTCAATCACGTCTATACTCTAAAGGTGGAGCCATGGATCCTCATGTAGACCTATGATGTAGGGGTACTAACTTGGACCCCTGTATAACATACTCTTTGGCCGACCCCATGGACGCGCATGCAACGCAATCTTGATAATGGATTCTAAGTGGAACACCCTCATGCTGAGAGGCTCCCTTCTCTATTCTATGCCTAGAAGAATGCACCAAAACTCCTCTTTTGGGGGTACACTCAATAGGTTCCCCTCTTGTCGATTTTTCTCCTCTAATGCTCATTGAATGATGTTCAGGAAGTGCATGTGGGTGAGGATTCAACATATGTTGTTGTGAATCTAGTGGGGTTTGGTCATTAGCATCAGGATTATGCCTTTGCTAACCATCCTGTGTCTCCACCATGGTGTACCTAGTATCTAGATTTATTATTTATTACACAAAAAAGGTATACAATGGTGTTTATCTCGTATTAAATTTTTAAAAGTGAGCCCTAAACTGTTTGATGTTGTTTCAAATGTGTTGTGTCAGTAAAGAAACTCCTTATCATGTTTTGAAAGCTTGTTGGAAGATATTATCTATTCAATTGGATTTCACCTGTATACTTGCAACTTGACAACTTGGCTATGAACTCCAAGTCACGTAATCCAACCTATAATGTGTGGTAATGAAGCCCACACATGGTTAGGGAGCATAGGTCCTCCTATATCCTCACTCATTTTCCCCCAGTCAATGTTATACCCTCTAAAGAGAATACATATATATTTTCCAGGGTACAAAAGGTTCTCAGATCCAGTATTGGTCTAGTATCCAAGGGTACGTAAGATTTGGGCCAATGGATGGAAGTCACCTCCACCATCGTTGAAACCTACTAGTGGTTGGATGTCACTCCCAAATCACTAGAGTTTAAGTGAAACATGGTGTGTGTGGTTCATTTTAATCTTTGCATAGAAAGGAAAATGCATAATACAACATGAATGATTATTTCCTATATGATATGCAAAAATAAGCATTTCATTTCAGAGAATGTATGCTATATCCTATATGGCTTTTTGACAATGCAAATTACGATGATATAGCCTATGATTGGGCCTCAAGCATACAAAATGACACATAATTAAAACCTAGCACACTGGATTCTAGTATGGACTGCACTCAGAGGTCTATTGTTCCTAGCAGAGCCTAGCCAAACTCAGAAAAGAAACCCTAAGACCTAATTCATTTCCTTTTAGTGTCTTAATTAGATTTTTGCCTTTTCTACTTTCTAGAAAACATGGACAAAATAAAAAATTATAGAGTGAAAAGCGATGCCTACCTCAGGTCCTCATCCGATCAAGCTTTGGTTCCCTGCTGTCTATTGTGTCTATTGTGAACTGCAAGCCTGATGCACGGTTCAGAATACAACCCATATTTTGAATCCGTGGGCCAACAATGAGACTACAAATGAAACCTACGATTTGCACCTAATATAAAAAAAACATAGAGGTCAGAGATCAATTGCATAAATTACGGAGTTCCACCGTGATCGCCTTCTGTACGACCATAAAGGCGTGCACCCGATATTGCAATTGCGTAAAATGAAACAAAATGGACATTCACACACAAATTGACAAAGACAAAAGCAATTAAATGAAATGCATCTTTATTCCTCTTCAAATCAATTCATGTTTTACAAATGAATCCCTCTTAGGGATACCCTTTTTGATACGCAATTATAGTGTTACAATCCTCTCAAGGATAAAATGCACTTTTCAAGCCTTTAAGGTGACATGAACTGCTCTAGGGTGGAGTTGACGCTCGTCTTCATGTTGAGGAAGAAATTGGATGATTGCATCTCCTTCGAACCTACTTTCTTGCAGTTAAGAAACAACACAGAAGCATCAAACAAATAGGCATCCTCTCATGATGAGGCCCTTTGAGGAAAATATGCATAAAGATGCCATAACAACTATGAAATCAAGAAAATGAGTAAAACATATTAAACTTATGCAAGATTCATAAATATTGTTAGAAATATGAAAGCAAGAAGTACAATTATCTATCTACTAGATCAATTGCATGAAATTAAGCACGTTAGCATGAAAAGAAGCCATTAATGTCCTACTTGCTATAATGAAAACAAGATTGATTAAACCCTGAATATACCAGTTATATTATCTCTAAACATGAATTAACCCACTAAAATGACTAATCTAACCTAATTAAGCATAATGGAAAGAAAATAGTAAGGAGATCTATCACCTATTGTAAATTGCAGTTTGGATGAGTGGTCTGCACTGTAAACCGTGGTTGTTAGCCGTAGTTGTAAATCAAGTAGTTTTTCCTTAAGAAACTAGGGCTATGGGCTTGATATTACTTTTCCAATTTATGTTCAAGGGTCACCTTGGTGTCCTCTGACAGGTTTAGTGGTTAAATTCCACAATTGGGCCTTCGTTCGCTTGGATTTGCATTTCTTGGTGTTATAGCTCCTTAGGGCATCCATGGCACAATTTATCATGATGCATGATGAATTAGCAAGTAAATGGCTCCAAGGCTATCTTAGTACACTCAGGTGAGTCTACAATTTAACAGGGCTTCACTACTCAAATGCTCTCTCTCTTGCTATATATTTTTGACAGTGCTTCGCTATAAAAAATACACTATATCTTTACCATAATTTGAAGGGGTACTTATAGGACTATCCAAGGCCTAGGGGTGGCTTCATGGAGAAGCCAATATCAAGAAGGGGTGGTTAGGATAGTTGGATTGGAAGCTTCCATCCTTTAACCATTTTCTTCTAGAACAAATGGTCATTCAAACTGATTTGGCTTGGATGAAGGCCAACTGAAATTTAGTTTAGACCACAGGTGATAGCTACGGTTTAGACTGTAGACCATAGGTCTTAGTCGTGGTTCAGACTGTAGACTGCAGATCTCAGCTATGGTTCAGATTGATTACACTAAGGAGTCCAAATTGAGTGGTTAGAACCACTACTATATCTTGGACTTTTTCCAATATCTTCCATATGGTCTTGTACCATGTCCATATGAGTACTCGCCATCGACATGACACATTTTAGGTGTCTACACCTATTCCTCTTCTTGGTCTATCTCCTTATGAAAACTACAAGCAACCATATTGTTCATTGCTAGAGTAGTGCTTACATATTCACTTCATTGGCCTTGGATGAGATCCACCTGTTGTGCTCCACATAGTTGTGTTCCAGGTCTCCTCACAGTTTGAGGGATCTACCATTGTGAATACTACGTAAGACAAATGGGAGCAACAACTACTAGAGAGAGTGATGGAAAGGTAGTTTCTCTCCACTATATTTTTCTTGATTGGATCAGGAGCTTCTCTACTTGTACTACTTCCTAAAAGACTTGAGGAAATATTTGTTCCCCAGATTGCTATGGAAGGAGTCCTATGTCTAGGTGGAAATCTCGAATATATTAGAGGTGGGTTTGGTTGGGTGTTGATTGGATCTTCTCTGGAATTATCCTTCAACTTGTCAAAAATTGGATATTGAAGTTTGTGATGCTCTCTAGAGGTGCTCTTGTTATGGTGTAGAGGTACATCAAGAGTTGGAAGGGATCCTAAGAGGCATAAAATTTGATGATGAGTGCTCCTACCAAGTCCAACCATGAGCACATGCTCTTACACTCGAGTAATCTATACCACTATAGCACCTTCCCTCGAGAGATAGGACCAGAAGTTTGATCATGAAATATTCATGGGTTATGCCATGGATGATCACTAGAGCAACAACATCTTCAAGGTGCTCTCGATCCATTCCCTTAGTGCCATTATATTTTGTTAGTGTCTTCAAGGTATTTTTGGGAATATCATGCTATCTTTGGAGATTTAGAGGGCCAATATCATCCCAATTGGGATAGCATACCTATACCATTATAGTAATGGTCCTCAAAGATGACAGTACTTACTGCTAAGTCAGAGTTTCTAGGTGAACATTCTTTCTATGCTTGTGAGGTCAAGGCTACTCACCAAACCTTGATTCCTTTAGGGTGTCTTTTTTCAGCATAAAAGGCATCCATTAGTCATGAGATTCATATCTTTAGCTCAATAGAGTTGGTAGGTGATTTTTCCATATGAAGGCAAGCTAGAGATTCACTAAAATTAGGCTCTCTTAAAATATAGAGACTGTTCATCCCACCAGGCATACCAAAAAAATTATTTGTCATGAATATGCCTAAGTACATAATACATGTGCATTCTAGACCCGACCAACATTGAAAGGCTGAAGAAACGAGATGTCCTTTAGGCAAAACTATAGAGAGGTTTGTTTCCCATACTAATATAACAATCAGTGTAAGCTTAGGGTAATATAAAGATATAGAAAATGGTAGAAATAAATGGGAAAAATGGCTATGATCCAAAAATGTAAGATGGGGATAAACCAGCAGCTAAGTAACCACATCAAGTTATACCAACATTTAACTAAAAGAATAACGTAGAAATCGATCACAACTTGCAAATATAACCTCCAATTAGCATTTTAACATTCACTCTTCATCAATAATCAAATTTATATGCAAAATTTAATCCATATAACCAAGTTATAAATTTAACAGAAATAAAAAGCAGAAAGTATACACAAAGACTGCTCCAGGAACTAGAGTCAAGCAATTTTTGAATAAGGCAAAAATTTAAACTCAATTTTTTTTTTTCAGTAGAATGTCTATCTCTCTTTTTACATCAGAATACTTAGTATTTATAGAGGATTACACCCCTATAATTTAATGCACATGAAAATAAAATTTTGGCTATTCAAAGATCAAACAACATTAATTCTCTCCTCGATAGCAGCAACGCTCGAGTTAGAACATTCTTTAGGAAGAAATGATACCTCTTTCATGGAGAGCACCTAGGAAATTAGTAGAAATGGATGATGGAAATTATTCTAGATGTTGGTGCATCGAAACACAACAATATCACATGAAAAAATAGAGCTCAAAAATTAAATTTTGGTTGTTGCTTCATCATCTTGCACCTTAGAATTTTATTCTCACCAAGAAGACCCAATAAAAATTAACTTCATTTGAAAAAGGAGTGAATTCACTGGATGGTGCCTTGAAAATGAAGGTGATCACATCATAATCAGGAGTGTAGCATTAACATTGGCAACCCTTCAACAAGAATTATAGAAATATTGATTTCATTGCTTCAATGAATTAAAATTTGTCAACCTTTGATCCTTCCAAAAATTGATCTACAATGATGACGCCTTCAAAAATAAACTTCACTAAAGAAACTGCTCAAAATTGATTTTCGTAAAAAAATGCTTGAAAATGGACTTTCACCAGACATTTTCTAGACATTTACCAGACATTCACCCAAAATGGACATTCGCTAGATATTTTCTAGACATTCACTCGAAAATGGACTTTCACCAGACATTCACCCAAAATTCGCTCGAAAGTGGACTTTCATCTTCAATCTAGTTAATTTCACTTGAAAATGAGGCTCCCTCACTTTGTTTCTTTGTTCGAGGGGAATTTCGCCAAAAAGTGAAGTAAAAATGACATTTTCCAGGAATTGGGGTAAAAATTATTAATTTTGTTGCCAAGGAGGGCAAAAATGAATTTCATCCCCTATCTGGGGTGAAATTGACTTTGACTTGTGGACGAGGATGCTTTTTTTGCACTTTTGCTCCAAACTGGGTGAAATCAATGCTTTCACTCCAAATGGGGTGAAATCATAAAGTTTGCTTGGAGAGGGGAGAAATTACTTTAGCAGGCACTTTTTCCATTGCGAATTTAACTTTGATCAATGCAAATTTTTCTTGAATGATGCCCATTTATCACTTTTGCTCTGAAATCATCTTAAAATAGCAATTCACCCAAAAGAAGAGCAAAAATTAATTTCACCCCCTTTCTGGGGTGAAATTGATATTGATCACCAAAATACATGCATTCAGAAACATACTTTCCAAATGAACATCATCTAGAGTTCAAATTTTAAATTGTTGATAAACCATTTGATTTTTTCCTTGCTGGAAATACACTTGCTCTTTAATTCCACATGCGAAATCATTCTTTTGGAATTTTTAGAATAAAATTTAGTGTGGTAAAAATGCCAACACTTTTGGCATCTTGTGAGGTATTCAGCTTGTATGGATGTAATTGTTCCCAGGGTAGAACTTTTCCACCACTTGAAACCTTGACAGTGCCAACCCGCTACATTCACAACATATCTAATTACACCAAAAACTAAAGTTCCAACTGTACTATCACGCTACCATATAATTCTCGACCTAACCTTTGCCACTTTGCTCATCAGTAGCTCTCATATTCTTTCTTATTTATTCTTCTACTTCTTAATTCCTTGTGTAGTCATATGATCACACTTCGAGCAACTATATACCTATGTTGATCTACTTCCTCTCTTCTATATTCTTAATATTTTGGTAGTCCCCTCATATTTCTGGTTATCAAAGACTATTTCTTCTCACTTATTCTATCAATACATCATACTCTTACATCCTATTCCTTTTTGTGATTATTACATCAATGTATAGCTCACAATTTATTTACCTACTACACACATATCCACATACTAGGGCAACCACTATTATAGCATCATGCCTTTTTTTTCATTATGATATACTATACTATTTTGTTTATAAGTTTTCCACCCTTATCCTTCTACATTTCACGAGCTTCCTCTCTTAGATATTGCATTCCTCCACTTGCATCATTTACATTACCTCCATTGCATATATCCATATGTTTTTCATGTAAATTTCATTTCAAGTTTGTACATTCTCCCCCAAAATGCACCTTCAATAGGAGTAATACATGCACTTGTTAGCATCACTACTTGGATGCCCATTCCCACTTTTTAGGATTAGGGTATTGTAGACACCTAAAATGTATCATGTCGATGGCGGCTACTCATATGGAAATGCTACAAGACCATATGGAAGATCTTGGATAGACTCCAAGATAGAGCAGTGGTTCTAACCACTCAATTTTGGCTCCTTGACCTATTCAGTATGAACTACAACTTAGACCTGTGGTCTACAGTCTGAACCATGGCTAACACCTATGGTTTACAGTCTGGATCACAGCTATCACCTGCGGTCTTAACTAAAGTTTAGTTGCCCTTCATCCGCACCAAATTAGTTTGAATGGTTGTTTGATCTAGAAGAAGGTGGTTAAAGTATGGAATATTCCAATCCAACTATCCTAACCACCCCTTCTTGTTCTTGGATTCTCCATGAAGCCACCCCTAGCCCTTGGATAGTCCTATAAGTACCCCTTAGAAATAGGGCAAAAGTATCAAGCAAGCATTGGAGATTAGAGCAGCTTGTCGAATTGTGAACTCACTTGAGTACACTAAGAGAGAGATTTGTTGCTATCACTTTGCCAACTCAAGCATCATGTCAAATTGTGCCATGGATTCCCTAAGGAGCTAGAATGCCAAGAAACACTAATTTGGGCAAAAGGAGGCCTTATCAAGCAATTCAACTGCCAAACCTATCAGAGGACACTGAGGCAACCCTTTATGATCAATTGGACAAGAATATCAATCCCATACCCCTGATTTGGAGAGAAAAACTACTTAGTTGCTCACGGTGGCTTTCAGCCATGGTTTACAGTATAGACCACTCATCAGAGCTATGGTTTGCAACAGGTGATAGATCTCCTTACTATTTCTTTTCCAGTATGCTTAGTTAGGTTAGATTAGTCAGTTTAGTGGATTAATTCATGTTTAGAGACAATCTGACTGGTATATTTAGGGTTTAATCAATCTTGTTTTCATCATAGCAAGTAGGACATTAATGGCTTATTTTCATGCTAACATGTTTAATTTCATGCAATTGATCCATTAGATAGATAGTTGTACTTCTTGCTTTCATGTTTCTAACAATATTTATGAATCTTGCACAAGTTTAATATGTTTTATCCATCTTCTTGATTTCATAGTTGTTATGATATCTTTACGCATATTTTCCTCAAAGGGCCTCATCATGAGAGGCTACCTATTTGTATAATGCTTTTGTGTTGTTTCTTGATCGCAGGAAAGCAGGTTTGAAGGAGACTCAATCATTCAATTCCTTCCTCAATGCAAAGAAGAGGGCTAACTCCACCCTAGAGCAGTTTGTGACTATTTGGAAGAGCATTAATAGTGTGCCTACCTCATTGGGGGCTTTGGAATTGTATCAATTGTATCAACATTTGGGTGACCCTAAGAGGAGCATTATTGTAACTGAGATCCATTTTCAATATTAATAAAAGAAACATCCATTTTAGTGTTATATGCAATCTTGTTTGTCATTTTATGCTTTTATGTTGGTTTTGATTGATGCATGAGATAGGTGCACGCTTTTTGGGATAGGTCAGAAGGTGATCACGGTGGAACTCCACAATTTATGCAACTGATCTCTAACCTCTGTGTTTTTTGATATCAGGTGCAAATCGTAGGTTATAGCTACGGTCTCATTGTTGGCCCATGGCTTTAAGACACAGTTTATAGTATAGGCCGCAAATTGGACCTACGATCTACAATGGGCAGATCAGATAGTAGAGGACAAAGCACAAATCAGATGTGGACCTGAGGTAGGTCCCATTTTTCACCCTCTGTCACTTTTCTCTCTGTATTTTTCTAGAATACCAAATTTTAAATGCAACTAGGAAACTAAAAAAAGGGAAATGAACTTAGGTCCTAGAGTTGTATTCATTTTTGCATCATTAGAAAGGTGTTGCTAGGAATAACGAACCTCTGAGTGTAGTCCACCCTAGAATACAATGTGCTTGATAAAAATTATGTGTTGGTTTACACGCTTGAGGCCCAATCAGTGACTATATCATTGTAATTACATTTTCAAGAATCATTTAGGATATAACATGCATCTCTTCTAAAATGAAATGTTTATTTTTTGCATATCATGTAGGAAAAAATCATTTATGCTATATCATGCATTTTTATTTTATGCAAAAGAATAAAATGAACCACACACACCATGTTTCACTTAAACGCTAGTGAGTTGGGAGTCACATCCAACCACTAGTAGGGTTCAACTATGGTGGGCATAATTTCCATCCGTTGGCCCAAATCCTACGTACCCTTGGATACTAGACCAATACCGGATCCAAGAACCATTCATAGCCCAAAACATTTGCATGTACTCCTCTTCGGAGGGTATAACGTTTACTGGGTGTGATTGGGTGAGGATCTGGTAGGACCTATGCTCCTTGTCCAGGTGTGGATTTTTATTACCATACATGAGGGATTTATGTAGCCTGGAAATCACATCAAGGTTGTCGAGCTTTGAGCATACATGTGAAAGCCAATTTAAACTGAGAATATCATTCAACACTTTCAAAACATGATAATGAGTTCTATATTTATACAACAAACTTGAAACAACATCAAATAGTCTAGGGCTCACTTTTAAAATTAATACGAGATAAACACCATTGTATACCTTATTTGTGTAATAAAGAATAAATATAGACGCTACGTACACCATGGTGGAGACACTGGGTGGTCAACAAAGGCATAATCCTGAAGCCCATGGCCAAGCCCCAATGGATTCACATCAACACATATCGAATCCTCACCCACATGCGCTTCCTGAATGTCGTTCGACAAGCATTAGAGGAGACAAATCGACAAGAGGGAAACTTACTTAGCATACCCTCAATATAGTAGTTTCTATACATTCTTCTAGGAACAAAATAGAGTAGAGAGCCTATCAACATGAGGGTGTTCCACTTAGAATCCATTATCGAGATTGCGTTGCACGGACATCCATAGGATAGCCCGAAGAGTATATTATCTAGGGGTCTAAGTTAGTACCCTTACATCATAGGTCTATAGGAGGATCCATGGCTCCACCTTCGAAGTATAGACAGGATAAAGATCCACCCATTCAAGGGCACACATATAAGGCCGCCATTGAGAATAGGCATGTGTAGACTCCTGCACATAGTGAGCATCAAAATATCACTATTGATATGGCTAAGGTGGGAGCCAATGACACACCACCACACGAGTGGTGGAGATCCAGATAGTTGGACAGCTTAGGTAGCATCCTTGAGTAGCTAGGCTATAAGCCTTCTGCTCCACCCACTCGTACCCTGAGTGAGCATAGTGTGAGTTCTATTAGGACTACTAGAGAACATGGAGAGGCTTTTAAGCACCCTCATGTAATACATCCACCATCCATGCATGGTGGCACAGAGCACAGAGTTCAGCGGGATGCCAATGCTATCTTTACAAACAAGGGTAAAAGCATTTCAAATTAGTCATATGGGTACAAAACCCATAAGTTCGCTCACACAGAGCATGCATACCGTAGGCCTATCATGACAAATGACCTTGATAGATCACATAGACTAGTATCTGAGCAACGACGATAGCTCATCCAAGATCAATTGGAGGATGCTTGCCTAGAAAGGCAACACATTGAAGAAGAGAATCTTCAATCACAGAGGCTTATTAGAAAAAGACTATACGAGTAATGCATTTGTGAGGAATGCATCCTTATCCAAAAGGAGCGTCAAGAGCAATAATATAGGTTAGTCAGGGCTGGTCTATATACTCGTGTTGAGAATAGAGAGCACATTTAGAGAAAGGCTTTTTCACAAGCCGATGTGTAGAAAGAGCACAAGGACGTTCATAATCATATTAGTGCCCTACCAAGGGAACGACTACCACCATTCGAACATGAGAGGCAACAATAATATGAGGAAGAAGATGGAGTGGAAAATAATCAAGAGTATCCTGAAGACTCCCAAGTTGAGGAGGAGGAAGAGCAATGCCCTCCACCTCGACAGAGAAATAATGTGCCTCCAAGACCGCCCCCACAACAGCTTAGGGAGGAGGACTTTCTATCCTTGGAGGCTTATAAAGCCTTAGTAGCTAAAGTAAAAGTGATTGAGAGGCAAGGCACAACTGTTCAAAATTTGACATTAAGAAATATTCACAATGAGCCTTTAGACCCCTTGATACCTTCTCCTTCCTATCCTGAGCATTTTGTTATGTCCAGGCTAGAAAAATTTAAAGGTAACAAAGATGCACAAGAGCATGTCACGGGATTTTTGGATGCCTATTTCCAAATTTCAAGTAATAATGCCTTACTTTTACATAAATTTGTCATGACCCTCTCAGGACCAGCTCGGAAGTGGTTCAACCAGCAAAAGAGGCACAACATTACCAGTTTCTATAAACTGGCCTATGCTTTCCTTGAACGCTTTTGTTTTGGTGTTAAGAAATAGGGTAACCTTTTTGATTTGGCTATGCTAGCTCAACATGATGATGAGCCAATTGAAAAATATAGAAAGAGATGGAGGAGGTTAATGGTGAAGCTGACATTCCCTATTATTGCTATGAAATTGACCTAAATTTTTACCAAGAGTTATGCCAAGCACATCTTGCTATTGTTGCAATTACAGCAGTATTCAACATTTAAAGAGGCTTTGGCGCAAGCCAAGGTAATTGAAGATATCAAGTTGCAAGAAGGCAACTTAAAGCTTAAGAATGGGAAAGAGGGCCCCAAGAAGAGCTCCATGAAACATAAGGGCAAGCAGGCCCACATCGACCAAGTGGTGTTGAACCTCTAGAGAGAGGATAAAGGGCAACAAAAGCAAAATTATCAGGCCCAACCTCCTCCTGCATAGTACGAAAAGTGAAATAATAACTATAAGGGCAAGAACAAAGAGCAACACCCACCTCACCAATTCACACCTTTGATGGAATCGCTGATATCGATATTCCACCAATTGTGCGAGGCCAAGGAAATCCAATTACCCAAAATTAAGATGGTCGATCCAAATCAACCCAAGTCAAAGGGGTACCAGGATGACCTGTTTTGCATCTTTCATCGAGCGAAGGGTCATGACATCAAAGTATGTTGGTACTTCAAGCACATTGTGCAAAACATGATAGATAAAGGTGAGCTTGTAGTACCAAGTAATCCGCTAGCACCTGATAACTAGAACATGGGGATTTACAAAAATCCCCTTCCAAACCATGAGGCATCGCGCAACAATGCTGGTCACGTCAACCAGGTGTTTGTCGAACCACCTACCCAGGGTTTTGTAGGTATGGTTAATGTTATTACAAGGCATGGGAGATATGAGAAGCCAAATCAATCATGTGCTCCCATAAGAATACAAGCCACACCGAATCAACAGTCAGTGTAGAACATTCCAGGCCCAACAATGAGATCGATGGTGACCATACGGAGCAGGTTAGTTCAAAATTTGTAGACAACACCCGCTAAGTTATCTATTTATGAGTTAATATAGTAGTCCCCTAGGCACATAGATACTCTCATGGACATTATGAGGTCTATCAAAGTACAATCCTAGGATTCTCAAGTGTTCACAAATTTCATGGGACATGTTTAGCAGTTCCAGGAACCGATGATACAATTTTATGATCATGAAATGAGGACAGTTCCCACCAATACGGCTGACCCGCCATTGCATATTATTACATGTATCAACCACATGCCATTCAAAAGGGTATTGATCAAAACTGTTTCATCGATCAACATCATAACAACCAAGGCATTGAGTCCCTTAAAGTTGCCTAAATCACACATTGTACCAACTGCATTCACATTGAGAGCATTTAACGATGTGTTATGTTCGACGGTTGGCATGATTGTCCTACCTATTTAGGTAGGCCTAAATACCATCCCTGTGATGTGTCATGTGATAGAAGGCACCATGTAGTATAACATATTACTAGGTAGGCCTTGGATTTGGGATATGCATTACATTCTCTCGATATTACATCAATGCATGAAGTACATCCATGAGGGAGAGGTTCATGTGGTGTAGTCAGATGGAGAACCATTTAAATTCATGAACATAGCTGATCTACCAGGGGGTTTCATACTCACATCAATGCACTTGGACGTCCAGCCATCATCACCGATTAAGTGTCCAGAAGAAAATCATAGAGTATGTGCTCAACCATCGATATCTATGTCACACAGATCTGAGCACACTACTACTACTTCCTTGAAGCCGACTGCATCAGTGATGCTTTGGGATAATAGGAAGTTAAAGGTGAAATTGGGCAAAAAATAGAAGAGGCATATGCCCAAACCAGTCACCGAGGAGGATCCCATACCCATGGAAGTAGAGGAAGCCCAAGATATATCTAAGGAGGTACCTCAACCTACCTCTCCTGCATCATCAATAGGAGCATTCGTATGGCGGGTGACTATACATCTCGCCAACACAGGATTAGGTGAGTATATTATGCAAAATGTAACCTTCAAACCTATTTTGGAGACTGCACAAGATATGGGTCGATCGCATGCACATCATTTTTTCGTTGGATTGATGGTACCATTGGGAGAGCCACCTAATCATACTAACTTCATTTATGCTGGGTTGGATTAGCTTCCGGCATGAACACCTATGGATGATTATGGCGATGACCTTTCGCAGTAAATATTCATTATTTATCTAACCCAGAGTACTCCATGGGGAGGCCTGGAAATACCTCCATCATAGCATGTTTTGAATAACTAAAACATGCCTAAAACTCTGTGATTTACTTTATATACTAGTTAAGTTTATCTAATATGTTGTGTATTAATTGTTTGCATGAATGATGTTTTTGGAATATTATATGCTGATTTTTATAGTTTTTCTGCAGTTTTATGTCACTTTGTCATGACATGTTACATAAGGGATATGCTTAGGATGAAAGCAACACTTTATTATTCTTATTTTGATGTTTCTCAAGCATTAATTTCTTTGAATTTATAAAATAGTGCAAAGAACTGTTATTGTGCAGCAGAAACTAGTTTTCCTGTGTAAATTTCAGCCAACTATCAATGAATGGCAATGCATGGAATTCACACATGAAGAGGAATGAAGGCTATTGCAATCTGATACTGATGACTAATCCACTTGAGAAATGCAGCTAAAATTAATTGAAGAGTACATAGTTGGTCATTTCAAAGATCTTCGGATTGAGAAATACAGTCTCTTCGAATTGAGCGAATATCTTCAGATTGAGCTACTTAGCTACAGATTGAGAACAGAAAGCACTTTTTGACCCATTGACTAATTTTTGACGATGGAAAAAGGTAAAGAAGGCTGAGGAGGTTAAAGTAAAATATCTCCCATCTAACTTTGCCATCCTTGCCATCCAAAGCCACAATTTATGGAAAATATCCTCTTCTAGGATAAACCCAGGGAATACTGTAGAATAACATGAATTGATTTGCAGAGTATATTTTCAGTTGTAATTAGATTTTAGACATCTATAAAAGATAGCTCCCATCTAGGTTGAGCTAATAATAATAGTATAAATAGTATTAGAGAAAATATAGATAGATAATAAGCGAGAAAACTAAGACTATTATAGTTCTATAATAGGTTTTAGCAACAAATTTGTAATCATGTTCTGAATCAATAAAATACAATTTTTTCTATTCATTCTATTATGTTTGAGTGTGAGTAAGGTTTAGAGAGAGAGGAACTCATACTTTCTTCTAGAAAAGGAGGCTGGCCACTTCCAGACCTAGGAGGAGGACTAATAGAAAGGTTTTGTTTTGATTTTACTGCAGTAGAATAAGCTGTGAAACTTGTAAATTTCATTCTTTTGTAGTAGTTAACATCCTTTTAAGTCCTAATCATTTATTTTATGTTCAAGATACTTTTATGATGTGATTAGCAGTAGATCTAATTAGTATTTTTGCTTTCCAACAACTTTCCAATTTATTGTAATTTTCATTTCC
The DNA here is from genome assembly GCA_028583015.1 of Wollemia nobilis. Classification (NCBI taxonomy): domain Eukaryota; kingdom Viridiplantae; phylum Streptophyta; class Pinopsida; order Araucariales; family Araucariaceae; genus Wollemia; species Wollemia nobilis. The sequence continues at coordinate 807,808 of JAQPPZ010007329.1, forward strand.
AGCAATTTACAGTTTTTTGCAATTTTCCTGCATTATTGTTTTTGTTGTCAACTCTTGCACAGAAGATTGACAACCTTCTGTTACAGAGTATTGATAGGGCTTAGTTTTAGTTTTCATTATTGCAAGAGTAAATAGACTTTCATTTTTCAACTATAATTAGGTTTCCAATTCTGCAATTGTAACTAGGGTTTTAATTCTGTAATTTAATCAGATTTCATTCTTGCAACTGTAACTAAGGTTTCATTTCTATAATCAGCAATTAGTTTTCATTATTGCAATTATATTAAAGTTAAATTTATGCAATTTAGAGGTATAAGAGACCTAAAAACCCCCACACAATCATTTCCACCAATAAGACTTGTTGCTCCTAATTGACCTTAAATTATAGCCCTGTTCACTCCTTTTGCAGATAGCCTTGTACACTACCCTAGATTGAAAAATTCATTGAGAATTAATGATGTGCTTAACAACAATGCATCATTTTGGCATCGTAGCCAGGGATAGTATTGTTAGAAGGTGTCAATAGTTCAATAGCTATTAATTAGACTGATTTGTGAAAATTTAGGGTAAAATTTGAATATAACAACTGGTTAAGTAACAATTATTGACTTATAATTTATGTCATTAAGGAGTAGGTATGAATGAGTAGGCCTAGGGATGAATAAGGTAAAATTATCAAAATAGATCCTTGGCTTATTCCATTAATAAGATCTTCACACCTAAGGGGTGAATCACCTATGTTTGAACTACCAGAAAAACTAAAATAAAAACCACTAGCTTCATCATCATCAGAATCTCTTGAGTGAGAAAAATTACCAGACACATTATCAACAAAAGGTTTTGGACCTCTTGAGAAAGAAATTCGGATAGGTTTAACTATTTTTGAAGAACATGAAATTATGGCAGAAAGAGGCAATCCAGATGGGGATGACCATCATGGCCGTGTCCATAATGAAAATGATCAATATGTGCTCGAACCTCCTAGAACATTTTAATATCCTATTCTTCTGAATCCCACACAGAACTCTCCCATGAAAATAATCTCACCTTCAGTGCTTCCAACCTTCTGGGGTGTTGCATATGAATATCCTGATTAGTTCCTATTTGAGTTCAAAGTAGTGTGTCAAACCTATGAATATATAAATAATAATTAGAAACTCAAGGTTTTTCCTTCAACACTCAAGGACTCAGCATTATGCTGGTTCATGAGCTTACAACCAGATTCCATCCAAACCTGGGATCAAATGGAGACTATGTTTTTAAACAAGTATCAAGAGTATTTTCGGGTATGGAACAAGAAATATGAGTTGTTCAGAATTAAACAAGAAGATGATGAAACATTAGAATATTACCTTGATAGATTTGTGTTTGTTCAAAGAAGGTGTGGACTAGGAGAACCAGAATTATGCAAAACCATTTTTCTAAGAGGATTACAAGATGAATCCAGAGAGGTATTAGATTTTATGGGAAATGGGGATGTAAGTACTTGTAATATGGATGAGATTGTGGATCTTTGCAAAAATTACTCTCGCACTAGGCATAAAAGAAAGAAAAAGAGTACAAATGGCATTGATGTGAAGGACCTAATAGAGGAACTTGCAAATTTTAAGACTAATATCCTGGTACAATTAAAAATAGCTCTAGGATAAATGTTTGCTAAAGCAAAAACCACAGAACCTTTAGCAATTTATTGCCCAAGATTCAAGAATAAAAATGCCTTATAGGAATTTCCTATAAACAAAACATCCATTTCAACCATTTGAAGTATTTGCTCAAAAGGATATTTGACTAACAAATGTCATCTGCTTCCACACTAAAAACTGTCCTAGAAACTCAAATAGAAGAACTCAATTATGTGGGACCAAGACAAGGGGTAAAATTTCAAAAGTATCAAAATACCCCTTGTTTTCCTACAAATTGGGGAAACAACCATGGAAACATGTCTTGGGGACAGTCAGAACCACCCCAACGTCCTTGGAATTATTCTCAATGGAAAAATTCTCAAGAATGGCCACAAACAGGTTGGAATAATCCATCTTGGAATCAAAACCAGAATAACCCATCATGGAATCAAAATAACCCACCATGGACTCAGAATCAAAGTAATCCATCTTGGATGCAAAATAAACAATAGTGGGGTCAACAATACCAGTCCTATCCAAGGCAAAAAAGAAATCAAGGTCAAAATCAGAATTTGCTGCCTGCACCAAATCAAAATTTTCAAGGAAAACCAAATCAACAAATGCAATAGGTGAAACAACCTCAATTACCAGCTCAACCTGTAATAAATTTGCATATCTGAAGGAAATTCAGATATGCAAATTTTGGATTGTAGCAACATACAACTACATTCAAGGAAATTTTTACCTGAACCTGTTATAATTAAAGTGAAAGAAGATGAAATTCAAGAACCTATTGAACTAAGTAAAGTCAAACTAACAACAGAAGAAGAAGAAGAAAAAAATTAGAACCATAGGCAGAACAGTTACCTTCATCAAGGATAATTCCATACCTTGAGAGACTTAACACTACAATAGAAAATTTTGAATCAGAGTTAGTGAAAGAACTTAGAAAATTAACCATATCACTACCCTTATTGCACGACATTAAGGATATACCTATGATTAAAAGAATTATTCAATATTTGTGCAATAAAAGAGCAAGAAGAAAAAAGAAAGCATTTCCTAAAACTATTCATGTTGAAGGAAAGATAGATGATCTCTTGTCAGGAAAACTAGTACCTCCAAAGTATAGTGACCCAGGAAGTCTAGTTATCACAATGATCATAAGATCAGTACCAATATAAAATTTCTTAGTTGATCTAGGAGCTGCAATAAATATCATGACCAAGGATACAATGGAAAAATTACAACTCAAACATCTCAGCCCCACATTCATAGTTTTAGAAATGGCTGATAGGTTAGTTGCAAAACCTGAAGGTATCATTGAAGATGTCCCTATAGAAGTTTCTTCTTGGGAATACCCTACAAATTTTTTGGTTTTACAGCCAAGAAACTCAGCACATGGCTATCCCATTATCCTAGGAAGACCTTGGCTTGCAACTGTAGCAACCTTTATAGACTAAAAATCTAGAAAAATGACAATTTCAAATGGTATTGACCTAAAACAGATTTCTCTATATCCTCCTGCAAGACTTTTAAGCAATTTCATAGGTCAGTTATGTTTTCCTAACTCATATGAAGAACCAGAAGATGTTATTTCCACACTAGCCACCTTGGTAGTAAGGGAACACACAGAAGACCTCCATGACACAAAAATTTCAAAAAATGAAACAGTCCTAATGAATGTTCTGCATGAACAAGGGTTAGAAGAGGAAGCAACCAATATCAATCAATTGCTAGTGAGAGAAGAAGGTCAAAGTTTTGAAGAAAGGCCATCTATACCATCACAGGAAACATCTATTTCACTACCACATGGGTGGCACCATTACTTGATCTTCCCTTCTCATTGTTCCATACAAGATATACTTCCATTAGAAATCAATGAGACAAAAACTTCTTATGTCCTCCCATCTCATCATTGTCCTCTTAATTCCCTAGTCAACAATTGTGAAGAAGTAAATTTAGTCCTTCCAAATACAAAACAAATAGAAGTCTAGCCAGGCAAATTTTTGAACATAAATAGCCAGCTTACTAGGGAAGAGGAAGAAAATTTGACAACTTTTTTGCAGAAGCATATCCATGCTTTTGCTTGGGATTACAAAGATATGTCAGGGATTCACCCTGATGTATGTAATCATAGAATTTATACTGAAGATGTCAAGCCTGTAAGATAGCCTCAGAGAATACTGAATCCTGCCTTGAGGGATATTGTGAAAGAAGAAATTGAAAAACTTCTGTAAGTAGGATTCATTTACCCAATTTTTGATAGTCAGTGGGTCTTTCCATTGGTTATAATGCCTAATAAAAATAGAAAAATGAGAGTATGTATAGACTATAGAGAACTAAACAAAGTGACATACAAAGATCATTTTCCATTGCCATTCATAGATTAGGTGTTAGATACTCTTGCTGGAAAGAAAAAATTTTGTTTTCTTGATGGATTTAGTGGATATAATCAAATTCAGGTTGCACCTGAAGATCAAGAGAAAACAACCTTTACCTGTCCATGGGGAACATTTTCCTATAGGGTCTTAGATTTTGGTTTGTGTAATTCCCCAACAACATTTTAGCGAGCAGTGTTAACCATCTTTTCTGATTTGACTACCAATAGTGTTGAAATATACATGGATGATTTCACAGTTTGTGGACAGACTTTTGACTTTACATTGGAACACCTTGATAAAGTTTTAACTCGCTGTAAACATACCAGTTATCCTTAAATCCAGACAAATGTTTTATGATGATGGAGGAAGGAATAGTTCTTGGTCATTACATCTCTCCTCAAGGGATCCAGGTTGATCCAAAGAAGGTGGAAATTATCAAGAACCTTCTCCCTCCTAAAACTTAGACTGATGTCAGAAGCTTCCTAGGACACATTGGTTTTTACCGCAGGTTTATTCTCAGCTTTAGCACAATAGACCATCCTATGTTTACCCTATTGACTAAATATTCTGAATTCTCTTGGATTGCAAAGTGTCAGGAATCATTTGAATCTTTAACAGAAAAATTAGTAACTCCACCTGTGTTAAGAGGACCTAACTGGACATTACCATTCCACATTAATACTGATGCTTCCAATACTACAATTGGAGCAGCATTGGGACAAATCAACAATGGTGAACACTATGTTATATACTACATTAGCAAGAACTTGACAGGAGCTAAAAAAAATTATACCACAACTAAGAAAGAATTCTTGGCAGTAATCTATGCCATCAATAAATTCAGGAATTACATCATAGTTTATCAAATATTCATTCACACAGATCACACAACCATTAAATATTTGATGAATAAGCCTATGGTGAGTGCAAGGATAATCTGTTGGTTACTGTTGCTATAGGAATTTGATATCACAATAATCAATAAAATAAGAAAAGCTAATGTTGTAGCAGATTTTTGTCCAAGTTACAGAACACAGAGGAAGGGGAATTAGTGGATGACACTTTTCCTGATGAAAAATTATTTTCTATATCTATCCAATCACCTTGGGTTGCAGATATAGCCAACTATTTGGTCACAGGGAAAGTTCCCCCACATTTTACTTCCAAACAAAAAAAAAAATTGATCAAACAAAGCTCTTCTTTTGAATGGATTCAAGGTATGCTTTTCAAGAGTAGTCTTGACCATGTGTTACGTAGGTGCATCCGAAAGGATGAGGTATATGATATCCTTAGGGCTTGTCATGATGAAAGCCTCTAGTGGACACTATTATGTAAAAAGCATAATTAGGAAAATTTTAGGAATAAGATATTATTGGCCATCTCTTCACAAGGATGTGAAAAAGTACATCAGGCATTGTGATTCATGCCAAAGAATGGGGAAACCCACTCACACAAATGAAATGCCACTACAGCCTCAAGTGGTTTTAGAACCATTTGAGAGGTGGGGGCTTGATTTTGTGGGACCTATTGATCCACCTTCTCAAGGAAAGGTGCATATTTTGGTATGCACTAATTACCTGACAAAGTGGGTAGAGGTGTGTGCTTTCAAACATGCTCATGAAGAGGTCGTTGATTTCTTGTATAACCAAATTTTTTAGATATTTGGAGCTCCACGATCTATCACCACAGAACAAGGACCCCAATTTGCATCTAAATTTATTGAGGCTTTTACAGAGTTGCATGAAATAAAACATAGGAAATCATCACCTTACCACCCACAAGAAAATGGCTGAGTTGAGGTAAAAAACAAAGAATTGGAATGGATCTTGACGAAAATAGTAGCTATTCATAGGAGAAACTGGCTAGATAAATTACCTGAAGTAGTTTGGGCTTACAATACTACTTGGAAATCCACTACTGGATTCACACCTATGAACTGGTTTTTGGTAAAAATCCCCTCCTACCTATTGAATTTGAGCTACTAACATTCACAGCATTGGAAATTGGAATTGAATTGTCACAAGCACAGGCAGACAGGATTCTGTAGTTGAATGCATTGGATGAACTTTGGTTGGATGCTCTACACCAAATTTAAGTAATTCAGGGGCAGAGGAAGCTATGGCATGATGGCCACCTACAACAGAGAAAATTTCAGCAAGGAGATGTTAGTCTCATAATGACATTGAGAGGGGGGGTGAATCAGTGTAGCTCTTTTAAAACTTAAATCTTCAACTCTTAAAGCCGAAACAATGAAAACTTGAAACCAAATAAAGCAATTATAACAAGAGAACATCACACAAAACAAGATGTACCGAGGTTCACCGATTTGGCTACATCCTCAAAATGACTGTTTGGACTCCCATCCAAATCCAGCCTTTGCAAAGCACCAACTTTACAATCAATTTACCAACACCCACTGGAAGGAGCACCAACCCCTAATTTATCTGCACCAACAAAAAGGAGCACCAACCCCTGATTTATCTGCACCAACAGAAAGGAGCACCAACCCCTGATTTATTTGCACCAACAGAAAGGAGCACCAACCCCTCTACCAAGCACCCACTTGATTTTGATATTGATAATAAAATGACATATATGAATCTTCTCTTCTCACAGAAAAATTGACCGTTATATTAGATCATTCTATCAATTACTAAAATCTTTCTGGGTATTGTGTAAAAATCTGTCTATGACCTCCTCTCAAAATTTCAGCCAAAACTAATATCGTATGAGAAATTTATGCCCAAAATACTAAAGTGATGTTTTTCACCTTTTTCCCAAAAACACGGATTTTCACTCTTTATTTTTCTCCACACACTCTTCTCTCCGCACAAAATAAAATCACACTCTTCAATAAAACACTTATAACTTAAATACACACACTTGCATTCCTTTTAAATTTTCACTTTCTCCAAAGATATTTATTTAATGAAACTACTTAAAATAATATATTCCTTTTTTTATATTGAGAAGGCATTTCGTCAAACACGTCACATGCAAAGAATTGACACCTTACTCGTTCTCATACTTCGGAGCCACGTGAAAACTCAAAAAAAAAGCAATATATGATCTATTTGATGCCTTGAAGGTGTAACAACACTGAAACTGAATCTCTGGCAACTCTTCAAGGTCGAAACGGCCAACTAAATGATTTTGCCCAAGTGGCACAAATTGACATAAAAGAGACCTGTAACATTTTTGCAAAAAACATAACTCTCACATCGTAACTCGGTTTTCTCTGAAATTTGAAACATAGAATATTTACAACACTAAATATTTTCAAACCAAAACTCACTTCCTAACTCCTTACGGTTCGCCTGTACCACTTCCACAAAAATTGCTACTGACACACTTTTTCAAAAAAGAGCGTTTTTGTGACAGTTTTGCAATGCTTGTAAAATTCGCCTCGTTCCCTCGTTTTCATTGAAATTTGGAAAACATGTTATTGAAGATAACTATCACCTCCAGTTAAAATTTTTCTACATAAATCCTTACGGTTTGTTCGCAGTGCTTCTGACAAAACCTGCACTTTTTTAGCCTGTACAACCACTTGCCAAATCATCCGCCAAGATACCGAAAACACCACCGATCACTCCAAACACTGTGCTGACATATCCAATGCTATTCTAGACTATTTATTGACATGCTGGCATGTTCCAAAATGATCCATCCTATCCAAATGTGCCCATGGCAACTTTTGCAACTTTTTGACTATTTTGCTGCTTTGACAACTTTCTGACGATTTTTTCAACTTTTGCAAATTTGCACAAACAACCTGTAACAACTTCACCCAAACATCAAAAACATCCTCATAAGAATTTAACATCACTATACATACTATGAATAACCTCTGAACTCCTATCCACTACATCAACCGATCTATCTGACTGTGTTGACAACAATGACAATATTGTCACTACACCTTGCTCAACAATCTCCCCCTTTGGAATTGTTGGCAACACACGTGAAATTTCCTGTAACTCTTCTCCCCCTTTGACAACAATACCAAAGGGTTGTTGCAAACTCCCCTTGAGTCCATGCATAACATTCTCAAGCAAAAATTATTACACTTAGCAAAAATCACAAACATGAGCAAAAAGATAAACAAATACACAAATGCTCCCCCTAAGAATGTGGTCCCGATAGCTAGTCAATTCTTGGGAAGTGTGACCACTCCTAATTTATTATGAAGGTACTCAAATACTTCCTTGGGCAATGGTTTTATGAAGATATCCGCTACTTGCTCTATTGTTGGAACCAAATCCAACTTAACCTCACCTTCCACAACTTTCTCCTTCAAAAAGTGATACCGGATAGCAATATGTTTTGTGTGAGAATGCATAACCAGATTCTTTGAGATGTTAATGGCACTGGTGTTGTCACACTTAACTAAAATTGGCTCACTAAAATTAATACCAAGATCTTTTAGGCATTGTTTCATCCATAATACCTGCGTACAACACGTTGTCGCTGCAATATATCCTGCCTCTATTGTGGATAAGGAGACTGAATCTTGTTTCTTACTATGACACGCGACCAACCTGTCTCCAAGATAGAATGCACCTCCAACGGTACTCTTTCTGTCATTTACACATCCTGCCCAATATGCATCTAAATACGTAATAAGGGTGAAGTACTTACCTTTTAGATACCATAACCTATACTCCATAGTACCCTTGAGGTACCGAAGAATCCTCTTCACTGCTGTCACATGAGTCTACTTGGGACTAGCCTAAAATCATGCTACCATGCATACTGCCTACAAAATATCTGGTCTGGTAGCTATCAAGTACGATAAGCTCCCAATCATAGATCTATACATGACTTGATCAACATGTGGAGATTTGTCATCCTTACTCAAATTGCAACCTGTCATCATGGGAGTGATAATTGGCTTACAATCCTCCATTGTGAACTTTTTTAGCATCTCTTTCACATATTTAATTTGAGAAATAAATATGCCCTTCTCATTTTGATTAATTTGCAACCTAAGGAAATACAAAAGTTCACCAATCATTGACATTTCAAATTCTTTCTGCATCTTATTTGCTAAATCTTTACACAACTCATCTTTGCTGCTGCAAAATATGATATCATCTACGTATACAACAAGAACAATAATATGGCCATTTTCTGTTTTGACATACAAATTACTATCCACCATACCTTTCTTGAACCCTTGTTGAGTAAGATAGTTGTCTAGCCTTGCATACCATGCTCGGGGTACCTGTTTTAAGCCATATAATGCTTTATTCAACTTGCAAAACAAGTTGGGATCATCACCAAGTTGGAAACCATCTGGCTGCTCAATATAAACCTCTTCTTCAAGTTTTCCATTCAAAAATGCTGATTTCACATTCATTTGATAAAATTTGAAATTCTTGTAAACTGCTAAAGCCAGAAACATTCTAATTGCCTCTAGTCTAGCCATAGGTGCAAAGGTTTACTCAAAGTCAATACCTTCAACTTGTGCATAGCCTTTACATACCATCTTGCTTTATTCTTGACTACCAGTCCATCTTCATTCAATTTGTTTCGAAAGACCCATTTAGTACCGATTATATTTTTATTTGCAGGTCTTGGTACTAACTCCCAAGTTTTGTTTTTCTCGATCTGATCTAATTCTTCATTTATTGCCTTCATCCAACTTTCATATTTTCTTGTGTCAACAACATTTTTGGGCTCAATGCTAGATAATAGAGAGTAGTTACTTACTACTCTTCTTCTTGTCTGAACACCAACTGTGGGGTCTCCAATTATTTTCTCTCTAGAATGATCTTTCTGCCAGCTGCCTATTTTGAATTTCTTATTTTCTTCCACTTCGAATCATTGTTTGAATCATCTGAGTCAATTTTTTGTTTCTTTTCCATTTCCTTTTCCTCATCTCCTTCAATAACCTCTTCATAAATTGGGTAGTTCTCTTCATAGCTAATTACTCGTTCCCTAACTTCATCAACTTTAACATCGACACTATCCACAATTTTCCTTAGCCTCTTGTTGTAGCATTTGTAAGCTTTGCTTTTTGACGAATAGCCAAGAAAAATACCTTCATTCGCTCTATCTTCAAACTTACCAAGGTTTTCTTCAGTTCTTTTGATGTAACACTTGCTTCCAAAAACTTTAAAGTATCTTATTGTTGCCTTTTTATTGAACCACAACTCATAAGGAGTTTTGCTTTCATGCATCCTCAACATGCACCTATTTTGGATGTATACTGTAGTATGGACTGCCTCTTTCCAAAATCTATACTGCTACTTTGCTCTCAGTCAACATAGTCTGTGCCATTTCCTGCACTGTCTTGTTCTTTCTTTCTACCACACCATTTTGCTAAGGTGTCCTGGCTACTGAAAACTGTCTCCTAATACCATATTTTTCACAGTTCTCTATAAAATCCTCTGAAATGAACTCTCCTCCTCTATCTGATCTTAAACATTTAATCATTTTTCCTATTTGATTCTCAACTTGGTTTTTGAAAACCTTGAACATATCAAAAGCTTCTGATTTATACTTCAAAAATAGTACCCATGTCATCTTGGAATAGTCATCTATACACAACATAAAATATTTGTCACCATTTATGCTTTGCGTTCTCATGGGTCCACATAAATCAATATGTATTAGTTACAAAGGTTTGCTTGTGTAGTACTCTTTTGTTTTAAATGAGACTCTAGTTTGCTTCCCCTTTTGGCATGAAGCACAAATGCTATTTGATGGTTTTCCAATGGTGGGAATATCTCTCACTGCCTTTTTTGAGCTAATTTTTACTAGATTGTCAAAACTGATATGACCGAGCCTCTTGTGCCACAACCAATTTTCTTCTTCCTATCCAATCAAGCAACCTCCTTATGAAGTCTCTGAGAGAGTGTACATGTTTCCAGATGTCCTTGATCCAGTTGCTATCAACTTTCCACTGTTTGCTTTTCTGACTTCACAACCATTCTTCTTAAAAATCACTTCATGACCTCTATCACAAATCTGACTTACGCTCAACAAGTTATGCTTCAGACCAACCACAAACAAGACTTCTTTTGACTTGATTTTTCCATCACTGATCTTAACTAAACCTTTGCCAACTATCTTAGCTCCATCATTATTTCCAAATTTCATTGAACCACCTTCATATTGCTGTAACTTCTCAAATTTCTGTTTGTCACTTGTCATATGACTGGAGCATCCACTATCAAGTATCCATAGTGCAGATTTATTTTGTGCTTTAAATGTTGTTTGTACAATCAGGGATTCCTTTTCTTCCTTAGATCGCTCTTTTTATTTCCACTCTGGTTTGATTACAGTTTTGGGCTCTTGTTTTGACTTTTCTTTTTCAGTAGCTTGTGCATGTTTTTCGAGAAATTTTCTATTTTGTCTCATTCCATTTGGTTGAAATTTTCTTCCCTAAAATTGATTTGATGCAAATGTACTTTGACAATTTCTTGCAATGTGCCCAAAATTATGACAGTTATAACATTCTACTGCATAATCCATCAAAGGTGAAAAAACATTTCTACTTGGTAAAATTCCTTGGTCCTACATTATACTTGCAATCTGAAATCTTATGTCCATAACCATTGCATTTAAAATAGTAACCAAAAAAGAGATGATTGAACCTGGGTGATGGTCTTTGCCATGTTTTGGTAGGAGCCATAAATCTTCTTCTTCTTTGATGTGTGACATTGGTGAATCCATCATTGTCAATTCTCCTTTCGTGCCTTGCATTATTGCTTTCTTTTGCATGAGTCAATTTTTCTTGATCAACCTATTTCTTATCTTCATTCTTTATGGATTCTTCATTTATGGCCTTTGATCCATTTGATGATTCTCCTTCGTCAAAGCCCAAACCAAATTTGATGCTTGTAGTCTTTTGGTTATTTATGATCTTATCTAGCTTCATAGAACTTTCTTCACGTTTGTGATAACAACTAATTTTACGATTCATATCTTCTATCTGCATCCTTAAACCAACAGTCTCTTCTTCTAGCTTGCTCTAATAATCTATTTTCATGGTTATTTGCACTTTGAGATCTTCAGATATTTTCTTGGATTCTTCTATCTATACTTTCAAACTAGTTATGATTTTATTTGCATCCTCAAGCTTTCTTGAAATTTTCTTATTCTTTTTTCTTTCTATCTTCAATTCATCCAGAGCTGCAATTAGTTCATCTTCCAAATTTACTTCTGCATCAATTTCTTCTTCATCACATTCCTATTCTTTTTTTATTTTTTCTTCTTTGAGTGCCATGAAAAGAGCTTCACCTGTTTCCTTTTCAGAATCCTCACTGGAGTTGTCTTCTGATGAACTGACATTCTTGGAGATGAAACTTTTCTTCTTGAAGTTGCCTTTTCTGAAATTTGTTTTTTTCTTCCAGTCACTTCTTTCTTGGTGCGATCCTTCATCACTTTTGTTCTTCTCATTAAGTGGAAATTTAGCTACAAAATACCCAACGCCTCCACAATTGAAACATTTAAATGGTAACTTTCCTCTGTATTTTCCTTTTCCCATTTTTAGTTTTTGAAAAAAATTTGCTTCCATTTCTTCTAATGTCTCTTCTTCCTCGGATTCTTTTTTTGCTTTCATATTTTTATGGGCTTTAAAAGTAGTTTCTCTGTCTGTGGTTTTAGATTTTCCTATTCTCATCTCATATGCAGTCAAAGAACCATGCATCTCATCCATACTAAAATAATTTAGATCTTTAGCTTCTTCTATAGCTGAAACTTTAGAATCAAATCTTTAGGGAAGAGATCTTAATACCTTTTTCATGATGATAGAATCTTTGATTTCCTCGTCGAGTCCTCTAATCACATTAATGACTTCATTAACTCTCAGCATATATGCCTCTATGTTATAATTGTCATTCATCTTTAATACTTGAACTGAGCTTGATGTGTTTGTAACTTGGCCTCCTTGATCTTAACGTCTCCTTCATGAATGCTCCTTAGTTTATCCCATATTTCTTTTGCCTTTTACAACTCATAATATTTACCAGTTCATTGTCCACTAATCCATACATGATAACATTCTTTGCTTTTAAGTCATTCTCAAATAGTTTCTTACCAGCATCATTGGTTGGAGAAGTGGTGGGTATTATGTATCCACTATCTACTGAATCCCAAATTTCGCATCCCAAAGCACAAATATATGTCTGCATCCTAAGTCTCCAAAATGTGTAATTAGTTTCGTCAAACAATGGTGCTTTGTTTGATGAGAAGCCTTCACCACCTGTCATTGTGTCACTTCCAAGATCACCCTAGCTGGTTAAGCTTGTTCAGGAACCTAGCTCTGATACCAACTGTTAGTCTCACAATGACACTGAGAGGGGGGTGAATCAGTGTAGCTATTTTAAAACTTAAATCTTCAACTCTTAAAGCCGAAATAATGAAAACTTGAAACAAAATAAAGAAAGTATAACAAGAGAACATCACACAACACAAGATGTATCGAGGTTTACCAATTTGGATACATCCTCAAAATGATTGTTTTGACTCCCATCCAAATCCAGCCTTTGCAAAGCACCAACTTTACAATCAATTTACCAACACCCACTAGAAGGAGCACCAACCCCTAATTTATCTGCACCAACAAAAAAGAGAACCAACCCCTAATTTATCTGCACCAATAGAAAGGAGAACCAACCCCTAATTTATCTGCACCAACAGAAAGGAGCACCAACCCCTCTACCAAGCACCCACTTGATTTTGATATTGATAATAAAATGACATATATGAATCTTCTCTTCTCAAATAAAAATTGACCGTTCTCTTAGCTCGTTTTGTCAATTGCTAAACGCTTTTTGGGTATTGTGTAGAACTTTATCTATGACCTCCTCTAAAAATTTTAGCAAAAAAATATATCGTATGAGAAAGTTATTTCCAAAATACTAAAGTGATGTTTTTCACCTTTTTCCCAAAAACACGGATTTTCACTCTTTATTTTTCTCCACACTCTTCTCTCCGCACAAAATAAAATCACACTCTTCAATAAAACACTTCTAACTTAAATACACACACTTGAATTCCTTTTCACTTTTCACTTTCTCCAAATATATTTATTTAATCAAACTACTTAAAATAATATAACTCCCTTTTTTTATATTGAGAAGGCATTTTGTCAAACACGTCACATGCAAATAATTGACACCTTACTCGTTATCATACTTCGTAGCCATGTGACAACTCAAAAAAAAAACAAAATATGATCTATTTGATGCCTTGAAGTTGTAACTACACTGAAACTGAAACTCTGGCAACTCTTCAAGGTCGAAACGGTCAACTAAAGGATTTTGCCCAAGTGGCACAAATTGACATAAAAGAGACTTGTAACATTTTTGCAAAAAACATAACTCTCACCTCGTAAATTTGTTTTCTCTAAAATTTGAAACGTAGAATATTTACAACACTGACTATGTCCAAACCAAAAATCACTGCCTAACTCCTTACGGTTTGCCTGTACCACTTCCACAAAAACTGCTACTGACACACTTTTTCAAAAAAGAGCGTTTTTGTGACAGTCTTGCAACGCTTGTAAAATTTGTCTCGTTTCTCCATTTTTGTTGAAATTTGGAAAAAATGTTCTTGAAGATAATGAACACCTCCAGTTAAAATTTTGCTACATAACTCATTACGGTTTTTTTGCAGTGCTTCTGACAAAATCTGCACTTTTTCAGCCTATACAACCACTTGCCAATTCATCCGCCAAGATATCGGAAACACCACCGATCACTCCAAAAACTATGATGACATATCCAATGTTGTTCTGAACTATTTATTGACATGTTGGCATGTTCCAAACTGATCTATTCTGTCCAACTATGCCCGTGGCAACTTTTGCAACTTTTTGAATATTTTACTGCTTTGACAACTTTCTGACGATTTTTTCAACTTTTGCAAATTTGCACAAACAACCTGTAACAACTTCACCCAAACATAAAAAACTTCCTAATAAGCATGTAACATCACTGTACATACTCTGAATAACCTTTGAACTCCTATCCATTGTATCAACCGATCTATCTGACTGTGTTGAAAACAATGACAATATTGTCATTGCACCTTGCTCAACAGGAGATTGGGCTTTGCTATTTAATTCTCGCTATGTGGAATTCCTTGGAAAACTAAGGACTATATGGCTTGGAATGTACCATATTAAAGAATTATTTGACAATGGAGTAGCTTGCCTCTCTCCCATTGATGATTCAAGGATAAAGTTGGTAGTGAATGGACATCGCCTTCGAGTGTACCATACATCTCTGACTAAGGAGGAGTTCTTGCAACAACTTGGTAGCTTAGATGCACAACAGGTAGAAGAGATTCCCTCTTCCACCACAATTGCCATAGATTGAGCATAATCATGGATTTCAAGAAAATAGAAAAATATAAAAAAAATAAAAAAAATCAGAAAACAAAAAGATGAATAAATTTTGGTTGTGAATTCCTTCATGGGCATAATCAGAATAAAAAAAAAAGAAAAAAAAAAGAGAGAAAATGAGAGGTAAAAAAAAAAAAAATGAAAAAAAAGAGAGAGAAAAATGAATAACTCAGTAGTGAAAACCTTTTTCTAAGGCACTACTGAGTTGGTATGCATGAAAACCAGTTTTATGGCATGCATAACCTTGAAAATTTTTGAGTCACCATTGTACAAATTCACCAACTACATTTGTTTTTGAAGTATTGTAGTAAGCCTCAACAAAAGTAGTCATCTTTCAAAAACTTGCATTAACTTGTTTTAACTAGGTATATGTTTCTTGCACTTTTCTCATTGTAAATATTTGATATATAGTATATGACAATTAACCATTAGTATAAAAGTGTTCATAAGAGTTGGCATAAGTAAAACATGTTTTAAAATAAGAATGTTGGTTTCTATTGTATCTTCGGAATGACTGTTGCATTGTATCTACGGAATGACTATTACATTGTATCTACAGAATGACTACTGCATTGTATCTTAGGAATGAAGCTTTGTCTTTGAATTAAAAATTATCTTCGAATTGAAACTTATCTTTGGAATGACAAGTCCAGCCTTGTCTTCAGATTGAAAATTGTCTTCGAAATGACAAGTCCAACCTTGTCTTCGGATTGAAAACTATCTTCGAAATGACAAGTCCTACTTTGTCTTCGAAATAAAAATTATCTTCAGAATGAAATTTAATCTTTGAAATGAGCACTTAATGTTATGTTTCCATGTGGCATCCAATGAGCACTTAATGTTATGTTTCCATGTGACACGATCAACAAAATTTTTGACTCCATGTGATCATTGACACATGTCAGCTAGTTCACGATGAGATTTATCTCATCTCGAGGAAGTATGAAATCATGAGGAAAATAACTAATAACGTGCCACCACCATTCATTGTTGATAACCACACATGTGGGAAAATCATGTGTAGATCGGATGAGCTAAGGAGATTTGATGACAAGGATGTCTATCCAATGATTGATGGATAGGTGTCCAAGTCAGAAACAAGGAAGCATGCCACTATTCATTTCGAAGATGTAATCACTGATGCAACATGATTATAATAATTTATTTTCGAAGAAGAACAAAACATTGCAAATCCAAATAGAAAACCCTGTAATTCTGCAAAAACCAGAAACCAGTGACCTAGCGGATGGTTGTAGTAGTAGAGGTGAGTAGTATTTTTAACACAAAAAGAACAAAAAAATGGGACAAAAGATAAAAATGGAACCAGCAGATACTACCATCCTTCGAGAGATTCCAGAAGTGTTGCAAATTTTTGAAGATGGAGGGTTTATGCCATTTTTAGATAAATTCGATGGAAGCTCTGAATATTTGGCTGTCGAATTTGCCCGCACATTCAGAAACAATAGGGTGCACATCAATGACATGAGAATTGAGGTAACCCCTGAAGTTCTTAGTCAAATTACTGAACTTCCATTAGAGGATCTTCAAATTTCTAGAACTGGAAAGAATACACTAGCAAACATAGTCAATTTCTTGAAGAAGATGATAAAGAACCAAAATACTTGATAAATAACATGTGTAAGGGTGTAAAGAGGACCAGCTTGCAAAAACCCTAGGATGAAGTAGCCACATGGGTAATCAAGTTTTTAACCTATGAAGGGCAGTATGTAGTTTTATCAGGGCTTCATTTTAAAATTTTGAACCACCTTATACATGGTAGGCAACAGCCTGAGGTTAGGGTAAATCTTCCCCTATATCTACACCAGGAGCTACAAAAAATGGCAAAACGCTATCAAGAGGGAAAATGGAGTCCTCACCACCATGGTATTATCAAATTTGTCTGCAAGCATCATTTCAGAGGAAATCTAAGAAGCTTTGATAGGTTTTACTCTGCTCTGACTGATGTAGTCTTTGAAAAAGAGGATGAGGAGAAAGAAGACACAGATGCTATTGTAGAGGAGGAAACAGATGCTATTGTAGAGGAGGAAATAGATGTTGTTGTAGATATTGCTACAAAAGCAACAGAGTACCTTTCCCCAAAACCTTCAACCTCATAAACTAAGAGAGGGTCTGGAACTGGCAACAAAAAAGGAAAATAGAAGAGGGTCTATTTTTCTAAGAATATTTTTGATCTGACAGAACAGGGGAGTGAAGTTCTTAGTAAAATTGGAGAAGAGACAGAAGTGGAAGCAGAGGAAATTCCACCAGAACCTAATACAATTCCTACAGCCCCTATTGACATAAGAAAATAGAGTAAGAAGAGAAAGTATACACCAGGAACCAGGAGGTCTACAAGACTCCAACTGAAAGAAATAGAAAAATAGACGATTGAAGAGGAAAATAACCAAAGTAGTTTTGATGTCACATAAATACAACCAACCATTGTAAATACCACCTTGGAGGATTTTTTAGAATTTCCTAAACAGTTGGTTAATGAAGAGTCTAGACAAGACAATTTTGAAATTGATGCAAACTTGGATGCAATCATAGATAACCTTATGGAACCTTCTGAACAGGATCGAACAGTTGATATAGAAAGTGAGATAATGGTTGAGCAACAAAGTATAGATAATTTATCTACATCAGATTCTAAATCAGAAGAAGAGGAGGTGGACATTGCAGAATAGTTGCGAGCAGCCAAGAGTGTGATTAAAAAACAAACCATATGGGTTGAGTAGAAGGAAAATATCATTGAAAAACATGAAAAAAGAATTGCAGAGTTGCACCAGGAATTGGAGGAACTAAAGAGTAGACTATTACAATTTGAAAAATAGTCAACTACAACATATAATGAGGAAGAGTTGGCTCAATTACTACTTGGATTATCTAGGGTAGATAATTATTCCCCCTTGATAGAGGTATCTTTGGATGAAAACACAAGAGCTCATTTCGAAGCAGTGCCCTTCCATTTCGAAGCAACACCTTCTCAATATGGAGATGCTCCAAAATCGATTAGGTGCCCAAAAAAGAATATCTGTGGAGAGTCACATCAGTTATGTCTACAAGAAACACCAGCATAGGATCATTTTGAATAGCAAAATGTAAATAATCAAGTAAGTGCTCCTTTGAATAAGATTTATGTAGAAGTAGGGATACAAGTAAAATTACTGTCAGATGTCCAACCAGTGGAAGTAGTAGAAAAAGGGATACAAGTAGAATTGCTATCAGATGTCCAACTAGTAGAAGTGGTAGAAAAATGGGTACAGGTGGAACTGTTGCCTAAGTTTCAACCTGTAATTAGACCACCCAATATTGTATCCCTGGAGTAGTATAATACATACATTTCTAACTGGATGATCGAATATGAAATGCTTGCCACATAGGTTTAGAAATTGAAACTAGTAGGAAAACAACTGGAGACAAAGGACACAAAAATAAGTGCATTGAATGAAAAAGTAACTGACTTGTGTCAAATTGCTGAATTTTTGGTTCAATTTAGAAGACCTGTCAGGATTTATAGTCTCATTCTGAAGGAGAGATGTCTGAGATGGCAAGTTATGAGAATTAGCTCAGGTCTCCCCTATAAACTGGAAAAAGCTGAAGAGTTTTTGGAAGCTTACTTCAACAGTCCTACAGAGCATAAAAACTTGCTATGTGAGTTATTTCTACATAGCTGTTTCATTCCAAAGGATGTAGATTTCCACCCCCATATTTTCATAGGAGATGTACAATTGAGAGCTTTTATGTCTACCTTACAAAATTAGTTTTACTAGGACCAAGAAAAAGGGCAAAATAAGGAAATTAAACTAAGAGTTGAATTGTTAGTTAGAGTAATTCAGCCAAATCATCCGATTATCACCAGACATCATTTTCTTATGATGAACAGGGATGATATCAAAAGGATGTATTTGAGAAATTTGAGGGACTATGTAACTAAATTCCAAAATTTTTGTAATGACAATTTTGTTCCAGCATTATCACATTGCAAAAATAGATGGGCATAACTTTCCATGTCTTTATAGAAAAAGGAGCCTATCTCCCCCATTAATCTAGAATAGTCCAAAAGAAGAGTAGAAGGGGTGATATAGCTTATTGAAATTATGTAGCATAACTGGGTAGGTCTCAGATTTAGACCTCCAACCATTATTACTCCAGTTTCCTACTATTTTGAAGAGGATCCTCAACTAGATGAGCAGTTTGAAAATTGGCTCAGAAACCTTCAGGAGAATAGAGGATACTATATAGGTAAAAAGTTGTTCTACAGATCATGGAACTTGAATATGGATATCTGTGATTCTATAGCCCAACAGAATGCATGAGGACATGCATTAATATAAGTTTGGGGGAAAATTATGAGGCCTAGAAATGCCTCCATCATAGCATGTTTTGAACAATTAAAATTTACCTAAAACCCTATGATTTACGTTATAGACTAGTTAAGTTGATCTAATGTGTTGTGTATTAATTGTTTGCATGATTGATGTGTTTGGAATATTATATGCTGATTTTTATAGTTTTTGTGTAGTTTTATGTCATTTTGACATGACCTGTTACATAAGGCATATACTTAGGCTGATAGCAACACTTTACTGTTATTATTTTGATGTTTCTCAAGCATTAATTTATTTGAATTTAGCAAATAGTGCAAAGAACTGTTATTGTGCAATAGAAACTAGTTTTCCTGTGTAAATTCCAACCAACTACCAATGAATGGCAAGGCATGGAATTCACACATGAAGAGGAATGAAGACTATAGAAATCCGATCCTGAGGACTAATCCACCTGAGAAATATAACTAAAATTAATTGAAGAGTATATAGTTGGTCATTCCAAAGATATTTGGATTGAGAAATAGTCTCTTTGGATTGAGCGAATATCTTCGGATTGAGCCACTTAGCTCCAAATTGAGAACAGAAAGCACATTTTGACCTGTTGACTGATTTATGATGGTGGAAAAAGAGAAATAAGGCTGAGGAGGTTAAAGGAAAATATCTCCCATCTAAATTTGCTGTCCTTACCATCCAAAGCCATAATTTATGAAAAATATCATCTTCTAGGATAAACCCAGGGAATACTGTAGAATAACAAGAATTGATTTGCAGAGTATATTTTATGTTGTAATTAGATTTTAGGCATCTATAAAATATAGCTCCCATCCAAGTTGAGCTAATAATAATAACAGTAGAAATAGTAGTAGAGAAAATATAGATAGAGAATAAGCGAGAAAACTAAGACTATTACAATCATGTAATAGGTTTTAACAGTAGATTTGTAATCATATTCTGAATCAATAAAGTACAAGTTTTTCTCTTCATTCTGTTATGTTTGAGTGTGAGTAATATTTATAGAGAGGAACTCATACCTTCTTCTAGAAAATGAGGCTGGCCACTTCCAGACCTAGGAGGAGAACTAACAGACAGGTTTTGTTCTAATTTTACTATAGTAGAATAAGCTGCGAAACTTGTCAATTTCATTCTTTTATAGTAGTTAACATCCATTTCAGTCCTAATAATTTATTTTCTGTTCAAGATACTTTTGTGATGTGATTATCAGTAGATCTGATTAGTCTTTTTGCTTTCCAACAACTTTCCAATTTACTACAATTTCCATTTCCATCAATTTACAGTTTTCTACAATTTTCCTGCATTATTGTTTTTGTTGTCAACCCCTGCATAGAAGGTTGACAATATTCTGTTATAGAGTATTGATAGGACTTAATTTTAGTTTTCATTATTACAAGAGTAAATAGAATTTCATTTTGCAACTGTAATTAGGTTTCCAATTCTGCAATTGTAACTAGGGTTTTAATTCTGTAATTTAATCAGATTTCATTCTTGCTACTATAACTAAGGTTTCATTTTTGTAATCAGCAATTATTTTTCATTCTTACAATTAGATTAAAGTTCAATTTATGTAATTTAAAGGTAGAAGAAACCTAAAACCCCCACACAATAAGTTCCACCAATAATACTTGCTGCTCCCAATTGACCTTAAATTATAGCCATGTTCACTCCTTTCACATATAGCCTTGTACACTGCCCTGGATTAACAAATTCATTGAGAATTAATTATGTGCTTAACTACAATGCATAACTCCATGCGTATTTTTGAGTTATATCACTAGAATGGGTACGAACTTGGCCTATTTGAAAAATGATGTAGAACTCCGCTCGAGCTACGTTATCAGCTAGCAATTGATAGGTTCAACCTGGGATTACAGATACAAGGACATGACAAATTGCTCGTAGCATCCTTAGATTGCTTGTACCTTAGTCTAGGGTATGACATGGACTTTAACACATATCATCCTAACCCATCCAGCTTCTGGAGGACTCACCTAATGGTATTTATCATCACCGTCGAGCCACTTGAATAAGATCATGAAGGGATTTTAGAGCATACTAATACATAGCAGAACCCAAAAGACAACTTGGGTTATCAAATCTGTAATAAAACCAATGACAGAGCTATGCAGGGGTATAACCCCATAGTTTTAGGTGATATTGAGTCAGGATATCTATACAGTGATGATAGAGTGGAGTCCACCTCCGAGATGAGTGGACCAAGTTATGATGCTGACAGTGAATCCTCAAACAGTGATCAATCTGAGGATGAAGCTGAGGAGGGATATTTGTGGGCTTTGTATGCGCATTACCTACTACATGTAGAGTTAACACATGCTACTAAAGAGATTCTTCCCAATATTGATCAAGAGGCAGAGCCAAAATTTTGGGCAATTTCACATTTACGGTATACCTATCCGATTTTTCTAGATAGTGATGAAAATAACAAGGAAGTAAGATTCATGGGGCCGCACTTGCCAGAGCACCCCACAATAGTAGGAGTGAATGATGAATTCTAGTTATCTGACATCAATGAGGAAGATGAGTTAGATAAAGTCTACCTTGATCCTCCTTATTTACATTACCATCATCAACCCATCAATATATATAAGGTCTATCATTAGTTACGTGTTTGTCCTCATATGAGAGTGAGATGACTAAACCTAGATCAAATTTATCGGTTGGTTAATCTCTCTCTACTGACCTACATGGAGCTACTTGAGCCAAATGATCCTATTTTGCAATTAATGTATAGGGAGGACCCAGTCATCTATAGTTTGCATAGAGAATACTCGTTTGTACCTGTGCCATTAGATCCAGATCTCATGAATGAAGACTACATCGATTATGTAGAAGTTTGTTCGTGTGGTCCTGGAGATCAATACCATTCCATCAATATGGTATCCATTTATTTGACCACTCCACTACGCAATCCAAAATATCTATCCAAATACTTGCATCTCAATGTAGATGCTATCAACTCGGATCACGCTAAATTGCCTATAGAGCCTAAAGATTTCTTCCCTAACAAAGAAATGCTGCAACCATTCCATTTTGCATCAGGTTGTGCTTACGATGTGTATCATGCTGAGGATGCTTCCAATGCGGAACCTATGAACCCAATAGATGACATCCATTTGATTCCTACACCTCATTAGCTTGAGGAGGGATCACATATGTTAGTAGAGGAAACCTTTGAGGTGGATATCAATAATGATCCCACCAATTCAAAGAAGGTTAAATTTGGAGAGTCTCACTCTATATGAGTGGGCCACCCTCATCCCTCTACTGAAAGAGAGACCAAATCTATTTGCTTGGACATATAAATATATGCCAAGTCTAGACCTAAAATTGGTTACTCATAATATTTTGCTAGATCTGACGAAGAAGTCGGTCAAGCAAAAACTTAGAAAGATGCATCCAACATTAGCCTTAATGGTGAAATATGAGCTACAAAAATTGTTGGATGTAGAATTTGTAATCTCCATTGACTATCCAGAATGGGTGTCCAATATGGTACCCATGGGAAAAATCTGATGGAAGAATCCGTATTTGTACTGATTTTAGAAACCTCAATAAGGCAATACCCAAAGATTCATTTCCATTGCCTAATATCGATGCTCTTGTAGACACAAGTGGAGGTCATGAAATGCTCTCCTTAATGGAAATTTTTTTTGGTTACAATAAAATTTAGATTAAACTTGAAGACCAGCATAAAACCACGTTTATAATGCAATGAGGAACATTTTTCTATAAAGTTATGCCATTTGGCCTCAAAAATGCTGGTGCAACATATCAACTGGCCATGACATACATTTTTCATGACTATATGCATAAGATTATAGAATATTACATGGATGACTTGTTGGCCAAGTCATTGTTACGTGCTGAGCATGGAGAGGTCTTAAGGAAGGTCTTCGATCACCTAATAGAATATAATGTTAGGTTGAATTCTAAGAAGTTCGTATTTGGTGTAACTTTTGGTAAGCTATTAGGATTCATCATTTCAAAGCGAGGCAACGAAGTCGATCCAGCGAAGGTCAAGGCTATCTTAGAAATGCATCCTCCCTCCAATATTAAAGAGTTAAGGAGCCTTTAGGTCAAATTAGCATCGATAAAGTGATTCATAACATAGTTATCATATAAATATCAACCCATGAATTGACTGCTACACAAGGAGGTCCCATTCAATTGGGATGAGGACTGTTAAGCAGCTTTTGCTAAAATAAAGAAATACTTGGTGATGCCACTAGTGCTAGCTCCACCAAGGCCAGATGTACTCTGCTATATATATTGGCAACCAACTTTGCATTAGGGACCATGTTAGCCCAAAATAATGTGCAAGGTAAGGAACAAGCCATATATTACATTAGCCGAACCTTGGTGAGTTACGAGCTAGGGTATGCATATGTGGAGAAATTGTGTTTAGCAGTAGTGTTCACTACAAAGAAATTGTGACACTATATGCTAAGTCATACGACATATGTTATATAAAAAAAAACCCTTTGCAGTACATGATGAGTAATATGTATTATAATACGTGTAATATGAAGTGGATCATGCTACTGACAAAATTTGATCTAGAATTCATAAGCCAAAATTTCATTAAGGGACAATTCATAGCTGATCAATTAGTTGAGGCACCTCTGTCAAATAGTAGGCCTATGACCATAGATCTTCCATACAATGTAGTCTTTGTTGTATCCGAAGCTCCCAAACCCGAAGAACTAGAGAACAATGCTGATATGACTCTATTCTTTGATGGTTTGAAGTGCAAGCAAGGAGGTGGTGCAAGAATAATGTTTTTCATGCTACAAGAAGCTCCAATGCCCTTGTCATTTAAATTAGATTTTTTGTGCACCAATAACAACACTAATTACAAAGCCCTACTACTTGACCTACACACAATCGTCGCCATGAATATTAAAATATTAAACATCTTTGGCAACTCCTTGCTCATAGGAAATCAAGTTAAGGGACTCTTTCAGTGTCGATGTCCAGTACTGAAAGCCTACAAAGATCTTATAATGACATATTTGGCTAAATTGGAATGGTATGACATCGAGGTAATCCCTCATTCATCAAACATGTTTGTAGACACCATGGCATCTTTGATATCCTTAATCTCTCAGAAACTGTTTGCTTATTTCACTACCATTCATGTTAAAATGCTATCGCATCCTGCAGTAGAGTGAGAAGCCTTTGATAATAAAATTTCAATCAACATGATTAGTGTAGAACCAAAAGTTGAATGGTTCTGTAGAGCTGAATACTTTCTGAAGAAGGCACCCTGGGGGTCATTAACCTCCTAGAGTTCGATGGGGAGTGGTATTACCATTCACCATAGGGTTGTTTTCCAGTCTACATTTGCAAAAGTAAATATGCAGGGGGAGCAAGTCATCTTAGCATTCAAAGTTGAGGGTTATCAAAATTGGATGTCACAAATTCAAGACTTCCTAAAACTTAGTATAATCCCAGAGGGATTGTCGCATGTCGTAGAATGCACATTTAAAAAAAAAGTGAATAAATATGTCTTAATAGGAGAAATATTGTACCATCGAGGTTATTATGGAGTTCTCCTTAATTTTTTAGAGCCCCAAGAGTCATCTTGGGTAATTTCACAAGCTTATGATGGTACATGCAGTGGCCATTTTAGGGATATGGCCATCGTCAAGTGCATATTTCGAATGGGCTATTATTGTACCACTATGGAGAAGGATTGCAATGTGTATGTTAAGAAATGCATCAAATTTTAGCATCATGCTAATCTTATGTACTTGCCATCGCAGGCCTTACAGCCCATCCAAGCGGCTTGGCCATTTTATTAGTGGGGATTAGATATTATAGGCAAGATATCTCCTCCATAATTGAGTTGACATACATTTATTATCATGGCTATTGAGTATTTCACAAAATGGGTGGAAGCAATACCCTTAACAATGACCACTGGAGCTTGTATAGCAGAGTTTATATTGGAGCATATTATAAGTCATTTTGGCATTCCATCCAAAATAATATCGGATAATGGAACATCATTCAAGAACAAAACTATGAGAGCTTTGACATCTAAATATAGAATCAAACATAGTTTTGCATCTCCATACTATTCACAAGCAAATGGGTAGGTTGAATCTTCAAATAAGACAGTGGTGGCCTTATTGAAAAAGATGGTCCAAGATAACCATAAAGATTGGCATAACCTGCTACCCCTTGTGTTATGGGCTTACAGGACTAGTATTAGGACGCCCACTGGAGCATCATCATTTTCACTAGTATATGGCATTGAGGTCATTATACCCTTTGAATTGGAAATTCCAATGTTGTGCATCACATTGAAAGAGTTCATCGATGATGACACCGCATGACAAGCTCGATTGGATCAATTGACACTGCTTGATGAATGTCACGTGAATTACTTGGAGCATCTCCGCATTTATCAGGAGTGACTAAAAAGAGCTTACAATATAAAATTCCACCAGAGAGACTTTGAAGTTGGGGATCTTGTATTGAAAGAGAACCAACAGAACTCTAATTTATTGCCAGATATGTAAGACAAATTTATGGCTAATTGGCTAGGACCTTATATCATATATAAAAATATTGGTCCAGGTACCTATTTCCTAACATCGCTAGGGGGTGTTGAAGAGCCTGAACCTCTCAACATCATCCATCTTAAGGCATTCTATGCTTGAGAGTGTAGCAAAAGCTCCAAGGGTTCCTGAAACCGCTTGGTCATGTTAGTAAAAGGCTCGAGAGTTTGCTTAAAATTGCTTGGTCAATTCCAAAGGCTTCGAGGATTTTATTAAATATTGCTCTATCATCCTAAAAGGCTCCAAGCTTGTATATGAGTAGTTTGGTCAATCAAAAGGCACCAAGAGTTTCTGAAAAAACTGCTTGGTCAACCCAAAAGCTCCAAGGATTATTAAAAATTGCTTGGTCATCCCAAAACACCCAAAATGTGCTCATAATCCCTTTGGTCAACCCAAAAGCTTCAAATATTTTTAAAAATCATTTGGTCATTCCAAAACACCCCAAAGGTGCTCATAATCCCTTTGGTCAATCCTAAAAGCTCCAAGGATTCTTAAAAATTGCTTGGTCATCCCAAAATGCCCCAAAGGTGCTCATAATCCCTTTGGTCAATCCTAAAAGTTCCAAGGTTTCCTAAGAATCGCTTGGCCAATTTAAAGGCTCCTAAGGCATGTAATCATTGTTTTGTCAGATATGAGGCTCAAAAACTCATAAAAATTATAAAATCAATAAAATACAAAATAATTGGTAAAGAATAAAATCCAAAAAAAATTGCATTTGCATTATGCATTTTCATTCACACATGCATTAATTTCATTGCCTTGCAAATAGGAATTCATCATTCATTGCATTATGTATCAAAAGGCATTGTGTTTGTCAGTCTTACAAATGACACCATGTTTGTTTTTTAATCATGCGCCTCTGCATTTATCATAATCCATCAATCATATGAGTAAATGTGTGTTGAGTGGTATTTTCACCCAATTGTGAAAGTACACTCTCCCTTAGGATTTGGGTTCCAAATCCCTTCTTGCAAAGAAGTTAAACAAACAACTTTTCCAAGGTCTCCGCTATATTAGCATTTGCATATGTGTATTAGTAATATCAAATAAAGATATTCAATTTAAATGCTTGGAACACCTTAGTGATTGCAAGTAATTGTAAACAAGGGGCAATGTTGGTTTATTTTACCATGAAACTTTAGTGATTGTTCATTGAACCAAAATAAAGGAAATGTGAGTTGGCCCTCATATGACCACGATGTAGTGCCTTAATTCCTTTTATCTTGAGGATTTTAAAATAGATTTTATCTTCTTTATTAAGTCCAAATATGGCTTCTTATCATGAAGATGAAGATAGCTTTCAATGTAATCGATAAACTATCCCTCTTTGATGAAATAGGTTTTCACAAAGAGGCAATAATTTATGACCTTAAATTAAGGGC
Source organism: Wollemia nobilis (assembly GCA_028583015.1). Classification (NCBI taxonomy): domain Eukaryota; kingdom Viridiplantae; phylum Streptophyta; class Pinopsida; order Araucariales; family Araucariaceae; genus Wollemia; species Wollemia nobilis. Next base: position 835,488 of record JAQPPZ010007329.1, read on the forward strand.
TTTAAATGTCACTTTAACTTATCCCCCTTAAATGAAATCAATTTTTCATCAAGACGAACAATTACGTACTTTGAAGAAATGACCTTCAATGTAATACTCAAATTACCCCTCTTTCGTAAAATTAGAATTTTTATGAAGAGGGCAATTTTAGGCTCAAAATACAGAAATTTGTGAAATGCCATAAAACATAACTCCTTCAATGAAATTGGAATTTTCATGAAGGGAATGTCATCATAGGCTCATGAGTGCAAAAAAAAACTAAAAAAATGAAATTTGACCTTAAAATGGAAATTTTCTATTTTCGGATTTTTTAAAATCTGTAGTAAAACAACAACTTTGATGAATTTTTAAAAATACTAAACAACTCCGAAAATGAAATTTCAAAGTGCGTATTGGAAGTCTGAAGTATAACCTACGCAATGGTGAAATTATTTTTGGATTTTGAAAATTTTTAAATGTTTATTTTAATGCCTGAAAATTAAAAAAAAATTAAAATTTCTGAAAAAATAAAATGCAAAAAAATGAAAATGAAATGCAGAAAATGAAATACAAGATACATTCAGTTTGATGCTATCCTATTCCGACAAAACCGAAGATGTGAGGTTTTCATGCATGCAACCTAACCTATTGGACTTGCAAAACAAGCACAATCCGGATAAGCTAAGTGCTGGCTTCTAGGGTTTAAAAGAGGTTTTTAGATTTAAGCATTCACATGAAGCAACCAAAAAACTTGCATAAACTCCATTTACAAGCCTAAAATCTGAAATGGGAAAAATAGACATTTAATCTTGCATGCAGAAAATGACTCCTCCTTTCTTGCCCATAAAATGCAACTTTCTAAAATTTTCTGTATTAAAAAAATATGTCATTGTACATGGTAGAAATCTGGTTTTCTCAAAGAACCAGTCCAATGTGGAAGGAAAATATCCAAAAAAACCCAGTGCCAAGGCCTTGCCTTCATTCCTGCAATCTTCTCTAAAAACGTTTCCAACCCTTATCGTAGGCTTTGTCGCATCAATCTCGACGTCGTCCCATTTGAAAACCACGGTTATATGGTAATCCTCTTTGCATGATGATTTCTTTCCACATCTGGCACTGCATCCGCAGTGGGGTCCGTTTTGTTGTTGTGGCCTCCAAGTCCTTCCTCGAATGTCATGTTAATTGAAACACCCCACACCGTGGAGAAATCTAAGGACACCTCGCTGCTTCGTCAACCACCATTCATTGTCGTTTTAAATAGAGACGAGCCAATGGAAGGGCTCTCCCCATTCATTGTTGTACTTTGATACCAACTCCACCGTTTGTCCTCATAATCCATGCCAACCTCTGTTTTATTGGTCCACCTCGATGTTTGTCTCATTGTCCTGCTCTTAAAATAACATAGTCCTCCTTTGTGATCAAGTCGTGTCCACGGTGGCATTCTACTTTTTATAACCTGCGAACAAAAGCAATAATAAAAATTAGTCAATCTTAAGCCATATATAACATTGGAAAATGAAGCTAAAATATTTTAGCTTATTAAATAATCATTTAAACTTTATTTCATTGATAGGATCGTGTTCTTCCTTTCCATTATATTACATTGTATTATATCTAATATAATATAATATAATGTAAAATGATATGTTTTATTATGCTCATTTTAATTTAGTTTTTTTTTTTATTATTATCATTATTATATTATAATAATTCTTATTATAATAATAATGATTTATTTATTTAGCTTGATTTAAAATGTGATTATCATTATTAAAATTTTATGTATTGGTATAAAAGTTTCATTTTATTTATTGGAACCAACAATTATATTCAATAAAAAATTAAGAGTTCCACATTATTATTATTTTTTGTTTTTTTTTTTATAAGCTACTTGAAACCAACAAAAATGAAGAAATACAACATTTAACCATGAAACAGCAAACAACAAAAATGACGATAAAATATCGTCAACGAAAATTTCAAATACCAAAAATAAAAAGGTGGGTCCCCAATTTTGGGGTATATTGTGGAGCAGCCACAACAAATGACGACTCTATTGGGAAATGCTCCTGAGCATTTTGGTGAGAACCCAACCTAAAACCTTAAAAACTCAAACACAAGCATCAGCAAATATCCAACGAATGAAACTAGACGAGAAATACATGAAGCATTAGAATTATTCAGTGTTAGCTCAATGTGTGTGGTGTGATTCATTCCTTATCGTTTGAAATTGATCAACATTCCATCATCTTTTTCACTTATGATTGGTGCAAATGAGAAGTTATGTATGATTCCTGTAGGATTTAATGTATGGTGAAGATGCTAGAGATATAACAACCTGCTTTGCAAAAAAGCTCAAACTTTCTAGTACCATGACCAAACATATTAAAACTGTCAAACCCTCTTAGGACCAAATATGTGTATACTAAATTAATTTATTAGATCCCAAAGTTGGTTATGTGTCACTATCATCTTGAACCAGCACATGTGTAGGTGGGATCAGAGCTTTGGGGAATAGGATTCCCAACCTAAGTGAGATGGGAATTTAACCCTATCCTTACTACTCTGATCTGAAGTTCATTACCTCATCTTGAACAAAATAATTTAACCTGTTATGAATGAAACTGTTAGGATAGCCTGTTCGTTTGAGCAGTCAGTGGTCTTGCTTTTAGACAAGACATGTTGCCATGCATGAGCATACTCCACTGCCAGTCAGGCGTCTATAGCCCCGGTGGAGATCAACCCCATAATCCAGGATTTGGCTTTACTTTTGATTTCTTGAACCTTGGGGATGACTACCCATCCTTGCAAGGGACATGTAGTACGATCCTTCCAATCCAATATTAATGAAATGAAAGTAGAATGAAAAATATTTGCTTTGGAATTTCAAGTTCTTGAGTGGGCAAAATAGAAGCTTTGGGGAATCGGATTCTCAACCTAAGCGAGATGAGAATTAGACCCTATCCTTACTACTGCATGAAGGTCAAATCGGAGCTTTGGGGAGTTGGATCTTCAACCTAAGTTCGATGGGGATTTAACCCTATCCTTACTACTCTGATTTTAGGCTTTAAGTTCTATGGGAGTGGTAAAAACCACTATTTTAAGAATTATGTTGCATGATAGGACAGACACGAAATACTCCTTTCGCCTCACCTTTTCTTCCAAGTATGGTTTTGACCATTTTGCTCAAGATCCTCTTTAATATGTGAAGAACGTGTTTGGTTCAAGATAGTTCGGGCATCAGTTCCCAACCTTAGGATACTTTTAATATATGTTATATAATAACCCTAAGAGGATTTGACACCTTTTCAATGATTGTATTTGAAATGAAGATGCAATTGAGATGAAATGTATATGCAATGTGGAATGTAACATGAGATTGAATGTATTTCTCTTTTTGAAATGCGATGGAGTATACCACCTACTTTGCCATAATTTGTAAAACTGACAACTTCATGCATCACAAGTTCCAAACGATATTCTTTAATGTTTTTGTGATACTCGTGGAGCTTTCTACAATACAATTTCGATGTTTCATATTCTCTTAGTCTTAGTCAACATTCATAAGGACATAAGTTGACATCTCGCTTTTTTTTTTTTTTTCAAGACAACCAAAATTGTCCAAAGGACCAACACACAAAACTTAAAACAAAAATGAGATCCAATCCAAAACCAAAAGTATATACAAATGTAAAATATAATACAAGATGGTGCAAATTTTGGATTATCATTTTCCCAGATCCCAAACCTGATTAGAATTCTTTAAAAGACATATGACCTGATACACATACCAAGTTTTATAGGAATCCAAAAAAAACAAGATCAAACCAAACAAAGAAACAAACTTCCACTTGCCCCTCTCACCATACCAATTAGATTTAGTTCCATTAGTATTCTCATAGGTGAGATTCAAATTACCAAATTGATTAGACAATGGTTGATTTTCAATTCTTTCTTGTCTATTCTTTAAGGTGTAAATTTCATAATTCCATTCATGATTTAGAACTAGGCCTTCTTTATTCAAAATTAAATTTTGTAAGCAAGAGCCTATTTCTAAAAATTTTAAATCTAATTCATTTTCCATGTTCTTAGGCCAATAAAAATTGTGCAACAATTTACAAGCGTCTAGGATATTTACTAAATGGGGATCATTAGAAGTTTTTATCCTAGGTTCAAGAATTAATTGTTGATGAATTTTATTTAGCAATTTAAGTGCATCAATCTCCTTTTCATTCATTAAAGTAATGTTATCAAAGGTGTGGTTAGCAATTAATCCTTGTTCTTCATTCACCTTCAATGGCATTTCATCATAAATATCATTTGAATTATACAAATCTTCACCTAAATCTTGGATCATTGGACACAAAGGTTTAGATTTTACCTTTTTCACATTTTCATTTACCAAAATTTGGTGAGGATTTGCAATTCCCTCTTTTACCTCATGGTCTTCATATTCTTCATTGATTACTTGTTCATCAAACATACCAAAATTGGGCACCCAATTGAAAACATGCCCCTCCTTTTCAACCCTCAAATATTCTTGGTCAAAGTGTATGTCAAGTAACTCATCTTCATGATCAATCACTTGCGTTGCTTCTAATAGCTCAACCTGTATCGCTCCAAATTTTTCACACCCTTACCTTCAGGCTATAGGATCCATGCCCGGAAGGGGGATGTGAAAAGGATGGCATGGTACCTTGAACTAAGAGGCCTTGCGAAGGTCTCGCCTCTCGGGGAAGGTGTATTATGGTGATTTTTCGACGGATGGTGGGTTCACTAGGAAACTTTTGAATGGCAGTTTCCACGCCTAGGTTGGGAATGTGTTTGATGTGTTTAGTTTTAGCTTTAATCATCCAAGTCCTAGGTTTGGCCAAAATGCGTCTAAGCTATTCTATATGAAATGCAAATTTAAATGAAGACAGAAATAGATTTGGACAAAAAAACAGAAAGAACAAGATGGATTAAAGACCCATACCTGATCCGAATGTCTGATGAAGGTTCTAATTTTTGAAGCAGTTAGGATTACCTCTGATTTAACATAATCATCTACGATCTGACAAGATCATCTGAGATCTGACGAATTCGTTAGACGAATTCGTCAGAGACCTGCAAACAGAGAAATAGGTGCAAAACACAGGAAATACAACAATGCTAACATAGGGAAACAATGTAAAATAACAATAACAATATCAAACTAAAAATTATAAATAGAAACATGAATGCATTATACTGATTTAATGACAATTATAACTTAATTATGCATTTGATCTAGATGGGTGAACTCCAAAATGCAGAATAGCAAGGAATAATGATAAAACTAACTAAATTCAGAATAAAATAGTGGATAAATGTAAGAAAACACACAAAATTTGGGCACTGATTTCCCCCAATGCAGACTGCAGTCGAAATCGTCTAGATGCGATGAAATCGTCTTGAATTATGACAGGATCATCCAAGATTGAACAAGCTCGTCTGCGACGATCTGAACTTGCTTCGGCTGAAAATCGATATGGTCCTTGCAAGAAAACTTCAAATAACAAATTGCAAATGATGCTCTAGGGTATTTTAATGCACGCAAATATCAAATCATAGGGAAATTCAGCCAGGGGGATGCTAAGGGGAGGGCCTAGGATTAAATAGGCTTAGGATAGAGGTTGGGAGGTTGGAGATCATCCCAATTTGGGAGATCTCCAATGGGGGAGGTCTCTAACGATGCAGACACGCTTCTACCCAGATTAGAGACGTCGTTGGAATAGAGTCCAACTATGCACAAATCAATTTGGGACGAGATCGTCTGGACGTCCTACGCCAGACGAAATCGTCCGATCTGAGGCGATATCGTCTTATCGGAGACGATATCGTCAAACGGACAAAACAAACTCTAAAAATGGCGCGAGAAAGGAGGAAACGAGTTAAATGGCGATTTGGGAGCGGTTTTGGGGGTTGAAATTTTAATTTGAATATTTACTAGAGTAATTGTAATTATTAAGGTTTTACTGTGCCAATTTTAGGGTGCAACTTGAATCCTTGAATTGTTCACCATTCAAAGCCATAGAGTGAACCCCGATTGCAGCAATAGGTTGAAAGATTCTTGTCTACTTTCGGAGTATTAGTTCTATTGGGTGATCCCCAAATGTAGCAATGGGTTGAAAGAGTCCCGACTATTTTTGTAGGGGTAAAACCTCATCAATTTGCAAGATGAGCTAGCTCTGGGTACCTCGGGTTGTCTAGCATTATAGTCCAATCAATTCTAAAACATGGATAATACAAATATAAGAGGAACACAATCTCACATATGGTTTGGAAGAATCTTGATTGACATCTGGGGTATGCCTATGGTCTATATAAAAATACTCACATGCACACACAGGGATAATGAATAGTTGGGTCATTCGTGATGAAAACTTTGTCCAAAAAAATACTTGTACAATTAGTATGTGATGTTTGAGAAGTCTACTAGGGTGTTTGAGTCTCATGGAAAACCTCAAAAAATTCTCTAATAGCAATAAAATACCAAATATCACAAACCATATAGAATAAATTCATTCAAATCATCAAACTATAAAGTATCAAATCTATGATACATCATTACATAAAGCATAATCAAGATATAGGATAGATACCGGATGGATATTAAAAATAACATCTTGACGACCACTGACTATATTGTGCATATTTTTCAAAATTGTAAAAACAAAATAGAGTGACATATCATATCTTTCACATCATACCACTTCATATCATTGCATTTCATATATGGGTGATTAATTGCTTAAATTATTGTAACGAGGATTTTCAATTACATTCATGATTTTTACACATTTTATGGTGTCGTCCATTAGATTGTTAAACTTATATTGCATTCATTCCTTATGTTTTAAGTTATTAAAGCATACATGTTCATTTACATTAGATTACCATCATGTAAATAATGCATTACATACATTGCATAACCTTATCGTGACATCGTCACAAATTGAATGCATACAATAAAACAAAATTAAATATGCATTTAAAAGTAAACATCGCATCCATATGCATCCATCATAAATAGCATATCTAAGCATCTAGATCACTGCATATCATCATCGCTAACTAGTGCATAAAATCCATACATCACATTACATAAGCATAGCATAAATATAAACATTTGCATCTATGTGCATAACATAAACATAAAATTAAAAATACATAAGTACACATAATGAGCCAAAATGATCAAAATCTCATATATATATATATATTTTGTGTGTGTGTGTGTGTGTGTGTGTGTGTGTGTGTGTGTGTGTGTGTCCAAGCATGAGTAAATTGGGGTACATCAAAGATGCCTATAGGATACAACTTTGTAGGTCCTCGACCTTACACTCAAAAATAGTACAAAAAAAATCTTTGTAATATGTACTACGGAGGGCCCACACCCCCAGCCTGTGAGTCATCACCATCACCTGTCATCCCTATGGATCCTATGCAAGCTAGCTCCATGAGTGCTAGAGGACCTATGTGTCCTCTCAATCCTATAAGTCCTGTGGCTTGAGCTCGCGGACGACTGCTCCATAGTCCTAGTACTAGATCTACTCTGATGAGTGCCTGAAGCATGAGGATCCTCTGGAACCTGCCCACCTATCAATCTAATATACCCCTCCAACTAGGAGATGTGATTTTCCATCACATCACATAGATCGTTCCCCTCCTCTACAAGGGAAGTGAGCCACCTAATATCTATCATGGGATCATGACCTCTTGGTAGTGTGTATGATGGTGCTATGGGTAATGCCATGACAATACGGGAGGATGAAGAATCTCCCCTCTGAGCCAGGGCTAAATCTCTCTCCGCTATAGTTGTGCCCCATCATGCCTCTTCTAGATCAAGCACACTAATGAGCTCCTGGACCCACCCCTCTACCATTGTATCACATACTATAATAACTATAATCTCCTCCTAGGCTTGTTGTAGCTGCCTCTCATTGTGAGATAGCTTCATCTCTAGCATGGTGATATATGTCTCCCTCTACAGCATCTAGGACTGAAGCCTCCCAACCTGAATCTATAGATCTACAACCTAGGCTAGAAACTTCTCCACCTCACCGTTTGGAGGCACCTCACCCTCATATAGGGCCTCCTCCTCAGCCTCAATATATGGCACATCCTCTATGGTAGCCTCTGCCCCCATCCACCCTATGTAAGCTGACACACATTGTGCCCCCATCCACCCTTAGTACGCCTGTAGATGATGGGTAGCTCTGGGATGTCCTACACTTTCCCAAACTATCATAGGATCCATGAGTAGAACTAGTACTCATAAACCTTGACCTTGTGGTTGAGTAGCCACCAATGTCATTGAGTATGGTGTAGTCACTCGCCAGCCTCCTCCCATGCAGGGCAATCCATATATGGACACCACTCAATGTCATTCGGCTGAAGTGCTACAAATATTCCAATGTAGTGCTCTATGTCCCCAACATGGGACCTAATCTGGAATCCCTCCTACTCACGAGGCCAGTATGTAGTGTAGCACTGATGGACATCATCAATCGAAGTAGTATCTAGGGGTAGCTCCGTAGGTCGCTTGATCCTGATGTACTATCAACCCTAGATCTGGAGGAGTAATCTACAACAAATCCCTACTCAGCTCCTGCTAGTGATCTGGTAGAGCTCTCAGTACAATTGGCATAATAGAGTGCTTGCCTAGGCTAGGAGTAGTGGATGATCGGTAGAGCTCTATGTGACTCTCTTGAAACTAGCTAGAAGGTTCTAGGGGATCCTCATGCTTGAGGAGTATGAAAGCACAATCTGCATGACCAAGTGCATGAATATTGCCTCTCTTACTGAGAAAACGCCCTTACCCTACCAGTAACTAATATGGACACCTCTATGGTCGATCCTACCCTGGGCATCCTAGCCCTAATCGCCAAATATAGAAAATTGTCCCCTTACTCTAGAAGGAGGAGGAGGTGATGGCCTCACCATTAATAGTGAAGAACACAAGCTTATACTGAGAGGGGGGGTGAACAGTATAAGACCTCTTTTTACTTTTTCCTTTATACTTCAAAACAGTAAAGCAATATTGAAAGCATGAGATTTCGGAAGAAAGAAATACTAAGATGCAATGAAAACAGAACTAGCTTGATGCATGAAATAACACGGATATAATCAAATCAGAAGCAGGAGCATAGCCTTTTTTATTAATGTGATTCCAACTCGGTTACAATACATCTCCTCCCCTTTTAAGGGCTAGGAGAGTTAGCATGTTTCCATTACCAAAAGTGCATAGTGATCTTCTTTTCCGCATGCCCACATTTGAAACGGGCAGGCCAAAGTGTCGCTGCTTATGCTGATGAATCCTTGCTTGCTGCTTCTCCTACGATCAAAGAAACACAGAGACGTTAGTAGCACTTGCAACACAAGGACAAAATGTTTGACTCTCGAAATAAATGAGAAATGCGTGCAAAAAGACTGATTAAATTGGTAAACAACATAACTCTAAGCAACCTGCAACTTTTACAGAAAACAGAAAACTTTACCAGAGGGCCGCTGCCATTAAAACAGTCGGCCAATTTGCACTTGACTTTAATTCATCCATCGACAAGACGAATTCAAATGTTCTTCCTCTGACTGTTTAACACGAATTTGACTATGTTACGATGTCGAATCGATGTTGTTACCTGCAAGTTAGTGGGGCAACAAAAACGACAAAAGCATGATAATACTTGATAAACGTCTAGAGTCACGTAAAGCATAATGCAAGATACATTCGAACATACAGCGTAGTGCAAGATATATTCTAACATAAAGCGGGAACTTATTTAAATAGCATACAGCGTGATGTAAAAAACTGCGTGATAACAGAATAATCTAAAATGAAACTAAGAGCATGCGGGGCGCCCGAGCGGGCCACCCACCGTGGGAATTTTATTTCGGTGCCAATCCACTAGGGAAGGGCCCAAAATCTCAGAGAATGGATTGTCGGCGAATTGATGGTTTACTGTGATCCAATGTCGGGTATTAAGGTCCGGGTTCACCTTCTAGCAGCCACCAATAACCTCTCCTGCGAAAGAGATTACGGGTGTAGAAGAATGAGTCTAAAAGGAGTGCAATCGGGTGTTTAATTTGGCAGCACTTCGTTGCTTGGAAATGTCTACCAAATTTGTTCTCCTTTTTGGGTGGAAAAATCCACCATTTTATAGACCCATGGGGTCTCTTTGGATAGGCGTGCATAAGCGCCATGTGTTGGTCATAGGTGCCATGTGGCGGTCATGTCTCCCCACGAGAGAGGAAAGTCCTCCATGACTCGGGCTTTCATGAATGCCACTGTGACAGTCCGCTAACTGCCAATCTTCCCACCTATGCGCGCATGCACAGCAGGCGGCAATAACTGACTGTCCTCGGCTGCCACTTGTTTAACGTCTGCTTTAAATTGTTTTAATGGCACTTTTAAATGTTTTAATGTTTGCCTTTGATTGGTTGAATTCTGCCTCTGATTGATCAATTTCTGCCCAGGCGCAAATGCGAAGTTTGTCGCGATATCGCGACACTTCGGCCAAGGCTTTCCTTTGGGCGCCAAAGTGTCGCGATATCGCGACACTTCGGCCAAGGCTTTGCTTTGGGCACCGAAGTGTCACGATATCGCGATGTCGCGATATCACGACACTTCGGCCAAGGCTTTGCTTTGGGCTCCGAAGTGTCGCGATATCGCGACGTCGCGATATCGCGACACTTCGACCAAGGCTTTTCTTTGGGCTTCGAAGTGTCACGATATCGTGACACTTCGGCCAAGGCTTTGCCTTGGGCGTCAAAGTGTCGTGATATCGCGACACTTCGGCCAAGGCCTTCTTTTGATAAAGGCTTGCTTTTGATTAAGGCTTTCTTTTGATAAAGGCTTGTTAAAACGACCAGCTTTGCTTTGTTTACTTTTCGACCTTCTAAACTACTGTGTAAGTGGCTAGGACCACTGTTTGACCTCTGAGGGCTGCCCTAAAAGCTGTGTGTGTCAATGTGATCAGTGTTTGTAGTCACATAATCGGATTGGTGCTATTTTGGTGTCTACAGATGCCCCTTTTTGGGAAGCGTTGCGGGTGACGCAGTGCTGAGCAAAAATAGATAACCAAAGCACTAATGATTAGGGTTTCTTGGTAACCTAACCAACTTTTGATGCCCCAAGTATGGAAAGGGCATGCATTCTTGAATCCTTGCTTCTGACGAGCTAAGGAATTTGATTTCAAGTGTTAACATGTTTTGGTGAGGTGTGACTTGAGCTTGGACATTGATCAGTCATGATTAGGCAAAGGGCGCAACCTTTTGTCCACAGGGGAACCTTGTGTTCATGCTTCGGGAATGCCAAGTGTTTGATCAATTTGATGATTGCTTGTTTACTGCCCCAAGCAGGAGCGTGATTGTCTTTGTCAATGATTCTTTGAATGCATGTCATTGCTTTGATTGGGTGTGTGCTTGTTGATTGGTGACTAAGTGTGACTACCCCCTCAAGCGACGAATCGATGAGGGAATGACCTTCATGAGAAAAGTGACGAGTCGCTTGACCCAAGATGACTTGTGCAAGGGTGCCTTTAGATGGTTTACCATTAAGCATGTGCAATTTCCCAACATTTGGACCTATTTTTGGTGGGTGTTAACCCTTTTGGTGATGCCATAATGGGGTGAAATCGTCAAAAACCCGTCTTCCCGTGGAGCGGTCCGGCTATGGTAGCCTTCTTGGGGAAGTAGGAGAGTGACAATTTGAGCCCCGACATCGATTTTCTATGCCAAGAGGTTAAGTGCAAGAGCACTTGTGTCCGGCAATGCTTATTGCTATGTTTTTGTGTTGCATTTTTGTGATGTTTTTGTTGTTTTGATTTTCTTGCTTTGTGTATATGTCATGATTTTATGTTATGCACAATGATTGATGTTGATGGATGCATGCATATGGTATGATAAATGCGATTGTTGTATGTTGATTTATTTTGATGGATGCATATGTTGTGATGAATGCAAATGTTTTTGATTTATATGTGATATGCAGAAATGAAATGGATGAATGGAATTTGTGATGTTTGGCTATGGCACCATAGACTGTTTAGAACTCTGTTATTTTGTCTTTAGGCGATTGTTGTGATGCATGACTTTGTATGTATACATGTGGTTTTTCTTTTTTTTTGTATTTTCTGATGGTATTGTAAGGATGAAAAGTAGTGCAGTTGGTTTAGAAATGTAGCTAAGGTTTTTTGAGACTCAGACGGTTTTAACTTACTAGCCATGACTGTACTTTATCTTACAAGACTTTTGAACAAGGTATGAATCGGACTTGTTTTTGACCAAGCTATTTCACATCCCTGTGTGTGCAATTGAGTTCATTTATGTGGTATTCATCAGGATACCGCCAAGTGCAGAATGGGCTTTCAACCGAACCTCGTATCGAGGATCACCTAATTAGCTCCACTAACTCCTTTATTGTATTTAGTTAGATTAATCTGCGATGTTATCCAGGATACCATAAGCTAGCTCATCCTTATGCAAACATTGGTCTGCACACACGCAAAGCGAATGTGACAGACATATCGTCATGCGGGTAGGATACCACCATTGCCAGATAGGTCGTCAACCAAACTCGTAATGAGGATCACCTAGATGGTTTTCGAATGCTGAGAATTCCGGGGATTCAAGTTCAGGATATTTGTTGGCTGAATGATTTAGGAAGTTGCTCATCTATATAGTGATGAAAATCACCTGTTTATTTTCTATTAATTCTTTTTGAGCAAGGATTTTGAATAGTGGTGATAACCACTGTTATTTGATTTTGTATTTTGAGTATTGTGAGTTTGGGTTGGTGAGTGGCCTTGATCCTTGTGGACTTGGGGACGACTACGCATCCTTTGCAGGGACGTGTAGTACGAATCCTTACGACATTGGGAACCAAGGGGGTGATGGAGATTATGGAGTAAGGGCATTGATCTTTTAGGCCTTGGGGATGACTACCCATCCCGGTTAGGGGGCGGATAGTACGAATCCTTACAACTTGGAGACCAAAGGTGAATGGAAAGTGTTAGGATGATGATTTGTTGGAATTTTGTTTGTGAATGGTGTTGATCCCTTTTGGGTCTTGGGGATGACTACCCATCCTTTGCGGGGGACGTGTAGTACAAATCCTTACAACTTTGGGAACCAACTATGATTGGGATTTGGTAGTGGTGAAAACCATTGTTTATGGAGGTGAATGGATAGGAAAGAGCTCGTCCTTTTGTCAATTCTCGACATTCTGGAACCATTCACACGGGGGGATGAGCAAGATAACCGTTTCACTTATGGTGACCTGGATTACTGCGTAGGTTTCATCTTTCGTTCACACAACTTGGGAATTTTTATGTGTTTTAATTTGTGTTGGGATGTTACGTAACAAGGCGTATTTCAAGTGTAACTCTACCTTCGTAAAATCTGTCTGACTCGGTACATTACGTAGCTAAAGAGCAAAATGATGACTGAATCATGAAAACTCTTGATACATTAAAAGACCACTGACTCTAGTGTGGTAAAAAGCAATGCATGGTGTTTTTGTTGTTTTTGTAAAATGGAACAAGTGTGGAACAAGATGGACTAGCGGAGCAATTACGACCTATGGTGCCTTTGACCTGTACGACCACACATATGCAATGTATGGATGCAATGCTTTAATGTAGCTATGTATTTTTGTATTTTTGATGGATTGATTTTTGTGAATATGAAGATGAGGTGCGAGAAGAGCTCTCTATTGATGAATTTGAGTATGCCTAGAAATGAGATGCAAAAAATTTTTTTGTTGTTTTTGATGATTTTTGAATTTTAACTTTTCTTATTTTTGACCAAGCGATTGTGGAAATCCTTGGAGCATTTTGGGATTGACCAAGCGATTTTAGGGATCCTTGGGGCATTTTGGGATTGACCAAGCGATTATAGAATCCTTGGAGCATTTTTGGGATTGCCCAAGCGATTATAGAATCCTTGGAGCATTTTTGGGATTTGACCAAGCGATTGCGATAATCCTTGGAGCATTTTTGGGATTTGACCAAGCGATTGCGATAATCCTTGGAGCATTTTTGGGATTTGACCAAGCGATTGTGATAATCCTTGGAGCATTTTTGGGATTTGACCAAGCGATTGCGATAATCCTTGGAGCATTTTTGGGATTGACCAAGCGATTTTAGAGATCCTTGGAGCATTTTTGGGATTGACCAAGTGATTGTGATAATCCTTGGAGCATTTTTGGGATTTGACCAAGCGATTATGATAATCCTTGGAGCATTTTTGGGATTTGACCAAGCGATTGCGATAATCCTTGGAGCATTTTTGGGATTGACCAAGCGATTTTAGAGATCCTTGGAGCATTTTTGGGATTGACCAAGTGATTGCGATAATCCTTGGAGCATTTTTGGGATTGACCAAGCGATTTCAGGAATCCTTGGAGCATTTTTGGGATATTGCTCTCTTAGATATAGAATGGTCACAAATGACTGATATTCAAGGGTTCTGTTTCCTTGATTCCATCAAGAGAGGCTAGTCGGTACGTCCCGGGTCCTATTTTGCTATCAATGACATATGGACCTAACCAATTTGCCATGAACTTGTCCCTTAGGTGGGACGACAAATTAGAGTTCTGTTGGTTTTCCTTCAAAACCAAATCACCAACCCGAAAGTCCCTTAGGTGAACTTTCATGTTGTAAGCTTTCTTAAGCCGCTCTTGATAGATACGTAAGTGCTCGAGAGCATTAACGCGTCATTCGTCAAGCAACGTAAGTTGGTCTAACCGGGCCTGCCACGCAGCGTCATCATCGATGAACTCCTGCATTGATATGCGCAAGGAAGGAATTTCCAACTCGAGAGGCATTACTGCCTCGGAGCCATACACGAGCAAAAACGGAGTGGCCCCAGTTGGCGTCCGAATGCTAGTGCGATAAGCCCAAAGGGCAAGTGGAATTTGGATGTGCCAATCCTTGTGATTGTCTATGACCGTCTTTTTAAGGATGGCAACTAGCGTTTTGTTTGACGCCTCTGCTTGCCCATTTGCTTGCGGATAATAGGGTGTCAAAAAACTGTGCTAAATTTTGTACTTTGTGGTCAAAGCATGCACGTCTTTGTTCTTGAATGATGGCCCATTATCCGAGATTATTTTGGATGGAATACCAAAATGACATATGATGTTATGCAAAATGAACTCCACAATGCGGGGTCCTGTCGTAGAGGTTAGTGGAATTGCTTCCACCCACTTGGTAAAATACTCTGTGGTCGTTATGATAAACGTGTGACGGCTTGACGACGTAGGGGAGATCTTTCCAATTAGATCGAAGCCCCACTACGAAAATGGCCAAGCAGACTGGACTATCTGCAAGGCCTGGGAAGGTACGTGCATCAAATTGGCATGATGTTGACACTTCACGCACTTCTTGACATATGCGCAACAATCTCGCTCTAAAGATGGCCAATAATAGCCCATGCAAAGAATGCGCTTTGCAATGGCCATACCACTGAAGTGGCCACCACATGTACCATCGTGCGCTTGGGCGACTGCCCAAGTGGACTCTTGTTGGTCCAAGCAACGAAGGAGGATCCCTTCATAGCTACGACGATACAAAATGTCTCCTATCAAGACATACTTAGCCGCTTTTTGCTTGAATGTTCGTTTTGTGGCATGCGTCAATCCAAGCGGGAGATTACCTAACTTGAGGTAGTCTCTAATGGGTAAATACCAGTCCTATTGATCGAAAACCTTGACAGTATGAACAACCAATCCCTTTTGAAGTTCCTCCCTAACAAATGCTGAGCGGGATAGAACCTGTAAGAATAGCGTTGTGTTGCTATTAATGGGAGTAGGGGAGAACAAGGACCCCCAGTTGGCATGTTTCAGATGATCGCGGATTCGAGAGAACTTATCCGAGGATGGTTCAATCTGGATCATATGGATTCCTGACGTCAAGTCAGAGCTTGCACGCTCCATCATGGATTGCGATAAGGTTTTGACTTGAATGGTTGTCATATCACCAGAAAGGTCTTGCGGGATTAGTGACCCCAAGGAGGCCATTGTGTCTGCAAAATGATTCGATGACCGAGGGAGTGCCTCGATGTCGTACCATTCAAGTTTTGCCAAGAATTTGTCCACAAGGGCTTTATAAGCCTATAGAACTAGGCATTTGCATTGGTATACCCCTTTGACTTGATTGACGATTAACAGCGAATCACCAAAGATGTTTAGTCATTTGATGTTCATGGCGATTGTTGTCTGAAGACCTATGAGCAAGGCTTCATACTCGCATTATTGTTGGTGCATGGGAAGTTTAATTTAAATGACAGGGGCATTGGAGCGCCCTGCGGTGTGAAGAATACTATTCCCGCGCCACCACCTTGCTCACATTTAGAACCATCAAAAAATAAGGTTATGTCGGCCTGTGACTCAGGCTCATCGTAATCTGGCGATTTTGAGACATGGAAGACCCCATCATCGGGTAGTTCTATGACCAGAGGCTGATCGTCTTCAAGAGGAGCCTCTGCTAGTTGATCGGCTATGACTTGTCCTTTGATAGATTTTTGTCCAATAAATTCTATGTCAAATTCCGTCAACAACATGATCCATTTCGCCATGCGACTACTATGATAAGTACGACTCATCATGTATCGCAATGGATTCTCCTTAGACACAACATACGTAGTGTTGCTCAGCATGTAGTGGCGTAGCCTCTTGGTAGCAAACACCACTGCCAAGCAGAGTTTTTCAACGTATGCATAGTTAAGTTCGTAACTGACCAGGGTGCGGCTAAGATAGTAAGTAGCCTATTCTTTGTGAAGTTCATTCTTTTGGGCCAGCATGGCACCCAGTGCCACCTCAGTAGCTGAGATGTATAAGTAGAACGACACTCTTGGTCTAGGTGGTGCCAATACTGGCGGCGAAGCCAAGTATCGTTTGATTTCATCAAAGGCTGACTGGCACTCGTCATCCCAGTGAAATGTAACCCCTTTGTGCAATAATTTGTTCATGGGTCGACACTTGTCAGATAACTACGCTATGAAGCGCTTAATCGACGCGACTTTTCCTTGCAGACTTCTGAGCTGCTTAATAGTAGTTGGTGGAGCCATTTCAAGGATTGCCTTGACTTTCTTTGGGTCCACCTCGATGCCTCATTTTGAGACTATAAAACCCAAGATTTTTCCAGATGTGACGCCGAATACGCACTTCTTGGGATTCAGTCTGACCTTATGCTCTATGAGGCGATCGAGGATCTTGCTTAAGTCACCGAGATGATCTGGGCACAAAAGAGACTTGGCTAACAAATCATCCATGTAATCTTCCAAAGTTTTATGCATGTAATCATGGAAGATGTACGTCATGGCACGTTGGTAGGTGGCGCCAGCATTTTTAAGGCCAAAAGGCATGACCTTATAACAAAATGTCCCCCAAGGCATTGTGAACGCCGTTTTGAGTTGATCCTCAGGATTGATGCGAATCTGATTGTATCCTGAGAAACCATCCATGAGGGATAGCATTTCGTGACCTACTGTAGCGTCTACCAATGTGTCGATGCTTGGCAAGGGGAAATCATCCTTAGGACTCACTTTGTTTAGATCTCAAAAATCAGTGCATATGCAAATCCTCCCATCGGGCTTTTTGATAGGCACCATGTTGGACAGCCATGGCGGATAATCCACGCAGATGACAAACTGTGCATCCAACAACTTTTGCAATTCATCTTTGACCATCAAGGCCACTATTGGGTGCATATTTCATAGTTTTTGCTTAAATGGCTTGATTTTCGGGTCAAGCATTAGATTATGCGTGACTAGCTACGGATCTAGTCCCGGCATGTCTTTGTATGACCATGCAAAAACCTCCTTCTTCGCTTTGAGAAGGGCAATGTAGTCGGCTTGCTCTTCGGGGGATAAGCTTACCCCCAGCTTGATAATCTATGGATTCATTGGGTCTAAGCCGATGTCTACGTCAGTCGTTTCCTCGACTGACATGTGGGATCCGTCCTCCAACTGATGTGGAGTTGGGATCAAATGGATATCATTAGCCGAGTTTAGATCTACGTTTGGAACCTCGGGTCCCTCTTCAGCCTTGAAAAATATCCTGAGTTGTCCTTGGGGTAAAATGAGGCATTTCACCGAAAGGCCAATACTCTGATGGGGAGAGCGGTGAATTGACGCGATCCTAGTCGATGGCATCTATGTCTAGATGCAATGACCTTTCTGGATCGACCAGATTGTGGATGGGTGTGGTCAAATCAATGGAGATCATGTGGATGAAGTGAATTTGATCTCCATTACCACGGGTGTGATAACTCAAACATTCTAGATGCTCCCTATGCTCTGGATCTGGCTCTGTAGGGACGGGCATGAACGGATCGGCCCTATGTGTTGATAGGAAGACAGGGTCTTCCCTCGACACTGATGTCATTATAGGGTCACGGGGTGGACGGTGCTCGTCGTGAACTTGGAGCCATTGATCCAACACTTGGTCCCACCCTGCTGGGTCTATGTACCATTCATGCCCTAACCTTATGCCTAGTTGTGCCATCAGTTGTTCATGGGTTATAGGGTGATTGTGCCATCATGCATGATTAAGGTAGTTCATCTCAATTTCATCTATGTAATCATTGTCGATGATCCAAAGGCCCTCATTGGCCCCGATAGCTGTCTGCTCCATACTATGCTCATCTTGTTCGAGCAAATTAATCTGATCCCATTGTGGTTGTTCCACACTCAGTGGGGGGACCT
The DNA here is from genome assembly GCA_028583015.1 of Wollemia nobilis. Lineage (NCBI taxonomy): Eukaryota > Viridiplantae > Streptophyta > Pinopsida > Araucariales > Araucariaceae > Wollemia > Wollemia nobilis. The sequence continues at coordinate 854,193 of JAQPPZ010007329.1, forward strand.
GATTCGCTTGACCTTGCACTGGTTCAATTGGAACCTCTAAAGGGAACAATTTTGAAAAGATATCTGGACACTGTTTATGTTCTCCTTGGAAGTTAGTATCCGAACTCTCACCTCTCTCTATCAACAAAGAAGGGTTATTGTTGTTACCAAGGGTGGTTGTTGACCATGGGAGGTAATCTCCCAATGTGTACGTTGTGTTCGGGTTGGCATAAGGATCTGATGCCAATCCACCCTTGTCGCCTATTCCTAGGCCTTGCATGTTTTCTACCAAGATGTCTAAGGGCAGGGGGTGGTTGAACCCTACTCCCGACTTATCATAAGGCATTTGATATCTTGGCTGGCAAAGGACACGCACCCCTTGCTCATACCTACCTAACCCGTATCCGTGCCAATTGCATTGGCCGAGATATCTCAGAGCGAATTCTGGGTTTGACAGATAATTGATGTTTTTGACAAAAGGCTCTTCGTCCTCGTCCTTTTGCTTGCATGGTTCAACACCATGATCAAGGCCCCCATACACAAAATTTGTCTGGTTTGGTGGGTAACCTAAAGGAACAACTGTCCCTATGGGAAGGCGAGGTCTCCCCATGTCCTGCACTGATTCTAACGCGGGCGTCGCTACAACATTCTGCACTAGATATTCTCCTAGGCCCGTACTGGCCATTTCAACAGTAATTGTTGACGATTGAGAGGGAGGAAATGGAAGGCCTTCCTGAGTCCATTCCATGTTGGGTGGATTATGAACCTCAGCTTCCATTGTGCTAGGTGTTTCTTCCATTGAGACAGTTGATATCGTTGGCAACACCTCTTCTAGGGGTTGAGCCTCTTCCAAGATCTTTTTTCCTTTGTCCTTCTATTTAGCCATGACAGGTGGTGTTGGTAATGAAGGAGCAGATGATGTAGATGCACCTGGCTGGGGTTTCGATGGATTAGTCATCCGTGGTGCCTGTGGCATCGAACCCTATCTAGATGGATTTAACTGGAAATCCAAGTGCGTCGATGGGAGGGTCGATTGCGGCATCAAATGCACTGCATTGCAATATTTGAAGGGTTCTAAGTCCATCGGGACTACATGTATTTCTCCTTCAAATGCATACTTTAGACACTGGTGAGCTATCGAAGGGACACACTTCATGTCCCTGATCCATGGTCACCCTAGCAGTATGTTGTATGCCATCTCGCCTTCCAAAATGTGGCACAATGTGGGTATCGTCTTTTGTCCTACCTGGACGGGTAGAACAATTGTGTTGACTGTTGAGCATATTGCATCGTTGAATGCTCGTAGTGTGTATGTTGAAGCCATGATATGAGAGGTTGGCAGCTTCAGATGTTTTAATGCTGCAGTGGTAATGATGTTACTGGATGAGCCAGTATCTACCAACACTCTCTTGTACGGGATCCCGTTGACCCGTGCGATAACGTGCAGGGGTGGATCTGCCATGTCATTCGGTACTATTTTAACCTCATCCTCTCTGAAGGTAATGACTAGCTCCGTACATCGTTTTACATGTCCTACAAAGTTATTGAAGGAATTTGCTTCGTGAGGCTGTAACTCGATGGCTTTAAGAATTTCCATGAGAGCTTCTCGATGGGGCATTGACTGCTGTATAAGCTCATAAATGGAAAGCCTAGCCGATGTGGTCTGCAAACTCTACGTGAGTTTGGTCCGTATCGTGACCTCGGGTCTAGGCGGAGGCAATTGCACGGTAGGTTGTTGAGGTTGCGACGTTGAAGGAACTTCTCTTGTAGCTGCCTCCAGGGCAGCTCCTGGGTATTTCCTGTTCCTAGTTACTATGCTGATCATTCCCACATATCCTTGCATGGGGAGATTTTGTCGCACCTCATTAACCTGAAGAGGTTTTGCCTGTGCCTCATGGGCGGGCAAAGGGTCCTTGAATATCCCCATCTGTTGATTATTTGGCGCTATGGGGTTGTCCACTGCCAATGTTTGATTATCAATCAAATCTTGTATCAGTCCCTTGAATTTCCAACATGCATTTAGGTCATGTCCCCTTCGCCTATGGAACCTACAATATAAATCCTCCCTGTATCCCTTAGGCTTGGGAGCGTTAGGATCTATGTTTTGGATTTCTGGGAGGGTTATTAGATTTGTCGCTGACAAGCGGTCAAATAGGGAGTTCCTGGACTCCGTATAAGGGGTGAATTGTCGCCTAGGGCGACGCTGCTGATTTTGCTCCTGTCTTTTATTTTCTCTTTCATAATTAGGAGGCACTACCTGATAATTAGCCTTTTGAGGCTGTGTTTCTTGCACAGGCTTGGGAACATTTATCGCAACTTGATTAACTACAGTGGGTTTTGGTTGCGTAGTCCCGGTCTTAGTGTTTTTGTTCCACTCTTTCTTTTTAGGCTTGGCGATTGTGCCCTCGCCTATTTTGATCTCTTCTATAACTTTGGCTTGCGCCAAAGCTTCTTCTAGGATGGCGTATTGCTACAGCTGCAATAGCCCAGAGATTGATTTCAAGCAACTTTTTGCAAACATCTGTGTGAGATCAGACATAGGGGGAAGGTAGGGTAGCTTAGAAAGCAAAGCCCTCCATCGATTCCCGTATGCTGCCATTGTCTCTTCCTCATATTGCCTGAGGCTGGCTAGATCACTCAGTGATGCCTTCTTCTTGGTGTTGAAGGCAAAGCATTCAAGAAATGCATCTACTAATTGATCTAGGTTGTTTATGTTGTGCTTCGGTAACTGTGTGAACCAATCCGAGGTAGGGCCCACGAATGTGGTTATGAATGTCCTAAGCAACAACGCATCATTATCCTGAATGCCGAAGCATTGGCTCAGGAATCTTGTGACATGTTCTTGAGCATCCTCTTCACCTTTAAAGACTGCCAATTGAGGCAACTTGAAATGTTCGGGGTAAAGAGGTGTGGGCACTGAGGGATGCACTGGATGACTGCGAAGTTGACGTAATGTGGGTTTTTGATGCCCAGAAGCTTTTGTCTCCACAGACTCCAAACGCTCTAATAGCGCTTTGTATGCATCGAAAGATTTAATCTCTTCCTCTGTAACTCGTTCCCATTGTGCGTTATAGGCAACTAGGGGCCTATGGAGGGGTGGCTGGATAACACCTCCTCTGCCTTGATAGGGCATTTCAGCCTGTTCTTCTTCTTCATACTCCTCATAATCTTCTCGAGGAGTTATTGGGCAAGCTCGATGAACAGGAGGGGGCACCCGCAGAGGGTGCCCATCGTCATTCCTAGGAGTGGCCTCCCGCTCATGTCTCGGGTGTCTTAAAGGCACCTCTTGGCGAGGTCTTGGGGACCTATCATGCACTATGAGGTTGTGCCTCTCGTACCTTTTTGCCCTCTACGTTTGGGGGTCTTAACCTCTTCAAGCATAGTGGTGCGGAGCAGCTCATTTGTTTGGCATCGAATGCACTCTTTATTAAGGTGATATAATTGTTCTAGCTGCTGCTGATCCTGCTCAAGCTGCTTGATCTGCGCTTGGCGGGCGGCATGTCTAGCAAATGATAGGTCAATTTGCTCTGTTGTTTTAATTCTAGGAGGCTTAGTCACCTTTTCGATGTATCTATCTTGGTTTTGAGGATCCGGGACCTCTATGTGGCGCTTCCCTCTATCGAGATTAGTGGCATTTACTTGAGGCTCCGGCCTTAATGGGTGATCATAATATCTAGCAGGTGCGGAAGCGCAAGGCTCCCACGCTGTATGTTGCTCTCGAGGAATGCGATGATCTTCCTCGTTCTCCCTTTCATGGGTGTGAAAGGGGCGGGCAGAGTTAGCTCACCCTGTGTGGAGAGCCCTGCGCTCTGGGTTTTGTCTTTCAGTTCTAATGGGAGGCAAAGGAGAGATGTCGTATTCACGTTGTCTCTCTTCATGGACACTGTGCCTCTCTAGCGCTTCATCGTGCTGTGGCCACTCATATCTAGCCTCAAAAGGCGGTCTTCTATTTGCGTTGAGTGTCACACGTAAAGGTTCTTCCCGAAAGGGGCTATTCTGAATGGGCGTATCCCCCAGAGGGGTGTCCCTATAATTCCACCTAGACATGGAATGATGTGGATTCTCTTGTGGCCCAGACCGCCAAGGCGGTATGACCAAGTCTTCAGGACTAAAGTGAAGGCGACTTGTGCCTGCTTCTTGTGTACCTTCCGGAGCTTCTGCCCTTGATTGGGCTTGGCTACGGGTGTACACCATTGTGGTGCTTTTCTAGCAAATAATAAGTCAATTTGCTCTATTGTTTTGATTCTAGGAGGCCTAGTCGCCTTTTTGATGTATCTATCTTGGTTCTGAGGATCCAGGACTTCTATGTGGCACTTCCCTCTGTCGAGATTAGTGGCATTTATTTGAGGCTCCGGCCTTAATGGGTGATCATGATATCTAGCAGGTGCGAAAGTGCAAGGCTCCCGCGTTGTATGTTGCTCTCAAGTAATGTGATGATCTTCCTCATTCTCCCTTTCATGGGTGTGAAAGGGGTGGGCAGAGTTAGCTCGCCCTGTGTGGAGAGCCCTGCGCTCTGGGTTTTGTCTTTCGGTTCTAATGGGAGGCAAAGGAGAGATGTCGTATTCACGTTGTCTCTCTTCATGGACACTATGCCTCTCTAGCGCTTCATCATGCTGTGGCCACTCATATCTAACCTCAAAAGGTGGTCTTTTATTTGCGTTGAGTGTCACACATAAAGGTTCTTCCTGAAAGGGGCTATTCTGAATGGGCGTATCCCCTAGAGGGGTGTCCCTATAATTCCACCTAGACATGGAATGATGTGGATTCTCTTGTGGCCCAGACCGCCAAGGCGGTATGACCAAGTCTTTAGGACTAAAGTGAAGGCAACTTGTGCCTGCTTCTTGTGTACCTTCCAGAGCTTCTACCCTTGATTGGGCTTGGTTACGGGTGTACACCATTGTGGTGCTTTTCTAGCAAATGATAAGTCAATTTGCTCTATTGTTTTGATTCTAAGAGGCCTAGTCGCCTTTCTGATGTATCTATATTGGTTCTGAGGATCTAGGACTTCTATGTGGCGCTTCCCTCTATCGAGATTAGCGGTATTTATTTGAGGCTCCGGCCTTAATGGGTGATCATGATATCTAGCAGGTGCAAAAGTGCAAGGCTCCCCCGTAATATGTTGCTCTCGAGGAATGCAATGATCTTCCTCGTTCTCCCTTTCATGGGTGTGAAATGGGCGGGCAGAGTTATCTCGCCCTATGTGGAGAGCCCTGCGCTCTAGATTTTGTCTTTCAGTTCTAATGGGAGGCAAAGGAGAGATGCCATATTCACGTTGTCTCTCTTCATGGACACTGTGCCTCTCTAGCGCTTCATTGCGCTGTGGCCACTCATATCTAACCTCAAAAGGTGGTCTTCTATTTGCGTTGAGTGTCACACGTAAAGGTTCTTCCCGAAAGGGGCTATTCTGAATGGGTGCATCCCCCAGAGGGGTGTCCCTATAATTCCACCTAGACATTGAATGATGTGGATTCTCTTGTGGCCCAGACCGCCAAGGCGGTATGACCAAGTCTAAAGGACTAAAGCGAAGGTGACTTGTGCCTGCTTCTTGTGTACCTTCCGGAGCTTCTACCCTTGATTGGGCTTGGCTACGGGTGTACACCATTGTGGTGCTTTTCTACTAGCTAAGTAGACTTTTTTATCTTTTTGTTTATGATTTTTTTTTTTTTTTACACTAAGCAGAAATGAACACACACATACACAAACTGTGATTATCTCTTTTAAAGATTAATGGTGTGTCCTAGACTGGTTTTAGTGTGTTTTTATGATTTTGTTTTTGTTTTTGGATGTTTTTGAAGAACGCTTAAATGTATAATGAAGGCTCATATAACTCCCAAAATGGTCGCCCCTTCAATATACCAACCAGGCCGATATACCAACCTCTCTATATACCCGCCCTTACAAGAGGGAGACTATAGGTACGTGAGAGCAGATGGTACGTGGTATGTAGGCGGTACGGAAGGGGGATTGTCCTGTTAATGGCACCTACCATAGAAGACTTATCCTCGCGTGCTAGGAATCACCCCAGCAACACTCGGTCAGCTTTCATCAGGATTTATGCCTAACAAAAGTGACAATCGGGGTAATGAATGCAAAATCAAGCCAAGGTGGTGATGAAATCCATCGATGGTCTTGATCAAGGGCTGGGGTTTTACGACCAGCTCCTTGGTTTAATTTTACCACATGAAGTGTGTGGGGTTCATTTTATTTAATGAAAATGAAACAAGCATAAACAACTTTCCCTAAGCAAGTAAAATTTGACAAAAAAATAGAAACAGAAAATAATAATAAAAAAAAAATGACATACAGTTTTGGAACCTTACCTCTTTTCTGCTCAAATCAGCTATCTTTTCTACCCAAATCGGTTGTTTCTGATTTGGCCCAGTACCTTTAAGCACAAAAACATAAATTTCAATCAATTTTTGAATCTAAAAAAAATAGGGGACAGGGTCCCACCGTGATCGCCACTGAAAGCATGAGATTTCGGAAGAAAGAAATACTAAGATGCAATGAAAACAGAACTAGCTTGATGCATGAAATAACACGGATATAATCAAATCAGAAGCAGGAGCACAGCCCTTTTTATTAATGTGATTCCAACTCGGTTACAATACGTCTCCTCCCTTTTTAAGGGCTAGGAGAGTTAGCATGTTTCCATTACAAAAAGTGCATAGTGATCTTCTTCCGCATGCCCACATTTGAAACGGGCGGGCCAAAGTGTTGCCGCCGCATATACTGATGAATCCTTTGCTTGCTGCTTCTCCTATGATCAAAGAAACATAGAGATGTTAGTAGCACCTGCAACACAAGGACAGAACGTTTGACTCTCGAAATCAATGAGAAATGTGTGCAAAAAGATTGATTAAATTGGTAAACAACATAACTCTAAGCAACCTACAACTTTTACAGAAAACAAAAAACTTTACCAGAGGGCCGCTGCCATTAAAACAGTCGACCGATTTGCACTTGACTTTAATTCGTCCATTGGCAAGACGAATTCAACTGTTCTTCCTCCAACTGTTTAACATGAATTTGACTGTGTTACGATGCCGAATCGATGTTGTTACCTGCAGGTTAGTGGGGCAACAAAAATGACAAAAGCATGATAATACTTGATAAACGTCTAGAGTCGCGTAAAGCGTAATGCAAGATACATTCAAACATACAGTGTAGTGCAAGATAAATTCTAACGTAAAGCGAGAACTTATTTAAATAGCATACAACGTGATGTAAAAAACTGCGTGATAACAGAATAATCTAAAATGAAACTAAGAGCGTGCGGGGTGCCCGAGTGGGCCGCCCACCGTGGGAATTTTATTTCGGTGCCAATCCACTAGGGAAGGGCCCAAAATCTCAGAGAATGGATTGTCGATGAATTGATGGTTTACTGTGATCCAATGTCGGGTATTAAGGTCCGGGTTCACATTCTAGCAACCACCAATAACCTCTCCTACGAAAGAGATTACGGGTGTAGAAGAATGAATCTAACAGGAGTGTAATCGGGTGTTTAATTTGGCAGCACTTCGTCACTTGGAAATGTCTACCAGCTTTTGTTCTCCTTTTTGGGTGGAAAAATCCACCATTTTATAGACCCAGGGGGTCTCTTTGGATAGGCGTGCATAAGCGCCATGTGTTGGTCATAGGTGCCATGTGGTGGTCATGTCTCCCCATGAGAGAGGAAAGTCCTCCATGACTCGGGCTTTCATGAATGCCACTGTGACAGTCCGCTAACTACCAATCTGCCAACCTACACGTGCATGCACAACAGGCAGCAATAACTGACTGTCCTCAGCTGCCACTTGTTTAACGTCCACTTTAAATTGTTTTAATGGAACTTTTAAATGTTTTAATGTCTGCCTTTGATTGGTTGAATTTTGCCTCTGATTGATCAATTTCTGCCCAGGTGCAAATGCGAAGTTTGTCATGATATCACGACACTTCGGCCAAGGCTTTCCTTTGGGCGTCGAAGTGTCGCGATATCGTGAAACTTCAGCCAAGGCTTTGCCTTGGGCACCGAAGTGTCGCGATATGTCGCGATATCGTGACACTTTGGCCAAGGCCTTCTTTTGATAAAGGCTTGCTTTTGATTAAGGCTTTCTTTTGATAAAGGCTTGTTAAAATGACCAGCTTTGCTTTGTTTACTTTTTGACCTTCTAAACTGCTATGTAAGTGGCTAGGACCACTGTTTGACCTCTGAGGGCTGCCCTGAAAGCTGTGTGTGTCAATGCGATCAATGTTTGTAATCACATAATCATATTGGTGATGTTTTTGTGTCTACAAATATACCTAGAGCAATATCAAAGCAATGCTCAATATCATCCATAAAGTGACACCAATTTTAATGTGGTTCACCCAGAATGGCTGGGCTACGTCCACAAAACTTTTCTCTAAAAGTTATCTCAAAGTTCTTTGGGAATCCTTCCCAATTACAATGTTTATGAGCCTCGGCCCAAAGGAGATACCTTCCCCCAATCAGAATTTATGAGCCTCTTGCTCAAAGGAGATACCTTCCCCCAATCAGAATTTATGAGCCTTTGCTCAAAGGAGATACCTTCCCCTCTGCTCTGGAAATGATCCCTCGAAGATCAACCGCCTCTACCTCTTGCCAGCACGTGGAACTCCTTTCCACCGAAGACCTCCTATCCTCAATGCTTAGCCTAAGATACCTCTCGCCTTCTATGATCACGTCCACAGTAGCTCAACAACCTGTACCAAACATAGTCAGTCGGTCTAGTACAAGTCTTCCTCTGTCTCATCAGATCTGTCCAACTCTTGAACAAATCAATCCTCTCGCATACAAGCCTTCTCAAAGACTTGCCAACTGTCCTCAGGTTCTTCTCATAGAACCAATGCACCTCTGTCCTCAAGTTCTCTGATAGAACTATCAAACTCAGCTCACAAGTCCTCTGCTAGGACCTGTCCAAATCTGCTCACAAGTCCCCACCGAAACTTGTCCAAAACTGCTCACAAGTCCCCACTGGAACCTGTCCAAAAACTCAACAAGCTCACCAAGAAAAACTTTCTTAGTAGGAAATCACAAAGTGAATTGTTAGAGACCCAATGTGATTTGTCAAACTCATAGAAGCATAAAGAGAATTGTTAGAGACTCAATATGTTCTATACTCAAATCCCAATCTCAAAACTCAACTCAAATCAACTCAGCTCAATCTCAATCTCAAATCTGAAAACTCAACTCAATATCTGAAATGGATAGGATAGAATGTTTTCTTTCAAGAACATGAAACCCCAACAATTGCCAACTATGCAAAGAATCACATAACAATGATACTCATGTTCTTTTCACCATCAATTAGGGTTTCAACAACAATGCTCATCAAACAAGGTTTAGTCAACCAACACCATTCAACTCAACATCAACCTTGAAGCATTCAACCAATCATCACAAGAAAAGGAAACAAGTAGAAATCCTTTTCCCTCCAAAGATATTTGAACAAAACAGCCACCAACACAATATCACCAAATGCAAAGAATAACTTGCTCAAATCAACTCAATGGAGTAAGCCCAATATCATGAATCAAGTAAAGCAATAACTTGATCAAACAACCTCTATGGAAGCAACTCAACCATCAAACTCAAAACAGCCAACCAAGGGTTCCACCAACTCAATGCAAGTAGCTAGACTCACAAATATAAACCCTAGTGCACAAAGCTTCCACTATCTCAAACCAAAAATTATGCATTCACCAAAAACTCTCCTTAAGGATAACAATGCATAAGTAGTCTTCAACAAACCAGAAAATAGGATTTACACCTAGCCAAAGGATACCTAGTAGAATACCTTTTCACTCCAACCTTATTTCAGAAAACATACACCAATCATACTCATAAGAAGAATGTGCCCATACCTTATTGGAGTAGAAGATAATTGAACCTTCAAGCTGTCACCACACACAACTCTCAAACTTCCAACCAAGTTAGGGTTAGAATAAAAAGAAATGAGCAATAATATAAACTTCCTTTATTACACCTTTTAGCTCCACTTCTTTAAACACAACCACCATAACATGCCAATAAATCAACAATCACAGACTCACACCTTATACCTCCATTTTTAATTTTAGCATAGCAAAGAATAATCTTAAAAATACATCCAAAGAAATATGCCCTTATTTCTCCTAAGCTTTTATTCAATGCTAATCACAAAAGCCAAAACTCATAAAATTTAATCACACCTTATAAATCGCTGTCCAAGAAACTCCGAATTTCGTGGCATAAAGACGTTTTAATAAAAACGTGTGTTACTCTAGCAAAGCACCCCCGCGAGACTCGAAACGGTGACCTCCGCCAATGCAAGCGCCCAACAAGCAGCCTTCGCTGCCACTAGCCCACGCGGGCTACGAAGTTCACAAGTGAACTTCCCTCCACTTCACCCTCAAAAAACTCCCGAAGACTTTTCAACCGCACGTGCTTCTAAGTCTTCCTTCGATCGCAGCGAATACAGAGCACAAACACCGCAAATTGCATTCGAGGAATTTCGAATTAATTAGCCTTCCAACCTTAGGAGTTGGAGAATAAATAGTCTCTTCGAAGACACCTTGACGTCGGCGAAAATAAAGACCATTTCGAAATTAATCAAAAGTCTTTTCAAAAAGGGTTTAAAAACCCTTAAATAATTTTAATAAATTAAGAATAAAAAAAGGTTTAAAAACCTTTAAGTATTTTTAATAAATTAAAAATAATTTCTCCCTTAATTAATTAAATAATTAATTAATTAAAACCTTGAAGGGTTTTAAATAATAATTAAATAAATAATAAAGAGAACCTCCATTGGTTTTAATAAAAACCATTTAACTTGGTTTTAATAAAAACCCTAGTTTGGTTTTAATGAAAAACCCTTGCCAATGGAATCTCTCTGGATTCTCTTAAAAATATTCTCTTGGAATCTTCCACCTTTGAAGCCAACACATCCTCTTAACATTAATGCCATTTCCTTTTGACATCAATGACAACTCATAGACAAGAAGCTAGGATCTCAAACCCAAAATTGCCAACAATCTCCCCCTTTGTCATTGATGGCAAACCATGCTTCTCAACAACACAGAAACTCAACATAAACAGCTCCCCCTATCTTGAGGCTCTCCCCCTTACTCAAATCTCTCCCCCTTTGTCATCAATGGCAAAGGGTCACCTTTGGGGCTCGGGACTAAGAATGAGCCTCTTAGCTTAGTCCCTCCCCCACCTCCTGATGAGGTGATTAATTCTTGGGTGGGAGTAAAACTCCCATTAGGCACTGATCATCATCAGCGTCTATAACTTCCTTTCCGGGCCTTCTCTTGAACTCTTTGTCCATATTCCTATTCCTGTCACTATTCTTGTTCTTGTTCTCATCCCTGTTCTTGTCCATGCCTTGATCCTTGGACCTGATCATGCCACTGTTCCTGTTCCTCGTATTCTAGAATTTCAGCTCTACACTGTCTGATTGTGTGACCTTCATTGTTGCACTTGAAACACTTGACGATGTTGTTTCTCTGAGGTAAACCTGATCTTTGAATCCACCAGTTTTGACCAAACCTGTTCTGACCAAACCTATTCTGGCCAAACCTGTTCTGACCAAACCTGTTCTGACCAAACCTGTTCTGGCCAAACCTGTTCTGACCAAACCTGTTCCTGTTATTTGCCTTGCAATAAACTGCCTTGTGCCCAAACTATTGACAAGAGTAGCAATACCCTTGAAAGTAACTAGCACTTCTAAAACTGTCATTTACCTCCTTCACTTGAGCCATGCAATGTGAAGCCATGTGACCAAACCCGTGACAAGCAAAACATCTGCCTTGAAACTTTCCTTTAATTGACCTCTTAGGTTCTGAAAACTTCTTCTTCTCATTCTGAATTCTGTTTTCTATTTTTGTGCATCTATCATTCAAGGACTCCTTTTCTGAAATACTTTCCTCATCAGAACTCTCTTCCTTTTGGAGTCTCTTACTAGACTCTCCAACTTGTTCCTTGTGTGGCTTAACAAAACCAAGGCCTATTTTATCTGTTGTCTTTCTTTGACCTTTGATGAGTGACTTAACCTTTTTGGAGCTATCTTGAAACCTGTAAAGCTTATCCTTGTACTCTTTAGTTTCCTCTTTCAAAGAAGCCATTTTCTGTTCTAACTCACTATACTCAAGAACCTTAGACTCTAACTCATCCTTGAGTTCTTGTGTCTTAGCCATAGAGAAGTCAAGACTTTCTATAAGATCATCTCTCTCCATACAACATTCATCTAACTTATCCTTGAGTCTAGCATTCTTCTTTCTTTCCTTTTTCAAAGCACTAAGAGCACTAATAAGTTCACCTTCAAGATCTACTTCACCTTCCTCTATATCTTCCTCTATTTGTTTGCTTTTTGAATCATCAAAGCCTTTTTCAGATTTCTTATCACTAGAGGTGCTACCCTTTTCAAAAACCATACATGCATCTTCCTTATAGTTTTCTGAAGCATCCTCATACATACTAGAAACCAAATCATTATTTGTGCAATCATCCTCAAGGTGACCAAAATTTCCACATCTAAGACATTTCATGATAATGAATCTATGTTTCGGTTCTTCCTCTTTTTCTCATATGAACAACATCTCATTTTCATTATCACTTGAAGAACTTTCACTATCACTACTAGAACACTTACTTGCTTTGTCTAGGTAGAAACTCTTCTTGTGCTTGTGAGAATACCTCTTTCCTTGATTGTTGTGCTCATCTTTGTTTTTCCTGTGATGCTTGTGCTTTTCAGAATCCTTGCTCTTAGAATCCTGTTTATCTTCATCACTTTCATTCTTGGGAATAGTACAATCAGTAGCATAATGACCAAACTTTCCACAATTGAAACATCTTATATTTTTCATACTTTTGTGCTTTCTAGAGAACTTGCCTTTCTTGCTGTAATATGCCTCTTCATCACTAGAAGACTCATCACTATCTTGAAGTTGTTTACCCTTGGAATTCTTGGTAGCCTTGAAAGTCGCCTCTTTCTTGACATCAACCTTCACTTGAGTTCTCAACTCAAATGCTGCAAGTATACTATGGAGCTCATCCTTTTTCAACTTATCCAAATCTTTAGCTTCCTCAATAGCAGAAATATTTTCACTAAATCTATTAGGAAGAGATCTTAAAATCTTATCACAAACATCATTTTCAGCAAGCTCAAGACCTAAGTCTTTCATGGAGTTAACAACCTCATCCATACGAAGCATGTAGTCACTAATATTTTCATCATCATTCATCTTGAGTTGTTCAAACATACCTTTGAAGTGTCTCAACTTGGCCTTTCCGACATTTGTATCACCCGTATGAACCACCTTCAACTGTTTCCACATTTCACTAGTTGTCTTGCAGTGAATCACTTTGGTGAGATCTGCTTTCTGTAAGCCTTTCAGGATTGCATTCATTGCTTTTGAATTGCTGTGATGTAGGAGCCTTTCTTCTTTAGTATTAGGACCATGTTCAGGAATAGTGTACTCATCTTCAATCACTTCCCAAACCTCATTCCCAAGTGCCATTAGATGAACCTTCATCCTTGCACTCCAAAGACCAAAATCTGACCCATCAAGAATAGGTGTTGCATTGCCACTTGAATGATCCATTGTGTTCTTTACTAGCTTTTCCTTCAAGCTGTTAAACTTTTCGAAGGCACCTGCTCCGATACCAATTGAAGAACACAAACTTATACCGAGAGGGGGGGTGAACAAGTATAAGACCTCTTTTTACTTTTTCCTTTATACTTCAAAATAGTAAAGCAATATACCCAAAGCAATATCAAAGCAATGCACAATATCATCCACAAAGTGACACCAATTTTAACGTGGTTCACCCGGAATGGTTAGGCTACGTCCACAAAACTTTTCTCTAAAAGTTATCTCAAAGTTCTTTGGGAATCCTTCCCAATTACAATGTTTATGAGCCTCGGCCCAAAGGAGATACCTTCCCCCAATCAGAATTTATGAGCCTCTTGCTCAAAGGAGATACCTTCCCCCAATCAAAATTTATGAGCCTCTCGCTCAAAGGAGATACCTTCCCCTCTGCTCTGGAAATGATCCCTCAGAAGATCAACTGCCTCTACCTCTTGCCAACACGTGGAACTCCTTTCCACCGAAGACCTCCTGTCCTCAATGCTTAGCCTAAGAGACCTCTGCCTTCTATGATCACGTCCACAATAGCTCAGCAACCTGTACCAAACACAGTGAGTCGGTCTAGTACAAGTCTTCCTCTATCTGTCAGATCTGTCCAACTCTTGAACAAATCAATCCTCTACATACAAGCCTTCTCAAAGACTTGCCAACTGTCCTCAGGTTCTTCTCATAGAACCAATGCACCTCTGTCCTCAAGTTCTCTGATAGAACTATCAAACTCAGCTCACAAGTCCTCTGCTAGGACCTGTCCAAATCTGCTCACAAGTCCCCACCGAAACCTATCCAAAAACTGCTCACAAGTCCCCACCAAAACCTGTCCAAAAACTCAACAAGCTCACCAAGAAAAACTTTCTTAGTAGGAAATCACAAAGTGAATTGTTAGAGACCCAATGTGATTTGTCAAACTCATAGAAGCATAAAGAGAATTGTTAGAGACTCAATATGTTCTATACTCAAATCCCAATCTCAAAACTCAACTCAAATCAACTCAGCTCAATCTCAATCTCAAATCTGAAAACTCAACTCAATATCTGAAATGGATAGGATAGAATGTTTTCTTTCAAGAACATGAAACCCCAACAATTGCCAACTATGCAAAGAATCACATAACAATGATACTCATGTTCTTTTCACCATCAATTAGGGTTTCAACAACAATGCTCATCAAACAAGGTTTAGTCAACCAACACCATTCAACTCAACATCAACCTTGAAGCATTCAACCAATCATCACAAGAAAAGGAAACAAGTAGAAATCCTTTTCCCTCCAAAGATATTTGAACAAAACAGCCACCAACACAATATCACCAAATGCAAAGAATAACTTGCTCAAATCAACTCAATGGAGTAAGCCCAATATCATGAATCAAGTAAAGCAATAACTTGATCAAACAACCTCTATGGAAGCAACTCAACCATCAAACTCAAAACAGCCAACCAAGGGTTCCACCAACTCAATGCAAGTAGCTAGACTCACAAATATAAACCCTAGTGCACAAAGCTTCCACTATCTCAAACCAAAAATTATGCATTCACCAAAAACTCTCCTTAAGGATAACAATGCATAAGTAGTCTTCAACAAACCAGAAAATAGGATTTACACCTAGCCAAAGGATACCTAGTAGAATACCTTTTCACTCCAACCTTATTTCAGAAAACATACACCAATCATACTCATAAGAAGAATGTGCCCATACCTTATTGGAGTAGAAGATAATTGAACCTTCAAGCTGTCACCACACACAACTCTCAAACTTCCAACCAAGTTAGGGTTAGAATAAAAAGAAATGAGCAATAATATAAACTTCCTTTATTACACCTTTTAGCTCCACTTCTTTAAACACAACCACCATAACATGCCAATAAATCAACAATCACAGACTCACACCTTATACCTCCATTTTTAATTTTAGCATAGCAAAGAATAATCTTAAAAATACATCCAAAGAAATATGCCCTTATTTCTCCTAAGCTTTTATTCAATGCTAATCACAAAAGCCAAAACTCATAAAATTTAATCACACCTTATAAATCGTTGTCCAAGAAACTCCGAATTTCATGGCATAAAGACGTTTTAATAAAAACGTGTGTTACTCTAGCAAAGCACCCCCGCGAGACTCGAAACGGTGACCTCCGCCAATGCAACGCCCAACAAGCAGCCTTCGCTGCCACTAGCCCACGCGGGCTACGAAGTTCACAAGTGAACTTCCCTCCACTTCACCCTCAAAAAACTCTCGAAGACTTTTCAACCGCACGTGCTTCTAAGTCTTCCTTCGATCGCAGCGAATACAGAGCACAAACACCGCAAATTGCATTCGAGGAATTTCGAATTAATTAGCCTTCCAACCTTAGGAGTTGGAGAATAAATAGTCTCTTCGAAGACACCTTGACGTCGGCGGAAATAAAGACCATTTCGAAATTAATCAAAAGTCTTTTCAAAAAGGGTTTAAAAACCCTTAAATAATTTTAATAAATTAAGAATAAAAAAAGGTTTAAAAACCTTTAAGTATTTTTAATAAATTAAAAATAATTTCTCCCTTAATTAATTAAATAATTAATTAATTAAAACCTTGAAGGGTTTTAAATAATAATTAAATAAATAATAAAGAGAACCTCCATTGGTTTTAATAAAAACCATTTAACTTGGTTTTAATAAAAACCCTATTTGGTTTTAATAAAACCCTTGCCAATGGAATCTCTCCGGATTCTCTTAAAAATATTCTCTTGGAATCTTCCACCTTTGAAGCCAACACATCCTCTTAACATTAATGCCATTTCCTTTTGACATCAATGACAACTCATAGACAAGAAGCTAGGATCTCAAACCCAAAATTGCCAACAATCTCCCCCTTTGTCATTGATGGCAAACCATGCTTCTCAACAACACAGAAACTCAACATAAACAGCTCCCCCTGTCTTGAGGCTCTCCCCTTACTCAAATCTCTCCCCCTTTGTCATCAATGGCAAAGGGTCACCTTTGGGGCTCGGGACTAAGAATGAGCCTCTTAGCTTAGTCCCTCCCCCACCTCCCGATGAGGTGATTAATTCTTGGGTGGGAGTAAAACTCCCATTAGGCACTGATCATCATCAGCGTCTATAACTTCCTTTCCAGGCCTTCTCTTGAACTCTTTGTCCATATTCCTATTCCTGTCACTGTTCTTGTTCTTGTTCTCATCCCTGTTCTTGTCCATGCCTTGATCCTTGGACCTGATCATGCCACTGTTCCTGTTCTTGTATTCTAGAATTTCAGCTCTACACTGTCCGATTATGTGACCTTCATTGTTGCACTTGAAACACTTGAAGATGTTGTTTCTCTGAGGTAAACCTAATATTTGAATCTACCAATTTTGAAAAAACCTATTATGACCAAACCTGTTCCAGCCAAACCTATTCTGACCAAACCTGTTCTAGCCAAACTTGTTTTGACCAAACCTGTTCCTGTTATTTGCC
Organism: Wollemia nobilis; assembly: GCA_028583015.1. Taxonomy (NCBI): domain Eukaryota; kingdom Viridiplantae; phylum Streptophyta; class Pinopsida; order Araucariales; family Araucariaceae; genus Wollemia; species Wollemia nobilis. Next base: position 871,251 of record JAQPPZ010007329.1, read on the forward strand.
TTGCAATAAACTGCCTTGTGCCCAAACTGTTGACAAGAGTAGCAATACCCTTGAAAGTAACTAGCACTTCTAAAACTATCATTTACCTCCTTCACTTGAGCCATGCAATGTGAAGCCATGTGACCAAACCTGTGACAAGCAAAACATCTGCCTTGAAACTTTCCTTTAATTGACCTCTTAGGTTCTGAAAACTTCTTCTTCTCATTCTGAATTCTGTTTTCTATTTTTGTGCATCTATCATTCAAGGACTCCTTTTCTGAAATACTTTCCTCATCATAACTCTCTTCCTTTTGGAGTCTCTTACTAGACTCTCCAACTTGTTCCTTGTGTGGCTTAACAAAACCAAGGCCTGTTTTATCTCGTTGTCTTTCTTTGACCTTTGATGAGTGACTTAACCTTTTTGGAGCTATCTTGAAACCTGTAAAGCTTATCCTTGTACTCTTTAGTTTCCTCTTTCAAAGAAGCCATTTTCTGTTCTAACTCACTATACTCAAGAACCTTAGACTCTAACTCATCCTTGAGTTCTTGTGTCTTAGCCATAGAGAAGTCAAGACTTTCTATAAGATCATCTCTCTCCATACAACATTCATCTAACTTATCCTTGAGTCTAGCATTCTTCTTTCTTTCCTTTTTCAAAGCACTAAGAGCACTAATAAGTTCACCTTCAAGATCTACTTCACCTTCCTCTATATCTTCCTCTATTTGTTTGCTTTTTGAATCATCAAAGCCTTTTTCAGATTTCTTATCACTAGAGGTGCTACCCTTTTCAAAAACCATACATGCATCTTCCTTATAGTTTTCTGAAGCATCCTCATACATACTAGAAACCAAATCATTATTTGTGCAATCATCCTCAAGGTGACCAAAATTTCCACATCTAAGACATTTCATGATAATGAATCTATGTTTCGGTTCTTCCTCTTTTTTCTGATATGAACAACATCTCATTTTCATTATCACTTGAAGAACTTTCACTATCACTACTAGAACACTTACTTGCTTTGTCTAGGTAGAAACTCTTCTTGTGCTTGTGAGAATACCTCTTTCCTTGATTGTTGTGCTCATCTTTGTTTTTCCTGTGATGCTTGTGCTTTTCAGAATCCTTGCTCTTAGAATCTTATTTATCTTCATCACTTTCATTCTTGGGAACAGTACAGTCAGTAGCATAATGACCAAACTTTCCACAATTGAAACATCTTATATTTTTCATACTTTTGTGCTTTCTAGAGAACTTGCCTTTCTTGTCGTAATATGCCTCTTCATCACTAGAAGACTCATCACTATCTTGAAGTTGTTTACCCTTGGAATTCTTGGTAGCCTTGAAAGCCGCCTCTTTCTTGACATCAACCTTCACTTGAGTTCTCAACTCAAATGCTGCAAGTATACTATGGAGCTCATCCTTTTTCAACTTATCCAAATCTTTAGCTTCCTCAATAGCAGAAATATTTTCACTAAATCTATTAGGAAGAGATCTTAAAATCTTATCACAAACATCATTTTCAGCAAGCTCAAGACCTAAGTCTTTCATGGAGTTAACAACCTCATCCATACGAAGCATGTAGTCACTAATATTTTCATCATCATTCATCTTGAGTTGTTCAAACATACCTTTGAAGTGTCTCAACTTGGCCTTTCAGACATTTGTATCACCTGTATGAACCACCTTCAATCTGTTTCCACATTTCACTATCTGTCTTGCAGTGAATCACTTTGGTGAGATCTGCTTTCTGTAAGCCTTTCAGGATTGCATTCATTGCTTTTGAATTGCTGTGATGTAGGAGCCTTTCTTCTTTAGTATTAGGACCATGTTCAGGAATAGTGTACTCATCTTCAATCACTTCCCAAACCTCATTCCCAAGTGCCATTAGATGAACCTTCATCCTTGCACTCCAAAGACCAAAATCTGACCCATCAAGAATAGGTGTTGCATTGCCACTTGAATGATCCATTGTGTTCTTTACTAGCTTTTCCTTCAAGTGGTTAAACTTTTCGAAGGCACCTGCTCTGATACCAATTGAAGAACACAAGCTTATACTGAGAGGGTGGGGGTGAAAAGTATAAGACCTCTTTTTACTTTTTCCTTTATACTTCAAAATAGTAAAGCAATATACCCAAAGCAATATCAAAGCAATGCACAATATCATCCACAAAGTGACACCAATTTTAACGTGGTTCACCCGAATGGTTAGGCTACGTCCACAAAACTTTTCTCTAAAAGTTATCTCAAAGTTCTTTGGGAATCCTTCCCAATTACAATGTTTATGAGCCTCGGCCCAAAGGAGATACCTTCCCCCAATCAAAATTTATGAGCCTCTGCTCAAAGGAGATACCTTCCCCCAATCAAAATTTATGAGCCTCTCCTCAAAGGAGATACCTTCCCCTCTGCTCTAGAAATAATCCCTCGAAGATCAACTGCCTCTACCTCTTGCCAAGACGTGGAACTCCTTTCCATCGAAGACCTCCTATCCTCAATGCTTAGCCTAAGAGACCTCTGCCTTCTATGATCACGTCCACAGTAGCTCAACAACCTATACCAAACATAGTCAGTTGGTCTAGTACAAGTCTTCCTCTATCTGTCAGATCTGTCCAACTCTTGAACAAATCAATCCTCTACATACAAGCCTTCTCAAAGACTTGCCAATTATCCTCAGGTTCTTCTCATAGAACCAATGCACCTCTATCCTCAAGTTCTCTGATAGAACTATCAAACTCAGCTCACAAGTCCTCTGCTAGGACCTGTCCAAATCTGCTCACAAGTCCCCACCGAAACCTGTCCAAAACTGCTCACAAGTCCCCACCAAAACCTGTCCAAAAACTCAACAAGCTCACCAAGAAAAACTTTCTTAGTAGGAAATCACAAAGTGAATTGTTAGAGACCCAATGTGATTTGTCAAACTCATAGAAGCATAAAGAGAATTGTTAGAGACTCAATATGTTCTATACTCAAATCCCAATCTCAAAACTCAACTCAAATCAACTCAGCTCAATCTCAATCTCAAATCTGAAAACTCAACTCAATATCTGAAATGGATAGGATAGAATGTTTTCTTTCAAGAACATGAAACCCCAACAATTGCCAACTATGCAAAGAATCACATAACAATGATACTCATGTTCTTTTCACCATCAATTAGGGTTTCAACAACAATGCTCATCAAACAAGGTTTAGTCAACCAACACCATTCAACTCAACATCAACCTTGAAGCATTCAACCAATCATCACAAGAAAAGGAAACAAGTAGAAATCCTTTTCCCTCCAAAGATATTTGAACAAAACAGACACCAACACAATATCACCAAATGCAAAGAATAACTTGCTCAAATCAACTCAATGGAGTAAGCCCAATATCATGAATCAAGTAAAGCAATAACTTGATCAAACAACCTCTATGGAAGCAACTCAACCATCAAACTCAAAACAGCCAACCAAGGGTTCCACCAACTCAATGCAAGTAGCTAGACTCACAAATATAAACCCTAGTGCACAAAGCTTCCACTATCTCAAACCAAAAATTATGCATTCACCAAAAACTCTCCTTAAGGATAACAATGCATAAGTAGTCTTCAACAAACCAGAAAATAGGATTTACACCTAGCCAAAGGATACCTAGTAGAATACCTTTTCACTCCAACCTTATTTCAGAAAACATACACCAATCATACTCATAAGAAGAATGTGCCCATACCTTATTGGAGTAGAAGATAATTGAACCTTCAAGCTGTCACCACACACAACTCTCAAACTTCCAACCAAGTTAGGGTTAGAATAAAAAGAAATGAGCAATAATATAAACTTCCTTTATTACACCTTTTAGCTCCACTTCTTTAAACACAACCACCATAACATGCCAATAAATCAACAATCACAGACTCACACCTTATACCTCCATTTTTAATTTTAGCATAGCAAAGAATAATCTTAAAAATACATCCAAAGAAATATGCCCTTATTTCTCCTAAGCTTTTATTCAATGCTAATCACAAAAGCCAAAACTCATAAAATTTAATCACACCTTATAAATCGTTGTCCAAGAAACTCCGAATTTCATGGCATAAAGACGTTTTAATAAAAACGTGTGTTACTCTAGCAAAGCACCCCCGCGAGACTCGAAACGGTGACCTCCGCCAATGCAGCGCCCAACAACAGCCTTCGCTGCCACTAGCCCACATGGGCTACGAAGTTCACAAGTGAACTTCCCTCCACTTCACCCTCAAAAAACTCTCGAAGACTTTTCAACCGCACGTGCTTCTAAGTCTTCCTTCGATCGCAGCGAATACAGAGCACAAACACCGCAAATTGCATTCGAGGAATTTCGAATTAATTAGCCTTCCAACCTTAGGAGTTGGAGAATAAATAGTCTCTTCGAAGACACCTTGACGTCGGCGAAAATAAAGACCATTTCGAAATTAATCAAAAGTCTTTTCAAAAAGGGTTTAAAAACCCTTAAATAATTTTAATAAATTAAGAATAAAAAAAGGTTTAAAAACCTTTAAGTATTTTTAATAAATTAAAAATAATTTCTCCCTTAATTAATAATTAATTAATTAAAACCTTGAAGGGTTTTAAATAATAATTAAATAAATAATAAAGAGAACCTCCATTGGTTTTAATAAAAACCATTTAACTTGGTTTTAATAAAAACCCTATTTGGTTTTAAAAAACCCTTGCCAATGGAATCTCTCCGGATTCTCTTAAAAATATTCTCTTGGAATCTTCCACCTTTGAAGCCAACACATCCTCTTAACATTAATGCCATTTCCTTTTGACATCAATGACAACTCATAGACAAGAAGCTAGGATCTCAAACCCAAAATTGCCAACAATCTCCCCCTTTGTCATTGATGGCAAACCATGCTTCTCAACAACACAGAAACTCAACATAAATAGCTCCCCCTGTCTTGAGGCTCTCCCCCTTACTCAAATCTCTCCCCCTTTGTCATCAATGGCAAAGGGTCACCTTTGGGGCTCGGGACTAAGAATGAGCCTCTTAGCTTAGTCCCTCCCCCACCTCCTGATGAGGTGATTAATTCTTGGGTGGGAGTAAAACTCCCATTAGGCACTGATCATCATCAGCGTCTATAACTTCCTTGCCGGGCCTTCTCTTGAACTCTTTGTCCATATTCCTATTCCTGTCACTGTTCTTGTTCTTGTTCTCATCCCTGTTCTTGTCCATGCCTTGATCCTTGGACCTGATCATGCCACTGTTCCTGTTCCTGTATTCTAGAATTTCAGCTCTACACTGTCTAATTATGTGACCTTCATTGTTGCACTTGAAACACTTGACGATGTTGTTTCTCTGAGGTAAACCTGATCTTTGAATCCACCAGTTCTGACCAAACCTGTTCTGACCAAACCTGTTCTAGCCAAACCTGTTCTGACCAAACCTATTCTGACCAAACCTGGTTCCGCCAAACTCGTTCGACCAAACCTGTTCTCGTTATTTGCCTTGCAATAAACTGCCTTGTGCCCAAACTGTTGACAAGAGTAGCAATACCCTTGAAAGTAACTAGCACTTCTGAAACTGTCATTTACCTCCTTCACTTGAGCCATGCAATGTGAAGCCATGTGACCAAACCTCGTGACAAGCAAAACATCTCGCCTTGAAACTTTCCTTTAATTGACCTCTTAGGTTCTGAAAACTTCTTCTTCTCATTCTGAATTCTGTTTTCTATTTTTGTGCATCTATCATTCAAGGACTCCTTTTCTGAAATACTTTCCTCATCAGAACTCTCTTCCTTTTGGAGTCTCTTACTAGACTCTCCAACTTGTTCCTTGTGTGGCTTAACAAAACCAAGGCCTGTTTTATCTGTTGTCTTTCTTTGACCTTTGATGAGTGACTTAACCTTTTTGGAGCTATCTTGAAACCTCTAAAGCTTATCCTTGTACTCTTTAGTTTCCTCTTTCAAAGAAGCCATTTTCTGTTCTAACTCACTATACTCAAGAACCTTAGACTCTAACTCATCCTTGAGTTCTTGTGTCTTAGCCATAGAGAAGTCAAGACTTTCTATAAGATCATCTCTCTCCATACAACATTCATCTAACTTATCCTTGAGTCTAGCATTCTTCTTTCTTTCCTTTTTCAAAGCACTAAGAGCACTAATAAGTTCACCTTCAAGATCTACTTCACCTTCCTCTATATCTTCCTCTATTTGTTTGCTTTTTGAATCATCAAAGCCTTTTTCAGATTTCTTATCACTAGAGGTGCTACCCTTTTCAAAAACCATACATGCATCTTCCTTATAGTTTTCTGAAGCATCCTCATACATACTAGAAACCAAATCATTATTTGTGCAATCATCCTCAAGGTGACCAAAATTTCCACATCTAAGACATTTCATGATAATGAATCTATGTTTCGGTTCTTCCTCCTTTTCTGATATGAACAACATCTCATTTTCATTATCACTTGAAGAACTTTCACTATCACTACTAGAACACTTACTTGCTTTGTCTAGGTAGAAACTCTTCTTGTGCTTGTGAGAATACCTCTTTCCTTGATTGTTGTGCTCATCTTTGTTTTTCCTGTGATGCTTGTGCTTTTCAGAATCCTTGCTCTTAGAATCTTGTTTATCTTCATCACTTTCATTCTTGGGAACAGTACAATCAGTAGCATAATGACCAAACTTTCCACAATTGAAACATCTTATATTTTTCATACTTTTGTGCTTTCTAGAGAACTTGCCTTTCTTGCTGTAATATGCCTCTTCATCACTAGAAGACTCATCACTATCTTGAAGTTGTTTACCCTTGGAATTCTTGGTAGCCTTGAAAGTCGCCTCTTTCTTGACATCAACCTTCACTTGAGTTCTCAACTCAAATGCTGCAAGTATACTATGGAGCTCATCCTTTTTCAACTTATCCAAATCTTTAGCTTCCTCAATAGCAGAAATATTTTCACTAAATCTATTAGGAAGAGATCTTAAAATCTTATCACAAACATCATTTTCAGCAAGCTCAAGACCTAAGTCTTTCATGGAGTTAACAACCTCATCCATACGAAGCATGTAGTCACTAATATTTTCATCATCATTCATCTTGAGTTGTTCAAACATACCTTTGAAGTGTCTCAACTTGGCCTTTCCGACATTTGTATCACCTGTATGAACCACCTTCAATCTGTTTCCACATTTCACTAGTCGTCTTGCGAGTGAATCACTTTGGTGAGATCTGCTTTCTATAAGCCTTTCAGGATTGCATTCATTGCTTTTGAATTGCTGTGATGTAGGAGCCTTTCTTCTTTAGTATTAGGACCATGTTCAAGAATAGTGTACTCATCTTCAATCACTTCCCAAACCTCATTCCCAAGTGCCATTAGATGAACCTTCATCCTTGCACTCCAAAGACCAAAATCTGACCCATCAAGAATAGGTGTTGCATTGCCACTTGAATGATCCATTGTGTTCTTTACTAGCTTTTCCTTCAAGCCGTTAAACTTTTCGAAGGCACCTGCTTTGATACCAATTGAAGAACATAAGCTTATACTCGAGAGGGGGGTGAACAAGTATAAGACCTCTTTTTACTTTTTCCTTTATACTTCAAAATAGTAAAGCAATATACCCAAAGCAATATCAAAGCAATGCACAATATCATCCACAAAGTGACACCAATTTTAACGTGGTTCACCCGGAATGGTTAGGCTACGTCCACAAAACTTTTCTCTAAAAGTTATCTCAAAGTTCTTTGGGAATCCTTCCCAATTACAATGTTTATGAGCCTCGGCCCAAAGGAGATACCTTCCCCCAATCAAAATTTATGAGCCTCTGCTCAAAGGAGATACCTTCCCCCAATCAGAATTTATGAGCCTCTCGCTCAAAGGAGATACCTTCCCCTCTGCTCTAGAAATGATCCCTCGAAGATCAACTCGCCTCTACCTCTTGCCAGCACGTGGAACTCCTTTCCACCGAAGACCTCCTGTCCTCAATGCTTAGCCTAAGAGACCTCTCGCCTTCTATGATCACGTCCACAGTAGCTCAACAACCTATACCAAACATAGTCAATCGGTCTAGTACAAGTCTTCCTCTGTCTGTCAGATCTGTCCAACTCTTGAACAAATCAATCCTCTGCATACAAGCCTTCTCAAAGACTTGCCAATTGTCCTCAGGTTCTTCTCATAGAACCAATGCACCTCTGTCCTCAAGTTCTCTGATAGAACTATCAAACTCAGCTCACAAGTCCTCTGCTAGGACCTGTCCAAATCTGCTCACAAGTCCCCACCGAAACCTGTCCAAAACCTGCTCACAAGTCCCCATCGAAACCTGTCCAAAAACTCAGCAAGCTCACCAAGAAAAACTTTCTTAGTAGGAAATCACAAAGTGAATTGTTAGAGACCCAATGTGATTTGTCAAACTCATAGAAGCATAAAGAGAATTGTTAGAGACTCAATATGTTCTATACTCAAATCCCAATCTCAAAACTCAACTCAAATCAACTCAGCTCAATCTCAATCTCAAATCTGAAAACTCAACTCAATATCTGAAATGGATAGGATAGAATGTTTTCTTTCAAGAACATGAAACCCCAACAATTGCCAACTATGCAAAGAATCACATAACAATGATACTCATGTTCTTTTCACCATCAATTAGGGTTTCAACAACAATGCTCATCAAACAAGGTTTAGTCAACCAACACCATTCAACTCAACATCAACCTTGAAGCATTCAACCAATCATCACAAGAAAAGGAAACAAGTAGAAATCCTTTTCCCTCCAAAGATATTTGAACAAAATAGCCACCAACACAATATCACCAAATGCAAAGAATAACTTGCTCAAATCAACTCAATGGAGTAAGCCCAATATCATGAATCAAGTAAAGCAATAACTTGATCAAACAACCTCTATGGAAGCAACTCAACCATCAAACTCAAAACAGCCAACCAAGGGTTCCACCAACTCAATGCAAGTAGCTAGACTCACAAATATAAACCCTAGTGCACAAAGCTTCCACTATCTCAAACCAAAAATTATGCATTCACCAAAAACTCTCCTTAAGGATAACAATGCATAAGTAGTCTTCAACAAACCAGAAAATAGGATTTACACCTAGCCAAAGGATACCTAGTAGAATACCTTTTCACTCCAACCTTATTTCAGAAAACATACACCAATCATACTCATAAGAAGAATGTGCCCATACCTTATTGGAGTAGAAGATAATTGAACCTTCAAGCTGTCACCACACACAACTCTCAAACTTCCAACCAAGTTAGGGTTAGAATAAAAAGAAATGAGCAATAATATAAACTTCCTTTATTACACCTTTTAGCTCCACTTCTTTAAACACAACCACCATAACATGCCAATAAATCAACAATCACAGACTCACACCTTATACCTCCATTTTTAATTTTAGCATAGCAAAGAATAATCTTAAAAATACATCCAAAGAAATATGCCCTTATTTCTCCTAAGCTTTTATTCAATGCTAATCACAAAAGCCAAAACTCATAAAATTTAATCACACCTTATAAATCGCTGTCCAAGAAACTCCGAATTTCATGGCATAAAGACGTTTTAATAAAAACGTGTGTTACTCTAGCAAAGCACCCCCGCGAGACTCGAAACGGTGACCTCCGCCAATGCAACGCCCAACAAGCAGCCTTCGCTGCCACTAGCCCATGCGGGCTACGAAGTTCACAAGTGAACTTCCCTCCACTTCACCCTCAAAAAACTCCCGAAGACTTTTCAACCGCACGTGCTTCTAAGTCTTCCTTCGATCGCAACGAATACAGAGCACAAACACCGCAAATTGCATTCGAGGAATTTCGAATTAATTAGCCTTCCAACCTTAGGAGTTGGAGAATAAATAGTCTCTTCGAAGACACCTTGACGTCGGCGGAAATAAAGACCATTTCGAAATTAATCAAAAGTCTTTTCAAAAAGGGTTTAAAAACCCTTAAATAATTTTAATAAATTAAGAATAAAAAAAGGTTTAAAAACCTTTAAGTATTTTTAATAAATTAAAAATAATTTCTCCCTTAATTAATTAAATAATTAATTAATTAAAACCTTGAAGGGTTTTAAATAATAATTAAATAAATAATAAAGAGAACCTCCATTGGTTTTAATAAAAACCATTTAACTTGGTTTTAATAAAAACCCTATCCAACTTGGTTTTAATAAAACCCTTGCCAATGGAATCTCTCTGGATTCTCTTAAAAATATTCTCTTGGAATCTTCCACCTTTGAAGCCAACACATCCTCTTAACATTAATGCCATTTCCTTTTGACATCAATGACAACTCATAGACAAGAAGCTAGGATCTCAAACCCAAAATTGCCAACAATCTCCCCCTTTGTCATTGATGGCAAACCATGCTTCTCAACAACACAGAAACTCAACATAAACAACTCCCCCTGTCTTGAGGCTCTCCCCTCTTACTCAAATCTCTCCCCTTTGTCATCAATGGCAAAGGGTCACCTTTGGGGCTCGGGACTAAGAATGAGCCTCTTAGCTTAGTCCCTCCCCCACCTCCTAATGAGGTGATTAATTCTTGGGTGGGAGTAAAACTCCCATTAGGCACTGATCATCATCAGCGTCTATAACTTCCTTGCCAGGCCTTCTCTTGAACTCTTTGTCCATATTCCTGTTCCTGTCACTGTTCTTGTTCTTGTTCTCATCCCTGTTCTTGTCCATGCCTTGATCCTTGGACCTGATCATGCCACTGTTCCTGTTCTTGTATTCTAGAATTTCAGCTCTACACTATCTGATTATGTGACCTTCATTGTTGCACTTGAAACACTTGACGATGTTGTTTCTCTGAGGTAAACCTGATCTTTGAATCCACCAGTTTTGACCAAACCTATTCTGACCAAACCTATTTTGGCCAAACCTGTTCTGACCAAACCTATTCTGACCAAACCTTTTCTGGCCAAACCTGTTCTGACCAAACCTGTTCTTGTTATTTGCCTTGCAATAAACTGCCTTGTGCCCAAACTGTTGACAAGAGTAGCAATACCCTTGAAAGTAACTAGCACTTCGAAACTTGTCATTTACCTCCTTCACTTGAGCCATGCAATGTGAAGCCATGTGACCAAACCCGTGACAAGCAAAACATCCGCCTTGAAACTTTCCTTTAATTGACCTCTTAGGTTCTGAAAACTTCTTCTTCTCATTCTGAATTCTGTTTTCTATTTTTGTGCATCTATCATTCAAGGACTCCTTTTCTGAAATACTTTCCTCATCAGAACTCTCTTCCTTTTGGAGTCTCTTACTAGACTCTCCAACTTGTTCCTTGTGTGGCTTAACAAAACCAAGGCCTGTTTTATCCGTTGTCTTTCTTTGACCTTTGATGAGTGACTTAACCTTTTTGGAGCTATCTTGAAACCTGTAAAGCTTATCCTTGTACTCTTTAGTTTCCTCTTTCAAAGAAGCCATTTTCTGTTCTAACTCACTATACTCAAGAACCTTAGACTCTAACTCATCCTTGAGTTCTTGTGTCTTAGCCATAGAGAAGTCAAGACTTTCTATAAGATCATCTCTCTCCATACAACATTCATCTAACTTATCCTTGAGTCTAGCATTCTTCTTTCTTTCCTTTTTCAAAGCACTAAGAGCACTAATAAGTTCACCTTCAAGATCTACTTCACCTTCCTCTATATCTTCCTCTATTTGTTTGCTTTTTGAATCATCAAAGCCTTTTTCAGATTTCTTATCACTAGAGGTGCTACCCTTTTCAAAAACCATACATGCATCTTCCTTATAGTTTTCTGAAGCATCCTCATACATACTAGAAACCAAATCATTATTTGTGCAATCATCCTCAAGGTGACCAAAATTTCCACATCTAAGACATTTCATGATAATGAATCTATGTTTCGGTTCTTCCTCTTTTCTCGATATGAACAACATCTCATTTTCATTATCACTTGAAGAACTTTCACTATCACTACTAGAACACTTACTTGCTTTGTCTAGGTAGAAACTCTTCTTGTGCTTGTGAGAATACCTCTTTCCTTGATTGTTGTGCTCATCTTTGTTTTTCCTGTGATGCTTGTGCTTTTCAGAATCCTTGCTCTTAGAATCCTGTTTATCTTCATCACTTTCATTCTTGGGAACAAGACAATCAAGTAGCATAATGACCAAACTTTCCACAATTGAAACATCTTATATTTTTCATACTTTTGTGCTTTCTAGAGAACTTGCCTTTCTTGCTGTAATATGCCTCTTCATCACTAGAAGACTCATCACTATCTTGAAGTTGTTTACCCTTGGAATTCTTGGTAGCCTTGAAAGTCGCCTCTTTCTTGACATCAACCTTCACTTGAGTTCTCAACTCAAATGCCGCAAGTATACTATGGAGCTCATCCTTTTTCAACTTATCCAAATCTTTAGCTTCCTCAATAGCAGAAATATTTTCACTAAATCTATTAGGAAGAGATCTTAAAATCTTATCACAAACATCATTTTCAGCAAGCTCAAGACCTAAGTCTTTCATGGAGTTAACAACCTCATCCATACGAAGCATGTAGTCACTAATATTTTCATCATCATTCATCTTGAGTTGTTCAAACATACCTTTGAAGTGTCTCAACTTGGCCTTTCTGACATTTGTATCACCCGTATGAACCACCTTCAACTCGTTTCCACATTTCACTAGTTGTCTTGCAGTGAATCACTTTGGTGAGATCTGCTTTCTGTAAGCCTTTCAGGATTGCATTCATTGCTTTTGAATTGCTGTGATGTAGGAGCCTTTCTTCTTTAGTATTAGGACCATGTTCAGGAATAGTGTACTCATCTTCAATCACTTCCCAAACCTCATTCCCAAGTGCCATTAGATGAACCTTCATCCTTGCACTCCAAAGACCAAAATCTGACCCATCAAGAATAGGTGTTGCATTGCCACTTGAATGATCCATTGTGTTCTTTACTAGCTTTTCCTTCAAGTCGTTAAACTTTTCGAAGGCACCTGCTCGATACCAATTGAAGAACACAAGCTTATACCGAGAGGGGGGTGAACAAGATAAGACCTCTTTTTACTTTTTCCTTTATACTTCAAAATAGTAAAGCAATATACCCAAAGCAATATCAAAGCAATGCACAATATCATCCACAAAGTGACACCAATTTTAACGTGGTTCACCCGAATGGTTAGGCTACGTCCACAAAACTTTTCTCTAAAAGTTATCTCAAAGTTCTTTGGGAATCCTTCCCAATTACAATGTTTATGAGCCTCGGCCCAAAGGAGATACCTTCCCCCAATCAAAATTTATGAGCCTCTGCTCAAAGGAGATACCTTCCCCCAATCAAAATTTATGAGCCTCTGCTCAAAGGAGATACCTTCCCCTCTGCTCTGGAAATGATCCCTTAGAAGATCAACTGCCTCTACCTCTTGCCAAGGACGTGGAACTCCTTTCCACCGAAGACCTCCTGTCCTCAATGCTTAGCCTAAGAGACCTCCGCCTTCTATGATCACGTCCACAGTAGCTCAACAACCTGTACCAAACACAGTCAATCGGTCTAGTACAAGTCTTCCTCTGTCTGTCAGATCTGTCCAACTCTTGAACAAATCAATCCTCTGCATACAAGCCTTCTCAAAGACTTGCCAAATATCCTCAGGTTCTTCTCATAGAACCAATGCACCTCTGTCCTCAAGTTCTCTCGATAGAACTATCAAACTCAGCTCACAAGTCCTCTGCTAGGACCTGTCCAAATCTGCTCACAAGTCCCCACCGAAACCTGTCCAAAACTCGCTCACAAGTCCCCACCGAAACCTGTCCAAAAACTCACAAGCTCACCAAGAAAACTTTCTTAGTAGGAAATCACAAAGTGAATTGTTAGAGACCCAATGTGATTTGTCAAACTCATAGAAGCATAAAGAGAATTGTTAGAGACTCAATATGTTCTATACTCAAATCCCAATCTCAAAACTCAACTCAAATCAACTCAGCTCAATCTCAATCTCAAATCTGAAAACTCAACTCAATATCTGAAATGGATAGGATAGAATGTTTTCTTTCAAGAACATGAAACCCCAACAATTGCCAACTATGCAAAGAATCACATAACAATGATACTCATGTTCTTTTCACCATCAATTAGGGTTTCAACAACAATGCTCATCAAACAAGGTTTAGTCAACCAACACCATTCAACTCAACATCAACCTTGAAGCATTCAACCAATCATCACAAGAAAAGGAAACAAGTAGAAATCCTTTTCCCTCCAAAGATATTTGAACAAAATAGCCACCAACACAATATCACCAAATGCAAAGAATAACTTGCTCAAATCAACTCAATGGAGTAAGCCCAATATCATGAATCAAGTAAAGCAATAACTTGATCAAACAACCTCTATGGAAGCAACTCAACCATCAAACTCAAAACAGCCAACCAAGGGTTCCACCAACTCAATGCAAGTAGCTAGACTCACAAATATAAACCCTAGTGCACAAAGCTTCCACTATCTCAAACCAAAAATTATGCATTCACCAAAAACTCTCCTTAAGGATAACAATGCATAAGTAGTCTTCAACAAACCAGAAAATAGGATTTACACCTAGCCAAAGGATACCTAGTAGAATACCTTTTCACTCCAACCTTATTTCAGAAAACATACACCAATCATACTCATAAGAAGAATGTGCCCATACCTTATTGGAGTAGAAGATAATTGAACCTTCAAGTCTGTCACCACACACAACTCTCAAACTTCCAACCAAGTTAGGGTTAGAATAAAAAGAAATGAGCAATAATATAAACTTCCTTTATTACACCTTTTAGCTCCACTTCTTTAAACACAACCACCATAACATGCCAATAAATCAACAATCACAGACTCACACCTTATACCTCCATTTTTAATTTTAGCATAGCAAAGAATAATCTTAAAAATACATCCAAAGAAATATGCCCTTATTTCTCCTAAGCTTTTATTCAATGCTAATCACAAAAGCCAAAACTCATAAAATTTAATCACACCTTATAAATCGCTTTCCAAGAAACTCCGAATTTCGTGGCATAAAGACGTTTTAATAAAAACGTGTGTTACTCTAGCAAAGCACCCCCGCGAGACTCGAAACGGTGACCTCCGCCAATGCAACGCCCAACAAGCAGCCTTCGCTGCCACTAGCCCATGCGGGCTACGAAGTTCACAAGTGAACTTCCCTCCACTTCACCCTCGAAAAAACTCCCGAAGACTTTTCAACCGCACGTGCTTCTAAGTCTTCCTTCGATCGCAGCGAATACAGAGCACAAACACCGCAAATTGCATTCGAGGAATTTCGAATTAATTAGCCTTCCAACCTTAGGAGTTGGAGAATAAATAGTCTCTTCGAAGACACCTTGACGTCGACGAAAATAAAGACCATTTCGAAATTAATCAAAAGTCTTTTCAAAAAGGGTTTAAAAACCCTTAAATAATTTTAATAAATTAAGAATAAAAAAAGGTTTAAAAACCTTTAAGTATTTTTAATAAATTAAAAATAATTTCTCCCTTAATTAATTAAATAATTAATTAATTAAAACCTTGAAGGGTTTTAAATAATAATTAAATAAATAATAAAGAGAACCTCCATTGGTTTTAATAAAAACCATTTAACTTGGTTTTAATAAAAACCCTATCCAACTTGGTTTTAATGAAAAACCCTTGCCAATGGAATCTCTCCGGATTCTCTTAAAAATATTCTCTTGGAATCTTCCACCTTTGAAGCCAACACATCCTCTTAACATTAATGCCATTTCCTTTTGACATCAATGACAACTCATAGACAAGAAGCTAGGATCTCAAACCCAAAATTGCCAACAAATAGGGATCCTAAAAATTCGATAGACATCCTCTAGTGTAACAGTTATTTCACCTGTCGTTAGGTAAAATGTGTTGGTCCATGCATTCTTGTAGCGGGCCAATGCAGTCATGTAGGCTTGATCTACCCTGATAGTGGATAGATCCAAAATGTAACCAAATCCAACGACTACAAACCACTCCCGCTCTAGTTTAGTAAGTAGTGGGCGAAGGGTGCGAAGGATGTCCGGATCCCTAGCTCTAGAAGTCAATTTCTGAAAAGAAATAATGCATAAGGAAAAAGCTAGCTAAAAACAACTAAAAATAGATTTAAAAAATGACCTAAAAAGAGATAAATAAAGCTAAAAATCACTAAAAATACAAAATTATGCTAAGCATGATAAAAAATTCCAATAGTACATCTCAGGAGTGCAATAAATGGCATTAATTTCCAAGAAAAATCATAAAAAAATCAATAAATTTGGAAATTTTTCTAAAAATAGGGAACCGCAGGTCAAACCCATGGTCCGCATAATGGTCAAATTTTTTACCGTTGTAATTTGAATCTAATCGCAGCTGATACCTGCGGTCCCCAATCTATCAATGGGGAACCACAGATGCTAGCTATGGTCTAGGAATATGACCCTTTTGGGGTCATTTCCTAGCCAAGAAATCAAAAAACAAAAATAATAATTAAATCCTAAACTAGCCTAGTCTAAGGTGAGGTTCATTGCCAATAGTTTAGTGAGATCAATTTAACCCATTACTTAATGTGGTTCATTTTTAATTGGTAATGAGTGCAAGAATTCAGTTTCGAGTTACCTTGCCTGCACTGAGGCCTCTGCTAGTAGATGGTTGTCTGCGGTCTACCATCGGGAGGTGTGTAAGATAGTCGATGTGAGTTTTATCAGCATTTCACGTTAATTTTACTCTCACACCTCTCAGAGATCTTCAACTGTTGTCGTTGTCAAGGAATTATGAGAATTTTTTAAAATGGGAAAATTTAAATACCCTTTTCTATTTTCAGTGAACTGCAACTGACAAACGTGGACCTGGAATTAGGGTTTGCCAATCGCAATTGTGATCTGTGATTCCCAAAATTTGAAATTTCAACTACAGGCCCTAGATGTGGTTTGCGACTGGCATTAAATGTAGCAAAATCCTACCATGGAAATATTTCAAATGGCAAATCAATGTCTCCTAATAGACCAGATTCTCAATAAGAGCAATCAATTTAACACATTTGGTGATTTTTAAGCACTAGGATCAATTAAAAATTCAAATTAACCAAAAAAATCAAATAACAAAAAGCCAAATGCACCTCGTATTTAGTTATTTACCCTAGACACTTGGCGGTTGCAGTGACTGACGCTCCATGCAATCTAGTGAGATGAGTAAAAAAATATAAGGATATTTGGGGTAAAATTGTCATCGTTGATTTGATATGCTTATTTTCAATTTTGAAGAAGGCCTGCAAGGCTGGACCGCTCCACAAAAATGAGGTATTTCATGTCATTTCTCTTATGACACCTTTTTTTAGCAAATCATAGACAAATTGATTCAACATAAATCTAATTGGCATTGTATAATTTTGATTCCCTAAGAAGGCTATTGCAACCTGACTACTCCATGGGATAAGAATGTTCAATTACTATTAACATTTGCAATCATATGTTGGACTAGGCTTAGCTAAGTAATTAAAATGTTCAATTCTAAGTTTGTGCAGATCATTCATTATGGTCAAGCATCCTCATCACTTCATACATTGTCATTACCCTCATCGAATTATCGCTTGAGGGGGTAGTCATAATATCATTCTCATAATCAAATTCAACATAAGATCCCTAAAATCATAGATCCCTTGATATTGTCAAAATTGCGTTCATCATTGCGAATCATTGCTAACAGCTATCATAAGCTTACCAATTTGCTTGGGGTAAATAGAAAAAATGATAGTTTTTAGCTCTTCTCCTTTTAGTTATATAGGCCTAACTCCTATTTTAGCACCAAAGCTACCTGAATGCCTGATGATGAGTGCAAACCATTTTTAATTAAGCCTCTAATTAGTTGGACGTAATGATTCTAGGATGCGCGTCCTTTTGCTGGACCTAGGGCATCTAATTTTGATCCAATTAATGATCATCATGGAACCTTCGACATCATTTTAGAAGTTCTATTTTTCTCAGCGTTTTTCAATCTCACAATGTATCTCAAAATGGGCATCTGTAGACACCTAAAACGCATCATGTCGATGGTGACTACTCATATGGACATGCTACAAGACCATATGGAAGATCTTGGACAAACTCCAAGATAGAGAAGTGGTTCTAACCACTCAATTTGGGCTCCTTGGCCTAATCAGTATAAACCACAGCTAAGACTTGTGATCTATAGTCTAAACCATGGATGAGACCTGTGATCTATAGTCTAAACTGCAACTATCACCTACGATTTAAACTAAAGTTCAGCCGGCCTTCATCTGAGCCAAATCGATTTGAACGACCATTTTTCTAGAAGAAGGTGGTTAAAGTATGGAAGCTTCCAATACAACTGTCCTAACCACCCCTTCTTGATCTTGGCTTCTCCATGAAGCCACCCCTAGCCCTTGGGTAGTCCTATAAGTACTCCTTCGAATTAGGGCAAATATATAGTGTATTTTTGATAGCGAAGCACTATCGAAAAGATATAGCAAGAGAGAGAGCATTTGAGTAGCGAAGCCCTATCAAATTGTAGACTCACCTGAGTGTACTAACAGATCCTTGTTTCCATTTACTTGCTAATTCATCATGCATCATGACAAATTGTGTCATGGATGCCCTAAGGAGCTAGAATGCCAAGAAATACAAATTTGAACAAACGGAGGCCCAATTGTGGAATTTAACCACCAAACCTATCAGAGGACACCAAGGCGACCCTTGAACATCAATTGGACAAGGAAGATCAAGCCCATAGCCCTAGATTCTGAGGGTAAAACTACTTGATTGCCAGCAGCGGTTGACAGCCATAGTGTACAATGCAGACCGCTCATCTTAGCTATGGTTTACAATAGGTGATATATCTCCTTAATTTTTTCTTTCCATTATACTTAATTAGGTTAGATTAGTTATTTTAGTAGGTTAATTCATGTTTAGAGACAATCTGACTGGTATATTCAGGGTTTAATCAATCTTGTTTTCATTATAGCAAGTAGGACATTAATGGATTCTTTTCATGCTAACGTGCTTAATTTCATGTAATTTATTCAATAGATAGATAATTGTACTTCTTGCTTTCATATTTCTAACAATCTTTATGAATATTGCATAAGTTTAATATTTTTTACTCATTTTCTTGATTTCATAGTTGTTATGGCATCTTTATGCATATTTTCCTCAAAGGGCCTCATCATGAGAGGATGCCTATTTGTTTGATGCTTTTGTGTTGTTTCTTGACCGTAGGAAAGTAGGTTTGAAGGAGATGCAATCATCCAATTCCTTCCTCAACATGAAGAAGAGGGTCAACTCCACCCTAGAGCAGTTCGTGTCACCTTAAAGGCTTGAAAAGTGCATTTTATCCTTGAGAGGATTGTAACACTGTAATTGCATATCAAAAAGGGTATCCCTAAGAGGGATTCATTTGTAAAACATGAATTGATTTGAAGAGGAATAAAGATGCATTTCATTTAATTGCTTTTGTCTTTGTCAATTTGTGTGTGAATGTTCGTTTTGTTTCATTTTATGCAATTGCAATATTGGGTGCACGCCTTTATGGTCATACAATAGGCTCAAGTGGTAGATTCTGAGTGCAAAGAGGACACAATTTTATGCCCTTTTGTGTCCTAGGGCATAGCATGCAAGTATTTTGCCAAAATCCAATAAGAATACCTCATTATGAGGCTAATCCTAAGGAGATCCTGACAGAAGGGCTATCGCTAGGAAAATCATGCTATCACATTAAGGAGTTATAGGAACTTGTACTCTAGAGCTCATAGCCAGTGGTCTCTCTATAGTGGTAGTATTGGCTCCAACTATCATCATAACCAGTACTCGAATAAGGCTCCCATGTGATAAATATTTTTGCCACATTATTCATTAATTGTATGAGTACTAGCATGCATGATAACCTACCATGTTGCATCTTGTTCACAACCTAGTGAACTTTAGGAAAAGGCTAGTCAGATTTCAAATATCAACTAAAGTACAATCATATCTAGTTTGGGCACTACATATTCACTAGATAAGCACCCAAATCTAGGTTTATGGTGGCAGTATGCCAATCATGTCATAAATTTTTAAGTAAATAGTGTAAATAGATTAGTTGATAAATAAAATATCGAAGGAACTATTGTGGAGTTTTCCCGCTTACCCTTAAAATATCTGTCACGTCATGGGAAACTCTTAAAATCATAACCAACACTATGGATTCTGGCTGATCCACCTCATTAACCTGGGAATAGACTACCTTAAACAACTCTAAATAGACTAGGTTGGGTAAGGAAACCCCAAAAAATGGGTCCTTTTACTAATGCTCTATCTTGCACATGCCCACTATGCCAGACAAAATGTTGTTACCTTATCATTTTGATAACTTTGTGTGACCGAACCTATCAATATAAATGCTCATCAAGCCCATACCGGTACCTTATCCATTACAGAGTTGTAGCAGTTTGGTAAATGACTTTAGGAAAATATGAAATAAGAACTAGTTCATTTTACTCAATTCAAATGATGTAATGTAAATAAAATAACTAAACTAGTGAAAGAAGGCATTATTTGTGGATTTTTATTGTAGTAATACATAAATAAGCTAACACGAGACAATCACACAAAATATGCCATGGGGAGAGTTGAGATTTTCATTAATAAAAGATGTGCATAAAACAGATCAATAGAGTGCTTGATCCTCACATACCATTTGATTATAATAAACCCTTAGTTTGAATGTTTAGAATAATTGGTATCTCCCCTCCATCCTGATTATAGTGACGTAAGAGTTCTCAACTCCAGCATATTCCACAAGAAATAATCATAGTGAATGGTGCACCTTGACAGTCCTTGGTAAATGATAAGAGAAGGGTGGTAAGAAACACACACAGGAGATACAAGGGAAAATACGACTCAAACAATAGACAAAGCTATACCTGGCTTTTCTCTCTCAAATATTTGATGAAAAATCTTCAACTACAACACTCCTCCCCTTTATAGGGTGAGACCACATGGCTATTGTAACCGTCTGTCCTGGCTGGAAGAATCTTGATGTACCAAAATCAGGATGTATTCAAAAATGGGCACGTAGCCCACATTCCTCTTCATGCAGGTGGTGGCTTTGTATCACTACTAGTTCTACCCTAAGTTTATGGTTGTGGTCTTTCTGGCACGTGTGTTTCTATGACAGTGGGCCCCACTCCTCTCAAGTTATGAATGGCTTGGTCAATGAATTCCCAAGCCTCATCGTGAAAAGTAAGCAAGAAAAGTAGCAGGTTCAAATCCTGTGTGGCCTTGTTTATTCTATCCCTGGCCCACTGTACATGGTTATCGATAAAGCTACACAGGTGGTCTACCATCTCCACTAAAGCCACAAAGTGCTTAGATGGTTTGTCACCAGATTCTAAGTCAAAATTTTGGATCCTTTGAAAAATAAAATCTTTAATTACTAGGGCCCGCCCAAAGTCCTCAATGGAGATATTACAGTCTGCCAACTCAGCAGTGACCTCATTCTTAGTATTTTCCATCTCATGGTTCCATTTGAGCCAGCCCTTCTCATTTCACAAAAACAAGAAGACCTTGATATATTCCTCCATAAAGAAGCAAAAGAGTCATTATAAAGGGTGGCTTTTATTCCAAAAATGGGTACGTAGTCCTAAATATTTGGTAGATCAACATGATCGCATCTATCTTCTGCCTTCCTTGTTGAAGGTTGTTCTATATGAGGCCTAATACGTGTCAAATAACATAGATATCCACAAGACTAGATTCTAAATCCCTCATATTCCCTTGGATCTTCTCCTTTATTTCTTGCTTGAGCTCATCTATCGAGCCAAGATGGATACTAACCTGCACAGTGCAAGGAGTGGGCATATTTAGTTTATCAACTTCTCCCTGAAGTTTCTTGAACTTGAGCTATAATGGTCCCACTTATGCAGCCTTGGCTTTCCATTCCTCAAGTTATTTCTCTATAGCCTCGACCACCTATGCTTGGGAGGCCATCTGGGACTTCATCATTTCAATAGGTGCAGTAGATTTCCTAATGACAACTTTACTCACATTAATGGTGGACTCCTTCATGCTAGGTGGCAAGGGAATCTCAAATGTGGCAGTAGGTGTGTCACTGGCCCCTTGCCCAACTGTCCCCCTATGCCTGACTATCCTATTACTAGGGGACCTTTGCTCTTCCATATCCTAGATCTAGTCCTCCTCATTAGCCGTGAACTGGCAGGTGTCTGTGACCCTCGCCATTGTCAAACTTTCAAATTCTTGACCTGGGGACTCAATCATAGCCCTTTTTCATGTAGGGTACTGTGTGGGGCTTTGTACCTCATAACCTCTCAAAATATTAGAAAATCCCTCGACTTTAGTTATCCTTTTCATCAACTTGGGTCGTACCTAATGTTCTTTTTTATTTATCACCAGGGTGGCAGAAAACAACGAACATTGGTTTTTGCCAATTGGATTTCTACAAATTGGCTTTGCTCCTATGGGCTTATTAAATTTAGTGTTGATGATGTGGCAGATGGTCAAGAAGGCCCCACTGCCAACTCCTTTCCTCTCAAATAAGTAGATGGTGAGCTGGAAGAGGAGGGGAGACTTGCCTGCTTCTGTTGAGCATCATCCATGATCTTCATCATGACCTCGAAGAGGTCAGCATCTTACTAAGAAATTTGAGAAGTGGGATCCTCAAAATCTTCTAGGGGGGGCGCTGGGACCAGTGGGGCCATCTTATCAACTAACAAGATATGGTGTAACCTTAGCTGAGTACTATAATCACCAACAGCCTCTAATTTTTTGTAAGGTCTCTTATCCATTCTTAATACCAAATCCAAGGTTTGATTGTTCCTAAAAGCCTTCTGCATCTCATCTTCGAAGTCATATTTGATGTGTGTAACTTGTAGAAGGGCGAGCTTGTTTGCAACATCTATTTTTTGGAGGCCTTCTAGATCATAGGCCCTCCAAGTGACTTTCAAAAAATAGTACGTATCCATGTTCTAGATAGCCTGTAACACGGCAAAATGGTGAAGATAAGTGTAATGGCCCATTTAACAAGGTATGGGCAACAACTTTACTGGTCCTTTCTTTCTTAGATACCTAATTTTAATTTCCTCAGCTATCTACCAGGTGATCTCCAGGATTGCAATGGAAGTTGGGTAGTGTAGGGGAGCACTTTTTGGGGTAGCTTCGACCCATGTAATATAATGTAGGAGAAATCCTCTACATAGAAGGAGTCCCTTGCATTGGTTTGATGCAAAAAATTTAGAACCCCTACCCCAATTATTTCTCTGAAATTCCCACATAATTTGAAGTGTACCACGGGGAGGACCTTCTCAAAGAAGGTTTTGTAATTGGTGCAGCCCTCCTAGATGCATAATAATCGATCTTGCATAGTTGGTGCCATCACTCCTCCTAGCCAGGCAAAAAAGGTTTTATCTAACTATACTATGAACAAATGAATAAAGGAGTAATAATAAAAGGGAGGCATTTCCTCCTTCTGGGCCAATATGACCTCCTGCAATTGCTACAACTCTTTGTCCAAATTATTGCTAATGACGTCCACCCATCTATAGAGAGGAGTTTTGTTGATCCTATTACATTGGATAATCAAGAACATCACCTCCTTCGTGATCGGTTCTAAGTATTTCACCCCTAACACCAGATTTATCATGTCAACCTAGTCCTATTCCCAAGGGCAAAGCATAAAATTTTTGATGGGGAACTTAGTGGGCCTATTTCTCCCATTATTAAATAGGCTCTGGGGGAAGGTGATTTTAAGCATATAATTGGCTTGGAGAGCCAATGTCTAAAATTATACTACCTGGGATGCAGTGGTCAACCCAAAGATTTGCCTAATTATGTCTTCTGACACTTAGGCCATTGCTTGGCCTTTGAAATCATGAATGGTGCGTGCCCTAGAGTTATAGGAGACCACAAGCCATGCTAACAGGTTAGAAGAGTGGTACACCCTTGGGTTGGTTAACCGAACCAAATTTGTATTACAATTATTGCACACTGGGGGTGGCAAGGCGTTGTCCCTGTATGCCCGCATGTAAAGGCTCCTCAATAGCATCAGGTGACGCTGGCTATCTTCCTTCGTAGGGTCAAAGGAATAAATGGTAACCCCCTCTCCTTCCCTTTGCTATTCTTTGGTGATGTCCCAATTGGTATTTGGTAAATTTTTGAATGCTTTAGGGTTATGTGCCCTTCCTAGATTTCTTACCATGGGCCACATCCCAGTAATCTTACCAACTCTCTATCATACAATTGACATCTCAAGATTCAAAGAGCTGGTAGATGCCATCGCATTCAATCAGTAGGATATTAATTCTCCCTCTACACAAGATTGTAATTATCTCTTTATTCTTCACCCTTTGCTTTGGACTCGACCTCGTCGGTGGATAATTCTACATGCGCGAATGGCATATAACATGTCCACCACCTTCATTTTAAAACATGTATATTAAATTTGGTAGATGGGCGTATGCATTTTTTTTTTGGGATGATGTATTTTGATTGGTCGGGCATGCCATGTCATCTTCCACTTTGTGGCTAGGGGTAACATGTTGGACATGCGACGGTTCTGTAGTGGACAAGGTGAACGTTGTTAGGTGCATGTGGGCACAAAGCACCCTGGAGTTAATATTCGTAGGCGCGCTCCATTGGGGAGTGGAGCACGTGGCTTTTGAGGTGGGCACACTGTCTCATGCACCCACTTGACCTTTGTGTACCCCAAGGAAGTGGGGTGCACCAGGCTCTTTGGGATGCATAGGTTGTGCACCCCTAATAGACCTCATGCACTCCCTTGTAGTGGAGCACACAACCTAGAGATGGGTGCACCACTTGTGTGCCCAAATTGGACACTTGCGCACCCCGAGGAAGAGGGGCGCATAGATGGATTTGGTACACATAACCATGTGCACCTCGACAAAAGTTGTGCGCTCTACCATGAAAGCAGAAATCACTGACTAGGATAGGAGCACACATCTTGTGCGCTCTAAGGTCTCATGCATGCTCTATTGGAGTGGAGAACGTGAGGTGGGTATGGGTGCACTAGGTTGTGCACCCACAGGTACTTTGTGCACTCCATTGGAGTGGAGCGCATGGATATCTTTTGGATGCACTAGGTGGTGTGCCCATTTCAGCTTAATATATGCTCCACCTCTTTGGAGTGCACGACTTCATATCAGGGTGTACAGGTTGTGCGCCCCATGGATTGATGTGCACTCCAACACCCCATGGAGCATGCCAACTTCTAGTGGGGTGCACATTGTTTTCACCCCTCAGGGGACTTTATGTGCCCTATCCCCAATGGGACACATGGGCTATGGTGGGCACATAAGAGAGTGCACCCAGATGCGTCCTTATGCACTCCACAAGTGGAGTGCTCAAGCTCAGTTTGGGATTCACAACTTATGCACCCAAGGAAATTTGAGTGTGCTCCACTCCTTTGGAGTGCACCAGGCTAGACTAGGGCACACAACTCTATGCACTTCAAGGGGAATTTAAATTGGACTCCCAAAAATGGGGACTATCCTTTTGGGGGTCAACACCGGCTCTAACTGGGACAAGGGGGTGGATGGAAGACAATGAATTGAAAACTCCAGACTCACTGGGTGACAAAGGACTGACACACACACACACTTTCTTATTTTTTTATTTTATTTTTTAAGGTCTCAGCCTGTGGGGCCAAAAATCTTGACGTGCTACCCATTGACTGGTATAGGCAATTTCTCTCCTTCCATATCCTTCAATCTTTAGGTGTGTTGACCCACTACTTCAGCAATCTAGTAGGGTCCTAGCCATTTTGGCTCAAATTTCTCCTTCTCCCCAAGATTGTCATTCTTAGGGTCCCAATACAACACCATATCATCCATAGCAAAAGCCTGCCCTTTGGCCTTTTTGTTGAATAACTCCACTATCCTGTTTGTTTGGCCGATCATCCTTATAACATCCTCTCTCCTATCCTCTTCTAATTTTACCAATTTATCCATAATTCTTTGCAACTCATCTAGTTATTCGTGATCTTACAGTAGTAAGGAGAAGGTTGTATTTTCTAGTTGGGGTGGTAGCAATGCTCTTTCTTCGTAAACCAATTTGTATGGTGTCATGTCGGTGGCTCTCTTGATTGACAACCTATCTACCCATAAAGCATACTTGAGCTCACTATCCCATCCTTTCTTATTCTTCCCCAATGACCTCTTAATCCTTGTGATGTTGTTCTTATTTGAGGACTCAGCTAGCCCTTTGCCTTGAGGATAATAATTGGTAGAATGAGACATTTCAATGCTATATTCATTGCAAAAGTCAATCATCTTATAAGAGGTAAAATATTTGGCATTGTCTGTAACCAATTTCCTGGGTACCCCAAACCTGGTTAATATATTTTCCTCCAAGAAATTAATAATTGTGGTTGTTGTTGATATTATTAGAGGGGTAGCTTCTACCCATTTGGTTAAGTAATCTATGGCAGTAATAATCCATTTATGCCCCCCTGAAGAATTGGGATTAATTTCCCTGATTAAATCTATCCCCCACTGAGAAAATGGAGTTTCAACAATTACTGGATGGAGTGGCATAGCAGGCAGGTTCTTCTTCCCGATAAAAACTTGGCAGCTGTAACAACTCTTGACTGCTTGGTAAACATATTTGAACAATGATGGCCAATAATACCCCACCCTCATAATTTGATTAGCAGTTGCTTTGGGAGAAAAATGGCCACCACAAAATCTAGAATGAAATTCCTTGATGATTTTGGGAACCTCTCTTTCAGTCACACACAAAAGTAACACTCCACTTGGATGTCTCCAGTATAGTCGATTTCCTTGGAGATGGTATATTTGGGACTGTATTTTGATGCTTCTTATTCTGCTGGTATTCTTTTAGAGTAAGGACAGATTTTCCAGATAAAACAAGATGTATTTATACCATTTAGAGGATTCATGCCATGGTTGTCCATAATGCATGAGGACAACATCATCTGCCCCCTGCCCCTCTTTGCAAGCCATATACTTGGCCAATCCTTGACCTTTAATGATTTTTATTGTTTTAAATTCCACATCATATTAAAGCAGTTTGATCATCCATCTAGATGAACTACCTATGGGCTCGATTTGGTTAAGAATATCTTTAATAGCAATATAGGGGATACAGGTAACTACCTTTCAAGCTCCAAATATGCTTTTAAAGTGCTCCAAAGCCTGTATGAGGGCATAAGCGTATTTTTAAATCAACTTGTATATAAATTGAGCTCCTTTCATCCCTAAACTCATGAATGTTATTGGTTGCTCATTCCTCTCTTCATCCTTTTGATATAGTACAACCTCTATAGTGTGCTCCAAGGCAAAGAAGTACAGGTTAAAATTCTTTGAATGGTCTAGACAAGTCAAGACTGGGGTAGTAGTAATGGCATCCTTAATCTACTAAAATGCTATGAGGTTGTACTCTTCCCATTTAATTTTGACACCCTTTTTAATAATATCATTTATCGGATTGGCAATCTCAACAAAATTTGGGATAAACCTTCTAACAAATTTTATCTTGCCGAAGAAATACCTGATGCCTTTGAGGCTCTTTGGGGGTGGTATTTGTGCAATTTCTTTTGTTCTCTCAGGATCAATACTGATGCCCTATTTTGAGACTACATGTCCCAATAACTTACCATGGGTGGCCCCAAATAGACACTTATTTGGATTCAACGAGATCCCATACTCTTTGCATCTTTGAAATACCTAGGACAAGTGGGAAAAATGATTTGCAGGATCCTTGGAGAATACAGTAATATCATCTAGATAAACCACCACTATTTTAAACATCAACCCTTTGAAAGCGAAATCCATAGCTCTTTGGAAGGTGGCCCCAATATTCATCAATCCAAATGGCATCCTTTGGTATTCAAAATTTCCCCAAGGTGTGGTGAAGGCATTTTTAAAATGGTCCTTAGAATTCACTAAAATATGGTTATACCCTAAAAAAACATCCAAGAGGGATATTTAGGAAGACCTAACCACTGCTTGCAGTAGCTGCTCCATATTGGAAAGGGGATGATTATCCTTGATGGAGTTCTTGTTTAAATTTCTAAAATCCACACACAGCCTGATCTCACCATTTTTCTTCCTAACCGAAACTAGATTTGCTGCCCATGAGGAAAACCTCACTTTCTTGATTACTTTTGCATCAAGCAACTTCTGTACCTCCTTTTGCATAACAGGATGTAGTATGGGATTGAACTTTCTGTGTTTCTACCTGAAGGGTTTGACACCTTCCATCAAAGGAATAATTTGGGTTATTACTTTTGTATTAAAAGTTCTTAACTCATCGTACCCCCAAGCAAAGCTATCTTTGTTCTTTCTTAGATATTCTATGTACTGTTTCTTTTCTTTGGACGATAATGATTTGTCAATTTTGACCATTTTAGGATTACCAGCTGTCCCCACATTGACCTCCTCACCTTCTTATTCACTAGGTGTAGTCCTATGGGCTTTGTCAAATTTTTCAAATAGATATTCTAGGAAGACCAATCCTCTTGAGATTTTATTTGTTTTCAATTGTATCACCTTAGTGGGGGAACCTATAACATTCTACAACCTTTCCTCATCCTCTTCGTTGCAAATTATCCCAAAAAATTGGTTCTATACTATCCTGAAGTCCTTTATATCAGCATCATCTTGGAAGACTTGTAGGTACACTACATTATATGGGATAGAGGGGTGATAAACGGAGATGATGGGAAATCTATCCATAACCTCAGTATCAATTTCAGGGTCATCTTCCTCAAAGGCATTTATATACAGTAGGTTGGCCACATGGTTTTTCTCCCTTGGGATATGTGAGATATTGAAGGCCAAAAATCTACTTATTAGCTTGCTTGTATTGTTTTAATATGGGGTGTTTGGTTTGGTACCTGCCCTTTATCTGTTGGATAATTAATTCTGCATCTCCATACATAGTTAGATAGTTAATCCCTAATTCTCTTGCCTTTCTTAACCCTAGTAGTAATGCTTTGTACTCTACCACGTTATTAGTGCAGAGGGATTCCAATCTGTATGGCACACCCAGGTAGTTACCTTTTATGTCAGTCAA
The DNA here is from genome assembly GCA_028583015.1 of Wollemia nobilis. Taxonomy (NCBI): domain Eukaryota; kingdom Viridiplantae; phylum Streptophyta; class Pinopsida; order Araucariales; family Araucariaceae; genus Wollemia; species Wollemia nobilis. The sequence goes on from JAQPPZ010007329.1 coordinate 900,244, forward strand.
GTTAATTCTAGCCCCAGTCCCAGTTTGTGACTTGGCTCCATCAAATTTCAAAGTCAACATTTCAGTGGTAAGAACCCTATCTGGTTTAGCATTTACAGTTGCTTTAAGTAAAGGATCCAATCCCTCAGCATTGGGTATTTCTTTAAGAAAAGGGGTGTGCAAAATGGAATAGACTCCTAACTCCTCTTCCATAGAGCTAACCATATTGGTTGTGGCGTTGTCAGGATTCATTAGTTCCACTGATATTTTATTGAAAGGTTCTCTTCTTAATGTGGCTTGTTCTTTGGAGGAAAGAGGGATGGTAGCAAATGACCAATCTAACTGAATTGATCCCCCTAACTGCTCTTCCCAATGTCTAGATAGTAACAGGGAGAAGAATGGGTCTACATCAACAACTGCCACATCCATGATAATTTATTTCTTCGGATATTGGTCTAGGAAAACCAGGAGGCCCATAATTATCCCCACATAGGGCACTTGCCTATTTTCCATGATAGAAATAGGGGGAGAGTATTTAGTGCACATCAAGCCCAAATGGTCAGCCACTTATTTTGGCACCACATTTTGAGACATCCCATTTTCAAGCATATAGTTTTGGATTACATAGCGGTCCCCATAGTCAGATGTATACCTGAGGGAGATGTAAAATGGCCTAACAGAGGCAGGGGTTCTTCCTGGGGGGTTTGAACTTGAGGCTGCCAAGACATGACTCTCCCCTTGATCAGTTAGCCCAAAGGCCTTACATATTTGTTCTCTGTACTTTGGGATTGTCATCAACTCTCCAAAAGTGATGTTAATTTTCTATTTAGCCAACTCCATCCCTATGTCAAATTATGTACCCTTGGGCCCTACTACAATATTAACAGGCTCAGTTATTTTAGGAGGGGGAGGTTGACTAATCTCATGAGCACTTTTTTGTTACCAGGCTCTTCATAATTTTTTTAATATGCCTTATTTGGTACAGTTCTATTGCGTAGTCTGGTAGCATGAAATCTCTCCAAGGTTTCAACCTCTTCAGCTGTAGGGGTCAATTTATCTTACCTAATTTGCTCAAAACGGTTATTTTGGGGTCTTCTCAAAATTTTTACATTATCATTGGCAAATTTAGTGGGGCAGCTATCAGGGTACAATGACTAGATTACATCTACTTTTATTGGGAGGTTGTCCATAGTTTCTTCCCATGTCCAACAGTAATTTATTCTGATATCATCGTTAGATTCTTCCTCCAGATTAACTTTTGAATGTAGGCCATGGAAAACACCATAATCAACAATATTGTGAGGAGAATTACAGGGTAGATAGAATAATGGGAAATCAGAAGCTATATTGATAGAGGGCATAGGATTTGGGATAGCATTTGGATCCTTTTGATTTTCTTTCCTGTACTAGCTATTATTTGGATTTTTGCCCCCCTCATTGCTCCAATTTCTATTAAAATTTCTTCTAAAGGGAGGTCTACTTTTGTCTTGGTGCTGAGAGGATTCCCCGTTGTCATTTTTGTCTCTCTCAATTTTAGAAATTTGGTTATTCATTGATAGAAACATCTTAGTGACCTAGGAGGATAGTTTCTCAATAGGGTTTGGCTCTGATTTCTTTAGTATCCCAAACCCCACCTTCTTGCTTTTCCTATCAGGCTGGCTAGAACTGGGATCCATGGAGGTAGACTTCATTTTACAATTGTCTATCATGTCCCTCTCTATCTGAATGGCCCTCTCTATACAATCATCAATAGTAAGTGTTGGCTATTGTCTCAACTCATAGTTAAAATCTCCCAGGAAGACATTTTTATAAAAATAGATAGATTGGTTGTCATTGAGTTTGAGGGTAACAAGAATTTGGTTTTTGAGTTTAATGAATCATTTATTAAAATCATTCACTGTCTCATTCTCTCTCTTCTTCATAGTGGCCACCTCAGTCAATAGGGACTATTCATTTTTTTCTCTCCATACTTTCTAAGGAAGACAACTTCTAGGTCATGGAAGGTTCCAATGGTATCAACTGGGAGGTTATTAAACCATTCCCTAGCATCATTTTCTAGGGTCTACAAAAATAATAGAAGGACAAAATCTTCATGTTCTACCTCCAAACTATCTATGTCATACAAAAAATCCTTCACGTGATCCTCCCTAGTCACGGTATTGTCCCCTAGAAACTTGATTAAGTATTTATGAGCCATAGGGGTAGGGGATTTAAAACTTGAGGTAAAATAAATGGCTTGTACCTATCTAAGCACCAATTGTTCGAAGGTGGGTTGGCCATTGGTAGAATTGGGCCCCTCAGGATAGTATATGTAACAGGTGAAGTACCAGTTCGGGGACTTTGAGGAATGTTCTGGGGACTATTGCTACTCTTACTACTAGAAGGAACATAAATCAAAGTGAACTTTTTCTTTTTGCTTATTCTAAAAAGTACCTATGGGTCCAACAGTTCAGGGTAGAGGTCTTAGTCACTCCTTGTGGCTGCAAAACTAGCTTCCTTGTTTTTAGAGTCGCCAACACTGGGTGCAAAATGGAATACTCTCTCTGGTTAAGATTTCTCAGCCCAAAAACCTCACAGGAAAAATAAAAATGAAAATATATATGTCGCAGGAGGGGAGTAGTATGATGAAAGAAATTAACAAGGCCTTCCCTAGAAATGACGCAAAAAATTTTCATGGAGTTTTCCCTCTTACCCTTTAAATATCTGTCACGTTATCAAAAAATCTTAAAATCACAACCAACACTATAGATTATGGTTGATCCACCTCATTAACTTGGGAATAGACTACCTTAAATAGCTTTAAATAGGCCAGGTTGGGTAAGGAAACCCCAAACAGTGGGTCCTTTTACTAATGATCTATCATGCACATTCCCACTATGCCAGACAAAATATTGTTACCTTATCATTTTGATAACTTTGGGTGATAGAACCTATCAATATGAGTGCTCATCAAGCCCAAACTGATACCTTATCTATTACAGAGTCGTAGCAGTTTGGTAAATGACTTTAGGAAAACATGAAAGAAAGAATAACTAGTTTGTTTTACTCCATTAAAATGATATATTGTAAATAAAACAATTAAATAGAGAAAGAAGGTGTTATTTATGGATTCTGATTGTAGTAATACATAAATAAGCTAACACGAGACAATCACACAAAATATGCCAAGGGGAGAGTTGAGATTTTTATTAATAAAATATGTGCATAGAACAGATCAGCAGAGTGCTTGATCCTCATATGCCATTTTATTACAATAAACCCCAGGTTTGAATGTTTAGAACAACGGGTATCTCCTCTCCATCCTAATTACAGTGACGTAAGAGTTCTCAACTCTAGTACATTCCATAATAAATAATCACAACAAATGACACACCTTGACAGACCCTGTTAAATGACAAGAGAAAGGCAGTAAGAAACACATATAGGAGATACAAGGGAAAATATGACTCAAACAATAGACAAAGCTATACCTAGATTTTCTCTCTCATAGATTCGATGAAAAATCTTCAGCTGCAACACTCCTCCCCTTTATAGGGTGAGACCACTTGGATATCATAATTATCTGTCCTGGTTGGAGGAATTCTTTTGTACCAAAATCAGGATGCATTCAAAAATGGGCACATAGCCCACGTTCCTCTTCATGTAGGTGGTGGTTGTGTATCACTACTAGTACTACCCTGTGTTGGTAGTTGTGGTCCTCCTGGCACGTGTGTTTCTTGCAGTGGGTCCCACTCTTGCTCTCAAGTTTTGAATGGCTTGGTCAATGAATTCCCAAGCCTCATCATGAAAAGTAAGTGAGAAAAGTAGTAGGTTCAAATCCTACGTGGCCTTGTTTATTCTATCCCTGGCCCATTGTACATGGTTATCAGCAAAGCTACACAGGGTCTACCATCTCCTCTAAAGCTACAAAGAACTTGGATGGTTTGTCACCAGATTCTAAGTCAAACTTCTAGATCCTTTGAAAACAAAATCTTTAATTATTGGGGCCCACTCAAAGTCCTCAATCGAGATATTATAGTTTGCCAACTCATCATTGGCCTCATTCTAAGCATTTTCCACCTTCTGGTTCCATTTTATCCAACCCTGCTCATTTTGTAAAAATAATAAGACCTTGATATATTCCTCCACAAAGAACTAGAAAGAGTCGTGAGACAGGGTGGCTGTCATTCCATTAATGGGTATGTAGTCCTCCTAAAATATTTGGTAGATCAACATGATCACATCTATCCTCTACCTTTCTTACTGTAGGTTGTTCTATATGAGGCCTACTACATTCCAAACAACATAGATGTCCACAAGACTAGATTCTAAATCCCTCATCTTCTCTTGGATATTCTCCTTCATTTCTTACTTGAGATCATCTACCAAGCCAAGTTGGATACTAGCCTACACAGTGGAAGAAGCGGGCATCTTCAGTTTATCAACTTCTCCCTAAAGTTGCTTGACCTTGAGCTATAATTGAAGAACACAAGCTTATACTGAGAGGGGGGGGTGAACAGTATAAGACCTCTTTTTACTTTTTCCTTTATACTTCAAAATAGTAAAGCAATATACCCAAAGCAATATCAAAGCAATGCATAATAACATCCACAAAGTGACACCAATTTTAACATGGTTCACCCAGAATGGTTGGGCTACATCCACAAAACTTTTCTCTAAAAGTTATCTCAAAGTTCTTTGGGAATCCTTCCCAATTACAATTTTTATGAGCCTCGGCCCAAAGGAGATACCTTCCCCCAATCAGAATTTATGAGCCTCTACTCAAAGGAGATACCTTCCCCCAATCAGAATTTATGAGCCTCTACTCAAAGGAGATACCTTCCCCTCTGCTCTGGAAATGATCCCTCAGAAGATCAACTGCCTCTACCTCTTGCCAAGCACATGGAACTCCTTTCCATCGAAGACCTCCTGTCCTCAATGCTTAGCCTAAGAGACCTCTCGCCTTCTATGATCACGTCCACAGTAGCTCAGCAACCTATACCAAACACGATCAGTTGGTCTAGTACAAGTCTTCCTCTGTCTGTCAGATCTTTCCAACTCTTGAACAAATCAATCTTCTGCATACAAGCCTTCTCAAAGACTTGCCAAATCTGTCCTCAGGTTCTTCTCATAGAACCAATGCACCTCTATCCTCAAGTTCTCTGATAGAACTATCAAACTCAGCTCACAAGTCCTCTGCTAGGACCTGTCCAAATCTGCTCACAAGTCCCCACCGGAACCTGTCCAAAAACTGCTCACAAGTCCCCACTGGAACCTGTCCAAGAAAAACTTTCTTAGTAGGAAATCACAAAGTGAATTGTTAGATACCCAATGTGATTTTTCAAACTCATAGAATCATAAAGAGAATTGTTAGAGACTCAATATGTTCTATACTCAAATCCCAATCTCAAAACTCAACTCAAATCAACTCAGCTCAATCTCAATCTCAAATCTAAAAACTCAACTTAATATCTGAAATGGATAGGATAGAATGTTTTCTTTCAAGAACATGAAACCCCAACAATTGCCAACTATGCAAAGAATCACATAATAATTATACTCATGTTATTTTCACCATCAATTAGGGTTTCAACAACAATGCTCATCAAACAAGGTTTAGTCAAACAACACCATTCAACTCAACATCAACCTTGAAGCATTCAACCAATCATCACAAGAAAAGGAAACAAGTAGAAATCCTTTTCCCTCCAAATATATTTGAACAAAACAGCCACCAACACAATATCACCAAATGTAAATAATAACTTGCTCAAATCAACTCAATGGAGTAAGCCTAATATCATGAATCAAATAAAGCAATAACTTGATCAAACAACCTCTATGGAAGCAACTCAACCATCAAACTCAAAACAGCCAACCAAGGGGTCCACCAACTCAATGCAAGTAGCAAGACTCACAAACATAAACCCTAGTGCACAATGCTTCCACTACCTCAAACCAGAATTATGCATTCACCAAAACTCTCATCAAGGATAACAATGCATAAGAAGTCTTCAACAAACCAAAAAATAGGATTTATACCCAACCAAAGGAAACCTAGTTGAAAACCTTTTCACTCCAACCTTATTTCAAAAAAACATACACCAATCATACTCATAAGGAAAATGTGCCCATACCTTTTTGGAGTAGAAGAAAATTGATCCTTAAAGCTTTCACCACACACAACCCTCAAACTTCCAACCAAGTTAGGGTTAGAACCAAGATAAATGATCATATATAAAAACTTTCCTTAATACACCTTTTAGCTTCTCTTCTTCACAAACAACCACCAAAGAAGCTCAAAACACAACAACCAAAACTTACACCTTATATCTCCATTTTTAAATTTAGCATAGCAAAAAACTAATCTCAAAAATACAACCAAAGAAATATCCCCTTATTTCTCCTATGTCTTTTAAACAATGCTAAACAATGCCAAAAATCATATCAAGAAAATAATGACACCTTATAATGGCTGCCCTTGAAGAATTTGAAATTCGAGACACAAAACACATTTTAATAAAAACGTGACTAATCCATGCACATCTCCCTCTGTGGGGATCGAAATGCAGACCTCCGCCTACGCAAGGCCCAAATGTAGCCTTTGCTGCCACTAGCCCATAAGGGGCTTACGAAGTCCAAGACAGACTTCCTTCTGTGAAAGGTGAGTGTGGACGAAAAAGGATTAATTGCATTAACATTAAAACTTAGGTTACATAGATTAAATAGGCAGTAAATAACCTATTTGAGAAAGAAAGGGGGAAAGGAAAGATGAATAGAATTCTCTTGCCGCCCAAATGCTGCCGTCCACTACCGTCCAGGTAAGGTAAAAGGTAAGTTACCTTTACCCAAGGTAAAAACAATTTTTTTAACCTTTTACTAATGGTAATATTCCAACATTCTCCCCCTTAAAGTTGAGAGGACTAACTATATAGTCTCTCAGCTTTATAAATTGAGCTTTAGCCATGCCTTTGGTAAATATGTCTGCTAGATTATCCAAAGTGCTACAATATTGAAGCTCAACTGTCTGTTGTTCCACCATATATCTTATGAAGTGATACTTCATATCAAAATGTTTTGACCTTTTGTGGTGGATCGGATTATATGCCAACTGTATGGCACTAATATTATCACAATTCAGTTTGGTTGGACCAATTTGTTTTTCGCCAATCTCTTCAAGGATTTTCCTCAACCGGATGATCCGAGTACTGGCATGAGTAATGGCTATGTACTCAGCTTCAGTAGATGATAATACTACAACAGATTGCTTCTTGGAACTCCAAGTTATTAGTCCCGAACCTAGACTAAAACAGCTTCCTCGATGTAGATTTTTGTCATCTATATTATCGCCCCAATTGCTGTCACTATAACCAAATAACTTCACAGAGTTAGACTTGTGGTAATGGATTCCAAAATCCAATGTACCTTTTACATATCGTAAAATTCATTTGGTTGCTTGTAGATGCAGCTCGGATGGGCATGCCATAAACCGTGATACAAGAGAAATAGCATACTGTATATCTGGCCTAGTGTTGGTGAGAAACATTAAACTCCCAACCATGCTTCTAAAATTGGTCAAGTCAACTTTTGGTGCTCCATCTTCTTTGCTTAGTTGGATTCCATGTCCAGTTGGTGTTGCAGCTGATTTGCACTACTGCATAGCAAATTTCTTGATCATGTCATGAGCATATTTCTATTGACATATGAAGATCCCATTCTTTGATTTATGTACTTCCATTCCTAGGAAGTATCTCATTAATCCGAGATCCTTCATCTCAAACTGATTCATCATGGAGTTTTTGAAATCCATATTCATTTTATTATTACTACCCATGAATATTAGATCATCCACATATAAACAAACTATGAGGATATCTACTCCATTTTTCAGGTAGTATAGTGTTGGTTCACTCTTGCTTTTTGTGAAACCATATTTGCTGAAATAGCCATCAATTCATGAGTACCATGCTCTTGGTGCTTGCTTGAGGCCATAAAGTGCTTTTTTTAATTTATAAACAAGGTTCTCTTTTCCTGGTTCTTGGAAACCTTGAGGTTGTTGAACATACACTTCTTCTGTCAGGTATCCATTTAAAAATGCACTTTTCACATCCATGTGTTGAATTTTCCATCCTTTATGGGCTGCCAAGGAAAGAACAATTCTAATTGTTTCTTGTCGAGCAACTGGAGCAAAGGTTTCCTCATAATCTATTCCATATTTTTGAGTAAAACATTTAGCTACTAATATTTCCTTGTGCCTTTCAATGCTTCCATCAACATTGAATTTGGTCTTATAGACCCATTTACATCCAACACATTTTTTTCCCTTGGGAAGCTTCACAAGCTCCCAAGTATCATTTTTTTTAATTGAGGATATTTCCTCTTCCATGGCATCTTGCCATATATTTTTAGTGCATGCTTTTTCATAGCTAGAAGGTTCTAGCTATGCAGCAGCCAACAAAGCATAATTGACTACATCACCCCTTGGTTCATGAGACTCATCATCCCCTGACATTTGAAGATTTTCAAGTCTTGACAAAATGTCATCCATCTCACTAGCTTGACTCCTAGTGTATCTTTGTTGGAAATTCCTATCCAACATTTGAGTAGATGGATGACTCTGTAGTATGCGCTTTCCTCTATTTGTCTCTTTCCTTTGAGAAACTGAATCAATATCCATCGGGCTTGGAGCGCTTATCGATCTTTGAAATCGTTTTGGAGAATTTGGTGGTGCCAACAAATAAGTCCCTCTTGGACTTGGTGTACCACTTGATGTACTTGATGAAGTTTCCTGATGTGGAATTTGTGGAGGAGGACTTTTTCCACTGCTTTTCTTGGGTTGTACCAATGTGGGAGGTACTAATGTAGAACTGTCCGAATTAGAGTCAAAATCAACAAATTTTTTATGACCCCATTATCCCCCTTCATCAAAAATTACATCCCTGGAGATAATGATTTTATGTATCGTGGGATTGTACAATCTATACCCTTTGGTTGAATCACAATACCCTACAAAAACACATGCTTGACTCTTTGGATCAAGCTTCTTTCTCTTCTCCTCAGGAATGTGTGCATAAGATAAAGAACCAAATACTTTGAAATGTTTGACATTTGGTTTCTTATCGTACCATCCTTCATAAGGAGTGATACCATCTAAACTAGAAGTCGGACTTCTATTTAGAATATATGCACTTGTTCTCACTGCATCTGCCCAATAGCTGTTTGTGAGATGTTTTGCCTGAAGCATTGTTCTTGCCATTTCAACAAGGGTGCGGTTCTTTCTCTCAGCCACACCATTCTGCTGTGGGGTATAGGCAGTGGTGAACTACCTTTTTATCCCATTTTGCTTACAATAATGAAGAAATTCATTTGAGGAGTACTCTCCTCCTTTATCAGTGCGAAGACATTTGACATAGTAGTCACTTTGCTTTTCTACATTATTTTTGAAGTCTATGAAGCAATCAAATGCTTCATCTTTGTGTTTCAAAAAATAGAGCCAACACATTCTAGAATAATCATCTATGAATGTTAGAAAATAAGAATTGTTTCCAAGACTTTTTGTTTGCATTGGACCACAGATGTCCGAATGTACTAGCTGAAGAGGATAGCTTGCTCTCCATGCTCGGCCTTTTGGAAACTTCGTTCTGGAGTGCTTTCCCAAAGCACATGCTTCGTATACCTTTTTATGTTCTGGAATTTTTGGTAGTCCTGTCACCATAGCTTGTGATATTAACATTTTCAAGCTAGCGGAATTGAGGTGACCATATCTCAAGTGCCACAATTCACTTGGATTTGTAATAGAAATGTTTGCAAGTTGAGCTCCCCCTGGCTCACCAAATTTTAGAGGGAACAACCTATTATTTGTCATAGGTACTTCTGTGATGACCTGGTTACAATTGTTTTTATCAAATATTGTACATTTGCTTTCATCAAAAACTAATTTGTAATGCTTCTCCATCATTTGGCCAACACTTAACAAATTGTGTTGTAGTTGTGGAGTATAGTATATGTCATTCACATTTTTAAGGCCTTCTTTTGTTGGAACTGCCATAGCTCCAATGCCTTCAACTTGCAAAGATTTATTATCCCCTAACTTAACATGAGATTTGTAATTTGAATCTAATGTAGCAAAGAGATTTTCTTTGCCACTCATGTGGTTGGAGCAACCAGTATCCAAAATCCATGTATCATTTAGATTTTGATCTGGCTGTCCATAAGAGAGAAAAAGGTTTGATGGACCTTCTTCTTCTTCGTAGAATGAGCCATATTGACTACTTTGATCTTTTGAAGACTTTGACCAGCAGTCACGAGCGAAGTGACCTTGTTTCCCACAATTGAAACAAGTTGTTTTAGTCTTGTTACTTCCTCGTCCTTGATTTCCATGGGCTGCATTGCCTCTTTGGTTCTGATTGGCTCCTCTGTTTTGATTTCCACCTCTATTTTGATTACCTCCTCTATAGGAGTTGCTTTGGCTCTTGCCTCTTTGTTGTTGTCCTCTGCCTCGGCCTCTTCCTTGTTCTCGTCTTGCAGTTTCATTCGAAGTGAAGGCTTTGTCATCACCTCCATAGCTTGTTGAAGGGGCTCCTTGAAGTCGCTCTTCATGTGATGTTAATGATCCAATCAAACTATCAAATGTAAGAGTAGAAAGGTCTTTGGATTCTTCAATTATGATAGCAATGTGATTCTACTTAGGAAGAAGTGTTCGCAACACTTTCTTCACAATTGTTTCATTTTTTGTGTCTTCACCTAAAGTTTGCATCATATCAACTATTGCTTTGACTCGTACACGTAGTCTCCGACTCTTTCATTTTCCTTCATTCCGAGATTTTCAAAATCTCTTTTCAAAGTCCGAAGCCTGACTTGCTTTACTTTATCACTTCCTTGGAATCCTTCTTTCAAGGCATTCCATGCATCTCAGAGTGCTTAAGTAAGAAGCAATTCTAGGAAAGATACTAGGATCTAATGCTGATTGAAGATGGTATAAGGCAAAAGAATTATTTTTCTCGTGCATCTTTGTAGATCTTCTTATCATTTGCACTTAAAGTAGTCCAATCTGTTGGAGCAATGTATCCGTCTTCAATAATATCCCATAGTCCTTTTCCAATGAGTAATGTCCTCATCTTGATGGACCAGTACTCATAATTATCACCACTGAATTTGGGAATTGGTAGATTATTATGTGATCCCATTATTATCTACTAAAACAAGAAACCTCTCTTTTATAGTCTTATTGCAAAAAGACTTTACAAACTATCAAGCCCTGCTTGATTTACAATCATAAACAACTCACACTTGTTGTTCAACAATTACAAAATTGTCAGCGATTTGTTCATCATCGTCACTGATCAATATTATTTCAGGAGAAGGAGGTTGAAGGATTTCAACTGAATTACTATAATGAGTATATTTGGATCCTTGTGAAGCAATTGCAACTATGTCGGATTGTTCAAATCTGCTGCCAAAGGAGTTATCTTCTGAATCTGCTTTGTATCCTTGATCAGGATTTCTCTGGTGTGCAATAACCGCGTTTTGCAACTGTGAAAAAATTGTATTAAGTCCTAGTGTTTTCACGTGCCTATCAAAGTTTTTCGGGGTTTGTTTTCAATAACAACTTGCAGAGGGCATGATAACATCCATCCGATCTTATCATTTAAGAAAATTTCCCAGAAATTTTCTTTTACAAAGATTTCCTCTTAGGAAATAATAAAAAAAAAATTAACTTTCAAAGTTTTTTTTTTTTTAAAAAAACTTTACAATTATTTCCTCTCAGGAAATTTCTATCAACTTTGAAAAAAAAAATTTATTAAAAACTAATGAACAGATATTTCCTCTTAGGAAATTACACACAAAAAAAAATTATTATTTTTTTTAAATTTAAACTATTCCTTAGTTTTTTTTTTTTTAATTTTAATTATCTATTGACCCCGCCGAGAGTCGATCCTGTGACCTCGCGGGTGTCAGGGCTGAGGGTAGTCGCTACGCTATCAGGATGATCCGGGAGCAATGCGTGCTCCTCACCCTTTAGCTTTCGCGTTGAGCACGAAGCTAATGTTGGCTTCGCGCTTCGGCGCAAAGCTTGATTTTACTTGGGACTTTAGTCCCACATCGCCCGTAGGGCGATGTAAAAGCTCTTTAAAAAGAGCTAAGCACATAAAGTGCTTTGACTGCCTGCGGGCAGTCACTAACGCCGCAGGATCCTTTTGCCATCGATGCACGCACGGATCGCCACGTCACCACTCCTCGGGCCACATGCCAGTGCCATGTCACCACACCTCGGGCCGTGCGCCAGTCACACGTCGCCACGTGTCATGCCACGTCAATCTCGTGCCTCGAGAATTGTGCGCCATGTCAACAATGCCTCAAGAATCATGCGGATCTGCTGCTCCTATGGGCCGCTTCGTCGGCTCCTCCAGCGCCTAAAGAAATGTGCCGGACTGCTCCTACAGGCCACCTCAGGATTCGTGCCGCCTCAGCTTCTACGGGCTACCTCGGGATCCGTGCCATCGTCTCAAACTGCGGGCCCCATCGCCTCGGTAATTACGTCGCTCTGATACCAAATGTGAAAGGTGAGTGTGGACGAAAAAGGATTAATTGCATTAACATTAAAACTTAGGTTACATAGATTAAATAGGTAGTAAATAACCTATTTGAGAAAGAAAGGGGGAAAGGAGAAATTGGGGGAAAGGAAAGATGAATAGAATTCTCTTGCCGCCCAAATGTTGTCGTCCACTGCCGTCCAGGTAAGGTAAAAGGTAAGTTACCTTTACCCAAGGTAAAAAAAAAAAATTTAACCTTTTACTAATGGTAATATTCCAACACCTTCCACATAAACGGTCAAGCTTTCCGAAAGCTTTTCAAACCACGAGCTCTCCTCTTTCGCAGCGTAAACAAAACATTCGATCGCAACCAAACCAATTAATTGCATTCAATTTTCCAAGAGGGTTTAACCTTAGGAATCTTCTCATATTTATAGTCCATACGTGGACTTTAAAACACGTCGGCTGCAAAGAAAAGTAATTTCGAATTTAATCGAAATTTGCTTTCTAAAGGGTTTAAAAACCCTTAAAGTATTTTTAATAAATTAAAAATAATTTCTCCCTTAATTAATTAAATAATTAATTAATTAAAACCTTGAAGGGTTTTAAATAATAAAGAGAACCTCCATTGGTTTTAATAAAAACCATTGCCAATCGAATCTCTTCGGATTCTCTTAAAAATATTCTCTTGGAATCTTCCACCTTTGAAGCCAACACATCCTCTTAACATTAATGTCATTTCCTTTTGACATCAATGACAACTCATAGACAAGAAGCGAGGATATCAAACCCAAAATTGTCAACAATCTCCCCCTTTGTCATTGATGGCAAACCATGCTTCTCAACAACACAAAAACTCAACATAAACAGCTCCCCCTGTCTTGAGGCTCTCCCCCTTACTCATATCTCTCCCCATTTCTCATCAATGGCAAAGGGTCACCTTTGGGGCTTGGGACTAAGAATGAGCCTCTTAGCTTAGTCCCTCCCCCACCTCCTATTGAGGTGTTTAATTTTGGGGTGGGAGTAAAACTCCCAACAGGCACTGATCATCATCAGCGTCTATAACTTCCTTATCGGGCCTTCTCTTGAACTCTTTGTCCATATTCCTGTTCCTGTCACTGTTCTTGTTCTTGTTCTCATCCCTGTTCTTTTCCATGCCTTGATCCTTGGACCTGATCATGCCACTATTCCTGTTCCTATACCTTGGAAGTTCATCTCTACACTGTCTAGTTGTGTGACCTTCATTGTTGCACTTATAACAAGTAACAATGTTATTTCTTTTAGGCATACCTGTTCTTTGAATCCTCCTATTCTGACTAACCCTATTCCTGTTATTAGCCTTGCAGAAAATTGCCTTATGCCCAAACTATTTACAAGAGTAGCAATACCCTTGAAAGAAATTACCACCTCTAAAACTATCATTTACCTTCCTTACTTGAGTCATGCAATGTGAAGCCATGTGACCAAACCTGTGACAAGAAAAACATCTGCCATTAAACTTTTCTGTAAATGACCTTCTAGGTCCTGTAAAATTTCTCCCCTTTTTATGTTTTTGTGCATCTATCACTCAAGGACTCTTTCTCTAAAATACTCTCCTCATCAGAACTCTCTTCTTTTTGGAATCTCTTACTAGATTCCCCAACCTGTTCCTTGTGTTTCTTACCAAAACCAAGACCTATTTTATCTGTTGCCCTTCTTTGATCTTTGATGATGGACTTTACCTTTTTGGAGCTATCTTGAAACCCGTAAAGCTTATCCTTGTACTCTTTAGTTTCCTCTTTCAAAGAAGCCATTTTTTGTTCTAACTCATTATACTCAAGAACCTTAGACTCTAACTCATCCTTGAGTTCTTGTGTCTTAGCTATAGAGAAGTCAAGACCTTTCTATAAGATCATCTCTCTCCATACAACATTCATCTAACTTATCATTGAGTCTAGCATTCTTCTTTCTTTCCTTTTCCAAAACACTAAGAGCACTAATAAGTTCACTTTCAAGATCCTTTATTTGTTTGCTTTTTGAATCATCAAAGCCTTTTTCATATTTCTTATCACTAGAGGTGCTACCCTTTTCAAAAACCATACATGCATATTCCTTATAGTTTTCTGAAGCATCCTCATACATACTAGAAACCAAATCATTATTTGTGCAATCATCCTCAAGGTGACCAAAATTTCCACATCTAAGACATTTCATGATAATGAATCTATGTTTCGGTTCTTCCTCTTTTTCTGATATGAACAACATCTCATTTTCATTATCACTCGAAGAACTTTCACTATCACTACTAGAACACTTACTTGCTTTGTCTAGGTAAAAACTCTTCTTGTGCTTGTGAGAATACCTCTTTCCTTGATTGTTGTGCTCATATTTTTTTTCCTGTGATGCTTGTGCTTTTCAGAATCCTTGCTCTTAGAATCTTGTTTATCTTCATCACTTTCATTCTTGGGAATAGTACAGTCAGTAGCATAATGACCAAACTTTCCACAATTGAAACATCTTATATTTTTCATACTTTTGTGCTTTCTAGAGAACTTGCCTTTCTTGTTTGTAAAATGCCTCTTCATCACTAGAAGACTCATCACTATCTTGAAGTCGTTTACCCTTGGATTTCTTGGTAGCCTTGAAAGCTGTCTCTTTCTTGACATCAACCTTCACTTGAGTTCTCAACTCAAATGCTGCAAGAATACTATGGAGCTCATCCTTTTTCAACTTATCTAAATCTTTAGCTTCCTCAATAGCAGAAATATTTTCACTAAATCTATTAGGAAGAGATATTAAAATCTTATCACAAACATCATTTTCAGCAAGCTCAAGACCTAAGTCTTTCATGGAGTTAACAACCTCATCCATACGAAGCATGTAGTCACTAATATTTTCATCATCATTCATCTTGAGTTGTTCAAACATACCTTTGAAGTGTCTCAACTTGGCCTTTCTGACATTTGTATCACCTATATGAACCACCTTCAACTCGATTCCACATTTCACTAGTTGTCTTGCAATGAATCACTTTGGTGAGATCTCGCTTTCGTAAGCCTTTCAGGATTGCATTCATTGCTTTTGAATTGTTGTGATGTAGAAGCATTTCTTCTTTAGTATTAGGACCATGTTCAAGAATAGTGTACTCATCTTCAATCACTTCCCATACCTCATTACCAAGTGCCATTAGATGAACCGTCATCCTTGCACTCCAAAGACCAAAATCTGACCCATCAAGAATAGGTGCTGCATTGCCACTTGAACGATCCATTGTGTTCTTTAGTAGTTTTTCCCTCAAGCTGTTAAAATTTCCGAAGGCACCTGCTCTGATACCAATTGAAGAACACAAGCTTATACTGAGAGGGGGGGTGAACAGTATAAGACCTCTTTTTACTTTTTCCTTTATACTTCAAAATAGTAAAGCAATATACCCAAAGCAATATCAAAGCAATGCATAATAACATCCACAAAGTGACACGAATTTTAACGTGGTTCACCCAGAATGGATGGGCTACGTCCACAAAACTTTTCTCTAAAATTTATCTCAAAGTTCTTTTGGAATCCTTCCCAATTACAATTTTTATGAGCCTCGGCCCAAAGGAGATACCTTCCCCCAATCAGAATTTATGAGCCTCTACTCAAAGGAGATACCTTCCCCCAATCAGAATTTATGAGCCTCTACTCAAAGGAGATACCTTCCCCTCTGCTCTGGAAATGATCCCTTAGAAGATCAACTGCCTCTACCTCTTGCCAGCACATGGAACTCCTTTCCAACGAAGACCTCCTGTCCTCAATGCTTAGCCTAAGAGACCTCTGCCTTCTATGATCACATCCACAGTAGCTCAGCAACTTGTACCAAAAACAGTCAGTCGGTCTAGTACAAGTCTTCCTCTATTTGTCAGATCTGTCCAACTCTTGAACAAATCAATCTTTTGCATACAAGCCTTCTCAAAGACTTGCCAAATCTATCCTCAGGTTCTTCTCATAAAACCAATGCACCTCTATCCTCAAGTTCTCTGATAGAACTATCAAACTCAGCTCACAAGTCTTCTGCTAGGACCTGTCCAAATCTTCTCACAAGTCCCCACCGAAACCTGTCCAAAAAACTGCTCACAAGTCCCCACTGGAACCTGTCCAAGAAAAACTTTCTTAGTAGGAAATCACAAAGTGAATTTTTCGATACCCAATATGATTTGTCAAACTCATAGAAGCATAAAGAGAATTGTTAGAGACTCAATATGTTCTATACTCAAATCCCAATCTCAAAACTCAACTCAAATCAACTCAGCTCAATCTCAATCTCAAATCTAAAAACTCAACTCAATATCTGAAATGGATAGGATAGAATGTTTTCTTTCAAGAACATGAAACCCCAACAATTGCCAACTATGCAAAGAATCACATAATAATGATACTCATGTTCTTTTCACCATCAATTAGGGTTTCAACAACAATGCTCATCAAACAAGGTTTAGTCAAACAACACCATTCAACTCAACTTCAAACTTGAAGCATTCAACCAATCATCACAAGAAAAGGAAACAAGTAGAAATCCTTTTCCCTCCAAAGATATTTGAACAAAACAGCCACCAACACAATATCACCAAATGTAAAGAATAACTTGCTCAAATCAACTCAATGGAGTAAGCCCAATATCATGAATCAAGTAAAGCAATAACTTGATCAAACAACCTCTATGGAAGCAACTCAACCATCAAACTCAAAATAGCCAACCAAGGGTTCCACCAACTCAATGCAAGTAGCAAGACTCACAAACATAAACCCTAGTGCACAATGCTTCCACTACCTCAAACCAGAATTATGCATTCACCAAAACTCTCATCAAGGATAACAATGCATAAGAAGTCTTCAACAAACCAAAAAATAGGATTTACACCCAACCAAAGGAAACCTAGTTGAAAACCTTTTCACTCCAACCTTATTTCAGAAAAATCAATCATACTCATAAGGAAAATGTGCCCATACCTTTTTTGAGTAGAAGAAAATTGATGCTTAAAGCGGTCACCACACACAACCCTCAAACTTCCAACCAAGTTAGGGTTAGAACCAAGATAAATGAGCATATATAAAAACTTTCCTTAATACACCTTTTAGCTTCTCTTCTTTACAAACAACCACCAAAGAAGCCAAAAGCACAACAACCAAAACTTACACCTTATATCTCCATTTTTAAATTTAGCATAGCAAAAGACTAATCTCAAAAATACAACCAAAGAAATATCCCCTTATTTCTCCTATGTCTTTTAAACAATGCTAAACAATGCCAAAAATCATATCAAGAAAATAATGACACCTTATAATGGCTGCCCTTGAAGAATCCGAAATTCACGGCACAAAACACGTTTTAATAAAAACGTGACTAATCCATGCACAGATCCCTCCACGGGGATCGAAATGTAGACCTCCGCCTATGCAAGGCCCAAACGTAGCCTTCACTGCCACTATCCCACAAGGGGCTTACGAAGTCCAAGACGGACTTCCTTCCACATAAACGGTCAAGCTTTCCGAAAGCTTTTCAAACCACGAGCTCTCCTCTTTCACAGCGTAAACAGAACATTCGATTGCAGCCAAACCAATTAATTGCCTTCGATTTTCCAAGAGGGTTTAACCTTAGGAATCTTCTCATATTTATAGTCCATACGTGGACTTTAGAACACGTCGGCTGCAAAGAAAAGTAATTTCGAATTTAATCGAAATTTGCTTTCTAAAGGGTTTAAAAACCCTTAAAGTATTTTTAATAAATTAAAAATAATTTCTCCCTTAATTAATTAAAACCTTGAAGGGTTTTAAATAATAATTAAATAAATAATAAAGAGAACCTCCATTGGTTTTAATAAAAACCATTGCCAATGGAATCTCTCCGGATTCTCTTAAAAATATTCTCTTGGAATCTTCCACCTTTGAAGCCAACACATCCTCTTAACATTAATGTCATTTCCTTTTGACATCAATGACAACTCATAGACAAGAAGCTAGGATCTCAAACCCAAAATTGCCAACAATAATGGCCCCACTTCTATAGCCTTGGCTTTCCATTCTTCAAGTTATTTCTCTATAGCCTCAGCCACCTGTGCTTGGGAGGCCATATGGAACTTCATCATTTCAACAGGTGTAGCATATGCCCTGATGATACCTTTACTCACATCAATAGTGGCCTCATTCATGCTAGGTAGCAAGTTAATCTCAAAGGTGGTAGTAGGTGTGTCAGTGGCCACTTTTCCAACTGTCTCCTTATGCCCAACTATCCCCTTGCTAGGGGACCTTTTCTCTTCCATATCCTAAACCTAGTCCTCCTCATCAGCAGTGAACTGACAGGTGTTCGCGACCCTCACCATTGTCAAACTTTCAACTTCTTGACCCAAGGACTCAGTCCTAGCCCTTTTGCAAGTAGTTTACTATGTGGGGCTTTGCACCTCATAACCTCTCAAAATATTAGACAATCCCCCAGCTTCAGTTATCCTTTTCATCACCTTGGGTCATACCTAACGTTCTTTTTTATTTATCACCAAGGTGGCAGAAAACAATGAATATTGGATTTTTGCCAATTGGATTTGCTCCTGTGGGCTTATTAAAATCAATATTTATGATGTGGTAGACGATCGATAAATACCCACAGCCAACTCATTTCTTCTAGAAGAAGTAGATGGTGAGTTGGAAGAGGAGGGGAGCCTTCCCTACTCCTATTGAGTATCATCCAAAATCTTCATCATGACCTCGAAGAGGTCAGTATCTTGCTGAGCAATTTGAAAAGTGGGATTCTCAAACTCTTCTAGGGGGAATTGGGAGCAATGGGGCCATCTTGTCAACTAACAATATGTGGTGCAACCTTAGTTGAGTACTATAATTTACAATAGCCTCCAATTTGTTGTAAGGCCGCTTATCCATACTCCATACCAAATCCAAGGTTTGATTGTTCCTAAAAGCCTTCTACATCTCGTCTTCAAAGTCATATTTGTTGTGTGTAACTTGCAGAAGGGCGAGCTTGTTTGCAACATCTATTTTGTGGTGGCCTTCTGGATCAGGGGCCCTCCAAGTGACTTCTGGAAAATAGTATGTATCCATGTTCCAAATAGCCCGCAGCATGGCAAAATGGCCAAGATAAGTGTAATGGCCCATTGAAAAAGGAATGGGAAGCCACTTTACTAGTCCTTTCTTCCTCAGGTGCCTAATTTTAATTTCCTTGACTATCTACCGGGTGATCTCTAGGATTGCAATGGAATTTGGGCAGTGTAGGGGGAGCACTTTTGGGGGCAGTTTTGACCCATATATTCTAATGTAGGAGAAATACTCTACATAGAAGTAGTCCCCTACCTTGGTTTGATGCAAAAAAAATTAACCCTTGCCCCAATTCTTTCCAAGAAATTCCCACATAATCTGAAGTGTACCATAGGGAAGACCTTCTCGAAGAAGGTTGTGTAACTGGTGCAACCTTCCTGGATGCATAATAATCGGTCCTACACAGTTGGTGCCATCACTCCTCCTAGCTGGGCCAACAAGGTTTTATCTAACTATGCTATGAATAAATGAATAAAAAAGGAGTAATAAGAAAAGGGAGGCATTTCCTCCTTCTGGGCCAATATGGCCTCCTATAATTGCTACAAATCCCTATCCAAATTATCACTAATGACATCCTCCCATATGTAGAGAGGATTTTTGTCAGTCCTATTGCATTGGAGAATCAAGAACATCACCTCCTTCATGATTGGTTCTAAGTCTTTCACCCCTAATGCCAAATTTATCATGTCGACGTAGTCCTATGCCCAGGGACGAAGAAGAAACTTTCTGATGGGGAACTTAGTGGGCCTATTTCTCCCTTTCTTCAATAGGCTCTAGGGGAAGGTGGTGTTAAGCATATAATTGGCTTGGAGGGCCAATGTCTAAAAGTCTACCACCCAGGACATAGTGGCCAACCCAAAGACTTGCCTAATTTTGTCTGCTGACACTCGGGCCACCGCCTAGCCTTTGAAATCATGAATGGTACACACCCTGGAATCATAGGATACCACAAGCTATGCTAACAGGTCAGAAGAGTGGTACAGCCTTGGGTAGGTTAATCGACCCAAACTTGTATTCCACTTATTGCACACTGGGGTGGCGAGGCATTGTCCCTATATGCCCACGTGTAAAGGCTCCTCAGTAGCATTGGGTGATGTTGTATGTCTTCCTTCGTGGAGTCGAAGGCATAAATGGTGAACCCCCTGTACTTCCCTTTGCTATTCTTTGGTAATGTCCCAACTGGTATCTAGTAAATTTTTCAATGCTTTAGGGTTATGCACCCTTACTAGATTTCTTACCATGGGACATGTCCTAGTAATCTTACCAACCCTCTATCGTATAATTGACATCTCAAGAGTCGAAGAGTTGGTATATGCCATCGCATTCAAATAGTAGGATAGTAATTCTCCCTCTACACATGACTGTAATTATCTCTTTATTATTTTTCCTTTGCTCTACACTCGACCTCATCGATGGATAATTATGCATGCATGAATGGTGTAGAACAGGTCCGCCACCTTCCTTTTAAAACATGTGCATTAAATTTTTTAAATGGGTGCATGCATTTTTTTTTGGGATAACATTATTTGATTGGTCGATATGTGCCATGTCATCTCCCACTTTATGGATGGGGGCAATGGGCTAGACATGTGATGGTTCTAGAGTGTACAAGGCAGATGTTGTTAGGTGCGTGCGGGTGCAAAGCACACTGGAGTTAATGTTCATGCATGCACTCGATTGGGGAGTGGAGCCTATAGCTTTCAAGGCAGGCACACTGGCTTGTGTGCCCACTCAACCTTTGTGTGACCTAAGGGAGTGGGTGCACCAGGATCTTTGGGATGCATAGGTTGTGTGCCCATAATAGACATCATGCAGTCCATTGTAGTGGAGCGCACAACCTGGAGGTGGGTGCACCACTTGTGCACCCTACTTGGATACTTGCACAGCCCAAGGAAGTGGGGTGTGTAGACGATTTTGGGATGCACAACCCTATGCACCCCAATGGAAGTTATGTGCTCTACCATGAAAGTGAAGCACACTATCTAGGAGAGGAGTACACAGCTTGTGCACTCCAAGGTATCATGTGTGCTCCATTGGAGTGGAGCACGTGAGGTGAGTATGGGCACACTAGGTTGTGCACCCACAGGTACTTTGTGTGATCCATTGAAGTGGAGCACACGGGTCTCTTTTGGGTTCAATAGGTGGTGTGCCTCTTTCTGCTTAATGCATGCTCCACCTCTTTGGAACACACAACTTCATATCGGGATGCACAGGTTGTGCGCCCCCATGGATTTATGTGTGCTCCACCTCCCCGTGGAGTGCACTGACTTCTAGCAGGGTGCACAACTTGTGTGCCCCTTGGGTTACTTTATGCACCCTATCCCCAATGATGCATATGGGCTATGGTGGTTGCACAAGGGAGTGCACTTGACTGGGTCCTTGTGCACTCCATTAGTGAAGCATGCAAGCTTGGCTTAGGGTGCACATATTGTAAGCCCAAGGGAATTCGAGTGTGCTACACTCCTTTGGAGTGCACCAGGCCAGACTAGGGCACACAACTCTGTGCACTTCTAGGGGAATGCAAGTTGGACTCCCAAAAATGGGGACTATCCTTTTGGGGGTCAACAAGAACTAAATGGTGTTATCATGTAAAAAAAACTAACGTTCCAACCACCCACATCATTTACTCAAATGGTGTCGAAGCCCGTAGGTACACATTTTATCTTCTCTTGATCATGATAATTTGGTGACAATTTTCCTTTATTATGCAGTACCTCCTTCCACTTCACTTTCATTCACTGTATTCACCACTTCTATTTCCCTCCCCATTTCATAGTCATCAGTCACCAATGCTCATTATGTCATTCTAATTTCTTCCATTCCTCTATCTTTCAATTTATTGGCCTTTATCCCTATCTTATTTTATATTGCACTATCATCTATCTCAACTTCCATCCCCATTAATCTCATCATCATTGTAAGTACACCAAGCCTATCAAGGGTGTTTGTAACTATAGCCCTATACATTTTTGGTCCTTCCATTGTGCCACACCCTCAGCAGTCTTTGTTCCTTTTTTCCCTAATTTTTGGATTACAGGAATCATTGGTGTCAAATATCGAAGTCTTTCTAGAGCACCTTGAAGTGAAGAAAATCATTCAATCTTAGTGAAGTTCCTCGTGTTGGGTAAAAATAAAAATAAATGGCCAAACAATATCAGACAACACAGGAAGAAGCTAGTGCAAGCAGTACACAATTTGATGTAGTAGGCGGTTATAACTTCGTTGCTCAATGGATAAATACCCTGGGATTTATTGCATCCAAATGAGCTGAATACCCTATGAGCTACCAAAAGTGTTGGCATTTTTTCCACACTTAATTTTATTGTAAAAATTCCAAAAGAACGATTTTGCCCATGGAATTAAAGAGCAAGTGTTTTTCCAGCAAGGGAAAAATAAAATGGTTTACCAGCGTTTTAAAATTTGAACTCCGAATGATGTTTTTTGGGAAATTATGTGTTCAAATGCATGCCTTTTGGTGGTCAAAGTCAATTTTATCCCATAAAGGGGGTAAAATTCATTTTCAACCTTCTTTTGGGTGAATTGTTATTTTAAGATGATTTCAGAGCAAAAGTGATGAATGGGCATCATTCAAGCAAAAGTTATGTTGATCAATGTTAAATTTATAATGGTACAAGTGCCTGCTAAAGTAATTTCATCCCTCTCCAAGAAAACTTTATGATTTTACCCCATTTGGAGTGAAAGCATTGATTTTGCCCAATTTGGAGCAAAAGTGCGAAAAAAGCATCCTCATCCAGAAGTCAAAGTTAATTTCACCCTAGATAGGGAGAAAAATTCATTTTTGACCTCCTTGGCAGTGAAATTAATCATTTTTGCCCTAGGTCCTGGCAAAATTTATTTTTACTTCACTTTCTAGTGAAATTCCCCTCGGACAAAGAAACAAAGCGAGGAAGCCTCATTTTTGAGCGAAATTAACTAGATTAAAGGTGAAAGTCTACTTTTGGATGAATTTCAGATGAATGTCTAGTGAAAGTCCATTTTTGAGCGAATATCTGGTGAATGTATGGCAAAATTCCATTTTTGGATAAATATCTGGTGAATGTCTAGTGAATGTCTGGCCAAAGTCCATTTTAAAGCATTTTTTTAACGAAAATTAATTTTAGGTAGTTTCTTCAGTGAAGTTCATTTTTGAAGGTGCCATCATTGTAGATCATTTTTTGGAAGGATCAAAGGTTGGTGAATTTTAATTCATTGGAGCAACAAAATAAATATTTCTAGAATTCCTACTGAAGGCTTGCCAAATTTAAATGCTACACTCTTGATTATGATATGATCACCTTCATTTTTGAGGCACTGTCTACTGACTTTGCTCCTTTTCTAAACAAAGTTAATTTTTGTTGGGTCTTCCTGGTGAGAATAA
Organism: Wollemia nobilis; assembly: GCA_028583015.1. Classification (NCBI taxonomy): domain Eukaryota; kingdom Viridiplantae; phylum Streptophyta; class Pinopsida; order Araucariales; family Araucariaceae; genus Wollemia; species Wollemia nobilis. The sequence continues at coordinate 924,169 of JAQPPZ010007329.1, forward strand.
AATTCTAATATGTAGGACAAAAAAGCAGCAACCAAAATTTAATGTTTGAGCTTCGGTTTTTTGTGCGACATTGCTATGTTTTGATGCCCCAACATCTGGAATTATTTCCGTCATACATTTTTGCTAATTTCCTAGACACTCTCCATGAAAGAGAGATCATTGATTTCTAAAGAATGTTCTGAATCGAGCGTTTTTGTTGTCAAGGAGAGAATTGTTGTTGTTTTGTCTTTGACTAGCTAGCATTTTATTTTCATGTACATTAAATTTCAAAGACACAATCCTCTATAAATACTAAGCATCTTGATGTAAAAAAGGGAGATAGACATTCTGCTAAAAAACTCTTTGAGTTTAAATTTTTTCCTAATCAAAAATTGCTTGACTCTAGTTCCTGGACCAGTATTTGTTTGTATGCTTTTCGCTTGTTATTTCTATTAAATTCATATCTTGGTTAGATATATTAAATTCTACATCTAAATTTTTTAACTGATGAAGAGTGAATATTGAAATCCTAACTAGAGGTTATATTTGCAAGTTGTGATCAGTTTCTATATTATTCTTTCGATTAAATATTGATATAACTTGATGTGGTTGCTTTGATGTTGGTTTATCCCTATCTTACATTTCTGGCTCAAAGCTATATTTTCCATTATTTCTATCATTTTCCATATCTTTTTGTTACCCTAATATTACACTGATTGTTACATTAGCACAGGAACCAACCCTCTCTGGAGATTGACCCGAAGGACATCTCTTTCCTTTGGCCTTTCAATGTTGGTTGGTTATAGGGTGCACATGTATTATGTACTAAGGCAGATTCATGAACAACAAATATCTCATTGAAGAATTGCCCATAGCTAGAATATTGAAGAAACCAAGGTAAGGTTTCATTAAATGTATTTGCTAAATAATTGAAGGTTGCAAAATTAGAAGACCCAATAATAGAGGTCTATAGAAGATTTTGAAGAAAAAAAGGCAAGAGAAAGTCTTATTGTAGAAGCTGAAGCAATGACCTGAAGCAAAATATTATAAGTAGAAAGAGCATCTGACCATAAAATATTGGGATAATTATTGTCATACAACAACAAGCCCAAAAGAAAAAGGTATTTGATAAGAAGTTTGTCAAATTTTGAGAACTCAAGATATTCAAATTCTTGAGAAAGAAGACAGATATAGAGGTCATAGTTGAAGGTAAAATTTAGCAAGTGTATCGCTCCAAATTTTTTGCATCCCTACCTTCAGGCTATAGGATCCGTGCCCGAAAGGAGGATGGGAAAAGGATGGCGCGGTACCTCGGACTGAGAGGCCTTGCGAAGGTCCCGCCTCTCGGGGGAGGTGTATTATGGTGATTTTTTGACGGATGGTGGGTTCACCAGGAAACGTTTGAATGGCGTTTCCACGCCTAGGTTGGGAATGTGTTTGATGTGTTCAGTTTTATCTTTAATCATCCAAGTCCTAGGTTTGGCCAAAATGCGTCTAAGCTATTCTATATGAAATGCAGATTTAAATGAAGACAAAAACAGATTTGGACAGAAAAATAGAAAGAACAAGATGGATTAAAGACCCATACCTGATCCGGATGTCTGATGGAGGTTCTGATTTTTGAAGCAGTCAGGATCGTCTAGAATTTGACAGGATCGTCTCCTATCTGACAGGATCGTCTGAGATCTGATGAATTCGTCAGACGAATTCGTCAGAGACCTGCAAACAGAGAAATAGATGCAAAATACAGAGAATGCAACTATGATAACAGAGGGTAATGATGTAAAATGGTAGTAAGAACATTAAAATGATAATATCAAACTAAGACACGAATGCATTATAACGATCTAATGACAATTTATGCTTTTATTATGCATTAAAGCTACATGGGTGAACTCCAAGATGCAGGATAATAAAGAATAACCATAGAATTAACTAAATGCAGAATAATGCAGCGGAAAAGAGTGGAGAAAATGCAAACTCTGGGCACTGATTGCCCCCAATGTGGACTGCAGTCGAAATCGTCTCGAATTGGGTCGAGATCGTCCGAGATCGTCTGAGACGAATTGAGCTTGCTCCGGCTGAAAAACAATGAAGTTCCTGCAAACAAACTTGGAAAAATACAAATGCAAACAGTGATTTAAGATGGTCTAGTGCATGTAGAATTCGAGTTACAGGGAATTTCAGCCAGGGGGATGCTAAGGGGAGGGCCTAGGATTAAATAGGCTTAGGATAGAGGTTGGGAGGTTGGAGATCATCCCAATTTGGGAGATCTCCAATGGGGGAGGTCTCTAACGGCGTAGACACGCTTCTGCCCGGATTAGAGACGCCGTTGGAACAGAGTCCAACTATGCACAAATCAGTTTGGGACGAGATCGTCTGGACGTCCTACGCCAGACGAAATCGTCCGATCTGAGGCGATATCGTCTTATCGGAGACGATATCGTCAAACGGACAAAACAAACTCTAAAAATGGCATGGGAAAGGAGGAAACGGGTTAAACGACGGTTTGGGAGCGGTTTTGGAGGTTGAAATTTGAATTTGAATATTTACTAGAGTAATTGTAATTATTAAGGTTTTACTGCGCCAATTTTAGGGTGCTACATTTTGCCCCCTCTTTAGCGAATTTTTCGAAGAAAATGCGTTAAAGATGAGTTCTTCTCGATCTACGAGAAAGCAAAAATTATTCCCATTTTTAGGCGACGATTCTTGGTCGAATCGTACGACAGATTACTATGGTGCCCCCTCCGTGTTTTTACCCAAATCGAACGTTTGAGGTAAAAACGCGAAAAAGCAAAATTTTAAAATGTTTTTAATTGTGTTTTGAATAAAATTAAGAAAAATAGGGTAAAACCCTAATTCATTGTTACTGTTCATTTTTCTGGTTTTTAGAGCTCTGCAAGAAAAATGGTCGAGACAGCGCACAGATCGACAGAGGTCCGACGCGGGCTACGGGTAAGAGTCTAAACTTAGTTTAGAATGCTTTAAGTTGAATTTACATGCTTTTTAGGTGAATTTTGAGCAATTTTTGAGCATCGCGGCCATTTTTGGGCCGTCGACGTCGTCGGGACGAAATCGTCCCGATTTCGATGAAATCGTCTCAAGTTCGCCGATTTCGTCTAAGGGCGAAATCGGTGAAAGGGGGACGATTTCATCAAATTAGGGACGATTTCGGCTTGCAAAATCGGAGACGATTTTGCTCAAATTTGGGACGATATCGTCCAATAGTGGACGATATCATCATTTATATAAAATTGAACTAATTTTACTTGCATTATTAATTACTGAGTTTTTATTAATGATTTTTATTGTTGATTGTTTTTATGTTGCAGAGAGGATTACTAAAGAGCAGAGAATGGAAATACGGCGGGTTGAGAGATGACTTGGCCGCTCTATCTAAGGCAGAGCGAGATCAGCTGGCATAGGTCGGCTTGCAGCATGTGGCAGAGATGCCACAAGTTTCTACAGACATGGGGCTACTGACAGCCCTGGCAGAGAGGTGGTATCCGGGTTCTTCCTATTTTTGGTTACCGACAGGGGAGATGACTCCCACACTAGAGGATGTATGGAGGATTTTGAGGATCCCCATACAAGGACGACTGATCACTCCTATGGCCAATCAGGGCCACGCGATGATGCGACTGTGTGGCGATCCGAGCTTCGCCCTGGAGAAGGGCGGAGTGAACATCGAGTCACTGCGTCAGATGCCTGGGGCATCGAGACTCACACGGGTTTTGGCCGGGGTGGTAGGTGGACTTCTGCTGTGCCACCAGAGCGGATGCAGGGTACCATGGGTACTGGCAGATGTGGTCTGTGACATGAGAGACCACGGCTACAGGTTTGCTTGGGGCAGCTTTGTTCTATGTCGATTGTACAGGATCCTGCATGGGGTCGTGTACAAGGGCGGCCGATGTCTGGTTATGACATCGCTTCTACAGGTTTGGTGCTGGGAGCACATTGCGGTGCGGAGGCCGGTAGGGCTCCCACTGATAGGGATTGATGGGGAGAGGCCCCGAGCTTTCTACTGGTGGCTCCGGAGAGGGTCACAACGACGGATAGATCTACCGATGTCCCGGAGACTACTTGATGACCTTGTCTTCGACCAGATCACCTGGAGGCCTTGGAGGGATCATCCAGGGTGGGCCGAGGATGGACAGGAGCTGGCTCGCATCAGGCGAGTCTGTTGGCTGAGGATGGAGAGGGGAGAGGTGGAGCTCCACCGCTATGACCGAGTTTTGAGGTAGTTCGGTCTACAGTAGGGGATCCCATCTCTCAGGGATTACGAGTTTTCTCGGACTGTCCGGGATAACACTATAGTTAGCGGGGCTCCAGATATGCAGCGATTCTAGAGTCAGGATGCAGATGATGCCCCCATTCAGCCAGTGGATGGGGACGACGCTGGGGTAGCCGATGGCTATGATGCCTGGTACATAGGCATCCGCCCTCCTCGGATGACGAGGGCTCAGGGTCCGATTCACGTAGTTGTGCGTCGGATGGGGAGGCGGTGCCAGGTGGCCATTGAGGCGGCCCAGGGTCACGATGGGAGAGAGCAGAGGAGACCACAGGCACAGCAGAGGCCGCGATAGTGGGAGAGGAGGGAGGAGAGACCCCCTTCTCCATAGAGAGAGAGGCCACCATCGCCCGATAAGGGCAAGGGTGTTGACACTAGGGAGAGCAGCGAGACAGTGACTCTCCGAGTGGAGACAGTCCATCTCCAGGCATAGGTGTAGACATTGCAGGATGAGGCTGCACGCCATCGAGCTGAGGTGACACAGCTCAGAGATGAGATTGCATGCCTCAGAGCACGGGGTGGAGGAGCGAGCACTCAGGAGCTGGCATGGTCGATTGCTCAGATCACATTCTACCAAGGTATCTACTTCCAGATGGTGCCAGAGGGGGAGAGAGTACCACTGCCGACCAGCATTGCTGACCCGATCAGGATTGGGTCATCGAGGACTTCATCTCGATCGACAACTAGGACTCGTAGTACCACACATACTGCGATGGGGCCACCTCGTCCACCTCAGGGTGGGGGAGGAGATGAGGCTGAGAGCTCGAGGGGTTCTCGAGGCTAGCTACTATAGATTGCATTGCATAGATTGATATATAGTATTTATTATTTTTGATAGAGGATTGAGTATGCCGAGGTATAGATTGTGGCATACCGATTCGGTTTTGATATGATGTATATTATGGTTGATACATATATAGATGAGATATTTTTGATCATATGACTTGTGTCTTATGTATTTTTATGATGCTTTTAATGTTTTGATTGATTGATTTGATGATTCATGTAATTACGTCGTTTGGAAATATTATGGTTGAAATGTCATGCTTGAAAAATTTAAATGAAATAATCTGATAGAACAAATTGGTTGTTTGTGATGTGATGATTTGATAAAAAAATAAAAGGGACTTTTAACAATAATTTCAAAGGACATTGTCGCTATTATAGACCATTTCATGGAGTCGCCGCTCACTCGGTCGTCAAGCTAATCCCAAGTATAGAAATATTGTTAAAAAGTAAAAGAGTGCTTAAGAGACTGTCTTAAGACTTTGGTGCAATGGTGCAAATGATGATGATGATGGTTTGTTTTCGGAGTTTCATAAAAATAGTATGCATGAAATAATGTTAAAATGATTTTTGCTAGGCATAAATTCCTAAGTGTGATAAAATTTTTGGATAATTCCCTAGGAATTATACCATCATTGCAAAATTGAAGGTTGACATAATGACATGAAATAGTGATAATGTGCATGCTTTTTGTCAAAAAACATAATTGTATAACAGAATGATTTAAGTCATATGGTTTTCATGATTTTCAAATAAATGGGGAATAAAAATTGGTACAATGGTTTGCGCTAGGCATAGAATATGTAGGTATAGACTTATACCATCATCGCGAAAATCAAAGAAGAAAATAGATTGTTTTATTGCATGGTTGATTTTTAATTTTTGAAAATATGAAGATGAGGACTTGCGCTAGGCATAAAATTCCAATTTTGGTTTTGGAACTATACCATCGTCGCGAAAGTCGACAATATATATATATATATATATATATGTGTGTGTGTGTGTGTGTGTGTGTGTGTGTTTTGATTGTATGGTTTTGAAAGAAATTTTGATTTTTTCTATTATGTATGTAGTTGTCTTTATACTAAACAACTGTACTTTAAAGAAGAAAATGAATTTATTCCAGACAATTTGCAAAAAAAATATTTCAAAGTATCTTAAAGACAAAAGTTAGATTTATAAGGAATCCCATGTGCATATGTGAGTTCATTTCCAATCTTGATTTATCATAATGATACACAAAATCTCTCAAATACAAAATGTGTGTGCAATTGCTATGTTCGTTTACCAGTTTTGAGCAAGATAATATGATACAAGTGATTTGAATGAACCAAATAAGTGTTCATTAACCATGATGTAGATGCATATAACCATACTAGACTACTATGTAAGTCGGATTATCAAGAGCTAGCTAATCCATAAGCAGACATAGGTCTGTACAAAAGAAGGTCGCTAATGTGACGGACATATCGCCACGCTAGGAGTTACCCAAGGCCAAGCGGGTTGGGCACAAACCACCTGTTATGGGGCTTACCTCACAGTTTTTGAATAATTGAGAATTCCAGGGATTCAAGCTCATCAACCCTTCTTTTCTTTTCAAAGGGTAGGGAAAGGGATTTTATTGCTTTTGCTTTTGCTTTCTTTTGCTTTTCTTTTTGTATTTTTGCTTGATAATGCTTGGAACATTGCTGTAATGATATAAAATAACATTTTTCTTTTTCTCTTTTTCTTGAACTTTGCTTTTTCTTTTTGTTCTATGCTAGGGATACTTGCTCGGATTAGTCTGTAGAGCAAGGGATTTTTATTCCGGGTAGGGGTGAGCTTGTCCTTTTGCCAATTCTCAAAGATTCTAGACCATGTGCATGATAGGATAGCAGGGGAAACTTTTCGCTCAAGAAACCACTTCTACTATGTAGCATAGCATGGACATTACAAATATAATCATTTTATTGTGAAAGGATGTGCTTGGTTTAAGTAAATAACAAGATCAATTCTCTGTGCTCAAACTTTATTTAATTGAATTTTGTGGACTTTGATATAAGAGAGATTAGTAATCATGCCAGATAAAAATCAAGATATTTATTTTTGTGTTTGTGAAAGTGAGGGATTCCAAATAAATGCTAATTTATCCAAAATAATTTGAAAAATATAACTGCAAATACTTCACAAATTGAGAGGTACAAAAATAAAATATGTTTTTGAAGATTTTGATGATTTTGATGTTTTTATATTTTGATTTTAATTTATGAATTGAGAGAATACAATGTGATTGTTTTTTTTTTTTTTGAAATTTTTTTTTTTATATGAATTTTTAGATGATGGAATTGGTGGTATATACAAGATGATCTATATACACTATACAAGGTTATTTGAGTATAGCATGTCTAAGGTTGCTTCAAAATCAAAGGAGGTTTTGAAGGATAATTTGGTTGTGTTGAAGGTAAGAACAAAAGGTGATGAATAAAAGGTAGTGATAACAAAAGCTTTGTTATAATGTAGAATAATGTAGCAAAAGATTTTACTTTTATATGTGTAAAATTGATCATATTACAAAATAAAATGTCAGAAGGATAAGAAGGTTCTTCATTCTTATCACTATCTTCCAAGTCTTGATAAGATGGAGGGAGTATATATGAAAATATATGCATGGGTGTTATTTGGTAAACAAGGATGATCATATATGGATGAAGAAAAGTGATGGATAGAAGATAATTGTGACAATAGAGAATGTATAGAACTTGATGTTTCAACCATTAAATATTCTTCAAATGGTGTTGGGTCATCATGTATGGTAACAATTTTATTTGCAAGTTCAAACTTCAAACATTGGTGAAGAGTGGAAGGGACAACCCTCATCGTATGAATCCAAGGACTTCGAGAAGTAGGTTGTAAGGTGAAGGGCAATATGCTACATAAAACAAAGTATCCAGGATCTTGGATCCAATATTAAGGGGAAGAATTATAGTACCTTGAGCTTCTTGAATTTCATTGTTAAAAGATTTTATAATAACATTTGATTCATTAAGATCTTCTTCCTTTGATTTGAGTTTTTGGAATAATTGATAAGTGCATAAATTAAGAGAGGAGCCATTATCTACCATGATAGTTTTAACAGGTGTTTCTTTACTAGATCCTGTAATGTAAAGATAGTAGTCTTCTTGTGGAGTAGAGGAAGGAATCTCCTCATCATAGAATGAAATATGGTTAACCTCAAGAGGGTTTACACCATTAATTATGTTCTTAGAGAAAATATGATGAGGAACAAATTGTTGGCTAGGTATCTTGAACAAAGTTTCCTTATGAGAACTTTGTAATACTTCTAAAAGGGATATCTTTGCTTGAGGATTAATCACTTGTTGTTGGCTATCAAAGTGGATTTCAGATTGAGATTTTGATTCTAAAGATGAGCTTTCTATGCTTACATTCCATTTTGGATCATTCTCTAGAGTCAAAGATAGTTTTGAAGGTTGGTCAAATGAGGAATCCATATCTTGAATATCAGATTGAGTTGATTGAACTTGAGGTTGCTCATTTGTAGTTTTTGTTACAATATTAATAATATCATCATGATGGGACACATTAACATGCAATATTTGATTGGTTTCTTGTTGTTGATAATTGAATAGGGGTTCTTGGGAGATCCCCATGTCTTGATTGATTATTGGTATTTGTTGTGTAGGAGTTTGATTGTTTACTTGGAGATTTATAATCGGTTGTAGATTGTAATTCCTTTATATTAAAAAGACCCTCATCAATCAAATCTTGAATTGCACATCTTAAATCTTTACAATTTTGTGTCATATGTCCATCTACTCTATGATATTCACAATGTAGCTCAGGTTTAAACCAATCTGTTGTGGTATCAAGTTGTCTTATGGAAGGGAGTTCAATCTTATTTGTGTCAAGTAAATACTTGAGAATTATATCCATTGGTTGATTGAGCTTAGTAAATTTACGTGATGAAGGTTTTCGAGAGGTTTTTGATACGTGCCTTAGGAATTTCAGTCATAAAAGGGCCTAATGGTTTCTCACCTCTACTTTCTTTATTATGGGTAGAATGATGATAGGAAGATTGCGAAGTAGGAGGTGAGTGCATGGTAGAATTGGAAGAATAAGTATTTTCTTGTTGAAATGGATGTGTTGTATTGAAAGAAGAATATTGAAATGGTGGAGGAGGATTGTATGTGGATTGATAGACATAATATGGATATATGGGAGAATAGATAATATCGTTATGAAGAGGATTGGCAAAGGGATTGTCCTGTTGGGGTAAGGATGAAAAATGAGAAAAGTGTGATGGAGGTGGTGTTGAATAGGGATGAGGTTGGTCATAATCAACAAATGTATTTGGCTGAATTCTTCCAACATTACTGATGGGCTCATATTGATTTGAGTAAAAACTCATGGTTTCTTTAGTACTTCTAAAAGTAATATTTAGTATCTACTATTTAGAATTGAATCTAAAACATACAAACTTGAAATGATGATTTTGTTACTTTTTTTTCTTGTATACATATATATATATATTTTTGTTTTTTGTTTTTATATTTTTGAATCAGAAAGATGCCTATGTTATTCACGTCGGGTTCACCAAAATGTATCGCTCCAAATTTTTCGCATCCCTACCTTCAGGCTATAGGATCCATGCCCGGAAGGAGGATGGGAAAAGGATGGCGTGGTACCTCGGACTGAGAGGCCTTGCGAAGGTCCCGCCTCTCGGGGAGGTGTATTATGGTGATTTTTCGATGGATGGTGGGTTCACCAGGAAACGTTTGAATGGCAGTTTCCACGCCTAGGTTGGGAATGTGTTTGATGTGTTCAGTTTTATCTTTAATCATCCAAGTCCTAGGTTTGGCCAAAATGCATCTAAGCTATTCTATTATGAAAGTGCAGATTTAAATGAAGACAGAAATAGATTTGGATAGAAAAATAGAAAGAACAAGATGGATTAAAGACCCATACCTGATCCGGATGTCTGATGAAGGTTCTAATTTTTGAAGTAGTCAAGATCGTCTGGAATTTGACAGGATCGTCTCCTATCTGACAAGATCGTCTGAGATCTGACGAATTCATCAGACGAATTCATCAGAGACCTGCAAACAGAGAAATAGATGCAAAATACAGAGAATGCAACTATGATAACAGAGGGTAATGATGTAAAATGGTAGTAAGAACATTAAAATGATAATATCAAACTAAGACATGAATGCATTATAACGATCTAATGACAATTTATGCTTTTATTATGCATTAAAGCTACATGGGTGAACTCCAAGATGCAGGATAATAAAGAATAACCATAGAATTAACTAAATGCAGAATAATGCAACGAAAAAGAGTGGAGAAAATGCAAACTTTGGGCACTGATTGCCCCCAATGTGGACTGCAGTCGAAATCGTCTCGAATTGGGTCGAGATCGTCCGAGATTGTACGAGATCGTCTGAGACGAATTGAGCTTGCTCCGGCTGAAAAACAATGAAGTTCCTGCAAACAAACTTGGAAAAATACAAATGCAAACAGTGATTTAAGATGGTCTAGTGCGTGTAGAATTCGAGTTACAGGGAATTTCAGCCAGGGGGATGCTAAGGGGAGGGCCTAGGATTAAATAGGCTTAGGATAGAGGTTGGGAGGTTGGAGATCATCCCAATTTGGGAGATCTCCAATGGGGGAGGTCTCTAACGGCGCAGACACGCTTCTGCCCGGATTAGAGACGTCGTTGGAACAGAGTCCAACTATGCACAAATCAGTTTGGGACGAGATCGTCTGGACGTCCTACGCCAGACGAAATCGTTCGATCTGAGGCGATATCGTCTTATCAGAGACGATATCGTCAAACGGACAAAACAAACTCTAAAAATGGCATGGGAAAGGAGGAAACGGGTTAAACGGTGGTTTGGGAGCGGTTTTGGAGGTTGAAATTTGAATTTGAATATTTACTAGAGTAATTGTAATTATTAAGGTTTTACTGCGCCAATTTTAGGGTGCTACAGCAAGAATATAGAAGAAATAAATAATATTGAAGAGCTCATAGTTTAGAGAGATTTGGAGATAACCATAAAAGTTTTGTAGGATGATTTATAAAAGCATAAAGTTGTAGAAAGAGAAGCTGAAAAGACAACAAAAAATAGAAGAGAAAAGTTGCAATTTAGAGAAATCTTTGGAGAAGCTTTTAGAAAATATTTGAATAGCCAAGAGAAGGCTTTATAAAAAAAAAGAGCAAAAAATTTGAAGGCTTTAAGATAGCACCAAATAAAAATTTAGCAACATCTAAGAAGGAGTCCTCCTATAGATTTGAATAGCATTTGAGTAGCATTTGAAGCTACAAATTATAGAAATAGCTAGCACCTGTGAAGAAGAAATAAACCTGATTTTAGGTAGTAACAATAGCTGTAAATTAAAGAGTCTATTGACAATAGAAGGAAAGTGAAATTGCAGAAAATACAAGATAACAAGCTATAAAGAAAGGATCTACAAAACGGTGTGTTAATTTGATGCCATATATATTATTATTGCAAAGTTTTTGAAGATTCCTATTAAGAGTTTTTAGAGCATAAAATATTAGTTCCATTTAGAGCTAGAAAAGAGGAATTTTTTTAAGGTGTTATTAATCTAAAAAAAGACATCGTTTCACAACATTGATTTTATAGAAATATTGCATATTACAAACAACAAAAAGTTACAATTTAATAGGAATGATAAGGGGTTTGATATATGCTATTTTGATATAGTATAAATATCAAATTTATTTTACATTCATTAGTGATATATATTTATTCTCATTTTTAGAGAAGTTGATGCATAGTCATTATACCATCATTAATTCTCAATGAATCTGTCAATCCAGGGCAGTGTACAAGGCTATCTGCGGGAGAAGAAGTGAAACGACTATAACTTAGGTCAATCTAGGGCAACAAGTCTTATTGGTGGAACCGGTTGTGTGGGGGGTTTTGGAACATTCCTATCTCTAAATTGCATAAATTAAATCTTAATCTAAGTTGCAGAATTGGAAACTAATCATTAACTGTAGAAATGAAGTCCTAATTACAATTGCAGAATGAGACCTAATTATATTGCAGAATTAACAGTTGCAGAATTGAAAGTCTGATCCTAATTGCAGAAAGGAAATCTAATTACTTTTGCAGTAATGAAAGTTTAGATCTAATGTGGAAATAAAAACTATCAAAGTTACGTAAGAGAAGGTTGTCAATCTTCTATTCAGATTTTGACAGCAAAACATAAAATGCAGGAAATTGCTGAAAAACAGTAAATTCTAGAAATAACAATCTGAAAATGAAGTGGAAACTTTGTTGAAAGTAAGATTGCAACTAAAACTTTAAGCACAAGATTAATCTAAGCATAAATAAACTAATACTGCAAATATTGTCAACTATTTACAAGCAATTGAAATAACAAGTTCTACAACTCATTCTGCTGTAGCAAAATTAGAATAAAAACCTGCTTTGTTAGTCCTCCTCCTAGGTCTGGAAGTGGCCAGCCTCTTTGTCCAGAAGAAGGTGTAAGTCTCTCTCTTTTTCTAAATCTTAATCACACTCATTTACAAGTAATTTGAAATAGAACCGGTGCACTTTATTGATCAAAAGACATGATTACAAGAATTCTGTTGAAAAACTGTTACAGGACTGTAGCAGTCAATTTCTAGTTATACTCTGTATTTTTTGCTAGCTTCCTTACTCTATTTTCTACCTCCTTTTCTATCTACTAGGCTCAACCTGAACGGGAGCAATATTTATAGCTATTCTATGATCTGATTACAAACAAAGAATATCTCAAAAGATCTAATCCTACAATGCTGCAACAAATTCTGGTTTTATCCTAGAAGAGGACTAAAACCTGATCTTTCCCTTAATGATGGCTTTGGTCGGCAATGACGGCAAAGACAGATGGAAGATATTTCTCTTTACTTTTTCCAACCTTTATTTCCCTTTTTTCGGCTTCAAAAATCGGTCAAAAGGTCAAAAACACATTATGTTCTTCATTCCAAAGATAAGTGGCTTCATTTCGAAGACAATGCAGTTTTCATTTCGAAGATCGCTCATTCCGAAGATACTGCATTCTCATTTCGAAGATCGCTCATTTCAAAGATACTGCATGCTTCATTTCGAAGATCCGCTCATTCCAAAAATGTTGCATTCTTCATTCCGAAGATCCGCTCATTTCGAAGATGTTGTGTTCCTTCATTTCGAAGATATCTGTTCATTCTGAAGATACTTCGGAATGAACAAATGTATGCTTTTCCAGTGATTTCTTCTGCATCTCTCAGGTGGGTTATCTCCTAAGATCAAATTCTAATGGTCTTCATCCCTTTCCTCATGTGAATTCCATGCCTTGCTATTTATGGACAGCTGGCTGGAATTTATATGGGAAAGACCAGTTTTCTTTGCACGACAACAGTTTGCTTACACTGTTGCCAGATTAGGTGAAGTAAATGCTTTGTCAAATCAAAACAAGATTAGTGAAATGCTGCTATTATTCTAAGCATATCCCATTGTAGCAAATCATAGCAAAAAGAACACAAAACTATGCAAAAAGTTGTAAAATCAGCATATAATATTTCAAATACATTGATCATGCAAAATGGTTAATATACGGCATATTGAATCAACTTAACTAACATATCAGATAAAACATAAGAGTTTATAGGCATTTTTAGTGTACAAAACATGTTATGATTGAGGCATTTCCAGGCCTCATCATTTTCCCCCCAACTTATATTAATGCATGCCCTCATGCATTCTGTTGGGCTATGGAATCACATATGTCCATGTTTAGATTCCATGACCTGTAGAATAACTTCTTGCCTATGTAATACCCCCTATTTTCCTGAATGTTTCTGAGCCAATCTTCAAATTGTTCATCAGGCTGGGCATCTTCCTCAAAGTAGAATGGAACTGGAGTAATGATGGTTGGAGGCCTGAACCTGAGACCTATCCAGTTATGTTGCATGATCTGAATCAGTTGGACTACACCTTCTGCTCTTCTTCTGGACCATTCTAAATTGATGGGGGAGATAGGTTCTCTTTTCCTCAAAGACATGGAAAGTTCATTCCATCTGTCTCTGCATATTGACAATGTTGGGAAGAAATTGTGATCACAAAAATTGTTAAATCTGGCCACACGAGTCCCTCAAATTGTTCAAGTACATTCTCTTAATATCATCCCTGTTCATCATTGAGAAGTGTTGTTGAGTGATATTTAGGTGATTTGGCTGGATTGCTCTGACTAACAACTCAGCCCTTGTTTCAATCACTTTATTCCGCCTTTTCTCTTGATCCCAATAAAGCTGATTTTGCAAAGTAGACATAAATGCTCTCAACTGAACATCTCCAATGTAGATTTGAGGATGAGAGTCAACTTCCTCTGGAATGAAGAAACTGTGTAAAAACAGTTCACACAGGAGATTTTTCTGCTCAAAAGGACTGTTAAAATATGCTTCCAAAAAATCTTCAATAGTGTCCAATTTATAGGGAAGATTTGAAGTAATCCTCATGACCTGCCATCTGAGGTACTTTTCCTTCAAAATAAGGTTGTAAAACCTGGCTGGTCGTCTAAATTGGACTAAAAATTCAGCAATTTGGCATAAGTCAGACACCTTTTCTTTCAATGCCTGAATTTTTGTGTCCTTGGCTTCTAGTTGTTTTGCTTCCAATTTGAATTTTTTAGTTTTATTGGCAAGTTGTTCATATCTAAGCATCCAGCTAGCTATGTCTGCATTGTATTGCTCTAGAGACACAGTATTAGGTGGTCTTACTACAGGGGGGATCCTAGGCAACAGATTTATCTGAACTCCTTTTTCTGCCACTTCCATTGGCTGTTCATCTATCAATAAATCTACTTGCACCCCCTTATTTGCTATTTCTATGGGGTTGTCATCAGATAGTATTTCTACTTGTACCCCCTTATCTGTTGTTTCTTTTGGAAGTGTAGCAAGTTGAAATGCAGGGATCTCAGTAGGAGTACTTACTTGAACATTTTCTTGCTGTTGGGACTATTTCTGTGTTGGTGGCTCATTTTCAATATCCTCTGCAATATTCCTCACCATTTCTGAAGCATCTTTAGAACAAGAAGGCAATGCTTCAGAATAAGATGGTGTTGCTTCAGAATGAACAGGCACTTCTTCAGAATGAAGGAGTGTTGTTTCAGGATGAACTCCCATGTCTGCTTCATTAGAATCATCTGCTCTTGATAAACCCAGAAGCAATTGAGCCAAATTATCTTCATCATGGGATATAGCTGGCTATTTTTTAGATTGTGACAACAATTTTTTTAGTTCTGCCACTTCCTGCTGAAGCTCTGCAATTTTTCTTTCTTGCATCTCAATGATGCTTTCTTTCTCTGTGATCCATCTGGTCTGTGTTTTGACAACACTCCTTGCTGCCCTCAGCTGCTCTGTGATGTCTTCCACTTCTATTTTTACTTCAGAAGTTGACACAGACAAATCAGTTGCAGTTGGCTGCTCAACCAATATTTCCTCTTCTTCTGCAATAGTTTGTTCTTGTTCAGGAGGCTCTGTGAGACTGTCTATAAGGATATCTACCATATCTATAGCCTGTTGAACTGTAGCCTCTTCCAAACCAACCTGCTCAGTTTCTACCTCAGCTATCTATTCAGGGAATTCTAGAAAGTTGTCAGATGCTGGTTGTATCTCTGTGACATCTGGGTTGCTTGGTCTATCTTCTTCCTCCATGACCTGTTCTACAGTTTCTTTCAAATGGATTCTTGTAGACCTCCTAGTTCCAGATGCAAACTTCTTCTTTTTGCTCTATTTTTTGGTGACAACAGGGGTCATGGGGTCAGTTTTAGATGCCTCTGTTTCCCTTGTTTCACTTCTCTATTCTGATAAGTCAGTTGCAGCTTCAGCAAACCGAACTTTCTTTTGTTTTTTTGCTCTGCTGCTAGTTCCAGATCCTCTTCTCTTTTGTCTCTTAGCCTGTGAAGTTGAGGGTTCAGGAGCAAGGTTTTCTGCTGCTGCTGTGGGGTGTAGTTCTGTAACAGCTTCAGGGGCACCTTCTGCAGCTTCTTCTACAGCATCCTCTGCAACATTTTTTGCAGCAGCTTCTGCAATATTTTCTATAGCAGTTGTTTCCTCTTCTACAGCAACATCAGCAGTATTTGGTTCTTCTTCTTCCTCACTTTCATCCCCAAAAATGACATCATTTAGGTTAGAGTAAAACCTGTCAAAACTCCTAGGGTTTCCTCTAAAATGGTGTTGGCAAACTAATTTGATGAGGCCATGATGGCGAAGGCTTCCTTTACCCTCCTGATATCTTTTTGCCATGTTCTTTAACTCTTGATACAGATACAGGGGAAGATTTACCCTAACTTCTGGTTGTTGTCCACCATGTCTGAGATGGTTCAAAATTCGTAGATGATGCCCTGACAACGGCACATACTGCCCTTCACAGGTTAAAAACTTAATTACCCAGGTGGCTACTTCATCCCAGGGTTCCTGTAGGCTGGCCCTTTTTAACCCTTTGCATGTGTTGTTATGGGTTAAGTATTCAGGTTCTCTATCATTTTCTTCTACAAAGCTGATTAACTACATTTGCCAATGTGTTCTTGCCGGATCTAGTAATTGAAATCCCTTCTAATGGCAGCTCTGTAATCTGACTTAAAATTTTGGGGCTTACCTCAATAGACATGTCGTTAACATGTGCTCGGTTGTTTCTGAACGTATGGGCGAACATGCCAGCTAAATCTTCAGAAGACCCATTGAATTTATCCAGAAATGTCATAAACCCTCCGTCTTCAAAAATCTGCACAACTGCCAGATTTTCTCGGAGGTAAGTGGTATCTGCAGGCTCTGTTCTGATCTTTCGCCCCATTTTTCTCTGTTTAAAAATCGTACACTACGGCTGCTGTTCTACTGCAGGATTTTTGGCTATTTTCTGTTGCAAATTTGCAGAGTTTTAAGTTGAAACCTTCGTTGCCCTGTTTCTCGTCTTCTTCTTCGGAATGAACCGTATCCTGTGCACTGTACCTCGCAACACGTCTTCGAAAAGAAAGATGGCACACATTTCTACTTTTGCACTGTACACCTATTTGTTGATAATTGCATGGATGTCCTTGCCGTCAGATCCACCTCATTAGTTTTGCAGATTCTCACGTGCATGTTAATTGACATTAAAAGCTGGTGGCATATGGTTGGTCATGTTCTCCAGTATTTCCAATGAGTGCAAAAACAAACCATGTGTTGATTGACACGTGTCCCTTCCTCGCATGCAACTAAGAAAAAATCTTGATTTTGTCGTACCTTATCTTCTTGGATGCCACGTGGAAATGCTCTTTTCGAAGATTATAACTTATTGCGCAAACAAAATTTCATTCCGAAGATTATGACCTCATTCCGAAGACAAGTCTTCATTCCGAAGACAAATCCTCATTCCGAAGATTATGACCTCATTTCGAAGACAGGTCTTCATTCGAAGACAAATCTTCTTTGCAAAATTTTCATTCCGAAGACAGATCTTCATTCTGAAGATCAATCCTCATTCGAAGATTAATCCTCATTTCGAAGATCAAGTTTGTATTGTGAAAGTAAATCGTCATTCGAAGACGAGACCCTCATTCGAAGACAAATCTTCATTCCAGAAGACATATCTTCATTTCGAAGATGATGCGGCAAGTCGTCATTACGAAGACCAAGTTTCATTACGAAGACAAATTGTCATTCGAAGACAAAGTTTCATTACGAAGACAAAGTGCAACATTCATTTTGTTGTCATTCTGAAGACAATTTCATTCCGAAGATAATACGACGAGCATTGTTTTTGGCATTCTTGTTCGGAAGATTAGGCAGAAATCAATATTTTCATTCTCAAAACATGTTTTTAAGTATGCCAACTCTTATGAATACCTTTTATGCTAATGGTTAATTGTCACATACTATATACCAATCATTTTACAATGAAGAAATGTAAGAAATATATACCTGATAAAAACAGTTAATGCCAGTTTTTGAAGAATGACTGCTTTTGTTGATATTCTGCTGAGATTTTCTGCAACATTTCAAAACAAGTGCACTAGGTGAATTTGTACAATGATGGTTCAGAAATTTCTCAAGGTTATGCATGCCAAAAAGCTGGTTTTCATGCACACCAACTCAGTAGTGCCTTAAGAAAAGGTTTTAACTGCTGGGTTATTCATTTTTCTCTCTTTTTTTTTTTTTCCCTTTCCCCTTTTTTTTTTACCTCTCCTTTTCTTTTTTTTTTTTTCTTGATCCTGACTATGCCCATGAAGGAATTTCATGATTTCCCCTGAAACCATGCCCATGAAGGAATTCATACTCAGAATTTATTCATCTTTTTGTTTTCTATTTTTCTGATTTTTTTTGTATTTTCTATTTTTTCTTGAAATCCACTGATCATGTTGATTGTTTTGAAGTGGAAGAAGGAATCTCTTCCACTGGTTGTGTATCCAAACTATCAAGTTTCTGCAAGAATTCTTCTTTAGTCAGAGGTGTATGGTATACCCTGAGGCGATGTCCATTCACTACCAACTTTCTTCGTGACCCATCAATAGGGGATAAACGAGCTGCTCCGTTGTTAAATACCTCTTCAATCCAGTAAGGTCCCAACCATCTAGTTCTCAATTTTCCAGGGAAGTCTTCATATTGAGAATCAAACAGTAAAGCCCAATCTCCTTGTTGAAGTTTCCTCTGCTTGAATGTGATTGTCATGCCACGACTTCCTCTGCTCCTGAATTACCTCAGTTTGGTGCAGAGCATCCAATCTAAGTTCATCCAATGCATTCGGCTGCAGAATCCTGTCATGTACATGTACTGCGACAATTCAATTCCAATTTCCAGTGCTGTGCGCAATGTTAGTAGCTCAAATTCAATAGGTAAGAGAGGCTTTTTACCAAAGACTAGTTCATAAGGTGTGAATCCGGTAGTGGACTTCCAAGTAGTATTGTAGGCCCAAACTGCTTCAGGTAATTTGTCTAGCCAATTTCTCCTATGAAAAGCTACTATTTTTGTCAAGATGCGTTCTAGTTCCCTGTTTGTTACTTCAACCTGGCCATTTGCTTGTGGGTGGTAAGGTGATGATTTCCTATGTTTGATTTCATACAATTCTGTAAATGCTTTTATGACTTTGGATGCAAATTGGGGTCCTTGGTCTGTGGTGATAGACCGTGGAGCTCCAAATCTCTAAAAAATTTGAGTATACAAGAAATCAGCGACCTTCTCTTCACGAGCATGTTTGAAAGCACGCACCTCTACCCACTTTGTCAGGTAATCAGTGCATACTAGAATATGCACCTTTCCTTGAGAAGGTGGATCAATAGGTCCTACAAAATCAAGCCCCCACCTCTCAAATGGTTCTAAAACCATTTGAGGCTGCGATGGCATCTCATTTGTATGAGTGGGTTTCCCCATTCTTTGGCATGCATCACAATGCCTGATGTACTTTTTCACATCCTTGTGAAGAGATGGCCAATAATATCCTATCCCCAAGATTTTTCTAATGTGCTTTTTACAGAATAGTGTCCATCTGAGGGTTCATCATGACAAGCTCTAAGGATATCATACACTTCATCCTTTCGGATGCACCTACGTAACACATAGTCAAGACTACACTTAAAAAGCATACCCTTAATCCATTCGAAAGAAGAACTCTGTTTGATCAATTGTTTTTTCTGTTTTGAAGTAAAATGTGGAGGAACTTTCCCTGTGACCAAATAATTGGCTATATCTGCAAACCAAGGTGATTGAACTGATATAGCAAATAGTTTTTCATCAGGAAAAGTGTCATCAACTAATTCCCCTTCATCCGTGTTACTGCAACCTAGACAAGAAATCTGCCACAACATTAGCTTTTCCTGGTTTGTTGATTATGGTGATATCAAATTCTTGCGAGCAACGACAACCAACGAATAATTCTTGCACTTACCATAGGTTTATTCATCAAATACTTAATGGTTGTATGATCTGTGTGAATAAATATTTGATAACTCTGTGATATAATGCCTGAATTTGTTGATGGCATAAATTCTTGCTAGGAATTCTTTCTCGTTGTTGTATAATTTTTCTCTGCTCTGTCAAGTTCTTGCTAATGTTGTAGATGGTATAATGTTCACCATTATCAATTTGTCCTAATCCTTGCTCCAATTGTTGTATTGGAGGCATCAGTCTGAATGTGAAATGGTAATGTCCAATTAGGTCCTCTGAGCATAGGTGGAGTTATCAATTTCTCTTTCAGAGCTTCAAATGCTTCTGACACTTTGTAGTCCAGGAGAATTCAGAATCTTTAGTCAATAAGGCAAACATAGGACTGGCTATTGTACTAAAGTTGGGAATAAACCTACGGTAAAAACCAATGTGTCCTAGGAAGCTTCGGCATTAGTCTGAGTTTTAGGAGGAAGGAGATTCTTGATAATTTCAACTTTCTTTGGATCAACTTGGATCCCTTCAGGAGAGATGTGATGACCAAGAACTATCCCTTCCTTCATCATCATGAAGCATTTATCTGGATTTAAGGATAAGTGGTATGTTTCACAGTGAGTTAAGACTTTGTCAAGATTTTCCAATGTAAAATCAAAAGTTTGTCCACATACTGTGAAATCATCCATGTAAATTTCAACACTTTTGGTGGTCAGATCAGCAAAAATTGCTAGGATCTGCTCATTGAAAAGTTCGTTGGGGCATTACACAAACCAAAAGGTAAAACCCTATAGGCAAATGTTCCCCATGGACATGTAAAAGTTGTCTTTTCTTGATCTTCAAGTGCAATCTGAATTTGATTATATCCACTAAATCCATCAAGAAAACAAAAGTATCTTTTTCCGAGCAAGAGTATCTAACACTTGATCTATGAAAGGTAATGGAAAATGGTCTTTGTATGTCACCTTATTCAATTCTCTATAGTCTACACATACTCTCATTTTTCCATTTTTCTTAGGAACTATTACCAATGGAGAAACCCATTGGCTATCGAGAAATTGGGTAAATGAATCCTACTTCCGGGAGTTTTTCAATTTCTTCTTTCACAATATCTCTTAAGGCGAGGATTCAATCTTCTTTGAAATTGTCTGACTGGCTTGACTTCTTCAGTATAGATTCTATGGGTACATATATCAGGATGAACTCCTGACATATCTTTGTAGTTCCAAGCAAAAGCATGAACATGCTTCTGCAAAACAACTATCAATTTTTCTTCCTCTTCCCTAGTAAGCTGGCTGTAGATGTTCAAAAATTTGCCTGGCTGGACTTCTATTTGTTTTGTATTTAGAAGGACTGAATTCACTCCTTCATACTTGGTGTTTAAGGGATTAAGAGGACATTGTTGAGATGGGAGAAAAGAAGCAGTTTCTGTTTTATTGCTACTTGAGGGAAGCATATCTTGTATGGAACAGTGAGAAGGAAAAATCAGATGATGGTGCCATCCATGTGGTAGTGAAACAGAGTTTCCCTGTGATAGCACAGATGATTCATCTTCAGATTTTTGATTCTCCTCATTACTTATCAACTATTGGATATTTGTTGCTTCCCCTTCTAAACCTTGTTCATGCAGAACATTCATCAGGATTGTTTCATTTTCTAAGTTTTATGTGTCACTGAGGTCTTCTGTGTGTTCTCTTACTACTAAGGTAGCTAGTGTAGAAATGACCTCTTATGGTTCCTCATCTGAGTCAGAAAACCATAACTGACCTAAAAATTTGCTAGATGGTTTTGCAGGAGGATATAAAGAAATTTGTTTCAGCTCAATACCATTTGAAATAGTCATATTTCCGGATCTGCAGTCTATGAAGGCTGCTACGATTTGCAAGCCAAGGTCTTCCCAAAATAATGGGATATCCATGTGCTGAATTTCTTGGTTGTAAAACCAAAAAATCTGCAGGGAATTCCCAAGAAGAAACTTCTATAGGGACATCTTCAATGATTCCTTCAGGTTTTGTAACTGACCTATCAACCATTTCTAAAACTGTAAATGTGGGGCTGAGATGTTTGAGCTGTAATTGTTCCATTGTATCTTTAGTCATGACATTTATTGCAGCTCCTAGATCCACTAAAACATTTGATATTGGTACTTGAACCTATGGTGACTTGTGATAAGCTGGGCTTCCTGGATCACTATACTTTGGAGGTAGTAGTTTTCCGGATAAGAGATCAGCTATCTTCCCTTCAACCTGCACAGTCTTGGGGAATGCTTTCTTCTTTCTTCCTGCTCTTTTAATGCACAAATTTTGGACAGTATTGTTAATTTCTGGTATTTCCTTAATGGCTTGCAATAAGGGCAATGAGATAGTCAACTTTTTGAGTTCTTTGACCAATTTTGACTCAGAAATTTTTGGTATTGCATTAAGTCTTTCAGGATATGGAACTATCCTTGGTAATTGTTTTGCTTGTATCTCTTTTTCTATTGTTGGATCCAATTTTTCTGTTTCTATTGTTGGTTGGATTCTCTCTGGTTCTGATGATTCTTGCTTTTCATTATCTTTGATTTCCATTAAAACTGGTTCAGGTACAACTTTCCCTGAACGGAGTTGGATGTCACTACAATCAAGAACATTAATTTCAATATTTTCTTTAGCTTCAGCCACATAGATAGGAGGTGTCTGTCTTACACTATTTGGATTAGTGACTGGCTGAGCTGGCAATTGAGGTTGTTTCACTTGCTGTGTTTGCTGTTGTTTTTCTTGAAAATTTTGATTAGGTGTAGGCAACAAATGTTGAGTTTGACCTTGATTCCTTTGCTGCCTTGGATAGGACTGGTATTGCTGATTCCACTGTGGTTGGTTTTGCACCCAATGTGGATTAGTCTAATTTTGATTCCAAGATGGATTGTTTTGATTCCATGAGGGGTTGTTTTGATTCTGATTCCAGGCTGGGTTACTCCAATTTGATTGTGGCCATTCTTGGGAATTTGTCCATTGAGGATAATTCCAAGGACGTTGGGGTGGTTCTGATTGTCCCCAAGGCATAGTACCGGGATTATGCCCCCAATTTGTAGGAAAATGAGGGGGATTTTGATATTGAGAGAAATTTCCCCCTTGTTTTGGTCCAATATAGTTGAGTTCCTCGGTCTGGTTTTCTAACACAGTTTTGAGTTGTGGTAGCAGGTGGCATTGATCAGTTGAATGCCTTTTTGAACAAATACCACAAATGGCTGAGATAGATGTTTTATTCAAAGGACATTCCTGCAAAGCATGTTTACTTCTACATCTTGGGCAATAAATTGCCAAAGGTTCTGTGTTTTTAGCTTTTGCAGAGATTTCCCCTAAAGTAGTGTTTAGATGCACTAGGATATCAGTTTTGAAATTTGCAAGTTCCTCTATCAGGTCCTTTACATCAGTACCATTTGTGTGGCTTTTTCTTCTTCTCTGCTTAGTGCGAGAGTAATTCCTGTAGAGATCCATAATTTCCTCATTACTGAGAGTGGTTACATCCCCTTTTCCCATCAAATCCAAAACTTCTCTGGATTCATCTTGCAATCCTCTCAAAAATATGGTTTTACATAATTCTGGTTCTACTAGTCCACATCTCCTTTGAACAAAGGAGAACCTATCAAGATAATCTTCCAAGGTCTCATCATCTTCCTACTTGATTCTAAATAACTCATCTTTTCTATTCCTTACACGGTAGTATTCCTGATATTTGTCTAAAAAGATAGTCTCCATTTGATCCCAGGTTCTTATGGAATTTGGCTCTAAGCTCATGAACCAGCGTAGTCTTTGAATCCTTGAGAGTTGAGGAAAAAACCTTAAGTTTTTTATTGTCATTTATATAATCATAGGTCGACATACTACCTTGAATTCAAACAAAAGCTGGTCGGGATCTTCGGATACAACACCTTAGAAGGTTGGAAATGTCGAAGGTGAAATGGTCTTCATGGGAGAGTTTTGTGTTGGATTCAGATGAATAGGATATTCAAATGTTCTAGACGGTTGGAGTATATCCTGATCATCCCCTTCATTATGAACATAGCCATGCTGGCCATCTACATTGCCTCCTTCTGCCATAGTTTCTTATTTCCTAGGAGAAGTTAAAGCTTTCCAAATTGTTCTCTCAAGAGGTCCAAGCTTCTCTATTGATGAGTCTGATTGAATTTGAGGTGATAAAATTTAGTAAAATTTTTATCCATGGAGTAGCCCGGGTTGGGTGAACCACGTAAATTGCTATGTCTCTCTTGTGGATGATATTTTGTGCATTGTTTTGATTTCTATTTTGATACTGTTATATATATTCACTGCATAATTTTGAACTGCAAGTTAAATCGAAAGAAAAGGTAAAAAGCGGTCTTATACTGTTCACCCCCCCTCTCAGTATAAGCTTGTGTTCTTCAATTGGTATCAGAGTAGGTTCCTTCGAAAAGGTTTAACAACCGAAAGGAAGAACTGGTTAAGAACACAATGGATTTTTCAAGTAGCAATGTAGCACCTATTCTTGATGGATCAGATTTCGATCTGTGGAGTGCAAGAATGAGAGTTTATCTAATGGCACTTGGTAATGAGGTATGGGAAGTGATTGAAGACGAATACACTATTCCTTAACATGGTCCTTATACCAAAGAAGACAGGCTCATGTTTCACAGCAATTCAAAAGCCATGAATGCAATCCTGAGAGGCTTACAGAAAGCAGATCTCACCAAAGTTATTCACTACAAGACAACTAGTGAAATGTGGAAATAATTACAGGTGGTTCATACAGGTGATGCAAATGTCCGAAAGGCCAAATTAAGACATTTTAAAGGTATGTTTGAACAACTCAAAATGAATTATGATGAAAATATTAGTGACTACATGCTTCGTATGGATGAGGTTGTTAACTCCATGAAAGATCTAGGTCTTGAGGTTGCTGAAAATGATGTGTGTGATAAGATTTTAAGATCTCTTCCTAATAGATTTAGTGAAAATATTTCTGCTATTGAGGAAGCTAAAGATTTAGATAAATTGAAAAAGGATGAGCTCCATAGTATTCTTGCAGCATTTGAGCTGAGAACTCAAGTGAAAGTTGATGTCAAGAAAGAGGTAGCTTTCAAAGCTACCAAGAAATCAAAGGGCAAATAGATTCAAGAGAGTGATGAGTCTTCTAGTGATGAAGAGGCATATTACAGCAAGAAAGGCAAGTTCTCTAGAAAACACAAAAGCAAGAAAAACATAAGGTGTTTCAACTGTGGAAAGTTTGGTCATTATGCTACTGATTGTATTGTTTCCAAGAATGAAAGTGATGAAGATATACAGGATGTTAAGAGCAAGGATTTTGAAAAGCACAAGTATTACAGAAAGAACAAAGATGAGCATAGCAATCAAGGAAAGAGGCATTCACACAAGAATAAGAAGAGCTTCTACCTAGACAAAGCAATTAAGTGTTCTAGCAGTGATAGTGAAAGTTCTTCTAGTGATGATGAAAATGAGATGTTGTTCATTTCAGAAAAAAGAGGAAGAACCGAAACATAAATTCATTGTCATGAAATGTTTTAGATGTGGAAATTTTGCGCACCTTGAGGATGATTGCACAAATAATGAATTGGTTGCTAGTATGTATGAGGATGCTTTAGAAAATGATAATGAAGATGCTTGTATGGTTTTTGAAAAGGGTAGCACCTCTAGTGATAAGAAATCTAAAAAAGGCCTTGATATTTCAAAATGCAATCAAATAGAGGATCTTGAATGTGAACTTACTAATGCTCTTAGTGTTTTGAAAAAGGAAAGGAAGAAGAATGCTAGACTCAAGGATAAGTTAGATGAATGTTGTATGGAGAGAGATGAACTCATAGAAAGTCTTGACATCTCTATGGCTAAGACACAAGAACTCAAGAATGAGTTAGAATCTAAGATGCTTGAGTATAGTGAATAAGAACATAAAATGGCTGCCATGAAAGAGGAAAATAAAGAATACAAGGATAAGTCATACGAGGTTTCAAGATAACTCCAAAAGGGTTAAGTCTCTCATCCAAATTCAAAGAAATCCATCAGATAAAACAGGTCTTGGTTTTGTTAAACCACACAAAAAACAGGTTGGGGAATCAAGTAAGAGATTTCAAAAAGAAGAGAGTTCTGATGAAGAGAGTATTTTAGAGAAAGATTCCGTGAGTGATAAATGCGCAGAAACAAAAAATAGAATTCTGAATACGAAAAAAAGGTTTTCGAGACCCAAGAGGTCAAACAGAAGAATATTTCACGATAGATGTTTTGCGTGTCACGGGTTTGGCCACATGGCTTTGCAGTGCATGACTCAAGTAAGGAAGATAAATGACAATTTCAAGGGCCGTAATTTATTTCAAGGGTATTGCTACTCTTGTAATTAGTTCGGGCACAAGGTAATTTTTTGCAAGGCAAATAACAGGAACTGGGTTAGTCAGAACATGCAGATTCAAAGAACAGCTATGTCCGAAAGAAATAATATTGTTACTTGCTATAAGTGCAACAATGCGAGTCACACAGACCAGACAGTGCAGAGCTGATCTTCCAAGTGACAGGAACAGGAACAATGGTATAAATAGGTCCAAGGATAAAGGTATGGACAAGAAAAGAGATGAGAACAAGAACAAGAAAAGTGACAAGAACGGAAACACTGACAAAGAGTTCAAGAGAAGGCCCGACAAATAAATTGTAGACACTGATGATGATGAGTGCCTAATGGGAGTTTCACTCCCACCCTTGTTCTAAATCACCTCATCAGGAGGTGGGGGAGGGACTAAGCTAAGAGGCTCATTCTTAGTCCCGAGCCCCAAAGGTGACCCTTTTCCATTGATGACAAAGGGGGAGAGATATGAGTAAGGGGGAGAGATTCATAGTGAAGAAGAGAGCTTCAAGTCAGGGGGAGCAAAAACTTCAAAGGCAGATTCTTAGTTGTTGGATCAATAGGGTTCAGTTTTGGCTCTTGAGATATATTTTCAGTTAAGGGTTGCCATCAATGACAAAGGGGGAGATTGTTGGAAATTTTGGGTACATTGCCTTTACTCTAAATGTAGATGTTGTCATTGATGTCAAGAAGGTCTTGAAGCAATTTGGTTTGATGTCAAAGAATGTGTCTTGATGAAGGTTTCAGCTGGACAGTGAGTTTCGAAGTAGATCAGAGTAGCCCAGTTGCAAAAGATCAAGAAAAATACAAGTAAGAAAAAGTATGCAGGCGGCTGGAAAAACTGTCGTGATTTCGCGACATGTTTTAGGAGAGAGAAAGCACTAGCAAAACTATCG
Source organism: Wollemia nobilis (assembly GCA_028583015.1). Classification (NCBI taxonomy): domain Eukaryota; kingdom Viridiplantae; phylum Streptophyta; class Pinopsida; order Araucariales; family Araucariaceae; genus Wollemia; species Wollemia nobilis. The sequence continues at coordinate 951,383 of JAQPPZ010007329.1, forward strand.
TGATTTCATAACATTTTTTAGGAGAGAGAAAGTTCAGGCAAAATTGTCGCGATTTCGTGACATGCTGGAAGGCAGAGACGAAGCAGGCAAAATTATCACGATTTTGCGACATGTCGCATTTTTGCGACTCGGACAGTGCAGGAAGGCAGAGAAATAAAAGTGTCACGATTTCGTGACATTCTGCAAAGGAGGCTGTACGAACGAAAAAGTGTTGCGATTTCATGACATGTTGCAAAAGAGAGAGTCCGCAGTGTGAGCTATCGTGATTTCATGACAAGATCGATGAGAGAGAAAGTTATTCAGGAACTATCACGATTTTGTGACATGATGCAAAGTTCCAAGTGAGGACTATCGCATTTTCACAACATGCTACAGAGGTCAAGTTGAGGACTATCGTAATTTCGTGACATGCTGAAAAGCTCGAAGTGAGAACTATCACGATTTCGTGACATGTAGCAAAAAGGAAGAGTCTGAAATGAGAAGCGTCGTGATTTCGTGACAGGTTACAAAGAAGTTGTACGAATGCAGAAAGTGTCACGATTTCACGACAGGTTGGAGAGAAAGCTTGCGAATACAGAGAGTGTCACAATTTTGTGATAGGTTGAGTTGGCAGCTTTCAGTTGGCAAAAATGTCACGATTTTGTGATAGAAACTGATAGCAAGTCTTCATCAGAAGAAGCGTCGCGATTTCACGACGAGGTCAAGAAGGAAGAGCTTGAAGGAGAAAGCGTCACGATTTCGTGACATGTTCTATTTTCACTAGTGCAAGCCTCGAAGAAGGCCATGAAGACTAAAGTGTCATGATTTCATGACAGAGTTGCAGATGACGTCAGCAGAAGCAGATGTGTCATGATTTCACAACAAAAGCTGAGAGGAAGGCCATGAAGACTAAAGTGTCACGATTTCATGACAGAAGTGTGATGATGTCAGCAAGAGGCAAAGGTGTCACGATTTCGTGACAGAAGCTGAGAGGAAGGCCATGAAGACTAAAGTGTCACGATTTCATGATAGAAGTGTGATGACGTCAGCAAGAGGCATAAATGTCGTGATTTCATGACAAAAGCACAAAGGAAGTCGACAAAGGCCAAGGTGTCACGATTTCGTGACAGTAGGCTATAGAAGGTGTACGAATGTAAAAATGTCATGATATCGCGACATGTTGTAGTTTCACAGGGACAGCTACAAAACCAAAGGCGGTTGAAGGACAAAGTTAACTTTGAGCCGACAAAGTTAAAATCTAGGCCGACACAGCGTAGGGTTTTGCAGCCAACGCAGTTGAAGAGTAACAGCCGACTAAGATTGTATGTAATGATCTTGAATCTTACTCTATAAAAGGAGGGTTATTTGAATAGTTTTTGCATCGATCAAGTGTGCGTTCAAAGTGCGACTTTCATAGAAGCAGAGCGTAGGGAGAAGTTCGATCGTCGAAGAGCAGAGTGTGCGAATACATTGCTACTGTGTTTGCATAGATATGCATAAGTGGATATTTGATCGAGTTCTATAATTGCGTAGAGGTGCAAGTTCGAGGACAATAGTGCCAGATCGAAGGACTGTGTTTTGGTGCAGATAAGAGGACCAACTGTGCAGTGATAGAGTTGAGGACAGAGGTCTCCAACGAGAGCGGGGAAGACAGGTGTCTTCTGTGGATAGAGTTCCACTTGCAAAGGGCTACAGAGGCAGAGGTTCTCTAGAGGATCACCAAATTAAGCAGAGCTAGGGGAAGGTATCTCCTTTGGGTTGGTGCCCATAAAATTTGTAATCGGGACATGTTTCCCAGAATTTGAGGTGATAAAATTTAGTAAAAATTTTATCCGTGGAGTAGCCCGCATTGGGTGAACCATGTAAATTACTGTGTCTCTCTTGTGGATGATATTCTGTGCATTGTTTTTATTTCTATTTTGATACTGTTATATATATTCACTGCATAATTTTGAACTGCAAGTTGAATCGAAAGAAAAGGTAAAAAGCGGTCTTATACTGTTCACCCCCCCCTCTCAGTATAATCTTGTGTTCTTCACCAATGCCCATAGAATAGAAAAACAAAAAAAATAGAAAAAGAGAATAGAAAAAAAGAATAGAAAAATAAAAACAAAAAAACAAAAAAAAAAGAGAAAAGAGAAAAGAAAAAATAGCACCACAATAAATAGCTCAACAATAGATGAGGGTCAGAAAATAAAAGTAAAAGCCTCTTGATATCACCCATGTTATGCCTCATCGCCTTTGGTCCTTAGGTTTAACTTAACACCATGGGATGATTTCCATCGCTAGCAATAGGCTCCAAGAGCCTGCCTACCAGTGGAATAGTCTTACAAGTGGCGATATATCTATTACATTAGCTACCCAATTTTGAACAGATCATTGTTAACGTATGGATGAGCTATCTAGTTTGGTTGCATCTACAATGAGATAATCCTACCTCCCTAAAAATGGATAAATGAACCTCACTCATTTACACACATAGGTCCATGACATATTTTTAACCAATCCGACTAGTTATGAGTTGCCACATTAACTTGCATAGTTTTGGAGTCTAAGACTTGATTGCCAAAACTACATTGGTCAAATCCATTACATGTCCCCTATACCATACTACATATTTGAGATAACATATGGATAACATCCACATACGTACATGTAACGATACAAGTGCTTCCTCTTCACATTTTATGGAAGGAACCCCAAGGTTCCTACTCACAATTTGATAAATATTAGATAAATAATGTAAAATAAATTACAAATCACCTTTTATGAAATTGCTTTTTCAATTGGTGGTAACCCTACCAAATGCTCACAAGGAGTAATAATTAAAATATCTTCTTCGATGCCTTCCTACAACCATATCTACCCTAATTTATATTATCCTAGGGCTACGATAATGAAGGGACATGACTATTCATGTTATAATAATATAATAATAATTAATGAAATAATACTATTAACTATTAATGTTAGGATGGAGGATCCTAACATGCCACCCTCCTTAAAAGGAGCTTTATCCTCAAAGCTCGAAGTGAGAAGCTTCATCCTGTGTTTCCCTAGTATTTTGTGCTTATGTTCTTGCACTATTTTAATATCATTGTTTTGTAAGCAAGGGTATTGGGAAGGTTGAAGTGTTAGTGGCTTTGTCATGGCTTGGAGAGAAAATAATTGGGCCACCATTTTCTTGCCTCCTCTACAAACAACTTTCTCCATGCGATGAGAGCTTTCTAGTGGAGAAGGATTGGATTTTATCCCTTTAAGAGTATATGTTTGATTTTCTAGTGTAAATTGCATCCATAATGCCTCAAAATCCCATTGGATTTTTCCAAGCATTCGTAACCATTGCACTCCTAGGATGATATCACATCCCCCTAATGGTAGTGCATACATATCGTTCTTCATGCTATAATCGCCCATGGTTAGCTTAATATTTTTGCACTTTCCTTTACAGGTAATTCTTTTCCCATTATCAATCATGACTTCAAAATTATTACAAGGATGGATAAAGCAGACAGTTTGTTTTGCCATACGTGGGTCGATGAAATTATGTGTACTTCTAGAGTCAATAAACACAATAATATTATGTTGTTTAAAGGATCCGGGGACTTTCATAGTTTGGGGGATGAATTTTTGATGAGGGCATTGAAGGAAATTTCTAATGAACCTCGAGGGTTATCTTCAGGTATATCTTCCACTAGTTTGACCTCTACTTCCTCTTCAGTTGGTGTTGATTGACAAGGAATAGTTGCATCCAGAATATAAATTTTGGGTGTAATACATTTGTTATTTTGGATGAATTTCTCATCATAATGAAAACAAAGGCCTTTTGCTCTTCTCTCCTTCATTTCTTCAGGGCTAATGCGTTTAATTGGCATGACTTTAGTTATTTTTTGGTTTGTGTAAGTATTTTGTGAGTCTATTGTAGATATGTTTCCAAGTCGACATTGGTTGTTGATTTTATCTTTGACTAATTTGGCCAATCCAATATTTTTCATCATGGTACTAGGGTTAAACATTTGTACCTCTAGCTGTATTTCTTCCTTTAATCCACTGATGAAACAATCCTGAAAAAATGAGGCGTCTAGCCCTATTGTGCGGTTTTCCAATTTCCCAAATTCTGCTTGATATTTGGGTACCGAAGTGGTTTGACACAATTTGGTGAGAGCTCCTGTGAAATTTTTGAGCTTGCTAGGGCCAAACCGTACTAATAGGTTTTTTGTAAACTTTAGCCAAGTGGGGATGACGTTGGTATTCTTGAAGCACTCGTACCATTGGATAGCCTCATTTTCTAAGTGAAACGATGCAATATGAACTTTTTGTGCTTCAAGGATTTGGTTTAAATAAAAATATTGCTTTGCTCGATAAATCCAGTTAGTGGGATCCACCACATTCAAATTTTAGAAATTCCAACTTAGTAGTCTTGGGAAGGATGGATGTTTGTGGCCCCCCAATATGATCTGGTATGTTGGTCATCTAGTAGTTTGGCTAGTTTGAACTAGTGCCATATTCTGATTGAAGGTGTCCATTTTCAAGTCAATTTTTGATATTCTTTACTCCAATTCATGTCTGGTAGCTACATTATCCTTTTTGAATTGGCAAAATTTGTGGTAGAGATTTTTGATAGTGACATCCTGCAATATTCTTCCTTTTGCCATGGTGGTATTTTGCAAAAAATTGATTGCCACATTTTTTTTTGATGATTTCTTGACTTTTAGTTTTACAATTTGCCAAAATTTTGACTTTAAATTTGTCAAAAGGTGCAAACTTGTGGTTTCAATTTGTCAATTTTTGCAAAAGGGGTAAAATTGGGGTTTTACAATTTTTTTAAATTGTCAAAATTTACAAGTTTTTAATAATTTTGTGTTAACTTTAAGCAAGGTGTGGCGACGGTGGCCGAGCGGCAGGGGACAAGGGGCGGTGATAGACGAGTGGCAATGGTGAGTGGCAGGGGACTACACAGTGGTGGAGAGGTGGTGGGCGTATGACAATCAAGGGTTCAGTCAAGGCACAATTTTTTAGGCAGAGATTTTTTGCCAAATGCCTCCAACCGGCACTGACCGCACACAAGTGTGTATGCCTAGCACACTAGGCAATCAACCTTGGGTGTTTTGTTAATTAAAAAGCCCTCTCTTGTGTTTCCTTGTGGCGATGTGGGATTAAGCCTGTTGGAACTGATTATAGCATCCATAGGATTTTGATTGTCACGCTACAATAATCCATTTGAAACGAACGAGTTATTATAGTCTCTGGTCGACCTACCTTATGTTCTGTTAAACATGAATATTGCTAAGGAAAAAATACCAAACGGGAAAGGAAACACCGACAGTAATTCTACGATTAAAATTCTAATTACACGCTCTAGATTTATATTATACTATATGTATTAAAATGACCAAGCATGAAAACAACCATTTGTTATGCCTTATGTAGACCGGTGCCTAGATTCATTGGGCTGTTATAGCAATTTAACAACAATTCTATCATGAATAGAAATAAGGGGAAGAGAGAAATTGGCGTTCTTAATCTTATTCGAATATCGTAATAAAACCAAGAGTTAACCAATGAGAGAAATGTATATAATGCATTCAAATAATGTAACCCATTATACAGTGACACACAATACCAAGACAAATAAATGATAGAAATAAAACTCATAATTGTATTGATTTATGAAATATTACATGCAAAGTGGACAGGATGCCTTTAAAATTTGTTTTTATGAATAGAATACATCAATACAATGAAGAAAAATCTGTTCAAATTATGTAACAGGTCTCTCCTACTCTCCTTATTTCAATATAATAACATAAGAGTCTCTGAATCCTAGGATCAATAAGACTGGAAATATTCTCAGCTTCTTGAATGCTTTCCTATCATACGATCCTACACAGCAAGGGGAGGAAGAAAAAATGAATAAAAGAAAATAGACACAAAAAGGAAATACAACAGCAAAAATACCAGGCACTCAAGTATACCTCTTAGAAAAAATGCTATTCTCTAATTGCTTGATGCAGAATCTATCCTCGGCTACTTCTTCTTATAGCCTCTAGTTCTTGATTTTGTTGTTTTTGGTTTACTTCTGATTGTACACTTATCAACATCTGATTGAACCCATTCTATATGTTGTCCAGCTAGTGCGGATCTGAACTAACTGTTAAGGTTCTTCTCTAGACTGAAGGGAGCTCTTTGTTATTTTAATTTGGCATTTTTGCTCTTTGGTTGGCCCTAGAAACTAAGGATTCAACATTATATTTTTCCTTTTTGTTTTGCTTGTCTTGGCCACTATGCTTAGCTGTTAGGGACCGGCCAGGCTGTCATCATGAATTCTAGATGAGGAACGAAGGGAGACCAAACGTGATGGTGAAGACAAGGGATGGCATGCTAGTGACAAACAGATGGAGTTGCACTAATCACGAGATAGAATGAAGAAGCAAGGATGGTGAGGGTCTTATGGATGGAATGACAAGGGATAAATGGTAAGAAGCGGTAGTGGGCGAGGGTGACATACTAGAAAAAATGTCAAGATGGTCAAGGAGGAATACCCGGGAGGAGGAGGGTAGTGGTAAGTAGGAAGAATATGGGAATGGACAACAAGATCTGGAATCATCTATAATTTTCTTTCATACTGTACTCCATCGAAGTGCTCCCCTAGTAACTATATTTCGTTGAAGCGCGGATGGAATTGTTTCCTGCAAGTCAAAACTTTTCTTTATTTTTCACGCGCTTCCTTTATCTCCAGTATTTATAGAACATAAAATACATATGCCTATATCTTTTGCACTTCATTGTTTCTCTTTACTGATATCCTTTAGATCTCCCTTACTATCTCTTATTTATAAGCCTCAACCATGTTTATTGGTCTCATTTTTGTGGTATGTTATTATTCCCATGGGATACACATGATCTGGCTATATGCTCGGTCATCAAGTTTTATCTTCTATTTGGTCTGCTTTATTTTTATCCAGGTACCATCCATCGGATTTACTATGATTTGTTCAAATCTTTCATTCCATGAGTATCTTCTCGGATTCACGGTGTTTTTGTGTACTACTTTGACTTTATCTCGGCTATTGATCTGTATTTACATCTTTCGATGTACCTTGTTGTGACTGATTCACCTCTTTACTTTCCTCCTCGATCTCTTCTTAGGGATTTTTTGTGCAACGATCGTCCTTCTCAGATTATCGAATCATTTTTCAGACAAGTACGCGGATTTTGCTAGTTTGCTATCTTCTCAAGTTCTATCATGGTTGCTTCTAATATTCTTAATCCTGCAAGATTGTTAGTTTCTAAAACTTTGAATACATTGGTCAATAGTGGGTTTGATATTTTCATAGTTATTGGGCAAGAGGTTTGACTAAGTACAATTTCTTGATCCATCTTTGTTCATTTGTTGTCTTAGTCTTTTTATAACCTTTGGGGCGTGCACTGTCATTGGATTGATTTGGGATGGAGCGCATCCATTGATGTTCTAAAAAATGCATGATTATTAGTACATTTGTTCGCATATAAACCTTAGAAATAATCGTGGTTTATTAATCTTTTCCTAATCATGATTATCCAATATTTATCCCTATGATTTTGTATTCTATCAATTTGTATTAAGCAAGGTAACATAAAACATGTGCACTTTCTTTTACGATCACCATTAGATCTTACCAAGGTGGGGCGTGACCGTTGGATCATACATATGCATATAGTTCTTAACCAATGGGAAAAACCATGCATACCTTGGACTAATTTTATCAATCATTTGTAATATAATGCTTAGGCTAACCTTCGATTGTTTTTCAGTATGCGTACCATTGGATTTGAGGAGAAAAGAGCATTGTCATCCGATTTAGACGTCTTCATTTAGCTTTGGATATTTTTCCGCCACCACAGGCCTTCGCATCCATTGATTCTTGGATTAGTTTGAGCGTTGTCGTTAGATTGTTCATAAGATGCACACTATATAGTCAATGTTAAAACTTTTGATTTTATATTAATCATGATTAAGCCAAAAAGGGAGAAATCAACCAACGTATTAAACCCTTGCTAAAGCACAATTAACTTTGTCTTTACCTTTGCCTTTCTATTACCGTTCGTGGTTTCAGTGCGGCTTTCGGATCTGAGTGGAGATAAACGCCGCCATAAGATTTAGTCAACCTGTGAGTTAGTTTACCCAAGGGTGCATAATATTAATCTTGATTAAGCCTAAAGGGGAATGATTATCCAATGTGTTAGACCCTCGCTAATGATGTAATTAACTTTAATTAATTTTTTGAAATCTTAAAACACTTTAATGCAACTTCAACGAGCATGCTATCGTTAGATCGATTATCGATTGAGCGCAACCATTTGATCTTGGTAACCAGCCCGATGATTAATCCAAAGGGGGCATGTATTTTAATATTGATTTTAAAGTGCAATTTAATGGGAACACGTGCGACTATTTATCTAGATGTCGCATGGGCATGATCGTCCGATCTGTTGAACTTGCTCATTGTTTAACTGATAGCTTGATCTGTGATGACTTTATTTAATCCTTTGACTTTTTATAAATTACACAGTCATCGAATCTATTTTGGATCAAGCGCATCTGTTAGATCAATCGGAGATGCTTGATTTTTAAACCTTAGGTTAAACCTTATTGACCCTTTGACTTATATTTCAGATTTATTCATGAGAGTGCATCCATCAGATTTTTTTAGACGATGTGCTACCGTTCGATTAAGCCTAAGGTGCGATCTTTTTACTTTTGACTTGCTTTGACTTGTTTGTTTTATCTCTTGGTTGATTTTATTAATTCACTGTCATTCAATTTATTCTGGATCAAGCGTGGCCCTTAGATTAAATCTGAGGTGCTTGCTTGTTAACTTAGTGGGGCGCATATCCTTATGTTTTAATTAATATTCGCTTTGTACCTAAGTTTTTCGGATTTGTGGACCAAGGCGAATATTTAACCGACTTTAGGTTTTAAAGATTTTAATTATCGGTTTAGACCCAAGGAAATTTTATGAAGGTCGGACTTTGGCTTAGGGATTTAATTTGAAATTTTATGCCCTATCCACTTTGAGGTACTTTGATTAATAGAATGAGGCACACAGTATTAAAAGGTAAGGTTTAGACTTTATCAAACCAACCAATGGAATTTTCTTTTAAGAAACTCACAACAACTCAATCAGTGACCATCATTAAGGATACTTTGATTGAAACCAAAAAATTTAAATTTGGGGGGTTCAAAGTTGAGTCAAATTTGGCTCCAACAAAGCCTTTAAAGGCTTTTCCGCATTGTTGTCTCCAACTTCGGAGACTTGTTTTCCGACGTAAGAAAAAACTTTAATTTTTATAAACCTTAGGTTCACGAATTTTTATCACCCAAAAAACCTGTTGTCATCAAAAAAACGACACTAAATGATTTGTAATTGAATTTTCGACGTTTGTTGTTGTGAATCAAATTTTTGTATTGGAGGGATTTGAATCTATTTAAACCTTATAAATCTCTTTCTCTTATGCTAAAAAATATCTTCAATTTGGATGAGGGCTTGTGGTGCTCCAAAAATGACACAACGGTAATGTTAATGGAAAACTATGGAATTGTTTTCACATGACTGCTTGACGTTAAATCCTCTCCTACAAACTATGTCTTCTTCTTGATGTAATCAGCTACAAATTTTTGTGAACACATCTACCCACCAGAGACTACCAAATATTGAATTCAATGATCAAGCTGGTCTTGAAACTTGGAAAAGGAGGATTGGATCGATTGGTATGGTTTAATAATTTGCATAGGACCTTAGCAAAATAAAAAATTAATTTAATCTTTTGCTCGTTAGCTTCTACATATTTTTCAACTGGATGGGATTTTTAAAAACAACAATTGAATAATTTTAAACGGATGGTTTCCACTTGGCGTGCAACTCTTGGTGATTTGTTTAGGGTTGTGAGAAAACAAATGCCTTGATTTACCGATTTCTTATTGTGAATAGTGGATGGAAATTTATACGTTGCAATAATACCAGCCAATAACTCCAGTGTGAATGCAATTTTGACATTCAAAACTTTCACAATAACATAGTAGTTCTTGCATTATTTAATACACGATGAAGTTGACTAGCTTTGTTAAAATTGTGATTCAGTCTGATGTTACTGGCAGATGATTGTTGGTTGGACACAATGATGCAAAAATAAAAACAATTCAAAAATGATAGCAATATCAACTTCTATAATATTTTGTCCACTATAATTGTACTTTTGATCTACGTTGCGACTATGTGTTATTTGTGAATAGGGAATGAATCTGAAAAGGAGTCTGTTATCTACAAAAATTTAAACCTTAAAATGTAAAAATATTTATCCTCGTTGGATGTTGATTACATAAAAATTGTTTATGTTTATAATATATATGCCTCCGTAATCGATTCTTGTCTATGTAATGAAGGGCGGGTTATTTTAAAGGGACAAATGTTATTTGGAGGGGTCTGTGTATTATCTTCTAATGAGGGAGTGGAAAGTGGGCAATTATATCAATAGAAGTGTAGCAGGAGTAGATGAATGTAGTGTTATGATGTTGTGAACAATGTATACAAATGATGTGCGGCTACGGTGTACTAAGAGCCAATGGTTGTGCAGACACATACTTGCTAGTAGTATGATTAATTGAGTATGAACTGTTTGGGATGTAATGTGGATGGCATTGGATGTGCTATTTTTTCTTCGAGTTGGCCTTCACACCACGCGGGTCAAACTCCACAAATTAGAACAAAGGATTTGTGGTTGGTTGTATTGATTCTCCACAAGTTGACATCGAAATATGTCCAAGTACTTAACAAGTCCCTTAAAAAAATTGTCTAGAGATGTTTCTGTAGCCACCTAAATCGTGTAAATTGGTTAATACTATTAGTGCATCACATATGCCCTCTTATCAACAACATATGGCCCTATTGGGCACCCCTTTAGGCTATAAAAAGGCTTTCAAAAGGCTCCAAAACTTAGTTTGGAGGGTTTCTAGAAATTTAGGGTTGTTTTGGGGCTCCTACTGGTGACTGTCCTACTAAGGTACGATCATAGTTGGTAACCGTCCCACCCAAGGATGGCCATCCATGACCGTCCCTATGTGGGACAGCCCCCAAGCAGGCCCTTTAAAAATTCAAAGGATGCGCTAAATGGCAATCAAAGACTACCATTAATGCATCCAATCACCCCAAATTGATTGGGGACCTACAAATGTGTAGTGAGGTAGTATATTGGGAGCCCCAAAGGGGTAACCTTCCCCTCATCAATCAATGATGAGATTAGGACACATGGCACCACCTGCCTCGCATGGCCAAACATGCAATTTTGTCGTAGATGCCCTTTTGGGCTATAAAATGAGGCCTAAAAATCCATTTCAGAGGAATAGACTTTGAATATTTATGCAACGAAGTGCTGCACAAATCAAACCTCACATTTTGCAAACCAAAACTCCCCTTTCCCTAGCCTCGAAATCCTCTTCAATTTGAAGGTTATTTTAGGGGCAATAGGCTCGATCCACTAATTCCAAAGCAATCAAATTGAAGTATTATTTGGCCCCATATATCGACAACACCCCTACCCAAGTTTTGGACCAAATTCCATAAGCATAGGTGACCAAACTAATCCAATTTTGTGACCGCCCCACCTGGCGATGATTAGGAGCCTGTAGGTGGCACACTTAGGTACGGTCACCAAATAGATTATAATTTCAAATAAATTCCTCCATAGACCCCTTGGTAATGTCTAGAGGAACCTATGGTCCAAATTTAGGGTAATTTGGATTAGTTTTGATGTAGGATTTGAGGTCCCCAATGTTGTAGGCCTATCTAGATCACCCAAGGATGGTCACTATTTCTGCATTGTTTCACCTTTGATCTTGCTTTCAAATATCCTTATTTGCATTTATATTAGCTTATAATATGTTTATTCTTAATCTAGATCAGTTTCCATGCATGTAGATCACTTTTAAAAAAGTTGTAGAATATGCTCCTTTTTCATGGTTCAATGGTTTTATTCTATAACACGGGTGCTTTTAATCCCCTTTCAATCCCTTGTCTTAAGGAACATGAATGTTGGGTAAGAGGAGGAGATAAAGAGGCATAATCTTGTCAACCAAATACTAGCTCTCGAGTGTGGGAAATGAAGATTCACAACTATTATTTATCGCCTTAAAGTCCTTCCAAGGGACTAGATCCCTTGGATTTTGTAATAGAAATGTATCACATTTGTAAAGCCCTCAAGGGGAGATCTGGTTTTGAAGCTATGGATAAATGAATAGATAGAGAATTTCATTACCTTTATTTTCTATTTTATGTCATTTCATTAGATTATAAGTTTATGTCATCTTTCCTTTTGAATGCTTTATAACTAATATACATTGCAAGTAAGTGCCCTTAAGGCGATATCGTGAATTTCACTTCTTTAGTTCCCAAGTTCGATGCTCTGATACCATATGGAAGGCACCTCGAGGTTCCTACTCAAAATTTGATAAATATTAGATAAATAAGGTAAAATAAATTATAAATCGCCTTTTATGAAATTGCTTTTTCAATTGGTGGTAACCCTACCAAATGCTCACAAGGAATAATAATTAAAATATATTCTTCGATGCCTTCCTACAACCATATCTATCCTAATTTATATTATCCTAGGACTACGATAATGAAGGGACGTGACTATTCTTGTTATAATAATATAATAATAATTAATAAAATAATACTATTAACTATTAATTCTAGGATGGAGGATCCTAATATTTTAGCACTCCTATACATGCATACATGCATCTATGTTACACAGATTTATTACAAATATTACATGCATCACATCACAGATCACATCATTGCATTTACATTACATGTTTCATATAAAATACTAAATCAAGGTATTTATCCTACATATACTATCTCACACTCCATCATTGCATTTACATTACATGCATTCACTACAAATGATATTTCACATTATATCACTTCGTATTGCATTTGAAATACAATAATGTAAGCCTACTCTATAGCATATTCACACTACAGAGCGCTAATAGATCTAAACCACAATACACATGAATATTCATTCCTTATACATTCCTACAAATCATGCTATGCTATCTATGCAAACATAAAGAGAACATATTTCAAAACCATAATAATAACACATGTTTATATAACAACCGAAATCTTTATATATATATATATATATATATTTTTTTATATATATATATATATATATATATATCATCCATCATCTAAAAGGCCCATTGGATACAATCATCATCTTCACCTAACTACCACTAGGATTCTCCTCATGTCCCTCATGGCTCGCTCACATCTCTACAGATCTGCTCGACTCCACCATGGCCCCTGAAGCCTGAAGTAGTGAAACTCACAACAACTCAAGCAGTGACCAGCATTAAGGATACTTTGATTGAAACCAAAAAATTTAAATTTGGGGGTTTCAAAGTTGAGTCAAATTTGGCTCCAACATAGGCTCTGACTGGGACAATGTGTTGAAAACATGAAGCACTTGAGAACCACAGAATCTCCTGGTTTTATTTTGCAAAAAATAACAAAAAAACAAAATTTTGATTGCTAAGTAAAACTTGAAATGCATAACAGAAAAAACTTCCTTCCTCTTTTTCTTTCTTTTCTTCATCATTTTTTTTATATATACTGAAAAACTGTATGAATAACATGATATCAAAGCAAGTAGAGTATGAAAAACTGTAGATCCCTTTTCATTCAATTTGGAAACAAAGGTTAGAAATTTTAGAAATCAATGAGTTTTATTTTGAAATATTGTAATGCTTGTTTTAGCTAAGTCATAAGATATGATTACATAGATTTTGTCATAGCCATTTGTTTCATCATATTTTTTCCCATGTGTGTGTTTGTGCATTCTTTTTTGGATTTCTAAATCTTTCAGAACTTTACCATATCTGAGCAAAATAACCAAGCCTAATATGTGATTTCACTCTTTAAAAATTTTCACCATTCTGTAGGGCTCCACTGCCATTCAGGCATCTATAGCCTCGGTGGAGTTGCTTCTAATCCCATCTTAGTTTTACCCTACTGCCAGTCAAGCGTCTATAGCTCCGGTAGAGGTTTTCCAAGATATCTCAGGCAGTGACTCAGTTTTACTTTATTTTTTATTTTTCTTTCTCGTGAGAGAAGTGTTTGGATATATAAGCAAATTGTGCAATAAGTATGCCTGAGTTGAGGATTAGTTTCTAGCTATAAAATATGAGTGTAATGATTTTTGGCTCAACTACCCTCTCAAAGATAACTCAGTTCTTTGGACCTTTGAAGTCACCTTAAGTATCATTTGTAATGTGAGGCTTGACATGATGTTTCAATCAACTTTGTTTTCTATCTGTTTTATCTCATATCAAACAACTATTGCATAAACACTCATATTTGACAGAATTGTAAACCTCATCAACATCTAAAATAAATCCCCTTTTTTCTTATTGTCTTTGGTGGAATAAACAGTTAGATATACTCATCAAACTAAGATATCATGTGTACAATAAACTCAAAATTATTCAAGAACAAAAGGGAAGCTTAACTACTAAACAAAATTCACCACTCTATTTTTGGATTTTTGTTTTTCTATATTTTTTTTGTATATATTTTTTTTGATAAGTACACCTTCAACAGGGATTGTACATTTTGAGGTGTTGGCCATTAATAGGGATAGCCATTATTTCTCCCTGCAAAGTCTGTAGCTTGTAAGTATTCTGACTGATAACATGGGCAATTTGGTATGGGCCAATCCATTTAGGTTCAAACTTACCCTTTTCACCATGCTTATCATTTTTAGGATCCCAATAGATGACTATATCTCCTTGAGAAAAAGGAGTACCCTTGGCTTTCTTATTAAACAATTTTATAGTTTTTTGGGTTTGTTCCATCATTCTATTGAGGGTCTCTCTTCTTTGTTCTTCTAACAAGACAATTTGGTCAAGCCTTCTCTGAATGGGATCAGGGTTTTCATGATCTTGCAATAAAAGGGAAAGTGCCATTTTTTCCATTTTTGGGGGCAGTAGGGCTTTTTCTCCATAAACCATCTCATAGGGGGTTCTTCCTGTATTTCTTTTAATAGACAACCTATCAACCCATAAAGCAAATTTAAGTTCACTATCCCATCCCCTTTTGTTTTTGCCTAATGACCTTTTTATTCTTGTTATTACATTTTTATTTGATGACTCAGCTAAACCATTTCCTTGGGGGTAATAATTAGCAGAATGAGATAATTCAATTCCATATTCAGCATAAAATTCTACCATTTCATATGACACAAAATATTGAGCATTATCAGTTACTAGCTTTTTAGGAACTCCATACCTGGTCAAGATGTTTTCTTCTATGAATCTGATGACTACAGCAGTTGTAGATGTTCTCAAAGGTGCAGCTTCTACCCACTTTGTGAAGTAATCTATTGCAGTTATGATCCACTTATGTTGGCCAGATGAATTAGGCTTGATCTCTCCAATCAAGTCAATACCCCATTGAGCAAAAGGTGCTTCAATAATTACTGGCTTGAGGGGCATGGCTGGTAGATGTTTTTTTCCTATAAAAACTTGGTAGTTATGACAATTCCTAACATATTTATATACATCCTTAAAAAGGGATGGCCAATAATATCCCGCTCTCATGATTTTATTAGTTGTAGCTCTTGGAGCAAAGTGTCCTCCACAGAAACCATTATGAAATTCATTAATTATTTTTGGGACTTCTCTTTCATATAAGCAGACTAATAATACTCCATCAGGATGTTTCCAATATAATACTCCATTTTGTATATAATACTTCTGAGCTTGAAGTTTGACTGACCTCATTCTGTTTATTGTCATATCTCTGAGAAAAGACAACGTTTGTAAGTATGACAAAATTTCTTCATACCATTTACATTCTTCATTTTTTATTCTTCTGTCATCATATGTCTGATCTATGGTGAGAATATTTTCAGATCCTGCTTCTTCTTTGTTAGCCAACAGTTTAGCTAAACCTTGCCCTTTGACTATTTTAACTATTTTGAATTCAACATCATATTGCAAAAGTTTTACCATCCATCTTGCTGGTCTTCCCAATGGCTCTGATTGAGAAAAGATATCTTTTATTGCTATAAAGGGAATACAACAATAAACTTTGTTTGAGCCAAATATACCTTTGAAGTGTTCTAAATATTGGATGACTGCATAGGCATGTTTTTCCAGTAGGGTGTATTTAATATTTGCTCCTTTTAGTCCTGAGCTCATAAAGGCTATTGGCATTTCATTATTTTCATTATCTTTCTATGAAAGGACTGCAACAATAGAGTGTTCAGAAGCATATGAATAGATATTAAAATCCTTTGCATAATCAGGGCAACTTAAAGTTGGAGTGGTTGATATGGCTTCTTTAATCTTGTTAAATGTTTCCATATTTTCTAATGTCCATTTTATTTCTCCAGTTTTCTTCACCATATCATTTATGGGTTTGGTCATTTCTGCAAAATTTGGGATAAATCTTCTGATAAAATTTATTTTGCCAAAGAATGACCTTACCCCTTTTAGATTCTTGGGTGGGGGAATTTTAGAAATGGCTTCTATCCTTTCTGGATCAATGCTTATCCCCTTTTCTGAAACTATATGACCTAGCAATTTTCCTTGTGTAGTTCCGAATATGCATTTTTTTGGATTTAGAGAAATTCCAAATTCCTTGCACCGGGCAAAAACTGCAGTCAAATGTTCTAGATGATCTTCTGGATTTTTAGAAAAAATTGTGATATCATCTAAGTACACTACTACAATTTTGAACATTAATCCTTTGAAAGCAAAGTCCATCGCTCTCTGGAAAGTAGCACCTGCATTCATCAATCCAAAAGGTATTCTTAAATATTCAAATGTGCCCTAGGGTGTGGTGAATGCTGCCTTGTGTCTATCTTCTAGATTTATCAGAATTTGATTGTACCCTAAAAATCCATCTAACAGGGACAATCTAGTTGAACCTACTACTGCTTGCAATAGTTGTTCCATGTTAGGCAATGGGTAATTGTCTTTTAGTGAGCTCTTGTTTAAATTTCTAAAATCCACGCATAGTCTAATGTCCCCATTCTTTTTCCTAACTGGTACTAAGTTGGATATCCAGGAGGAAAATCTGACTTTTCTTATTATCTTGGAGTCCAACAATTTTTGAACCTCTTTTTGCATTACTGGGTGTAGAGTTGGATTGTACTTTCTCTATTTTTGTCTAAATGGCTTGGCCTCTTCTTTCAAGGGTATTATATGTGTCATCACATCCATTTTGAAAGTTTTGAGATCTTCATAAGTCCAAGCAAAATGTTCTTTGTTCTTTTTTAGGAAACTGATATATCTAACTTTTTCTTTAGCAGGTAATGCCATGTCTACTTTCACTATTCTAGGTTCTTTCATTGAGCCAATATTAATATCCTCAGATATCACTTCTCTACGTATAGGTTTATAGGCTTTGTCAAAATCATCAAATAGGCTTTCAAGAGACACCAATCCTTTGGGTATTCTATTAGTTTTCAATTGGATTACTTCTACTGGTTCTCCTATTTGATCTTTTAGCTTTTCTTCATATTTTTCATCACAGATGACATCTCGCATACTGATTTTGCAAAGTCATAAAATCCTTAATATCTATATCATCTTGAAAGACCTGAAGATAGACTATGTTATCTAGCACAGAAGGTTTATAGACTGAGATAGTTGGAAATCTATCCATATATTCTGTAGTTATCTCTGGGTGATCTAGACCTGAGGCATTCACAGCTAAGAGATCTGCAACATGATTTTGTTCTCTAGGAATATATGAAATATTGAAAGCCAAAAATTTATCAATTTCTTCCAATACTGCATTTCTATATTGCTTAAGTCTAGGATGCTTGGTCTGATATTTACCTTTTATTTGTAGTATAATAAGTTATGCATCCCCTATTATAGTTAAGTAGTTAATACCTAACTCTTTTGCTTTCCTTAGCCCTAATAGTAAAGCTTCGTACTCAGCTACATTGTTTGTGCAAGGAAATTGTAATCTGTAAGGGATACTAAGGTAGTTTCCTTTAATATCAGTCAAATTTACACCTGCACCTACTCCAGATTGGGATTTAGCCCCATCAAATGACATGGTCCACATTTCTTGGGTTAATACTCGATTTGATTCAACATCAGTTATTCTCATATCTTCTGGATCCATGTTCTTTGCATCTCGGTACTTCCATCAGGAATGGGTTGTGCCATATTGAATAGACTCCCATCCCTTTTTCTTCCATAGAGTTAACTAAGTTAATCATGGTTTCATCTGTTTGAATTAACTCTATGGAGTGTTTGTTGAATGGTTCCCTTCT
Organism: Wollemia nobilis; assembly: GCA_028583015.1. Taxonomy (NCBI): domain Eukaryota; kingdom Viridiplantae; phylum Streptophyta; class Pinopsida; order Araucariales; family Araucariaceae; genus Wollemia; species Wollemia nobilis. Next base: position 969,707 of record JAQPPZ010007329.1, read on the forward strand.
CAAAATTATATTCTCCTTATCTGATATGGGGATAGTAGCATAAGACCAGTCTAGTTGTATTGATCCCCCTAGTTGTTCTGCCCAATGCCTACTGAGTAATAGTGAGAAGAATGGGTCAACATCAACTACTGCTACATCCATGACAATGCCCTTTTTGGGGTGTTGGTCTAGGAAAACTAATAATCCAGTTATCACCCCTACACAGGGAATTTGTCTGTTGTCCATTACAGAAACAGGAGCAGAATCTCTAGTACAGATTAATCCCATTTGGTCAGCTATTAGCTTAGGCATGATATTATGTGAAGCTCCACTATCGAGCATGCAATTATGAATCACATATCTTTCCCCTTCATCTGAATTATATCTTAATGACACGTAGAAGGGTCTGACAGAAGATGGTGATCTTGTATCATGTTGATTTTGTCTAGCAACATGACAAGTAGGGTCTTCTTTCTGCTCTACTAATCCAAAAGCTTTGCATACTTGTTCTCTGTATGTTTGAACTTTCATAAGTTCACCAAATGTGATATTAACTTTTTGCTTACCGAGTTCTGACCCAACATCAAATTCTATCTTCTTTATATCCAATGGTTTATTACTTTCTTCTTTGGGAACTTCTTCTGTTGATTCTATTACCTCAGGAGTAATTTTGTTAGGGTTCCTATCAATTTTCTCTTTACTGATATTTTTATTGGTGAAAGTTTATCTTCTTGTTTCATTTGTAGATAATTTCTCTGTTCTTTCAGGGACTGTTCTATTCCTCAAATTTAAAACATGGGTTGCCTCTAATTCTTCAACCTCTTGAGCAGTGGGAATCAATTTCCCTTGCTTCATCTTATCATATCTTGACTCATGTGATTTCTGCAAGATTTTAGTTCCTTCAGTTACTAAGATCCGAGGATGATGATTTGAAGCATATTTATCCATGTCTTCTTCAAACAACCTTTCTCTGGATTCATCTTCAATGGACCAACATGCATTGATTCTTATATCCTCTTCTGATTCTGCATGCATATCTACATTACGTTGATCACTCAGGTGTATTCCACATGCATCGGGGTTATGGGGTGCATCACAAGTAGAGCAAAAATAAGGAAAACCTTCAGCTACATTGGCAGATGGCATTGGGTTAGGGACATTGTTCTGATCCCTATCAGAATCTCTATTTTTCTAGTTGTTATTCCCATTACCCCTATTCCTATTCCCTTCTTCAAAACCATTGTTGTTTCCCCAATTCTTGTTGTAATTTTTCTTAAAGGGGGGATGGTTGTCAACATGTGGTCGCTCTATCTGTGAAGATTCACCGTTATTTCCATTTCTTTCAATTCTTGCTAACTTGTTACTCATGTTGTTGAACATTTCTATCATTTGACTAGTCAACTTCTCCACAGGATCAATTTCAGTTCTTCTTTGTATATCAAAAGCCACTCTCTTAGGTTTTCTCTCAGGCATGTTAACCTCTAAAGAATAAGGCTTCATCTTACCACTATCAAGCATATTTCTTTCTATATCCATTACTTTTTCCATACAACCATCAATGGTAGTGGCTTGTTCTTGCCTTAATTCATAGTTAAACTCTCCTTGAAAAGCATTCTTATAAAAACAAATAGATTGAATATCACTAGGCCTCGAGGTTGGCAGGGATTTTGTTTCTTGTTTTTGAAAATCTTCTATTAAAATCACTAACAACCTCATTTTCTTTCTTCTTCATAGTGGCTAGCTCAGTTAACAATGATTGTTCATTTTTCCTTTCACCATACTTCTTTAGGAACACCTCTTCCATTTTGGTGAAGTCTGGGATATCATTGTTAGGAAGGGAATTAAACCATTCTCTAGCATATTTTTCTAAAGTCTGTAGAAACAGTCTTAATACTACATCTTCATGTTCAACTTCCAGACTGTCCATTGCATATAAGAAACTTTTGATATGATCCTCTCCAGTTATTGCACTATTTCCTAAAAACTTAGGGAGGTATTTGTGAGCTTTACTGGGTAAGGCATTTAAATTTACTGGTAATACAAAAGGCCTATATCTGTTAGTTCTCCACAAATGAACATTACCCTGAGCCATTGCTACTGTAGAATTTAATTTCACAGAAGAGCTACCTACAGGGATATGGTTCTGAGTAGCCTGAATGTAATCAGATTGATTATCTACTATAGTATTACTATTTATTGTATGATGAGAACAATTGCATATATCTTCTACAACAGGATTTAAACGTTCATCAACAGTAATATCAGTAGTAATAATATTCTAATTTTTCTTTACGTACTTTTTACCGCTAGAATTAGATCTACTATAATATGTAGAATTATTAAAAAATGGTGATTTTTGGGTATGTATAAATACCTCTAGATTTTTGAGTTCTGAGAATAGCTCCTTACCGCTTCTCCTAGTGTTCGCCAACATGTTCTGTTCTCTCCTTTTTTTATATTTTTCTTCTGGGTTCGTCCAATAGAGTCGCCAACACTAAGGTGCAAAAAGAACAGAGTATACTCTTATCAAGAATGCTTGATATTATCTCTCATCCTCACAGGAGTGGGTTCTTGGGGAAATTCAAGAAAATCAAGAAAGAGAATTCAAGAAAATCAAGAAACGAGAATTGGGCAAAATAAAGAACGTAAAAATAGTGAAAATTAAAACAAACGTTCTTTATTCGAACTGGCCACCCGTTGTTTAAAAATAATGTCATTCGGTAAACAAACTTAAGATGATATGATCTTAACATATAAGTTCATCCTCGACAACGGTGCCAAAAAATTATTGGAACCGATTCTAGCATCCGTAGGATTTCGATTGTCATGCTACAAGAATCCGTTTGAAACCAACGAGCTATTACAGGCTCTGGTCGACCTGCCTCATGTTCTGTTAAACACAAATATTGCTAAGGGAAAACTACAGAATGGGTAAGGAAACCCCAACGGTAATTCTATGATTAAAACTCTAATTACACGCTCCAGATTTATATTATACTATATGTATTAAAATGACCAAGCATGAAAACAACCATTTGTTATGCCTTATGTAGACCGGTGCCTAGATTCATTGGGCTATTATAGCAATTTAACAACAATTCTATCATGAACAGAAAGAAGGGGAAGAGAGAAATTGGTATTCTTAATCTTATTCAAATATCATAATAAAACCAAGAGTTAACCAATGAGAGAAATGTATATAATGCATTCAAATAATGTAACCCATTATACAATGACACACAATACCAAGACAAAGAAATGATAGGAATAAAACTCAGAATTGTATTGATTTATGAAATATTACATGCAGAGTGGGCAGGATGCCTTTAAACTCTATTTTTCTCAATAGAATACATCAATACAATGAAGAAGACTCTGTTCAAATGATGTAACAAGTCTCTCCTACTCTCCTTATTTCAATATGATAATAGAAGAGTCTCTGAATCCTAGGCTCAATAAGACTGGAAATATTCTCAGCTTCTTGAACGCTTTCCTATCATACGATCCTGCATAGCAAGGGGAGGAAGAAAGAATGAATAAAAGAAAATAGACACAAAAAGGAAATACAACAACACAACTACCGGGCACTCAAGTATACCTCTTAGAAAAAATGCTATTCTCTAATTGCTTGATGCAGAATCTGTCCTCAGTTGCCTCTTCTTATAGCCTCTGGTTCTTGATTCTGTTATTTTTGGTTTACTTCTACTGTACACTTGTCAACATCTGATTGAACCCATTCTATATGTTGTCCAGTTGGTGCGGCTCTGAACTGACTATTAAGGTTCTTCTCTGGACTGAAGGGAGCTCTTTGTTATTTTAATTTGGCCTTTTTGCTCTCTTTGGTTGGCCCTAGAAACTAAGGATTCAACATTATATTTTTCCTTTTTGTTCTGCTTGTCCTGGCCACTATGCTTGGTTGTTAGGGACCGGCCAGGCTGTCATCATGAATTCTAGACGAGGAACGGAGGGGGACCCGACGTGATGGTGAAGACAAGGGGTGGCGTGCCAGTGGCAAACAGATGGAGTTGCACTGATCATGAGATAGAGTGAAGAAGTAAGGATGGTGAGGGTCTGATGGATGGAATGACGGGGGGTAAATGGTAAGAAGCGGTAGTGGGCGAGGGTGACATACTAGGAAAAATGTCAAGATGGTCAAGGAGGAATACCCAGGAGGAGGAGGGCAGTGGTAAGTAGGAAGAATATGGGAATGGACAACAAGATCTGGAAGCATCTATAATTTGCTTCCATAACTATACTCCATCGAAGTGCTCCCCTGGTAACTATATTCCATCGAAGCATGGATTGAATTATTTCCTGCAAGTCAAAACTTTTCTTTCTTTTTCACGTGCTTCCTTCATCTCCAGTATTTACAGAACATAAAATACATATGCCTATATCTTTTGCACTTCATTGTTTCTCTTTACTGATATCCTTTAGATCTCCCTTACTATCTCTTATTTATAAGCCTCAACCATGTTTATTGGTCTCATTTTTGTGGTACGTTATTATTCCCATGGGATACACATGATCTGGCTGTATGCTCGATCGTCAGGTTTTATCTTCTATTTGGTCTACTTTATTTTTATCCAGGTACCATCCATCGGATTTACTATGATTTGTTCGAATCTTTCATTCCATGAGTATCTTCTCGGATTCACGATGTTTTTGTGTACTACTTTGACTTTATCTCGGCTATTGATCTGTATTTATGTCTTTCAACGTACCTTGTTGTGACTGATTCACCTCTTTACTTTCCTCCTCGATCTCTTCTTAGGGTGTTTTTGTGCAGTGATCGTCCTTCTCAGATTATCGAATCTTTTTTCAGACGAGTACGCAGATTTTATCAGTTTGCAATCTTCTCAAGTTCTATCATGGTTGCTTCTGATATTCTTAATCCTGCAAGAGTGTTAGTTTCTAAAACTTTGAATACATTGGTCAATGGTGGCTTTGATATTTTCATAGTTATTGGGCAAGAGGTTTGACCAAGTACAATTTCTTGATCCACCTTTGTTCGTTTGTTGTTTTGGTCTTTTTATAACCTTTGGGGCATGCACTATCATTGGATTGATTCGGGATGGAGCGCATCCATTGATGTTCCAAAAACTGCATGATTATTAGTACATATGTTCGCATATAAACCTTAGAAATAATCATGGTTTATTGATCCTTGCTTAATCATGATTATCCAATATTAATCCCTATGATTTTTTATTCTATCAATTTGTATTAAGCGAGGTAACATAAAACATGTGCACTTTCTTTTGCGATCATCGTTAGATCTTACCAAGGTGGGGCGTGACCGTTGGATCATACATATGCACGTAGTTCTTAACCAATGGGAAAAACCATGCATACCTTGGACTAATTTTATCAATCATTTGTAATATAATGCTTAGGCTAACCTTCGGTTGTTTTTCAGTACACGCATCATTGGATCTGAGGAGAAAAGAGCATCGTCATCCGATTTAGACGTCTTCATTTAGCTTTGGATATTTTGCCACCACCACAGGCCTTCGCATCCATTGATTCTTGGATTAGTTTGAGCGCTGCCATTAGATTGTTCATAAGATGCACACTATATAGTCAATGTTAAAACTTTTGATTTTATATTAATCATGATTAAGCCAAAAAGGGGGAAATCAACCAACGTATTAAACCCTTGCTAAAGCACAATTAATTTTATCTTTACCTTTGCCTTTCTCTTACCGTTCATGGTTTTGATGCGGCCATCGGATCTGAGTGGAGATAAGCGCCACCATCAGATTTAGTCAACCTACGAGTTAGTTTACCCAAGGGTGCATAATATTAATCCTGATTAAGCCTAAAGGGGAATGATTATCCAATGTGTTAGACCCTCGCTAATGATGTAATTAACTTTAATTAATTTTTCGAAATCTTAAAACACTTTAATGCAACTTCAATGAGCATGCTATCGTTAGATCGATTATCGATTGAGCATAGTCGTTTGATCTTGGTAACCAGCCCGACGATTAATCCAAAGGGGGCATGTATTTTAATATTGATTTTAAAGTGCAATTTAATGGGAACACGTGCGACCGTTGATCTAGACATCGCATGGGCGCGATCGTTCGATCTGTCGGACTTGCTCATTGTTTAACTGATAGCTTGACCCATGATGACTTTATTTAAACCTTTGAATTTTTGGAAATTACGTGGCCATCGGATCTATTTTGGATCAAGCACATCTGTTAGATCAATCGAAGATGCTCGATTTTTAAACCTTAGGTTAAACCTTATTGACCCTTTGACTTATCTTTCAGATTTATTCATGAGAGCGCATCCATCGAATTTTTTTAGACGATGCGCTACCATCCGATTAAGCCTAAGGTGCGATATTTTTACTTTTGACTTGCTTTGACTTGTTTGGTTTATCTCTTGGTCGATTTTATTAATGCGTTGTCATCCGATTTATTCTGGATCGAGCGTGGCCCTTGGATTAAATCTGAGGTGCTTGCTTGTTAACTTAGTGGGGTGCATACCCTTATGTTTTAATTAATATTTGCTTTGTACCTAAGTTTTTTAGATTTGTGGACCAAGGCGAATATTTAACCGACTTTAGGTTTTAAAGATTTTAATTGTCGGTTTAGACCCAAGGAAATTTTATGAAGGTCGGACTTTGGCTTAGGGATTTAATTTGAAATTTTCTGCCCTATCCACTTTGAGGTACTTTGATTAATAGAATGAGGCACACATTATTAAAAGCTAAGGTTTAGACTTTATCAAACCAACCAATGGAATTTTCTTTTAAGAAACTCACAACAACTCAAGCAGTGACCAACATTAAGGATACTTTGATTGAAACCAAAAAATTTAAATTTGGGGGTTTCAAAGTTGAGTCAAATTTGGCTCCAACAAAGCCTTTAAAGGCTTTTTCGTGTCATTGTCGCCGATGTTAGGGACTTGTTTTATGACGTCAGAAAAAACTTAATAATTTTTATAAACCTTAGGTTCACGAATTTTTTATCACCCGAAAAACCTGTTGTCATCGAAAAAACAACACTGAATGATTTTTAATTGAATTTTCGATGACTGCTGTTATAAATAAGATTTTGTATTAGAGGGATTTGAATTGATTTAAAACTTGTAAATATCTTTCTCTTATGCTGAAAAATCCCTTCAATTTGGATGAGGGCTTGTGGTGCTCCAAAAACGACACGACGGTAATGTTGGAAAATTGTGGAATTGTTTTTACACGATTGCTTGACATTAAATCCTCTCCTACGAACTATGTCTTCTTCTTGATGTAATCGGCTACAAATTTTTATGAACACATCTGCCCACCAAAGACTGCTAAATATTGAATTCAATGATCAAGTTGGTCTTGACACTTGGTGAAGGAGGATTGGATCGGTTGCTATGGTTTAATAATTTGCACAGGACCTTAGCAAAATAAAAAATTAATTTAATATTGTGCTTGTTAGCTTATGCGTATTCATCAACTGGATGGGATTTTTAAAAATAACAATTGAATAATATTAAACGGATGGTTTCCACTTGGCATACAACTCTTGGTGATTGTTTTAGGGCTGTGAGAACACAAATGCCTTGATTTACTGATTTCTTATTGCAAATGGTGTATGGAACTTTATATGTCATAATAATACTAGCCAATAACTCTAGTGTGAATGCAATTTTGACATTCAAAACTTGCACAAGAATGTAGTAGCTATTATGTTATTTAATGCACGATGAAGTTGACTAGCTTTGTTAAAATTGTGATTCAGTCTGATGTTACTGGCAAAGGATTGTTGGTTGGAGACGATGATGCAAAAATGAAAACGATTTAAAAATGATAACAATGTCAATGTCTATAATATTTTTCCACTATAATTGGACTTTCGATCTATGTTACGATTGTGTGCTATTTGTGAACAGGGAACGAATGTGAAAGGGAGCTTGTTATCTGCAAAAATTTAAACCTTAAAATATAAAAAAATTTATCCTCCTTGTTGGGCATTGATTACCTAAAAAATTTTGATGTTTATAATATTTATGCCTCCGTACTCGATTCCTAGCTATGTTATGAAGGGCGGGTTATTTTAAAAGGACAAATATTATGTGGAAGGGCCTGTGTATTATCTTCTAATGAGGGAGTGGAAAGTGGGCAATGATATCGATAAAAGTGTAGTAGGTGCAGATAAATGCAGTGTTATGATGTTATGAATAGTGTATATGAATGATGTGCGGCTATGGTGTACTAAGAGTCAATGGTTGTGCAGACACATCCTTGCTAGTAGTATGATTAATTTAGTATGAACTATTTGGGATGTAATGTGGGCGGCATTGGATGTACTATTTTTTCTTCAAGTTGGACTTCACACCACGCAGGTCAAACTCCACAAATTAGAACAAAGGATTTGTGGCTGGTTGTATTGATTCTCCACAGGATGACATCGAAATATTTACAAGCACTTAACAAGTCCCTTAAAAGAATTGGCTAGATATGTTTCTGTAGACACCTAAATCATGTAAATCGGATAAGACTATCAGTACATCACATATTCCCTCTTATAGAAAACATATGGTCCTATTGGGCACCCTTCTAGGCTAGAAAAAGGCTTCCAAAAGGCTCCAAAACTCAGTTTGGAGGGTTTCTAGTAGTTTAGGGTTGTTTTGGGGCTCCTACTGGTGATTGTCCCACCAAGGGATGGTCACATTTGGTGATCGTCCCACCCAGGGACGGCCATCCATGACCGTCTCTGGGTGGGATAGCCTCCAAGCAAGCCCTTCAAAAAGTCAAAGGATGCGCTAAATGGCAATCAAAGATTACCATTAATGCATCCAATCACCCCAAATTGATTTGGGACCTATAAATGTGCAGTGAGGCAATAGTTTGGGAGCCCCAAAGGGGCAACCTTCCCCTCATCAATCAATGACGAGATTAGGACACATGGTGCCACCTGCCTCGCATGGCCAAACATGCCATTTTGCCTAGATGCCCTTTTGGGCTATAAAAGGAGGCCTAAACATCCATTTCAGAGGAAGAGACTTTGAAGATTTATGCAATAAAGTATTGCATAAATAAAACCTCACCTTTTGCAAACCAAAACTCACCTTTCTCTAGCCTTGAAATCCTCTTCAATTTGAAGGTGATTTCAGGGGCAATAGGCTTGATCCACTAATTCCAAACCAGCCAAATTTAAGTATTCTTTGGCCCCATCTATCGACAACACCCCTACCCAAGTTTTGGACCATATTCCATAGGAATAGGTGACAAAACTAATCCATTTTTGTGACCGCCCCACTTGGGGATGATTAGCAGTCTGTAGGTGGCACACCTAGTGATGGTGACCAAATAGATTAGAATTTTAGATAAATTCCTCCATATACCCCTGGGGAATTTCTAGAGGAACCTCTGGTCCAAGTTTAGGGCAATTTGGAGCAGTTTTGATGTAGGATTTGAGGTCCCCAATGTTGTAGGCCTATTCAGCTCACCCAGGGACGATCACTATTTCTGCATTGTTTCACCTTTGATCTTACCTTAAAATATCCTTATTTGCATTTATATTAGCTTATAATATTTTTATGCTTCTAGATCAGTTTCCATGCATGTAGATCACTTTTAAAAAAATTGTAGAATATGCTCCTTTTTCATGGTTCAATGGTTTTATTATATAACATAGGTGCTTTTAATCCCCTTTCAATCACTTGTCTTCAGGAATAGGAATTCTAGGCAAGAGGAGGAGCTAAAGAGACATAAGTTTGTCAGCCCAATACTAGCTCTCGAGTGTGTGAAATGAATATTCACAGCTATTATTTATCGCCTTAAAGGCCTCCTTCCAAGGGACTAGATCCCTTGGATTTTGTAATGGAAATGTATCCCATTTGTAAAGCTGTCAAGGGGAAATCTAGTTTTGAAGCTATGGATAAATGAATAGACATAGAGTTTCATTACCTTTATTGTCTATTTTATTTTATTTCATTAGATTATAAGTTTATGTCATCTTTCCTTTTGAATGCTTTATAACTGATATACATTACAAGTAAGTTCCCTTAAGGCGATATCATGAATTTTACTTCTTCAGTTCCAAAGTTCGATGCTCTGATATCATATGGAAGGAACCTTGAGGTTCCTAATCACAATTTGATAAATATTAGATAAATAAGGTAAAATAAATTATAAATCACCTTTTATGAAATTGCTTTTTCAATTGGTGGTAACCCTACCAAATGCTCACAAGGAATAATAATTAAAATATATTCTTTGAATCCTTCCTACAACCATATCTACCCTAATTTATATTATCCTAGGACTATGATAATGAAGGGACGTGACTATTCATGTTATAATAATATATTAATAATTAATTAAATAATACTATTAACTATTAATGCTAGGATGGAGTATCCTAACATTTTAGCACTCCCATACATGCATACATGCATCTATGTTACATAGATTTATTACAAATATTACATGCATCACATCACAAATCACATCATTGCATTTACATTACATGTTTCATATCAAATACTAAATCAAGGTATTTATCCTATATATACTATCTCACACTCCATCATTGCATTTACATTACATGCATTCACTACAAATGACATTTCACATTATATCACTTTGTATTGCATTCGAAATACAATCATGCAAGTCTACTCTATAGCATATTCACACTACAGAGCGATAATAGATCTAAACCACAATACACATGAATATCCATTCCTTATACATTCCTACAAATCATGCTATGCTATCTATGCAAACATAAAGAGAACATATTTCAAAACCATAACAATAACACATGTTTATATAACAACCGAAATCAATATATATATATAAATCATCCATCATCTAAAATGCCCATAGGCTACAATCATCATTTTCACCTAACTACCACCAGGAGTCTCCCCATGTCCCTCATGGCTTGCTCGCATCTCTATAGCTCTGCTCGACTCTACCCTGGCCCCTGAAGCCTGAACCATAATAGGTGGATCTCGCACCTCAACCCTAGCACCCACCTTCTCTACTGAAGTAGCACTACACTAACTATGATGAGAAGGAACCTGCACTCATGATCCTTACTCATCCTGAGACACCACTCGGCTATAATCAGGAACTGTGATCCCACGCACCATCAGATAAGCCTCACACAATGACCTATTTACAAACTCTATAGCCAATAGACCCATCAGTTGCTCAATACCCCAGGAAGCCTCCTCCTATGCTTGCTACTAGCTAATCATCTCGACCCTCATCTGCTCCATCTCTGCCCTGTACCTCTCCTCCTATAGGTGAAGCTTAACATCCAATTTTTGAACTCTATCCCGTAGCCCTCGAGCCTCCTCCTCCGCATCCTGCCTCTCCTGGACCTCAAATGGAATCTCCTCCATACCCGTAAAAACACCAATATCAATGGTGTCATCCACACCACCCATAGCCACAAATCCACCTCCCTCCTCTGTTACCCCAACTTCCCCTCCCATGGCCACTCTACCCTCCACATGATTTACTCTAATGGTCATAGGAACCTCCCCCACTCCCACTCCATGTGTACTCGATGTACCACCCAAGCATCATCGAGACCATCAAAGAGGAACTCTCTCTCACTTCTAGCTACCTCCTCAGACCTAGCTTGAGTCCTCCCACCTACTCTCCTCCCTGGTGGAGATACCCTACCATCAGGTGGTACCCATAGATCAAAACCTCTTCTAGGCTCCCAACTCTGCATATACCACCAGGCCTCAAACTCTAGTGTAGTCCTGATATTATCTACATCCTATATAACCACAGGTGGATCACTCTCAGTAAGCCAAGGTTGCACCATCGGATGCTCTCCTCTATCACCCCATCACCTATAATATACAACATGAACTCCTGGAATATCCTGTTGTAACCCAAACTGTCGCCTCACCTGATAAAAATAAAAATACTCGGTCTGCCAAGTATATCTCTCTACGAGCCATATACCCTAATGAATGGCTTGCAACTACTCATCATCCTACTCCCAGGTCACCCCACCCAACCAAGGTCTCCATTTAATGTCATTAGGTGTCAAGTCTCCAAAATTGACCCTCCATAACAAAGGATCACCCTCATGAGGCCTCTTGATGCCCTTATCCTCATCAGTTCACCACCTCAAAGTGTAGGGCAAATACTCCTTGCCCTCAACATGGGTAGGGTGAGGCAATAATGATGGTCTCTCAATGGATATGTGCTCCCATACCCATACCTACAGCAAGGGAGTCTAGCTCAAACCCTTTCGCCCAACACACACAACATCATGCAACTCTCTGTACACCTGGGCTAACAATGTAGGCACCCATGCAAACACAACCCTGCACTCCACCATGTCACTCACCACATCCAACATGTTCCAGGTGAACAAAACCCCAGAAGTATCAAGCAATGCATAAGTAGAGATCATCATCATCACCACACACTAGCATTTAGATATATTATCATTAAGCCACAACCACTCCTAATCTATCTTAGATACATCTATGTCCCTCCACCCCTCACCAAAGAACCACTGTAACACAACATCCTTACTGGTATCCGATGCTGCTCTAACCGGAACACCCTCAATCGGTAACTTATAAATCTGATAAACATCCTTCAAGGTGACTGTCATTTTCCTAGTGGGAAAATTAAAGGTGTTCTTATCTACATCCCATCGCTCACACAATACGGATATATATGCCTTGTTGGCATGGATACTCTTGCACTCCCAGACACCTCTGAACCATATGGCATCCAACCATGCTAAATCATTAGCATTTTTTATCAACTTGTCAAAATTGCTCTTCATCCTTCGTACACGATGACGAGGCTCGAGCATCTTCACCTGTTCATCCATAAATAAACACAAAAAAAAATACATTGGTCATCAATACAATGATGCATACCCACTGTAGCACAAAATTCAAAACAAAGTCAATTCATCCAACATACAAAAATAAAATATATTTTTGAATACCCATTTGCCCTATTAGCAGTAAAAATATCGATAAAATTCAAAAACAATATACAAATAATTATGGATTTCAAGTTCAATCTGAAGTAGGGAAAAACGGTGCACCAAATTATGTGGAAAAATAAGCGTATCTACCCCATCTCGCTAATGAGCATCAAAAAGAGAGCATGCATGCAAAAGAGAAAGAATACCAAACAAAAGGAAATGAATCAAAGCAAGTATTTTCTCATTAATTTGTTGGATCCAATCCAAGGTTACATAGCAGTCCCCTTGAGGGCTCAAAATTGTGATACAATTGTTACAATATTGGGTGCCCAAAGACCAAGTCTTTCACGGAATCCGGGTGCACATCCAATGTTTCTTCGCATACCCACAATCGAGGTGGGTGATCCAATGCCACTGTTGCTTGTATCTAGGTTCTTTGATGTCTGATATTGCTTCCCAAAGCCTTCTGAGGACCTGCACCTGCACACAAGGAAGCAAAAATGGGTCAAATAGCAAGGGTGTATGGTGAAAACATGCAATCCCCATAGGGGCAAAATGGCATATGAATTAAAAGTGCATCAAATGATATCCAAATGACTTGAAAATTTGCAGAGATGTTAAATAGGAGGTTTTGGGAGGATATCACCCAAAACAGATCATAAATTGCACCCGTAGACCCCTCTATTAAGCGTCGCCCACCTGCAACCTACGAAAAGGAGGACAACAAAATCTCAAACCTGAACTCATCCAAAACTCATGAAATTTGGTCAGTATGCATAAATTGGCATTTCAAGACAACCCATATGGTCATATTTTCCAATTGGAGCCCGGATCCACCTGCAACAAACTGGGGTGCCCGGATGGGCCCTACGATCCTGCGAAAACTTAAAAATAGCATAACTAATTCATTTTAACTCCAAATGACCTTAAATTTGTACTGTAGCATCATGGCATAATTTAGAAAATAACCAATTAAAAATATTAAACAAATGTCTTAAGAATTTACCCTCTTCCCAGGGGGGCGATGGTGACTGCAACTATTTGGGGGGCCCCCTAGGAGGGGATACCCACCAAATACGGCCACTTTTTGTTACCAAACCACTGTAATATGTTCCTAAACAACCTAAGGTGTGTTTTTGCCAAATTTGGTGAAGAAATTCACCCGGATGGAAAAGTTATGCTCGGATTACCTTCTTGAAGTCACCCGATAACCTCCTTGGCAAAAGGGAGATTCCGAGGACAAAAAGGTGCAATAAGGTGAGGGGAAATCTCGAAAGCACTCTGTTTCATATCCTAGAACTCCTCTCTCTATATGTGTGTCTAAATTTTGTGTGGAAATTACATCCACTTTATAGCCCAAAGGGGCTCAAGTGCAAAAAGGCATGCAAGGGCATGCATGGCAGGAGGCGCCATTTGTCAAAAAGGAGGCATGCATTGGATGGGGAAGAGAATCTCCATTATTGGCCTCCATAATGATGTGTGTCATGAGGATTCAGTGTCCTCTACCCCGCATGCTCTATTTGGTGGGTTAAATGGCAGTTTCTAGGTGCCATTTGGCCCAGATTTGACTTTTTATGGGTCAAACTTGCTCACCGTCCCACCCTGGGACGAGGGCTCACCACCCTCCCAGGGTGGGATGGTGGGAATCTACCACCGTCCCAGGGTGGGACGGTGGTGAATTTTGGGCCAAAACCTCCCAAAATTGGGCCAATAGCCTCCAAAAACCTTTTCGGAGTGGCTAGAACCATTGTGAGCCTCTTGAGGGCTGCCCAAGGGGCCATATGATGTCAATTTGATCATTGTTTGTGGATGCTTAATCGGGTTTACCACATTTTAGTGTCTACAGATGCCCCTTTTTGAGATGCATTGTGTGCAGCACAACGTTGAGCAAAAATAGATGACCAAAATGTTGAATGATTAAGGTTACTCGATAACCTAACCAACTTTAGATGCCCCAATCATGGAAAGGGCGTGTGTTCTTGAATCCTTGCTTCTAACTCATTGGAATGAGCGTGCCTATGCTTGAGACATTGTAACCCTCAGTCATTGAGCCAGGTCCAGGGACCTATTTTGGTAACTTCATGAGGTTACCAGTAAGTTCATCCAGTGTTATTATGTGCTTAATTTAAATGTGTGCTTGTTTTTTGCCCCAAGCAGGGGCATGATTGTCTTTGTCAAAGATTCGTTGGATGAATGCAATTTGCATGATTGAGTGTTTAATTGTTGAGAATTTTTGATTATAAATTTGGTAAGCATGACTACCCCTTCAAAGAGTCGATGAGGTCAATGACCTCGTGCCTACCAATTCACCATATCTTGCTTTGGCGATCACTGTCGGGCCCTGATCAACGGTTGAAGAAAATGGTTGAGTGTAAAACGGTTGAAGATTTCATGGAAGAAAAGAGTTGAAAACCTCCTTCCCGTGGGGCGGTCTAGCCATAATGGCCTTCTTGGGGAGTGAAGTAGTAACTTGTCCATGCATCCATGAGAAGTTTGCATTCCATCTTGACCCTGAATGAATTCCATCATATTTGACTTGTTTTGGTGGGTGTTGAACCCTTTTCTTTGGCTTTTGTGTTGTTTTTGTTGTTTTTGATTAATATATATGTATATGCATTTGACCCATGGGCTTATTGGATGCCATTGGGGCATTTTGAGTAACCAAAGGGTTTATGGATACCTTTGGGGCTTTTTGGGATTGACCAAAGGGTTTAGGGATACCTTTGGGGCTTTTTGGGTTGACCAAAGGGTTTATGGATACCTTTGGGGCTTTTTGGGTTGACCAAAGGGTCTATGGATACCTTTGGGACTTTTTGGGGGTGACCAAAGGTTTATGGATACCTTTGGATTTTGGGTTGACCAAAGGGTTTATGGATACCTTTGGGGCTTTTTGGGTTGACCAAAGGGTTTATGGATACCTTTGGGGCTTTTTGGGGGTGACCAAAGGGTTTATGGATACCTTTGGGGCTTTTTGGGGGTGACCAAAGGGTTTATGGATACCTTTGGGGCTTTTTTGGATTGACCAAAGGGTTTATGGATACCTTTGGGGCTTTTTGGGGGTGACCAAAGGGTTTATGAAAAACCTTTGGGGCTTTTTGGGATTGACCAAAGGGTTTATGGATACCTTTGGGGCTTTTTGGGGGTGACCAAAGGGTTTATGGATACCTTTGGGGCTTTTTGGGGTGACCAAAGGGTTGATGGATACCTTTGGGGCTTTTTGGGGTGACCAAAGGGTTGATGGATACCTTTGGGGCTTTTTGAAATTGATTTCTTAACTATTTTATCGATGATTAGGGGAGGTATGGTACCAATAATGCCCCAGTTGATGCTTGAAAATATTTGTGTGATGTGCAATTGTGTGATTGTGGACCATTAGGTGCATTAGGTGTTATGATGCATTAATGGATGCATGTGTTGTGCTATGATGTCATTTGATGATATGCAATATTTTTATTTGATCTATGATATGACGATGGATGTCTATCATGTATGCATATGTTTTAATGTGATTTGATTTGATTTTGTACATGTATGGATGTATGATGAGATGGATGACTATATGTCATATTATGCTAGTACCATAGATGATATAGAATGCATCAATTCATGTGTAATGTTGTCTTGAGACTATATAATGGATTTGTGAATAATGTAATTAAAATGAATGTGGTGAAGTGATATGATGTTTAGAAGATGTTCATGAGGTTTCCACGAAACTCAAACACTCTAGTAAATTGATCAAAAGTTGTATACTAATTGTGCAAGAATTTTTAACAAGGTATGAATCTATTAGGATGACCAAGATACTCAATATCCCTGTGTGTGCAAGTGAGTTCATTCCTACGAGATGCATAAAGATACCGCCATTGACAAGTAGGCTATCCACCAAACCTGTAATGAGGATCACTCTATGAATGCCACAATCCAAAGTTCTGTACTCAGTTGGATTAGACCACTAGGTAGTATAGGTGACCAAAAGCTAGCTCGTCCACATGCAAACATTGGTCTATACACACGCAAAGCTAATGTGATAGACATATCGTCATGCATTTAGGATACCACCATTGACAAGTAGGCTATCCACCAAACCTATAATGAGGATCACCTAAATGGTTTTTCAAATGCTGAGAATTCCAGGGATTCAAGCTCAAGTGTCTTTTGGTTATTCAATTGATTGGGATTACTTGCTCTCATATATAGTGATGAAAATCATTGTTTATTTTTCTCTTTTTAGTGACTATAATCACTGTTTATTTTGAGTTTTTTCTTTTTTCTCTTGAGCAAGGGGTTTGAGTAGTGGTGATAACCACTATTATTTTTTATTGTTGCTTTTTGAGGATTTTGATTTCAAAGTTGAACTTGTGGGATTTTTGGCTTGTGGATGGCATTGATCCTTTAGGCCTTGGGGATGACTACCCATCCTTCTCAGGGACGTGTAGTACGAATCCTTATGACTTTAGGGATCAAAGGTGTTTGGAAATGTTGATGGGAAGCTTTTGGGATTTTTCTTTGGAATGGTGTTGATCTTTTAGGCCTTGGGGATGACTACCCATCCTTCGCAGGGACATGTAGTACGAATCCTTATGACTTTAGGGATCAAGGGTGTTTGGAAATTTTGATAGTGGTGAAAACCACTATTTATTTTGGGGAATTGGGTGGGGAAGAGCTTGTCCTTTTGCCAATTCTCAGCATTCTTGAACCATTCGCACAGGGGGATGAGTAGGATAAACTTTTCGCTCAAGGTACCCTAGACCACTTTGTGGGTTTCATCTTTCCTTTCATAAACTTGGATTTATTAGTGTGAAATGTGTTGGGATTTGATGTATACGAGGCATGATGTAAACAAGACTCTACCTCCTAAAAAATCTCACTAGCCTTCTACAAAATCTGAGTAGAAACTAGATATGGCTGAGTGACCGAAAACCCTACTGACATTCTAAAAACAAATGACTAAGTGGAGGGAATGGACACGACCATGAAAATGTATGAAATGTAGATGGAAATGATAAGTAACTATGGAATGAGTTGAGTGATAACCTTGACACCATTGATTGTGCATTATACTTAGTGTACTATTTTAATGCTAGACATGTATGAGCCACTCTAAAAATGCAAAGTGCCAATGATGATTATGCCAAATGCAAATGATAATGCAATGGTATGCAACTTGATGGGAACGCAATATTTTTTTGAAATTTTGAAATTTTGATGATGTTTTTTTTTCTTTTAAAATTTTGATTGATATATGTATGAAAGTGCAATGCGATGCAATGTTTTTGTATTTTGATGTTTTTGAATTTTTGATTGATATGTATATACATGTGACCAACGGGATTATTTGGGGGCCATTAGGGCATTTAGGTTTGACCTAGACGATCGTAGGTAGCCTAGGAGCATTTTTACTTGACCTAGATGATGAAAACCCGCTAGGAGCCTTTTGGGTGACCTAGGCGTTCAACGACACTTAGAAAGTGTCTACGACTACCTAGGGGCATTTGGTTGTGACCAAAGGGCTTAGGGATGCCTTTGGGGCTTTTAGGGTTGACCTAGATGATCGTAGATAGTCTAGGAGTATTTTTACTTGACCTAGACAATGAAAACCCGCTAGGAGCCTTTTGGGTGACCTAGACAATCATAGACCACCTAGGGGTGTTATAGGTTGACCAAGCGATATGTAGATACCCTTGGAGCCTTTTGGGGTCACCTAGATAGTTATAGACCACCTAGGGGTGTTATAGGTTGACCAAGTGGTATGTAGATACCCTTGGAGCCTTTTGTAACTTTGATTACTTTGTGTTCTTAGGAGGAAGGTGCAATACCTTGTATACCCCCAGCATTTGTGGTGATCAAAGGAAGCGAGGAAGGTGTGATACCTTTAGAATCTCCAGTTTGCTTCATTGCTTGTGATGTAAATAGTGGGGAAGGTGTTACACCTTGGATACCCCCAATATGTACTATGATTGGTGCAATGTTATTGTCTTGGCTAGAAGGAGCAATAGAAATTGACCCCTCGATTGTGCTAGGGGATTTTGGGTAATGCCCATGTTTTGATGGGGTGAAATGAGTTCTCCACTCATGGATAAAGCTCCCTCATCAATAAGATCTTGGACCCGAGGATCATTCCTATCGATTATATCCTGTACTAGGTGTTTGAACATGAAGCACCTATGGATGTCATGCCCATTTTGCCTATGGTACTTGCAATATAGGTCTTTACGATATCTTTTGGGCTTAGGTGCATTTGGATTGATAGGTCGACACTCAGGTAGGTTGATTACATTAGCTACTAAGAGGCGCTCAAACAAAGAGTCCATGGACTCAACAATGGGTGTAAATTGTCGCTTAGGGTGACGCCGTTGGTTTAGCCCTTGATTTATTTGAGACTTAACATTGGATTGCATAGGAGTTGGTTGGTCCAGATACTCAAGGGGTTGAGATTTAAGATTACTCAACTGTACCTCAATGCTTGTGAGTTGACTCAAGATCTGTTGTAAATCATTGTGTTGTTGATTCATGTGTAACTCCACATTGGCTAGCCTATCCAAGATATGTTGTGGAACTAGTGGAGGCGATGACTGGATGGCTATTGAAGAACCTGGATGGCAACTGATAGTTGGTGGAGGTGAACTAGGTGTGGGAGCTGGGAGATAGTTGATCGAGGGTGGATAAAAAGTCCCTAATTTCTGAGCAGATGTGGATGCTTCATGATGATTGGAGCTGGTGATTATATCCACATGTTCTTGTTCTTGATTTAGCTCATGCTCATGTTCCAACTCAGAGTTTTCAACTATGGTAGTTGGGTTACCCCCACTTTGGTCTAGGGGGTACACTTGCTCTTGATCTTGTGGAGATGTTGAGTGAGATGGAGTAGGTGTGACCGAATCCATCAATGGTATCTCCTGTGGTGTGGATGGGATTTTGGGTGGAGTCGTAAGTTGCATAGATGGATTTAGAGGACTTTGGTTCTCTATCATCACATTGATCATTCCCACAAACTCATGAGAAGATGCATTTGCATTTGAACAAGTCATGGCTGCCTCATCAACTTGTCCAAGATGATCTGCTTGGCCTCCATGTTCGAAGGGTGCATCAAGAATGCTATCAATGGGTGGAAACTTGGTAGGGGGACTACCTAGATCTTTTATCGACTCGATGATAGGTGTGAATGCAACATTGGGTACTATGCACTCATCGAGTTCTAGGTAGGTCAATTGAATTGTGTCCTCAACTATGGTGGGTGAATATGGTACGATATGATTTGATTCATCCGTATCAACAGGGGGTTCTTCCTCCTTTTTGGTAGGAGTGATAAGATATTCTATAGGTGTATTGATGACAGCTATGGGAGCTTCTACAGTTGGCTCTTCTGATCCTTCCTTGCTTGAAAAGATAGAGGATGGTACTAGCGGTGGTGAAGGTAGCTTCACGACTAACCATGGGGTTGAATCTAGACTCTGAATAAGGTCATTGGATTTAGTATCCAAATGCTTGGGTGACACTATAGGCCTTTGTGGATGATCCACCTACTTATAATACTTGAAGGGGTCTGGGTCAGCATTGATCACATGTACCTTACCTTCATCAATGTATTTAATGCATTGATGCACTATAGATGGAACACATTCCATATCTCTTATCCATGGTCTTCCAAGTAGTATGTTGTATTGTCTTTCACCCTCCAAGATGTAGAACAACGTAGGCATAGTATTTTGTCCAACTTCAACAAGTAGGATTATTGTACCCATAGTGGAGGATAAAGCATCATTAAATGCTTGTAATGTGAACTTGGAAGGTGCAATGCGCGAGGATGGAAGGTTGAGATGCTTTAGTGAAGTTGTGGTAATAATGTTTATCGAGGAACCTGTGTCAACCAATACTCGCTTATAGGGGACCCTATTGATACTCACGATGATATGCAAAGCAAGATCTGGTGAATTGGTAGGCACGGGTTTGACCTCATGATTTTGAAAGGATATAGCAGGATTCTTGTACATTTGTATGTATTCCATAAAGTTGGTGAAAGCATCAGAGTCATGATGTTGTACCTCCATGGAATCCAAGACCCTCATGAAAGGTTCCCAATATTTGGAGGACTATAGTAGAAGCTCGCTCATGGTCACTTTGGTTGATGGTGCATGCAAAATTTGCATAGGCCTACTCTGGGTTGCTAACACTTGTTGGATGGGAGTTCTAGGTGGTGAAGACCACGATGTAGAGGGAGTGTAGACCTCCCTGCTAGGCCCTTTGGAAGGCTGATTATATCTGGTTTGTGATTGGAATCGGTGTTGGCTAACCGAATAATCCACTTGATCATGTGGATAACCCATTGATGTTCTCTTGGTAGAGGTACTTTGGTGGTTGGGTCCTCCAAGTGAGGAGTGGACCTCACGATGACTTTCAAGGTGTCGTGCAGGAATGATGAGATCCTCAGGAGAATAGCGAAGGTGACTACTATTAGGGCTCCATGTAGGAGTGAGGAGATCCTCATACCTATAATGATGGTGCTCAGGGCCTCTCCTAAAGTTTTCTACTTCACTAGCTTGTGATCGAGCTCGGCTATGCATAGTTGTCATAATGTGTTGACTAGGCAAACCTTGAAGGAAACCCACACTAGAGAAAATTTTGACTTCCAAAAAAGGCTATAAGTGTTATATATCAAAATGATCAGTGTGACGAGCTGATCATAATGGGCTAGGTCTCCAAAATTTGATTTTTGGGTCAAAAATTTGTATTTTTGGAATATTTGGCCCACCGGGGCCCGTGGGGAAATTCCCACTTTTAGGAATTTTTGGGAAATTTTGAACCGTGAAGAGTTAGGACTCAAAATTTCTAGGAGAGGTGCCCTAGGGGCTAACTAAGACAAAAAAACAAATTTGGCACTTTTTGGAGTTGTCTAGCCCACTCTATGACTATTTTAGTGCAGTTTTTCGCTATTTTCGGGGTCAAAAATAGAGTAAAAATAAAACCAAAATAACTTTTTCGTTATAGCTCCGTTTTGCACGATTCTTGAAGCATTGGATGCAGAATAAAAAAGTTAGTTTTGTCCCAAATAACAAAGAAACACACAAAGTAGACAATATGATTATCTTTTTACTGATTAAATGTGTGTCCTAAACTGGTTTCAGTGTGTTTAGATTTGTTGTTGTTCTTTTCTCTCTTGTTGTGGAATTAGAATGAGGGAACTCAACCAAAGTGGTGACTAGGGACACTAGTGCCAAACATGATTTCTCAAAAGAGTCTAGGGTACACCGCTTAAATCCCAGTGGGGGGTTCGCCTAGCTCTTCCACTCTGAAACAATGTTTCCAACAGTGGGAGGTAGTTTGAACATTAGTGACCTATTCCATCTTGAGAGAGTGCCCTATTATATCTAAGATATATATGGGCAAGCTGGTGGAAGGAGGTGAAATCCAACGTCACCAGTCTGAATTGGGGGTTGGTGATGAAATCCAACCTTACCAATGTTATAGTGGAACGTGCAAGTGTGTGTGGTTCCTTTTAATCCAAAGAAAGTAAGCAAAGAAGCATTCAATGATCATTCACTAAATGCATGCAATAGGTGTGTTTTAATTTCAAAATCTAGGATAAAAGGAACCTACAAATGTCACTTATAGATGCAAGCCCTAAATGCTAACCTACCCATTGGGTAAGCCACAAGCAATCAAGCCATAAAGATGCATTGCTACTTCAAATTTCTTTTGAATTTTCTTCTTCCTTTTGCTATGTGATGTTATAAGAAAAGAAAAAATGTAACTTTTAACCTTTCTATGCAAGCAAATGAAGCAAGAAAACTGATTTTTGACAGTCTCTAAAAATGTAGCAGAAAAACAGAGGTTTTAGGCACTTACTTTGTCCATTTTGAGCTCTCCAAATTCTGAATTTTTGGGCAAAAATCTCTCTGTTTCACCACCGCTCCAGGGTGGGATGATTAGAAGCCTCACCACCATCCCAGGGTGGGATGGTGAAGCCACCATCCCAGGGTGTGCCAGATAAAGCCTCTGCCACCATTCCAGGGTGGGGAGGGGAGCACCTGCAACACAAAAAGGGCAAAAAATGCAAGAAATGAGGTCAGATTTTCACCCAAATCAAAAGGGAAAAGGGTCCCACCATGATCACCACTAAATTAGGGAAAAATGGTGCACCAAATTATGTAAAAAAATATGCGTATCTACCCCATCTCGCTCATGAGCATCAAAAAGGAAGCATGCATGTGAAAAGGAAAGAATACCAAACAAAAGGAAATGAATTAAAGCAAGTCTTTTCTCATTAATTTGTTGGATCCAATCCAAGGTTACAACAGTCCCCTTGAGGGCTCAAAATTTTGATACAATTGTTACAATATTGGGTGCCCAAATACCAAGTCTTTCACGAAATCTGGGTGCACATCCAATGTTTCTCCGCGTACCCACAATCGAGGTGGGTGAGCCAATGCCATTGCTACTTGTATCTAGGTTCTATGATGTCTGATATTGCTTCCCAAAGCCTTCTGAGGACCTACACCTGCACACAAGGAAGCAAAAAGGGGTCAAATAGCAAGGGTGTATGGTGAAAACATGCAATCCCCACAGGGGCAAAATGGCATATGAATTAAAAGTGCATCAAATGATATCAAAATGACTTGAAAATTTTCAGATATGTTAAAGAGGATGTTTTGGGAGGATATCACCCAAAAAATATCAAAAATTGCACCCGTAGACCCCTCGATTTAGCGTCGCTCGCCTACAACCTACGAAAAGGAGGACAACAAAATATCAAACCTGCACTCATCCAAAACTCATGAAATTTGGTCAGTATGCATAAATTGGCATTTCAAGACAACCCATATGATCATATTTTCCAATTGGATCTCGGATCCACCTGCATCAAACTGGGGTGCCCGGATGGGCCCTACGAGCCTGCGAAAACTTAAAAATAGCATAACTCATTCATTTTAACTCCAAATGACCTGAAATTTGAACTGTAGCATCATGGCATAATGTAGAAAATAACCAATTAAAAATAGTAAAGAAATTTCTTAATAATTTACCCTCATCCTGGGGGGGCGATGGTGACTACAACTATTTGGGGGCACCCTAGGAGGGGATACCCACCAAATATGGAAACTTTTTGTTACCAAACCACTAGAATATGTTCCTAAACAACCTAAGGTGTGTTTTCATCAAATTTGGTGAATAAATTCACCCGGATGGAAAAGTTACGCTCGGATTACCTTCTTGAAGTCACCCGGTAACCTCCTTGGCAAAAGGGAGATTACGAGGGCAAAAAGGTGCAATAAGGTGAGGGGAAATCTCGGTAGCACTCCATTGCATATCCTATAACTCCTCTCTATATGTGTTTCTAAATTTTGTGTGGAAATTGCATCCACTTTATAGCCCAAAGGGGCTCAAGTGCAAAAAGGCATGCAAGGGCATGCATGGCAGGAGGTGCCATTTGTCAAAAAGGAGGCATGCATTGGATGGGGAAGATAATATCCATTCTTGGCCTCCATAATGATGTGTGTCATGAGGATTCAATGTCCTCTACCCCACATACTTTTTTTTATGGGTTAAATGGCAGTTTTTGGGTGCCATTTGGCCCAGATTTGACTTTTTATGGGTCAAACTTGCTCACCGTCCCACCCTGGGACGAGGGCTCACCACCATCCCAGGGTGGGATGGTGGGAATATACCACCATCCCAGGGTGGTACGATGGTGAATTTTGGGCCAAAACCTCCCAAAATTGGGTCGGTAGCCTCCAAAAACCTTTTTGGAGTGGCTAGAACCACTGTGAGCCTCCTGAGGGCTGCCCAAGGGGCCATATGATGTCAATTTGATCATTTTTTGTGGATGCTTAATCGGGATTACCACATTTTAGTGTCTACACAATCTTACCACACAAACACCCAAATGAAATATACACCAAAACACAATATAAAAATAACAATCACATTTTTTAACACCCATTTGCCCACTTCACGATGAAAGTTCAAACAGATGTTGAAAATAGTGCAAATAGGGCTTCCCACAGCTTATCTTAAATTTAATACTACCTATATCTTGGCATGCAAATCAAACATAGGCCAAATGAAATCATCTAATAAAACAAATAACATTTTTGGATACTCATTTTGCCCTTCTACGGTGAAAGTATCATCGGTTTCTAAAAATTCTATACCTACAATGGAAAATATAATAGTCAAATTTCATCAATTTACACCCAAAAATAACACATTCATAAAACACACCAAATGAAGGTAGAAAAAATAACAGTTGCATAACAGGATACCCATTTCCTGCTTTTACAGATAAAATTCAAAAACATTCCAAAAATAGTACACCATTGCTTCAAAAATGGATGGTCAAACTTTACACCTACTCTACCCATTACCTGTCAAACTGGCATGAAAACAAGTCAAACCTAAAAATAAATTACATTTTTAATACCTATTTGGCTAGTTTTACACTATGTATTCTAATTTCAATTAAAAATTGTAAAAATTTTCAAAATGAGACGAAAACCTCCCCTCCCCCTAATTTACTTTTCTTTGGAAAATTAAAACATAAAAAACAAGGAAATTAGGAGCACTTACCGATGGATCCCCCCACCTACTAACAGCTCCAGGTCATCCTCTCACCATCTTCTTATTTGAACTCGTCAACCGCCTCATCCACATGTCATCGTATACTCCTCCCACATGCTCTCCATAGCTTGTCATTGTCAAAATGAACCCCTCCCAACTCCAAATTACCTTAAAAATACCTAAAACCCTATTTCACCCCCTACCCTATGATTTAGATCCAATTCACTCCCTGCCCCATCAATTAGGATCCAATTCACCCCCACCCCGCGAATTGAGCATATGACCCCCAAATCCCATCAAATTCATTCCAAAACCCTAGGAAATCATGTAGCTTTGTTCTAAAACCATAGGAACCCTTTTAAACTATACTCTCATCTGCTTGTTCACCATTTTTCATCATGCATTGGTATTCTATCTATCGCTGCATCACCAAATCACTGCATTCCATTCACCTCATTTTTTATTCCTCATTTGAGGGGGTATTCATATCCAAAGTCAGCTTTACATGCAACCAACAAACCAAAAATCCAAAAGCACGGATATCACATCTATCTACGAATTGTTTTTCTAAATATTATCTTACGATTATAATATCAATCCCAACCAGATTCATGAATAACAATGGAGATGTCACTTTGGCATTCATGGTACACAATGAATGACACGGTTGACTAATTCAACACAACATTTGGAGGAATTCACTCTGGCGTTCATGGTACATAATGAATGACATGTTTGAATAATTCAAATGTTAACTAACTCAAATGGTTTGACACTTGTCACCATGTGCTCATCAATCAATCAATAGCAAATATTTGAATAGATATTTGTTCTATTTGTACTATTGGACCACGTTGAGTTGTTCATAAAAGCAAAGTAGTCAAAATTTGCCTACCCCAAGCAACTAGTATGACATAAAAAATGTTATACAAGCTCAACAAAACTACCACGTTGAATTTTCAATCATCCATTTGCATTTATTTTTATTGTTTTCATTTCATTTTATCCTTTTCCTCTTCTCTTCTTTTCCTTCCTCCTTCTTGGCTATCGATCAATGTTGTATGGTCATGCTTCGAGTGGCTACATACCTTTGATTGGATCCCATTATTTTCCCTTCTTCTTGGCTATCGATCAATGTTGTATGGTCACGCTTCGAGCGGCTACATACCTTTGATTGGATCCCATTATTTTCCCTTCTTCTTGGCTATCGATCAATTTTGTATGGTCACGCTTCGAGCGGCTACATACCTTTGGTTGGATTCCATTCTCCTTCTATCATTTTTTCTCTACACAAACCCTTCACATTTTTGTATTAAATTATGCCCCACATAGTATAGTACAAAAAGGGGTAAAATATAAACACCTAAAAGTCGCACATTGTTATACTTACATACTTGTAGATCATGTCAGATACTTGTAGGTTTACATAGGCAATCCTAGATACCCCTAGGCTATCGTAGACCAATGTAGGCTATTGTAGATCCTCCTAGACATGCGTAGACGATCGTAGTCATGCGTAGATCATCGTAGATTATCATAGCATTGCATAGACTTCCACACACCACTTTGCTAGTTTTTAGGTCCAAAACCCTAATAAGTTAGAAAAATCACATCACAAATATTTCCCATGCATCGGGATACCTTCCATCAGCTTCCCAAGGTGATACAGAGCCTTATTGCACTTAATTGAGGCCCCCACGAGGCTATTACTTGGCAAAAGTAATTATTAAGTCAATTCATAAATCTAATTTTAAGTTGACTTCACTTAAAGTTCACTTTTAGGGCTAAAAAGGTTAATTAGGTCCTTAATCCCTAATTACTCCCTCCCACATGTGTGTGCACTAGGTTAGTTAGGATATTTCTTAGCAAACCATAACCTAACCCCACATCTAACCTTAATTAACCCTAATCTCTCCTCACACATGTGTGAGGATGAGATATTTCCCAAAGGTAATGTGAGGAAGCCACCTCACAAACCCTAACCTAACCTTCATAGGATCTAATCCTAGGGCTTAGTTATCCTAACTACCCCCCTACACCTTGGATTTTCTTATAAATAGTGGTCCCAAACCCTCATTTATCTCTCTCTCCACTTATGTCCAAAGCATAGAAACTCTATCAAAATATGTACAAAAGCACAAAAACAATAATCTGAACCTGCACATCAGTAATACAGTACCTGAGGAACCTCTCCATCGAAGGATTTTTGAGGAATAGTAGTTATAGTCCAATTCGCCCCTACCCCATAAATCTGACACCAGTTCACCCCCCAAGGGGCGAAGTGGATCTAAAAGTCCCAAATTAGCTCATATTTGGGAGGTAAGCTTCATTTTACAATTTTATGAGCTCCTGCATCATTTATTTTAGTTTTTATCATGTTTTTACAATCAATTTGTCTTTCTTAATATGGGGCCTAATTGAGGCAAGCCCCCCAATGAACTAACCCCTTTTTGTAGGTTTATCCTAGAACCAAGGAGGGAAACAACAAAAAACTACAACCCCGTGGTGGTATGCAAGCCCATCTACACTGAGGAACCCAAAAGAAGGCATCAGGCCTATTGTAACATTTGTGAAAAAGAAAGGAAAAAGGGGAATTCTCCCTATTTGTAACCTATACAAATATTATCATGAATAAAATACATTGTTTTGAATAGCATGTGTCTTTAATATGTTGTTAGATCAAATGTCATATTTTTCCTGTTTCACTCTCATACATGCAACTCGGTCCGCCTCTCTCAGATATGGACTCTACTATATCCTCATCAAGATGATCCTCTGACTTGGAATCTACCACTATACTAATGTTCTAAACTTGTAGGCCTGTGTCATTGGTTAGCCCCACGGATTCGTTCATCCAAGTTGTCTCTTGGTATGTGTTCTGAACCAATCTCCACCAAGATGTCTTCGTGATATATCTCAGGTGGTTTTATAGTGACGTAAGACACTAACTGGTTATCCCCTCAAAAGGTGGAGGGATTGGGGTCATAAGGATTGAAGTTGACTTCACCCCAACACTGAGGTATAGGCAGTCTAAAGATACCACAAGGAGTTCATCCTATTCTCCGATATAATATCCAAACCCAAACGTATCGATTGGCAACTAATACTATGGTTTGTAAGGCCTCTTATGCCCCTACTCAAATAATTTGAGATTGTAACCATATCAATGGTAACACTTGAAATATCCTACGACATATTATAGGTTAGAGAGATAATGAATATTTACAGCAAATGGTTCATCATCATCCTCATCCATGGGAGTGCAAGATGCAAGTTGTTCAAGCCCTCCATAGATGAAATTGGTTTGATTAGGAAGTACCCCCAGTGGTACCACCATCCCTATGGGAAGGTGATGGGCTTGTGGTCAGCCCATATCCTACATAGTCTCGATGATAAGCATAAATATCACATTCTGCATAATATATTCCCCTAATCCAGGATTAACCAAATGAATGGTCACCTATGGTGCAGATGACCCTACTGAAGATGTAGGTGAAGCAGGTTGAGGTACCTATTCGACTTCTTCTTGAGCATCCTCTATTTCCATGGGAGTAGGGACCTCAATGACAACTGGTTTGAGCACTTATTTTATCTATTTTTCACCCATATTTTTCTTAAGCTTCTTATCATCCCAATGTATTATAGATGTAGACAATCTAGTAGATGCAGTTGTTGTGTGCTTCGATCATTGAGATGCGAATGTTGTAGGTTTGGCACACACTTCCTTCATTTTACCTCTTGGATATTTGATTAGTGAAACTGGTTGTATGTCCAAGTGCATTGAGGAGAGCACAAGGTCCTTCAACAAATTTGCTAAAGTCACATATTTGAATGGTTCTTCATCTGAAGGTACCACGTGAACCTTTCCCTCATGCACGTATTTAATATATTTATGGAGAATGGAAGGAACACAACACATTTCTCTTATCCAAGGCCTGCCTAGAAGTATATTGTACTGCATAGCACCTTAAATCATATGACACATCATCGGGATGGTCTTTAGTCCCACCTAAATAGGTAAGACTATCGTGTCGACAGTTGAGCATAATGCATCATTAAAAGATCTCAACATGAAGGTAGAAGGTATGATATGTGCCTTTGGTAACTTCAGGTATGTCAGTGCCTTGGTCATGATTATATTGACTGATAATTATGTATCAATCAAAACCTGATTGAAAGGTATGTGATTTACACATGCAATGATGTGGAGCGGCGGGTCCGTTGTGATAGTGGAAACCATCTTGATTTCATGATCGTAAAATTATATAATTGGTTCCTAACACTATTGCATGTATCCCACAAAGTGTGTGAATACTTCAAGATCCTAGGACTACACTTCTATGGACCTTAGAATGTCCATAAGCATATCCCTATGCTTGGGAGACTGCTAAATTAGCTCATAAATTAACAACTTCAATGGAGTCATATGTAGGTTTTGAACTAACCTACTCCTGATTGTGACCATCGGTCTAATTGGTGGGCTTGACACATTCTGGGCTGGTCTTGGAGGAGGTGCAACTTGGACCCTAATAGGCAATCGAGGTTGATTTGGTCTTTCATACCTCACATGTCTTGTGATGATGTTGACCATTCCGATGAACCCGTGGGTTGGTGGTTCGATGCGTACTTGATTGACTTGGCCAACATTGTTCCTTGGTACCTCATGATTGGGTAGAGGATTTTTGTAAATCCCCATATTTTTATTGTTAAGCGCTTGCAGGTTGTCCACAATAAGTGTACCTCTTTCGATCATATTTTACACTAAATATTTGAAATACCAACATACCTTTATGTCATGACCTTTCGTTCGATAAAATATGTAATATTGATCATCCTTATATCCCTTAGGCTTGGTTTGATTAGGGTCCACTAATTTAATTTTTGGTAAGTTTATTGCCTTTGCCTCGCATAATTTATGGAAAATCAATGTCAACGATTCCGATAATTGAGTGAATATGTGAGGAGGACGTCTTTCTTTGTCCTTACCCTTCTGATTGTTGTTGTGTTTCTCATATTGCACAAGAGTAGGTTGGGATTGATAATTTTGTTGTTGTTTCCCCTTATCCCCTTTTTGAAGGTTTAGAACCACCTGATTAACATGGGATGGCTTAGCCTATTGTTTCTCAATGCTCTTATTGTTCCATTCCTTCTTGATTCTTAGTTTCAAGTTACCCTCTTGTAACTTGATATCCTCTATCACTTTGGCTTGCACCAAAGCCTCCTTAAAGGTTTGATATTGCTACAACTGTAATAATAACAAAATGTGCTTTGCATAACTTTTTGTAAATATTCAAGTTAATTTAGAAGCAGGGATGGAGAAGGGCAACTTTACCATGATATTTCTCCATCGTTTCCCATAATCCATAACTAGCTCTTCATCATGTTGCATTTAAGCATCCAGATTGGATAAGTTCATTGGATAAGTTCACTTTTTCTTGACACTGAAGGAGAAGCATTCAAGAAATGCATCGGCTAGTTGCTCGAAGATGGTGATGTTGTGCCTTTGAGTTGATTAAACTACTCCCAGGCTGGTCTTGAGAGGGTTGTAATGAAGGTTCATAGGATAAAGACATCATTTCTCTCAATCTAAAAGCATGTCTAGAAAAATCATGACATGCTCCTGAGCGTCCTCCTCTCCCTTAAAATTTTCCAACCTAAACATCTCAAAATTCTTAGGATAGGCAAGAATAGTAACTGACAGTCATAAAGGTTCGTTATGAATTTTATTCAAGTTAGGCTTCTGATAAGTCATTCATTGCTTCTCGAAATCTTTAACCTTTTTTGCCAAGGCCTTATAGGCCTATGAAGATAGGAACTCCTCTTCTCTGGATTACCTTTGAGGCACCTTTGGAGGCAGATTCCTCTTTGGTCGATGTGGAGGACTAGGCTCATCATCCACTTCGACTTGGGAGATTTCAAGATACTCTTGATCTAATTCATCTCCCATTTCTTCTTCATACTGCCTATGCCCATGATGTTTGGACATGAGATACCGATCTTTGTGTTGGATCATATGGTGAGTATGGGTGTCTATATGGTCAAGGTGCAACTCGAATTGTGAAGCAACTCATCTGTCAATGCTCTCCATGTACTCACTATGGGGAGGTAAACCAACACTGGCCAATCGGTCCTGCCTCTCAGCACGCTCCTTTTGATCAAGGATGCATTACTTGCGCATGTGTTGTTCATATAAGTGTTGTCTTATGAACCTTTGCCTCTGTGTGTCCTCATTTTTGAGGCATTCTCACTCTGCACGAACATATTCCAACTGGTCTTGGAGGATCTGATGTCTCTTCTCTAACACCATCTTGTGGGATCTATCTATGTGATCAACCATATGATGCCTCTGGTGTTTGTGCTCTATTAGAGTGGCTTTGTGGGTGTGTCTTCCAATAGACTAATTTTCTAGACACTTGCCTTTTTTTGTGAAGGGCATGCATATCATGAGAATACTCTACTCTATGCCCGCATGGGATGCAAGGGCATGCATATCATGAGAATACTTGGAGTATTCTCCAGGTTCTTTGATGGTCCTAATTGTACTTTTGCTATGCACACTCAAAGAATGAGAAGGCGCGGGTGAAGGGTTATAACCTAGCTATCCCAAGACTCTATCCAGATCATCTAACTGTCTACTACACCATGGCTCATGAGGTGGTGTACCATTCGCTCCCACTTTAGATATGTCTATGGTGATCCTACAAGGTTCAATTTTATTGGGAGTTCACATGGGCCTACACTTGGAAGTGGCCCTCTTTGTTTGCCCCTAAATGGGTGGATATTGAGCCTATCTATACTTATATGGTGGGGGCTTTGATCCTCCCTTAGCTACATGTCGAAGGGGTATCAATATAGATCCCTCTATGACATACTCTTTAGCAGATCCCATGGATGCATGTAGAGTGTGATCATGATAAATACTACCATGTTTGGGACCCCCATGTTGGGAAGTCCCGTACTCTAATCTGTGTCTCAAGGAGTGTCTAGTGGCTCCTCTAAATGAGGTATTCTCAATAGGATCCCTGCACATAGAATTATACCCTCTAATACTCACTGAATCATGTTCGAGAGGATTATGTGGTTGAGGGTTCTGCACATCTTATTGTGCGTTGGGTGGAGCTTCGACATTGACCCCGGGTCTATGCCCGGATCAACCTCTCCGTGTTTGCACCATGATATTATATTATCTCGTATGTAAATTTTAAGGCAAAAAAAGTAAATAATGATGATTATCTCTTTTAAATTTTTTTTTGTGAGCCCTAAACTATTTTGATGGTATTTTGATATTTGTTGTATCATAAAGTAACTCTCATCATGTTTTCAATAAGTTGATGATATACTCAATTTTTTAATGGTTTTCACTTGTATACTCGCAGCTCAACAACTTGGTAATGAACTCCAGGCCACGTAATTCCACCTATAATATGTGGTAATGAAGTCCACATGCGGTCAAGGAGCACAGGTCCTCTTGGTCCTCACCCTATTCACCCGTAGTTAGTGATATACCTCTCCGAAGAGAGATACATGTAAATTTTTCATGGGCTATGATGACATATTAGATATGGTATTGGTCTAGTAACAAAAAGGATCAAGGGAGTTGGGCCAATGGATGGAAATCATTGCCACCATCATTGAACCCTACTAGTGGTTGGATGTGACTTCCAACTCACTAGCGTTTACAATGTGTCATGGTGTGTGTGGTTCTTTTTACTTTGCATTAAAATAAAATGTATAAAATAGCATTCACATGATTTTCCCTACATGCTTTTCAAAAGAACGTTTGATTTTAAGAGAATGCACGATTATGCTAGATGAATTTTTAGAGAATGCAATTATTTATGAAGAAAATGGCCACTGATCGGGCCTCATACATGCAAACTAAAAATAGAGAATGGCCTAGACCATTGGAGACTAGGACGGACTGCAATCAGAGATCCGCTATTTCTAGCAGCGGCTAGTAGAAAAATAAAAATGAACTAGGATTTTACCATTTCTACCTTTCATTAAGTTTTCTAATTAACCTAACATTTTCTACATAGTGGAAAATAAAAACATAGAAAGAAAAAAATACAGGACAATGAAACCTACCTCAAATCTAAGTCTGATGAAGTTTTGGATGCCTACTGTATGCTCCGTTCTTTGCTGACCGCGTCTATCAAGCATGGCTACAACTTTTACCCGCAGCTCTATGGCATGGTGAAAACTTTTAACCATGGCTGTCAGCCACGGTTAAGGCCTGTCATCACAAAACACAATAAGTTAGTATTTTGTGGCATAAAATGCGGATTTCCCATCATGATCACCTTCTATAGCAATCTAGGATGCATACACCTAAACTAATAATAACTGAAAGATCACATAAAGCATAAAAGAATGAATGAATTTGCAAATAACCACAAATAAAGACTCCTTTTATTAAATTTCCAATGAAACTCGATTACAAATCCATCCCTCTTAGGGATACCCAATGTGATACAATTATTACAATCATAGAAATGAAGAACACAAGCTTATACTAAGAGGGGGTGAACAATATAAGACCACTTTTTACTTTTCCTTTCAATTCAATATTATGTAGTGTATAGATAGCAATATCAATAGCAGTAATCAAAGCAATGCATAAAACACCATACACAATAGATACACCATAATTTACGTGGTTCACCCAATGTGGGCTACTCCACAAAGAAAATATTTTACTAAAATTTTCTTAATCAATTTCTTTTGGAATCCTTCCCAATTACAATGTTTATGGACCTCTGTCCGAAGGAGATGCTGATCCCCTAATCTCAAGTTTGTGGATCTCTTCCATAGGAGAACTCTTTCCTCTTCTGCTCTGGCTAGTGATCTTCTAGAATATTTTGTCTCTCTACTACACTGATTGGTGGATCTCTCTCCACTTGAAGACTCCTCACTCGAATTTATCTTCAATTGTCCTAACTACTGGATCTCTATCCACTGAGACTTTGTCCTCTATACTTTGTCACCTCCAAAGCTTTGTCTCAATAGGTTCACTCAGAACCTTTTCAAATTTACTCAACAAGGTCACTTAGAACTTGTTCAGATCTTCTCAACAAGCTCACTCAGAACTTTTCCAAATCTGCTCAACAGGTCCACACAAAACCTGCTCAAATCTGCTCAACAGGTCCACATAGAACCTACTCAAATTTGTTCAATAAGTCCTCTCTAGGACTTGTCCAAATCTACTCAATAAGTCCTCTCTAGGACTTGCTCAAATCTGCTCAATAAGTCCTCTCTAGGACTTGCTCAAATTTGCATAGCAAGCTTCCACAAAAGCTTACTCAACATCAGTCCACAAGTCTTCTCAAAGACTTGTCTCAAATCTTCTTAACAAGCTCACACAGAACTTGTCCAATATCATAGAAACATAAAAAGAATTGTTAAAGACTCAATATGTTCTATACTTAATGCTCAATCAATATCTCAACTCAATCTCATAAAGCATAAAGAGAATTTTTAGAGACTCAATATGTTCTATACTCAAATCCAATGTCAACTCAAATCAATCTCATAGAAGCATAAAGAGAATTTTTAGAGACTATATGTTCTATACTCAAATTCCAATCTCAACTCAAATCAATCTCATTGAAGCATAGCTCTTGAATTTGCATTAATTAGAAACTTACCTTACTTATTTATAGGAGGATTGACTGTTGAATCATATACAAGTTCCACTGCATCCCAAACTTCATTTCCAAGTGCCATCAGGTAAAATCTCATCAGCATACACCAATATAAGAAGTCACTTCCATCAAATACTGGTATTGCATTATTGAAGGGTCCGTCTCTTTGATCCTTTTGATCCATTGTGTTCTTAGATCGCTTTTTCTTCAAGCTATCAAACTCTTCTGAAGGAACCGGCTCTGATACCAATTGAAGAACACAAGCTTATACTGAGAGGGGGGGTGAACAATATAAGACCACTTTTTACTTTTCCTTTCAATTCAATATTATGTAGTGTATAGATAGCAGTATCAATAGCACTAATCAAATAAATGCACAAAATACCATACAGAATAAAGACACCACAATTTACATGGTTCACCCAATGTGGGCTACTCCATGAAGAAAATCTTTTACTAAAATTTTCTCAATCAATCTCTTTGGTAATATTTCCCAATTACAATGTTTATGGACATCTATCCAAAGGAAATGTTGATCCCCTAATATCAATTTTGTGGATCTCTTCCTTAGTAGAACTCTTTCCCCTTCTGCTCTAGCTAGTGATCTTCTATAATATTATGTCTCTCTATTGCACTGACTGGTGGATCTCTCTCCACTTGAAGACTCTTCACTCAAATTTGTCTTAAATTGTCCCGGTTGCTGGATTTCTATCCACTGAGACTTTGTCTTATGTACTCTGTCACCTCCAAAGCTCTGTCTCAAGAGGTTCACTCAAAACCTTCTCAAATCTTCTCAACAAGCTCACTCAAAACTTGTCCAAATCTGCTCAACAATCTCACTCAGAACTTGTCCAAATCTGCTCAATAGGTCCACATAAAACCTGTTCAAATCTGCTCAACATGTCCACATAGAACCTGCTCAAATATGCTCAATAAGTCCTCTCTAGGACTTGTCCAAATATGCTCAATAAGTCCTCTCTAGGACTTGTCCAAATCTACTCAATAAGTCCTCTCTAGGACTTCCTCAAATCTGCATAGTAAATCTTCCACAAAAGCTTACTCAACATCATTCCACAAGCCTTCTCAAAGACTTGTCTTAAATATGCTTAAAAAGCTCACACAGAACTTGTCCAATCTCATAGAATCATAAAGAGAATTTTTAGAGACTCAATATGTTCTATACTTAATGCTCAATCAATATCTCAACTCAATCTCATAGAAGCATAAAGAGAATTGTTAGAGACTCAATATGTTCTATACTCAAATCCAATATCAACTCAAATCAATATCATAGAAGCATAAAGAGAATTATTAGAGACTTTTCTATACTCAAGTCTCAATCTCAACTCAAATCAATCTTATACAAGCATAAAGAGAATTGTTAGAGACTCAATATGTTCTATACTCAAATCCCAATCTCAACTTAAATCCAGAATATAGAATAGTTTGTTTTATGAAACTTGAACAACCACATGCATCCACTTGACTAGGCTAAATCAACTCAACTCAACCAAGCACCTCAATGAACAATCCTTTCTCAAAAACCCTAGTCCAAGTAGGTATCAATCAACTAAAAATATTTCCAACAATGCTCAACAACAAATCTCACATAACAATGATACTCATGTTCTTTTCTAAATCAAGTTCAAGTTCTTTGCACAACCAATGGGCTTCAACAACAATGCTTATAAAACAAGGTTTAATAACAACTCTCAATTCAGAAAACCTTGAAGCATTAAGTCAACCACTTTAGAAAAGGAAACCACAATCAATCCTTTTCACTCCAATGATATTTTCAGAAATCAACCACCATAATCAATCAATAGGATAATGTGCCCATACCTTTTATGAAGATGAAGAAGCCTCTTTGGAAATCTACCACAATCACAATATTATCTTGCCAAACTTCATGAGGGTTAGGAGAATTTACAAAACATATATCATAACCTTTTACACCTTATTTCTCCTAGTCAAAAATCACATCCACCACTAGAAAATAATTAAAAATAATTATTTCCTCAATTAATTAAGCATAGCATGAATATCACCACAACCATTTATCATTCCCTTATTTCTCCTAAAAATTACTTTTCACTAATGCACAACTCACTAAGCTCCTTAATGCAAAAATTCCCACATCAAATAGTGCAAAATATAAACCACAACTCACAAATCACATCACCATAGTATACCCTCAATAATGGTGCTTGAAACCTTAACTTTGACAAATTAAAAAATTAATTATTCATCCTCCAAAAATTGAGGTGACAGGCATACCTTAGAAAATAAAATATTTTTTCGGCTCCAAAGAATGCGGTGACAACAAACCATGCAAAAACGGGTTTCGAGTGACTCGAACCCAAGACCTGAAGTGAGTGCGCCTTTGCACTCCCTCTGCCCACCAAGTGGGCAAAGCTTCCCATGTGGAAGCTATTCCACCTTGTGCTCCTTATGCTTCTTCTTTTTGCCCATGAGTTTTTAAACAACGAACAACACTTCAACCAATACAATGCTAAAATGATGCTCGCGAGAATCAAACTCATGACCTCCGTGCTATCAACACCTTTGCACAATCCAAGCTACCACTAGGCCATGCTACCCAATGATATTTGGGAAGTGATCGCTGTCTACTTTTAACCATTCGCTGCGTCACATAAAACAAAACACAAGCTCTTTCCTTCGCATATCCCATGCAAGATTATCAATGAGCAAGGATAATCGATTTAAAAACTTGGTGGTATATTTATATGCCTTTCCATTCGCTTGGAAACGTCGGCACTTTTAAAACTGCCCTCATGACATCGGAGGACATGGCGGAAAACTTTTTATTTAATTTTAAAATTAAAATTTAAATTTAAATTTTAAATAAATTTAAATTTAAAGTAAACCTTTAAAATTAAATTTCTCCATCATCGGGGCACCTTTTTCGATGAAACGAAAAGCCAACTTGGGTTTTAAGAAAAACCCATTTCAAATATGCCATCCATGGTTTTAAATAAAACCTTTTAGTTTGCCTGCCTTGGTTTTGATAAAAACCCTTCCTTGCACTTTCACAAAACATAGTGCATACCATCATAGATCCTTTTGACATCAATGATAACATTTTAGCTTAGGGACTCAAAATTTCCAACAAGAAAATCCCCACGCAAGGGTAGGTGTAATCTGTAGGCTTCCTAGGTTGACACGAACTACTCCAAGGAAAATGTGGCCTTCTTCTCCATGATTAGAGGCATTTGTTGCTTTGAATGGAAAGACCCTGTTAACCCTGTGTTCAAGAAACAACAAGAAATAATTAAAAGTAAAGGAGGCCTTTCTTAATGAGGCTTTTAGAGGAATCTTGCATATAACATGTCATGAAAGCTTGAAATCAAGAAAATGCATAAGGCATGGCAATCTACACTAAATATGATAATTGTCCATCAATAAATATAAAGGAAACATAAATCAATCCATCTAATGTCATATTTAAACAATTGGAAGCATGAAAACATAAGAAATAGCCACAACTAATCTATCTACCAAATGATAAGAAATGAATGAAACAAGTCTTAAATTCCTACTTCTACAGCACAATTGTCTCTAATGAAACCAAACTAGATCAAATGCATATAAGCTACTACAAATAAAAGGTAAACTACTGCTAAAACAAAGGTAAAAAGGAAATTAAACCTGATCATGATTCTATGGTGCAGCTAGCACTGTTAGCCGCAATTGAGCTAAAAATGTAGTTGCTCTCAAATACCAGTCTTAGATCTCCAATTCCCCTTGATGAATTGATGATCAAGGGTCACCACGATGTCCTCTAACATATTTGGCGGTTGAATTGCTCATATTGGTGATGGAATGGGCTCAATTGAGTTTCTTGATTCCTCCTAGACCTCCATAGCCTTCTTGGTTCCAAGTGCCATGTGATCTCCAATTAGGTAGCAAAAGTATTCCTCTCAATGGATACAAGTGAGTATGCAATTTGATAGGGCTTCACTACTCTTCAACTTGAGATTCTTCCAGACTTATTCCTAATTTGGAGGGGGGTTTTATAGCACATGGGAAGGCCTTGTCTTAGCTTCATGGAGAATCCAAGATCAAGAAACTATAGCTGGAGTAGTTGGAGGGAAAGTTCTAGAGGCTTTTGCACCTAAACCCATTTGAAACTCGAAAAACTTGGCCATTGTAACCAATTTTGGGTTGATTGAGATCAAACTAATTTTGAAGGCTAACCACGACTCTAAGGTACAGTCAAACATGTTAACCGGGGGTGTCATCTGCGGCCAAAACTAACTAGGCCAAAATACCTAAATTGAGTGGTTATAACCACTGCTTCATCTTGGAATCTGTCTAAGATCTTTCACATGGTATTCTAGCATGTCCCATATGAGTAGTCACCTCAACATGACATGTTTTAGGTGTCTACATAGGCCTATTATGTTGTGGTTGAATGTCATCCACCCTGTCTCCATAAGGTACTTTGATATATTCCACTTCTATTTCATGCTTAGTGTAGGCCCCATAAGGTGTTTCTTGAGCTAGCCTACAAGGAGGGGTAAGCGCCTGTGGAAGGCGATCTATGTTTGGCATGGGAGGCAAATCCTGATTAGGCCTAGGAGGTTAAGGAGACAAAATTTGATTAGGCCTAGGAAGCCTATCTTGTTTAAGAGTGGGTTACCTCTGATGGACCTCCTATCTATGGGTACTTGGGGTAGAAACCCTCTCATGTAAGATCTTTTGAAACAACTTGTTGGTTTGTTATTCAATCCTTTGCTTTTATAATTGATGCAAGAAATCCAAGCATTATTTATCCCACTAAAGTTTCTTGAATTGTGCTTGACATTTAGCATATCGTGTGATTTCTTGATTTATCTGTTCTACTATGCAGGGCCTATGAGCCCTAGAAACATCACCCTGAGGCCTATCTCATTCAAGATGGTCTAAAATATTGATTACAAGCTTCCCTCGATCGAGGGTAGTCACACTTGAGGTTCAGGCCTAGACAAATGATATTTGTACTCAACTGGTGTAGAGGCACATCATGCTTGCATAGCATAATGGACTTGAGGATAATCAAGGATTTCCTCATGCCTTCCTTCATTGATGAGGAAGGGAAGGGTTGAGTTTACTCACCCCGAATGATGAGTATCATACTCATCTTGGTACTTAGGTTGTTGTAACCTATTAGGATGGTTTAAGGGTGAAGTTTGATTATTTTGCCTTGCCTAGTGTGTGTAATCTTGCTCTTGACCCTAGGTAGGCATGGTAGACCTTGCAGGCATGTGAATGCATGGTATTGTTCTATCTATTAGTGCCTCAATGCACGGTTGCCATGCTTGAAATAAGGTGTGTGAAGTATCTAAATATTGGGAGTATTTTACTAGATTAGTATCAAAACCTGTAGGGGTTTCCCACGTAGGGCTCCCTTGTAGGTGAAGTTCCTGAATAGCTATTTAGGAACTTGGGCGAGTAGGAGGCCACCAAGGAGGTATGAACATGTCCTTAGGGCTAAATCGGATATGACTTGTGTCTCCTTGTCTACTATCTATAATGTCTACCCTTGAATGGACTTGGCTGCGGGTGCACACCATTGCTACTTCCTACCAAATCCTAGGTGATTATCTTCTTTACAAATTTTAATAATCCAGCACACAATAATGGAAACATGCAATAAAACAAGTATTTATCTCTTTTTAAATATTTATGTGTGTTCCCTAAAACTATTTTGTGTGTTTTGATTTGTTGTTTGCAAGAAGACCTTGTGTCATGTGTTTTTCTTTTGTTGGATGATATTCTTTTTTTAAAGGGATTTCACCTGTATGCTCACAGCTCGACAATCGATAGTGAAAGTCTAATCACATAAACCCACCAAAGTATGGAGATGAAGCCCATACTTGATTAGGGAGCATAGGTCCTACCAATCCTCACCCTATTCACCTATAGTTAGCGATATACCTATCCGAAGAGAAATATGTGCTATATCCCATAGGCTATGACGGATCTTGGAACCAACCTTGGCCAAAAATAGATTTTGTAGGATTTGAGCCAACACGTGGAAATGAAACCCACCGTCGTTGGTCTCTACTAGTGGTTGGTGATGAAATCCAACTCACTAGTGTTCAAAATGAGACGTGGTGTGTGTGGTTCCTTTTATACTTAAAGAAAGTAAAACAAGAGAGCACTCAATGAATCTTCACTAAATGCATAAATAATGTTTCACTTTCAAAAATATTGCATGAATAATGGAACCTACAAAATGTATATCCTATATGGCAACCTAGCCATTAGGTAGGCCACAAGCAAGAAAACCATACAAATGCATTTCTACTTAGTTCTTTTTCTATTTTTCTTTTTTTTTGTTATTTTTGAAATTAAAGAAAAGTGTGATCTACCTTTCAAGCAAACAAAGGGAGCAAGAAAAACCAAATTTAAGCCTTTTTGAATAGTAAAAATGCAAAGTAAAGGTCCAGGTACTTACCTTGAAAGCCTAAGAAGTTGTTGTTTTTGGAAATTTTTGTTGCAGAACCTCTATTTTATGGTCATCCTGGGGTGGGACAACTACAAATTTT
This sequence comes from Wollemia nobilis, assembly GCA_028583015.1. Lineage (NCBI taxonomy): Eukaryota > Viridiplantae > Streptophyta > Pinopsida > Araucariales > Araucariaceae > Wollemia > Wollemia nobilis. The sequence continues at coordinate 1,011,374 of JAQPPZ010007329.1, forward strand.
GGGGTCATCCCTGCCTGGGATGGTTGCTATGGTCATCCATGGGTGTTCCAATTAGGAAATCATGGGTTGTTTTAGGCCAGAACGACGAGTACCTGCAACATTCAAAGCATAGAAATAGGGTAAAAACTTGCAAAAATGAAATGGGATAGGGGTCCCACCGTTATTTCCACTGTAGAGCAAAAAAATGGTGCACCTAGCAAGGGTAAATGAGATGCATCTATTATTCTACTTGATCTAAGCACTACGAAAGTGACACTTCAAACAAACATAAAATGACAAGTATATGAAATAAATGGGTGGTTCTCCTTATATTAATATAAATGTCAAATAAGTGGTTACAAAATGTCCCCTTGAGGGCTCTCAATTGATACACTCATTACAATAATCAAAGGATCAAATCCTTTCAAGAATCCAAGGCACGCTTGTAGTGTCTTCCTCGCACTCACAATTGAAGAGCGAGCTTAATGCCATCGTAATTTGTCCTATCATTGTTCTAAATTGTTGCTCCTTCCTCATGTGTTGTGATTCCTAGATCTACACACAAGAAATTGAAATGGATTAGTAGCATGTGTGGATTAAGATGAAACCATGAAGGTGCATGCATCAATAAGCTTGAAAGAGGAAAAGTGTAATAGATTATTCAAAATTACTCCAAATGCTACCAAAACTTAGATTCATGCATATTATGTGCTATGTAAATGATCTAATTAAAAACAATAAGAAAATTGTGCCCAAATTTGTGGTTGCCCTGGGGTGATTCATTCAGTCCTACAAAACACAAAAAGCATGATAACCAAAGCAAAACAACTCCAAATTGCACCAAATTTTAATAGAGAGCATATAATCTACTCTAGCATCTATCTATGCAAAAATATTAGAGAAATCATGCTCCAATTTATGGTTGTTCCAGGGTGATCCATTTAGGACTGTCATAATTTAGGGGTCATCTTGGGGTGGGATGGCCACAAAATCTGGTGGTTTTTGCCACCAATTTCTCTAGGATTGGATCTAAACTACTCCTAGGGGTATTTTCATTAAATTTGGGGACCTGATTCACTCAAATGGGTTGGTTTTGTAAAAATATTACACATTTTGGAATCACTTGAAAACCTCCTTCACTTGATGGAGATCTCAAGGGAAAATGCATAGTAGGTTGGGGATAAATCTCGGTAGCACTTCATTGTAAATATTTCAAAGAATCCTTGAAATTAAGTGGAATTGATCCACTTTATAGCCCAAGAGGACATATGGTCAAATGGGCATGCGAGGCCATGTGAGGCGAGTGTCGCCATTTGTCAAAATGTTGCCAAGCATTGGAAGGGGAAGGAATCTCCATTTTGGACCTCCAATTTATAACATAGCATGAGATTTATGTGCCCTCATACTTGAATGCTTGAATGGACAGGATAACTGGTAGTGTTTAGGCACTAGTTGTCCCTTCTTTGACTTTTTGAGGGTCCAAGGCCATGGTCATCCCACTCAGGGACGGCCACTAGTGGCCATCCCTGGGTGGGACAACCATGAACTATGGTCATCCCAGGGTGGTACGACCATGCCTACATGGCCTAAAACTTCCCAAAAGTGGGGTAGAACCTCCCAAAAGTGGTTAGGACCACTATGTAACCTCTGAGGGTTGCCCAAGGGGGTCATATGGTGTCGATTAAAACATATCTTGGTCGTCTAATCAGTTCTTAGCCAAAGCAACATTAATAAAATTATATCTACTAACAGGGTCAATGGAAATAATAACCTGTTCCTTTTGAATGCTTCCATGAACCTGCATAATAGACTTTTTAGATTCAAACAAATTCCTTTGTCCATTTTCTAGTTTATCTTCCACCATAGGTATGGTTTCCTCTGTCTGCATACTGACATCTTTTTTATCTTCCCTGACCTTATCCTATTTCTTATTGAGTAATTTTATTTCTTTTTCATAGTCTTCGATAAAATCCCTTAGGTGATCTACATAATATGGGTCCCATTTACTCAAGAATGCATGCTCTATTTCATCCCAAGTGTATTCATTATTCCTTTCCTTACGAAACTTATCCAACCAAAACACAACTTCCCCTTGAAGACATATACCAAGCAAGGCTTTCCCCCATGAGACATTACAACATCGAGATCTAAAATTTTTCCACCATTCTCGGGCATCAATATCATCTTCTCCAGAAAAACGTTGGATTTCCATTGTTCATGCCCTAATGCAACTAGGGTTTTTTGATAATAAATATCATGCCCTAATGCAAACTAGGGTTTTATGGAAAAAAAATATCTTCCCACCAAGTTGAAGCTAAAAATCCCAAAGACAACTACATCTGCAATTTTTCTTCCAAACAAAATAAAGTGCAACTGATTTGCTTACCCGAACTAAACAAATTGTCTTTTGAAAAATTCGCGACTTGAAAATTCGTCACTTTCCTTGTTCCAGATGGCTGAATTAAAAAGGTCGTATCTCCCTCAATACTGCTCAAATTCCTTCATATGACCACTCATTTTAAAGCTCTTAAAATTCTACACAATCTGATCCAAGAATCGCCTCAATCGGATTAGTTGTCGCAAAGATATGGCTTCTGAAAGATGAGGCATTTTTTCCAAAAAAAATCTACGAAATTCGTCACTATCCTTGTTTCGTATGACTAACTTCAAAAGGTCGCATCTCCCTCAATAGTGCTCAGATTCCATCATATGACCACTCATTTTAAAACTCTTCAAATTCTGCACAATCTGATCCAAGAATTGCCTGAATCGGATAAACTTGCGCAGAGATATGGCTCCTAAAAGATGAGATGTTTTTCCAAAAAAAATTGCCCTAATTCTAGGGTTTCACACAAAAATCCCCACTTTTCCAAAATCGTTGCTCTGATAGCACTTGTTACATAACTTTTATTATTAAGAAACATGAACCATTCACCAATATGCAGAAATATCAAATCATTCATCCACAATATATTATCCACAATAACAATCCACAAATGAGAGAGAGATAGATAATACCCTTAAGGTAGGGCAACACCAATAATAATCCTTAAGGAAGGAATAACTCCACAAGATCTCCCAAGATGAGAGGCCACTTCGTGGGCACGACGATTACATAAGATTTTTCTTCAATGATATGAATGATTACAATGACAAATATCTCTTCTTTATATATCCATATTCTTATTCTACTTTGGAGAGCCTACTACTAATATTATATTATATTAAAATATAATATAATATTATAATACAATCAACCTTGGGTTATGTATGGCCCATGCCAACCCTTATACAATATAATAATATATCCCCAAATATCTATTCCTAGGTACCCTACCAATCTTCCCTTTGTCATTACAGAAAGAAGTATTATATGAGTTTTGAAAGAATTCTAACATTCATGTTACAATGCTTGTTTCCAAGAATTATTTTTAAAGCTTTGGATAACAACAAGTACATGCTTGAAGAACAAGAAAGAAGACTACACAAAGATCAAGAAAAGAAAAATATGGACTAAAGACATAATTGGAGCTCTAGATCAACAAGGATATCTCATGATTGACTACATCAAGAATCCCAAGTAGAACTCAAAGATAAAGATAAGGAACCAAGCAAAAATGGAGACTCGTAATATGAAGAACAAAAGAAAAAAGGACAAGTCTCTTCAAGGATCAAATGACAATACAACATCATACAAGAGTCTACATGAAGAAGAAGTTGAACCTATAGAAAATTAAGAGTACCTATAGTATGAAGAACACAAGCTTGAGAAAGAAGATGAAGATCATATTGAAGACTAGAGTCTTCAATAACCAAAGAATGTAATACAGGGGGGTGTTGGAATATATTATATTATTTTGTACATGGCAATGTACCATCATGGGTACATATATAGATTAAAAAAGAGTCTTAGATCAGGATTTACTTTATGCAATGTAAACAAGTGCACAATGATATTTGGAATGTAAATGTGCATAGTTGTCCATATGAACATGTGCCAATAGAGTAGGAAGATGAAAAGTCATAGAAAGAGAGAGGCCCAAGAAACCTCCATATGAAGAGTCACATCCCATTCTATATATATGGATGTATTGACGTAAAATATATATGGTAAAGAAGGAAGAGTCGCCTATGTAAGCAATGGAAGGTGATGTGATATAATGTATTTTGATCTCTTCATTCAATAAATGTTTTTGAGTATTTTTGAGTATTTGGCATTAGCGTTCTTTGAGTTATTATCTAGTAGATTTAGAATTTATATGCTTGATTGGTCAACATTATTATATCTTTCATATTGCAATTATATTATTGATCTTGAGGCAATATTATTTGAGTATTTATTCATCAAAATATAACACATATTTCACTTCTTTTTGTAAAAAAGTTTAAATCTTCTCCCACCACTAAATTCTCTATTTTTAGAAAATCTTGTCCAAAAAATTCCTCATAGAAAAACTACCTATATTTATATGGACCATACATATTTACTATAGTTATAGTTTGCCCTAACTCCTTGGAGAGGAAATATGATACTAGTCCTACTTCTATGAAGAAATTTTCAATCAATTGGCAAGAATATTTCCATCTCAAGAAAATTCTCCTAATTTACCATTTGAGTCTATCCCAATAAACTTCCAACTTGGTAAGAGTGAATTAAGAATAGTCATTACCTTCCCTACCTCTAACATGGTTTCCTAAGTCAATATAATATCAGTCTTCTGAATTTTAATAAGTCTTTTTAGGGCTATATTTTTATGAGGATCCCCTAATACTCTAATATTCAAATAGATTATTATCATGTAAAATCTAACTCAAGGGGTTATATTGCTCTAAGTACCCCATAAATAGATTATTTCTACCATAAATAATTTATTTCTTAGTTATTTTTTGGGTTATTTTTAGATAGAAAATCCTACCTACTAAGCAACCTTGAGTTTGACTAGCTTCAAATCTCAATCCTCTTTGAATTTACCCAAACCTCTTATCTACTTTAACTTTTTTTAGATCTTAAAGCATATCTTCCCATAGGAGGTAAAATTTTATATTGAGATGTGGACTAGAGGGAGAGGATATCCTAATAATGGGGGATTTCCTTAGTTTCCTTCATTTTTCTTTCTTTATTTTATCCATTATCTCAAAGAGGATCTACCTTCTTTCATCCCAGACTAAATTTTTACTTGATTACTTTGCCTGTCTATCCTCTCTTATCTTCCTACTTTTCCTTAGTAAGGGAGAAACACTATCTTTTATCCTTCTTCTCTCAAGACTATTCTCTATGAGGTCCTCTTGAACCAAGTTCAATCCATATTTTTATAAGGAATTTTTTTTATTATTTTTATAATTCAAATCATCATGTAGAGATAATATTGGATTACCTGAATCTACTACTCTAGGCTCTTTATCAAAAATCTGCAAAGCCTCCCTCTTCTCTTCCACAACTCATGAATATTTGTCTAATTTCTTAGTTATTTTTATTCAATTGATTGAATGATGCCTATGATTGTTCTTCTAGAGCTCTTGAGATTGTTGCTTGTCCCTTATCTTCCCTCTATTGCTTGTACCAATGGGAGTTTCAACTTCTATATGCTCCTTTCTATGTCTACTACTTCTTCCTACTCTACATTATGCTTTGAGATGACCATATTGGTGGTAAAATTTGCATCAAAAGGGGACTCCAATGTAGTCTAACATTTGTGTGTAAAATCAACTTCCTATTACAAATTTCATGTTCTCAAGTAATCCCAGACTTAGGTCCATCTCCACTAAGATTCGAGCTACCAATTTATGAATACCATTTAAAATTTTTGAGTCCACTTCAAGAAAACTCCCAAAGAGTTTCCTATCTCCCTGAACATATTCTAATTCCAATATTCCTGTGGCAATGCAAGTAACTTGACCCAAATTGGCTAGGTGGTTATCCTCTTAGATCGAGGATCAAACCTAGGTGTCCATTTTTTTAGAGTAAGGATACTATGACCATAACTCCATATTCCCTTTTTATAGTTTTAGCATCTTCTACTTTTTGAAATACAAAAGTTATCCAATCTTTTATCATTACATGGTATGTTGAGAGATATCCTAATAACTCCAACCATGTTGACTTTATTCAATCACAAAAAGTTTTACTATAGGTTTAATATAATTAATTAGTTTATTTTGTTCTTTTAAAGGATTATGGTGTAACAATCAATTTATTATTATTTTTCAATTAGGTAGGATTATGGTGTAACAATCAATTTATTATTATTTTTCAATTAAATACCTAATTAATTAATGTTTAAAGGAAGAATCAATATTTTCTTTTAATTGATAATTTTTTGAATTTAAATTTTCTCCTACATGCATAACAATAAAACCTCATGCATAACAATAATTATAAATTACATTTTATTTTAATAATTATGACAAATTTTTAGCTTATATATAAGCTAGGCTACTATAGGATGCTTTCTATTAGAGGCTATGGTGTACTAAATAGTCTTGTATTGATTGGATTTATATTGTATTTTTTTTAATGGTGGTCGCGTAACAAGTAGTTTATTGTATCTCATTAGAGGGTTCTTTATATAACTACTAGTTTGGTGTATTTTGTGAGTTCTTTATATAACTACTAGTTTGGTGTATTTTGTGAGATGATTGTAGTGTAATATTGTAATATTTTTACATTCTACGATCTTTACAATGTATATGTTGATGGTAAATCTAAAAATTATATTGGGAATATTTATTGAAAATTTATTTAACATTTTAATTATTATTATTATTTTATTATATATTATCTTTTATTAAGTAATAGTATTTATTATTATTATTTCTTAATTTTTTATAAGGTTTGTTGTATAATAGCTAAACAATTTAGAATGTTTCATTGAAGGATTGAGATGTAAAGTTAATTTTTTTTTTTTTTTTATTATATAGGAGAGTTGGTTACAGCCATTATTTTTAGCAAGGTTTTACACATCTGGAGGATGATTGGACAACTGTTGATTTTAGGGGACAGTTGCCGACGACTAGTATAATATTATGAAAATTAAATTTTTTTAAAAATTTAGAATAATCTACACATTCATTAATTAGTTTTTTTTTTAAATAGTATAATGAGTGGCACAAGCGGGGCCACATTCTATGGGAGTCTTCCTTCCTATGACTTGAATTTAGGTCATCGAGATGAAACACCAATCACCAATTACCGTTGAGGTGTCCCTGCAAAACTAATGGCTAGTTTCTTATGTTTTATTGGAGGATTATAATACGGGGCCACATTCTATGGGAGTCTTCCTTCCTATGACTTGAACTTAGGTCATCGAGATGAAACACCAATCACCAATTACCGTTGAGGTGTCCCTGCAAAACTAATGGCTAGTTTCTTATGTTTTATTGGAGGATTATAATATTTTATTGAAGGATTATGACGAAAGAGCTAGTTATGGTAATATTTGAATTAGAATATTATGTTAGCCCTTTTTATAATAATTTCAATTTGTATGTTAAAAAGTTTAACTAATACATATGGAGGTTGTAGTGGCAGCAAGAGTAAAAAATTGTAACCCAAACTTAAAAAAATTATAACCGTTACCGATTTCTATAGTATAATAGAAAAAGAGTTATTAAAGTGGAACAAAATTCCAATATAGGAATATGTCATTGGAAATAAATAGCTTGTATGGGAACAACATCACATGAACCCTGTCACTGAAAATAAATAGTTTGTATGGGAACAACATCACATGAACTCGTTAGAAAGCAAGAGGACTAAATAAATATTAAATTTTAACACTAGCGAGAACAACATCACATGAACCCATTAGAAAGAAAAATTACAACATATGAATATGTCAGTGGAAATAAATAGTTTGTATGGGAAACATCACATGAACTCATTAAAAAACAAAGAACTAAATTAATATTAAATTTTTACACAACATCACATGAACCCGTTCTAAAGCAAAATTTCAATATAGGAATATGTCACTGGAAATAAATTGCTTGTATGGGAACAATATCACATTTAGAAAGCAAGAGGACTAAATAAATATTAAATTTTTACCACATACATGCCATAGCTTTGAACCTTGAAACTCTCGACCAAAGCCCTAACCATGTCCCTACAAAACAGAAATAAAAATACACCACATCAACAACTAATAAATATAGTATTTTGGGTCTGTGAAAAAGAGCCCAAATCCTTAACCATTAAAATGAAAAAGAAATCAATTTATATATTAAAAATATTTAAAAGTAAAACTAAAAATTATAGATTATTTTAAAAAAAATCTTAAAACAATATTCTTTTGTGGCGTGGAATTGGCTATTCGTTTTGCTTTTAAGGTAAATATCCGTTTTGCTTTTATGGTAAATAGTTTGTTTCTAATTCATTTGTGTTTTAGCTATGTTCAATTTCAAACTTCAAAAGCACTTGTCCCAATCGGAAGAGCCTATCAGTACGATGTTAAACTACTTCATTATACTTAGCTATATATCTTCAACCAAAAAACTTCAAAACAAGATGAACTTGCAGCCTCTCATAAAGATTTGAGTGCATGTCACGTTAACCTACTACAATAAAATAGCAAAGATCAAATGCTGGATGTCCGGCAAAGAAGTTGGTGGAAGTCTCAATTATAGCTTTATCGCTCCTACAAATACACCGTACTCTCACGGGTCGTCTTCCATCTCGGAAATGATATTTAGTAAGTAAAGATATCACCTGGCATTGAGTTTTTCCATAAAACAATTAACTTCTTCTCAAACCAACCAACATGCGACGCCCAAAGTCAAGCCTTCTCCAAAAAAAAATAAATAAATAAATGCAGTCGGTAGATCTCTGAGAAATGCGCTGCATGCAATGCCTAGGAGCCTATCGTCAAAATTTTAAACGCAAATCGCCCTAAAATACAAATAAAACGACGCAGACATGAGAAAACTCCACGGAAGTGCTCGCAACGTGATTTTGATTTCCCGAGCGGCAGGATGACATCACTAGGGTAAAGATTTTTATAGACGAACAGACCAGACGGTTGGTTAACGGAATGGACAAGTAAAGTTGGCACGAGCGACCGAGTCCCGAAGTTTGACTGCATGAAATTAGAATTTAGCGCTCGGGAATATTTGCGTTTCTCGAAGCTGTCGGCGTGCCGGTTCGCCGGGCGTAATAAATTAGACAGGGAGATTTCGTTTTTTAAACCGCAGCTGGGGAGTAGAGCTCGTCAGAAACGCCATTCATTGCTGCTGCTCTAGACTGACGAACACGTAATCTTGTACAGGATGGCGTTTGGAAAAACGATGAATGATGGAACTCGAAGGATTTTTAAAAAAAGGTAAAAGGTGACCAGTCATAGGCTACAAAAGTTAGAACTGTGATGATATTCGTATAATCCTATTAAATGAAAGTTACGACAAGGGACGATCACGTATCCTCTTTGTCTTCACAGACAGATTTTTGAAAGGGATTTCAGTAAACATCCACACACGTGCATCGCACATCCGCTCTCTGCCCGGAACGTCAGGCCAAAAAACAAAAAATTAAAAGCCAGACTGCAGGAGGTGCGGCCGTGCGAGTACAGATTTCAAAAGCGCTCCACTAGTGAGTAGTACCGGACGTCATTCATGGGCACAGAAATCGAGACAAATAAGGTTTTCTTTTCACATTCATTTACAGTAACGGACTTTGTCAGTGACGTCCTCATCACGCCAACTCGATTTCGCTTCTACCAGCGCACGGTCGTGACTGAGACACGAAACATTCATTAATTAACTGGTTAAGTTGTAAGGTCGGAGGTTCGAAACCGGTGGAAGAAAAGATATTTGTAGCTTAAGTTTTGCTGGGAGTTTAAAGCTTTTTTTATACTACCTCTGACAGCGATCGCATCGAGGAACGATACCACGATCCTTGTGGCGTTTAATGTGTGTTTGAACGGGCACATCCACCGGATTTTGGGTAAATAAAATGATGTCACGTTGTTGGCGGTATTCCGTTTATAGAGAGTTGTTGCAGGGAGCTTCGTCTTTTTCGTTATCTCCTTTTTCTGTACGACGAAACTTCATGTGCGACCCATGCTATTAATTGAATCTGAGCGCACGAGTCGTATTCTGACGTCAACAATGAATTAAAAAAAATCTTGAAACGCAGAAGCCAAATCTCACGGACTCTGCTCCGCGCTACGCCTGCTATTATTCTCTTCTATTTGTAATCGTCTCTCTCCTTTTGCCTTGGAACTCGGCGTTCACCACGCTGGGCTGGCCGTTTGATTGTTCCCGAGATGAAACAACTTCAGCTTTTTAGGTTGAGATTACCGAAACAAGTAAGCAATCAACGTTTCACGTCACCAGAACACAACGTTTTTTTTTTGCGGTTTTTCCCTTTGGCTGTCTGAGCAGGTTTCCCACACGGTCCCCTTCGAAAATCTCCTTCTCATGTTTCAAGTCACTGCACACGGGTTGTCTTAATCGTTCCAGAGGGTGGTCAACGACATACCGCGTACTTGATAGCTAGGCGTTAATAGCTACTTAACATTTTCTTCAAATTTTTTTTTTAAGTTTTCGTATGGTTCATGTCGTCAGAAGTTCGGTTTCCAAGGCAAGCCTGCAACCACAGGCACCCGAGTATATCGCAAATTGGATTTTCTACGCAAATTGAATATGCCACTCCCTAGGCAATTGCTTTGACAATATTATGCAAGTCGCAAGACTCCGATGTCGCAGCATTGCCATTTTAAATTTCCGTAGGATGATCACTAGGCACGCAGAAGTGTGTTATGAAAGCTTAGTAGAGTGAACAAAATTTTAATATAAGAATATGTTATTGGAAATAAAGTTTATATAAAAACATAATATTATATAAACTATTGCAATTTAATACTTTAATATAATAATATATAACTTATACTAAACCTATAAATTATTAAAATAATAATTTAAAAAACAAGTTTGTATAAAAACACATCATCATATAAACTATTGCAATTTAATACTTTAATGTAATAATATATAACTTATCCTAAACCTATAAATTATTAAAATAATAATTTAAAAAGCATTATTCTGCTCCTTCCTCCCGATGTCTGTTACAGCCAATCGTATGTGATTGAAGTTAATAAGTATCAATTGAACTCCTTACTATTAAACCTGAAATAAGAAGAGTTTTTTATTGCATGGGTCCTCCCCCATTCGTGTGCTTGAAATCTTTAACATGTTTAAATGCAATGATCATGATCAGGGTGGTTGGTGTCATAGCCAGATTTCCCTTTTCTTTAGTTCAGCTCACCTCAAAAATATATTGTACAATTGGATTATTTGATTATATTGATAAGTGGAGGGTTTAAACTTATTCCCAATTTTATTGTTGACGGATGTGAAGGGGACCACCTGTGGTTTGTGATTTGTATTATCATTGTGGTCTGACGCACATTTAAAGGATTTAAATAAAATTACTAGTAACCTTTGCAAAGAGGCTGCCCCCAAAATGTGTCTTCTTGTAACCTTTGAAAACACGCTTGTCCCAACATGTGTAACCTTTGCAAACACGCTTGCTCCAACATGTGTATCTTCTTAATAAATACTTACTAATCCACAAATCCTCTAACTATTATTTTATATATTCAATGTGCTATCAGTGAACTTTTAAGATATGTAACTCTTATTTTCCTATTAAACATCTGGAACTTTATATTAAAACAAACTATTACATCAAAAGCTCATAGCATCATAATACATCATAATAGGCTAAAACCAAGAACTACAGATAACTGGAAGGATTCCAGTCATAACAACTATAAAACAATCATAGAGTGTTGTTGTTTTTAACATACAAAGTGTTACATCTTATAACAAAATTATAAAACTATTTATATACATCAAGATCATGAATATCATCAAACATGGAGCATATAGCCCAGTCATTTGTCTTCAATTGATCCAAGTCCTCAAAAACTTTCTTTGATTTGCAGCTGCCCTTCAATGTCCATAGCGACATGTTGACCTGCAATAAGATTTTGAAGCGTATAAGTCTCAAATGAGACCCAGTAAGATTTCTACAATGTTGTTGAAAAACTTCATCGTTACGAGATCTCCATATCATTCATAAAATTTCAAAGGATAGAATGAAAACAGATTATAAGTTTTTTGCAACTGTTGAATATGCCCACAAACAACTTGTATTTTAAACTCAATTGAGTTACAATTCCAACCAAGAATACCAAAACAGAAAAGAAGCCATATAACTCTTATTTTTTGTACAAATTTACTGTCATAAATACGCACACACCCTACAGTGGTTGGACATATAACTAATAAAAAAATAATTATCTCAAAGGTTGAGAAGGGCTGCTTTCACTATATTGCTAATTTAGGAAACGTTTAACCACAAATTTATTTAAATATTAAATTACTTACATGTAATTTATTTTTATATTTTTATTAGTGTCTTGATAATGTTTTTAACGAAAATATATTTAATTGTACATTTTTTTAATGATATAGATTTTTGAGTGCGAGTTGGGAAGCGATTGTGAGTTGGGAGCAAAGAGAAAGTGTGAGCAGCGAAGGAGGAAGTAGAAAGCAAAGTGTGATCAAGGAACAAGTGTCACATTTTGTTCGATATATTAAGAGAATTTAAAGGATTCATTTGAAGAAAATCTAAGTAACATGGGAAAAAGTCATTTGTGAAAGTCTTTATTAAAAGCATGAATGACCAAGTTGGAAGTATGGATGTCCTAGCTAGCAATAAGATGAAAAGTGAATCAATGGCAAACCATTTCTAGATAGCAGATTCTATACCAAAAGTGATTATCAAGGATGAGATGATTGAGCATGACATAATGGTTCTCAAAAACTTAGGGTTAATATGTAAGTTTCATGGATATTGGCTAGGTTTTTTTAAGATTCAAAATTGGATCAAGTGGAAGTAGGTATTGAATTCAAATTACTTCATGACTTTTCTTCCAAAAGGATATTTTCTCATTATTTTCTCAAGTTTAGAAATAAAGGATCAAATAATGGATGGAGTCTAGTGGTTAGAAGGTAAAGATGCATTATATTTAAGACCTTGGAGTGAGAATTTTTCTTGACATAGAAACTATTAAAAGGCTTTTGGTATGGATGAAGCTTTTTGGACTTCCTTATCAACTCATCAATAAGAATATTTTGAATAATATTGGTAATACTCTAGGTGAATTCATCTAGGAGGGACCAACTACTAAGGAGATAAGGCATGTTGTATACACTTGAATATGTGTTGCCATGGATATTTCAAAACCTTTATCGTAGTCGATTAGGATTAAATATAAATCAAGAGAATGGGATCAATAATCGGATTATGAAAATATTGCATTTTTATGTTGAAAACGTCATGAAACCAGGCACATGACAAGAGACTACAAAGTAAACACAATGGAGGAAGAGATGGAAAATTTTAGACATGAGGGTAGCTTCAATTTGAAACAAGGAGATCATATCACAAGAGAAGCTAGGTCAAATCGTGGGATGTCCCGCGGGATGTCCTGATCTGCTTCCCTACTTCCCCCTCCCTTGGTTTTGTTCTAGGTCCATGGCACTTCCCAGGCCCTTCTCTCTAGGCTGGTTGTGGTTGTAGATGATCTCCTTGGGGTGGGAGGTCCCTTATCCACTTGTATACCCCTTTTCTAGCATAATTGAGGGTTTCTTGCATGTGCCCCTATCCTGGGACGTCCCTAGGACCTCCCATGGGTTTCCTATTGAGCTTTTGAGATCCTTTTTTCCTTGTTGCTCTCAGGTATGTCCTAGGTTTGTTTCAAGTTTTCTACTTGATGTCGAATTCTAGTGTTTCTTCGGTGGTGGTGCATCATGGATTTGGGATAGGGGCTTGACTTTGTTATTTTTCTTCTTGAAAGGTTTTCACTGTATCCTTCTAGTCTGGGGGATCACATACTTTTTTTTAGGGAATCTTCTCTTCGGGCTTCATAGATTTGGTCTACTTGGTGGTTTCTCAGTGTATATTTCATGGCCTTGGGTGGGGCATTGTGCTTTTCTTGCTTCTTGGATCCTGTTGGTTTTCCTAATCTGGTTCCCTAAAGTCGTTCGTCGGTAGAGTTGGAGGTTGCTTGGGGTCATCTGTTGCATCTTTCGATCTTGGATAGGAACCTGTGCTTATTACTTGCAACTTGATATCCCTGTGACTCCTTCAGATTGGATTCCTTGGACCTTCTCGTCTCTCTTCTTATGGTTTGTGGGTCTATTTATGTTGCACTGTTGGTTTTGTTTGGCATTCTCGTAGTTCAACCTTGTGTGCAAGGGGATATCATGGCCTATATTTTCCCCTTGGATGAGATTTTCAATTTGTATTTTTCCTGCTTGGGCGGGATTTTTCAAATTTCTTGCTTTGGGTGGGATTTTTAAATTTCCTACTTTGGACGAAATTTTTTAAATTTCCTGGTTTAAATTTCTCGCTTGGGTGGGATTTTTTATTATTCCTACTTTGGGTAGGATTTTTAATGTGTTTTCCCTTTGGCCTATCCTTTGGTATTTTGTTTGGTCTGTTGACCTATTGTAAAAAGGTTTTGGGCCCCTTTCAAAACCCACTTTTAATGAAATTCTACCTATAAAAAAAAAAAAAGCTAGGTCAAATCAAGGATTTTCGACTCCTAAAAAAATGGCTAGAAAAACCCTTCTACATCATCAGATGGCAAAGGCCATTATAGTTCATTTGAATCAACCATTAGAAGGAAAAAATAATATGAGGGATGAGGAAGCACAATGTGCAAGTTCAAATATAAAAGGAGGTAAAGGTATAGAGGAAGAGGGGAAGGCAAAGTTTAAAGAAAAGGAAGATGGGGAGCCGAATTTTAAAGCAAATGAGATGAAGGAGGTCAAGCTTAATCTAGGTAAATCACATTTATTCTCCTCAAATAACATAAAATATTCTTCTTATAATAAAAATTAAAGTGGTACCAAATGTATTCCTTGCACTTTAGTCTTTCAAGAGCAGTATAATAAAGAAAATATTGAGGATATCCAAGAAAATTTAGGATTTCCAAGCCAACATAAGAAAGTAATTATTATGGAAGATCATCTATGCACTTTAGAGTTTTCAGGGCAACATAAAGAAGAAAATGCTAATGAGGCTATTCCTTGCACTTTCAACTCTTTAGGGCAGCATAAATATTTAGAAGATAAGTCTCATTATGAACAATATGAAAAAATAGAAAAGATTTATGAAGATGAGAGTGTTGGTGGGAATGGAAGGAGAGGAAGGCCATCAAAGTAGGAACAAAGAGAAAAAGAAACTCAAAAGAATACTGGTTTGGGAAGCCAAATAAAAATATCACAGGTGTTAACAAGAAGTGGGGCTAAGCCCACTAATAAAAATGAAAATGTTGATGATGAAAATGACATCATGGAATATTTAGGGGTATGAATACAACCCCTAAATAAATAGTGGAATTAATAGGTTGTTATAGTCTTGAGTTTATTTTAATACAAGAAACAAAATTAAGCAGTGAGGAATGTAAGGATACCTTTAAGAAGATTTGGAAGATGGGTGATTGTTTAGTAGTTTCTTCTATAGGAGCTTCAATAAGTATTGCAATAATATGGGATAAATGCAAACGGGATAGGCAATTGTCAGAAGCAAAAAGTAATTGGGTTGCTAGATTATTTTGCAAAAAATAGGTAAACATCAAAGTTGGGGTTATAAATGTATATGCTCCAACTATAATTACTCCTCGTGAAAGATGTTGGAAGGGACAACATATTTTTGTCAAATACAATGATAATTCATTATGATCTATGGATTCTTGGGGGTGATTTTAATGTTGTTTTATATCCTTTAGAAAAAATGGTGGTATTCCAGGATGGTCTAAATCAATGCAATATTTTGTTTTATTTGTCAATTCAAATGACCCTTGGGATGTTAATTCCTTAAGGTTTCAATATACATGGGATAATAGATGCATTGGGAAAAATCATATAGAAAAAATACTGGATATAATGGTTGCAAACAAAGTATACAATCTCTTCAGATATTTATGAGCAGGATCAAATCACAAAACCATTCTTTTGACTCATGAGTTACATAACAATGGTCATCCAAAGCCATTTCGCTTCCAATATATGTAGCTCCAAGACCCTGTTTTTTTCTAAATGGTTATGTTATGGTGGGATGAATCAAAATTTGAAGTATCATGTATGTACAAGTTTGTTCAAAAGTTGAAATATTTAAAGGAGCAAATGACGGTTTGGAATGTCGTATCTTTTGGTAATATTTTTAAAGAAAATAAATAAATTGAATCCAAGCTCAAAAATTTACAAGAGATAGCAGAAATTGATGGAATGTATCAGATTCTTATGTGAAAAAAAAACAATTACTTTATGATTATCATAATGCATAGAAAAATGAGTCGTATTGGTTCTAAAAATATAGAGAGAAATGGCTCAAGGGGATAGAAATACAAAAAATTCATATTACAACAAAACAATTTTTTTGTTTATCATATCAAAAATATTTTAAATTTAGATGGAAGAAATATTGAGGATGAAGAAGATATAAGGAAGGAAGCAATTAATTATTTCAAAAATATTTTGTTAGATTCTAGGCAAGATAAGGAGGCACAAGAAAAACTTCTACAAAATATTCCATCAATTATCACTCAAGGACAAAATGAAAGCTTTATGTATGGAGGAGCTCCATGAAGTAGTTTTCTCTTTCCATCCTAATAAGGCACCTAGCCTCAATGGATTTCTTACAATTTTCTTTCAAAACATTTAGGATTTATTTAAGGGTGATATGTTAGTTGCAACTGAATATGCCCAAAAAAAGAAAATCTATAATAAGTGAGATCAATGCTACTATTATTACCTTGGTTCCTAATAAAGACAACACAAAATATTTTAATATTTTTTGTCCACTAAGCCATTATTTTAATATTTAGCAAAATAAATTGACCATGAGTAGATATAAATTCATTGTAATATGATTTCTACTCATGGGGTCAAAATGAATTTACCATGCATATAAACCCTCTCCAATCACAAATGACATCTTGGTTGTATTAATTTTTAGCAGTCAACTTCTTAACCACTAGTGGTTAGCCATTGAATTTTAATAGATCTCATGATTTCACATTGTATAAATCCACCCATCGACTCAATCCTTGCATGATGAGTTTATATGATTACGGAATAACCCATGGTAGTTTTTCATGACCAAATAATGTATTTGATATTGTTCTTTATTTCATATTTCATAAGTCATGATGTCTTATTTTCTAAGATGATTTGTTTATGCTTCACTTCATACCAAAACGAACATCATGTAGGGATAATATGTATACAAAGAAAAATACCAAATCAAAATTTAAATAAAAAATGTATAGGTAAGTATAGTTTCTAACCCTTTTTGTTGATAAGTTCTTTGAAAAGGGAATGGCAAGCCTTAAAGTTCATAAACCATAGTTAGTCTTAGATGCCTTCCATTTTGACCCATCCAACTAGTTTAGGATAATCATCATAGACCATCTAAAATAAATTAGATAGTCTTAGAATAGGAACAAATAATTTTTTTCCCCTAGGGTCTCCATAGTTTTAAATCCAATCTCACCTTATCCATAATTAATATTATTCTTTAGGATTTTAGTTGGTTTATATATGTGATAATGTTGCCTTCACATATAGGGTGTGATCTCCTCTTAGACTTATCCCTATTCATGTAAAATAATATGGTGCATCAATAATTTTCTTTAAATCAACTTATCTATATCCATAGTTGATAATTGTAAAACACCTCCTTTTAAAATGACCTATGTTATGATGTTATCTTAACAATTTAAATAAAATTTTAATGGTAATTCCAGTTTAGTATCTTCATTCTTCATTTCAAAAAACATTAAAATCTCTACCTCATAATTTACTAGTGTTGTAATGGCATTGCTTACTTTATTGGTATTACTCTTAATAAAGGGGTAGGACTTTCTACCTAGATAAGAACCATATCAACCATATTTCAAATGATAGCTCCATTTTAAGAGATGTCTACCTCTATTATTGGAGGTGGATAAATGTCACATATAAAGAGTGTTGAGGGATTTTTCTTGTGACAGTAGTCCAAAAGTTACTTATATTATTGCACTCTTTTTTCCATGTAGCCTAGATAAAAATGGTAAATAGTGTTGATCTCATGAGATTTATGTTTTAATCTCATTTGGCCTTGGATCATACATCTTGTCTAATTTGTGTAGACTCCTAAAAATCACACGTTGCCCTTCATCCCATAATCATGGTTGATCAGTTTGCAAAACCCATAAAATTTACATATATTAGCCTTGATGCACTATTCTTTTATCAAAAGCACCATTCAAGCACTATTCATAAGCCCTCTTTGGCCACTTAAACCCTTTCCTATGCTTAACCCTTGGTCCCCATGTGACCATCATTCTAGCCTAACCTTGGTTAATCTCTAACCTTGGTCAAAATCCACCTCATAGTCAAACTCCACCCCATGGTTAACCTAACCTTGGTCAACCTAACCAATGGACACATCACCTAGTCTACTCTTTGACTAGCCTAGCCTCCACCTCACCCACTTGACCTCAACTAAACCTATGGTCAACCTAATCAAGGTTAAATTTAACCCTTGCTCCACACATCTCCCCATGTGCATTTAGAGCCTTAAATGATATTTGGAGACTTTTGTGTTTCAAAGCATGGGAGGCATGGTGAGTCATCTTCCACCTCACCCAAAAGTCAACATCTAACCTAGGGTCAACCTAACCCTAGTAAGACTTAACCCTTGCTCCATTTCAAATCCCCATGTGCATTTAATATCATAAATAACATTTGAGGACTTTTTGGCTTTCAAAGCATGGGGCAAGGATGAGTCATCTTCCACATCACTCAATTCAACACTAAACCCATGGTTAATCCTACTATATTTAGGATTTAACCCTTACTCCACTCCACATACCCATGCTCATTTATGACATGTATATGGGTGAGGACTTATCTCACCCAAGAACACTTCTAAGGCATGGCACCCATGCCACCTCAAGGGACACCTCATGGGACTCTTCAGCCCCCTCTAACCTCTCCAAATTCTATAAATAGAGGCTCATTTCCTCCATTTCAATCCATCCACCATTTGCATACCTAGACTATACCAAAATCTAGACTACACTACACTCCAAAACTCACTTTGCTATCAATATCCATCAATCGCCATATAAATCATCATTTTACACCCTTTTGTGTTTCAAAATTGCTCTTTATTGTAGGTTCTGAAGGTGACCTAATGAGGATTGGATCTCCATGAAGAACATAAACTTATACTAAGAGGGGGCGGTGAACAATATAAGACCACTTTTTACTTTTATTTTCCAATCAATATTATGCAATGTATCAATAGAAATATCAATATCAGTAATCAAAGAAATGCACAAATCACCACACACAATAGAGACACCAATTTAACGTGGTTCACCCAATGTGGGCTACTCCACAGAGAAAATATTTCACTAAAATTTTCTCAACAAATATCTTGGGAATCCTTTCTCTATTACAATGTTTATGGACCTCTGTCCAAAGGAGACACCAATCCCCTAATCAAGTTTAAGGATCTCTATCCACAGGAGAACTACTTTGCTCTGGCTGGTGATATTCTAGAAGAATTGTTGCCTCCACTACAATGGCTTATGGATCTCTATCCACTAAAGAATCCTACCCTCACTCAGAATACCTATCTTCACTGCTCTGGATAATGGATATCTATCCACTGGAGACTATTGTCCTGTATACTCTGTCACCTCCAAAGCTTACTCTCGACTCTATCTCAAATCTACACTAAACACAGTCCTTTGGTCTAGCACAAATCTGCTCAATCTCTATCATTAAATCTGCACTAAACAGAGTCCTTCGGTTTAGCACAAATTTTCTCAATATCTATCCTCAAATCTACACTAAACACTATCCTTCGATCTATCACAAATATGCTCAAACTCTGTCCTCAAATATGCACTAAACACAGTCCTTCGATCTAGCACAAATCTGCTCAATATCTATCCTCAAATATGCATTAAACACAGTCCTTCGATCTAGCACAAATTTGCTCAAACTCTGTCCTCAAGCCTTAACACAAAGATTGACTCAATCACAAATTAACTCTGCTAGATCTACCCCAAACCTTAACCCAAGGTTTGAAAAAATCAATCAATCAACTCTGCTCTCAAGTCTTCTCAAAGACTTGTCTCAAATATGAATTGTAAGCTTCCACAAAAGCTCACACTAATCTATCCATAAGTCTTCACCAAGACTTGCCTCAAATTTGCTCAACAAGTTCACACTAGAACTTGTCCAATCTGCTCAACAAGTCTTCACCAAGACTTACCTCAACTCTGCTCAACAAGTCCTCACTAGAACTTGTCCAATCTACTCAACAAGTCTTCACAAAGACTTACCTCAAATCTTCTCAACAAGTCCTCACTATAACTCTTGTTTGTTCTACCTACAAAAAGAGCTTTGGTGAATTTGACCACGTGACTTATGCTCTCCCAACGCCTTAGCTCCAAGGTAGACCACCAAGTGGGCTACATGCCCATGTGAAACTTAATGCGCATGTTGTCCAACTTAATCTACCACCTCATGAAATGCCAAGCAAAACAAACGATGGCTCTTCCTCTAAAATTTCAATCACATGGATCGAACCGTGATCTCCTCCACAAAAACTTTAATGCATTCCTAAATTTTGTCTGTGCTACCACCATCGGTAGGAAGTCAAACCACCATGCGAGCTTTGTTGTTTGGTTGTCCCTCCAAGCAATTTGAAATTCGAATTGTCCTCTTCTCAAATGCAACGCTCTATATCCGCATTCAAAGGTGTGATGGGGAACATAGGAAATAGAAAACATTTCCTATATAAATACTTTAATCACCTTTTGATTTCTCACATCGGCCATTTTTTCGAATTTAAAAATTCGAATTAAATTTATTTAAATATTAAATTAAAACCTTTGCCTTATTTATTAATTTAAATTAAAATTTTAAACAAATTTTAAAATATTTAAATTTAAATTAAACCTTTGAAAATTGCTCATGGGTCTTTTCAATTTGGACTTCATTTTTCTTCACCTTGTTTTTTGTCCTGAAATATTATAATAATAAAATATTGTTATTTAATTCAAGCTTGCTTCTCCTTTCTCGGGTTTTCAACCTTTGGGGCCCTTTTTAGGCATATAATATTAAAAATAAATATTATATCCTATTAATTTTCAAGACCAATATTCCTTTGGCATCAATGACAAAAAAACCACTTGATATCCTTAATGAGGACGACATTAAACCAATATTCCTTTGGCATCAATGACAACAAAACTACTAAAAATTTCCAACAATTTCCTCCTGTCATTGATGGCAATCCCTTTATTTTTACCATTCATTTTTTTAAAAGTTGCTTTCCTTGAGAAACTGCTCCCCCTGATTGAATGCTCTCCCCCTAACTCAAATCTCTCCCCCTTTGTCATAAATGGAAAAGGATCATCTTTAGGGCTCGAGGCTAAGAATGAGACTCATAGCTTATCCCCTCCCCCACCTCCTCTGGAGGTGATTAATTCTGGGGTGGGAGTATTTCTACTCCCAGCATACACTGATCTTTACCTTTGTCCACTTTCTTCCTCAAATGATTCTTCTAATTCCTCTGACTATTCATGTTCCTGCTTGTCTCTGGAATTTTTGCTCTACACCACTTTGTTGTGTGCCCATCATTATTGCACATATAACACTTAATGTTATTATTCCTTAAAGGTGCAAATGTATTGGGGATTCTACTGGTGAAGCCATATCCATTCCTTCATGAACCCTACAATTTACTACCTTGTGGCCAAACTAATTACAAGAGTAGCAATACCCTTGAAAAAGCTATATGTTTCTAAAAATTCCATACTCTTGTCTTTCGTGTGTCCTGCACTAAGAAGCTTTGTGCCCAAACCTGTGACATGAGAAAAATATTCCATTGAACCTACCTTGCCTTGACCCCATTGGTCTCCTGGTTTCTTTTACCCTGTGTTTGTTCATGTTCCATCTATTCCTCATTCATGCATTATTTCTTTCCTTGTTGAACTTCCTGTTTTTCAACTCATCCTCAAAAGTCTCACTCTCTCTTACACTCCCTTATTCTGAAATTTCTTCTTCTTTAGAACTTGAGGTTGACTCCTCTCCTTGTTTCTTTTGTGTCTGTTCAAAACCAAGACCTATCTTGCTTGATGTAGGTTTTTATGTCTTGATAATCTTATCCAAATTTTTTGAGCTTCTTCCAAACCTATGTATCATGTCCTTCGAATATTTTACTTCTTTCCTTAGTAGAGCCACCTCATGCTCTAAATTTTTACATTCTAAAAATTTTGCTTCTAACTTATCTTTGACTCTCCTTGTCTTAGACATTGACTTATTCAGATCCTCTATAATATTTCCTATCTCTTCATCATATTATTAAAACTAAAGCTTAAGTTTGGAGTTTTGCTTTCTTACCTCATTTAATGCATTAAGGGCAGAAATAAGTTCACATTCAAGATCAACTTCTCATGTTTATGATTCGTCCTCTATTTGTTTACCTTTGAAAACATCTTCATTATTTTCTGACTTGTATTTTGTAGGATCACCTCCTTCTTCTTCTAATGCCATAAGAATATTATCTTCTGGTCCTTCAAGTGTATCTTCATATTCATCATAAATGAAACTAAATTCATTCTTTGTACAACTATCTTCAATATGACCAAAATTTCCACATCTAAAACACTTGAGAATTATTGGTGACCTTTTCTTAACCATTTTGTTTTCTTTTTCTAGAAATAGAACTTCATCTTTATCATTATCTGAGGAGCTATCATCACTATCACTTGAGTACTTACTTGCTTTGTCTGCATAGAAACTCTTCTTTTTCCTTTGGAATAACTTATTTCCTTCCTTGCATTGTCCATATCTGCTTTTCTTTTGGTACCCTGTGTTTTCTTGTTTCTCTATTCTTATGCTAATGCTTTTCTTCATCATTGCTATTTCCAACCTCTTGACAATCATATGCATAGTGACCATATTTTCCACAATTGAAACATCTAACAGATTTTGTAACTTTAAACTTTCTTGGATCCTTGTTCCTTCTACCATAGTTTGCTTCTTCATCATTAGATGACTCATTTATCGAATCTAACTTCTTACCCTTTGTCTTCTTAGTAACTTTGAAGGTTGCTTCCTTCTGAGGAATAGATTCCTCTTTTGTTCTTATCTCAAATGCTATGAGAATCCCATGTAATTCATCCATTGTCAAAAGATCAATATCTTTCGACTCTTCTATTGCTGATGTCTTTTCACTAAACCTTTTTATAAGGGATCTTAGAATTTTATCACACATTAGGTTCTATAACTTCAATTCCAATTTCTTGCATGGAGTTAACAACCTCATCCACACAAAGTAGATATCCTACAATTTTTTCCTCATCCTTCATTTTTAGTTCTTCCAATGCTCTCTTGAAATTTTGCAATTTTACCCTTTTGAACTTTTTATCTCCTTCATATATGCCTTGTAACTTATCCCAAATTTCCTTTGCTAATTTGCAATGCATAATATTTATAAACTCTGTTTCATGTAAGACATTTTGAATTTCATTGATCTTGATTTGTAATTATGTAGAAACTTACCATATTTATCTATAGGTGGAGTTATCGATGGTGCGTATCCATTTTCAAATGTTTCCCATACTTCATTTCCAAGTGCCATTAGATGAAACTTCATCCTTGTGCTCCATAGTATATAATTGTTCCCATCAAACAATGGTGCTGAATTTCCTGAGGATCCACTCTGATAATCCATATGTATTCTTGTAATATTTTTCTTCAAGCTGTTAAACTCTTTCGAAGGAACTTGCTCTAATACTAATTGAAGAACACAAGCTTATACTAAGATGGGGGTGAATAGTATAAGACCATTTTTTTCTTTTTTTTCCTAATCAATATTTTGCAATGTATCAATAGCAATATCAACAACAATAATCAAAGCAATGCACAAATCACCACACACAATAGAGACACCAATTTAACGTGGTTCACCCAATGTGGGCTAATCCATGGAGAAAATATTTCACTAAAATTTTCTCAATAAATCTCTTGGGAATCCTTTCCATATTACAATGTTTATGGACCTCTCTCTAAAGGAGACACCAATCTCCTAATAAAGTTTGTGTATCTCTATCCAAAGGAGAACTCCTACTCTGCTCTGGTTGGTGATCTTCTAGAAGAAATGCTTCCTCCACTGCACTAGCTTATGGATCTCTATCCATTGAAGAATCATACCCTCACTCAGAAGACCTATCTTCATTACTATGGATAATGGATCTCTATCCACTAGATACTGCTATCCTCTATACTTTGTCACCTCCAAATATTGCTCTCAGATTTGTCTCAAATATGCACTAAACATGGTCCTTCGGTCTAGCACAAATCTGCTCAATCTCTATCCTCGAATTTGTACTAAACACAGTCCTTCAATATAGCATAAATATGCTCAATATTTTTCCTCAAATTTGTACTAAACATAGTCCTTAGGTCTAGCACAAATATGCTCAATATTTATCCTCAAATCTGCACTAAACACAGTCCTTTGATCTAGCACAAATCTGCTCAATCTCTCTCCTCAAATCTGCACTAAATACAATCCTTTGATCTAGCACAAATTTTCTCAAAATCTGTCCTCAAGCCTTAACAGAAATATTGACTCAATCACAAATTAAATGTGCTAGATCTACCCCAAACCTTCACCTAAGGTTTGAACAAATCAATCAATAAAATCTGCTTTCAAGTCTTCTCAAAGACTTGTCTCAAATATGCATTGTAAGCTTCCATAAAAGCTCACACTAATATGTCCACAATTATTCACCAAGACTTACCTAAAATTTTCTCAACAAGTTCACACTAGAACTTGTCCAATCTGCTCAAAAAGTCTTCACCAAGACTTACCTCAACTCTGCTCAACAAGTCCTCACTATAACTTTTCCAATCTGCTCAACAAGTCTTCACAAAGACTTACCTCAAATATGCTCAACAAGTTCCCACTAGAAATCTTGTTTGTTCTACCCACAAAAAGAGCTTCAATAGATTTGACCACGTGACTTATGCTCTCCCAATGCCTTAGCTCCTAGCTAGGCCACCAAGTGGGCTAGACACCCACGTGAAACTTAATGCGTACGCTATCCAACTTAACATGTTGCCTCATGAAATGCCAAGCAAAATGAACGATGGCTCTTCCTCCAAAATGTCAATCATGTGGATTGAACCATGATCTCCTCTGTGTAAAAATTAATGTATTCCCAATTGTCATTTGT
The DNA here is from genome assembly GCA_028583015.1 of Wollemia nobilis. Classification (NCBI taxonomy): domain Eukaryota; kingdom Viridiplantae; phylum Streptophyta; class Pinopsida; order Araucariales; family Araucariaceae; genus Wollemia; species Wollemia nobilis. The sequence goes on from JAQPPZ010007329.1 coordinate 1,036,678, forward strand.
GCTACCATTGTTGGTAGGAAGTCAAACCAACACACGAGCTTTATTTTTTGGTTTTCCCTCCAAGCACTTTGAAATTTGAATTGTCCTCTTCTCAAATGCAGTGCTCGATATTCACATTCGAAGGTGTGATAGGGAACTTAAAAAATATAAAACATTTCCTATATAAATACTTTAATCACCTATTGATTTCTCACGTCGGCCCTTTTTACAAATTTAAAAATTCGAATTGAATTTATTTAAATATTAAATTAAAACCTTTGCCTTCTTTATTAATTTAAATTTAAATTAAACCTTTGAAAATTGTTCATGGGTCTTTTCAATTTGGACTTCATTTTTCTTCACCTTGTTATTTGGCCCGAAATATTATAATAATAAAATATTATTATTTAATTCAAGCTTGCTTCTCCTTTCTTGGTTTTTCAACCTTTGGACCCTTTTTAGGCATATAATATATATTTTTTTGAATTTACAGGGTGGAATCGGTAGCTGCCATGAATCTGGGCAGGTTGTCCAGCTTTTTCTAGCCACCACAGTATTCTGCGTTGTCCGCCCTGAAGCCGCCACACAGATCTTCGTGCAGTCCGCCCCTATAACCACCATGCCACAATCATTTTAAACCTTTTACGTCGTTGAAAGCACCAGGAAAGGGACAAGCGTTCAGTCTCGTGAGGCCCGAGATTTGAACCTTGGACCTCCGCCCCCTTATGGAGTTTGGATGAACCAATTGGTCTAAACCTCGGACCTTAGGCATATAATATTAAAAATAAATATTAAATCCTATTGATTTTCAAGACCACCTTAATTTTGGAAAGACCACTTGATATCGTTAATGATGATGACATTAAACCAATATTCCTTTGGCATCAATGACAACAATACTACTCAAAATTTCCAGCAGTCCAGTAGTAGCAAAAGATCACTTTTTACAACCCAAAATTTTATTGAGATATCACAATTTTGATCGTAAGGTAACTTGTAACTCAAACGATCTCACCTTAAGGTGTGACCCTTTTCAAGCATTAGTTTTAGACATCATAAGGATAGAAAACCCTCCAAGCAGTAGGTATCACTACCCAAACTAGTTTTGTAACTATTTTAAATGCTTTTGTAATGAATTAGCTTCATTTATTTAGTGTCTTTTGTTTGTAAACATGAGGGGTTTGATTGAGATAAGCCCCCAAATGTTCTAACAAGTTTTTTTAGGGTATTGTAGGTTTAGAGGACTAACTTGACTAACAGTGACCCATAAAAAATAATCACACTCCTTTTGACCTTTTGGAAGACACTTTGTTTGTTGAACCACTTACAAGAAGAGGGTTTTACACCTCCAAAGATCCAATTTATAGCCTTCTAAAGCACTTTTGTAAAAAGGACATCTTCGTAACCCCTTTTGAAATTATTAATTCTAAACAACCCAGTTTTTCATCAGTTCATTCTAGCATACCCAGTGGGATCCCCACCCTTGTGTAAGTTTTTAGCTAGTCTTTTAGTGCTCTAATTGATATTTTACTATCTTTCAGTGTTACAAGTGATACAAAACTAGAAAAGGACCTTACAAAAACCCTGAAACACAACTCAAATTCAAGGAAAAATATTTTTTTGTCTATAAGCCAAAGTCATAAGGTAAAGTGCGATCATTTAAGTTGTAAGGTACCCTACAATCGAACAAAGCACTCCAAAAACTAGTTTAGACACCAGTTTCTACACAGCCAACATCAACTCCATAGTTGTAAGTAATTTTGGGGGACTAAATTTTCCTCACAAGAGATTATTATCTCCCTTGCCACCATGCTTTCTTAGGCCAAACTACCCGACAATGACAACATCCCTACTGGTGTAATTGATGTTGGAAATCTGGCTAGCCATACATTAAAACAAAAATTTAGGCTGTTAGATGACATTTGCAACCTTGGAAAGCATCTCCTCTTGTAGGAGACAAAATTAAATCATATGGCTTCTAAATCTATCCAATATGGAAAAAAAACGGGCTCAAACAGACACCCAAGTCAAAAGTTATGGCCGAAATACTGACATGTAATAAACACCATCGATGTAGATCCGACGGATGTGATTTACTAGGGTTAGGGTTTGGTTTGTTTTTTTCTTACTTAAGGCAGTTTTAGGGTTTTCTTTTATGAAGAAGAATTTTGCATTGTAGCAAGTGTGTGAGCTCTTCAAAAGCCTGTGAGGAGATTGTAATAGAGTATTGAAACTCTGCCATAATTATTCCAGATAATAAGAAGATAATAGTTGCTCCAATTTTGTTTTATTGTATTATTGTAAATTCTTCATTTGGTATTAGAGCGAGGCGATCGAGAAATTAGGTTTGAGTAACTGTAGAATTTCTGCTGCAAGTTTTACAGAAACTTCTCAGAGATATTATTTCATGTTGAATGGAGTTATTATGTCCAACAACACCAATTCAATTTCGATCCTAGAATTTGATGGTTTCGACTATGAATATTGGATGGATGAGGACAATACTGAAGGCAAAAGGATCTTGGGCCATTGTTGAAGCTGGGTTAACCAAACCAAAAGACTAAAGTGCATTGAATGCAGATCAAAAGAAGGAGATGCAGGAGAAAGAGAGAAAATAATTTGGCTTTGGCTTTCATCTAGTAGGCTCTAGACAAGAGTCTCTTTCCCTAGATTTCTACCTGCATTTTGGCTCAAGAATCTTGAAAGGTGTTAAAGGAGAATTACTAGGGGAGTGCCCAAGTTAAGGAGGTGAAGTTGCAGACTTTATAGAGAGATTTTGAAAATATCAAACAAGAGGAGAATGAATCTGTAGGAGATTACTGTGTTAGGGTAAAAACAATAGTAAATAAAATGGCCACACTTGGAGATATCATAGAGCAAAATGTAGTAATTAAAAAGGTTTTAAGAACCTTGATAGAGAAGTTTGACAATGCAACCCTTATCATAGAAGAAATGAAAGACCTCTCAAAAATGGATATAGATTCATTAATTGGCTCTCTCACATCTCATGAAGAGAGAATTGCCAAGAGGAAGAAGGATAAAGAAGGAGGTTCTACAAAGGAACAAGATTTTTCTATAAAAGAGAATTATGGAGGAAGAGGTCATGGTAGGGGTTCCATAGGAAGAGGAAGAAATGGAAGAGGAGGTAGAAGAGGCTCCTACGGTGGTAGAGGTTGAGGAAGATCTCAAGATTCAGAAAATGACTAGGCTCATTGATGGGGACGGGAAAGTCGAACACACGTAAACACCAAAAAAAAAAATTCTTCGATTAATCTGATGTCATTTACACAAACAGAGCAACAGCCCACAGGCTTACAAGAACCAGAGCTTGTCTGGTAATTCCCTACGCACACTCTCTCTTTTTTCGACCTTCCAATCCCCACCCTCCTCGATCTATTACAAATTTCCCAGTTTTATCGAGGTCTCGGCCCCCTCTCATTAATTATCCACCTGCCAGAATATTTTAAACAAAACCTACCAAAATCGGCTTCCCCCACCGAGTCTTAAATTTTCTCTCCGTAAATGACCAACTCCCTGATCCGCCATCAAAGCACGCAGTTCATTGGTCCTTCCCCTGCAACCGTCGCTTTGTCAAAATGTTTGTCTGTAATAGCTGTCTCTTTTCCCACGCACGTGGCCTATCCACATGTCCACTTTTCATTCGTCTTCAACCGGTCGTGAAATCGCGACATGTCGCGATATCGCGACCAAACTGGCGCCTTGCCTTCGTCGGCCAATAACGTAGCGAAATCGTGACCAAAATGCCCTCCGTACCATTTGCTGCAAAAACGTCATGACATCGTGATGAAAACTCCCCTTTGTGCCAAGTCGCAAACATGCCATGACATCATGATATCGCGATGTCGCGATATCGTGACGAAAACTCCCCTTTGCGCCGAAGCCTCCAAAAATGTCACGATGTCGTGACGTCGCGATATCGCGACGAAAACTCCACCTTACCTTAGGTTCTTTCTGCCTTCGAAAAACCCCACCTTGCCATCTGTTCTTTCTGCCTTTGCTCCGCCTTTGCCTTTTGGATGTCGCGATATCGTGACAAAAGGCCTTCAACTCCGCACTTGCCTTTGCCTCCGTCTTAACTTTCAAACACGTCGTGATATCGCGACGTCGTGATATCACGACGCCGTGATATCATGACGTCGTGATATCACGACGAAAACTCTCCCCGTACCTTTGTCGACAAAGTCGTCGCGACATCGCGACGTCGTGATATCATGACGTCACGATATCACGACGAACCCCCCTCGAACCTTCGCCTTCGAAATCATCGCGATATCGCAACGTCGCGATATCATGACAAAACCAGCCTCCGCCTTACTGCAGCTTTTGGAGTTATGATTTTGCGACCCCCCTCAACTTCTGCCTTATTCCTCCAACTTCTGCCTTGTTCTTCCAACTTCCGCCTTGTTCCTGCTAGACACTTTAGAAGGAAAATTTTGGTAACTCTTGAGAAAATTTGGTGGATGCAAGATTGATCTGTAGCCATCGGATGCTCCTGCATCAGACACCCGGGGTAAATGGAGAAGTGACCTTCACTTCTGTGTTGTTCGGTCCGCATCTTTTGTAATAGCTCCAAACACTCATCTGCCTTTGCAACCTGCTCAATTCCCGTCTCCTGGAAAAAAAAATTTCTCCTTCTACTAGACAAATTCTGGCATTGCTACACACCTTCTCATCCACTGTCTGTAATGGCTTTAATTTGTGGCGCACTCCATCTTTCATCAAGGAGTAAGTATTTGCACAACCATCATGCATCACACTCCGATCAAACTGCCATGGCCTCCCTAACAGCAAATGGCAAGCATCCATGGGGAAAACATCACACAGGACCTCATCCTGGTACTTCCCAATATTGAACATGACTAAGCACTGTTCACGGACCCATGCTCTGTGGTACTTCCACAACCACGCAATCTGGTATGGATGTGGGTGTCTCCTTTCCAGCTGTAACTTAGCAACCATCTCCTCGAAAACTAAGTTATTTGTACTCCCATTGTCTATAATAACATTACAGACTTTGCCTGCACTTTTGCATCGTGTGCAGAACAGGATTCTCCTCTGCTCTGGTTTATATTCATCAATCAACATGGTTCTCCTCATGATCATTACTTCTCCTTTCTCAACTTCTTCAGAATGTTCTGAGTCAGCATCTTTCGCTGTCACAATAGCTCTGGCAGGACCCACTTGTTTCTTGTTCACTCTCTTGGGGTGCTGGGGACACTCATATGCCCAATGCCCCTCTTCCCAATAGTGGAAACATGTTCCCCGAAACACTCCTCTTCCATACCCACGTCCAGATCTACCTATTCCTCTTGGGTAGCCATTGTTCTGAACTTGCGATTTGGGTTCTTCATCCTCCTTCTGATCCCGGTTGCTGCTAACCTCCTCTTTCTTCTCCTATTTTCCTTCATCTTTTCTTCCACCAGCCTTTCCTCCATGTCCTTTTCCTCTTTGCTTGCTCTCAAACCTTCTGTTCAGTTTTTCTTCAACCTTCAGAGCAAACTGGTAAGCATCTTCAATGGTGCTCACCCGCACTAAGCTCAACTCTTCCTGGATACTAGGTCTCAACCCATTAATATAACGGGCTACCTTCTCCTTGCTTACTTCTAAATGGCCAGTTCTGATGGAGATTTTATAAAACTCCTCCGTGTATTCTTGGACGATTTTATTCATCTGTCTTAAACCTTGCATTTTTCTCAATAGATCCAACTCGTAATATGTCAGAATAAACTGTCTTTTTAATTTTTCTGCCATCCGTTCCCATCTGGTTATTCATTCTTTTCCTCTTTTGTTTTGTTCCAGTTGTACTCCCTTCCACCATATGCTGGCATGACCTTTTAATTTGGTTTTAGCAAACCTGACCTACTCGGGATCTTCAACCTCTTCATACTCGAAGTATTCTTCTAGGTCATTTATCCAGTCAATTAATTCCTCTGGATCCAAGTTCCCGAAATATGTGGAAATTTCCATCTTCGACCTTTTCCCAATCTGGGATATGGCCCTGTACAGTCTGGCTTGTGCCGGATCTACAACCTCTTCTTCTTCTTCTTCAAACTAGTTTTCCTCTTCATCTACTTCATCTTCACTGTCTACATCTCTTCTTGGTTCGTGTCCTCTGCGCAGTTCTTCTTGCAGGGCCTGAACTTGCCGCTGCAAAGCTCGAAAATCTGCTGCTGCCATGCCTCTCCCACCAATGGGGTTTCTTCTCGGAGGCATCTTCTCCCTTTCCACAAGCCTTCCCACAGATCCTGGTGTAACTGCCTCACATCCGACGATCTGTTACACACTCAGGAACTTCCGGCTCTGATACCACTAACGGGGATGGGAAATTCGAACACACGTAAACACCAAAAAAAAAAAAAAAGGATTCTTCGATTAATCTGATGTCATTTACACAAACAGAGCAACAACTCGCAGGCTTACAAGAACCAGAGCTTGTCTGGTAATTCCCTATGCACACTCTCTCTTTTTCGACCTTCCAATCCCCACCCTCCCGATCTATTACAAATTTCCCAGTTTTATCGAGGTCTCGGCCCCCTCTCATTAATTATCCACCTGCCAGAATATTTTAAACAAAACCTGCCAAAATCGGCTTCCCCCGTCGAGTCTTAAATTTTCTCTCCGTAAATGACCAACTCCCTGATCCGCCATCAAAGCACGCAGTTCATTGGTCCTTCCCCTGCAACCATCGCTTTGTCAGAATGTTTGTCTGCAACAGCTATCTCTTTTCCCATGCGCACGGCCTGTCCACATGTCCACTTTTCATTCGTCTTCAACCGGCCGCGAAATCATGACATGTCGCGATATCGCGACCAAACTGGCGCCTTGCCTTCGTCGGCCAATAACGTAGCGAAATCATGACCAAAATGCCCTCCGTACCATTTGCTGCAAAAACATCATGACATCGCGATGTCGCGATATCACGATGTTGCGATATCACGACGAAAACTCCCCTTTGTGCCAAGTCGCAAACACGTCGCGATATCGCGACAAAAACTCCCCTCCGCATTGAAGCCTCCAAAAACGTCGTGATGTCGCGATATCGCGACGTCACGATATTGCGATGAAAACTCCACCTTACCTTAGGTTCTTTCTACCTTCGAAAAACCCTGCCTTGCCATCTATTCTTTCTACCTTTTCTCCGCCTTTGCCCTTTGGACGTCACGATATCGTGACAAAAGGCCTTCAAATCTGCACTTGCCTTTGCCTCCATCTTAACTTTCAAACACGTCATGATATCGCGACGTCCGCGACGAAAACTCTCCCCGTACCTTTGCCGACAAAGCCGTCGTGACATCGCAACGTTGCGATTTAGCGACGGAAACCCCCCTCGAACCTTCGCCTTCGAAATTGTCGCGATATCGTGACGTCGTGATATCGTGACGTCACGATATCGTGAAAAAACCAGCCTTCGCTTTGCTGCAGATTTTGGAGTCGTGATTTCGTGACCCCCCTCAACTTCTGCCTTATTCCTCCAACTTCTGCCTTGTTCTTCCAACTTTCGCCTTGTTCCTGCTAGACACTTTAGAAGGAAAATTTTGGTAACTCTTGAGAAAATTTGGTGGATGCAAGATTGATCTATAGCCGCCGGATGCTCCTGCATCACTCATGCTGCAAGAGGAGGATCCAGTGCAAGAGGAAGAGGTAGAGGCCAAGATATGAGAAATGTGCAATGTTACAATTGTAACAAATATGGCCATTATGAGAGAGATTGCAGGCTGAAAAAATTAGCACATTATGGAGAAGAGGATTCCTATGAGGATGATACTTTGTTTTGTATGATTGAAGAAAAAGTGTAGTAAGCATATTTCTTCTCTACACATAATAGCATTAAGGAGACATAGATCCTAGACAGTGGATGCACAAACCATATGACCAGAAAGAGGGATGTATTTTCATCTCTTGATTCTTCTTATCAATCCAGTATCAGGATTGGGGATGAGAAGAGCTTGGAGGTGGTTGCGAAAGGAGAAATGGAGGTTCCTACCAGGAGAGGAAAAATAATGAAGTTTTTAGATCAAGGGGGAGCTCTAGCATTTGTTGGTGTAGAAGGTAAGGAGAGGCTATGGAATTTATGATTTGGACATTTAAATTATAAGAGTTTGAATATGCTTTTACTACTTGTCTATGGGTTTCCAAAAGTTGAAGACTCCAAGGAGGTTTGTGAAGGCTGTGCACTTGGAAAACATGCAAGGGATAATTTTCCTCATGGTGAAACATGGAAGGCCCAACATCCATTGTAGTTGGTTCATAGTGACATTTGTGGACCAATGCAGACATAGAGTATGGGTAAATCTTCTTACTCTCTGACTTTTATTGATGATTTCTCTAGATATTGTTGGGTTTATTTTATTAAGCATAAGGATGAGACATTCAATTACTTCAAGAATTTTAAGGCTCTAGTTGAAAATGAGAGTGGTCATTATATCAATTTTTTTAGGAAAAATAGAGGAGGTGAGTTCTGTTCTCATGAATTTTATGATTTCTATAGTGAGTTTTGGATTAAAAGGTAGAAAACAAGTCCTTACACACCTCAAAAAAATGGGGTGGCTGAAAGAAAGAATAGGACTTTGGTGGAGATGGAACGGTGCATGATGCAAGAAAAAGGTATGAGTAAGTTTTATTGGGATGAAGCAATTAGGACTGTTAAAGTTTTATTGGGATGAAGCAATTAGGACTGTTAATTACATTTTAAATAGAAGTCCTACTAAGAGTCTTGAGAATATTACCCCTTATGAATGTTGGTACAAGAAGAAGCCAAATGTAAATCATTTTAGAGTTTTTGGATGTGTGGCTTTTGTGCATGTTAATGCTGAGAATAGGAAGAAGTTGGATGCAAAGAGTCAAAAATATATTTTTATTGGGTACAATGATCAATCTAAGGCTTACAGGTTCTTTAATCCTATTTCACATAAAATAATTGTATCTAGAGATGCAATTTTTGATGAAAGGGGAAGTTGGGGTTCAAAAAAATGTTTTTTGAGGATGTTTTTGGTGAAGAGAAGGTGGAACCAAGCCATGTTTTAGTTCAGCCCATCCATGAAAAATTTCCAGTTCATCTTCTGCAAGTGCACCTTCAAGTCTAAGAGAAGGTTCTTCCAGTAGTTCTCCACATCCATCACCATCGACCAAAGAAAAAGGTAAAATATTGTTGAAGGATCACCTAGAATCTCAAATTCTTGATAAGAATTTTCATAAGAGGGTTACGAGTTAGCATACAGAGATTAATACAGTAATAGAGAGGTTAGAGAACTTGCATCTTTATAGATATGATGACAGTGGAGATCCCAAAGATGATGTAAACTATGCACTTGTTTCACAAGTTTCAAAAGTTGTTGTTGTTGATTTTGAGCCTTCATGTTTTGAGCATGCTAGTACTAACAAAGTGTGGATGAAGGCTATGCAATAAGAAATGTATTCTATTGAAAATAATGATACTTGGGAGTTGTGTGATTTACCCAAGGATAGAAAATGTGTAGGATGCAAGTGGATCTACAAGATCAAGAAGAACAATGATGGATCCATTGAGAGGTATAAGGCATAGTTGGTAGCAAAGGGTTTCACTCAAAAATATGGTTTGGACTATGAGGAAACATTTGCTCTAGTGGAAAGGCAAGAAACAATAAGGATGTTTCTATCATTGGCAACTCATAAAAGTTGGAGGGTGCATCATATGGATGTCAAAAGTGCATTTCTCAATGGGTATTTAGATGAAGAGGTTTATGTGGAACAACCACAAGGTTTTGTTGTCCAAGGAAAATAATATCAAGTCTATAGGTTGAAGAAGGCTCTATATGGGTTGAAGCAAGCTCCAAGAGCTTGGTATGCTAGAATCCATGACTACTTCCTGCAGTGTAATTTTGAAAGGAGTAAGAGTGATCCCACTTTGTACTACAAAAGGGAAGGTAATGATATTATTATTGTATGCCTTTATGTTGATGATATGTTATTTATGGGGAGTAGTTCTTCTTTGAATGATTCTTTTAAACATGATATGAAGAAGGAGTTTGAGATGTTTGATTTGGATTTGATGAGTTACTTTCTTGGGATGGAAGTACATAAAACTAGCAATGAGATTTTTGTTTGTCAATCCAAATATGTAAGGGATATGCTGAAGATATTTGGTTTGAGTGAATGTAAACCTGTAGCAACACCCATTTCACATGGGGAGATCTTGAGTTTTGAGGATGGAGATAAAAGGGCAAACAAAATAGAGTATAGGAGTAGTGTTGGTAGCCTTATGTTCCTTTGTACACCAGGCCTAATATATGCTTTGCTATTTTACAGTGTTCTATGTATATGGCTAATCCATCACAGTTACATTTGAAGGCAATGAAGAGGATTTTGAGGTATGTTCATTGAAAATTTTATTATGGGATCCACTACTCACAGACAAAGAATTTGAAGTTAGTGGTATTCGGTGATAGTGATTGGGGTGGTAATATTTATGATAGGAAATCCACGAGTGGGCACTACTTTTCTCTTGGTTTAGGTTTGGTGACATGGAGTTCCAAGAAACAAGCTACAATGGCATTGTATTCTACTGAAGCAGAGTATATTGCACTTACATTGGCAAGTGCACAAGAATTATGGCTTTGAAAGGTGCTAAGAGAGATTGGAGAGAAGCAAGGGACTCCAAATACTTTATTCTATGATAATAAGAGTACCATTAAGTTGGCACATAATCATATCCACCATACCAGGTCCAAGCATTTCGACATCAAGTACCACTTCATTCGGGACATGGTGGAGAAGGAACAAGTTAAATTGAGGTATTGCTCCACACACAATCAAGTAGAAGATATTTTTACTAAGGGAGTAGTAAACCCTTAGTTTTTTCTGCTAAGGGACTTGATAGTCAGTCCCCTTACCAACAAGGGGGAGAATATTGGAAATCTAGCCAGCCATACATTAAAACAAAAAATTGGGCCGTTAGATGACATTTTCAGCCTTGGAAAGTGTCTCCTCTTAAAGGAGATAAAATTAAATTGTAGAGCTTCGAAATCGGTGCAATCTGAAAAAAACGGGCTCCAACGGACACCCGAGTCAAAAGTTATGGCCGAAATACTAATACATATAATAAACACCGTCGATGTAGATCCGACGGATGTGATTTGCTAGGGTTAGGGTTTGATTTGTTTTTTTTCTTACTTAAGGTAGTTTTAGGGTTTTATTTTATGAAGAAGAATTTTACATTGTAGCAAGTGTGTGAGCTCTTCCAGAGCCTATGAGGAGATTGTAACAGAGTACTAAAACTCTACCATAATTATTCTAGATAATAATTGCTCCAATTTTTTTTATTGTATTATTGTAAATTCTTCAATTGATCACCTTTGCTTTACTTTTAACTTTTGTAAAATTTGGTCTATCATCACCTTGCAAAATTTTAGCTTATGCTTTCATTTATTTTGCATAGAGAGTTTTTATAAATAAATATTGATATTCTAATTTTTTTTGTTGTAGGTACCTGTACACAAACCAACTATCATACCACACAAACTATCACCAAGCCCAAATTTGGCAAAAATGACTACTTTGATTTGGGTTGCAAGGTAAGGTACAACCATTTCAATTGTAGGGTAACTGGTGATTGGATCTGAGATAGTTTAGACCCAAAAAATCATCCACAAGGAATTCCAGGAGTTGGAGACCATATGTAAACTCTAAAAACCATGTATATTTGGTTTAAAAACAACAAATCTAGTTTAAATTTTTTACATATTTCACTTTTACAAAAGCCCCAAATTGCTTTGGGTAATTTACAAAATGCATTTATTTTACCTTTTAGCTTTACAAAACACACCAAATTGCTTTGGTCACCTTTAATTTTTCTTGTTAATTGCACAAAAATGCTCCAAATTTCTTTGGTATCTTTTAAATTTGCTTTCCTCATTATACAAAAGGCTCCAAATTGCTTTGGTAAACTTGAAAATATTTTTTCTTTGCTTCCATAAGAGTTAGTTAGCTTAATGCTTGCATTTTACAACATTAAAATATTTACACAAGGTTCGAAGAGTCCTTCTAACCTCTTCATCTTCATGAGCTGAGACAAATTTTAATTTATCTCATACATAAGGCTCTAAAAGACATCTAGCCATAACCTTAATAGGCATATCTTGGCTAGTGTAAACAAATTTACGCCTAAGCAAGTCTTAGAATAGTTCATTGCAACCAAGTGACTTTCCTTATTTTTGCAAAAGGGTATTTTATTACACAAAAATAAAAAAGGCATTACTCTTATTTGCTTAGATTAGTTTCTTTTTATGTATTTAAAGCTTTCTTGGTAAACCACACACACACTTTCACGCATTTCACACATTGGTAAGGTTGGATTTCATCACCAACCCCTAATAGAGACCAACAACATTGGATTTCATCTCCTTCTATTGGCTCACTCCCTAAACACCATATTTACCCCCTTGAGTGATTTTCTAGACTTCATCACCAGAGAATACCCTACCCTTGAGAGATCCTCGGGGTAGGTTAGGATTAGACACCCTTGCTCATAGGGCTCTATATAATTTATGAGTGTGTAACTATTGTTTTTGACTAAACCCAATTGAAGGTGAAGTGAAATCCTGACTAGGCTAGTAGCAGGTCTTAGATAGTGTTACCTCTTTCATAAGAGGTTCTATATATATCCTTTTTTGGTTACCCCAAGCCATTGCCTTCATTACAAGCTATTTGTCCATTTTTGAATAGTTATCCCTTGCATACTTTTGAGTATAATAGGAAAAATATGTTTGAACATACCTTCATAGTTCATATCCACCACCTCTCTTTATTCTATTTTAGAATTTTCTACAAAATCTCAAACACACTGTGTCACAAAACTTGCTTTCTAATTGCTTTAATGATTAAATAGTCAGATTTTTGTTGCAAAATCCATTACAAAATCTTACAAATATACCTCTAAACAACTTCAAAAATAGTTCAAGAAAATCTTCTACCTCTGTAACTAGTTTTTATCAAAGTCACAAGGTAAGGTGCGATAAAAAACAATCATAGGTTAACTTACGATCCAAACCTCTGTTTTACATATAGGTTTAATCACTACAAAGATACATTCACTATTGTTACCTTTGCCTAAATTTGATAGAAACTTGATTCCTTATCCTACTTTCTACCAAACAATGGTCGTTACCCATATTCAAGCATGTGAGAAAGCATGTATACAATGGAAGCCTCTTGTGCAAATCCCTTTCCATCCATCGGTTCTTCTATGGAAGTTAGCACCATGGATGTGTCACATTTAGCAGCCCATAATCATGGCCAATATTAAGTTATTGCATCATCATCTACAACATTGAGTGTCACTCAAGACATAATGCAACACACCACTTCTATTGCACCACTCTAAACTCCTGAAGCACCAATCCATTCAGTGATTTCCTTTCTAGGGATTGTCTACTTTTTTCCTAGTGAATTTGAACCCAAGATCACCTATGATAATGAACCTTCACTTCCCTCTTCTCATCCTCCACATCCATTTATAAAACAACCATATCAACACCTCTTGGATGACAAAGAAACTCTTCTCCATACTCACCAAGACACTAAAGCTACTATTCAAATTGTAGCTATGGTCTTCACCACCTCCACTCCTCCCAAAACTTAGGGGATTCTTCTTCAAATGTACCTTCCTCTTCACAACAACATATTTAAAATATCCCTTCATCCACATTCACCAATTTTGACCTCTTCTTCGAAACATGCATAGAGGTTCCTTCTTATTCTATTTTGTTAGTACCACATACTACCTTCTATCCCACCAACCCTCCACTTGAACTCAACTTGCTTAATATAATTCCATCTTATTTTAATGTTCTTCATAACTTGTATCATGCCAACACATATGCCCCTTCTTCTTCTGGTCATACACAAATACCAGTCCATTCTCAAATTTCTCAATATCTTCAAAATATGCCTACCTATTCTTCTTATCCACAAACTTCATCTCAACATATTCAACATAATATTCCCACATATTCTTAGGTAAGTGCCTATACCACTTACCCCTCATCTCAAACTTCTACATACACTTCCATACCTCTTTTAGATCAAAGAAACTTCTTTACTTCACCACCAACATGGACTTCAACCATACCTACAACATTATCTTTTCATCCTCTTTTACCATCCCAGTATGAGTGGCCTTCAATGTATAATTAGGTGCCAACCCAGGAACATGTTTAACAAATCAATAAATACTATCTTCAACATCCATATTGCAAACCTGTTCAAGGGTAAAGCCAAAATATTCAACAAATTTTAAATTAGATACATCATCAAGTCCCCAACAATCCAAATCAGCATCCTATGGCTCCATAATATCAATGGGCTAACCAAAATGTAGAACACCAACAATAACAACAACTCCATCAATAATAACTTCATCAACAACAACTCCATCAATAATTGTTAGCTTTTGATGTAATGAGCACTAGGATATAACAACCACAAGATGCATAATAATATGAAAGAAAGTAAATCTGCTAGATGATTGAAATATGTTGTAAATATAAATGACATAAAAGAATACAATGTAGCTATGGAGAAAATGAACACTCCATTAATAAATCTACTGAACTACATTGCACCCATCACCACTGGATGGTGATGTACACAAAACTATACTATACCCTAAGCTACACTATCTAACTATGTACTTCGACTCTATATCTATCTAACAATGAGGTCTTCCTTATATAGGTAAAATAGGTTACTTGGCCAACACTCTACCTATTTGTGCAAGGGACAACTTGCACATATACAATTTTCACATTGACACTTGTGCATTTATTATATTGCATGAAGTAACTAGATAACTTCCCCATAAAGTAATATATTGTCCTAAGCATGTACCTTGGAAGATACATTTACATAACCCAAATGATGGAATATAATCTATTTCTAACACCCCCTGTATTACATTATTTGGGTATTGAAGAATTTAATCTTCAATATGGATCTTCTTCTTCATCATCATGAAATTTGTACACTTCCTCTGCATTCTTTGTATTCAGGTTCATCAGGTAATTTGTGTCTTCATATGATGTAGAGTAAGTTGTAGCTAAAGTTAAATATTCTTCTTTTATTGGATGATCTTTGGCTTGTTCAAAGCAGTTTTGATTTGGTTCTTTTCCTGATGGTTCATGTCATGGCCTCTTTTAGTATGTTTATTCTTCCTTTTTCTTCTTTTCTTCCCATGATTTTGCTTTGGTGTTGGTGAAATCTCTACTTTATAACAAGTTAGTCTATCATCATAATAGTATTGTTCTTTATTACCAGATTTTTTCTCATGTTGAGTAAGTACAAACACAATTAATGATAGATAAATCACCAAATATTATTCTAGTGGAAATATAATCAATCTTTGTGAGTTCTACCACGTTGTGAAGATAATTCCATGAAGATAGTTAATAAATGTTGTAAAGATACCTTCTTTGGATTCTTTAAGAAATAAGTAGAATTTCTCTTTGTCATTAGAAGGTAGATACTCATATCCTTCTAGAGTATCTATTAAGTTTTGAGAGTAGAATTCTACTTCATGGAATAGTTCTTCATTATTGAAAGATTTTCTCAAAATTTCATCCATGATAAAATAGTGATTCTTAGAATTGAAAATTTGATAGAATCTTGGTAGTCTATCTTATAGCTTCCCTAATTGAAGTATATAAGCTTGATTTGATAAAACCTTTATTAATACTTAGGTTTGTAGACTTCCTTATGTCTCCCTAGGTATGAATACCTAATTTTAGATTTTTGAAGAAAGCTTATATCTTCCCAACTTGATAATATTTGATGGATATTATTATTAACAAGTTTTGTATAATGTCTTATGACTCCCTAATGGTTTTGGATTATGATATAGTGCTTTTGTAAAAATATAGTTCAATTTTAGTTGATTTTGTACAATTTTTGTAAATATCAAAAATCAAAATTTCTAACACCTTATTACTCCTTTTGAACTATGCACTTTTCAATTTTGAAGAGGTTTGAATGTTGGATTTATTTTTTCCTTTTTGGGAAATGTTTGAGAAAATAATATTATAAATTTTTAACTTTAAAAAAAGATCTTAATAATCTCGGTTAGTAACCCTTAGAATTTATTCAAGTGTTTCTAATTTACAATAACCTAGTTTGATGTTGTAACCCTTATCACTCCCAAATTTGGAAAATCAGAACACATTAATATTTGCAAGCATTAAATGGATTAATTCCAAGTGGTATCCCTTATTTCTCCTAAGTTGTGTTTCCCTAAGTTTTGCTTTCAAATAAAGATTGTTTTCATTTAATATTTCAACCTCATATAACCTTATAACTCCCTTTTCTAAATGAAAGTAAATTAGATGAAGAAATTATGACTTTATAAGACTTTGTACCTTTATGAAGCCGAATGAATATGGCTTCTTGAGTGTGAATTCTCCAACGTGTGCTTTGGCTTCAATGCTATCATTTAATGCTAGTTGATCGAGAGTGCTTTCAAATAATCTCAACTTGTATTGAATCATTGTTGGATCATCACCTAAATGCTATCAAACTTCTACTGAATTATCATCAAACTGTCATCAAACTGCTATCGAATTGCTATCAAATTACTACTAGATTGCTATATTTTCCAAGGTGAAAGGTGCCTTTAATAAGCAGTCAGTTGAGTGACAAGCATCACGACATGATTGTTAATGCTCAATAGATGCCTTAGCCATTTGGTTAAGATACCAAACTTAATCCATTGCTTGTGACAAATGTCACCTTTAGTTGCAATATTTTTATTCCCCTTCGAGTGCTATCCAAGAAACATTTCTCCTTCAATGTCTATGAGACTTCCTTGTTGTAACGGACGTATATCAAGCTTCTAGTTGTAAGTAACTTCTCTTCTACATGGAGTATGGGTGCCAATATAGTATTGTAACATCTTCTTTGTAAGCGTTACTCAGAGTTATTTTGGAGAATGACAAGTGGTGTCTACATGCCCTTGTCTTTATCAATGCTTTCTTGAAGGTTTTCCAACGTGTTTTTCCACCTTGTTCTTTGTTGTTCTACGTAGATGCTAAAATATCTACAGCCAAGAAATGCTTATGGTGGAGCTATGGTGGAGATATGGAGGAGCTTTGGTGGCCCTTGAATGGAGTCTGAATGGCAATGCTTAGATGAAGACTCCATGATGCTCCACTTCGGTATTGAATGCTCCTTTATTGTACATAGCTTGCTTTGATAGACATGCTTATTTTCTTTGATAATGATGCTCCTTTGGTTTATACACTTCTTAATTTCCCCTTGGCTTTGTGTCTTGTCTTTTGTAGGTTTGACCATCCAAGATATGTAGAGGATGAAGCAAAAGAGAGGTTCTTTGCTATTATTGGAAGAATGATAGTATTTAGTTGCCTTTGGCTTATTCAACCTACTTGTACTGTAATTTTGAGGCACTTTCCAGTCTATACTTTTTCCTACATAGAATGAGTTAGAGTAGTGCAGCTCAATGTAATAATATTTGTAAATAAGATGCCTTTTGCACTTTTTCTTGCACTCCCTTTTTGTAGGTCTAGTATTTTGATTTATATGGTAGAATTTGTGAATGCAGTGTAGGGGTTTTTAGGTTCTCTTTGATTAGACACCTTCCCTTTTGCTTGGATATTATGATGACAAATCCAATCTTAGTTAGAAGTAGATATAAACTCCTTATATGATGCAATTTTCTGCACTTTTATCCTTGCAATTAACCTTGTAATGTTTTGGATTTGAGACTCACCAAACTCAATATTTGAAGCTTCTACTTCTATTTTTGGTTAGTTGTATTCTTATCCAAGTTTTAGAGGATTCTAACCTATTTTGGTGGATTCACTTGGTCACAATGAGTTGCAGATTTTTATGCTTTAATAGTGGTAATAACAGATTTTGGTAGATTCTAACCTATTTTTTCATTTTTGAAGACTGTAATCCAATTTTCTACTTGCAACTTTAATCCAAATTTAGGTTCTCTAAAAAATCTGATAAGTAATCCAATTAATGAATCTACTTGAACCAAAATTTGCATACATTTTTGAAAGTTTTTGTAACTCTTTTGTCGCTTCTATAGAGGATGTGAATCTTGATGTGTAAGATAACCATGTTGTTACTTTGAGTAGGATCTTGTAGCTCTTTGTAGACTATCCTGAATAGTTCCTTCTTCACCAAATGATGGTCTCAAAATTTCTTTCACAAGCCTAGTATTTGTTGGCTTATTATCCTCTTGTGGTATCCTCCATCTACTGCAGATTTGGATAAGTTTTTGTCTCTGAAGCGGTGCCTTCTTTTTGTGAGAGGTAATATTCAAATATCCTAGATTCAGTGAGCTTCTTCTATCTTCAAGTCTTCTTGTCAAATTCTGACTTCAAGCAGGATCTTCTTCTCAATATTTTGAATATCTTGAGGTCTTCAAGGGATTCTTCTTTTGAGATTTGACACTTCTTGCCAAATTATTCTTCTCATATTTTGCAGTCTTTGCCAAATTATTCTTCTTGAATATGGAACCCCTTGCCAAATTTTGCTTCTCATATTTGGCACTCCTTTCCAAATTCTCCTTCTCTTGGGCTTGTTGTCGGATGTCGATAATTATCCCAAGTCCTTCACTATAAAGGGCTTCTCCTTGGTAGTGGATTTCTCCAGTGAGTTATTTGATAATTTATTTAGTAAGGCTCTCTCCTAGCCTTTTACTAGATGCTTATTGAGACCTTCCCAATGTCTTTGATCTGGTAGGTTTTACTGGTCTTCCTTGAGACATTTTCTTCAACCTTCTACTCCTGTTAGTGTTGGTGGTGAGATATTCTTCTGGATCTCTAATTCTACTACTTTTGAATGTGAGCAAGACTCTCCTAGTCCTTCTTATTCTTATAATATTGGTAGTTATTCAATAATATATTCTCTTGATCTCTTCAATTTTGCTTCAAGTGTTGAGTTGATTCTATAGAAGATACTCTTCCTAACTTTCTTGTAGGAAGTTTACCAACTCACTGAATATTATTTCCCTACAACAAACTATTAATACTAAAATCTTAATATAATTCTAAATCAGATATTCTCTTTGAATTCTTCTTCAGGATCAAGGCTTTTGTGGCCTTTTTTTAGTATCAAGGCTACTATGGCCTTTTTTAGTATCAAGGCTTCTATGGCCTTTTTCAGTACCAAGGCTTTTATGGCCTTTCTAGTATCAATACTTTTGTGGCTTCTCCTTCGAGGCTTCTATGGCCTTTTATTCAAGGCTTATACGAACTTTTATTGCATCAAGGCTTCTATGGCCTATTCTTCAATTGTGAAGTTCTTCAATCCAGCAATGAAGATCTTTAATCTCCTAATATCACCACGACCCTGCACCAAAAGTCTTCTTTAGCAGTATTCTTCTCTTGCACAAGGAACTAATCTCTGCAAAATAAAGGCACATCGAACTTCAAGCAATGAAATTGGAGTCTCCTAGCTTTATGTTGTAGGAGGAGTCTCAATCCTCTAAGAATTAGATTTTTGCAAAAAAATAAACTTTAGGCAATAGTTGGAAAATTTTAGATATCGTGGATGATCTTCACTAGATAATTTGTCAATCTAGTGGATTGAATGTTGAGTCCTAGTCTTCACAAGTTTTTCTTGCAACTCTGTGGAATAGACTCCAGTCAAATATAATGTCAGTATTTTTGGAACTGGTATTTCTTTTAGTCCTAACTTTGTGACTCTCCCTAATTCTACCACTTAGACTCTTCTGAGATTTTTTGATAGTGATTGATCCAATGGTGCATCAGGTTGACAAAAAACTTAGGTTCAACAATAATAGAAGTTTTCCTATTGACCTACTATGGCTAGATCTACCATGGCTCTGATACCACTATTAGATATTGATGTAATGAGCACTGTGATATAGCAATCACAAGATGTATAATAATATGAAATAAAGTAAATCTACTAGATGATTGAAATATGTTGTAAATAGAAATGACATTAAAGAATACAATATAGCTATGGAGGAAATGAACACTCCATTAATAAAGCTATCGAACTACATTGCACCCATCACCACTGGATGGTGATGTACACAGAACTGTACTATACCTTAAGCTATGCTATCTGACTATGTCCCCTAACTCTATATTTATCTAACAATGAGGCCTTCCTTTTATAGGTAAAATAGGTTACTTGGCCAACACTCTACCTAGTTGTGCAAGGAATAACTTGCACATATACAACTTGCACATTGACACTTGTGCATTTATTACATTGCATGAAGTAACTAGATAACTTCCTCCTAAAGTAATCTAATGTCCTAAGTATGTACCTTGGAAGATACATTTACATAACCCAAATTATGAAATATAATCTATTTCTAACAACAACAAATCCATCATCACAACAACAAATATCATCTTCTTCATCTTAAATCAATCTGTCATATTATACTCAAACTTTACCTAATTATTATGAACATCCACTATCATACCATTATAGTGGTATAAGTAATTATTACTTTGAACAACCTATCAGGGAAAAATTGTTCTTCCCACTCATAAATCACAAGTACCCCCTACTAAAATGTAAATCATGAGGGAATAACTCAAGAATCTATAAATATGAACTAATGGTTATGGGCCACAAAAAACCACCTACATTAAAATTTGAAATAATCCTATTCATCCCTCAATGACCCTCCATTATTATCCACACAAGTATGATATTCCCAAGTTTGATAAATTTTAGGGCAAAGACGATCCTTAGGAGCACTTGCACAATTATCGATATTCTTACCACCTACTTAAAGGTAGCGATGCACTCATGCTTCACACATTTCCCTTGTCTCTTGGTGGTCAGGCCCTAGATTTTTTTAATAACCTTTACCAATACAACTTGTTTATTTTTAATCAAGTAGCCAATGCATTTCTTGAGCATTTCTCTATCAACATAAAAAAGAAGACATCACTACCATATCTCTATAGTTTAGGAAAATTTGATGATGAGCTTGTTAATGATTATATTTCTTGATGGCATGGGGTCATCCATGATTTAACATTTTTGATTCCACCCTTAGAGTTAGTCAAAATGTTTGCAAAAATTTATGCCAAGCACATATCGACTACACTCCAAATACAACACCACTCCTTTGAGGATGCTTAGACTAAGATAATTAAAGACATAAAGGTGCAGGAGGTCAAAGTTAAGCTTCGCAAGAAAATTGACTACACTCCCAACACTAAATTTAACAAAGGTAGCTCAAATACAAACCCTCCAAAACCACCATAAGCAAATCAGGTCATGTTGAATTCAACACATGCCCCACCACCACAACAATCTCAACAATGCCAACAAGGGTATCAACAATCTAGGGTTTCTTCCCCACCAAATTAAACCCTTAATTGAAAACAATTTCAAAAATATTCATATCACAATTGGACCCATTTATCAGAGCCATTACCCAACATATTCCAAAAGTTATATGATGTTGGACATATTGCTCTACTAGACGTAAAGCCTGAGGATCCAAATTGATAAAAGCCTAGAAACTATAATGAGCACATATTTTATGAATATCATAGGTAGCAAGGACATGACATAAATAATTATCACACATTTCACCACTTGGTACAAGATCTCATTGATAGTGGGGCTATACATGCTAAAAATCCTTTAGCTCCCCCAAATCAAAATTTGGGAATCTACAAAATCCCTCTACCAAAACATGGGCTACTACAAACATAAAATAATGCTTCCACATCTCAAGCTGGACCTTGACAAGTTAATCATGTGAATCATGACCCATACCAAGCAAGGTTTTGTAGGCATGATCAATGTCACCACTTGAAATCAATGCTATCCCACTTGCCATAATCAACAACAAAATCTGCCTTCCATACCAACTTCTTCAACTTCACCTCGTCGATACAAGTAAATCCTTCACAAATATCATGTAATGTCATCACCATTCATAGTAGTCTCACACATCAACTCCACATGGCTCCTGCTAGATTATCCATATATGATATTTTACGTTAATCACATCCTCATCATGAGGATTTAAATAAAATACTATGGTATATCAATTTACAAACACACGATACTCACACCTTTGCACAATTCATTGGCAATATATAGATGTGTATGTAGCCTTATTTCATTTTATATGACCATGAGATCACCACTCTTGAAGGGGAGGGAGCCAATCCTCTAATGCATATCATGGATTGCATAAATGACATCACATATAAATGTGTTCTAATCTACATAGGATCATCTATAAGTATCATTTACACCATCACCATTTAGCATATGAATACTCCACCCACTCATCTATTTACTTCTACTCTCGACTTACAAGTATTTGATGGATCTATATAAAATGATGGGTTCCATTGTCCTAATGATATAGGTAGGAATTAAGATAATATCCACTCTACGCCATGTTATCGAGGGAGAGATGTAAAATAATATTCTTCTTGGATGACCATGGATTAGGGACATGCAGTGTGTCCCTTCCATGATCCATCATTGCTTAAAGTATCTTCATGGTAGTCAAGTAAATCACATTTAGATTGATGAGAATCCCTTCTAATTTTGTAACACGATAAATCTTCCACCAGGTCCACATTATCTTCTACCCAATTCACACATATCATGCTACAACATCCAAAATCCTATCATTCATCACCTTCATCTACCAACCAATCAATCCCTCCAATCATCATACCTTATACTTATGATAACATGTTATTTAACCCTCCTAATCACTCTACTACATGCTCACAACATGATTTCCATTCACCCTCAAGGTATTCTTCCTCTTGTTCTCTTATAAATCCACCACCTTCATCTTCACAACCAACTCCCCCAAGGCCATGACCTCTTCCTTCTTCCAAATCCACTACTAACATCCCCATCCTACCCACTCCAAATAATCCTCCCACTCATACACAACCATTGCAAGACCCATATCACACTAATATCCCTTCTCGTGAACCTCCTTCTTGATCCACTTCATAATTCCCACATGTAAACCATCCCATTTTATCCACTCCTATATAATATAATTCTTGGGAACAACATGCCACCAGACTTGATGCCCAACTCAACCACTCTGCTCCATCCATTTCTCCTTACCCTGTTCAAATTCCTCAAGAATCATATCCATCATCACACTGGGGGTCGCCATCCCAACAAGAGCACTATAAAATGTCTCATGTGTCTATACTCATGACCAACCTTGGTCTAGGGGAGTATAATATTTACAATGCTCACATATCCCCTCCTAATATACAGTCCATTCAGGACTTTGGTTATCCTTATAAAGAATTCTTGATAATTGGTGCTTTTGTTCCTCTTGGTCCACCTACGAATCACACAAACTTCATTTATGGGGGTATTGATACATATTTCAAAATACCTAAGCCAAATAATCCAAAGACAAATTTTGTGGTAACCTCAATCACATGTCAAATCTAGCTTTAGTAATGTGCTATTTCTAACACTTTAACTAGAATGGATTCGGTTTGGGGTAATATGAACAAGGATCTAGGACATCTTATCGACCCATATTATTAGAAACCTAAAGATAAATCAGGCTTAGACTATCATCATGATTCTATCAAAATTTTGGAAGTTGAACACTATCACTTTGTTCTAGACCCTTTAGAGAATAATTTTAACACTGATTTCAAGTGCAATATTTATAGTTATTATCCATATCCTCATTCTATGGTTAATATTTCTGTTCATTTATTTTAGGACTCCTCACAATATGTATTTTATTTCAACTATATTATTGATGATCTCAAAAAGGACTTCGTAGTGTTGTCACTTACATCCTCTACACCGAACAATGTCCTTATTCTCATTTCTCTATTACCTGTCAACTTATACAACCACTTGCAGAACAAAATATAAGCTTACCCATATTCACATCACCCTCACTCTCCACTAGTAGTTTTGTGACCCCACTTAAACCAACCATTTCCTTCATCATTATATGATATTTCTTCCACTAACTCTACATCCTTGCTTCCCTCCATTTCTTTGATAAATATGATCTTAGTAGATCTATTTTCTCCACTTTTCTATAATGCCCATCCTGATCAAATCATCTATACTAATCTTGACTACATTGAATTCAACCACATCTCTTTTGAACCTTATCTGCATGATTTTCTCCCATAAAAACACTTGCTACACTTAGCTAGTGCTCCCCTTTCCTCAATCCCACCTCACATTTGTTTTGTAAATCACATAGAAGTCACAAATGATGAGGAGGTTCCTATCCATAATATTGTAGATGACTTACATATTATTCCCATTCCCACTCAACTTGAGGATGGATCCCACATGCTTGTGGAGGACACCATCGACGTTGACATTGGCGATGATCCTACCAACCCCCATATCATTAAATTAGGCAAGGGTTTGTCCCTTAAAGAGAGAGAAATTTACCATTTTCTTAAAGAATATTAAAAGGTCTTTACATGGTCTTATATCGATATGCCTGGTCTCAACCCATATTTGGTCATTCATAATCTTACACTCGATGATAGTGCTAAACCTATTAAGCAAAAGCTTCGAAAGATGCACCCTACAATTGCTTTAATGGTAAAATAGGAGTTACAAAAACTCCTAGACATGGGATTCATTCAACCAATCGATTACCCTGAATGGGTCTCTAATATGGTCCTCATTATAAATCCAAAGGGGGAAATTCGGATATGTACTGACTTCAGAGATCTCAATCAAGCATGCCCTAAAGATAATTTCTCCCTACCAAATATTGATACACTGGTCGACTCCACAACAAGTCATGAAATATTGTCCCTCATGGATGGGTTTTTAGGATATAACCAAATTTGGGTTAACCCTAATGACCAACATAAAACATCCTTCACCACTCCTTGGGGGAATTTTTGCTACAAGGTCATGCCATTTGGCCTTAAGAATGCAGGTGCCACATACCAATGCACCATGACCTACATTTTCCATGATTACATGCACAAAATCATGGAAGATTATGTGGATGACTTACTAGAAAAATCTAAGAAGTGTCATCAACACATCGATGAATTGTGCAAAATCTTTGATTGTCTCCTTGAACATAATGTACGCTTGAATCCAAAAAAGTGTATCTTTGGCATGACCTCAGGCAAACTTCTTGGATTCATTATTTCTCAATGGGGCATCAAAGTCAACCCACAGAAAGTCAAGGCTATCATTGCTATACCTCCCCCTACAAATTTGAAATAATTACACAACTTGCAAGGCAAAATTCAAGTGATTCATCATTTTATCACCCAATTTTCAGACAAGTGTAAGTCACTCAATCATATTTTACAGAAGGGGTTTGCATTTAATTGGGACCATGAGTGTTAAACCTCTTTTGATGCCATCAATACCTATATTACATCACCACTAGTACTATCATCACCTTGCCTCATATTTCCTTTTCATATATATATGCTATTGATTTTGCTCTAGGGTCATTGTTAACCCAAAAGAATGAGGCTAGTTGTGAATAGGCCATATACTACATTAGTCGCATGCTAGTGAGCTATGATACACGACATGCATACATGGAAAAATTATACCTCATAGTAGTTTTTACTACAAAGAAGTTGCATCATTATATGCTAAACCATAAAATTTATGTCATAGCTCATGAAAACCCACTCTGATGCATGATGGGTAGAACATACAATAATAGTCAAAACAACCAAATGGATTATGTTGTTAACTGAATTTGATATAGAAGTTTTTAGTCAAAAATCCATAAAAGGCTAGGTCATTTCTGATCAACTCATAGAAGCTTCCATAAATGATGAAAAACCACTTCTCATCAAGCTTCTTAATGATTTAGTGTTCAATACTGCTGAAGTTGAACAATACATTGAACCTAAAATATAGGAAAAACTAACTTTTTTCTTTGATGACTCTTGTTGTGAATGAGGGGGAGGCGCAAAAATCATCTTCTTTACAATGTAAGGGGCACCAGTACAATTTTCATTCAAATTTAAATTTCTTTGCATGAACAATAATGCCAAATATGAAGCACTCATCCTTGGCCTTAAAACTGTGCTTGCCATGTGCATCAAACGACTGCAAATCTTTGGTGATTCTCTTTTAATTGTCAATCAAATAAAGGGAATTTATCAATGTCAATGCCCTATTCTTAAACAATACAAGCAAGTTTCTAATCAATTGCTCTCTTAATTTGAGTGGTATGATATAGATGCTTCTCTATACTCTACAAATCATTTTTTAGATATTATGGCCTCTCTTGGTTCTTTTATACCACAAAATCCACATGATAAAACTACTTGCATACATGTACAAACACTACATAAATCATTCCATTTTATCACAAATATCCCTTGATGATGCATGCATCAATTTTGTCCAAGCTAAACCTTGTGATCCTTGGTTTTCTCAAATCAAGGACTATATCAAACTAGGTATTCTTACTCCAAATTTACCCCATACCCACAAACTTACATTCAAAGAAAATATAATTCAATATACATTATTGGGGGATATTATTTACAAACATAGCTATGCCAACATATTCATATGTTGCCTAGAGCCACATGAAGCCAACCATGTTTTCTCAACCACCCACGATGGCACATGTGGTGGCCACTTTAGTGGCATGGCCATTACCAAGTGCATTCTATGCATGGGTTATTACTGGCCCACCATGGGACGTGATTGTTGTACCTATATTAAGAAATGTATTAAATACCAACAAAACACTAATCTCACCCATCTATCATCTCAGGAATTACAACCTATTCAATCCATGTGGTCTTTCTCCCAATGGGGCTTAGATATCATTGGAAAAATCACCCCAACCTCATCAAGCAATCATAAATTCATTATTAAAACTAGGAGTATTTTACAAAATGGGTTGAGGCAGTTCCTCTTATCCAAACAATGGGTCCCAATATTGTCAATTTTATCACACAACACATTATCTATCGGTTCAACATTTCCTTCAAATATCATCTCTGATAATGGTATGCCATTTAAAAATAAGAATGTTTATGCATTATGTGACATACACCATTCGACATAGCTTCTCAACTCCATATTACCCCAATGGTAATGGTCAAGTGAAAGCTACAAATAAAACTATTTATGCCATTATTTGCAAAACCGTTCTAGAGTCTCATCATAATTGAAACAACCAAATGCCTTTAGCACTTTAGAATTATACAACCAATATTAGAACACTCATTGAGGTAACACCCTTCTCTTTAGTCTATGGCACAAAGGTCATCATGCCCTTAGAGCTCAAAATCCCCTCTTTGAGAATTTTATTACGAGAGTTTATTGATGATGATACTACTTTAAAATCAAGATTAGACCAATTTATGCTTCTAGATGAGCATCACATCAATGCTATCAAACATATGCATGTTTATCAAGATTGTTTTTGGTGTACATACAATAAAAATGTTCATCAACACAAATTCCAAATTAGAGAACTGGTCCTCAAAGAAAACCAACAAAATACAAGCCAACCATGCCACCTATACAATAAATTTGTACCAAATTGGTTAGGATCATATATCATCACACATAAATTTGGTTTCGGGACTTATTGCCTTGGCAATATTGAAGGAATTGAGGAATCTAAACCCCTCAACATCATCCACCTCCACACATTTTATGCTTGATTAATGTCCATCAAGGTTATTAGCTTTCTATAGATTTGATCTTGGCTATTACAAAAACAAAAAATTAAAAAATAATAACAACAATAATAAAAACAAAACACAACCAAAACTGTCCATCTACGACGTATCTTGCATCTCATCTTTCCTTGTCTTCATTTCTTCTATTTTCTTCTTTCTTTCTTCTTCTTTGATTCCCTATCAATGTTGTATGGTCACGCTTCGAGCGGCTACATACCTTTGATTTGGTTCTCTTTCTTCTCCTCTTTTCTCCTAAATTCTTTAGATTTTTGGTCAATGTTGTATGGTCATGCTTTGAGTGGCTACATACCTTTGATTTGGTCATATTTTCTTCTTGTCCTTCTTTCCATATCTTTTTGTTCCTATCAATGTTGTATGGTCATGCTTTGAGAAACTACATACCTTTTATTGATTACATTTACTTCTTTCTTCTCTTCTATCTTCTACTTTTCCTTTTATTTTCTCCTTCTCTTGCCACTTTCCATCCATTTCACATGCTCACTTTTGAGTATCTTCTATTACAGTCCACACCCATAATTCATGGTGATACCACCAAACATTGGTAGTAAATCCACTCCTCACATGCGTACATACATACAATAAAGATCCTAACATGTATACTAGGTCAAAATTTTGGATGCACAAATTCACATTCACCTATCTCACTTAGTTTTCTTACTCAATAAAAAATTGGTTGCATGTTAGTCTACAAGGCATTACATAATGTCACCTACCCATGCATATAATTCTATTGCATTGTTCTTTATCACTCTATCATGTCAGTCAAATTGTAAATTTGCACACATCATTTTGCATACACCAAACCAATGAGGAGTTAAACATACACTTGTTAGTGTGACTGTAGGGATATCCAATCCTATTCTCAATTGCAAGGTAATGGGAAGCTCTTTTTTTATTCAACCATTCATGGTCAGTCCAATCAACCTTTATTGAATGCCATAAAATTGTAAAGTATTTCAAAGCTTCACCTAGCTAACTTGAGTTCTTTCATGGACCACTCACGTATTTCATACATTAAAAAAAATTGAGCATAGGGAGGACAACACCTTGAATAAGCCTTATCATAAAGCAAATGGTTTTACCCTGCTCATCCTATCATTTGCATGATCCAAACTTGAGGATCGACAAAAGGACAAGTTGCAAAAAAAGAGAATAAAAAAGAGCAAAGCAAAGCAAAAAGAGCACCATAAACAAAAGAAAAGAAGCAAAAAACACTATAAAAAATCTTTAATTCCTGAGGTCCTCGGGTCCATAGATCATGGGGCTAATGTCCATTGGGGCTATAGATGCCTGACTAGCAATGGAGTGTGCCTTATAAGTGGTGATATGTCTGTCACATTAGTGACCTTCTTTTGTATATACTACTATGCACTTGTGGATGAGCTAGCTTAATAGGCTAAGTTTACAATTGGTTAGTCCAACCTCATTCAAATGGATAAATGAACATCATGTGCACACACAGGTCCATGATAGGCTTAATCTCAGTCAAGATAGTCAATATTTCTATAGGATATTGATTGACTACTAGATGAGTTTGATTGTTCAAACTATGGTGTTTGACTTTCTAGGAATTCTTCTAAACATCCAACAATCCTAGGAACAAGGAGAAAATAGCATCATCGCTAGTTCTTCCAATAACAAGTATTCTCTTCATCACGTTTGTATATTATCATTCATTGCATACTCAAAGCATTATTTACATTACCTACATAGGTTCATTTCGAGTTGCATTTACATGTTTTCTTATTTCATATTAGGGTAAATGGTCCTTGTGACTATTTATGTCATTGGTTACTTAAACCACTTACGATGGTCAAAACCAAAAATATATTTTCAAAAGTATGACCACATACACGCATCTCAAGTGTACATACAATACATCTCCTAATATCCATACATTTGTATTTTGGCATATTTATATCTAGATAAATTAATGCTACATTTCATATACTATCTATCCAACACATCATCAATGCATACTCACATGTATTAAATCATCTACAAACATACATCATCCACAATAAATACATATTACATCACTATGTATAATCAAAAGTGCTCATCATATATCATATAACAAGATGGTCTATACATAGTCAAAATTACCCATAGGCTACATCACATATATATCATGCTATACATCACTACATATACAACTATCATGATATAAAAAAATAGTGGTACACTCGCCACACCAAAAATAACAATCTTAGCTCTACTTCCCACTAGGAGTCTCACTCCTCTCATGTTTGCCAAGAGGCTCCTAGCCCTCTTCTGCACTGCTTTGCTGCTCTATCCTAGAGCAGATCCCTCTGCATGTGGTGTTGCTATCTCCACTACCTAAGACACCACTGGAACTATTCATTGTGTGCTACTCCTACTCTAATGCAACTAGGACTTAGATTCTAAATATATCAAAATACTTATCCCTCAACTTGCTAGCTGTACCTCTAACCTATGCACCCTTCTACTCTCTTGAAATAAGAGTCACTCAAAATTATCCTTGACTTGTCGTAGGTCATCAATCTCAGTCTACCAAGTGGACACATCAGTCAGTATCCTTAGATACTCTACCTCCTATAATCTAGTCATTTCAACCACCATGATCTCTCATTCACTTTGTTGGCCTCACTCATCTACCATGACTCTCTCTAATTCCACTATCACTACATCTATCTATGCACTTATATTATTGAACTCTTTTTCCATGTAGCCTAGATAAAAATGATAAATAGTGTTGATCTCATGATATTTATGTTTTAATATAATTTGGCCTTTAGATCATACATCTTGTATAATTTTTGTAGACACCTAAAAATCACACATTGCCCTTCATCCCATCATCATGGCTGATCAATTTGTAAAACCCATAAAATTTGCATATATTAGCCTCAAAACACTATTCATTTATCAAAAGCACTATTCATGCACTATTCATAAGCCCTCTTTGGCCACTTAAGCCCTTGGTCCCCATGCGACCATCATTCTAGCCTAACCTTGGTTAATCTCTAACCTTGGTCAAAATCCACCTCATAGTCAAACTCCACCCCATGGTTAACCTGACCTTGGTCAACCTAACCAATGGATACATCATCTAGTCTACTCTTTGACTAGCCTAGCCTTCACCTCACCCTCTTAACTTTAACTAAGCCTATAGTCAACCTAATCAGGGTTAACTTTAACTCTTGCTCCACACATCTCCCCATGTGTATTTAGAGCCTTAAATGACATTTGGAGACTTTTGTGTTTCAAAGCATGGGAGGCATGGTGAGTCACCTTCCACCTCAAGTCAACATTTAACCTAGGGTCAACCTAACCCTAGTAAGACTCAAATATTGCTCCATTTCAAATCTCCATGTGCATTTAATATCATAAATAACATTTAAGGACTTTTTGGCTTTCAAAGCATGGGGTAAGGATGAGTCATCTTCCACCTCACTCAAGTCAACACTAAACCCATGGTTAATCCTACTATGGTTAGGATTTAATCCTTACTCCACTCCACATCCCCATGCTCATTTATGACATGTAGATGGGTGAGGACTTCTCTCACCCAAGGCCACTTATTAGGCATGGCACCTATGCCACTTTAGGGGAAACCTTGTAAGACACCTAAGGGGACACCTTATCCCCCACAACCTCACAAAATTATATAAATAGAGGCTTGTTTCCTCCATTTCAATCCATCCACCATTTTCATACCCAGACTCTACAAAAATCCATCTAGACTACACTACATTCCAACACTCACTTTACCATAAATCACCATACAAATCATCTTTTTACATCCTTTTTGTATCCCAAATTGCTCTTTATTGTAGGTTTTGAAGGTGATCCGATGAGAACAAGAGCTCCAATAACAAAATAAGATCACTTTTGACAATCCAAATTCTATTGGAATATCATAGTATCGATTGTAAGGTAACCTGAGGCTCAAATGGTTGTACCTTAAGGTGTGACACTTTTCAAGGGTCAATTTTAGACATTAGAAGGACAAAAAACCCTCCAAACAGGTAAGTATCATTATCCAAAGTGGTTTTGTAACTATTTCAAATGATTTTGTAAACATAAGGGGTCTGATTTGGATAGGCCCTAAAATGTTCTAAAAAGTTTTTATAGGGTCTTGCATGTTGAGAGGATCGGCTTGACTAACCGTGTCCCACGAGCAATAAGCCCACTCCTTTTGAGGACCTTTTGGAAGACACTTGGTGTTGTTGAACCACTTACTAAAAGAGGATTTTCACCTCCAAAAACCCATTTTGTAGCCTTCTAAGGCACTTTTGTAAAAAGGACATCTTTGTAACCCCTTTTGAAATTATCAATTGCAAACAACATGGTTTTCTATAAGTTCAATTTGAAGTTTTTGTCTTATTGTTTCCATTTGTATTTGTCCATATTGGCTACTTGTCTAGAATATTTTTATAACCCCTAAGGAATATAAAGGATTAGTTAGGCAAACAAAACTTCTTCCTATATAATTTTATGATAGATTTGGGCTCAATATATTATGGATCAAGTTGGTATATATCATCATTAAAATTGTACCTATTAATAATTATCCATTTTGATTTCAAGTGATGTTATTCTCTATATAGGTCAATGAGAGGTGTATACAAAGGTAGGTATTCATATTTGAGAGTTCTAGTATCCATTAAAATAATGTATGAAATATTATATTTGAATCTAATAGCTTTCCCCCAAAGACTAGGATCTCTTTTAATGGTAATAACAAATTCTATTAGGAAATTTTATCCTTTAATATGTGGAAGAAGCTATAGTTATTATAGTATGGGTTGAGGGATTTCCTAAAAGAACATTATTGGATGATTCCCATTGGAAGACTAGGATTTTGATTTTAAGTATTGAGTACCATAAGTGATAGATAACCAAATGCACCTTGTATGAGAATATAAATATTTATTATGTCATGACAACTAGACTATGTTAGTTTTTGATGATATATATTAAAGAAAATGCAATTACAAGATGTAAAATGAGAAAGTAATGATACCTATATGATAATAGCACTATAATGTGTAGGAAAATTATAAGAGAAACTTCTGCAATAACTCAAAAATATACCATTAATGAAAGCTCATGAAAATAGTACAATGTAATATAATGGAGGACATGAACACTCCATAAATACATGAAATAACTACATTGTACTCACTCTAACTACTAGTCACTATTGTATCTTCTCTCTCTCTCTTTCTCTCTCTCCTTCAAGGCATATATATAGGGAGATAAGTCGCTTGGCCTTTCATTTACCTATGACTCATGTACATGTGGACTACATGCACATTTACATCAGTGCACATTATAACACTTGTGAATTTATTACATTGCATGAAGTAACTACTCAAAAATTACTCTAAGTTAAACTACTAATCTAGTTATGTATCCAAGGTGGTACATTAGCATGTAATAAATAGTGCAGTATACTCTAACACCTCCCTGTATTACATTATTTGGGTATTGAAGACTTTAGTCTTCAATATGGATCTTCATCTTTCAAGTACACTTTAGTTTGAACTAGTCCTTCTCCTTCTTATTCTACTTTAGTTTGTAGATGGCCAAGTAGTCCATAATTTTGATGTCCTCTTATTTTTAATTTTGAATCTTCTATTCCCTCATCTGCTTTTATGATATATAGGTTATTCATTTTCTGCAATTTGTTCCTCAAAAAATGCATTAGTATTGTTTTGAAATACAACATCTTGTGAAGTCTTAATCGAATATAGAGCATATATATCTCTGTGGATTGATCCAGTAGCTTCTATATCATTTTTATTTATGATGAGACACATATTGACTCCATTTAAGTATCTGAAATCAACCATCCTTTTGCTCTCCACTAGCTTGGCTACTAAAATAAGATTAGATGTTAATCCAGGAACATACATCACATTATGTAACAAAAAATTTGGAAATGATTTACTAGGTGTTACACACCCATATCCATGTATAAGATAGGTTTTTCCATATGTTATTTTCAACCTATAATTATTAGTGATTTCAAGACAATCAAACTATTGTAAATTTTCTGTCATGTGATGACTAGAACCAGAATCAATATACCAAACATTCTTTTCAATTTGACTCATAATATTGTTTGTGCTCAAAGTAATTTTGCATATTTGATATGGTATATTGTATGTATTTTGATATTGAATCCTTTTGTAGTGTGCCTTGTGATGATATGTCCCTCTTGCTAATTTATCCATTATCTTAAGAAATTGTAGTATTTCTTATGTCTTCCAATCCTTTTAACTTCTAGATTCTAACCTTCAACTCTTGTAGTATATGATCAATAAATATAATTTTTTTAGCTATTTAGTATTTTGAGAATATTTTTGATAGAAACATTGAAGTAGTCTACCTTATGACTCCCTAGTTTAGAGTATGCGAACAAGTTTGATAAAACCTTATCAAATCTTAGGTTTTGTAGAATCCCTTATACCTCCTATGTGTTTAGAGAATGCTATGGTCTTGATAAAGTGCTTAGCATCTTAGTTGAATCCCTAATGTTTTGTTCAACTCCTATATTTCCTTATTTCTCCCTATTGATATTTGCACTTTTAATTTGATGAAGTTCTCTATTTTTTAAGACTCTATAGTTGGATTCCTTTTGTCCCTTTAATTTGTAAGAGAGACAAGTATAAGCAAAAATTTCCAACTCTTTAAGCAATTCAATATTTTTGCTTCCTTTATCCTTAATTTTCAATGGTTTAATTTTCTAAATTCCAATAATCTAAAGTTTGATGTAGTACTCCTTATATCTCACTAATTTTAAATTTTAGAGAATGATAATATTTGAAAAAGGATAATGCTTTAATTTTTCCAAGGTAGAAAACCTTATATCTCCAATTTTAAATAATTTACAAATATTATGATATTTATATTTCAACTAATGCACTTTTTGAAATATTAATTAAGGATATAAACTCCTTGTTTTGATTTGCTTTCTAATTAACTAAGATTGTAATTTCTCCAATTCAATATACATTTTACCTTAGATATAAAACACCTTATATCTCCTTTTTCACTTTAATGAAAGCAAATATTAAAATCAACGTAAATATACCTTTCTAATGTTGTGTGTTGATTGGATTTAATCTTGTCTTCACTTTCCAAGCTTTGGAGTGTTGTATTTATTTTGTCTTCATAGCATGATAGTGAGCATTCAATGCTCTACTTTGAATGGTGCTCTCTTATGATGGTATTTTACTCCCTTCAATGCACTTTAACCTCTGCATACATTGGATATTCATGCTCTTCCTGTGCGAGGCTATTAATACCTCTTGTCTTCCTTTGAAATGTATGCCAAGTGGCACTTACGTTGCCTTAGAATGTATACCTTCTTGTTAGGTGGTGCAGGGAGGTTACTACCTTTTAGAGGCATTAATTTACATGGTGTAGGCCTGGTAATAATATTTGAGTATTGAAATGATGATTAATGAGGAGCATTAATCCAACCTAGGTGCTCTTTGAATTGACTGGAATATTACTTTTATCTGGGTGCTCTTTGGCTTGACTGAAGCATTACTTCAGCTTGGGTGCTCTTTGACTTGATTGGAATGTTACTTCAACCTAAGTGCTCTTTGTATCCTTTATGAAAGTGTTAGGTTAATGAAGAATACTGTTGGCAATTTTGGGTTTGAGATCCTAGCTTCTTGTCTATGAGTTGTCATTGATGTCAAAAGGAAATGGCATTAATGTTAAGAGGATGTGTTGGCTTCAAAGGTGGAAGATTCCAAGAGAATATTTTTAAGAGAATCCGGAGAGATTCCATTGGATAGGGTTTTTATTAAAACCAAGTTAAATGGTTTTTATTAAAACCAATGGAGGTTCTCTTTATTATTTATTTAATTATTATTTAAAACCCTTCAAGGTTTTAATTAATTAATTATTTAATTAATTAAGGGAGAAATTATTTTTAATTTATTAAAAATACTTAAAGGTTTTTAAACCTTTTTTTATTCTTAATTTATTAAAATTATTTAAGGGTTTTTAAACCCTTTTTGAAAAGACTTTTGATTAATTTCGAAATGGTCTTTATTTTTGCCGACGTCAAGGTGTCTTCGAAGAGACTATTTATTCTCCAACTCCTAAGGTTGGAAGGCTAATTAATTCAAAATTCCCCGAATGCAATTTGCGGTGTTTGTGCTCTGTATTCGCTGCGATCGAAGGAAGACTTAGAAGCACGTGCGGTTGAAAAGTCTTCGGGAGTTTTTTTTCGAGGGTGAAGTGGAGGGAAGTTCACTTGTGAACTTCGTAGCCCGCGTGGGCTAGTGGCAGCGAAGGTTGTTGTTGGGCGCTGCATTGGCGGAGGTCACCGTTTCGAGTCTCGCGGGGGTGCTTTGCTAGAGTAACACACGTTTTTATTAAAACGTCTTTATGCCGCGAAATTCGGAGTTTCTTGGACAGCGATTTATAAGGTATGGGCACATTCTTCTTATGAGTATGATTGGTGTATGTTTTCTGAAATAAGGTTGGAGTGAAAAGGTATTCTACTAGGTATCCTTTGGCTAGGTGTAAATCCTATTTTCTGGTTTGTTGAAGACTACTTATGCATTGTTATCCTTAAGGAGAGTTTTTGGTGAATGCATAATTTTTGGTTTGAGATAGTGGAAGCTTTGTGCACTAGGGTTTATATTTGTGAGTCTAGCTACTTGCATTGAGTTGGTGGAACCCTTGGTTGGCTGTTTTGAGTTTGATGGTTGAGTTGCTTCCATAGAGGTTGTTTGATCAAGTTATTGCTTTACTTGATTCATGATATTGGGCTTACTCCATTGAGTTGATTTGAGCAAGTTATTCTTTGCATTTGGTGATATTGTGTTGGTGGCTGTTTTGTTCAAATATCTTTGGAGGGAAAAGGATTTCTACTTGTTTCCTTTTCTTGTGATGATTGGTTGAATGCTTCAAGGTTGATGTTGAGTTGAATGGTGTTGGTTGACTAAACCTTGTTTGATGAGCATTGTTGTTGAAACCCTAATTGATGGTGAAAAGAACATGAGTATCATTGTTATGTGATTCTTTGCATAGTTGGCAATTGTTGGGGTTTCATGTTCTTGAAAGAAAACATTCTATCCTATCCATTTCAGATATTGAGTTGAGTTTTCAGATTTGAGATTGAGATTGAGCTGAGTTGATTTGAGTTGAGTTTTGAGATTGGGATTTGAGTATAGAACATATTGAGTCTCTAACAATTCTCTTTATGCTTCTATGAGTTTGACAAATCACATTGGGTCTCTAACAATTCACTTTGTGATTTCCTACTAAGAAAGTTTTTCTTGGTGAGCTTGCTGAGTTTTTGGACAGGTTCCGATGGGGACTTGTGAGCGGTTTTGGATAGGTTTCGGTGGGGACTTGTGAGCAGATTTGGACAGGTCCTAGCAGAGGACTTGTGAGCTGAGTTTGATAGTTCTATCAGAGAACTTGAGGACAGAGGTGCATTGGTTCTATGAGAAGAACCTGAGGATAGATTTGGCAAGTCTTTGAGAAGGCTTGTATGCAGAGGATTGATTTGTTCAAGAGTTGGACAGATCCGATAGACAGAGGAAGACTTGTACTAGATCGAATGACTGTGTTTGGTACAGGTTGTTGAGCTGCTATGGACGTGATCATAGAAGGCAGAGGTCTCTTAGGCTAAGCATTGAGGACAGGAGGTCTTCGATGGAAAGGAGTTCCACATGTTGGCAAGAGGTAGAGGCAGTTGATCTTCTGAGGGATCATTTCCAGAGTAGAGAGGAAGGTATCTCCTTTGGGCCGAGGCTCATAAACATTGTAATTGGGAAGGATTCCCAAAGAACTTTGAGATAACTTTTAGAGAAAAGTTTTTGTGGACGTAGCCCAACCATTTTGGGTGAACCACGTTAAAAATGGGTCTTCAATGTGTGATGCTTTCTGTCTTGATTAATGTTGTGTTGATGCCACTGCTATCTAAAGTTAAAATTATTAATTGGTTAAGTCTTATACTGTTCACCCCCCCTCTCAGTATAAGTCCATGTTCTTCAATTGGTATTAGAGCCGGTCTCTCCAGAAAGAGCCTAACAGCTTGGAGAAGGATCTATCAGAGGAACATACAGATTCAGAAAGAGATGAAGAGGTTGAGTTCGATCTCAAAGGTGAATTCTTCTTGGCTTTAAGAAAGCTTGAGAAATTCAGGGAAGAGAATTCTGTTCTCAAGCATCAATGTCGGGAAGAAGAGATAGCAAGATCAGAATTGTCTCAAAGTGTTATAGACTTCAAAATTCTAGCTGAAGAAGGGAAGAAGGTTGAACAGGGTTACGACAGAGGCTCTCAAAGGAAAGGAAGCTGATTGCGAGAAACTAGAAGAAGAGGTTATGTCTCTTAGAGTGAAGTTGGAACAGTTGGCTCTCAGACAGAATACTCCGTGTGAAAAGCAAAAGAAGGATTGTATCACCATTCATGAAACAGGGTCTTCGAGCAAGATCAATCTTCATCCTGAAGAGCGGTGGATTCCTGTTGGTCACAAGAAGAACAATCATCCAAGGCATCAAAACAGGTTACATAATACTTTCCATGGCTATTGTTTTTCCTGCAAGAAATTTGGTCACAAAGCTATGCATTGCAATAAGTCTTTGAATAGCCATAGTAAGGAAAATGTTAACTCTTTTGCACCTCTTATGAATAAAAATGTCATGTGTTACAAGTGCAAGAATTTTGGGCATATAGCAAGGATGTGCAGTTTGGATAGATCTAGCCTTGAGTTCACTAAAAAGAGAAATGAGATCAAATCTAAGTCAATGATAGTTCAAACTGCTTTTCATGCTCAAGACAAAGTAGAAAAATGGTATCTTGATAGTGGTTGTTCAAAACATATGACTGGTGAAAAGGAAAAGTTTTTGGTCTTAAAAGAAACAAACAGAGGAACAGTCAGTTTTGGAGATAACTAGGTCGACTAAAATCTGTGGTAAAGGGACTCTTAGTTTGGATGGGAAATCCAAAACAGAAAATGTGCTTTATGTAGAAGGCCTAAGACATAATCTTCTAAGTGTGAGTCAACTTTGTGATCAAGGGCACATAGTATCTTTCTTTTCGGATAGATGTGAGATAAGTAAAGAAAAAAATGGAAAACTCATTGCTAGTGCTACAAGGACTCCAAACAATCTTTACATGCTAAGTGAGATAAAAAAGGAAAAGTGTTTTCTAACTCAAGAAGATGAGAGTTGGTTATGGCATAAAATATTGGGGCATTTGAG
This sequence comes from Wollemia nobilis, assembly GCA_028583015.1. Classification (NCBI taxonomy): domain Eukaryota; kingdom Viridiplantae; phylum Streptophyta; class Pinopsida; order Araucariales; family Araucariaceae; genus Wollemia; species Wollemia nobilis. Next base: position 1,075,604 of record JAQPPZ010007329.1, read on the forward strand.
CTTTGATAATCTTGTCAATATTAGTAACAAGGAAGCGATTAGAGACTTGCCCAAAATAAAAAGGCCCCATAACATCATTTGCGGTCCTTGTCAACATGGAAAACAGACCGGAACCAGTTTCAAATCAAAAGGGTATACTTCTTCAAAACCATTGGATCTTATTCATACTGATTTATGTGGCCCTACCGAACTCAGAGCATTCATGGAGAAAGCTACTTCATGTTGTTTATAGATGATTATTCTAGAATGACTTGGGTTACTTTTCTCAAAGAAAAATCTGAAGCTTTTGAAAAATTTAAAGCTTTCAAAGAAATGATTGAAAGTGAAACTGACAAGAGAATCAAATGCTTAAGATCAGATAGAGGAGGAGAGTTCACTTCAAATGAATTTGTGGAATACTGTGAGCAACAAGGAATCAAAAGAGAATATTCAGTAGCAAGAACTCCTCAACAAAATGGAGTAGTTGAAAGGAAAAATAGAACTATTGAAAATATGGCTAGAGCTATGTTAAATGAGTCAAAACTTTCAGATGGTTTTTGGAAAGAGGCAGTCAGTATGACAGTCTACATTATCACCAGGGCCCAACTTAGAGTCAATCATCATAAAACTCCTTATGAGTTGTGGAAAGGAAGACCAGCTACAGTAAAATACTTCAAAGTGTTTGGGAGTAAGTGCTTCATCAGAAGGGAAGATCAGAATTTGGGTAAGTTTGATCCTAGGTGTGATGAGGGAATCTTTCTTGGATATTCCAGCAGAAGCAAGGCCTACAGATGCTTCAACAAAAGAACTCATACAGATGTAGAGAGCATAAATGTAACAGTTGATGAAAAGACAGGGATAAGAGAACCAGTCAAGGAACTCAGTGATGAAATTTGTCAAGAAGAATTCGGAGAGGTTTCAGATGAAGAAGAGGAAAGACAACAATTGCTTCCCAAAACTCCTTCACGATATGTTCAGAAACATCATCCCAAAGATTTGATCATTGGTGATCCAAATAGCAGGCAAACAAGAAGAAGAGTCATTCCTTCACATGATTCTACAAATGTTTCATTATTATCTCAGATTGAGCCAAAAGATTTCAGTGAAGCATGTGCAGATAAGTTTTGGGTAAAAGCAATGGATGAAGAGCTAAATCAAATAGAGAAAAGTGAAACTTGGGAATTGGTTCCAAGACCTAAGGACAAGAATGTCATTGGCACAAAATGGATATTCAGAAATAAACTCAATGAGGATGGAAAGATTGTCGGAAACAAAGCTAGGTTAGTCTGCAAAGGTTATGCTCAAGTAGAAGGTGTTGATTTCGAAGAGACGTTTGCTCCTGTTGCTCGTCTTGAAGCTATCAGAATATTTTTGGCCCTTTCAAGCTTCAAATCATTCAAGGTATATCAAATGGATGTAAAGTCAGCTTTTCTAAATGGGGTGTTGGTAGAAGAAGTCTACATAGAACAGCCAGAAGGAGTGTCTCTCTCGGAACAATCAGACTATGTGTGTAAACTGAAAAAGGCCTTGTATGGGTTAAAGCAAGCACCTAGGGCTTGGTACTCAAGACTTGACGGGTATCTTCATGAGCAAGGCTTCAGGAAAGGCGTGGCAGATAGCAATTTGTATATTAAGAATGAAAATGATGATATGTTGATTATGGTTGTCTATGTTGATGATATTATTTTTGGGGGAAATAATACTCAGATGTGCAAAGTTTTTGCTAACACCATGCAGAAGGAATTTGAGATGTCTATGATTGGAGAGCTGTCATTCTTTTTAGGTCTTCAGATTGCTCAATCAAAGGATGGTATATTTCTCTCTCAAGGAAAGTATATCAAAGAAATGTTGAAGAAATTTGGGATGATGGACAAGCAAACCAGTGTGTACTCCAATGATTACGGGGTGCAAGATGAGTAAAGATGATGAATCTCCAGTGGCGAGATCGGAGGTTGTACAGATCTATGATTGGCGGTTTATTATATATTACAGCTACCGGACCGGATATCATGCAGGCAGTTGGGTTAGTAGCAAGATTTCGAGCAGCTCCAAAAGATTCTCATGTTATAGCGGTTAAGAGGATATTCGGATATCTCGAAGGGCACTATGGACTTTGGGCTTTGGTATCCCAAAGGTGATGATTTCACCCTCACAACTTATACGAGATGCAGATTGGGCAGGCGGTATTGATGACAGGAAAAGCACTAGTGGTGGAGCATTCTTTTTGGGAAAGATTTTGGTTTCTTGGCTAAGTAAGAAATAACCTTCAGTTTCCTTATCTACAGTAGAGGCTGAATACATAGCAACAGTGGTTGGGTGTACACAGGTTTTATGGATGAAAACCACCTTGGAGGATTTCAAAGTCAAGCATGAACAACCCATCTCCATACTTTGTGATAATACAAGTGCCATAAGTATTTCCAAAAATCCGGTAATGCACTCAAGGACAAAGCATATTTCCATCAAGTATCACTTTCTAAGGGAGAAAGTGCAAGACAAGCAAGTCAAGGTAGAGTATGTGTCTACTAAAGAGCAGATTGCGAGATATCTTCACCAAACCTCTTCCAAGAGATACGTTTGAGTATCTAAGGGAGAAATTGGGAGTTGTACTCCCACCCCAGAATTAATCACCTCATCAGGAGGTGGGGGAGGGACTAAGCTAAGAGGCTCATTCTTAGTCCCGAGCCCCAAAGGTGACCCTTTGCCATTGATGACAAAGGGGGAGAGATATGAGTAAGGGGGAGAGCTTCAAAGTGAAGAGGAAAGCCTCAAGACAGGGGGAGCTGTTTATGTTGAGTTTTTGTGTTGTTGAGAAGCATGGTTTGCCATCAATGACAAAGGGGGAGATTGTTGGCAATTTTGGGTTTGAGATCCTAGCTTCTTGTCTATGAGTTGTCATTGATGTCAAAAGGAAATGGCATTAATGTTAAGAGGATGTGTTGGCTTCAAAGGTGGAAGATTCCAAGAGAATATTTTTAAGAGAATCCGGAGAGATTCCATTGGATAGGGTTTTTATTAAAACCAAGTTAAATGGTTTTTATTAAAACCAATGGAGGTTCTCTTTATTATTTATTTAATTATTATTTAAAACCCTTCAAGGTTTTAATTAATTAATTATTTAATTAATTAAGGGAGAAATTATTTTTAATTTATTAAAAATACTTAAAGGTTTTTAAACCTTTTTTTATTCTTAATTTATTAAAATTATTTAAGGGTTTTTAAACCCTTTTTGAAAAGACTTTTGATTAATTTCGAAATGGTCTTTATTTCCGTCGACGTCAAGGTGTCTTCGAAGAGACTATTTATTCTCCAACTCCTAAGGTTGGAAGGCTAATTAATTCAAAATTCCTCGAATGCAATTTGCGGTGTTTGTGCTCTGTATTCGCTGCGATCGAAGGAAGACTTAGAAGCACGTGCGGTTGAAAAGTCTTCGGGAGTTTTTTTCGAGGGTGAAGTGGAGGGAAGTTCACTTGTGAACTTCGTAGCCCGCGTGGGCTAGTGGCAGCGAAGGCTGCTGTTGGGCGCTGCATTGGCGGAGGTCACCGTTTCGAGTCTCGTGGGGGTGCTTTGCTAGAGTAACACACATTTTTATTAAAACGTCTTTATGCCACGAAATTCGGAGTTTCTTGGACAGTGATTTATAAGGTATGGGCACATTCTTCTTATGAGTATGATTGGTGTATGTTTTCTGAAATAAGGTTGGAGTGAAAAGGTATTCTACTAGGTATCCTTTGGCTAGGTGTAAATCCTATTTTTTGGTTTGTTGAAGACTACTTATGCATTGTTATCCTTAAGGAGAGTTTTTGGTGAATGCATAATTTTTGGTTTGAGATAGTGGAAGCTTTGTGCACTAGGGTTTATATTTGTGAGTCTAGCTACTTGCATTGAGTTGGTGGAACCCTTGGTTTGCTGTTTTGAGTTTGATGGTTGAGTTGCTTCCATAGAGGTTGTTTGATCAAGTTATTGCTTTACTTGATTCATGATATTGGGCTTACTCCATTGAGTTGATTTGAGCAAGTTATTCTTTGCATTTGGTGATATTGTGTTGGTGGCTGTTTTGTTCAAATATCTTTGGAGGGAAAAGGATTTCTACTTGTTTCCTTTTCTTGTGATGATTGGTTGAATGCTTCAAGGTTGATGTTGAGTTGAATGGTGTTGGTTGACTAAACCTTGTTTGATGAGCATTGTTGTTGAAACCCTAATTGATGGTGAAAAGAACATGAGTATCATTGTTATGTGATTCTTTGCATAGTTGGCAATTGTTGGGGTTTCATGTTCTTGAAAGAAAACATTCTATCCTATCCATTTCAGATATTGAGTTGAGTTTTCAGATTTGAGATTGAGATTGAGCTGAGTTGATTTGAGTTGAGTTTTGAGATTGGGATTTGAGTATAGAACATATTGAGTCTCTAACAATTCTCTTTATGCTTCTATGAGTTTGACAAATCACATTGGGTCTCTAACAATTCACTTTGTGATTTCCTACTAAGAAAGTTTTTCTTGGTGAGCTTGCTGAGTTTTTGGACAGGTTTCGGTGGGGACTTGTGAGCAATTTTGGACAGGTTCCGGTGGGGACTTGTGAGCAGATTTGGACAGGTCCTAGCAAGAGGACTTGTGAGCTGAGTTTGATAGTTCTATCAGAGAACTTGAGGACAGAGGTGCATTGGTTCTATGAGAAGAACCTGAGGACAGATTTGGCAAGTCTTTGAGAAGGCTTGTATGCAGAGGATTGATTTGTTCAAGAGTTGGACAGATCTGACAGACAGAGGAAGACTTGTACTAGACCGACTGACTATGTTTGGTACAGGTTGCTGAGCTACTGTGGACGTGATCATAGAAGGCAGAGGTCTCTTAGGCTAAGCATTGAGGACAGGAGGTCTTCGGTGGAAAGGAGTTCCACGTGTTGGCAAGAGGTAGAGGCGGTTGATCTTCCGAGGGATCATTTCCGAGTAGAGGGGAAGGTATCTCCTTTGGGCCGAGGCTCATAAACATTGTAATTGGGAAGGATTCCCAAAGAACTTTGAGATAACTTTTAGAGAAAAGTTTTTGTGGACGTAGCCCAACCATTTTGGGTGAACCACGTTAAAAATGGGTCTTCAATGTGTGATGCTTTCTGTCTTGATTAATGTTGTGTTGATGCCACTGCTATCTAAAGTTAAAATTATTAATTGGTTAAGTCTTATACTGTTCACCCCCCCTCTCAGTATAAGTCCATGTTCTTCAAATACATAGATGCTCTACTTCCTTTGTGCCAAGTGGCACAAGATTCCTTTTGTTGATATGGCAAGTGGAGGCTCTTTATTTTGCATGCAACCAAACCCTTCAATGTCCTTATCACCTTAATGCATTTCCAATTCCTTTGCAAGTTATTTTGATTTTCTATAGTGTTATTTTCTTGAGCTTCAATGTCTGGTGGATCCTTTTCGAACCAAGGTGGTTCCTCTCCAACGAAGGCAGCTCTTATGGTGGTGTTTTAATACTTTCTTCATGATGGTTGTTCGTCCAAGTTCTTCTCCATTTACAGTTGGGTAAATTTTGATGTTATCCTTCTTTGCACCTTGTCTTTGCCACTTATAATACATTATGCAACTTGCGTTATTATTGCTTTACGCTATCCTTACTATTGATGTTAAGTTATCTTACTTAGTCTTCTTCTTGTTGTAGGTTCCTTTTGCTATGACAGGTGTCTTTACTATGGCACTGCATTCATGGGACTATGGTACCAAATATGGTATCTTTTGACACCTTGAAGAGGATGGTATTGAGCCCTTTAGATGTATCTCCTTAGCATCGTAGCTTATACTTTAACCTTGATAAATACTATCACTTATTGACTATATTAAAGCGCTAAGTTGGTGTCTTAAGACACTCAAGATTTGTATCCTTTTTATATTTATAGAAGACTAATACGGTGCTTATTAAAACCTAGACTAAATCAGCAATAAACTAATATAGATTACCTTAGTTGCACCTTGACTTTTGAGACTCTTTTAGTCTCTTTATGTAGCTTTCTTTCTTGACTTGATATGGTAGCTTCTTCCCTATTCCTTGGTGGTTATAATGCTCCTTTTTAGTGGCTTCTCTTCACCAATATTTTTTGTTGTTCACCTATGCTTAATGGTGTATTTTGACACTCCAACTCAACCCTGCTTGTGCACTAACCTTTATTCCTTTGCTAAATACTTAATACACATTAATAACTCTTAAAATCAACTTGTATTATGCACTATAGTCTATGCAACCTTCACTTTAAAATAATGTCTTCTTTGCTTATAATAGATAATAGGAAGTTGACATTTTCTTTATTTAAAAATATATCTGACTCCTCTTTCATATGTGCACGTTTTAACCTTGTAATAACTATCTTCTGCACTTCATTGAAGACTTTATTCTTGAAACCTTCTCCTTGCAACTGTAAACTCTAATGTGGTGCTTAATGAAATTTATATAAGTGTTCAAATAATGAACCTTTTATACCAAATTTGCTTACCTTTTTAACCTCAGTAGATGATGTATTTCTTGGTGATTTGGATCACCTAATTGCTGCCCTATGTTAGATGAAATCGCAGATCTTCCTTTGCTATCCAAAACAACTTTTGAACTCACCCATTTGTAGCTTAAAAACCCTCCAACTTGTTGCTCAAAAATGTAGTTTTATGGCTTTAATTCTCCTTTAGAATGATACCTTGAACTTTGTAAATTAGAAACTATTAATGTTACCTAAATTGATGCCCATAAATCTAAAATTTTTAGATTCTAACACAACTAATTTCTCCTCCAAAATATTGTTCTCAAATCTCCAAATTTGGTAGTAAACGCCTCCAAATTGCAGCTGAAACTCTCCTTCTAGAAACCTTTAACTTTATGTTGTAAAACCAACAATATCCTTTATCTTAAATAGCCTTATATCCTTCAATGGAAATCTTCAAATTTCTTATATTTGGTGGCTTCTTCTAACTCCTTTCTCCTTCAATCTGCTTATTGAAATCTAGCTTCAATGTTGGCCTATTTGCCAGCCTTCTCAAGAATCTAAATGTCTTGCGATATTCACTATTCTCCTCTGAAATTTGGCAAAATCCTTGCCAAAGTTTCCCAAATTCTTCTCTTTGCTAGCTATCTTCTCCAATGAGTTCTCCTAAAAAATCCTTCGAAGACCTTCTCTAAAATCTACAATGAGGATTTCCTAGCCTTATTTTTTCTCCTTTCAATCCTTCCTTGAGACCTCTTCTCTTGGGTATATAATTTTTATTGCTTCTCTAGTCTTCTCAAAAATTCAATGAGACATTCCCTTGATCTCTTCAATATTCAACTATGGAAATTTTGCAATGAGATATCTTTCCTAGATTTCTAAAATTTACTGCTTCTAAAATCCACAGTAGAACTTTTGCTAGTCCTTCTCAATATCCAATCTTCCAATTCTAGAAGTTCTTCAATGAGACCTTCTGTGGGTCTCTTTAGCTTCTTGAGTTTTTTTCTCCTTCTCTCACTCTGCAATCTATAGTCATCAATATTCAATGGAGATCTCCAATCTCCAATCTTCTCCTGGACTCTTTTATAGAGTCTATACTTCCTTCAATCTACAATAAGGCTCCTTTGGCCTTTTTATCTCTCTAAAATATGCAATTTGCAAGTTTGCAACTCTTGCAATGGGATATTTTACTTAGGCATCCAAATATTCAATATCTAACTTGTTGCTACATGTACCATATTGATACCAAAGAATATATTCTTCCTAGCTCTTTGTAGGAATCTTCTCAACCTTCTTTGAATCTCCTTTTTCTGCAACAAAGTATTAGAAAATGATAATAAAAAAATCTTTGAATCTAGAGAGAATAAACTTCACTAGTTTATTTGTCAATCTAGTCGAATCAATATTGAGTCCTAGTCTTCACAAGTTTTTCTACAACTATGTGGAAAGACTCTAGCCAAATGCAATTTAAAAAATTCTAAAAATTAGATTTCCTATCTCCTCACAATCTCTCTTGTGGCTCTCCCTATTCCTATATAGCTACCATGTGATCTAATACCACTATTATCTTTTGATGATATATTAAAGGAAATGCAACCACAAGATGTAAAATGAGCAATAAATATATGATAATGACACTATAATATGCAAGAAAATAATAAGAGAAACTTTTGCAATAACATAAAATATGCCATTAATGAAAGCTCATGAAAATAGTACAATGGCATATAATGGAGGACATGAACACTCTATAAATACATGAAATAACTACATTGTACTCACTCTAACTACTAGTCACTATTGTATCTTCTATCCACTCTCTCTCCCTACTTCAAGGCATATATATAGGGATATAAGTAACTTGGCCTTTCATCTACCTATGACTCATGTACATGTAGACTACATGCAAATTTACATCATTACACATTCTAACATTGTGCATTTATTACATTGCATGAAGTAACTACTCAAACCTTACTCTAAGGTAAAAAATTTTACTCTAGTTATGTACCCAAGGTGGTACAGTAGCATGTACCAAGTAATGTAATATACTCTAACAGATTAATGAGTTTTTATTGACTTTGTGATTATCCAAGTGCTTAATTAAAAGACAATGTGATAATATGTGCAATTTTTCCTTTGCTTACTAGGCATATCTTGACCCCGTCATGTACAAATTTAAATTCTAAAAATAAATAAGGGCATCCCCTTCTATTATACTCTTGAATAGAAATTATATCACTCATTAGGAAATAAGTAACCAAGTAACGAGAAGTATTTTAATAAATTTATATAGCATGGATAGCATAAGCCTTCTCTTGATCTTAGAGATATGTAGGTGAAGTAGGTATTTTCCTCTCTTATGGAGGATGGATACTCCAATTCAACTAATTTATGCTTCAAAACATCTCCATTCAAATAAGATTCTCTCAAAAATTATAACCAAGGGATATTTGTCGGTATAAAATCTAAATCTTTAACCATATCCCAAGTGTTTACTTTGAACAAATGCATAGAGTTAGGATCTCTAAACAATCAATAATACTAGACTCTTTGTGCATGGCAATATTAATAACATTATGATTTTTATTTTGATTTTAAGAAGCATTATTAGATGTAGAAGCTTAGCCATTGCTAGCTTTATATTTCTCCATAATTTTCATTTCATCCGAATCTTACTTATTTTTTCCTTTAGATCATTCTTAGGAGGGAAAATTTTATATTAAGGATCACTCTTAGTAGTAGCATTGATATTAAAACATTGGGCTTCTTCCCCATCATCAAGATACAATACATCTAAAGTACCTATTAACTTAGTACTGAATATATTATATAAAGGTTCTTATTGAGAAATACAATTACCTTTGATTGAATTTTTTTTTATTAATATTCAAAGAGTTGAGCTTTTGAGTAGTAGTAGTATTGTCATGAGAAGCTATGTATCTAGTAACTAAGACAATATTTTTTCTTCACCTATCTTTTTAAGGAGGTAAAGTTTAAAGTCTCTTAAAAAATTAAATTATGCATTAAATTTTTAAATTATTTGAAAGTATCAAATACATGACCTAGTATAACATACGAAATTCAAAGCACATCACATTTAAACCATTTTAGCTTAATGTTTCCATAAAATCCTAGGTGCCCATTTTTTTTTCTTCTTCCTAGTGTAAACATGATGGATTTGTTATTGATAATTGGCATTGGTAATACCTATATAATGAAAAAAATGAATGTTTATCACTCTCTATCTAATTACTTATGTATTGGAATTTTTAACTTTGACTATGGTTTGTAGGCCTTTTCTTCTTCTTCAAGCATTCTCAATATTCTTGCATGGGTAATGCAATCTTCTAGAGTGGCTGAATTATATTATAATTTAAAAATATTTATGGTTGATGGTAAGATAGCTTCATTAAGTATTTATTTTAGGCTATTACTATCAATGTTATGTTTTTATTGATATCCAATATTTTTCACCTTCTAATAAAATTCTTAACACTTCATTATTGTTTGATTATGAATATCATTTTGAGTTGTTCTAGATACAAACTCATGAGTAATTAAATCCACTAGTTGGTTGAAGGTTGAGACAGATCCTTCGAAGAAAGTTGTGTGCTAATCTAATATAGACCCCTTAAAAGATCTACCTAGTGTCTATGTTCTATAATTAGGATTCATGTTGATGTAATATTTGTAATTATTGCAAATTTATTTTATGAATGCTCTAGAATATTGAATTGTATCATATGCAAAAGGAAGTATTTGAGAAAACCTATTCTAGGGAATTTGAGGGGCCAAAGTTTCATTAAGCCAATTTTATATAGTATTATTAGTTACATATATACCCCATAATTTAGGGGTTTAGCCTTGTTGGTGTTGGTGATGGCAAGAGCAATGGTAACATCAACAAATATATTTTTCATTATTATATTTTACAAAAGCATGTACATCCTATATATATATATATATATTATAAAGGATTCATTAGAGAAAGTATAACAAAATATATTTTGGAACTTCCCAGGAACCAACTTCATTTGTATAGGAAATTTTAACAATTAATGTAATAATAGTAGGCTAGCATCCCCCATAATTACATTATTTGGTGCATTAGATAATGTAATGACTACCCCCCTTATTTTTGACTTCCTAGGGTGGTAGGATGAAATTTTGTCTAGCTTTGGATTTGGTGTTTGAACTGGCTTTGGTTGTAGCTCTACCATTGGTGTTTTATTTTTCTTTTTCTATATTATCTAGATTAAATAAACTCCATATAATACAAATTTTTAGATTATCTCTAAATCTACCTATAGGTATTTTCATAGGGTCATTACCTTTGTGTTTATTTTGGGTCATTGCCTTTTGATCTCTACCTCTGGATTGTTCCCTCTGGATCACATTATACTTAACCTCTAGGTCACCTCTCTGGTTCATTACCTCTAGATTAAATTTCTATAGTTTATAATCACCTCTAGCTCAGCTACTATATTAGCCATTAGGTCATCACTTTTGGGAAATAATTCACATCCTCAAAATTTTCCATATAAGCATTTTTTCTACAGGTTCCTCATAATTGTAGGTATTTAATAATTCTTCTACAATCTCCTATCATTGGAGGTCTTCCAAGCATCACTTGGGTATATACTTTTGCAAGTACTATCACTACAATATTTCAATAATTGCTTAAGTTATTTGTTGATGCATAAATCATGCATCACAAGTTTCCCAACATTTTATGGAAAAAATTTACATTCTTCTACACATTCAACAAACTTGGTATTCTTCTATAGAAACCATTAAATATTTCTTTTATTTTATTCTATTCACACACATTCATCAAACCACAATTCATTTGTATTTTATTATTCTTCTCTTCATATCTCAACAATTTATTTGGGAACGATTATTTCCTCCATACACTTTACAACAATGGAGGTCCCAACATTTCTCTAACACATCTCTTGTTCTTACACACTAACTATAATTGCTTCCTTTATTTTCATATATTTTGTATTATTTATTATTAACATAAATTTAGAATCATTGGTTCCTAACACAGTGTTATTGCCATTTATGACATATTTGATGCCACTTTTTTTTCTTGATTGCTATTTTCATCTTTGTATAAGTTTCCTTTTTCTCAAATTTGATCTCACTTGTTTGACTTGTATATCTAAGACCTTCATTATTTGGCCTTATACTTGGTACTATGGGCTCTTTCATGCCTTACCCATTTCTTCCTAAACCTATACCATTGTATCTCATTCTTCTCAACATTTGTTATCCATTACCTTTTATATATTTGTTTAAATACCCAAATTATTCATCACCATTCAAGAACCTAAATTTATCATAATATATTCTTCAATAGGATGGATTATATCATGGCCAATACAATCTCTTTCTACACAACCTCTATCTACATGAACAATGTTCAAATCCTTGGTGTCACAATCTATATTTTTTCCTTGTACAAAGTCTCTTGAATCACAACATACATCTACCTTCATGGGCTTCAAATCATTAGTATCATAATTTGTATCACAATTAGTAACTTTATTTTTTATATGGTTTCTCGACTCTAAATCATCTATATTACAAGCAAAATCTTTACTTTAGATAAGGTCACATATATCACAATAAATATTTCCCACTGTGGGATTCAAATTATCAATATTAAAAAACTATATGTCATCACAGGTCTCAAATTATCAGTATCACAAGTCACATTTACTCTTTGAAGAAGATCACTTGTATCACAACAAGTATGTTTTATCATGGACTTAAGATTGCTTGTGTTATAAAAAGCATTTGTCTTCATAGGTTTGAGATTGACAATAATTATCACCATGGGATTTTCCTCCCCCCTTTCAATAAATTCTTGTAGATTTTTACAATGCTCCTCAAGATTGTTAAGGGTAAATAATTCCATTACATACTCCTCACAACACTAATAAATATTGTAATGCCATTTTCAAATAAATATTCATAAGCATTAATGTTTTGATAATTGATTGTAAAAGGTACCTAAGCATTAAAATCTCTCCTTAATTATCTACTAGGAAAATGCACTTTGGACCTTACTTTACATCACTTGTATTAATATATGATGATACAAACTATTCTCCTTCTTTACTATTAATATCTAATTATTTATTTGATTGATTTCTCTTTGCATATCCAAAATTATGTTGCACCTTGAGAGAATTTAGTGGCATAGTTCTCATGACCTAATAGATAAACTCTTCTTTGTTTGTGATGCTTTATTCTGACAAATATGGATACTTGAACAACTAAATTCTTATGAATAGATTTTTTGAGGTAAATATGGCAAGGGTTCTTTATTTTTCTAAATGGTCCCATTTTCTATATTCCACTAGTTCTATATATTGAACCCTTTGATACACAAACCCTTTCTATATATCTGTCATTATGTGGATGAAGCTAGTCCTATTTATATACGTGATCATATATGAAAGAGACCTTAAGGTATGTGAAAGAATTTGATACATGATACCAAGGTGATACATGAAAAGGATTCATCCTATCTATGACACCTACTTAAAAAGACCTCCTTATACATAGGGTGTACCTTCCTCAATATACTTAGAGAGTATTAATTCTAGGTTTTATATTAAGTAACAATGAAAAATAGGGTGAATGATGAAGTGACTAAACAAATCAATTTTACCTTATTACTTCTCAATTATTTATAAGGATAGACCCTAGACATCATTGTTATAGATATTTTAGGCATTAAGTGAAATAACAAGTTGTGACAACATTACCTATAAATAATTTCTAGGGGCACTATATATATCAAATGGTGCTTCAAACCTTAAGGTTTAATAAAGGGTTGATTGTTTGTGAAATGTTTTTGAAATACATGCACTACATAGAGAAAAATAACTTTGTTCTTATAATTATTTTATTACATTAAAAGATAACTTAAACACCTTATTTCTCCTTAGTATTTTGATTATGCCTTTACATAAAGAAAATTATTCTTATATACCTTATATCTCCTTAAAAAATTACTCCTCTGAAAAATATTAAATCTCCTAATTTACCCCCTTTTTAAATGCAATCTTTTTATTTTTCACTTTAAAAAATACCAACAAATTCCTTTTGGATTTCTAATAAAATAGATTGCCCCTTTATTTTTTATTTTTTCCTTTTAAAAACATTGTTCTTGAAAATATAAGGTCATTTTTTTATTTTCACAAAAATGCCTCCTTTGTGAATTGAACTTGTGGCCTTGATCTAAAATTTATATCCTTCCTTGAAATAACCAATACTCCCCTTATGTGATTTATGCTTTTTAAAAAAAAGGAATTTAAAATAAATACCTTGTATATGTTGAAATACTAAAACATGCTAGATAAAAATTAGCTACAATAATATGTTGCAGGAAGGGTCTTTAATATCCCTTGTTACTCTTGTATTAGAGAGGGTCCTTCTCATGAACCTCATTTCAAAGCAATTATTAAAATTGATGGTAAAATATTTGAGTCTAGGATTTTTTAAGTACACTACAACAAATTGAACATACAACATAATACAACACAACTAAATATGGCTCCTTAAATATAGCAAAGGATCATCTTCAACATTAGGTATAAGTCACTCAACAGTCTCTCATTCCGAGTCTTCTAAAGCTTTTAATACAATCTCAAAGAAATGGATGGAAAAAATATAAATAAAATTTGCTGGAAAACAAAGGTAATGATAGTCAAACACTTCATATTCTAGTATTTTGTTGTCCAAGAATTTGTCCTCCAAACAAATCATGAGTGTCTCAATGTAACAAACACTCCAAATATAATCAAATTTTATAAAATTATTATTCACAACTTTTATTTTCCTTCTTGTTGAGTAAAAAAATTGAAATGAAATCTAAGGATTAATAAAAAGATCATCTGGAAAGGGCTTGTAGAATTTTACAAAGCATATGCCTTCGTTTAACTATGGCTTTTGCCAGGGACGTTGCAAAGGTGAATGGTGAGCCTAAAAATATCTTCCTAGGTGGCGTCTATTATATAAGGTGTAGATGCTTAAATGTGGAAAAATATTTTTGGGAGTTTATTTCTCCTCTTTAATCATCGAAGACATGATTGATTTTATCACTAAATTTTGGAACAAACAATCTATTGATGAGGCAAAAAAATTTCTTTCACTAAATACTCTAATGTTAAAGAAAGTATTTTATTCCTCTATTGTTAAGACAATATCATCATTTGTGTATCTATCACACATCTTGATGGATCCAAAATATTTTTATACCATACATGATGTGCTAAATTTTAAATAGTTCTATTATTGGGATACTCCTACCCTATGTAAGTAATTGCCAATTGATATCTTCAGTTATAGGACTGATGCCATAAATATGAAGCATTTGCACCATGGGTTGCCATTCTTATATTAATGCATATTTATTTCTTGGATCAACTAAATGGTAGTTTTTACTATAGATTTTAATATTAATATTTATGGTGGCTCTCCAATGAAACTCCTCTAGAGTTTTGATTTTTGAAGATTTGCTAAGGCTTATGCAAGCTTGTAACTCCTTCTAGGCATCTATAGGATTCCTTAGCCTTCCTAAAAAATAATAGAAAAACACTCAAGGATCATGTGCTCTAATACCACATATTGGTGATGATGAGAGCAATGATAACATCAACAAATATATTTTTCATTATTATGTTCTAAAAAATCCTATACATCATATGTATAATACAAAGAATCCATTAAAGAAAGTATAATGGAATATCTTCTAGAAATTCTAGGGAACAAACTTCCCTTGTATAGGACTTTTTAACAAGTAATGTAATAATAGTAGGCTAATAGTTGGAATGTGTGGGGGGTGTAATCATTTGCTTTCCTAGATAGTAGTTAATTATACTCATTTATATTTGGACTATTGATTCTAAATTTCTTGCATTTCTAGACTCATGCTTTGTATCATACTCTTATATATAGGTTATTAATTGTCCATATTTATTTTGGTTTGATTGCTTTATTGTAATGCCAAGAATATCTTCTCTTGTTTATCCCTTATGATAATAGCAAGGGAGGGGTGAAAATTAACCATTTATTCTATTGAACTAGAACCTTGCTTCTTAGGTTAAGTTAATCATGTAAGCCTTGCTTGTGATTCTCTTATAAAGTTGGCTAATAAAGGATTGATTTAGAAGACTTCATCAATATCTTGATCACTTAATCAAGCATATATCTTATTCACTTTGTTGCTCATAATTACGGTTGGATAATTTTTGTTGGTATTATTTCTTCTATCTTCTCTAAATAAGATATATGATATGTTTGATATTGGATTATTTGTATAGTAACCCTTGAAAGTCCCTAGGAGGAATTTTTATATTTTCAAGAATAGGGTTGGACCCCATATTGTTGTGATACAAAAATTTATTGTTTTTGGTTGACTTTCTTATCCACATCTTATTTTCTTAGATTTTATCTAGAGATGAATGTAGACTAACATGGTGATTTCCACTCATAAGGAGTGTCTTATGTTAAATTCACCAAGATGTTTTACTTTAATTTGGACAATCTTAGGAGGACATTTTATATGACCAAGAATTGATATGAACATGCATGAACAAAAAACACTAAGAGATATTTTCTCAATAAAAATGCATGCACACAATATTATTCATATCCAGTATTATAAAAGAATATAAAAATGATTTTTAGAAGGAAAATTCAAGAAGAGACATGGAAGTTTCCAAAAATAAGACATGATTTTTATAATATGCTAAACAAAATAATCCTCTCCTATATTAACTAATCAAATAATCTCTCATAAAGATACAAAGCCTTATCAATTCCTCTCTATTTAGTGGAAAGTGTTTCCACTTTCTCCTTACCCACTTTTCTTGGGTTGGAAGTGTACCCTAATGACCAACAAAGTATGTAGTGGTTGTTCATATCCTAGTAGTGCATGTCTAATCATAAAGAAGGGTGTCTGCATCAAAAGGAGACTAAAAATATAGAATATGATGTTGTGGATGCGGGAGTGGAACTTTGGATTCCAAATGAGGTGGCTCATACTATTTCAATTGATTAATATTATGTTAAGACACCAATCGAAGGAATAAGGTAAAATGCAAAAATAAGAAATGAATCGTTGTTATAAAGGAATCGTTGTTAAATTGGAGGAAGACCACCCAATGGAATGTAAAATGAATATATATTTCTTTGATGATAAATTACATCAAGTTGAGTGCTTATTTCTATGTGCGTGGAGTTGTGACCAAGGGTCACAACTTTGTGAAAAAGAGATTAATAAATAATTAACAAATAAGTGACTAGGATGATGGTTAGGAGTAGAATCCTAACATGCCACCCTCCTTAAAAAGAGCTTTGTCCTCAAAGCTCGGAGTGAGAAGCTTCCTTCATCCTCTGTTTTGCTAATAGTATGTGCTCATGTTCTTGTACCATTTTAATATCATTGTTGAGTTGTTTATGATGCAGGTATGATTTCAGTAGGAGAACCAATGGAGTCAAAGGTGGGAATTGATGCAACTTATCAAGAACAAACTCCCTTGCACTTACACCACTATGGGTGCTTTTTTTTTTTTTAAGTCCCAAACTTTGCATATGATTGATCGTCATATTTATTTCTAATAGACCCATTTTTTCCTTGAATAGTGATATCAATGGCAAGAGCTTCTGACGGAGATGCTCCTTTTTCGGAGATGGCTATATCAGGCTTGCGAGTCAGTCATATTACTGGTATAGATGCAAATTTTGTAATTATTCAGCTTTGAACTGTAGCATACCCAAACTTAATGGTTCAATTATTATTGCTCCTCTATAGTTGCTAACTACTCTCTACTTGTTATCCTTCTTCGCAACCACAACTTGTTCACAAGAATTTTCCAATTCCTTTACTTGGATTTGTTTAAAGTCCTCATCCAGATTGGTCTTATTTGGAAGAATATTTTTATTTTTTGTTTCCAACTATCAATGCTTGCTTTCTATCTTCCATAGAACAAAATGTATGATAAGGGTATGATCTAGGAACATCCAGTCCTTGTTAAGAATAATGTCCTTGGGTCTAGGGTGTCGCTCAGGAAAATGTACCCCATTTCCACAGGAACAAAAGACTTTGAGGGGGCCTTGCACCTAGAGGTTAAATTACTTGGCTTGGCATGTTCATTCTCCATTGAATTAGGCTAGGACCACAAGCTCAAAAATTACAAGGGCATTCTTGCCTTTAACCACCTGAACTAATGAGTTGTATTGATGGATATAATTTTGGATGGATTCCTAATGGACAGTAGCTTTGACCTTTAGGCATGGTGGAGGATAATTTAATTTGCTTTCCTTGCGTTTCAAGCATAATATCCATGTCTAAGTTGCACCAGTCCATGTCAAATCTTAGACCCCATTTGCTTTGAGTGTTGTGACCCACTTGGTGAGACTTTGGTATGGATTCCTAGTCATCAACATCTCTCAATACAATGGGATGTGCATGCCTCAATCTGTTAAGGAGTTTCATGACATCATTGGGTGTCCATTATTCGGGCCCCCAACTTTGAACAAATTCCCAGAGCTATGATCTATAAGTCATGCTTGAAGGACCTTCACATTGTCATTAGAAATTTAGAATACTATTTTCAGAATATGCCAAAGTGCTTAACAACATTTTTGTAACAATATGGAGGTTCTAGACAAGAAATCCAAGAATCGTAGGTGCCCTGATTGTGGTCAGAACATTTTTATCAGAATATTCAGGGTTCTTGGTAGATTTTCCCAAATTCTTAATGTTAGCATATCAGATTTGAGGCCTACATAATGTCTTAGAGATTCCCGCAAGTTGTGTCTTTTGTTCTCTCTCTTCTGATCTTGATATGCGTCCTGTTCTCTCCCTTCGGCTGTCTATTGTCTGTTCTGAGTTTGAACGACTTGAAGTGTGCTTTTAGCATGCACAGGAGAGGAAAAGAAAGTGTTGGCTTCCATATTCATCACTGCAAAAAATCTAGAAGCTATAAATTACATAGCATTTGAATTGCCCTCAAAATCCCAGAAAGGAGCCATAGAGATTCCTGGCCCAAAAAAGGAAGGGCACTAATAGCCACAGAAATTCCCTCCTGAATAGATCAGCAGTAAGGATAAAAAATGGCTCTGTAGCTTGTGGCTCAAAGAGTCAGCATTCAGCCAGACAAGCAGAGACAAGTCATCTCAGATAGTGAAGAAAATATATTATAAGAATGCCCATGAGTATTTGGATGATCACAAAGGAGATGGTCCTTGTATAGGAGGAAATTTGCATCCTAAATTCCCATGAATAGATTTAAATGGTGCAAGTAGTGTTTCACGCCCATAAGTAATACGAGAGCTATATAGCCTCAAAACATCAATTCATGGTCTTCATCTATGAACCTCACATCTAGCAATATTTTGAAGGCAGGGACCAAACCAATCATCATACTGTATAACAAGAACAAAATTCCAGAAAGGCTTAGATAATTGGGTTCATCAGATTGAAACTTACTTTGCCATCAAAATATATATGGACCAAAAGCAAATTGGAACTGTGATCCTAAAGATGCAAATCCAGGCTCTTCTCTCCTAGGAGTAATTTTTCATCCCATTAGCAGCATCGGGGAAGACTACAAATCTCTACCTAAGATGACTTCAATTGCATATTTTACCATAATTTTATGTTCCAGTTTGTACACATCAACAACAAATTAAGCAGCAATATATGTATAAATGCTGACAAGAAATGGTCATCAAAATATCAGTGGCCCAAAGCCAGATATCTATACACAATAATTACATCTCAGCAAACAATGTTCTGTTGCACAATAGTCAGAAGCAAGATGGTACTTAGAGAGATTCAGTCATCGCAAAAAAGACATTTGGGATGAAGTAGTGAAAATTTGATGTCATTAGCATTATTTCATACTTTAGTGATCATTTTGAAGAACTCTCTCTCTCTCTCTCAACTGCAGTGATTTTACTTAATTTATTGCAACTTTAACTATTGATTCCCTTTTTGTATTTGAGAACCTATACCTTCTGTATTTTTATATCATTTATATCATCTTATTCTCACTTTGCTCTCTGAAGTGGATATATCCATTTTTTCCTGTGATTTTATTCTATGGGGAATAATCTTTGTATAAGTACAAAGGTTGTCTCTTTGTGTTTTTAGGGTATTTTTGATTCATACATGTGAATCTTGGATAATAATGTTATTATTTTTCTGGGTTGCAGGGATTGCTACTCCTATAGACGAATTGGTAGATTTTATAGATGCTTCCTTATGTGATGAAAAAAGTGGAAATGACGTACATGCAGATCTCGAACATTGTGATGATAAGGTGCGTACATATAGCTTTGTTGGATACATGATTACAAGAAGACTGATTAGATACTATATATTATTAAAGTATCATGGACTATTGTACCTTTTGGCATATATTTCAATTTCTATGCTGCTATTTATAATGGTAAGTCACATACAGTAAGCCTTTCTTTGCACATGTTGACAATGGAGGATAACACTATATCCAGGAAGAGTACCTTCCAAATTATATGTAATGTCTCAACTGCTTTTGTCTTTGATGTATGCTTTTACTCAAGGTAAATTGGATGAATCTGTTACCCAAGCCGAATTTTTGTAGAACGGTGATGGTCTACGGATTGATGATAGATAGTGGATCCTTTAAACCAAAAATAACCAAAAATGAAATCTGGTTTTATAAGTCATCAGAAAAGCGCGTCAGAAAATTAATTAAAATATTTTATAAGGTTTTTTTTTTTGTTTAATTTTTCTTGGTCAGTTTGATTTATGACCGTAAAATGGAGCTTGCAGCGTTCGACCTATTTGCAGAGCCTTTTGATTTCGTCTACTTTCTATCCCGGTATAAACAACGAGACGCCCGTGGGATCGCCAAAAGCTTAGAACGACGATGATTTGATGGCTAGATCGGGCACTGTTATAATAGCTGAGGCAATGATTTTTTGTTGACAGCTTATGGCAGTGGTGAGAGTGGATTAACTGTTATGGTGGGTGTTTGTTTTGAGGCGTTGAAGAGGTGAGGACAGCGGAAGGTATCAGGGTAAAAAAAATTGTTTGCAGCGTTCGTTGGAGTATGGTAGCGGAGGGTAAACAGTGGCAGGCGGATGATGGCTCTGATCCAAATGTTAAGACACCAATCGGAGGAATAAGGTAAAATGCAAAAATAAGAAATGAATCATTGTTATAAAGGAATCGTTGTTAAATTGGAGGAAGACCACCCAATGGAATGTAAAATGAATATATATTTCTTTGATGATAAATTACATCAAGTTGAGTGCTTATTTCTATGTGCGTGGAGTTGTGACCAAGGGTCACAACTTTGTGAAAAAGAGATTAATAAATAATTAACAAATAAGTGACTAGGATGATGGTTAGGAGTAGAATCCTAACATATTAATTACATCATGAATACCAATATGGGATGGGAGATCAAGTTTGAAGGTATTAGTTCCTATCTATTGAGTAATAGTATAGGGGCCATATCGAATAGGTTTGAGCTTATGATGATGTTGACCCTTGAATCTTTGTTTATCCATATAAAGCCAAACTTTATTCCCAACCTAGAAGGTGGAAGGGATATGAAGCTTAATATGGATTTCCTTATACTTAGACTAAGAATTTTGAAGAGTTGCTCACACTTGTGCATGAATCTTTGCTATTTTTTGAATAAAACAAGAAGCTTGACCTTGTTCCTTTTGATGATGTGCTAAAGAAGATGGAGGAAGAGCAATTGGAATCTCATAGGGAGCAAGAGGTTTATAACCATACCATATCTTAAAAGGATATTGGACCATAGAGACATGTGTAGCCCAATTATAGTTGTGTTGCAAAACATTAAGATAGTTGTCCCACTATATATTCTTATTGTAGTATATCCTAATAGAATGAACTAAAGTATGATTGACAAATTCAATTTGACCAAGATTTTATGGATAAAAAATTATAAAATATTGAATCTAACCCTCCCAAAGCTACTAGAGGGACCTCCAAAAGTAACTTAAAATTTTGGAATCATGATAAAAATAATAAAAAGTGGTAAACCAAAATCACACCCTAACTTACTAAAAATATTTATGCAGCCTATGGAGCATAAATGGTTTTTTTACAAGGGATAAAATTGGCCATATCTGAAAATTAGCATACCACCACATAACTACAATCATGTTATTTTAAGGTAATAGGCAGCCCACTGATAAAATCCATAGAGATAGACTCCCATGGCTGAGAAGAAATAATAAGGGTATGATATAAGCCAATTTTGTGATTAGCAATATTATCTTGGATACAAAGGGATCATCATTTAATGAAATAATCCATGTGCTTCCTCACAGACGGTCATTAGAATTATTATTGTAAATACTAGAGTTTTAGTGGTGCTAAAGTATCCTCCATAAGAAGAAGAATGAACCTCCTTAATAAACATCAATTAGGAAAAACTGGTAGGAACACACAACTGATTCAACTTATATAACCAACCATCTCAAATGGTGTATTATAATAAAGGGATTTGGTTGGTGATAGTAGGATGTTGCAGAGCTACATAAATGGTCCAAAAGATGCATTACAAGAGTACAAACATTTCCATTCATCATATACAATAAATATAACATCTAGGATATGCAACACTTTGGCTAGAGGTTGGCTCAAGAAATAAATAATTTTATTGGCAATACCTCTTTTATATTTAATGACTAAGTGGAACTATTGAATATATGATGCCCATTTCAAATGACATCGATTTTGAATCTTAGACTGTAAATTCAAAAACATAAGTGGTTGATGATCAGTATGAAGAATTATTTCCTTACCAAGAATATAGTGCCTCCATTACTTCAAGGCTTGCACCAAGGTATATAAATATTTATTATAAGTTCTATAATTAAGCTTGGATACTGATAAATTTTTAAAATGATAGGTTATGGGGTCCTTCCTATTTAAGAACTGCTCCTATAGCATAAGTGGAGGTATCTATTTAGATTTTAAAGGGCTATTGAAAATATGAAAGGACCAATATTAGATATGAATGCAATGATACTTTAAGTTGGTGGAAGAATTTATTTGGTATTTTATTCCATAAAAAAAAATTCTAGTTGGATAGTTGGTGAAGTGGGAAAGCAATATATGAAAAATTCCTAATAAATTTCTATTGTAGTTCATGCCACTAGGAAACTCTTTAGATATGCAATACGAGTAGAAACAAGTCAATTTTGGAGAACTTTCACCTTGTTAGGATCTGCATGTACCCCATATTTATCAATAACAAAACCCAAATATTTGATAGAACATTGACCAAATATTGAATTCTTCATCTTAGCTTGAATTTTATGTTGTTTGAGAAGATCTAGGCTAGTCTAAACATGCTAAATATGATCTACCCAATTATTACTAAACAAAATGATGTTATCCAAGTACACAATGATAAAGTATCCTAAGTGCGATTTAAAAATATCATAATGAGCCTCATAAATATTGCAAGAGCATTATTGAGCCCAAAGGGCATCACCAGCCATTCATAAAGGCTAAATTTAGTTTTAAAAGCAGTTTTCCAACAATCAAAAGGATCCATTTATACCTGATGATAGCCTAAAATGAGATCCATCTTAGTAAAATATCAATCTCCCTTAAAAAAATCAAGAAGATCATCTATCTTGGGTAAGGGATATCTATTCTTTACAGTGAATTTATTTAAAGCTCTATAGTTAGTGATCATCCTTCGTTCATACTGCTCCTTCTTGGGGATAATAAAAGCTATATATCCACAAGGATAGGTATTGGGTTGTATCTTCCCTTCTTCTATAAGTTGTTGGATCTAGTTTTTTTTTTGTAACTTCAATTGGTGAGAAGCAATATGTTGGATAATTTGGTAAGGAAGACCCTGGAACCAATTTTTTTTAGAATGATTGATAGTTTTAAAAGGTGATAAACCTTTTGGCTATTCAAAAACATCTGAGTAACTCTCAACTAAGTTTCTCATGGCAGAGGGTATAAACTACCTTTTATTATCCTCCTTAAGAAGTGTTAAATATTTTGATAAATTTATCCAGTTTATGACAAGATTTCCTGACATGAAATGAGATTTAGAATTGGAAGCACAAGTAAATTGGTACACCTTACCATATTTTTTAATTTTGTAGGTTTTTATCCAACCATAATAAATTACACTATGGTCATACTAGAATGGGTGTCCAAGGAGAAGATCCAAGTACTCCAAGGGTTTAACATCGTATTCAATTATATCTTGGAAAGGCCTGATAGCAAATGGGACTACACAGACCTTGTTACTTAGTGTATGAAGCCTTTGTTCTTATACCCAGTTGAGATGATATGAATGAGGCTAATCATATGTGGAGAGTTGAAGAGTAGTGATCAACCATTCACTAACCAGATTCTTTTCCCTTCCATTGTCAATGATCAAGAGATACATCTTATTCTTGATTTGGAAATTCTATGTAAAGATAGACTCTCAAGTGGCCTTAGAGTAGTTCTTATTCATGAGAACAAGGGTAAGTTCAAGCTCTTTAGGATTTTCAATTTATACCATAGTCAGGTCCTCCATATCAAACACTTTTCTATTAGCTTTTGATGAATGAACCATGAGAGATAACAATCACAAGATGTAGAATAACATGAAAGAAAGTAAATCTGCTAGATGACTGAAGTATGCTGAAAATATAAATCATATAAAATATTACAATGTAGCTATGGAGGAGGTGAGCACTCCATTAACAAAGCTACAAATCTACATTGTTTTCATTGCCACTGAATGGTGTGGCATACAAAAGTACACTATTCACTAAGCTACAATATCTGACCATGTCCTTTGAATCTCTCATATATCTATCTAGAAAACCATCATTATATAGGTAAAATAGGATATTTGGCCAACACTCTATCTAGCTATGCAAGGGATAACTTGCACATGTAAAACTTGCACATTGGAACTTATGCATTTATTACATTGCATTAAGTAACTAGATAACTTGCACATGAAGTAATCTAGATATGTATCTTGGAGGATACATTTACATAACCTAAATTATGGAATAGACTCTATTTCCAACACCTCCCTATATTACATTATTTGGGTATTGAAGACTTTAGTCTTCAATATGGATTTTCTTCATCTTCTTTTGCTTGATATTCATAGTCTTCTTCCTCTGCATTCT
The DNA here is from genome assembly GCA_028583015.1 of Wollemia nobilis. Lineage (NCBI taxonomy): Eukaryota > Viridiplantae > Streptophyta > Pinopsida > Araucariales > Araucariaceae > Wollemia > Wollemia nobilis. Next base: position 1,100,274 of record JAQPPZ010007329.1, read on the forward strand.
TTGTATTCAGGTTCAACAAGTAATCTATGTCTCCATATGATGTAGAGTAGGTTGTAGCTAGGCCTTCTATTCTCATTGGATGATATTCGATATGTTCAGATTCATCTTCTATCCAACCACCTTTATAGTCCTCCTTGCAAGTGTCTTCATTCAATTTAGATTGTTGATGAATGAGTAGAGCATGATGCAATTGTCCTTTCATGTTTTTTTATTCTTATGTACTTACCTTTTTGATGTACTGGTTCTTCATTTTCTTCAACCTGTTCTTCTGCAAATAACCAAATCAATAAACCACCTGTGATTATGCTTTGTGAGTTGGTTCCTGTCATAGCAAGTTTTACAATCATTGTATGACATTCCTTTACCCATTTGAAAGGTTGAACTTGAATAATTGAGATATTATGGCTCTTTAGTGTTTTGAAGTATAATATAATATTTTTTGTAAAAATATAGTTCAATTTTAGTTGATTTTGTACAATTTTTGTAAGAGTCAAAAATCAACTTTTTAACACCTTATTACTCCTAATTGAACTAAGCATTTTTTTTCAATTTTGAAGAGGTTTTGATGTTGGAATTCTTTTGTCCCTTTTTGAAGATTTGAGACAAGCAAATATATATATATATATATATATATATATATATATCCAACTTTAATTGAAACCCTAAAAACCTCTTTTATGTCCCTTGGATTATTTCTAATTTCCAATAAAATAAATTTGATGGAGTAATCCTTATGACTCCCAAGTTTGGAAAATTAGAGAAATGATAATAATATTTGCAATATAATTTAATCCAATTTGAATTCCTTATTCCTCCTAAGTATGATTACAAATTTTTAATTAATAAGATAAGTCACCCCTTTGGCTTTCAATATCTAAATTTTAACCTTAGTTTATAACCCTTATATATCCAACTTATGAAAACAATAATAAATGGGATTTAGACCTTACCTTTTAGATGTAATATCTCCTCAATATTCGGTGCTTTCTACGATTGAGTATAATAGCGTGTAAAAGGTACCTTAGGTGCTTGATTTAATGGAGATTCCTTGGAGTGGCTGGTATTGAATATTGGTACGTACAACACTAAAAGTTGAACTTTAAATATGGGGAGATTTAAATACTCTTTTCCCTTTATCTTCCACACTGCACTTTGAATATTTCTACTGTACTTATCTCAAACCTTGACTATGCTATGATTCTCCTTTGGACGTCTTTGACTATGCTTCACTCATGCACATTGAATTTGGACTTTGAATGCATTTTAAGGGTAGTTGATAATAGACATTCTGACAAGTGTCACATTCTTTACAAGTGAGTGCTCCCTTATTTACATAACACTCCAATTCCTTTTTTTAATGCTCTTGGAGAGATTCAAAAATATATGGGCCCTTGTGTGAAGCTAGTGGAGAATACCAAGTGGCACATATTTGCTTGTAACTCCTACGTGGAATTTTCTAGAATGTTGAGAGGAATGATGACCAAAATGCCAAGTGTTATATCTACATGGAGTCCATTCTTGTAATATCTTCAAAGATAGATATTATAACTCCATAACCCCTTTGCTTTACAGCGTTGCTTGGGAAGCAAGCAAGATTTTTTCTGTACGTGGATGGACATTATGCTTTGGAGCTTGAATGATAATTTAGAGCTTCCTTCGGTGGGTGGTGTTGAAACTTCCCAAGAGTAGAAATGCAAAGCATTACAAGAATTTTAAGAGAAGAATAGAACTGATTGATTATTCCATGGGATAAAAATTGTATAGATAGCAAAGTTGATCAATGTGAGTCATTGGATTGCAATAACTCAACATATCTAAACTAGTATTAACTGGGAGTTTACCTACCTCATGCAAGAGTGGTAACTCAAGTTTAAAATATTCTAGTAGAACTTAATATTTATTCTAACACCCCCCCTTAAGTGATACTAGGGGTAAAAAAATACTAGAAATGAGTCCCGACAACAAGGCCTGATTAGGTACTCATGTACAACATATAAAGCAAAAAATGAGTCCCGACAACAAGGCCTGATGAGGTACTCATGTACAATAGAATATTTTGGAGAGATGATAAAAAAACCACATGGGAAAAACCATCTTCCAAAAGAAGAAGAAGAATAAGAAGTAGAAGAGTCTTTGCAACACTCTCTAAGATATCTGATGTACCAAAATTTTCTCATGCAATTGATGATAGCATGGAGAAGCAAAGGATTTTGTGAAGATATCTATAATCTGATGCTTACTCAAAATATATTCCAAGCAAAGATCCCCATCCTGAATGTGTTACCGAATGAAGTGCATGTGAATCTCAATGTGCTTGGTGCACTGATGCTCAACAAGATTACGAGAAATATGAATTGTACTTTGGTTGTCACACCAAAGTATGATAGGCTGATCATGGAAGAAACCAAAATCTCTCAATATATGATGAAGCCAAAGTGCCTCCTGATTGGCCAAAATTGTTGCCTAGTACTCTGCCTCTGTAGATGATAATGCAATAGCTTGTTTTTTTTTACATGACCATAATATAGGGGAAGAACCAAGAAAAAAAACATAGCCAGAGGTGGAACATATGTCATCAACTCAACCTACACAATTTGAATTAGTGTATTCTATAATTTATGTAGATCCTCTACCATAGAATAGTCCAAAATGTGTAGTGCCCTACAAATAGCGAAGAATTATTTTTGCTGCTTGCCAATGGCTAAAATGAGGGGTTTGAGAAAACCAAGATATTAAACCAACAACATAGGAAATATCAGGGAGATTATGAGTTAGATATAATAGACTCACTACAAGTTGTCTGTATAGAGTAGCATCACATAGAGGTGAAGTGCAGGAAGAAGTTAGAGTTATCCCAAACTAAAAATACATTGAAGAAGGCTTGTAATCAGCAATATTAAACTGTTGTAGAATATATAGAGTATAATTCTACTAAATTAAATACCTGTATCTATTTGGTTTATCTAAAATCTAAGGAAGTAATGAGCTAAACCTAGATCAACCATCTCAATTTTTTCTAAAAGGGAGTCTTTCATACTCATAATGTGAGAAGTGACATTACCAGTGAGAAGTAGATCATCAACATAGAGGACAAGAATAGTGATGGTGTCTTCTTAACATAAAATGTAGACTGTAGCATCAGACTTATAGTGAGAAAATCCTATGGAAAGAAGGAAAGAATCCATCTTATAGTACCAAGCTTGAGGAGCTTGTTTGAGACCATAGAGAGACTTTCTTAGTCTACAAACAAGGGAGGATTCTTGAATAAATCCATCTGGTTGCTCTATAAATATTTCTTCTTTTAAGTCACCATGCAAGAAGCACTTTTGACAACCATTTGAAAATAGACCATTTTTTTGAAGCATCAAGTGCAAGGACCAGCCTAATAGAATCCATCTTTGCAACTGGGGCAAAGGTCTTAGAGTAGTCAATACCCTCAACTTGTGAAAAACCCTTAGCTACTAAGCAAGCTTTGTGTTTATCAATTGTTCCATCTACTGCATACTTGGTTCGGTAAACCCATTTACAATGAACCAATTTTCTTCCTTTAGAAATAGGGACTAGATCCCAAGTTTAGTTTTTGATCAAAGAAGAATATTCAGTTTCCATGGCAACATCCCATTCTTTAATGCCATTTGCTTTATTAAAGGATTGAGGATAAATAAAAATGGATTGACAGACAAAACCAGAACCAATTGAGTGACTAAGCTTGGATGATGGAAGATCTTGGATATAAGGGGTGGCCTCTTGAACTATGGTGTGGGCCCATTTTGGTATTGTTGGAGGAGTAATGAGTGTGGCAGGACTTTGTGTTGGTGTTTCAAGAATAGGATCCTCATTGTGATCATTTATCTCAAGGATGGGTTCTTCATCAAATTGAGGCTCAAATATTGGAGATGGCTCATTGGAATCAAGGTTGGTATAGGAAGATGGGTGAGGATATTTAGAATGGAATGTTTCATAAAATTGAACATTTATGTGAAAAAGATCTCATGAGTGGTAGGATCAAGTAGCCTGTAGGCTTTCATATCCTTACAATAGCCAGTAGATACAAGTTGTTTGTTTTTCTTATCTAAAGCTTTCCTCTTTTTCTTTGGTATGTGGGCCCAAGCACTACAAAAAAAAAATTGGAAAAATGAGACATCAGGTTTTAAGCCATACTTCCTCTGGAGTTAAATGCTCAAGTTCTTTGTGTGGTGTGCGGTTTTGAATGTAATTTGCACAGTTTATTGCCTTGGCAAAAAAATTGCTACAATATACCTTGAGTAGAGCATACAATCAGCCATTTCCTTTAAATATCTGTTCTTTCACTCTGCTATTCCATTTTACTTAGGAATATGGGAGACTAAATGTTGATGAAGTATACCATGAGTGAAGAGGAATATAGAGAACTGATTACTAAAGTATTTCCCCCATTGTCTGTTCGAATCTTTTTTATTTTACATGTTGCTTGATTTTCTACTAAGGCTTTAAAATTTTTGAAGTGAGATAGGACATCACTTTTGTATTTTAGAAAATACACCCAAGTTCTTCTTGAAAAATCATCAATGAAGGTTAATGCATATTTTGCTCCTTTGAAATATGGATGTGGGAAGACCATTAAGTCACTATGGATTAGTTCTAGTGGGGATGAAGCTTTTTGAGAACTACTTGGATGAAAAGGATCTTGATTTTGTTTCCCAAGAGCACATCCAGGACATACTCCATTGGTAGAAGAGACTTTTGGTAAACTTATTACCATTTCATGAGTATTCAACTCTTTTATATAGCTATAACTAAGATGTCCAAACCTTTCATGCCAAATTTTGCTTTCAAGATCTCCATGAGCAACAAAACAAGAGGCTCTATTAGAATATTTGAATCCCTTGAAGTGAAATAGGTGAGATTTATGATCAATTTCACCCCTTGCTATAAGTGAGTATGGTTCTTGAAAATCCTTTATCTCAACTTCTTGTGGTGAGAAGAGAATTGTTTTGTATTTTCCAGATGTACAAATTTGGTAGATAGATAGAAGATTTGTAGCTATAGCTGGGGCATAGAGCACATTATTGATATGACCACCATCAATAGATATGTCACCTTTTCCTTTGACAGGGATAAATGATGAGTCACCAACTTCAATGCTACAAGTTGAGCTTGAGGAGAGGGAAGTAAATGACTCGTGAAAAAGTCATATGATGAGTTACCCCTGAATCTAGAACCCAATATTTTGATGAATTTTTTACAACTTTACCTTGAAAATTTAAGGCTTCTTCTATCTACTTATTAATGTCTATTTTTTGATCCTTCATTGCTGCCTCTAGCTATTGTAGTCTTTTCCAACATTTTTTCATAGAATGACCATCCTTTTGCAATGAGTACAAGTTATACAGCCTCTTTCTTTTTTTTTGAATTTTTTCTTAGTGGAGGTGGAAGCTACTAATGCTTTTGATGAGGAGGGAGAGGTCTTATATTTTTCAAGATTCATTTCCTCTCTAGTTAGCCTATCACAAAACTCCTCTAAAGTGGGCATTTTAAAACTTGTACCAAGTGCATCTTTTGTAGACAAAAAAGTGGTTGTAAAAATTTAAAATACTCCATTTAACTTTGAAATAATAAGATAGATGCATTCTTCTTCTATTTTATTCTTACCACTACCTTTCAATTGTGTGAGGACTTCTCTAAATTTGGTGAGAAAATCAACAATAGTGCTGAAGTCTTCAGAAGATAATGTTGTTAACTTTGCCTCTAGATGCATTGATCTTATTTGATCCACTTTACCAAACAAGTTTTTTAGTTTCTCCCAACTCTCAAATGGAGTTTTACATTCTGAAATGTGAAACCATAAGATTTCATTTAAATTTGTGCTTATAATACCCATTTTTCATACATCTTCCCTTTATGAACAAATATTTCATATTCCTTTTCAAATTCAGGCTGCTTCTCTTCTAGCAAGTGTGTGAGCCCTTTTTGAGCAATGAGATTTAATATTTTAGGTTTCCATGTGTGATAGTTATGAGGGGTGAGTGGGTCAATTGTATTCATTTTTCCAAATAAAACTACAGTAAACCAATATGCCCCCATTTAACTTTCAAAATATATGCAACAAAAAAAAACTTTTCAGATAAGACAAGAATGGCATCCCCCCTTCAAAGAGAACAATGTGGTGCAAGAAATCAGCACCTAGTCACCCCCCCAAAATAATTTATATTTCTTTGATTACAATAGTGAGGGTGAGCCTTCATGAGAGGCTCCTTCTTGAGCAAAGAAAAAACAATGGTGCAGAATCAACACCAAAATAATACCCCCCCAAAAAACTTTTATTTAAATTTTTACAATGAGACTTCTCAATGAGTCCAAGAATAGAGACAAATAATTTTACAATAAAACAAATTGTTCTATAAAAAATTGGTTCTCTATAGAAAGGACACCCGATCATCTATTTGCAGGGGTTACAAATTATTTTTTGGGCATATATCTGCAGTTGTCTTCAATAGTGAGACCATCGAAAGTCTTTCGATTGTTAGCATACGGTGAAGTATTTTCCTTCCAAATTCGATGACACTTCTAGGAGAGAGAAGCACTAAGATTTAAATTAGCTCCATCTGGTTCTGTGACATAGATTTACGATGCTTTAGAACCTACGATTGTAAAAAAACTGAGATAATTCATAGAGAAGTCTTCCCTACAGCAGTTGAGAGTGGCACCATCACAGAGTCAGCAAGGAAATGAAATCTAAGCTGAAGTCTCGAAGCACTGAGGATAGAAGTAAAAAACACTCTTCAAGGTGGCCTTTAAGAACTTATCATTCGAGTGCTTTCACAAATCACTGAAACATAGGTCAAGAGAATTCATTGAATGGTTTGCATTGATCTAAATAACAAAGGTCTTCTTTTAAAGAGAAAATAAGGCGATTCGATTTTGCGCATATGGTGAGCTAATAACTGGAGCTCACTGAGGAGCATTGTGGTCGTCGAATTGACACTAGAGTTTTAAAAGCCATTAAGCATTGCCATAGATGGGAGTCATTATTCGCCACATATTTAGCACTAATTATGCCAAAACAAAGGTAATAACTGGGCAAGGACTGCAACACTTCGACTACGGTAAAGACAAAATATACGGATGCAAAGTTATATGACCCGTATAGCGAGCCACATCAGTGGATTCAAATGATGGCTACTTCAGCGTGAAACTCCACAGGGTGATAACAACTAAGCTACATGTTGCATGTCTCCTAACGATAATACACTCCAACAATGACTTTTCAATGTAAAACTCCATGGGATGTCAACAACTGAGCCATGCATTTCTTTCTAACGATAGTGCACTTTCACGATGACTCCCTCAATGTGATCTTGACGGGTTAAAACTCTACCACATGTTTTGGTTTGAATGCCCTCGATGTGCAATATACCAAAAAAGGGGGATGGTACTGGATGTTGAAGAATACACCCACACATTGAAAGCAAGTTATAATGATGATGGGTGAAGGGTCAAATTCTAATGCAGTGCCAAATAGAAGTCTTCTAAATAACTATGACACCTGATAGACCTCCTAAGAAGCTCATAAATAAAAAAATCTCAATAGAATATTAGGCCAATATTGCGTTAGTAAATATGGCCAAAAAAAAATTAATTCTCACTACTAATACATATGCAACGTTGTCACAGTAGAAAATAGCAACAACAGTGAGAAAGAAATCACCCCCCTTTTAACATCTGGAGATTAACATCCAGTAGAAACCATATTTACACAAAAATTCAAAAAATATAATTCTTAGATAAAATTATAACCAGTTTTTTTCAAGAAAATTTGTAGACTTATAACAAAATGCAGTGTGAGTAGTCTACAAGAGACATGAAAAAAATGTTTTTTTAAAATAAAAGACAATGAACCAGTTCCTAGAAGAGCCTTCAAGAGAGAATGCTAAGCAAAAATCTATCCTGCTCTAATACCATGTTGAAACTTCCCAAGAGTAGAAATATAAAGAATTACAAGAATTTGAAAAGAAGAATAGAACTGATTGCTTATTCATTGTATCAACTTTTTATAAATAGCAAAGTTGATCAACATGAGTCATTGGATTACAACAACTCAATAGATCTGAACTAGTATTAACTGGGAGTTTACCTACCTCATGTAAGAGTGGTAACTCAAGTTTACACTTTTCTAGTAGCACTTAAGATTTATTCTAACAGGTGGTCTTCTCTAAGTTAGAGACCATGAATGTAACGCCATTCCCTCTTTCTTTTATACCTCCAAATGTATTGAATCCCTTGCAAATTTTTTACTTTTTTTTTTTAAATTGATATGCACTCGCTTGTCTACATAAATGTGGCTCATGAAAGATCTGAAATGAGCTTTGATTCTGGAGCTGTGTATGTCCAAGGCGATCCCTTGAGTGGCTCCTTTTGACTTGGGAAGAAGAGTGCTGACATCTGGCCTATGTTGGACTTTTTTTTCTTGTAGAAAATGTGCCCTTTTGTGGCACTTCAAATATGCTCTTATGCTATCAAAAACTAGATTAGAGTAGTGCATATAATGTATTATAATGTTGTATAGTAAGGCTTTTAATATACCTTCTTTTGCACTTTATTTCCAGATCTGAAATTTTGGTTTTATGGTAGATTTTTTCTACAATACAAGGGTTTGAGGTTGTCTTTAATTAGTAGACACACCTTTCCCTTTTTTCTTGGGTACTTTTGATAACAAGTCCAAGCTTCAATAACAGTAGATAGAAGCTTTTTAAATTTTTTCTTGCATTCAACTTGTAATGCTTCTGATTTTGTGATGCAGGAGCATTCGGCGACAGCAGGACAATCTGGCATCAACCGAATTTTCTAAGTAATTTGTTCTATTTATTTTCTTTCCCAAGGCAGAAGTTGGGGGGGGTCGCGAAATCGTGACATGTCACGATTTTGCAACATGTCACGAAATCACGACCCCAAAGGCTGCGGCAAGGCAAAGGCGGGTTTTGTCACGATATCGTGACGTCGCGATATCGCGACGTCACGATATCTCCATGTTTTCGAAGGCAAAGGCACGAAGGGAGTTTCGTCGTGATATCGCGACGTCGCGATATCACAATGTCATGATGTCATGACGTTTTTGAAGGCAAAGGCACAGAGGGAGTTTTTGTCGTGATATCACGACGCTACTTTGGCAAAGGTGAAGGCGGAGGGAAGACCGAGGCAAAGGCAAAAGCTGTCGCGATATCGTGACATGGTCGCGATATCGTGACACAAACCAGACAAGGGACTCGCAGGCAGAAATGGTCGCGATATCGCGACATGGTCGCGATATCGCGACACAAACCAGACAAGGGACTCGCAGGCAAAAATGGTCGTGATATCGCGACACAAACCAGACAAGGGGCTCGCAAGTAGAAATGGTCCTGATATTGCGACCAGTTGAAGGTGAATCAACGATGGACACATGGATGGTCTCACGTGCGAGAAAAGAGGTAGCGGTTATAGATAAATTTTTTTGACAAGGCAACAGTTCCTGAGGGACAGTCTAGCAAATGATGGTTTCAGGGCAAGGGGAGTCTTTAATGTAAGCTTCCATAGCGAATTAGGGCAGTTTCCCATTGATGGAAGGAAATTTGAAAACGTAGCAGAGGAAGTGAACTTCAAGATTTTTATTTCATGATTTTGATCAGGTGGGGGCATTAATTGCATAGAGGGCCGAGACCTCGATAAAAAAAAACTTGGAATTTGTAATAGTTGCAGGGGGATTTGGGGTAAGACGGACGCAGAGTGCGAGTGTGAGAAAGCTACGCCGCACGCTAGCTATTGTAAGCCTGCGGGCTATTTTTCTGTTAATGTAAGGATCTCTCAGATTAATGCATGAACATTTCTGGAACTGCGTGAGTGAGTCTGCGTGAGTATGTATTTTCCAGTTTTATTGAACGAAAGGAAGGAAATCGCGTGAGTGGAATCGTGCATCTTTCTCGGTCCCCCGTTAGTGGTATCAGAGCCAAAAGTTCCTGAGTGTGTAACAGATCGTCGGACGTGAGGCAGTTACACCAGGATCTGTGGGAAGGCTCATGAGAAAGTGAGTAGAATGCCTCCAAGAAGAAACCCTGTTGGTGGGGGAGGCATGATGATAGCAGCAGATTTTTGAGCTTTGCAGTGGCAAGTTCAGGCCCTGCAAGAAGAACTGCGCAGAGGACACGAACCAAGAAGAGATGCAGACAGTGAAGACGAAGTGGATGAAGAAGAAAACCAGTCTGAAGAAGAAGAAGAGGCTGTAGATCCGACACAAGCCAGACTGTACAAAGCCATATCCCAGATTGGGAAGAGGTCGAAGATGGAAGTTTCCACGTATTCCGGGAACTTGGATCCGAAGGAATTGATCGACTGGATCAATGATCTGGAAGAATACTTTGAGTATGAAGAAGTTGAAGATCCCGAGAGGGTCAGATTTGCCAAGACCAAGCTGAAAGGTCATGCCAGCATATGGTGGAAGGGAGTACAGCTGGAACGAAACAGAAGAGGAAAAGAGAGAATAACAAGATGGAATAGAATGGTGGAAAAATTAAAAAGACAGTTTATTTTGGCAGATTATGAGTTGGATCTGCTAAGAAAAATGCAGAGTTTGAGACAGATGAATAAAACTATCCAAGAATACACGGAGGAATTTTATAAAATCTCCATCAGAACCGGCCATTTAGAAGCTAGCAAGGAGAAGGTGGCCCGTTATATCAATGGGTTGAGACCCAGTATCCAGGAAGAGTTGAACTTAGTTCGGGTGAGCACCATTGAAGATGCTTACCGGTTTGCTCTGAAGGTTGAAGAGAAACTGAACAGAAGGTTTGAGAGCAAGCAAAGAGGAAGAGGGCACGAAGGAAAGACTAGTGGAAGAAAAGAGGAAGGAAAAGAGGAGAAGAAGGAAGAGGTTAGCAACAGTCGGGATCAGAAGGAAGATGAAGAACCCAAACCCCAAGTTCAGAACAATGGCTACCCAAGGGGAAGAGGTAGATCTGGACATGGGTATGGAAGAGGAGTGTTTCGGGGAACATGTTTCCACTATGGAGAAGAGGGACATCGGGCATATGAGTGTCCCCAGCACCCCGAGAGGGTGAACAAGAAACATGTGGGTCCTGCCAGAGCTGTTGTGGTAGAGGAAGATGTCGAATCAGAACATTCTAAAGAGGCTAAGAAAGGAGAAGCAATGATCGTGAGGAGAACCATGCTGATTGAGGAAGACAAACCAGAGCAGAGGAGAAGCCTGTTCCGCACATGATGCAAAAGTGTAGGCAAAGTATGTAATGTTATTATAGACAATGGGAGTATAGATAACTTAGTCTCCGAGGAGATGGTTGCTAAGTTACAACTGGAGAGGAGGAGACACCCGCATCCATACTAGATTGCGTGGTTACGAAAGGACCACAGAGCATGGGTCCATGAACAGTGCTTAGTCACATTCAATATTGGGAAGTACCAGGATGAGGTCCTGTGTGATGTTTTCCCCATGGATGCTTGCCATTTGCTATTAGGCAGGCCATGGCAGTTTGATCAGAGTGCAGTGCATGATGGTCATGCAAATACGTACTCCTTGATGAAAGATGGAGTGCGCCACAAGTTAAAGCCATTACAGACAGTGGATGAGAAGGTGTGCAGCAATGCCAGAATTTGTCTGGTAGAAGGTAGAAAAAGTTTTTTCCAGGAGACGGGGTTGAAGCAGGTTGCAGGGACAGGTGCCCGTTTGGAGATGTTACAAAAGACGCGGACCGAACAACACAGAAGTGAAGGTCACTTCTCCTTTTTACCCTGGGTGTCTGATGCAGGAGCATCCAGCGACGAGCAGGACAATCTGGCATCAACCAAATTTTCTAAGTAATTTGTTCTGTTTCTTTTCTTTCCCAAGGCAGAAGTTGGGGGGGGTCGCGAAATTGCGACATGTCACGAAATCGTGACCCCAAAGGCTGCGGCAAGGTGAAGGCAGGTTTTGTCATGATATTGCGATGTTTTCGAAGGCAAAGGCACGAAGGGAGTTTTCATCGTGACGTCACGATATCGCGATGTCACGATGTTGTGATGTTTTTGAAGGCAAAGGTGCGAAGGGAGTTTTCATCGCGATATCGCGACGTCGCAACATTTTTGAAGGCAAAGGTGCGGAGGGAGTTTTCGTTGCGATATCGCGACGTCACGAAATCACGACGTCGTGAAATCGTGACATCACAAAATCGTGACTCTACTTTGGCAAAGGCAAAGGCGAAGGGAAGACCGAGGAAAAGGCAAAAGCTGTCGCGATATCGCGACACAAACCAGACAAGGGACTCGCAGGCAGAAATGGTCGTGATATCGCGACACAAACCAGACAAGGGACTCACAGGCAAAAATGGTCATGATATCGTGACACAAACCAGACAAGGGGCTCGCAGGCAGAAATGGTCGTGATGTCGCGATATCGCGACCGGTTGAAGGCGAATCAACGATGGACATGTGGATGGTCCCGCGTGTGGGAAAAGAGGTAGTAGTTACAGATAAATTTTTCTGACAAGGCAATAGTTATCGAGGGATATTTTGGCAAACGGTGGTTGCAGGGCAAGGGGAGTCTTTAATGTAAGCTTCCGTAGCAAATCGGGGCAGTTGCCCTTGATGGAAGGAAATTTGAAAACGTAGCAGAGGAAGCGAACTTCGAGATTTTTATTTCATGATTTCGATCAGGTGGGGGCATTAATTGCATAGAGGGCCGAGACCTTGATAAAAAAACTTGAAATTTGTAATAGTTGCGAGGGATTTTGGGGAAGAGGGACGCAGAGTGTGAGTGTGAGAAATCTACGTCGCGCACTAGATATTGTAAGCCTGCGGGCTATTTTTCTGTTAATGTAAGGATCTCTCAGATTAATGCATGAACATTTTTGGAACTGCGTGAGTGAGTCTGCGTGAGTATGTATTTTCCAATTTTATTGAACGAAAAGAAGGAAATCACGTGAGTGTAACGCGTGCGTCTTTCCCGGTCCCCCGTCATTTTGAGACTCACCAAGTCTCACTTTCATAAGCTTCTATTTTTGTTTTTGTATAGTTAGGTTCTTCTCCAAATTTTGGAGGATTTTAACCCTTTATAGTGGCTTCTAATGGCCACTTCAAGTTGCATTTTTTGTGCTTCAATAGTGTCTTTAGATACTTGATATGAATCAGAATTTGTGCATTTTAGGAAACACAATATTAATTTTCTTTTTGAGAGTGGTATAGTAGTACAAGTTCTTCAATTTTAATTCACTAATATTACACCTTATCACTCCAATAAACTCTCAAATTCATGCACTAATAATTTATTGCAACTAATCAAGAATAACCTAAAATGAATCTTTAGGAGTTATTCTGCAATTTCACTACAATCAATGTTGTAGGACTTAGTCTTCTTTTTTAAAAATAGATAATAGGTAGTTGATAGAAGATTTTTCTAAAATCTAATTAACTTCTAATAAATGTGTAAATTAATCCTAAAAATAATATGTTTCCTTTTTGCACTTTTTAGAAGACTATAATCTAATTTCCTTTTTACAACTTTAATCCAAATTTAGGCACTCTAATAAATCTGATAAATAATCCAATTAATGAATCTTTTTGCACCATAAGTTGCATACCTTTTTCTATAGCTCTTCTTCTGCCTTTGTAGAGGATGTAGACCTTGGTGTATAAAAACACCAAGTTGTTGCTTAAAGTAGGATGTCCTGAACAACTCCTTATTCACAAAATGATGGTCTTGAACTTTCTTTCATGATCCTAGAATTTGGTGGCTTGTTCTCCACTTGTGTTATCCTCCTTCTGCTATAGATTTGGAGAAGTTTATATCTCTAAAGTGGTGCCTTCTTGCTGTGAGAGGTAATCTTCAAATCTACAAGATTTGGTGAGCATCTTTCATCTTCAAGTATTCTTGTCAAATTTTAACTTCAAGCAGGATCTTCTTCTAGGGTTTGGAACTCCTTACCAAATTCTCCTTCAAATATTTGGCACTCCTTGCCAAATTTTCCTCTTGGGCTTGTTTTTTGATGGTGATAATTATCCCAAGTCCTTCACTATCAGGGACTTCACCTAGATAGTGTATTTCTCCAATGAGTTCTCAAAGAACTCTCTTGATCTTCAACAAGGCTCTCCTAGCATTTCCTGGATGCTCGATGAGACCTTCACAAGGTCTTTGATCTAGAAATTTTTAATGGTCTTCCTTGAGACCTTTTCTTCAACCTTCTACTTTATGTAAGTGTTGGTGGTGAGATCTTCTCTTGGATATTTTAAATCTGCTACTCTTGGTTTTAATTAGGACTCTCCTAGTCTTTCTTCTTCTTCTTCCAAAGTTCTTCAATGAGATATTCTCCTGATCTCTTCACTTTTGCTTCATGTCTAAGATGATTCTAAAGAATATACTCTTCCTAAAATTTTTGTAGGAAGTATCCCAACTCACTAAATATTTTGTTCCTACAACAAATATATTAGTACTAAAATATTTTGGTGTGCTTCTAAATCATATATTCTTCTTGAATTCTTCTTTAGGATCAAGGCTTCTATGGCCTATTTCAATATCAAGGCTCATGTGCCCTTTTTAGTACCAAGGCTCCTATGGCCTTTTATATATCAAGGCTTCTATGGCCTTTTCAATATCAAGGTTTCTGTGGCCTTTTCAGTATCAAGGTGTTTATGGCATTTTTAGTATCAAGGCTTTTGTGGCCTTTTCAGTATCTAGACTTCTATGGATTCTTCTTCAAGGCTTCTATGGCCTTTCTATATCAAGGCTCTTATAGCCTGTTCTTCAATTATGGAATTTTGCAATCCAATAATGAAGATACTCAGTCTCCTATCTTCACCATGATCCTTCACCAGAAGTATTCTTCTATAGTATTATTTTCTTTCATAATTCACTAACCTCTGCACTATGAGGGCACGTCAACCGTCGAGCAACGAATTTTGAGTCTCCCATATATCTATCGTAGGAGTCCCAACCTCTAAGAATTTCCTATAATAAAATAAAATCTAGGCACTAGTTAGCAAATTCTAGATAACCTGGATAATATTCACTAGATTATTCGTCAATCTAGTGGATTGAGTGTTGAGTCTTAGTATTCACGAGTTTTCATAACAACTATGTGGAAAAAACTCTAGATAAAAATGATCTTCGTATTTTTTGAAACTTAGATTACTTTTAGTCCTATCTTTTTGACTCTCCCAAAATCTATCGCCTAGATACTTCTGAGATCTTTTATCAATGTCTGGTCCAGTGGCGTGTCAGTTTGACAAAAACTCTTAGGCTAACCAACAATGGTGGTTTCCCTCTTGACCTACATAGACAAGATCTACCATGGCTCTGATACCACTATTAGATTTTGATGAACTAGTCGTGAGATATAACAATCACAAGATACAAAATAACAAGAAAGAAAATAAATATGCTAGATGACTAAAGTATGCTTAAAATATAAATTATATAAAATATTACAATGTAGCTATGGATGAAGTGAGAACCCCATTAACAAAACTACATATATACATTGTATCCATCACCATTGAATGGTGTGGCATACATAACTACACTATCCATTAAGCTACACTATCTGACTATGTTCTCTGACTCTCTCATCTATCTATCTAGGATGCCATCCTTATATAGGTAAAATAAAATACTTGGCCAACACTCTATCTAGTTGTGCAAGGGACAACTTGCACATGTACAACTTTCACATTGACACTTGTGCATTTATTACATTGCATAAAGTAACTAGATAACTTGCACAATAAGTAATCTAGATATGTATATTGGAGGATACATTTACATAACCCAAATGATGGAATAGATTTTATTTCCAAGATTTTCTTGTTATTCTTTTATAATGAGAGTTTTCCCTACTTTCTTACTTTAGAGAACCCTACACTCAATAAAATGACCCCAACGCTTATGATAACTATAATATTATTTCTTATTGCTATTATCAGGAGAGGAAGACTAATTAGAAACTTTTTATTATACATTATTGTTTGTGGAGGGTATAGAGGTACCCTATTGAACTTTATTTTTAAAGTCTAACTTATTTTCTACAATCATTGCAAGCTTAAAAGCCTTATCTAAGGATTCAACTTAAAACATAACCAACTCTTTATGAATGATAAGGGAAAGACTTGAAATAAATTTAACAACTAGTACCTCTTCTGTATTTGAAATATTAAACTTGACCTAAAGCTTGTTGAAGGTATCAATATACTACTAAACTAATTACCCTTGAGCTAGTTTGAGTTGCAACCAACGAGCTAACATGTTATAGAGGTAGTCAGGAGGTAAAATATTTTCTTGAGTGTTGCTTGGAGTTCCTCCTACTAATTTATCTCCTCTAATTTTGTTGTATGTATTGTTTAATGGTTTTTCTAACTATGGCATATGAACTTCAACCATTGTTTGATGCTATAAGTCGAGGGATAAATATGACATATGAAATTCAACCATTTGAATCTTCTAACAGTTAGTCAAATTAAACCTTAAAACCTACCCCTACTCCTAAGTTTTAAAAGAACTATTAATTTATTAAAAAATAATAAAAATTTAAAATTTTCTTCAAAACAATCCTCTATAATCAAATTTAATTTTTATTTAAAATAAAAATATTAAAATTTCCAATATCCTTTTATGTTTTCCCCTTATATTGCTTATTCCAATAATCAATAATCATAGTAATATCCTCACAACTATCAATATGAAATGTTTGTGTTATTATGGTTATTTAATTTAACCAGAACAAGTCACCACCCACTTTTAGAATAGGAATGCGAAAAACCTTGACTTCTGACAAAATGATTGTTTTTTACTATGATAGGTTTGCCGGATTTTAAATAAAAAAAACAGTTTGACTTGAAATGAAATTGCTTGCCTGTTTATTTTTTATCTTTGTTTCCACTTTCCACGAAACGTCCTAACAATTGCCTTTTTCTAATCAAGATTCCTGAAAACGCATTAAAGAAATTGAAGAGGATTTTTTTATTAAATAAATTCTTTAGATAGACTTTAAAAAAAATAATAATCATAAAACTAAGAATGTGGTCCTTTGAACTTAAACAAAACCTTCAAAATCCCATGCCCAAAGCATGGATCATTTAGAATAAAAAAAAACTGAAGAATGCTGATTTCAGATAGGAATTCGTGTTTAACTTCCAACCTATTAAAATGGTGAAGTGGGCATTCGTGTTTAACTTCCAACCTATTAAAATGGTGAAGTGGGCATTATTTATTCTTTTAAAAAAAATTTATAAATCATAAGAAAAATCGAAGAAAACTTATAACAAATACTTCCAACCACTACTAACCACAACTACTATATTTATAAAATTAATATCAGAATGAGCAAGGCTAGTAGATTGGTAAGTAAGGTGTAGTTTAGATTTATGTTCAAACTTTGTCGGAAACCAACCCTTTGCAAAAATAATAGTCTGCTCCGGATCCTCGCTATCTGGAAACAATCCTACAATTTAAATCCTACTCTTAACTAACTCTATGTAACCCAAAAAAAATTAATATCATGCAATAAGAACTGTTCATAGGTAGGGAGCACAATCTGCTTAGATGTTCCATATGAAATCGGCATCAGATACGTAGAAATCAAAAGGGTGGTGGAGAAAACACGTTAGTCTTGTGTTCTTATTATTTTATTTGGAAACTAATACAAATGATGTCGACCTCTGAAATAGTAAAGACCTCTTTGTTTTCTTGTTCCCGCGGAGGGCCACAAGAGACGACGCATCTCTATAATATGCTCCGCTTTCAGAGGATAGTGATGACAGTCCGTTAAGAGGTATCATTTCGTCGTTAGCGGTGATTCTTTTATTCCGAAATTGCTCTCCCTCAAATATTCGGGAATGAATTTAAAGGCTAGGCGTGAGCACACAGAACACTGCGTCTGATCTCATGCCTCCCGTACTAATATCTTCTCAGACTGGACAAGAGATTTGGGAATGAGTATAATAATAAATGTGGGTTGTTATTGTTCCTCTGCTGAACAGACACAATCTCCCAGACTGGGACCCCTATCGCTCTCCCTGTGGGAAATAATCAACTGCCACCAATAAAATCAAAGTAATGAAAGTCCGCACACTCATCACACCTCCGCCCTGTCCTTTGGACCACAACATACTAACATTATATTCTCATTGCAACCTTAACACCAGAGAAAAAAGCAAACACAAAAGATAAAAATGCGCTATGATGCCATGCACGGTTTTTTCTTTCTCAATAATAAAACCGCGGTAGATACCCAAAGCTCCCAATTGCAAAGGGTATGTTTATTTTTAATAATATATACATGGAATACATATGACAAGTACCTTTGTTACATAGGAAAAGTTGGAATTTTACGTGTGGTCTTAAGGTTGACTGGGGTACTTCTTTGTGGGTACAATCCCACAAAAAATTTAAGGCGTCCGGCAGTAGAGGCCATCCTTCTGGGCCCGATGAAATCTCCGGTTCCATATCTTCTCTGAATTTCTTAGAGTACATACTGCTTTCAGCCTTGTATTTTATAAGCCTTTATGACACATCAATCTCGTTGCCTCTGCCACACATCTTGGGTAAGGTAGCCTCTTGACAAAGATGACAAATTTATCAGAAGAGGCTTTACTAGGCAGAATCCGAATGTCAAGGGGTTGGTGAAAAGTCGTGATGTTGTGGAGTTTATATAAATGGTGATAATATTATCACCTACCTACTCTTCTGACAGCTTTTGCTGACGCCGCCCTAAAATAGTCCGTATCGTCGTACTCAGGCGACAGCGACGAGGAGAAGGAGAAGGAGCAGCCATGCGGAAGGAGGGGAGCAATTAAATTCCCATTTTCCAACCTCAAAGCAAAGGGCATTTGGGCATTTGGGTTTTGGTTGTATCGTGTCCTTTTTGACGGTGTGGATTGGAATCGGGGTCGTGACAAAGTTTGAATGATTAGAGAAGGTAAAGCACGTAACGTTGATGACCTGCTTATCCACAAGCTCCATGGAAATAACGTGAATTGTGAATTAGATAGAAAGGGATAGGGATAGGAATGTTTGAAAATAACTTTTAACTTTTCCTCGCACGTTTTCAAACGGAAGACGGAATACGAATTCCCACGAGCACATCGGGAGAACCGGTTTCACTCGTTCGGAGTTTGAATTCTTATTTGCAATGTTGTGAGCGTGTCACGGCAACTACATATTGTCTATTTCAGAAAAGGCAATTGCATATAGTAAAAAAAAAAAAAATTATGTTTTTAGGGTTCCATCAATAGGGTCAGGTGTAAAAGTCAATAGTAACATGTTTGTTTTGTCTGTCTGTTGTTTTTAGGGTTCCAGCAATAGGGTCCAGGTGTAAAAGTCAAAAGTAATATTTTTGTTACGTCTGTTTGTTGGGTAAAGTATAGTTGACGGGACCTCGATCTTTTAGAGCAAGACAGCTACCATCCATGCAGTAGTTTGAACCTTGGATTTCTTCGGAGAGGGGCTAAAGTGCCCTAACCACTACACCATCCTTGTGGACAATTAGTTAGTTTTTTTCTCAGGAAGAGCATGGTTCAAAATCCAAGGATATCATACTTGAAATGAAATTTTAAACATAGCTAAGTATCTTCTTAGTTACTCAGTTGAAAGTTTGTTTTATATAATTTATTTTTATTATTATTATACATAAGATAATTATTTACATATCATTCATTTTTTTACTGTCAACCAAAGATTTTATACTTGAAATGAAATTTTAAACATAGCTAACTATCTTCTTAACTATCTTCTTAGT
This sequence comes from Wollemia nobilis, assembly GCA_028583015.1. NCBI lineage: Eukaryota > Viridiplantae > Streptophyta > Pinopsida > Araucariales > Araucariaceae > Wollemia > Wollemia nobilis. The sequence goes on from JAQPPZ010007329.1 coordinate 1,120,001, forward strand.
TACTCAGTTGAAAGTTTGTTTTATATGAGTTTTCAATTTATTTATTTATTATAAATAAGGTAATTGGTTACATCTCATTCATGTTTTACTATCAACTAGAATTTAAATCTTGGAGCTGTCTCCTATAATTAATAATTCCCATGTCACTTTGTAAGGTTTGAAGGAGGAGACCATAAGGAGGAGACCATAGTGGTTTGGGATTGATACCGGAATTGGTGCTACATTAAATGCAAAAGAAGATTGACATTTAAAAGGTAATAATATTTTTTAATTTTTATTAAAAAAGAACATAGTAACTCTCCTTGATTAATAAAAAATATAATGTTTATACAACAAAAAGTAAACATATTTAGGGAGTTTAATACACCCACAACCTTGTATCTCTCGAAGAAGAGTCAAAGCATGTCACCGTTCCGAAGAAGAACCAAAGCCCATACTGTACTTGAATTTCCCGAATAAAAGCCAAAGCCCGAACTATATCTTAAATCTCCCCAAAAAAACAAAGCCTAAATTGTTACATTTTCCCTCTAAAACATTAGTTTTTGATAACCACATTTGATCTTATTCAAATCTATTCTTAATAATACTAAATGTCAAGATAGGCTTCAAGGAGTTTTATTTTGATAATAAAAACCATTGAAGATATTTTGGTTCTAAATGTCTAAATAACCTTAGAATTTTTGTTTGTGTTGTGATTATTATCATAACAATTTTTATTATGACAACTAACTAATATGTTAAACTTTGCTATAAAATTGTTGAAGTTTCAAGGAGGTAATTGTGGCCAAGCCTTTGAAAATTATGCATGAAGAGTTTCTTGGTAGGAGACTAGGTCACACTTTGCTTGATTTTAAAGCTAAAAGGATTATAACATTTATTTTTTCTCCAGGCCAAAACTAATATATATTCTTCAATAAGTTTAATTATGATTTGAAAAATATTTTAAATATTTAAATATAATTTTATTTAAAAAATAATAATTTAATTTAATATTTTATAAATAATAAAAAATATATATAATTTTTAAAGTTTATAGGTCAAACCCAAATTATATGAGAGAGCTTTTTACATATAATAATATTCCATTTTAACAAGTATTTATTTTAATAAACGAGTGTTTATATTTTATTTTTAATTTTTTTAATATTTAAAGAAAATGTTAAATTTATAAAAACAAATATAAAGTATTTAAGATTCTAACCTTTTTAGATAAATTTTAAAAATTTTAATTTATAATATATAATATTTTAAGTTGTCAAAATATTTAAAAAAAAAACTTTAAAATGATATATATATATATATATATATATATATATATATATATATATATATATATAATAGTACAAGGTTAAAGATTTATGTATAATTTTTTAATAAGTTACATGTGGTTTTATTGCCCATCAAAATACAAAAATATTACATTTGATGCAACAAATTTTTTTATTACATTTTTTTTTCTTTCTTCTTTTAAATATATTCTTCAACTTTTTCGAAGTGCTATGTTCTCATAATCAACTCCTTGACATCAATTTGATTAAGATATAAAATCTCACTTGGCCAATTGTTTTTTTAAAATTTGAATTTCACATAGATGAAGATCAACATTGCAATTTGCTGATTTATTACCTTATTTCCTTATGCTCATACTTCCAAGAGATTGCCTCTAGTAATAGATTATGAACATTAGCAATAATATTATTTTTTATCCAATCTCTACATCCTTTTTTGTTAATAGCCTTGATGATAATTTGTGAGTCCTCAATTAAAATATATTTCCATCCTTTTCTCTACAATTTTAATCCCTGGAAGAAGTGCCCTAGCCTCCACATGGTTGTTAGTTGAAGTTCCATATGATTCTAAGTAAGTGAGGAGAATTTTGCCTTCACTATTTCTAAAAACACCACCTCCACCAACTTTTCTTGGATTTCTTTTAGAAGCACCATCAAAATTAATTTTGATAAACCCAATTTCTAGATATTTCTATTTTACCATAGATCAAAGTAGATCCTTTGTTTTAATTCCATTGTCGAAGATGACTCTTCCATGTATGTTCAAATCCTATAGTCAATTTATTAACACCTCTTTGTAGATATTTTCCAAGAGAGGCAATAATACTTTTCCAAACTTGGGCATGATCACTATATTTCAGTAGAAATATGAGTAGAAATCATTAGATGGATATAAATTCATTATCATTGTCATTGAGTATTTCATTAAGTGGAATAGTATTTGTTGGAACCAAAATTCAAGATTCCAAATTTATTATCAACCAAATGTTTATTCTCTATGGAATAGTATTTGTCTTAATTGTAGATAATGGTACATCATATAAGAACAAATAAGTCTCTAAGGTATATGCCAATTATAAAATCCAACAAAAATGATCAACACCTTATGATCCTCAAGGAAATGGTCAAGCAGAATCTTCTAACAAAACATTAATCAAAATCCTTAAGAAATTGGTCAATAAAAATGTTTGAGATTGGCACCTACAATTATATCCTGCCTTATGGGTAAATTTACTAATGTACAAACCCTAAAAGCATAACAACTTATGCTTTAGTCTATGGAATTGAAGCAAATTTTCCTTTTGAACTTGAAATCCCTTCTTTGAGAGTCTTGTTATAAGACTCTTTGGTTGGCAATAAATATCGTCTAGGCCACCTTCACCAATTAGATATTTTAGAAGAAAAGTGTATTAATGCTTTAGAACACTTAAGAACTTATCATAACAAACTTTGGTATGCCTATCATAAAAAGGTATGCCCAAGGTCCTTTGACATTGGGGACCTAGTCCTCAAAGAAAACTAAAATAATACCAATATCAAAGATGATTTCAAAGAAAAATTTGAGCCTAACTGGATTGGTCCTTTCATCACCACAACTAAATTTGGCTCTAGATCCTACTGCCTAGCCACATTAGATGATAAATAACATCAAGAACCAATCAATTAATACATATTAAATGATATTATTCTTAAATCTGCATGACCTGGTTGTCCACATGACTAATTATATTATTGCTTGCCTACATAGTTGCCTAAATTCACATTTTCCTAGAATCACATGCTTGGTTTCTTGTTTTTTTCATCAATTCAGGAGGATTTATGATGAAGCAATGGTAATTCTACCTAACAAAATAAGTCACTTGCATTGCATTTGCACTAGGTACCTAGTGCTAAGTGATCCTCCTAGTCCTTTGCTTTGCCTCCTCTTACTCCACTTTCTTCTCCTTCTATATTCCTGTCTATCATATTTCTTCTCTTCTTCTCCTTCTATTGGGTTAAGTGATGTATGACATGATCACCCATGACCCTGATGACCCGAACTTACCCATTTCTTCTATCCCAATATTAGGCACCCAACACTAAAAAATAAATTATTTATACTCTACCTTTTTCTACTTTCCTATTCCTGTCTATCATATTTCTTCTTTTCTTCTTCCTCTATTGGGTTAAGTGATGCATGACACGATCATTCGTAGTCCTAATGATCGAGCCTTATCCCTTTGTTTTATCCCAACAAAATCATCACAATTATTCAAATTTACACAATTCTCACATCACATTCTTACTCACCAACAACTCAAATATTAAAAGCATTTCATCAACAAACCTTGCTTATCACCAATTCTCATGATCATTTAATAAACCCTTTGAGGATATTGATTTCTTCCTTTGACATACGTAATTCTACAATTTTTTGTGGATATGTTGTGCAACTAAGGAAGATTTTTGTATCTTGGCATGGTCTATCAAATAGTCATGACATCCATTCATCAAATTCATCAAAATTTGCTTGTTTAATAGGCCACTCATGCTAAGAAGCCCTATTAATCCAATATCTTGTAGGCCTACAATTCTTTGTAAGCTTTACTAGGCACTAGATTAATAGGGTCCTCTTTTCTACTTTGTTTACTAAATAAGCATGCAATCAAAACTAAATAAAATTCATCAAAGATTGCATGTCTAATAGAGCACTCAGGTTGTAAGGCCGTGTTAATCAAATATATCGTAGGCATATCATCCTTTGTAAACTTTACCAAGAACTAGATTACTAGGGATATGCTTCCTTGCTTGATTTATTAAATGAGCATGCAATAAAACCCAAATCATATAATCATTTATGTGATTGTGTATTGCGACCTCATGTGCCACCTAGAGAGGTAGATATTTTCTATCTATTTGTGCAATCAAACACAACAATTAATGGATTAAAAACATCTTCCATCATGATTGGAATATCTAGCAATATTCACATTGTGAAAGATTCTATTTTTCTTATGTGTCATTGATGCACTCAATGACCCCTATCCTATATCTCATGTGTTTGCAAATTTTTTTATGTGATAGATTAGGGAGAGGAGCAAATAATTATGTCAATGCTATACTAGGTCATTTAGGACACCGCCACTATCATTATCTTAATCAATTGATCATAAAAACTCCATCTAAACATGTAGTTGGTTATGAGGCCTAAGGTACCATTCTGGTAGGCGGGACCTTTATTCAGTATATTACACATTTGCAATTCCTTGTGAGTAGAGTATATATTTAATAAATTGTCTCTACCACCATGATTGGCACACTAGGCAACATACTTGCTACAACATTCTTGAATCACCTTATATATCATTAGGTAGAATCAGGTTCCTCATTTTGGTACTTTGTGTATATGCATTTTTTTGTATGTGCACTAGGCAATGAAATGTCAAGCTCGAATCCACTTTTTGATATACTAGGCGATTCAAGGAGCACATCATTATAATCAATTTTCTTTCTTATGATATCAATCTAACACACCCTCTTGTACATCATTATCTCATCCATTTATAAACCCATAAGGGCTTTGATATGACATGATAATTACCTTGTGTGCGTATAATAATCTATAAGTACACCATGTAGTGGATCATATAGTACCAATGCTCCTTGTCAGTCTATGTATTGACTAGGAACATAGTCAAGCAATCAATTATTAGATGTATCTAGAACAAGAACAATAAAAAACACAAGAACAATAAAAAACAACACAAAGAACACAAAAACAAAACAAAACAAAAGAACCCACCCACCTTAAAAAACTAAACAAAAAAAAGAAAAAAGAAAAAGAAAAAAAAAATGAACAAAACAATGACCTATCTAGACCAGAAGACTATTAAGGCAAGAATCAACAGATGAAACAAAATAAAGAATAGAATGAGCTAGGGAACTAAAAAAAATTGAATGAACCAAAGAGATGCAAAAAACAAGAAGAAACTAGGTACCTTTAGAACTGGAGCCATCCAAAGAAATAATAGAAAGAAGAGATTCCCTAATTTGAGAAGCCCACCATATAGGAGGGTGGCCATAACAAGTAAGATCACCTTTGTCCAAAGCCCAATTAGCTAAAGCATCAACACTCTTGTTTTGATCTCTAACCACATGATTGTAATCAACTTTCAAAAATCCCATCCGGATTAACTGAATCTTCTCAATAATTCTTTTTATTCTCCAATCCACCTTATTATTCTTAGAAGGAGTCTTCAAGAGATTAATCATAAGTTGAGAGTCTGACTCAACTAACACCTTTTCCCATCCAACCTTAGTAGCCTCCTCGAAGACCTCTCGAGGACACCATACCCCTCAGCAAGGTTATTGGAAAGAATACCCAAATTCTCAGCAAAAGTAAAAACCAGGGAGCCATCTGAAAGTCTACTAATTCCTCCCACACTGGCTTTTCTAGGGTTCCATCTAGAGGCTCCATCAGTATTGAATTTTTCAAATTCCTTAGGAGGAGGTTGCCAATTTCTAGTCCTATCCATCTTACTAATACTCACATTCCCTTTAAGTTGGTTGCCCTTAGAAGGTTTAATTTTCAATCTTTGCATCACTTGATCCCATATTTGGTGGGAGTTTTGGGGGTGATTAAGGAGTTGATGGACTGATTCAACTAAGATGGCTATGGTCTTTTGCCAAATATAGTGAATATCCTTCCTATCTTGATTAAAAATTTGGTTGTTCCTTTCATTCCAAATATTCCAAAGAAGAATGGTAGAACCCATCCAAACTAACTGCCTAATAAAATGATCAACACCCTCTTGATTAGGCCAATCCCTCCAAATCTGTTCAAAAGTAAAAAAATTGGATGACTGTAAGCCAAGTAAAGTGGTCATTCTCCTCCATAGCTCATAGGCTAAAGTACACACAATAAAAATATGGTTGATATTTTCTACATTCTTTTCACACATTTCACATATAAAAGGGCCATGAAAACCACGCTTCATAAGTTGCTCACCAATAAGCATCCTACGATGCAATAAAAGCCAATTAAAGAACCTCACCTTAGGCCAAAGCTTTTGAGCCCACAATCGAGAAAATATGTCGAAATAATGGTTTGGATTATTATGGCATAAGGTCAAATAACCTTGAGCAACTGAATACTCACCCTTAGTAGTGTTGTTCCATTCAAAACAATATTTTTCATGGGACCAAGAGAGGGATCTCATATGAAGGATGCCTTGGATATCTTGTCTTTGCCTTTCTAGGATTTGAATAGGCTAGTCCTCAATAGGGATCCAATATCTACCAACCTTTGAATTACCAGTATGGTATCGACAATAATTAGCCACCTTTATCCAATTAGCTCGGTGAAGCTCCTCCATCCAAGGCCTCCAATCGAGAAACTGAGTTATCAAAGGCTTGTGACCATCCCAAGAATCTGTCCAAAAATTTACATGGTGACCATTATGAATGATCCAAAATAATTTTTTCTTTATCAAATCCTCACCAGTCTTAAGAACTACTAAAATGGGAGAACCTTTGGTAGGAAGTTGATAGCGAACAAGGTCTTCAGGACTTTTATTCTCAACATATTTAGCACGGAGATTATTGGCCCAAAGAGCATTGGGGTTATGCAACATCCTCCAATATAATTTAGCAGCTAAAGCTTTGTTGTTATTAATTGAAGACCAAAATCCTAACCCCCCTTCACTCTTAGGAAGACATAAAGTATCCCATTTCACCAAGGCCCATTTTATTTTCTCCTTAGTACCACTCCAAAGGAAACAATGACTGATTTGATCCAATTCTTAAAGAACAGCCTTTGGGATATTCAAAATGGAAGAAACATAAATAGGAATAGCTTGAAGAACTGATTTTACCAAGGTGATTCTACCCCCAGAAGAAATCCACTTGTTGGTCCACTTTCCAATTTTCTTCTTGACTTTGTCCAACAACCAATTCCAATATTTATTTTTCTGCATTTGAATATTTATGGGAATACCTAAATAAGTGATTGGAATAGATGTCTTCTTATATCTTAATTTATCCAAGACCATGGATTCCTGTCCAGTAGATCGGTGAGAGAAAATAACTTTAGATTTGTCTTCATTGATCAACTGCCTAGTAGCCTTAGAAAAACAACTAATGATTTGCTTAATATTAGAAGCTTCCTTAAATGTAGCTTTACCTAAAATAGTAGAGTCATCCACAAATTGAAGATGAGAGATAGGTCTAGCTCCATCAGCAATGGTAACTCCCTCAAGGGTTTTGTTTTCCCTCTTTTTGGTTATAGTCCTACCCAAGCATTCAAAAAGAATGATGAATAAATAATGGGATAGCGGGTCACCTTGCCTAATACCTCTGGAAGGCGGGAAAGACTGAGAAGGCCTACCATTGATAAGAACTAAGTAGGAAACTGAAGAGATACATCCCATAATCCAATCCATCCAATCCTTAGAGAAACCAAATTGCCTCAAAACTTTGATAAGGAAGTGCCAATCCACTCTGTCATAAGCTTTGGATAAGTCTAACCGAATGAACATGGAAGGAGAATTTTGCATATCCATGGAATGGATGGCTTCCTGAGCAAGAACTATCTCATCTAATATTTGACGTCCTTCCACATAACCCCCTTGCTCTGGGGAAATAATCTTATGCAAAAGAGGCTTCAACCTTTCTACCATGATTTTAGTAATGATTTTGAGAAGAACATTACATAAAGCAATAGGTCTAAAAGCTGAGATATGATCAACCTCTTGAGCTTTTGGAACAAGAGTAATATAAGTTTTATTGATAACCTTCAAAATTTCTTTGGCTTTCCTAGCTTCTTCCACCACCTCTAATAAATCAACATGAAGGATATCCCAGAACTCTTGGTAGAACTCAATAGGAAAACCATCAAGACCTGGGGTTTTCCCTTTTTGCATTTTAAAAACTACTTGTTGAAGCTCATTGATAGTAACAGGAGTAGTCAAAATAGAGTTCTCATTAGAAGTGATAAGAGAAGGGATTGCTTGAAGAACATTATGTTGAGAAGATGATTCAAGAGGAGTAGCAGCAAAAATATTGGAAAAGTAATCAACAACAATAGAGTTCATGCCATCCCAAGTATAAACAACATCTCCAAAATTTTATTTTAAGGAAGAAATAAAGTTGTGAGATCTTTGAGCTAGAAGAGATTTTTGGAAGAAATTTGTGTTTTGATCTCCTTCTTTAAGCCATTGAATTCTAGATTTTTGCTTCCATAATATTTCTTCTCTTTTTTCCCATTCCTCTAACTGAGTTGTGAGTTTAATTTCATCTGCACTTCTCTTCTTTGTGAGGCCATCTAAATGAATTTTCTTATTCAAATTTTCAATATGAGCAATAAATTCATGTTTTTTTTATGAACATCCCCAAACTCTTTCTAGTTCCAAGTCTTGATTTTTGATTTAATGTATTGTAGTCTTTTGGCAAAATAGAACATCTTAGTCCCATGCCTAGGTTTACCTTCCTTCCACCATTGTTGCACATGAGTTCCGAAGGAAATGTCTCTAAGCCACATTAATTGAAAATGAAAAAGGAGAGAAAATCACATTGGTTTTCCACATTTCCACCATGACTGGTGAATGATCCGAACTAGCATTATTAAGAGTCTTCACTTTAGGAATATGACCATGGATTAAGAAATTTTTAGAGAGGAAAAACCTATCCAATCTCTCCATTATACAAGCTAAGCCTTGCCTTATGTTAGACCAAGTCATAAGGCCATTATCTGTTTGGATATCCACAAGATGGAGCTTTGCAATATATTCACTCATGAGGTCAGTGCTTTTGTCCAAATTTCTATTTCCCCCCATTTTCTCATCCAGAGAGAGGATGGTATTGAAATCTCCTCCGATAAAGATCCAAGCTTTAGGAAAATGAGAGATAATATGAGTAATATCATTCCACTGTCTTCTTTTTTCCTCCAAATAATTTGGAGCATAAACAATAATGTAGAGCATAATCTGGTTGAAATGTCTACTTTTGAATAGCTATAGCCAACAAACCCCAATTGCTAACCATATGGTGAATAACTACCTCTTTTGGGTCCCAAAGACAATAAATGCCATCCGAAGTCCCTTGGGAACTGAGGGAAACCACTTTTCCAGTTGGCCAAATTTTACTGGAAATTAAGTCCATATCCTCCATTGACATATTTGTTTCTTAAAGGAAAACAAGATGTGGATGATTTATCTGAATAATTCTTCTAATTTCATTTTGTTTTGAAAGACTCCCTTTGAGTCCTCTAATATTCCAAGTGACGATTTTCATTAATACTAGGGCTAAAAAATTTGGGAAGGGCATTAATCTTACCTTCCTCTACAAGCTTTTCACCTTCTTTTACCATATGATATTGATTGGTCCTGCGACCTACTTTTTGATTAGAATCCATCTTCAACTTTTTTTCCTTGTTTCTTGACTTATTCCAATTGAATTTGAGATGGCTTCTAACCTTGAAGAATGCTCGTACACAGCCAAAATTTTACTAGATGGTTCAACAAAGTCTATATTGGGACCTGCATTATTTGAAGTTTTGACATTTGAAATATTTTTTTCTTGTGTAAATTTTCTTATTTTTTTTTTCTGTTGAAAACCTTTGATTTGTTGGTTTGTCTCTAAGTTCTTCCCTTCATATTTAAATTGTGTTCCTAATATTTAAGTTTCCATTATTTCATCTTCATCACTTGGGACATCATTTATGGAAAGGATTTCAAACATATTAGCATATGACTTTGATTGATCCTTCATAACTAGTTTTTTTTTAGTGTTCTTCTTCTTAGGTATTTGGAAACCTGCTGAGTTTATATCTTCTTTCTTTTGATCAGGAATTTTATTTGCGCAAGCACTAGCCAAATGACCATATTCATGGCAAATTCTACAACGAAAAGGAATGTTCTCATAGTCCACTACTTGCTCCCAAGTGTCTACCCCAAATTGTAATGTGATATTTTTAGGTAGGGGTTTATCAAAATCCATTAAAACACAAATCTAAGCATAAATAATATGTTCAAAATTTTGAGTACAATCAGTAGTCATCATAAAATTTCCTAAAGAGTTTCCAATTGAAGAAAAAATAGTATGATTCCAAAATTCAATAGGGAGGCCAAAGAGTCTAACCTACACGGGAGCTATAGAAGGCATCTCTTCTTCGACTTTATATTTAGTATGCCAGGGCTTCATGAAAAGCCCTGCCATTCTAAAAAACCAAGGACCCCCTTGAAAGGTTTTATCTCTATCTTCATTATTAGCAAATAAAACAAGAAAATAACCATTTGGATAAATAGAGATTTGTAACTCACCTTTACTTTTTCAACTTTTTGCAGCACAAACTTTGAAAGTAGATAGACTCGGATGAAAACCATGAACCGACAAATTAGTCCTCTTTTTTCCAAATCTTCAATGCTAGTCTGAATGTTACCCATATCAAGCTTAACAATAGGAGTTCCATCAGCTACTTTAAGACATCCTGACTCCATTTTCCTGGGATAAATCTTAGGCATTCTTAGAGGTTTATGGGAAGCCCTAATATTGATATTAGCATTGGGCTGAGGCTGTCCACCATGAAGGGCATCCCTAAAATTCATTTTTGGGACTAAGTCTTCAAAATTCTTACCCTTGACAAGGGTTTTCATAGTAGAATTATTTTGTGGGTGCACCTTAGCACCAGATTCATTTGAGATATGAGCCATTTTTTGATCAACTGCTTGAAACTTATTTCATGATCTCTTTAATCCTTACCCTAGATGCCGTGGAAAGGTAAGATTTTCACTTTTCTTTTGTGCAGCAAATTGGAAGATGTTGTCACTCAAGTTCACAATATGATCTATTGAAAGACAAATTTCTAATCCATCTTGTATTCCCTGCAATATTTCTTGCTAAAATATTGAGTATAAACCACAAAAATATTGGTTGCTAGGGCCCAAAGGCCCTAAAAACCAACCTCTAGAGCTGCTTGCACTCAACCCAGATGAAACCCTCGCATAGCCGCTTACCAAATATATCATTCACACATAGGGATGTGCTAGGATATGTGTTTCTCCAAATGATATGCAAATTTTTGGAGACATTCTAGGGATTTTTAGGCATCCACCCTCAAAATTTCATCTCAATCCGAGTTCGGATGAGTGAGATATGGCCGAAACGAGTTCGGTAGTTTGGGAAGTCCTACAAAAAATGTCTAATCAATTTTGACTCCCTTCAATCAACTTGTTAATAGGTTCAATTATTAAACTTTAGCATACAAACTAACCTCACCTATTTATAGACCATAAGGAAGTATTGGGACTTAATGATCAACACTTTGCATATCTATAATATCTTATGGATGTGTTGAATTGTAGATCATTAAATCCTTGTGCTTCCTAATGGTCTATGAATCATCTTAGAGATACCTCTATTCATCACCATAATGACAATGAAAAATAGTTTTCATACCTCACCAATTGCATATTTTTCCAAGAAAATATGATATTTCTTTTCAATATTCTACGTATATGCATTTCCTTGTACATGCACTAGGCAAAGGCAAGGAATATCTTATTTTCCTAAAAAAAAATGCATTGGTGTGGTGTGACATCTTGACCTTGTTGTCATATCTCATCAATACAATCACATACATTCATTTATAAATTTCCCTTATCTTTTTATAGACCCCTAAGAGCATAGAAATTAACGATCAACACTTTGCATGTTCATAATAATTTATGAGTGTGCCAAATAATATATTATTAAATCCCTGTTATTCCTTATGGTCTATCTATTGGCATAAGGATATATTTTCATATAAACAATAAATTTTTAGGTTTTATTCCTTAGTTGTCCATGCAATACCATATCATAAAACTTGTGAATTTATTGATATATCCTATCAATATAAATTTCATGTTAGTAGTAGGTATTCAAACCTACATTAGGGTATAACATAGGAACTCTATGAAAAGATAACTTATTTTACCAATTTCCTACAAATATATAATTTTTTGTACATATGTCGAGCAAAGGTGAAGGGATTCATATTTTCTTAGATATCCATGTGATAACCTAATAAAAGGCCTATAGGATTGTTATCACATTTAATAATATCATCAATATCCTAGCTTATAAATTAGAACAAGTTGGAAGATTGACCCTGTTGATCCTATGGCTTGTAAACATGCAATTATTTGTATGGCTACCAACATACAATCAATTGTGTCAAACTTTTAGCCTGATTCAATAGATAGCAAAGAAATAATTTTAACCTTATCAAAAATATTTTATAATCTGTATTTATGACTAGCCGTGAGATCCAGATTAACATCGAGGATAGTAGTTACCTTGTTGTCAGTCCCTTGCATGTTCTTAATTATTTATGAATGTTCCAGTCATTGGAGGCAGGATCACTACTTCCTTGCGAGGTATACTAGACAACACTCTTATGGAAAAATATATTGATTTATTATATATAAATGAGGGGATTTAGTCCTCATGATCAATATCTCACATGTCTATAAATATTTACATATGTTTTAGGTAGCGATCACAAGGATTCAAACCTCTCACTAATATACTAAGAAATCTAGGATATAATCATCACCTTTCAAATAAACCAATATTTCATCTTTGTGAATAAATACAAGGCCCAATGAACCATTCAAGATGACTATCATATCATATTCACTTTTTCTACATACTCATGCTTATATTATGAGCACACTATTTAGTGTATATGACTTTCCAAGTCACCATAATTGACATCTTTGATAATGACCTTATCACATTAGTCCTAACTTTATTTACATATTAGATAAGGTATCATGCTTCTAAGTTTGGTCCCTTACATGTCTATAAATATTTTACATATGCATTAGGTAACAAACTTGTAGCCTAATCAATCCCTTTGATATGTCAAGAGATCCAAAATATATTCACCACATCATTACTATTCATCAATATATACTTACTACCACCATCAAAATCAATACATTTATACATTGTTTGGGGGTAATATGCTTCTAAAATTCAAGTTGAATAAACTACCTCTACACTTTTCGTAATTTGGGGGCATACTACAAACTTGATATCAAATATTCTTCTCTTCTACATACATTCTTTACTCTCAAACATTAAACATAAGAACATCCTGAGCACTTCAACTCCTTTTAATTTTGAAGCTTCACAAATACACCTCTTTCAGGGTAATTTGCTTCCCATTGCTATACATATTTATGCATTCTCTTCCCCACTTGGGGATATGTATCAAAATAAACATACAAATAATTTTTCTTTCACAAGCATTTACGTTGACTTTCCTTATGCTTTTCATAATATAAAATGTTATATAAATTTCTTCAAGCAAGCATAAAGTCCTTTGGGTAGATATAAAGTCTTTGGGGAATACATAAAGTCCTTCAAGAAAGCATATAGTCCTTTGGGTAGGAATAAAGTACTTTGGGTAGGCATAGACTCCTTTGGGTAGGCATAGAGTCCTTTGGGTTTGCATAAAGTCCTTCAAGTAAGCATAAAGTCCTTTGGGTAGATATTAAATTCTTCAGGTAGGCATAAAGTCCTTTGGGTAGGAATAACTAACATTTACCAACTCTACTAACCATAATACATATATATGTACCTCATCATGTCTTAAATACTTGTCTTTTATATGGTATTTTAGGCCACCATTTAAGCATGATGAGCTTTTATTCCATTCCCTAAGCACTTATCCATTATCATGGCTCTTAGACCACCACTTAGGAATGGAATCATGATCATTGTATCCTTTATACCACTACTAAAATGACATGTTTTGCAAAAGCTTACTTATTTTCAACACCTTCTATATTTCTCATATTTTATTTATTTTATTCTAATCATAAGAATCAAGTCGAATCAACAGTCAAATTAAATCCTTTAAATATTCAATTAGAGAGATGAATCAATGTAATTTGGTTCCACTAGTGCTTCTTTGTGGGAAAAATCAAATTGCATGTGTCCAATCAGACATGCCAAAAACTCTTGATCCTTCATTCTACCTAATATAAAATGTGCTTTTTAGACTGAGGTCAAGATTGGATGACTTACCCAGGTGTTGTAGGTGAGTTGGAGAGGAGAGGGCAATCCTCTAAGGGAGGTCCTAGGTTCAAATCTCCACCCTACCAAAAAGCTGAATTGGGTATCTAAAATCCAATTGATAATGTTGGTGCGGACAGGGGTCGGGTGCGACCCCCAAGTGACTTTGACGGTGTAGTACCCCCCTGTTCGTGGTCTCTCAGACCAAGGCGGCTCTGCAAGGGTTTTTTCGCTTAAAAAAAAAAATATTGGATGACTTATAATTACTTCTAAGTCAACCTATGGAAAAGGTCAGTTCCTTATCTAGATTCTACTATGCAACATATAAAATATAGTGTACGATCATAAAGGTGTGCACCCGATATTGCAATAACGTAACGTCAAGTAAAAAGCGATATTCAAACACAAATTGAAAAAGACTAAACAATTAAGTAAAATGCATCTTTATTTCCTTTTGGAACCAATTCATGTATTACAAATGAATCCCTCTTAGGGATACCCCTTTTGATATGCAATTACAATGTTGTAATCCCCTTGGGGATACAATGCACTTTTCAAGCCTTTAAGGTGACATGAACTGCTTTAGGGTGGAGTGAAACCTCTTCTTTGCATTGAGGAAGGAATTGGATGGTTGAATCTCCTTTGAATCTGATTCCCTACGGTCAAAAAACAACATATTAGCATTAAAAGCATATGAAGCCTCTCATGATGAGGCCCTTTAAAGGAAATATACACAAAGATAGCATAGCAACACAAAATCAAGAAAGCGAATAAACCATGCTAAACATAAGCAATTCTTATAAATATTGATAGAAATATGTAAATAAGGACTACAACTACCAATATAATGGATCAAATGTATGAAATGAAGCATTATAACATAGAAAGAAACTAATTATGCCCTACTTGCTAAAATGGAGTAAATCTAATCAAATCCTTAATCCAGTCAATCAGAGTCTTTAAACTACCAAATCAAGTATTAAACTAATTAATATAACATAGCTAAGCATACTGTAAAAGGGATAGTAAGGAGATCTTATACTTGTTGCAAACCGTAGCTCAGATGAGTGGTCTACACTGTAAACCATGACTTTCAGCCGCGAGGAGCAATCAAATGGTTTTGCCCTCCAATTATAAGGTTGTGGGCTTGATCCTCCTTATCAAATTGATGATCAAGGGTCGCCTCAATGTCCTCTGATAGGTTTGGCAATTGAATTGCTCGATAGGGCCTCCATTTACCCAACTTAGTGTGTCCAAAACTAGTGTTATGGGATATAGCTCATTGTGAGCATATTTTTGAGCTGATTAATTTGATATATAAAATCCAAGCACTTTTTTGGACTTTTTACTAAAAATATTAACCCTTGAAACCACACTTCTATTTTTAGTAAGTCAGTGAAAGAGGTTCAAAACTCACCAAAATGGATGGTGGCACTCATGGACATCAAAAATAGGTAGAACATATCACTTCAATGTTGGATCAAATACAAAGCACACTTAATACCCTTCTCCATGATAATCAAGTAATAAGGAAAGACATTCAATAATTTAGAAGTGAATACATCATCTCCAAAGCCACCTTTGAAGAACACCTTGTGGATGTTGATTCCAAACTTGATGATGTCCCAAATGTGTTTGAGCATTATGATATTGAATAATTAGGGTGGAGAAAAGGAATCCACAAAGAAAGGTAAGACTCTCACACTCTTTTTGACCATGATACTCCCTTTAAGATGCCTAAATTAGACTTTTCTAAGTTTAATGGGAAGGACACAAATGGGTGGTTATGTCATGTAGATCAATTTTTCAAACTCCATAATATCCCTAAATATTTATGGATCCAAATGGCTTCTTTAAATTTTGATTCTAAAGCCTTACAGTGGTATCAATGGTTACAACACACCATTCTTGACCCATCTTGGGAAGTTTTTGAGTCTCAATTACTCACTCGCTTTGGACCTAGTGAGTATGATGACTTTCAAGGAGTACTAACCAAGATCTACAATTCAAAACTACTAGACCCAATTTGAAAAATTGGCTAACAAAACTAAGAAGTTGAATAAAGGGATTTTTGTGATTTATTTCATCAGTGGCTTGAAGGATGATCTCTAGGTCAAGGTCAAGATGTTCAAACTATAAAAATTGATATAAACCATAAGATTCACATTATTGACCAAATATAAATTCTCATATCAAAGGAGGACATCTAAATTTCCACCAACTAAACCCTCCTTTCCTCCCAAGTTACCAACTCATAATGAAAATAAGATTGTTCCCTACAAATTATTGACTATAGAAGAAATGGATGCTTGACGCGCTCAAGATTTGTGCTACAATTGTGATGAAAGATTCAATCCATTCAAGAAAAATTCAAGTTAAATTTGATCCTAAAAAGATTCAATACATTCAAGATTGGCTAAAACCTCACACTCTAAAGGATCTTCATGGATTTTTGGGTCTCACAAGGTATTACTGCAAATTCATCTGCAACTATGGAAAAATTGTTTCTCCTTTAACAACCATGTTAAAGAAGAATTCTCATACTTGTATGGGACCATATAATAAGCCTTTTTTTGATTTAAAGCCTACTATGACAACCACTCCCATCTTAGTGATGCCTAATTTTTCCAATTTCTTCATAATTGAAAGTGATGGTTCTGACATTGGCATTGAAGTTATGTTGATGCAGGAAGGGCATCCTATGGCCTTCACTAGTAAAGTGCTTTCAAGAAAAAATATAGTTAAATAAACTTATAAGATGCTTGCAATTATACATATGATTACTCACTGGTGGCCTTATCTCATTGGGGGATATTTCTCCATTAAAAAAAAACACCAAAGTCTTTAATGCTTCCTAGAGTAGTGGGTTGCTATCCCAAACTAATAAAAGTGGGTCTCTAAGCTCATGGGCTATAACTATGTTATCACCTATAAAAATAGCAAAGAGAACATTGTGGTGGATGCTCTCTCTCCAATTTTAAGCTCAAAGCATACTATGTGTCATTTAGTGCCCATACCATAATGGATAAATCCTCTTTGAGATGAGGTGCTTTCGGATTCAAGATTACAAACTTTGGTTGCCTCACTTCAAATGGATCCTACATCATATCCAAGGTACACTTAGGATGGACAATATTTGCATTATCTCTAGTATATTTTTGCCCCTCACACATATCCAATTTGGGAACTCATTATGATAGAAATCCATGATTCACCCATTGTGGGCCATTCAAGGTTCCTCAAGACATATGAAAGAATTAAACAAACTTTTTTCTAGAAGGGTATGAATAAGGACATTCAAAAGTTTGTGGTTGAGTGTGATATTTTCCAACAAATGAAAGGAGAAATAGTGCCTTCCTTGGGCACTCTTCAACCCTTGCCTATTTTAAAATAGGCTTGGACAGGCATTTCCATGGATTTTATTGAAGTTCTACCTAAATTGGGAGGAAAATCAGTTATTTTTGTGGTAGTGGATCATCTCATAAAGTATGCTTATTTTTTCCCCCTCTCCCATACTTACACTACCTTCGTAGTCACCCAATTTTTTCTCTATTCTATCTTTTATATTCATGGCATGCCCACCTTCAATGTGTCTAATCATGACCCTACCTTCACTAGTATTTTTTGGCAAAAATTATTCAAGTTGCAGGGAAATTAGCTCAAAATGATTTCATCTTACCATCCACAAATGGATGGTCAAACAAATATTATCAATAAATTTTTGGAGACCTATCTTTGTTGTTTTGCCTTTTATCATACTACACTATGGGCAAAGTGGATTTCCTTGGTTGAGTGGTGGTATAATACTTATTATCACACTATGACCAAGGTCACCTATTTTGAAGTTGTTTATGGTTGGCCTTCATCAACACCCTCATCCTATATTCCATGTAGCTCCAAAATCCATGTTGTTGACACTACACTCCACCAACATGCCGAAGTACTCCATCAACTGAAGTTGAATTTAGAATTTATCCATAATCGAATGTGCCAACAAGTTGATAGATATTATATAGAGCATAGTTTTGAGGTTAGTGATATGGTCTTCCTCTACTTACAACAATATAAATAGTTATCTCTACATCTGCATAGGTCCCAAAATATCATTGCCAAATATTATGGTCCCTACTAGGTATTACAACGAATTGGTGCCACTACCTTTAAATTAGCCCTATTGTCTACATATAAGATTCATATTTTCTTTCATCTATCCTCTCTCAAGAAGGTACTAGTCAATCACGTATAAGTTCAATTTGCTATACCTAAATTGGATGAAGAGGGTTCTATATTTCTCGAGCTAAACTAGATTTTGGATCACAAGACGTGTACTCTTCACAACTATGTCATCACTAATGTTCTTTTGCAATGGTGAGGATTACAACTAGAAGGTGTTATGTGTGAATCCCTCCAGTAGCTACAACAATAGTTTCCTTATCTACAACTAATATAACAAATATGTTTTGAAGGGAAAGGGCATGTTAGGACCACATTCTTATAATATTTTGTAATTCTCAATTGATTATTGTAATGGTCCACTTTTGTTTTGATAAATTAAAATATTTCATTACGAAATGGGTTTTAAGGATACCAAAACCTTAGTACAAAAATAGTGTTGATTGTTGCAAGCAGAACAAATAACCAACAGGGGATGCAACCCTAAGCCCAAAACAACAAAAATAAAAGTAGAGGATGTAACCTTGGACAAAAAATAAGAAAGGAGAAGAAAGGGACACTGTCCTAGTAGAAAAAGCCACATATAAAACAAATAGGGTCCACGTAGGGTAGCCACAAGAAAAGAGCAAATAGGGTCAAGGAAATTAGTCCTCAGTGGCTTCCTCATCCTCATCCTTGGCTTTGTCTTTTGTAAGATCCTTGGGATCCTCCTTCGAACATGGGGATCCATTTATAATGTTATTTTTATAATATTTTGTAGTGGTATGTGGCAATTAAGGTGCCTAGACAAGTGGGGCCATTTCATGTAACTATTATCAAGAATGTAACTACTAGTTGGTAGAAGCTTCTATCTTGAGTGGCATATTGCATGTAAGCCAACTCTTGAGCTTAATATTATGATTGCATGGAGTGTATCTTTAAAAGTCATGGATCCATGTATGAATGGATATTTTTTTACAAATTAATGAATTTTGAAGGAGGTTACCCCCTCGAATAGGCCCATGATTTTGTGATTGTTGTGAGAGTGTTTAATTTTGTATTTAATTTCCATATTATGATATTTGTTATTTCATAAATATCTATATATTTTTAGTATTTTGTGTGAATGAGTTTATTTTAATTGTGGGTTTCTAACAAGAAGACTTTATCTCCCCACTTAGACTATTGATCCATGTAATACATCGACTTGGTTAACCCTCTCTGTTTTACTATATGTTTTCGTATGATAAGTAAAAATGATATTCAATTTAGTGCCCAATGCACAATGAAGAGCCTACTATAATCTTGATGTAAATCTAGAATCTTTGTATAATATTGTAACCTTAATAAAACCATGTAATATTTATATTTCCTTGGTAAAATTATTTGCCACAGCTGGTGCATCATCCCTAATATTCCTAGTATAAAATGTGCAACTTTAGTCAACTTGTCTACTACCACAAGTATTGCATCATGTTGATACCTTGTCTTAGGTAAACCCATAAAAATATCCATGGATATAACCTGCCATCTGAGTAGGTATATTATTTGGATATAATTTACCTACTAAATGTTGATATTCTGCCTTTACCTTCTGGTATTCCAACAATCTAGCAATAAAACTATTAATATAATGTTTTATTCTAGGCCAATAAAATATCTTTTTCATATTTTCTCTCATATTTGCACCTTCTAAATGAGAAGAATATGGAGAACTATGTGCCTCCTACATAATAATTCTCCTTAAATAATCGATCTTGGTTATAAAAACCCTATCTTTGAAGCATAAAATCCATATTTTATGTTAAAATCCCCATTTTCCTTAGGATGTTTTCTCAGTTTTAACTTGGATTTCAATGCAAAACTAATATTTAAACTGCATTTCCTTGAATTTATAAATCAAGTCAGCATGACTCTAGGTTAATTTTGCTATATACCTTGTATTCAAGGTGTCAGTAACCTTGTTTTCCTTTCCTTTGATATACTCTATACCAAATTCCTATTCAACTAGGAACTCTATTCGCCTTATTTGCCTTGCATTCAACATACGTTGGGTAAAGATATACCTCAGGATTTGGTGGTCTATCTTGAGCTTGAAATTTTTTCCCAATAAATAATGCCTCAAACCATAAGAGCATGCACAATAATTCCTAACTTTAGGTCATGTATAGCATAATTCAACTCATGCTTCTTGAGTTTCCTGGATTCATGTGCTATTGTAGCTTCATTTTGGGATAAGATCCCTACCAAATCTTCTAATAAAGCATTTGTGCATACTATATAATTCCCATAAGGATTAGGTATTCTAAGAAAATTTGTTGTAGTTAACTTATTTTTTAGAGTTTCAAAGATGGACTCACACTTATCCATCTATTTGAACTCTTTTTCTTTTATTCGAAGGTTGGTAATAGATTAGGCAATTCTTGAATAATATTTCACAAATTGCCTATAATAACTAGTTATTCCCATGAAGTTTCTAACTTTAGACACATTAGTATGTGTAGGCCAACTTAATATAGCTTCAATTTTATTTGAGTCCATAGCAATCCCCTCTACAAATATAATATGCCCCAAATACTAAAATTGTGAAGCATGAAATTCATATTTTGACAACTTTCCATAAAGTTGGTTCTTCCTCAACACCTCTAAAACCAATGTCAAATATTAGTCATGTTCTTATTTGGTACTGGAATATATCAAGATATCATCCAAAAATATCAAAAAAAAATGATCCAGATATTTCCTAAACACACTATTCATCAAATTCATAAAAATCGTTGGCATATTTGTCAATCCAAATGGTAGCACTATGAACTCATAGTGTTCATATCTAGTTTTGAAGGTTGTTTTATGAGTATCCTCATGAATTATCAGTTGATGATATCCTGATCTCAAGTCAATATTTGAGAATATAGTGGCATCCTTTATTTGATCAAAGAGATCAATACTTGGAAATGGATACCTATTCTTGATGGTCATCTTATTCAACATTTTGTGGTCAATGCACAACCTTAAGGAACCAAATTCATTCTGAGGTGGAAGACTTGTAAGATCTTCTAGAAATACATCCTTAAATTCATGCAAATTTTGATGTCTCTTAACTAGTTTTGCATCTCCATTACTTCCTTCCTTGTCATTATCTTAACTACATACAACACTCCATCTCTTTTGATTACCTTCTTAAGCTGCATAGCTGATAATAAATGTGGTTAAAAAGATCCTTGCCTACTTTAAACCCTTAATATTTTCTTATCCTTATCATATAATCCATCCAAATTTCTTGAAAATTGATTAGGGCTCCACGAGCATTTAGCCAATCCATCCCTAAAATAATATCAAAGGTATGTAGTGGTGCTACATATAAATTCCAAATAGTTGATCCATTGTATAATGATATCTTAGTAGTAAGGAAGCATTGATTCACTTAGTGTTAGATTTTGATGCTATATATTTAAGGAAATGCAACCACAAGAACTAAAATGAGCATGCAATATTAAATATATGATAATGGCAATATACTAAGTAGGAAAAACTCATAATAAACTTCTGCAATAACTCATAAAACTACCATTAATGAAATCTCATGAAAATAGGATGTTCATACAAAATGTGGAGATCTCAAATGCTCCATGCTTCATACAAGTTCTACATTGTGTCTAACTTGTATTCTACTCTCCTATCTATTATCTACTATCCTCTATGCTCTCCTATCTCTCTTATCTATCAAAGGCCTATATATAATGAGATATGTCTCTTGGCCTTTCACCTACCTATGACTCTTCATCTTCCTATTCTATGACTCATGTACACATGGACTACATGCACATTTACATCATCAAGTACTTTGCACATTCTAACAACACTTGTGCATTTATTACATTGCATAAAGTAAATACCTTAATCAAACTCCTAATCTAGAGATGTACCCAAGGTGGTACATTGGCATGTACCAAATAATGTAATATATTCCAACACCCCCATGTATTACATTATTTGGTTATTGAAGACTTTAGTCTTCAATATGGTCTTCATCATGGTTCAATTCACTTTGCATTGTATGCTTCCTTGGTCAGGTTCCTTCTCTTCTTGCTTATCTTCATCATTAGGGTTAGTCTTTGTGCTTTCATGAGTTGTCATGCTATCATCAAATTCCTGCAAAAATATTTTCTCTTTGCCTTTGTCCTTCTTATCACAAGTCTTCTTTAGTATACAATCTTCTGAACAATCACTTAAAGCATCATGATAAGATCTTGAGTTAGAAGAACTTGAAGTATCAATACTGCATGAAGAATGAAATATCTTCTCTAAGAAGGATTCATCTATTTTTGTTTTCTCTTTAAGTGATTCAATCAATTCCTTTTGCTCCATATTTTCTTCTTTGTAATATTTGAATGTAAGTAATGCCATATATAATATGCTAGTAACATTCAAAGGAATCATGACGCTATCTTTATCATTATCAATTGCTTCATACATTCTCGCATGCAGATAGTATTCTAATGTTTCAAAATTTTCTTCCAAAGCTTCCTTATAGATGAAACTTGAAACTAAGTCTAACTTTCCTTTAGACTTTTCAATCAAATTTTTATTCCAAATTTTATAACTTTTACTCTTTCTTTTCTAATTTCATTTTCCATTTCATTATTCAATGAACTCTTTGGAGTAGACATCCTTTTTTGCTCCTTAGTATTGGATATTGAAAAATAGTTTTTGATAGAATCTTTTAACTTTCAAAAACCATCGAGGTTGACTACCTTATGACTCCCTAATTTAGAGATCAAACTCAATGAACTCTTTTCAATTCTCAAATTTGTAGGATACCCCAAAAATTCTAATGTTCAATCAATGGTTTTGACAAGGGTTTAATTTTTTAAATCTCTAGGTAGAATTCCTTTTAACTCCCTAGTATTTTGAGTATAAGATCAAATTTGATATACTCTTTTCAAATTTTCAAGTTTTGTAGAATACTTTGTATCTCCCAAGTGTTTTGAATATACTATGGTCTTGATAAAGTGCTTAGCTTTCTTAGTTTTCCTTTGAGTTGAATCCCTTTTATCTCCCTAATGTTCAACTTCTATTCTTCACCTTATTTCTCCCTATTTGTGAATAGAAAGCTAAAGATAATTTTAATGCACTTTCAATTGATAAAATTTTCTATCTTCAAGACTTTAGAGTTGGATTCCTTATGTCTCATTAATTTGAGCAAGAGACTAATTTCAATGTAGTTTTCCAACTTTTCAACAACTTTATGTAGTGCTTCAATTTGTAATAGTAAGGTTTCTAAATTTCAAAAACCTAAATTGGTGTTGAACTCCTTATAACTCCCTAATTAGAAATTTAGAAAATAAAGGATATTTGCAAATTTAATGTTTCAATTTCAATGTAGAAAACCTTATTCCTCCTAGTTAAATTATTTGCAAATATTTCAATACTTGAATTTCAAATAATGCAATTTCAAAAGGTTCTCAAGTTAAATCCTCCTTACTTCAATAGTCTTTCAAATCAATCAATAAATCATCTAAGGTTGTAATTTACCAATTTATTTCCTTATATCTCCATTCATTTAATTAACTAAACTTAACCTTAGTATTGATAAACCTTATGCCTCCTTGACCTTTATGAAATGCAAATAGTATTTAAATATTAATATACCTTCTTGGAGGTGAGGCGCTACGTATTGGTCTGCTACTCCTTTGACTACAACTTGCACTCTAATTAGGCATTATTCTCCTCTCAGTCTTCAATGCTTACATGATGTTCTTTCACTACATTTATTGCTCTTCCTTGTGTATAGTGCTTTCTTCAACTTTGACTATCCTCATTCTTCCTCTACGTTCTCTGACCTTGAATGTACGTTGTTGATAGTTTGGGCTCTTCAAACCTGACTATATTCTTTTTCTTACGTGCCACATGGCACTCAACATATTCTTTGGGTATTAATTCTTGTTGCTCTACCCAGTTAGGTGGCGTTATGACAAAGTAGGCATTACTTTATGACATGTGTCCTCCTTTCTCAATGAGCGCTAGTTTGAAGCATTTTCAATGATTGTTGGTGCTCTTTTCTTCTATGCCAAGTGGCATATGAGTTCTTTAACTGACGTGACAAGTGGTGGCTCCACTCCTCTCAATACTTGCATGTAATGCTTCACCTTTCTTTGGTGCTCAATATTGCTTTCCTTTCCTTAACATTCTTAGTATCTTTTGCCAATGCTTCTTTCTTTCAACGGACGTTGTTTGGTCTTCCTTTTGCAACTGCAAGATGCTTGGTATTCGTTCTTCAATGCTTGTTGGTGCTTCTTGATTTCTAACATTTGGTGGTGGCTCTTCTCCTTCAATGGATGCTCCTCTTCTACATTGGTGGCTCCTCCTTTGGTGGTGCTTCAACACTTCCTCCTTGGTGGTTGTTTCACCACTTTGCTTGATAGCTTCTCAATGTTGTTCTACTAGATATACAAGCCTCTTTACTTGGGTAAACACTTTGCTTCTTGCTTTATTTCTCTTCCATAAGACTTGCACCTTTATCCTTGCTTTGGCTCTATCCTTAACTTCTTTCTTTTGTTGCAGGTTTTAATCCAATGTGGGCACTACCTTCTTGGAGTTTTAGTCCCTTACTTGGTGTCTTTAGACACCTTGAGTATGCTATCTTTGAGCACTTATTCAACTCTTTCCTCTTCACTCCATGGCTTCTCCTCTTCCACTTGGTGATTCTACCACTAATGGCTACAACTTTTTGTGCCCCTTTGGTGTCTTTAGACACTTTAACTCTTGCCTTTATTTTTGCTACTTTTAAAAAACTCAAATGTGGTGCTTTTAAAACTAGAAATGAATCTGTTTTAACTTAGATAAAATACCTTTATTGCACCAAAATTTTTAGACCTTTTTGTCTCCTTTTGTAGCTTGCCTTCTTGTCTTTTTGTTATTCGAACTTGTTGTTCAAACTTCTCAAATTTGCAGCTATCCTTGTGCTTATCTTGCTGCCAAGACCTGCTCTTGTCTCCTTTTGCTTTAATAATACTGCACTTTGTTAGCTTACAAAAAACAACATTCACTATATAACTTCTTCTCCTTATTACTCCTATTTCAAGCAATATTTTAACTCTATATTTTGTTGTTTGTATTTTGCAGGTTCTGAGATGAAAATGCTACCTCCTTTCTTGGCTTGAAGACTTTTAACTTAAACTCTTTATGCTACCTTTAATAACTCTAATATGATGCTTTTAAAAAACTTTATAATAGACTAATGTGAATGTTCGAATAATGAACTTTTATAGCACCAATATTGCATACCTATTCACCTCCTTTTTGTAGCTAGTCTTCTAGGTGATTTGGTTCACCTATTTGCTGCCTCAAATTTGTAAACTTTGTAGCTCTCCTTTCTACTCAATTGCTACCTCAACCTTATCAATTTTGTAGCTTCAATTCCTTGTGCTTTGCTGCCCTAAACTTGTCAATCTTGCAGCTCTGATTGCTGCCTTATTTTGTTGTCAAGCCTTCCTTTAATTGGTTGTTCAAGGGCACTCCAAAATCTACCCAAATATTCTCCAAATCATAGCTTTATGTCACCTTCAATTTGTTGTCCTGTGACTCTTCAATTTTTGCTATAAAAACCAGCACTCTTCTCCTTCACAAATCAACCTTCAAATATTTTATGACTATCCTCAAAACTCTCAAATATGGTGGCCTCTTCTAGCTTCTTTCTCCTCCAATATCCTTGTCGAATTCTGACTTCAAATTAGGCCTATTTTCTGGCCTCCTTCTCAAGAATATGAATGTCTTGAGGTCTTCTAGAATCCTTTCCAAAATTTGGCAAACTTCTTGCCAAATCCTTTTTCCTTTTGGGCTTGTTGTTGGATGGTGATAATTATCCCAAATTCTTCTTTATCAAGAGCTTCTCCTTGCTTTCTTCTTCTTTCTTGAGCTTTCTTCAAATCTCCTCCAATGGCCACTTCTTCAACTTTCTTCAATAGGGATTTTTCTAGCCTTCTTCTTTCTCCTTCCAAGTTTGTTTGAGACCTCTTCTCTTAGGTCTTCAAATTTTGCAACTTCTCAAATCTTCAATAGGACTTTTCCTAGTCCTCTATTTTCAATCTTCAATATTCTATCTTCCAAATCTAGAAGTTCTTCAATGGGACCTCTTTCTTGGGTCTCCTCCTATCAATCTACAATATTCAATATTCTATGGGGACCTCCTTCTTGGGTCTCCTTGATCTCCAATATCCAATATTCTATGGGGCTCTTTTGACCTCTTTCTCTCTTCTCAATATTCAATCTGGAATATTCAATCTTCAATGAGGACTTCTTCTCTTGAGTCTCTTATTTATTCAATATGGAGTCTTCAATATTCAAGCTTCAATGGGGACCTCCTTCTTGGGTCTCTTCAATATTCTACCTCCAATATCCAATGGGGCCTTCTTTCTTGGACCTCCTTAATCTTCAACATCTACTTTTTCTGCAATAAAGAACTAATCCCTACATGAGGAAAGCACATAGAATTTTAGGCAATCAAAGATGAAATTCTTCTCTATACATTGTAGGAAGCTTCTCAAATTTTGAGAACTAATTTTTTGCAATAAAATCTTAGACAGTAGCAAGTAAATCCATGCAAATCTCTAGATCTCTATAAGTCAATAAACATCACTAGTTATCCTTCAATCTAGTGGAAAAAGAGATCTTTGTTGAGTCCTAGTCTTCACAAGTTTTCCTGCAACCCTGTGGAAAGACTCTAGCCAAATAGCAATTCTAAAAATTCTAGAAATGAAATCTCCCTATCTCCTCTCAATATCTCTTGTGGCTCTCTCTATCTCCTATCAATCTACCTTGTGCTCTGATACCACTGTTAGCTTTTGATGCTATATATTTAAGGAAATGCAACCACAAGAACTAAAATGAGCATGCAATATTAAATATATGATAATGGCAATATACTAAGTAGGAAAAACTCATAATAAACTTATGCAATAACTCATAAAACTACCATTAATGAAATCTCATGAAAATAGGATGTTCATACAAAATATGGAGATCTCAAATACTCCATGCTTCATACAAGTTCTACATTGTGTCTAACTTGTATTCTACTCTCCTATCTATTCTCTACTATTCTCTATGCTATCCTCTCTCTCTTATCTATCAAAGGCCTATATATAATGAGATATGTCTCTTGGACTTTCACCTACCTATGACTCTTCATCTTCCTATTCTATGACTCATGTACACATGGACTACATGCACATTTACATCATCAAGTACTTTGCACATTCTAACAACACTTGTGCATTTATTACATTGCATAAAGTAAATAATCTAATACAAAATCCTAATCTAGAGATGTACCCAAGGTGGTACATTGGCATGTACCAAATAATGTAATATATTCCAACACTGAGTAAGTCTATCTAGATTAATACTCAACTTTCCACCCTTGTGTTAAAAATCTAGTTTTTTTTGGCATATCCCCAAAAATACTAATGAAAAACTATTTGTAGTTCCATAATCAATTAAAAAATTTACATTCCTATTAACTTACCATTTAAAAATATGGGAGTTGCTTGACCATCCAAAATATGACTTTTTATGGTTGTATAGATTTTATGAGATTGTTCCTTATCTCTAATATGCGGTTTTGGCCATTGGGGACACTTATTTGCAAAATGAGGACCCTCGCATATAAAACAATCTATCCTACGTGCTTGATTCCTTTATTGTATTCTATCCCCTATATCCTTCTTTTGAGTTGAGTTATCATTCTTTTGAGGTCGTGGTTTAGAATTGTCCTTACTTTGGGAATTCTTCTTATAATTTTCCTTGTTTCTATTGTTCCTATTTTTAAATTTAGGTTTCCTTTTCTCTTCTTTATTTTCTCTTTCAAAGAGAAAAATATTTATTTGAGAAACTATGAGACTAGGCAGTACGAGAGGAGCGAAGAATGCACCCTAGAGCTAATATGGGGCCCACAAGGGAAATCAACCAATGGAAACCACACATGGGGAGAGATTTAGACTCACCACCATAAAATGATGCTCCCAATGGAGAGGATGGAACATACGGCTTGGCCATGGTTCACTTGTTTAAGGGGTTGGGTCATGGTTGACATGCTTCCACTAGGGTGTTTCACCCAAAATCCTACTATTTGATTTGTAAAGATCTGTGTGGGTTTTGGTATTTATATACTACCATGAGGTACATCATGGGATACATATGGGATAATGGATCAAGACTCTCGCAACATTGCTCAAGGTGTTTTTAGAATATTTTATTTAAGAAAGTACGAGACTAGGAAGTATGAGAGGAGCGAAGAATGAGCCCTAGAGCTAACATGAGGCTCACAAGAAAAATCAACCAGTGTAAACCACACATGGGAGGAACTCCACACTCACAACCATAAAGCGATGCTCCCATAGGAGAGGATGGAACATACGATTTGGCCATGATTCACTCATTTGAGGGGTTGGGTCATGGTTGGCCTACTTCCACTAGGGCATTTCACCCAAAAGCCTACTTCTTGATTTGAAAAGCTATATGTGGGTGTTGTGATTTATATACCACCATGAGAATAATCATGGGATACATGTAGGATAATATCTCAAGACTCTCACAACATTGCTCAAGGTATTTTTAGAATATTTTATTTGAGAAAGTATGAGACTAGGTAGTACAAGAGGAGCGAAGAATATTTTACCCTCTTGGTCTATAAACTTGTAGTTTATAATAATTCTTGGGTATTTTTATCCCACATGCTTTACTCTTTAGCTCCCCCCTAAAGTTAGATCTTTATAAAGAGAGGTTGTACCTATTTGAAGCTCACTTTGCAGATGAGACCTATAGATCAAAATGCGTTCAAATTTTTGTATATGTATCACTTTGTTTTGATGGAATAAAAATTCAATCAAATGCTTTTTATTCCTTTTCTATTCATATCTTTATTTAAGTTTGTAATACTTTATTTTTTACTTGTATTTTATAATATGTTTTTGTTTCTAGTATTATACTCTTCACTTGCACATATTATGATCTAGTGAACCAAAAATCTTGCAGCACTTGGAGTATGCTCTTCACTTGCACATCTGTGATCTGGTGAATCAAAAACTAGTTTATGTTTTTAGAATACTGCTTTGCCATGTTTCTTTTTTATTAATGATTTTACTCATTAATGATGCACATTGGTCTACCAGTTATTGACCCTTCAAATTTGTAATCCTCTCCCATAGTTTCTGATAGTCCCCCTAGTTACCCTGTTCGTATTACTCGCAAGCATCTATGCCAAGAGGATTCATGGCAAAAAATTTGGGAGCTTGAAGAACAAGTCTTTGAAACAGATAAAATGAAAGAGTTTTGTAGAGGTCTAATAGAAATAGTAGTTTTTTCTCACATAGGATAGGACCTTCATAGATGGAATCAATGCAATACATAGTGTTCTTCTAGGACCAGAGTTTTGGACAAGTTGTTGAAAACAAGGTTTGAAGAATTCTAGATTTTGAGCAAAAAGGTAGAAAATGTCATTCCAGGCTGTCCCTACTTGAAGAGAATTTGGTAAAATGCATTTTTTCCCAGAGCCTATGAATGGAAAAACCGCGTCTTCAACTTCTAGATGAAGATATTAATAAATAGTTTTTTGATGAGTTGGAGGTGCTCATAGAAATATTGCTTGGAAATGGATAAATTGTACATTTGTAATTTCAAAAAATATACAGACAAATTATCTACTCAGTCCAATGATTATATTATCAATATTTTATTACCTACAATTAAGGATATTCTTACAGATTCCATAAATAAACATAAGACAATTTCTCAAGAAATTTCTTTGGAATGGGAATCCCAAATTAAAGAGCTTTTTGAGGGAAAGATTCAGGCTTGGAGAGTTGAATGCAAATACAAAATTATATGCAAGAGAAAGATAAATCTTCTCAAGATACTACTGCTTTAGAAGTCCCAAAAGTGAATATATCAAAAGCTATAGAAAGTGTAGTTGACTTGGTTAAAAGATAAATAAAGCAACAAGTTGATTATATGGAAAAATAATCATAGGTGCACAAAAGAACTTTTTGATGCAGTACAACAATAATAGAAGTCACAATATAGGTCTAAACCAGAGAGCCCCCACTACACAAAAAAGATAATCACAACAACATCCACAACATAGAAATAAACAATGGTAGCCACAATAAAGGAATAAATAGCCAAAACAAAAACAAGGGCATAGTTAAAACTTTTAGAAACCTTCTCCAAAAATATGAAAGAAGGGGAGAAACTTCTAGAACTACACTTCCTATGTGCAACAACAATTACAAAAGGACAATGGCATACATTTTTGCAACTCTAGTTTTGAGAATTTGAGAAAGGGTTTTGCCCCATTTTTTTAGAAGCAATAAGGGCAGGGGTTATTTCATTGCAAAAATAGTAACATAAATAAAAAATAACTTCTTGGTCTACAATTTTTAGCCCACATGATTTTGGTCACCGATATTTTTACAAGAGTCTTGTTTGGGCTATGGATGGAAAAATCATAAATCATGTTGTCCATAAATTTTCCCCTAGAAACTTTTTTTAGAATGAAATTGAGACCCTCAACCTAGGTTTAAAGTTCCTCCCTATTCCTCCTTCCATGGTCAAATAGGTTCTAAAATAGGAGTTTCAATATTTTTTAGACATCTTCATCTTGAATGTTTCTTTGGACCAAGATGTGGCCCTCCAAAACCACTAAAGCCCATTGATCATTTTCGTGTTTCCAACCCAAGTTTTAATCCCTCATAGTTTTATAGGCCTTTGGAAGAAATTATTGGCATGGATGAAATATTCCTCAATAACAAATTATCTGCTACCAATCCCACCTGCCAATGTGCCTTTCCACCTCACATCTGGTCTATCATTTGTTCCCTTGCCAATGACAAATCCATTATTATTAGGCCCGTAGATAAAAACTTGGGTGTTTGTATTTTGTCCATGGAATGGTACATTTTAGAAGGTTTTCATAGCTTTCAGATAAAAATGTTTACACTAAAATTAACATAGTCCCCTAGTAGGATATTTTTTATCAGCTCCAAGACTTATTTGACTAGGCTTTTAGGAGGAATCTGCTTTCATAAAACCATAAGAAATTTATTCTCCAGGTAACACCATCCTCTACTAGAGTGTGTGTCTTTTGCCTTCTCCCTTTAATCCACAAGACCAAGCTTTTTGGTCGACCCATTTGTTTCTACTATGGTTTTATGCTTGAACCAGCCTCCAAATGGCTTCGTCATCTGCTCTTGCAAATTTTGTTGAAGCAAAAAAATCATCTATTGGATGCCATATCTCTAATTAAAAGATCTGCATGGCTATATTTTTCCTCAGAATATCATTATTTTCTCTTTTGATATTTAGAGCCTCTATCCCAACATCCCTACCTCTCAAGTATTGGAAGCCCTCCATCATTTTTGAGGAACGAATTTGATCCGACGAAGACAAACTTTGTGGTAAGGCTTGCAGAGATAGTGTTAACACAACACTACTTTAAATTAAAAGGGAAAAACATAAAGTAAAATAAGAGGAACATCCATGGAAATTAAATTTTCTATGATTTATGCTTGTTTATTTCTCTGTCATCTAGAGGAACATTATTTAATAATGTTTATGTGGAAAATCTATTATTTTATAAAAGATACATTGATGATGTCATTGGAGTTTGGCATGGTCCTAAGGAGGATCTTAATGGTTTTCTTGTTGCCTACAATTTCTTCTATGAAAATATTAAAATTACTTTATTTGTTTCTGATTCTAAAGTAACACTTCTGGATACTGTGTTTTTTAAGGGGTTTGATTTTGCTCAGATTGAAATTCTTTGCACCAAATTATTTTTAAAGTTGATGAATGCCTACCAATACATCCCTCCTTCCTCCCATCATCCAGTTTATAAAAAAAAAAAGCCTTTATCATGAGTGAACTCAACATATTTTTTGTTGTAGAAATCTCTAGGGATGGATTTATATCTATTAAAAATAACTTTTTTAACAAACTCAGGGCTAGGGGATATCAAATTAATTTTCTTATGTCTTTGTTTGAGAAAATTAAATTTGATGATAGGCCTTCACTTTTAGCCAATTTTTTGGAGCGAGCAGCATGCAAAAATGGAACCAAAATAAAAATAATTCCTCTTATTTTGAAGCTGGACAATTGCATTTTTGTCAAAGACCTTTGAATCGGCACATATATTATTTCTCCAATGTTTGAAAAATAAAGAAAAGATAGAGAGCTCAAGCACATTGCTTGAGGCATCATTTTTTAGAGGAACCAAAAACGTATTTGATCTTATCTTTGTAAAAATAAAATTATTTGAGGGACCTTTTCCCACTTGTATTTTCCTATTTTTAATGCGTTTCTTCTCTTTTGTGGGTGGGTGTTTTTTTTGGGGTTGAGCTTGGGACTTCTCTTATTTTTACTATCTTGGTCTATAAACCTATGGTTTGTAATAATGCTTGGGTGTTTTTATCCCACATGCATTACTCTTCATCTCCCCCCCTAGAGTTAGGTCTTTATAAAGAGAGGTTGTACCTCTTCGAAGCTCACTTCGCTAATGAGACCTATAGGTCAAAATACGTTCAAAGTTTTGTAGATGTATCATTTTTTTATTATGAAATTAAAATTCAATAAAATATATTTTGTTCCTATCCTAACTCATATCTTTATTTAAATTTATAATCCCTCATTTTTTCCTTATATTTTCTAATACGTTTTTGCTTATGGTATTATGCTCTTCACTTGCACATAATGTGATCTAGTGAACCAAAAATATTGCAGCACTAGGAGTATGCTCTTCACTTGCACATCTATGATCTGGTGAATTAGAAACTAGTTTATGTTTTTAGAGTATTGCTTCTCCATGTTTATTTTTTCATTAAAGAGACTCTTTGTCTCATGTTTGACAACTTTTTTTTATGTTGTCACACCTTTTGAATTGAAAAATTCCAGTGCTTCTTATCAACAGGCTATGACAATGGTCTTTTATGACTTAATGGGAAAGATAGTGAAATATTATGTAGATGACCTCTTGGGTAATTCTAAGAAGTGGGATGACCTTCCAACTAACCTTAGTGTCATATTTGAATGATTACATCACTATAAGGTTAGGCTTAATTCCAACTATGTATTTGGTGCTACTAGTGATAAGTTTCTAGGCTTTATGGTGTCCCATAGGGATATATATGTTGATAAAAATAAGATAAAAGCCATTAATACTACCTTCCCCTAAAACTATTAAAGATATAAAATCCTCTCTTAGATAAGCTTGGAGCTATTAGGCAATTTATCCCTAAGTTAGATTTTAAAGATTATCCTTTGAACTACTTACGTAAGAAAGATGTTGAGTTCAAATGGGATGAAAGTTGTGATAAGTCCTTTCTCTAATTCAAGAATTTTATTTTGTCACCACCATATCTTCACCCACCCAACCTATATAAGTCACTTGTATTGCACACTTTATCTATTCAAGTTTTCTTGGGAGCTTTTGTTACTCAACAAGATGATAATAATGAGTATGTTGTGTACTACATTATTTGAATTATACTTCCAACAAGAACTCAGTACACTCCCATGGAAAAGTATTGCCTAGCTATTTATTTTATATATGATAAGTTAAGTCATTATATGTTGTATTAGATACCTACTAAAAAATCCTTACATCCCTAGGGACACCCAATATGGGAAGTGGATCACTATGATGCAAGAGTTTTATCTCGATATTGTTACACAAAAATTCGTTAAAACTTAGATAATTGTTGATCAATTGGAAACAACTCATAAACCCATGCAACATCAATTAAATAATGAAGTATATGATGAGGATATAATGGTAATCTTGTGCCCCTTATGACTTTGTCATATTTCCTTCCTCAATTACCTCTAGTATTATTTGGGAGCCTCCTCCTTATGAGCTTACTAAACCAAAAAATGAACTCTTGGAATCCTAAGAGGCTACTTGAGAGACACCATAAAACAAAATCTAAATTCATAGTTGATACATCTTTCTCTTCCCAAAAATATGATAAAAAATTCCATGATAACACTTGGATCTTAGTCCTCAATAGGATCGGATGTTCCTATGGTATTTTTCTTGAACTTTTTGGCATTAATAAGTTTTGAGGCTCTAATATTAGGACTCCTGACCACCAAATGTATGAATGTTAAACACACCAAAGTGTTATGTGGATTTCAAATTATGGTTCATCAAATAGCTTGTGAATATGTTTTCAAAGCTCTGTATTTTATCCCTTACCACCAATTGTTGTAGACACCTAAAATGTGTCATGTTTAGGAGACTACTCATATGAGCACATCCGTAGATGATATGACTGATCTTGGACCTTTCCAAGAGCTAGCAGTGGTCCTAACCACTCAAAAGGGGTAGTTCTAGACCATTTAAGCTTGGCCGCTAACAACCAGAGTAGCCACAAATCTTGGCCATTCAAGCTGAGAGCGGCCATAGATAGCCACTGTTGATGACAGTGGCTAGCACTAAAACATGAACTATCATGAGGGATTTCCCAAATCATGGGTAGTAATGATAGTTTATATGCATTTCAATGGGATCTCAATGAGGAAATCCTAGAGTTCCTCCTAACTACTCCTTCCATGCCAATTCAATACTAAACCTTCCCTCTAGGATAGTCAGTTGGCATGCACATTTAAATTTTGGCTTCCCCAAGAATCCAAGCTCTAGATCTAGATCTGAAACCTAGAAGGCTACATATGCAGACTTTTAGGAAGGCAAAAGATATACAAAGAGTTCAAATTATGTGCTGCAAAGCCTTATAAAAATGGAGATTCAATCTATGTCCCTTTGAGGAGCATTGGAGCACCATCAGTATTCAGATCCATCATTCCCAACCGCTAATCAGTGTAGGAGATACAACAGGTGATACTTGAACATCAATTAGAGTAAGGACGATAGTGCTACAGTCCTTGATTCATGAGAAGAAGAGCTTACTTCATGGTCTCTATCTTGGACAGTGGCCTACAGGTATATTTTAGGGTATTAGACACTATTTCTCATTGTTTTATCTTAGATCCAATACTGCTTGATTTATTAATTAGTCATCGCTTAGATCTAATTTCATTAACACATTTACTTTATATTTCTTAGATTTCCATGCATTTATTATTTGGGTTATACACATATTTCAGTATTATCATGATCAGTTATCTTATTTATCATATTTTATAATAAGAGCCTCCTTTGAAAAGGCGACCCATACTACTTACTATAGTGACACCAGGGAAGCGGCACGTCGTCCACCAACTACTCTACTTGCGATTCGATTGAATCATTTGATATTAAACATGCAAAAAATAAAAAGCATAAAGTAGATATAACCAGAATACGAAGAAGTAAATGAACGAATGCTTTTATTATTGATATTCTCCAGATTAGGTTACATATGAATCTCTCTGAGGGATACCCTTAATTTGATACATGATTTTACACACAAAAGAGGGCAATAGGTGTATGAAATATCCCCTCGCACAGGGAGGGTGATCTTTATAAGGCTTCCTAGTGATGCACACAAAAATGTATGAGGGCTTACAGATGTCTCCTTCTCTAGGTATGATTGCTAGAGGGATCCTCTCATACTTGTATGTTGCAAATTTGCTCGATTGAACTTGTAGCTTTGAAATCAATGAAACAACAACACACACTTAGATGTCCGAGATTGCCTCCTCGGATGAGGCTTTTAGCAATGAATAATCTCAATAAATGCAATTAAAATAGTACTATGCAAGAAAATAACTGAAGTAAAGCTTATGCTACTAAAATGAGAGATAAGCAAAATAAAAGAAACTAATCAGCTAAAACCCTAGACTAGGTTACGATCCACTATCTAGGACAACGGTCGCTAAGGTGGAATCTCTCTCTCTTGATCCAAAGGCTATGGGCTCAATTTTGCTACTAATGTTGAAATGATTACCTTATTTGTTCAGATTTACCCTCCAATCTGATAGGGCTCTGCTACAAGAATCGATCTCCAAGGAAAGCTCCCCAAGTCTCTTAGAAGCTCTTCTCAATGATCCAACCTATTCAATATTCTGATGTTTGATGCTCTCCTTCTCTTGGATTGATGAAAGATCTAAGGAGGTCCAAGAATCCCTAGAGGTATCTAAAAAGGGTCCTTTAATGCTCTTATGTTTATTCCTTATAAAGTGTTTTGAAGCCCTAGGTCAATGTTCAACCCTAGGACTGAATCCCTCATACGTACTAAGGTGTTAGCATGATAAGCTCTTTGTTTTTCTATGTTTAACTAAAGTCTAAATCTAGAATTTGAGTCTTCCATGTAGATTAGCTATGAGGAGGAATGCAAAGTTGTCCTTGCTCATCCTTATTGCATGTAGACTACCATTTCTGCACAAGATTAGGCTAGATGGGTAAAAAAATACATTTAAAGCTTAGTCGATGTTGTTTACAGTGACTAAGGTTTGGCCACTCTGAGCTACAGAGACTAGATTCGGGCCGCTCTAGTCTACAAAGGCTAGGCTTGAATGGGCTGAAAATGCCCCATATGAGTGGCCAGAACCACTTTTGACACTTGGAAGGTCCCAAGGTTTAGTCATATGACCTATGAGTGTACTCATATAAGTAGTCTTCCTGAACATGGCATGTTTTAGGTGTCTATAGATACCCCTTTTTGGGATGCATTGAGTAAGAGACACAACACGAGGTGAAAATGTAGACCACTATGTTAGTAGGTTGTATGATGATCATTGATCTGATCAACACTGGATGGCCTAATAACGTAAGACAACATGCATCCTTGAATAATTCTTCAACCTGATTGAAGGCTTAATCTAGCACAAGGCTTACACATTTCCACTTGGACTCATTCCTCAAACACAATCGGGTAGCTTATGTTGCTACAACAGAATCGACCGGAGAAGAGCTAAAAATTGAAGATGTCCTTTTTGCTTATGACCCCAACAAATGGGAAAAGTTTTGTAAGAGTTGAGTGAAATGATTCATAGGACGAATGCAATTTTGACATGATAGAGTGATCTTTTTTTGATGTTCATTATGATGTTTTGAAGTTTCAAACTACCCCCTCACACAATGAATTGGTGAGAGATGGGCAATGAATGAAGCGACAAGTCGCTTGACCAAATATGACTGGTTTTGGTTCCTTTCTAATGTTTGTTCTTTTTAATGGGTAAATCCCCATCCAAGTGTGAGTTCAATTGTTTATGATAATCATTCATCCCTATCTCGGGGAGCGGTCTAGCCATAAATAGCCTTCTTAGGGAGTTAGGATGAGCGATTCTATTTGTGTTTGTATTGCATCACTTGGCTCAATGTTTTTGGTGTCATAAGAGAATTAGTATGATTCCTTTGTACCCATGGAGAATTTCGACTATCTTGGTATTCTTTAGGATTGAAGGAGGCACATTGTAATCCCAAAATGAATGTTTTGCCCCAAGTAACCCCATGGTAACTTACTCATCTTGTCGAGTTGCATTGAGTGCAAATCACTGCAACTGCAAAGTTGATAGAATAAGTAACTTGATAGGAGGCTTACTTGAGATTTTTTTTATGCAATTTATTTGTTATTTTGATCATTATGATGACCATGAGTCATGAAAATATGCTTATTTTATGTTTTTACTATTTCTCATGGAGAGAATTCCTCTTGGTTTTGCTTAGGCTGCTAGCCACTGTTAGGTCCAATGGCCGCCAACTTCCTGCTTATGGTCGCTCTCGTCTTGAGCGACCAAGAAGTTCGGGCCACTGATGACAACAACGGTAGAGCCATAATTTGGAAAAATAAAAATTAACCCTAGAGTTTTACCTTTCACTTTCAACAGCTGTCAGTTTGCATCAGAGCTCTATTTACGAAAGCAACTTTTACGTCTTGGAGTGTTGTTGTGTTGCAGAGGACATGGCTGTGTAGGGAGAGATGTCAGTGAGCGAAGGAACTGGAGCTTCTCGGGTACTCTCCAAAAACTTGACCCTGCTTGTTTCATTTCTTTGGGTAAAATGAACTTCACTAATTAATGGGTATATGAACCTTATTAAACTCATTGGCAATGAACTGAATCCGTAGCTAGGTTTAGATTAGGATTTTATTTGGTGGGCTTGCCCCCATTTGTCATTTTTTTTTATTTTTTTGTTATTTTTGGCCTAGGGTAGATGCGTCTGCTATGTCACCTATCGTCCGTTGCTGCTAAGAGTGGCCAACTCAGCCTCTATCTTGGCCGCTATCACTAAGAGCAACTAGGTTTGAATTTCAACGATTAAAATTTTGATCAATGGGACTTGGCTGCTTTTAGCTTCAACGACCATTTTATGGCCACTGTAGTCGACAGCAGCCAAGAACCCTTTATAAAATTTTTGAAGTTTCTTGCATGATTAGTTGATTTTGTTTGAATTTTTGTGACTTGTTTTTGAATTTTTTTGCATGATTAGGTGCATTTATGACTCCTTTTGTTTGGATTTAGAGTAGCCCATCATTATTTTAATTGTTTTCATGCTTTATTATGATCCATGCCTTAGATGCATTGTAGTTATACTTTGTTTTCTCTTTTGCTCTTAGATTATCGATGCTCGGGGTCATGACTCGAAGCTCATGAATGACCTTCTACCCCTGTTGGATGACACAGATTGGGCTTGGCTCAAGGTCCATAGGCTTCAATATGTCACTAGGCTGCCTCACATCATGTCAGATCAGGCCTACCTTATGGCTTTGGTCCACCAGTGGGACCCTTAGACCAACACCTTCCACCTCCTACCAACGAGATGACTATTACACCGAAGGATGTGTATAGGATTTTTTGACTTTCTTTTGATGGAATGGCCATTGTCTCCTTGACAATTAATGATCGTGATGCTATCTTCCTTTGGGTGTTCATAGGGCGCTCTGTAGAGGCCTTCAAGGAAACCAATTCTAGAGGAGTGCCCATCTCATAGTAGTATGATGCGGAGGTCTTTTCTAGGAGGCATGCAGTGTTGCTGATGGTTATCAACAATATATTGATCCCAGACTACTCAAGTTTGAGGTTCCCATGGAACCTCCTTGTGATGGTTTAGGACCTGATGGACAGTGAGGTTCCCATCATTTATGCATGAGGGAGGTCCCTATTGGCCTAGTGTTATGATGAGTTGTACCACATCTGTCGATGAGGTCGCATTGCCATTGCTTATAGCTTGCTTCTACAGGTTTGGGTATGGGATCACATCAAGGTAGATCACCCCATAGGGCTTCCTATCAATATTATAGTCATAGAGGAGTGGATGTGGTGCTATATTGCTATATGGGCTCGAGGGCATGAGGGGTGCAAGAGTCATCCTCATGCAGGGGACCTTTCCCACTACATTGATACTTTCACTGGGATTCAGGCCAAAGATATCATCTGGCAACCATATCACAAGTGCCTTGTTTGGGATGATCCTGCTAGTTTCATAGCTAGGATGCAATATGAGCTGTGGCTCATCAGTTGCAAGGTTGACATCCGGGAGCATTTATTCTACTATTGAGTTCTCTATCAGTATGGACTATAATAGGATGTGCCTCTTGTTCCATTTGTATACAGGCACCTCACAGCAAAGGGAGATCTTCCCCTGCCATGGATCACAAAGTTGTCATATGATGAGGATGCCCCAGCGGTTGCCCTAGGATTTGTTGGGGGAGTTATAGAGGTGTTTGCTCAATGGTGGGGGGATCGTATGTGGCATGGTGATGGCATACTGGGTCACGAGGATGATGGCGAGGGTGATGGTGCAGATCCAGTAAGGCACCGAGTATGAGCCAGTACTGAGGTGTGGGGTCAACCAGCGGATCAGGTGGCAGTAGAGGAGTAGGAGACTCCTAAGGAGGATGAGGAGGAGTTGGAGCCCAAGGAGAGAGATTATCCTCTAAGAGCATAGTTGCATGAGGTCGAGGCTGAGCTCTAGTCAACCAAGATTCAAGTGCAGCAACGAGATGCTACCATAGCACAGTAGGATACCACCATAGAGCAGCTCATGCTACATATTCAAGCTTTACAGGATACTATCAGGGACGATACCTCTAGGATGTAGTTTGTTGTTCCTCCTCCTACACCATAAGATGATACCGGGGTAGATCCTTGGGCAGACATAGGGGGAGAGGTTATACGCCTACGATCACTATTGGATGAGTACAAGGAGCAGATTCAGGGGTACATCTCCCATATAGCCTCTCTTCAGATATAGCTTAGGAGGTACGGGATTGTCCCTTAGGAGGTAGCAGGTGTAGGTTTTTCACAGGTCAATAGGCGATCCACCTCTGGGTAGTCATTCGCCCATCCTAGCTAGATGACTCAGACTCGCATAGAGAGACCAGCAGTGTCACATCATTCCACGTGTGACACAACCATAGGGGGAGGTGATGTTAGGGGCACAAGCCCTATGTTTGATTGATGATGCACTTGGAATCTATTTTTTTGAGGTCTACTTGACCTATATGACTTTTAGCCTGTGGGTGATTTTGTATATTCATGCACTTTGAGATACTTATTTTGAGACATTTTTGAGATAGGCATATTTATATGAGACTTTGCATTTATGTTTTATTATGTGTGCCATTTATTTCTTATGTTTTGTTTTATTCATGCGATGTTATGATGGCATTATAATGGGTTGATATATATATGTTAGATGATAGATGATATTTACGATGATATGGATTTGAGATGGATGCTTATGTATGTGTTTATGTAGATGCTTTCATGATTTGATTATTGTGGCATAATGTGATGTATCTTGAGTTGATTTGATGATGGATTTATGATTCTATGTATGGATGAATGCAATTATGTGATGTAAATGGATGATTTATGAACTATGTATTTATGGATGAAATGTTTTTGTTAGATACATGTTTAATTTTTATTTAATTGTATGCATCTAACTAATGTTATGTTATGGTGAATGCAGTATGTAATATAGTGAATGAACTTGTATGTTTTAATCACTTAAAACATAATGCATGCATATTCTATGAGTTTGAAAATTTAATGGGTGATACCACAAAAAGTATAACAACCATGAATATTTAATAATCATTCTACTCATAAGAATTAATTATTTAAATCCTCCATATGTGCAATGTAATGGTGTGGAATGTATGTATTTTATGGATAAGCTTCTGTAATTTAAGAGATGTAAAATAGTTAGTGGCCATCTAGATACCATTTCTGACATATATCTTGTATCTAGTTTAATATTATTTTATTAATATCCCCTAATTTGCAGAAGCTTATAAAGAAAGTTGGTGACGTGATTGATGATATGATTTTTTGCTATTTTAGAAATTTATTTGTGGGTTTTTCCTGAGACTTCAAACACTCTAGTTACCCTATAAACAACTATGTACTTGCCATACAAGACTTTTGAAAAGCAATTCTTTCACTCTCTACCAGGGTATTCCTTCTCTCTATGTGTGCAAATGAATATATTTTGAGATAGAAACAAAGCATTTCCTTCTATGTCAGGCGGGATTATTTCAGTCCATTGCTAATATCAGGGATCCTCAAGTGTTTTATCTCATCCTTATGTTGGACTTAGTTGGACTATGCCACTAAGTATTTTTACCTAAACTAGCTCATCCACATTCAAACATTTGTCTATACAAATGTCATAAGCTTTTGTAATAGACATATCATCATGCTTAAGGATTTCTCCTTCCATTTTTATGCAATGTTGAGAATTCCAGGGATTCAAGCTCTATTTCCTTTTTTCTTCATTTCTTTTGCGATACTTGCTCATACTTAGTGATGAAAATCACTATTTATTTTGACTGGTTTTTTCTATTTTTCTCTTGAGCAAGGGATTTATGTAAGGATGAACTTCACTTGTTTGTTTTGACTATGACTGATTTTTGATTTTGTGATTTTGAAAATTGACTTTTTGAAACTGGATTTTGAATTTGTGCTTTTATTTTGGGATTTTTTCTTGATTTGATGAAAGCAAGAGATTAATGTAGTGATGATAATCACTCATTTTTGGGTAGGACAGAACTTTTCCTTTTGACAATTCTTAGCACCTTTAAACCGATTGCACAGGGGGATAAGCAAGGAAGATCCTCTTCTCTTAGGGTAACCTATACTACTTTATTGTTTTCATCTTTCAATTGTACCAACTAGGATTTTAGTGTTTCAATTAGTGATGGGATCCTGAATATCCAAGGTATTATTACAACTAGACCTTGCTTTCTACTAATCAAGGTGGCTTTCTACAAAAGTTGATAAGACCACTAGACATGGTTGAAGTAATAGGAAACCTTTGTATATTTTGTATAGCAATATGATTTGGTTGTGTTAAAAAAAACATAATTATTATATGGATGCATTGATGAGGATGAAATTGTATATTTTGATTGAGATACAAACTGTGGCATTATTTGTAAAAATGTGATTCTAACATATGTGAATGCAATGGATATGTATGGCTATGTAATTATGTGGATGTGGATGTAAGATGCAAATGTGTTTGTATTTTTTATTTTTGCATTGTTTTTGTGCTTTTGAATATTTTGATTTTTTGTTTTTGTTTTTTTATTTGACCAAAGGGCTTTAAGATGCCTTTGGAGATTTTTGTTAGATTTTGACCAAGCGGATTGGGTACCCTTGGAGCATTTTTTTTATTTGATTTTGATTTGACCAAAGGGCTTTAAGATGCATTTGGAGCTTTTTATTTGATTTTGACCAAGAAGATTGGGTACCCTTAGAGCATTTTTGTTATTTGATTTTGATTTGACCAAAGGGCTTTAAGATGCCTTTGGAGCTGTTTGTTAGATTTTTTCCAAATGGATTGGGTACCCTTGGAGCATTTTTTGTTATTTGATTTTGATTTGACCAAAGGGCTTTAAGATGCCTTTAGAGATTTTTGTTTGATTTGATTTTTATTACATATTTGAATGTTTTTGAATTTTATGACATATTTGAATGTTTTTTATTTTTATGACATATTTGAATATTTTTTATTTTTATGTATGAAATGCCTTTAGATGACTGATATTGAGAGTTTCAGGCTCTTCAACACCATCCAACGATGTGAGGTGATACACACCAGGGACAACCTTCTCTGAAACTATGTAGGGGCCTATCCAATTTTCCATAAATTTGTCCTGCAAATGCGACGACAGATTTGAGTTCTACTGGTTTTCTTTGAGCACAAGATCCCCAACTTTGAATTCTCTCAAATGGACTTTTATATTGTATGCTCGTGCTAGGCAATTTTTATAAATGCAAAGATGCTCCTAGGCATTGACTCGTCGTTCATCAAGAAGCATTAAATGATCCAGGTGGCCTTACCATGCATCCTCATCATCTATGAAGTCTTTCAATGCTACACGCAAGGTTGGGATTTCCAATTCTAGGGGCATGATGGCCTTAGTGCCATATACAAGTGAAAATGGTGTTGCCCTAGTGGGTGTCCGCACACTAGTCCTATATGTCCATAATGCTAGAGGTAACTGCAAATGCAATTCCTTATGATTATCTCTTACTATTTTTCTCAATATGGAGACGATTGTTTTTTTTTAGGCTTCTGCTTGCCCATTTGCTTATGGATAATAGGGTGTTGAAAAACTATGTTGGATGTGGTATTTGCCCATTAAAGCATGCAATTTTTTTTGAAGGATGATCCATTATCCGATATAATCTTTGAAGGGACCCAAAATGACTTATAATATTGTGGAGTATAAACTCCACAATCCTCGGTCTAGTTGTCGATGTCAATGGGATTGCTTCAACCCATTTGGTGAAATACTTAGTGGTTATTATGATGAAGGTGTGCCATCCCGAATACGGGGGAGATATCTTCCCAATCAAGTCTAATCCCTAATGTAAAAAGGGCCATGCTGCCTGGATGGGTTGCAAGGCTTGTGATGGCAAGTGAGTGAGGTTTGCATGATGTTGACACTTGATGCATTTCCTAACATACAACATTCTCTTTCTATGGTGGGCCAATAGTAACCCATTCTCAAAATACGCTTAACGATGGCCATGCCACTGAAGTGACTGCCACATGTACCATCATGAGTTTACAAAATTTACCAAGATGCTTCCTGGGGCTCGAGACAATGAAGGAGTATTCCATAGTAACCTCATCTATAGAGGATCTCTCCTAGCAAAATGTATCTAGTCACCTTTTGTTTAAATGTTTATCTCTCAGCATGCGACAGGCCTTGCGATATTATTCCAAGCTTCAGGAAGTATCATAATTGGGAAAGCCAATCCTGATAAGCTACTAATTCTATGGATAAAATGACATGCACTTCTTGTGATCCAACATTTGTGAACACTGATTGGGAAAAACCCTATGATGAATGGTTGTTCCACATTTTGTGGGACCTTGAGAGATCAAATATTCCATAGGGGATGTTTGTAAGAAAGCTCTAACTTTGAAGTACCAATCTTGATTTGGCTCAGTTTGGATCACGTTCACTAACTCTAGGTTGTCAATAACCTCATGCTGTATCCTAGAAAATATGAGCACTTTCACATGAACGGTTGTGAAATCAGCAAACAGATTCTGAGGG
Organism: Wollemia nobilis; assembly: GCA_028583015.1. Taxonomy (NCBI): domain Eukaryota; kingdom Viridiplantae; phylum Streptophyta; class Pinopsida; order Araucariales; family Araucariaceae; genus Wollemia; species Wollemia nobilis. The sequence continues at coordinate 1,164,999 of JAQPPZ010007329.1, forward strand.
ATTAAGGATCCCAAATATGCCATGGTGTCTGTGAATGTGTTCTATGTACTAGGGATTACCTTGATGTCATGCCATTCAAGTCGGGCTATATAAGTTTCAACAAAATCCTTATATGCTTTCAAGAGTGGGCACCTGCATTCGAATAATCCTTTGACTTGATTTACTATGAGCAAGGAGTCACCAAAGATATTCAACATTTTAATGCTCATTACAACTTCTGTTTGGAGTCCCAATATCAAGGATTTATATTTTGTGTTATTTTTCATGCAAGGGAAGTCTAGCTTGAATGATAAGGGCAATGGAGCACCCTACGGTGTGATAAAGACTATCCCTGCTCCACCCCATTTCTTGCACTTTGAACCATCAAAGAATAATGTCATTTATATTTTTTTCTTAGGTTCTTCGCTTTTTGGCAGATCTGATAATGTGAAGACTACATCATCAGGCAATTCTATAGTGAGAGGCTTGTTATCTTGAAGAGGTGCCTTTGCTAATTGATTTGCTATGACTTGTCCCTTGATGGAATTTTGGATAATGAATTATAGATAAAATTATGTTAATAGCATGATCCATTTTGCAGTACATGTATTGTGATATGTCTTGTTCATCATATACTGCAAAGGATTCTATTTTGATATAACGTAAGTCGTATGGCTCAATATGTAGTGTCACACTTTTTTGGTTGCAAAGACCACTACTAAGCATAACTTTTCTATATACACATATCCTAGCTCATAGCTTACCAAGGTGTGACTAATGTAATTTAATTAGGGAAAAATAGTGCACCAAATGATGTAAAAAAATACGCGTATATACCCCATCTTGCTTATGAGCATAAAAAAGAAAGCATGCATGTGAAATGGAAAGAATACCAAACAAAAGGAAATGAAGTAAAGAAAGTTTCTTCTCATTAATTTGTTGGATCAGATACAAGGTTACATAGTAGTCCCCTTGAGGGCTCAAAATGTGATACAATTGTTACAATATTAGGTGCCCAAAGACCAAGTATTTCACTGAATCAAGGTGCACATCCAATGTTTCTCCGCATACCCACAATCAAGGTGGGCGAGCCAATGCCACCACTGCTTGTATATTCAATATATAATGCCTGATATTCCTTCCCAATTCCTTATAAGAACCTACACCTATACACAAGCAAGTCAAAGGGTTCAAATAACAAGGGTGTATGGTGAAAACATGCAATCCCCATAGGGGCAAACTGGCGCATATATTAAAAATATATCAAAAAATGTCCAAATAACTTGAAAATTTGCAGAGATGTTAAAGAGGAGGTTTTGAGAGGATATCACCAAAAAATATTAGAAATTACATCTCTAGACCCCTCAATTTTGTGTCATCTGCCTGCAACCTGTGAAGAAGAAGACAAGCAAATACCGAACCTAAACATATTCAAAACTCATGAAATTTAGAAAGTGTGTATAAATTGACATTTCAAGACAACCCATATAATTATATTTTCAAATTGAGTCCCAGATCCACCTGCATCAAATCGGGGTGCCCGGATGGGCCCTACAAGCCTATAAAAACCTAAAAATGCTATAACTTTGTCAATTTAACTAAAAATAACCTGAAATTTTAAATGTAGCATCATGGGATAATATATAAAAATAATAATTAAAAAAAATAGTGAAATTATGTAAGAATTTACCCTCATCCCAGGCGGAGACAGTGGTGACTGCAACTATTTTGGGGGCACCCTGGGAGGGGATACCTGTCAATTCCAGCCACTTTTTGCTACCAAAATCACTATAATATGTTCCTAAAAAATATAAGGTGTGTTTTAATTGAATTGGGTGAATAAATTCACCTGGATGGAAAAGTTATGCTCGGATTACCTTCTTGAAGTCACCCGGTAACCTCCTTGGCAAAAGGGAAATTTTGAGGGCAAAAAGATGCAATAAGGTGAGGGGAAATCTTGGATGCACTCTATTGCATATCCTAGAACTCATATCTATATATGTGTGTGTTTTTTTGTGGAAATTGTATCCATTTTATAGCTCAAATGGGCTCATGTGCAAAAAGGAATGCAAGAGCATGCATGGTAGGAGGTGCCACTTGTCAAAGGGGAGGCATGCAATGGGTGTGGAAAAAAATCTCCAATTTGGGCCTTCATTAAGAAGTGTGTCACAAGGATTCAGTGCCCTCTGTATTGCATCTCCATATGGCATGCTAAATGGCAGTTTTTGGGCACCAAATATCCCAGATTTGACTTTTTATGGGTCAAACATGCTCACCGTCCCACCATGGGACGATAGCTCACCACCATCCCAGGGTGGGGCGGTGGTGAATTTTGGGCCAAAACCTCCCAAAAATGGGTCGGTAGCCTCAAAAAACCTTTCTAGAGTGGCTAGAACCATTGTGAGCATCCTGAGGGCTGACCAAGGGGCCAGATGATGACAATTTGATCATTTTTTGTGGATGCTTAATCAGATTAACCACATTTTAGTGTATACAATAATATACAACTTGATCTTTGTCTTGTGTGTTATTTTGGACCAACATGGTGCCCAAAAAAAATTAATAGCTAATATGTACAACAAAAATGACACGTCTGGCCTTGGTGGAGCCAGCACTGGTGGCATCTCCAGGTATGTTTTGATCTCTACAAAGGCTTGTTGGCACTCTTCATCCCAATGAAATGGGACATCCTTGTGTAGAAACCGATTCATGGGTTGACACTTGTTTGATAATTGTGTGATGAACCATTTTATGGATGCTACCTTGCCTTGTAGGCTTCTTAATTCCCTAATGTTGGTAGGGGTTGTCATCTCCGTTATAGCTTCTACTTTTATAGGATCAACCTCAATGCCTCTCATGGAAACAATAAAACCTAAGATCTTACCAAAAGTTACACCGAACACACACTTCTTAGGATTCAATCTAACATTATGCTATATGAGGCAATCGAAGACTTTCATAAGAATCTCAGCATGCTCTTGTCGTATCAAATATTTGGCCAACAAGCCATCCATGTAGTGTTCCAAGATTGTGTGCATGTAATCATGAAATACGTATGTCAGGGCCCACTGGTATGTGGCACCAACATTATTTAGGCCGAATGGCATCACTTTATAAAAGAAAGTTCCCCATGGAGTAATGAAAGCAGTTTTATGTTGATCTTCAGGTTTTATTTGGATTTGATTGTATCCAAAAAATTCATCCATTAGGGAGAGCATCTCATGACCTATAGTGGCATAAACAAGAGCGTCTATATTTGGCAAAGGAAATGAATCCTTTATAGATGCCCTATTTAAGTCCCTAAAATCTATGCAAATGTGGGCTCTTCCATCTAGTTTTCCTATGGGTACCATGTTTGAGACCCATTTAGGATAGTCGATGGGAACTATGAAGATCACATCCAATAGTTTTTGCAACTCATTCTTTACCATCAAAGCAATGGTTGGATGCATATTCCTCAATTTTTTCTTGACTGGCTTCTTTAGGGGATCCAATGAAAGGTTGTGAAAAACTAACTTTGGATCAATACCTGGCATGTATTTGTAAGTCCAAGCAAATAGATTTTGCCTCTCTTTAAGGAGAGGAATTATGATGGCTTGTTCCTTTGGAGACAGACTTTCTCTGAACTTGACTTTCTTTGGTTGAGTAGGATCATCGTTGATATCCACTTTGAAAGTCACTTCTATAGCCATATTTGACCCATCCTACAATTGGTGAGGTGTAGGTATCAAATGAATGTCATCGATGGGATTTACAGGTCCTACTAACATAGGATCCAGACTAGCATCGAAAACATCATATGCATAGCCTGATGCAAAATGGAATGGTTGTAATGTCTCTTCATTAGAGAAGAGATCTTTAGGATATATGGGTGACTCAACATGATCCCAATCAATGGCCTACGTATTAAGACATAAATATTTAGTGGGATCTTTCGGGTTATGAAGTGGAGTGGTCAAATCAATGGAGATCATTTTGATGGATGGAATGAAATCTCCATAACCACATGGGTGAAATATTGTCTCAAAGGTTTCCTTCCTATACTCACGATGAGGCTCTGGAGGAAAAGGAGTATCTAGATCTGGTCCATGAGCTAGTTAGATAATAGGATCATTGGTCTCTAAAATTTCCCTGAATGTAGGCAGAGGGGGATTGACCATGCGATGAATGACATTCAAGTCATTTGGTCTCCCTAAAAATTGCAAGCCAGGGTCTATGGCATGAAGTACCACTTCTCTTTGCACAAATATGTCAACCTATCACAAATGGTGAGGTCCGAGGTAAGCCATCTCAGTCTTGTCCTTAAAATCATCATCACTTATCCAAAAACTATTAGCATTGGTATGCGACCCCAAGGTAAGGGGAACGTCTCTTGGTCCTAAGTAGGCCATATTTGTCTCATCCTCATATTCTTTGTAACTTATGAAGATGCCATTTGCATTAGTATGTTACCCCAAGTCATGGGGCCATTACCTTATTCCTAGGTAGGCTCTCTCTGTCGAGTCGTCTGACTATAGCCACTTTTGTCTTATATATACCCACTTTCATGGTGGTCAAACTAGGTAAAGATTTGTAAATAGTGAGGCCCATGATAGGCTAAGCCTACTTGTGTTTCACCATCACTTTACACATACCTATTTTCTTCTTGCTCATCATCCCATGAGTTGTAACCTATTTGGATGGCATCAATTGTAGATCTTGAATGATAAGTCTCGAGAGGTGGTATGCTTGCCATAGCCACTTGTATGTTGCTCGAATATCTTGCACTTGGTGGGCGATAGGGAATAAAGTTGATGTATTCTCCTAACCCCAAGGTTAATCTATCTAATGCTACTACTAGAGAGTCATCTCGACTTTTGATGTGATAGCCTAACCCAAATCTGTCATATGGGAGCTGGTATTATGGATCGAATGGCCGCCTTCGTCCCTACTCATATCTACCAATACCATAACCATTCCAATGGCAACACTCAAAATAGGTTAGAGCAAACTCAGGATTAGAGAGGTAGTGAACGTTGACAGTGAATAGCTCATCATTGTCTTCTTCTATATACGTAGATTTTTTTGCACAGTCCAAGCCAATGTAGATGAATTTTTTCTAGTTGGGAGGGATTCCAAGCAGAACCACAGTTTCCACTGGTGGTCTTAGATATTTTGGACATCCCATGTATTATGCAGACCCTATTATGGGTGTGAAAATTATATTTTACACAAGATACTCTCCTATCATTGTACTTGCCAAGTGTATTATCGCATGTGATGTGGATGATCCTATAGACGACACTAGCGAAGTGGGTTCTAGTATCTCCTCAGCTTGATATTGGAGATCTTCCTCCTCCATGGGAGTTGTACTTTTATTAATGTTTATTACTAATGATTCCTTGGGCTCTCTTCTTTCAACTATGGGTGCCTTTATCTTCTGATTATCTTTTGGTTTAGTCGTTGATGGTCTATTAGAAGCATTAGTTACTTTGTGCACAAGATTAGGTGTTGATGCAGATGGGTCCTGTACCCTTTTTTATTTGTTATCCAGTTAGGTAGTTGGAGATGAAGGTCCTACAGACAAGTGGGTAGAAATAACTACAAATTCTCCTATAAAATCCACCTGATGAACATACTTGAATGGTTCTTCATCGGCCAACACCATGTAGACTTTGTTATCATGCACATACTTGACACATTGGTGTAAGATTGAAGGAACGCATCTCATTTCCCTTATCCAAGGTCTTCCTAGGAGGATGTTGTATTGCATGGCTCCTTCCAAGATATGAAACATCATGAGGATGGTATTATGCCCCACCTTGATAGGTAGGACTATCGTTCCCATAGTATTACATAAAAAATCATTGAAAGCCCTTAATGTATAGGCTCTCGGAATGATATTGGACTTGGGGATATTAAGATGTTCTATTGTTGTTGTTGTGATGATGTTGATTGACAAACCTATATCGATCAATATACTCTTAAACAATAAATCATTAATTGATGCCACGATGTGCAATGGAGGGTCTGGAAAGGTATTAGATACTGTCTTAATTTTATGATTGTAGAATCAAATTACACAATCCTGGTATTCTTGTACTTGTCCTAAAAAATGGGTGAATGCATTTGGATCTTGTGGTTGGAGCTCAATCGACCTTAAAATCTCTATCAAGGTCTCCTTGTGCTTTGGGGACAATTGTATGAGCTCATAGATTGATAACTTAGTTAGATTTGTTTGTAAATTTTGCTCGAGTCTACTCTAAATGGTTACCATAGGTCAAGTTGGTGGACTTGAAAGGTTGTCTTGCCTCTGCCTCTATCTAGGTGCAGCTGGGACATTAATGGGAGTCATAGTAAGTTGTGGTTGACCATACCATCTAGTCCTAGTTGCTATATTGACAATTTTAACCATCCCAACACACCCATGAGTAGGCATATCAATTCGGACCCGATTGACTTGTGCAACTTGCCCTCTAGGGACCTCATGGTTTGGCAGTGAGTTTTTGTAGATGCCCATATATCTGTTGTCAGGGGCCAGTGGGTTATCCACTTTAAGTTCTCCCACCTTAATCATGTTTTGCACTTGATGTTTGAAACCAACACAAACCTCAATATTATGCCCTGGTATCCTATGATAAGGAAAAAAATTATCTTCCCTATATCCTTTTAGCTTAGGATGGTTGGGATCTATAAGAGGTATATCAGGGAACCTGATCTTTCCCGCCTCACTCAATTGGTTGAATATTGATTGCATTGATTCTATCAATGGTGTGAAATAGTGAGGGGGTTTTCATTCTTTGTTCCACCCTTGATTGTTCTTTTGATCATAGTTGGCTAGTGGGGGTTGTGCTTGATAATTCTAGGGTTGGTGCACAACCCCATCCTTAGGTGTAGCCAATACCACTTGATTAACTGGAGCAGGGCTTGCCTGCTTCTATTTGTATTTGCCATTTTTGTTCCACTCCTTCTTGGTTCAGAGTTTGATGGTTCCATCATCTACTTTTATATCCTTAATGATTTTGGACTATGCTAAAGCTTCTTCAAATGAGGGATATTGTTGGAGTTGTAGCAATAGGAAAATGTGTTTGGAACAAATCTTGGTGAACATTCAGATGATTTCTTCTATGGGGACGGAGAATGATAATTTTGCCATGACTCTTCTCCATCTATTCCCATAATCCATTACTGGCTCATCATCATAATGTTTTAGATTGGCCAGGTCTAAAAGGTTTACTTTCCTCTTAGCACCAAAAGAGAAACACTTCAAGAAAGTGTTCACTAGTTGTTCTAAATTGGCTATGCTATGCTTGGGTAGCTGGTTGAACCATTGGGTGGTGACGCCCACAAATGTCATAATGAATGTCCTAAGCATGAGAGCATTATTGTCTTCAAGATGAAAACATACGTTGATGAAATTAGTAACATGCTCTTGCACATCCTCTTCACCCTTAAACTTTTCCAACCTAGGCATCTCAAAATGCTTAGGGTATGCGGGGCTAGGGATGGATAGACATAACGGTTGATTGTGTATCTTGCTTAATGTTGGTTGGCTACCAGTTGTCTCTTGTTTTTCAAAGGACTTCATATTTTAGGCAAGTTCCTGGAAGGCCTTTAAGGTGAGGAGTTCTTCCTTTTGTAGACCCCCCCACAGTGGTGATGGAGGTAACACTCTATCCATTTTATGTACTCCATTTTATTTCCTTCTATGAGAGGATTCAGGATGTGCCTGATCCTGATCTATTGATTCTACCCTCTCCCCACCATTAGGATTCCGCTCATGATTTAGAGGGTGATTTTGTTGCGGGTTTCCTTCTTGTCTAGTGTGCTCTTCTCTTGGTGAGTTAGCACATTGATCTCTTTGATGATCATTCCTATTTTTTTGTTGGTTTCTTTGAGCTAGCTACTTAGCTTCCTCTCTTAAATGTTGCTCATGTTGGCGCAATAACCGTTCTCTCTGTTTATCATGTTCAAGAGCCTATAAAAGCTCTCACTCTTTACACAAGGCATTTTATAACCATCACACATGGTTAACTTGCACAGTCATAGAGGACTCATACTTATTTGACACTGTCCTAGTGGTTTTGATTCACAGATTTATTGAAGAGGTTTCTACTATCTCTTTGATCTCACTAGCTAATGTGACTTGTTCAGTATATCATTGAGTGTCTCTATGATCAGACTTTGTATGTTTATTGTGGGGTTGCCTTGAGGTACCCCCAGTTTGAGAAGTGGACTTAGAAGTCACGGTTCATGAAATTCTAGATGCATAATTCTTTGTTGCTACTGTCCTGGGAGGTGGCCTCAGATGCAACCAATCCAACTCATCCACCTGCATTATTTTCCATGGCTGATCCTATAGGGTGCCATTTAATCCAATAATGTCATAGTCTATTGGAATATTTCCTCTTGTGTGAAGGATATATTCTATTTGAATTCTATGACTGGAGGTATTTCTAGTTTCTTGTCCCTTAGTGGGTTGATCTATTCTAAGTGTCTTATGTGAATGTTGGTATGTTGGGACTCTTGTGTGCCCTTTTTGTGATGAAGGTTTTGTGGCCCTCTCTACCCTTCATGAGGATGGATATGGGGAAGCCTTGTCATCCCTATGTGAAGAATGAGGTCTAGAATCCTCTTTATGTCTATGTGAGGAGGAAGCCCTTGAAGCCTCCTCATGTCTCTGAGAAGTTTTTGTATGTTTAGACAAAGCCCTAGAAGTTTCCTCATGTCTCCTTGATGATGATGGCCTTGAGGCATTTTTTTTTTATGTGATGTAGTTCCTTGATGTGGTTCCCTATTTGGGGTTTCTCGAGGATATCCCCCAAGGGTTGAGTTATCACCTCTTAGACTCGCAAAACTATGTCTCATGGTCTTTCGAGTAGGTCTTTCAATGTTACTACGACTTTCCTAAGGGCATGAGTTGCTTCATATTCTCCCTCGGTATCATACTGAGGATGTTTACTTATTGTTTTGACCATTGTTTTTGGAAATTTAGCTTTTGTGTTGCACTTAAATATGACCAAACAATATCAAGCAAATGTTTATCTTGATTACCAATTTAAGTGTGCCCTAAACTATTTGTTGTATTTTGATGTTTTGTTATTTCTTGTTTCTCATTCTTGCTTTGGATTTATAATGAGGAGACTCATCCATAGTGATAATCAATAACACCCATGCCAAACATGATTTCTCAAAAGAGACTATGGTACACCACTTAAATCCCAGTGGGGGGTTCGCCTAGCTCTTCCACTCTAAACCAATGATTGTTCCAATAGTGGGAGATAGTTTTAATACAAGTACCTTAGTGTCACTATAAGTAAGTTTCTCAATCCATTTCTATGAAGCTCTAGAGGGCAAACCAATGGAAGGATATGAATGCCAACGTCACCAGACTGAATTGAGGGTTGGTGATGAAATCCAACTCCCTAATGTTTAGAAGAAATGTGCGTGTGTGTGGTTCATTTTAAGTTTTGCATGAATAAGAGTGCATCATATAGCAACAATGAACTTTCCCTATATTCCTAATGCAAAATGCATTTCAATTTTAGAAAGGTGCATAGCTACTATGAGATTAATGAATGCACTCTATTAGGTGCAAGTATGGCCTTTAGAAAGGCCTCAAAAAAAGCAAACCAATCACATAGTGTATATCACATTGGATTCTAGGGTGAGATTTATAGATAGAAGTCGTTGTTCCTAGCAATGCCTAGTGGAAAATTTAAAAATAAACCTAAGATGTGCAAGATACACGTTCTTTCTCTTTTATTATTTTAGTTTTCCAAATTGAAATATTCTTAATGATCACTGATTTTAATGGAATAGAAACAAACAAAGAGCTACGAAGTGCTAGAAAAGCTATACCAACCTTTAATCCAGCTCAGTGAGTTAGTGTTTTGACCTCTGCTACACTCTAGCTCTAGCTACTATTGACTAGAATGGCTGAATTTTGGTCGTTGTTGACTAGAGCGGCTGACTTTTGGTCGCTGTTGACTAGAGCGGCTAACCTCTGGCCATTGTAGACCAAAGTGGCTAATTTTTGGCCACTGTAGATTAGAGCAGCAACACCTGTATACAAAACCTGAGTTAGTAGAGGGGCAAAAAATACAAATAAACTAAAAATTGAGTAGGGTCCCACCATGATCGCCATCTATAGTGACCCTAGGGAAGCGGCGCGCCATCCACCAACTACTCTACTTGCGATTTGATTGAATCCTTTGATATTAAACATGCACCAAATGAAAGGCATAAATCAGATATAACCAAAATGTGAAGAAGTAAATGATTGAATGCTTTTAGTATTGATATTATCCATATTAGGTTACATATGAATCCCTCTGAGGGATACCCTTCGTTTGGTACATGATTTTACATATAAAAGAGGGCAATAGGTGTATGAAATATGCCCTTGCATAGGAGGGCATGCTTTATAAGGCTTCCTAGTGATGCACAAAAAAATGTATGAGGGCTTACAGATGCTTCCTTCTCTAGGTCTAATTGCTAGAAGGATCCTCTTGTAATCGTATGTCGCAGATTTTTTCGATTGAACCTGTAGCCCTAAAATTAATGAAAAAACAACACACGCTTAGATGTATGAGATTGCCTCCCAAGATGAGGTTGTTAGCTATGACTAATCTCAATAAATGCAATGAAACTAGTACTATGCAAGCAAATAATTGAAGTAAAGCTTATGCTATTGAAATGAGATATAAAGCAGAATAAAAGAAAATAATCACGTAAAACCCTAGACTAGGTTGTGAGCCATTATCTAGGACAATGGCCGCTAAGGTGGAATCTCTCTCTCTTGATCCAAAGGCTATGGGCTCAAGTCTACTACTAATGTTGAAATGATTACCTTATGTGTTCAAATTTTCCCTCATATTCGATAGGGCTCTGCTATAAGAATCGATCTCTAAGGAAAGCTCCCCAAGTCTCTTAGAAGCTCTCCTCAATGATCCAACTCATTCAATGTTTTGATGTTTGATGCTATCCTTCTCTCAGATTGATGAAAGAAGGTCTAAGGAGGTCCAAGAAGCCCTAAAAGTGTCTAAAAAGGGTCCTAATGCTCTTAGGTTTATTCCTTATAAAGTGTTTTGAAGCCCTAGGTCAATGTTCAACCCTAGGACTGAATCCCTCATGTGTACTAGGTGTTAGCATGAGAAGCTCTTTATTTTTCTATGTTTAACTGAAGTCTAAATCTGGACTTTGAGTCTTACATATAGACTGGATGTGAGGAGGAATGCAAAGATATCCCCACTCATCCTTATTGCATGTAGACTACCACTTCTGCCCAATATTAGGCTAGATGGGCAAAAAAATGCATTTAAAGCTTAGCTGCTATAGTCTGCAATGACTAAGGTTTGGCCACTATGAGCTACAACGACTAGATTATGGTTGCTCTGGTCTACAATGGCCAGGCTTGGATGGGCTGAAAATTCCCCATATGAGTGGCTAGAACCACTTTTGACACTTGGAAGGTCCCAAGGTTTAGTCATATGACCTATGATTGTACCCATGTAAGTAGTCTTCTTAACCATGGCATGTTTTAGGTGTCTACACTTACTGTGATCTTGTTTCCTTACTCACATATATAGGTTCATAGGATCGGTTCAAAGCATCCAGAGCACGAGATCCCTCCAAGATGAGATCAGGAGAAGGAGGCATCAGTAAGCCCTCGAATAGTTTGGTGTGCGAGATCGGGAGGCCTACGAAGGTGCACCATCCCCTTGTGGGGGATACATTCACCGATTATCCCACTTGTAATCTATTGTATCAAAAAGAGTATCCCTCAGAGGGATGTACATGTAACCGAGATCCGAAAGCATTAATAAAAGAATATTGCTTTGCTCTTTACTTTCACGTTATATGTGCTTGTCTTTATCTCTTCATTTGATATAATAATGACATTGCAAGTAGGGTAAGTGTGGTGCATGCTTCCTGGGGTTGCACAGATGGTGATCACGGTGGGACCCCCACCAAGTTTTTATTTTTGGCCATTTTACTAATGTTTCGAGCATTTTTCTGTGTGTAGGTTTGGCCACTCTGGTCGACAACGACCAATAGAGCTTAGTCACTCCTGTAGTCAATGGCCAGTAGTAGCCGCTCTAGTTGATTGCGACTAGCAGACAAAAACCACTTTTGAATTCAACGGCTAGTAGCAGTCGCTCTTGTCGATAGTAGCCGAGATAAAAGTGCCATAGAGGTCAGCCTAGGCTTCATCAAACATGGATTTTAGGTTGGGCTAACTCTCTATTTTTGTCCTTCTCTATTTGTGTTTTCTATTAGAATACAATAGGGAAAATTTATATTTTATTAAGGAAAATATAAAGAAAAATGGAAAAATAAAATGCATTAGATGTTTCTTAGACTTTTCTTTAGCTTCCTCTAGGTGCTTCTAGGAATAGTGGGCCTCTGCTTTTAAGGTCTTCCCTAGTCTCCAGCATGCTAGGCTTCTGTGTGTTTAGTTTGCCTGCATGCGGCCCAACCAATGGCCTCAATTCACAAAGTAGGAAGTGCATTATATGAAAAATCATTTAGATTAAATTAGATATGCATATTTCTGAAGACAAACGTTCCTTTTAGGCATGTAGGAAAGTAGTCATGAATGTTGGTTGATGCATCACTTTCTATTTCAAAAATCTAAAAAGAACCCCACACACTTGCACGTATTACAATAACATTGGTAAGGTTGGATTTCATCACCAACCCCCAATTCAGACCGGTGACGTTGGAATTCACCTCCTTCCACCAGCTTTCCCCCTAGATATCCTTAGATAGAATAGGGAACTCCTTTAAGTTGGTGTAGGTCACTTGTGTTCAAACTGTCTCCCACTATTGGAGCAATTATTGATTCAGAGTGGAAGAGCTAGGTGAACCCTCCACTAGGTTTTAAGCGGTGTACCCTAGACTCTTTTGAGAAATCATGTTTGGCACTAGTGTTCCTAGTCACCACTATGGTTGAGTTCCCTCATTCTAAGTCCAAAACATGAACAAGAAAGCAAGAGCAACAACACATCTGAAACACACTAAAACCAGTTTTAGGACACACATCTAATCTGTAAAAGAGATAATCATATTGTCTGCTTTGTGTGTTTCTTTATTGTTGGGTAATCAACCTAAGATCCTTGATCTGGGACCAAACCCTAACCCTAATTTTTCAAGGAAATTTATTGAAAAAAATAAAAAGCTACTTTTTGATTCTGCATCCAACGGATCGAGAATCATGCAAATCGGAGCTATAACGAAAAAGTTATTTTGGTTTTATGATTACTCTATTTTTGAAGCTGAAAATAGGGGAAAAATGCACTAAAATAGTCATAAAATGGGCTAGACAACTCCAAAAATTACCAAATTTATTTTTTGTCTTAGTTAGCCCCTTGTGCACCTCTCACAAAAATTTTGAGTCCTAACTCTTCATGATTCAAAATTTCCTAAAAATTCCTAAAAGTGGGCATTTCCCCATGGGCCCCGGTTGGCCAATTATTTCAAAAATACAAAATTTTGACCCGAAAGTCACTTTTTGGAGTCATAGCCCATTGTGATCAGCTCATCACACTGATCATTTTGGTATATAACACCCACAACCTTTTTTGGAAGTCAAATTTCACAAGGTTATGGTCAATACATGGGGCCATCCCCGGTCTAAGACTGAGGTTGCACCCAATGCACCAGAGGGCCCAGACCACCCTAGAGGTAGCACACCTACCCAAAACATACCTGAAAAAACTTTAGGTAGTCTCAGGGGAGACAACACCACTCATAACGGATCTCACCAAGAAACCCCGCTCAGGAGAACCAACACCAGATCTTCTCATGACCTAAACGAGAATACTTCCAGACCCACCACATCTCATTACATTGAGAGTTCAAATCAGCCCAATGAGGGGCAAGATAGAGGGAAGGCAACCATTCACATGCCCATTGTAATGCCAAATCCTTTCGAACATGGGGGATGTCAGTTGTCTGACCATAGTATTGGCAAGGAAGGAACTCCTCTTGCCCAACCTTGGAAGACCCATCACCTTGACTTCTTAGATCAAGGTGCTAGAAGATCCCAACATGGGACATTTGAGCATGGTAGCATATATCATGATCGTACCCCTCATAGATCTAATAGATCTACTGAAGAATACATCATGGATGAAGGAACTGTAACTCAGTTGCATCCTATCCGTACCCACGATGAGTGTTCCCAACGAACATGTGGCACCCCCACAACATCCTTGCATGAAGGTTACACCCCTAGGGAAGAGCATAATATCAATGCAATCTCAAATCATCGAGGGAAGAGAGTTGCCAACCTTGTTGCATAATTCAAAGCAAACAAGAACCCTCACATGGAGTTGCAGAGTCATAGACCCAGCACAACAAACCGATCAAATCGATCACATAGGTCAGATGCAATTCAAAGAGAACAAATACTCCAAGATCAATTAGAGGATTTATGCATTGAGCATGAGCATTTAGAAAATATAGAATGAGAAAGCGCAAAACAACAATGGTTGCACCAACAATGATTATATGAACACCGCCTAGAAGAGCAGCGTCTCCTTGATCTAAAGGAGCATGAAGAGTGATCAAATAGATTGGCTCAATCATAATTACCTCCCCATAGTGAGTATAGGTAGCAACACAATGAGAGACGTGCTACTTCGCACCTTGAGCTGCATAATAGGTGAGTAGATGATTATATTCGCCATACCTCTCAACATGCTTCTCGACCACATGATCATTTAGTGCCAAACAAGCCTGAGCATAGGCAATATGAGAGATCAGAGTCGGATGACCAGGATCAACAATATCCTAAACCATCTTCTGTAGATGTGGTCGATGAATACAATCGACCACCTTGTACTCAAAGAAACTTACCTCCACTTGCACCCCAGAGACCCCTTCAGGAGGAAGAGATCATTTCTTCTCAAGCCTACAAAGTGCTAGCTGAGAGAGTCAAGTCTCTCGAGAAATAGGATGTGGTTGGGTAGAATCCAACCTTGAGTAAGATACATAATCAACCTTTGTGCCCCTCGGTACTGAGTCCTACATATCCTAGGCACTTTGAGATGCCTAGGTTAGAAAAATTTAAAGGAGAGGAAGATGCACAAGAACATATCACCAATTTCATGAATGTGTGCTTCCATCTTGAGCATAATGATGCCCTAATGCTAAGAATATTCATCATGATATTATCAGGCATAGCAACTAAATGGTTCAATCAATTGCCCAAGCATAGCATCATCAGCTTTGAGCAACTGGTGAATGCATTTCTTGAACGCTTCTCCTTTGGCATCAAGAAGAAAGCAAGCTTGTCCAACTTGGCAAACCTAAAGCAATATGATGATGAGCTAGTTATGGACTATGGGGATAGGTGGAGGAAAATCATGGTAAAACTACCATTCTCCATCCCCACTAAAGAGCTCACCCGAATGTTTGCAAAGAGCTACACCAAGCACATCTCATTGCTATTGCAACTACAGTAGTATGAAACATTCGAGGAAGCCTTGGCTCAAGCCAAGCTGATAGAAGATATAAAGTTAGAAGAAGGAGACCTAAAGCTCCATAGCAAGAAAGAATGGAACAAGAGCACATGATATCAACCATAATAGGCCCTGCACATCAACCAGATCATGTTAAACATTCCAAAAGTAGCACAGAGCCAACAACAAGAAAACTATCAGGCTCAACCTCCTCCTACGCATTATGACCAACGCAATAGGAATCAAGGCAAGGACAAACAGAAACATCCACCTCGCAACTATACGCCATTGCCTAAATCTTTGGCATCAATTTTCAACCACCTTTGTGAGGCCAAGGTTTTAAACTTGCCTAAGGTGCGCACCCTGGATCCTAATTGCCCCAAACCTAAGGGGTATAGGGAAGATCTCTATTGTGTTTATCATCGAAAAAATGGCCATGATATCCAGGATTGTGTTGCATTCAAGAATGTAGTGCAGAATATGTTGGATAAGAATGAATTGCAAAACATCGACATATTCAAAAATCCTCTTCCCAATCATGGGGCCAACAACAATCAAGTTGAGCATGTCAATGAGGTGCACATAGCCCCACCTAATGAGGGTTTTATCGGTATGATCAATACTACAACAGGAAGCAAAATATGCCTTGATCAGCCCAACATGCCAAAAAAGTCAACTAAAGCTGATAATCTATCATAGTCCACACCAACAATGAGTTCAATTCACTTACAAAAGGACCCTATGATTACCTTTCATAGATAGGAGATTAAGCCAATCTCTAAGGATGAACTCGATCCTCCACTACACATCATAGCAAGCATCAATCAAATTTCATACAAGAGAGTCTTGATTGACACTGGGTCATCTACCAACATCATCATAGCTACAGCTTTGAAGCACTTAAAATTGCCGCCTTCATGCATTACGGACTCAACATTCACATTGAGGGCCTTCAATGATGCTACTTCCCCAACAATTGGCACAATAATCCTACCTATACAGGTTGGGATAAAGATGATACCTACATTGTGCCATATCCTGGGGGGTGAGAGGTAGTATAACATATTGCTAGGAAGACCATGGATGAGGGATATGGAATGTGTGCCTTCCATAGTACACCAAAACCTAAAATTCACACACCAAGGACAAGTGTATGTGGTCCCCCATGATCCTGAGCCATTCAAGTATTACAAGAAGGTCGATGAGACACAAGAAAAAGTGCCTTCTCAAGAGTTCATGGTAATGGTCAACAGCAAGATAGAGGACCAAGTGACTCTAAAGTAGATAAAAAAATTAATTTCCTCCCATAATTCCCCCCCCCCCCCCCCAAAAACAAGTGTTCCCCCACATCATATTGGGGATACTCAAGCTAGCACAGTTCAAAACTATGAAGTGAAATAGGAACATGAACTGAGTCACAAATGTGAGCATGAGAATGCCACTAATGAAGTGGATAATCAAGAAGCATCCACCTCATCTCACATGAAATAAATTGGTGATTTGCATATACTTGGGGGTCCTGTAGACCCCAATATTTCACCACCTTCAAGTGATGACAATGGTATTTCAAACCAGTCATTAGAAATACACATGACATCCTTATCAATTTTGCAATCCATTCTAAGTCGTATAGATAGAATGGAGTACCAAATGGATGAGCAAACTGAGGCATTGCACTTCATCATGAACCAACTTGAGAACCTAGAATTACAGAAGCAACCCTCATCTAAGGTCAAACCACCTCCTATGTAGCCATAGGAAAAGCCTCAACTAGAGCAAGCACCAACTCGACCACCTCAGCAACCTAGCAAGTATCCCCCATTTCTTGAGCCTGCATTATCAATTTTTAATCGATTATGTGCCACAAACACCATCACCCTACCTGAGGTGCGACCTTTAGATCTGAATCATCTGAAACCCTAGGGATATGAGGAGGATGAGCATTGTGTATACCATAGATAGAATGGACATGACATTCATGTATGTCAACATTTTAGAGCTCTAATACACAACATGCTCAACAAAAAGCAACTTCAAATTGTCAACCAACAAGTGACCATAGTCAATAATCCACCCCTTGCACCCAAAAAGCAAGAGGAGCCCCCTAAGCTAACAACCAAAATACCTATGGCTCAATATGGTTACCAAGCTAGGCCAGAGCGTGCTACATGCTCAAAACACCAGCAATGCATTTGGACTCCTTTAAATGAGTCTATGTCTGACATTTTTTAGAAGTTGTAGGAAGCTAAGGTCATCACCTTACCTGACATCAAACCTTTAGACCCAAATAGAGCTAAACCTAAGGGTTATAGGGAGGACCATTACTGTCTCTATCACCGAATAGAGGGGTATGGCATTTGCAATTGCTATGGATTCAGGAGTGTGGTTCAAGATCTCATAGATAGTGGGGCTTTTCCCATAAATGGTTCATCCATAGTGCCTCAACCTTCCAAAATAGAGGCTACATCATCCCAATTGAGATCCCAAGGTCAGTCATAGCCTCGTAGGCCTAACAAGCCACCTCAGTAGGAGGTAACATTTGAGATGACTACTATGACTTTATTTCAAAATTTGTACAAGGCAAATGCATTTGTATTGCCCGAGGTCAAGCAAAGAGCACCCAAGCATGGGTCCACTGATGAAAGCCTCTATTGTATGTATCATCGTATACAGGGGCATGACATCCATAGCTACCATTCATTCTAGAAGGTGGTCCAAGGTCTATTAGAATGAAATGAGCTCCACGCAGATGGTTCACTCATTTCATCTCATCAAGACAGGGGCACCCCATAGAAGTCCATGCCCCAATTGAGAGAGCTGATTTCTGTCACTCTTCCTAAGCAAGATGATTACATTATGATGGAAAACATACGTAATGGGGGTCCTAAAGGTAGCATACCTTCCCCACCATCCACATCAAGTTCAATGAAGCAAAGTGAGACTTCTAAAGGTATCGCACCTTCCTCACTTTCATTGAGTAGCACACACATGAGGGATACCTAAGGTATCATACCTTCCCCCTATCAAAACAATAAAATCAAAAATTTCAAAAACATTTAAAATAATCAAAACTCAAAAACAATTGAAAGCATCAAAAATACAAAAACATTTGCATTATGCATTCACACTTGCATCCATATAGTTGCATTGCATTAGGCATGTTGCATCCATTGCATTTACATTTAGTAGGTTGTGTTCACAATATTACAAATGACACCACGTTTGTACATCAATCATGCATCTTCAAAATCCATCATCATCCATAACCCATGTGTGTAACTATGTTTTTCAACACAACCCCTCCTGTTGCTATAAGGAATATACTAGGGTTTTCCAGTCACTCAGCCATACCTAGTGGTTTTATCAAACTTTGTAGAAAGTTATCTTAGATTTTAATAGATGAGGTTTAGTTTTGATAGCACCTGGTATATTTCAAAATCCTATCACTAATAAAAACACTAAAATCCTAGTTGGAACAAGGGAAATATGAATGCTACGAAGTGGTATTAGGTATCCTAAGGTGAAAAGTTTATCTTGCTCATCCCCTTGTGCGACCGATTCGAAAATGCTGAGAATTGGCAAAAGGACAAGTTCACCCCTACCCAAATAAATCCCTTGCTTTAATAAAAACAAGCAAAAATCTTGAACAAAGCAAAATTAAAAAACAAAATAAATAGTGATTATCATCACTACATAAATCCCTTGCTCAAAAGAAAAACAAAAATTCAAAATAAACAGTGATTTTCATCACTAAGCATGAGCAAGTATCCCAAATAAATATGAAGAAAAGAAGGGAGTATTGAACTTGAATCCCTAGAATTCTCAGCATGGATGAACCATAAGGTATCCTTACGCACGATGATATGTCTGTCACATTAGCATCTCACTTTTGTATAGACCAATGTTTGCATGTGGAAGAGCTAGCTTTAGGTGTCCTGTACCGCCTAGTGGTTTAATCCAACTGAGTCCAACTTAGGATCAGGATAAACATTTGAGGATCCCCAATACAACAATGGGTTAAATGAATCCCACATGGCACTGGGGTATGCTTATGTTTTATCTAATATATTCATTTGCACACATAGGGATAATGAGTATCTAGGTCTTCATAACAGAACTTTATCCTTCAGAAACTCTGTATGATCAGTATACAACTTTTGATGGAGCAACTAGGGTGTTTGAGTCTCATGGAAAACCTCAAAAACCCCCTCATAGCAACAAATCATTCCATCAATCAAATCATCAACTTTATTTATGAGGTTTTGTTCATTAAAGGGTGTTCATGAAATAGGATAGATACCGGATGAATGTCAGCAATGATATTTAGATGACCACTGACTATTTTTGTGCATATCTTTAATTTACAGAAGCTCATCAAGAAAGCACATACACATCACATCATCTCATCTCACATTTGGATGCTTAAATAATTAATTCTTATGCTAAGAATTATTATTTACATTCATGATTGCTATACATTATGTGGTGTCACCCATTAGATTGTTAAACTCATATCACATGCATACCTTATGTTTTAAGTGATTAAAGCATACAGGTTCATTTACATTAGATCACCATCATAATGCATTACACACATTTCATTTATCATATCATAACAATATAAGTTAGATGCATACAACAAAATCAAAATTAAACATGCATTTAACAATAAGTATTGCATCCATGTAGGCATCTATCATCATAATGCATCTATACATCTAGATCATACCATCTAAAGCATACATCTATCATCTAGCTAGTGCATGTCACCAGTACATTGCATACATATAGCATAATCAAATCATTATCTAGGCATAGCATCCATCATTGCATCCATAACATAAAATCAAAACAAAAATATTTTCTAAACATCAACTAGGGCATTATTGGTATCATACCTCCCCTAATCAGCAATCAACCCAAAAATCCCAAAGGTATCCATAAACCCTTTGGTCAACCCAAAAATCTCCAAAGGTACCCATAAACCCTTTGGTCAACTCCAAAAAGCCCCAAAGGTATTCATAAACCCTTTGGTCAACCCAAAAAGCCCCAAAGGTAGCATAAGCCCTTTGGTCAACTCACAAAAAGCCCCAAAGGTAGCATAAGCCCTTTGGTCAACTCACAAAAAGTCCCAAAGGTAGCATAAGCCCTTTGGTCAACCCAAAAAGCCCCAAAGGTATCATAAGCCCTTTGGTCAACTCACAAAAGACCCCAAAGATAGCATAAGCCCTTTGGTCAACTCACAAAAGGCCCCAAAGGTAGCATAAGCCCTTTGGTCAACCCAAAAAGCCCCAAAGGTAGCATAAGCCCTTTGGTCAACTCACAAAAGGCCCCAAAGGTATCATAAGCCCTTTGGTCAACTCACAAAATACCCCAAAGGTAGCATAAGCCCTTTGGTCAACTCACAAAAAGCCCCAAAGGTAGCATAAGCCCTTTGGTCAACTCACAAAATGCCCCAAAGGTAGCATAAGCCCTTTGGTCAACTCACAAAAAGCCCCAAAGGTAGCATAAGCCCTTTGGTCAACTCACAAAAAGCCCCAAAGGCATCACAAGCCCTTTGGTCAACTCACAAAAATCCCAAAGGCATCACAAGCCCTTTGGTCAACTCACAAAAGGCCCCAAAGGCATCATAAGCCCTTTGGTCAACTCACAAAAAGCCCCAAAGGCATCATAAGCCCTTTGGTCAACTCACAAAAAGCCCCAAAGGTATCATAAGCCCTTTGGTCAACTCACTGCCTATAACAACAAAGTGACCCTCTTCAAGGGTCCAAATCAATCATCTTGGTCAAGTGACTCATCACTTTATTCATTGTCCTTTCCTCATCGACTCATCGCTTGAGGGGGTAGTCAAAAATTTCAAACAATCATAATCAAAGTCAACAAAGGATCACTCGATCTTGTCAAATCATGTTCATCTTACGAATCATTGCCAACAACTATCATAAGCTTACCCTTTGCTGGGGCAAAAAGCAAACATGATAGTTAAGTTTGTAGCTCTCCTCCTTTCGGATCTATAGTAGCACTGAAGCTACCCGATTGTCTGATGAACGAGTGCAAGCTTTTGCAAATTTAAGCCTTCCATTCTGTTGGAAGCAATGATTCTAGGATGCACATCCTTTCTCATGACTGGGGCATCCAATGTTGATCAGATCAATGATCATCACACACCCTACAATGTGGCCCTAGGTGGTCTATTTTTGCTCCATGCTGTGTTTTCCCACAATGCATCCCAAAAAGGGGCATCTATAGACACCTAAAATACATCATGTTTAGGAGACTACTCATATGGGCACATCCACAGACCATATGACTGATCTTGGACCTTTCCAAGAGCTAGAAGTGGTCCTAACCACTCAAAAGGGGTAGTTCTAGCCCATTTAGGCTTGGCCGCTATCAACCAGAGTGGCCACCAATCCTGGTCGCTCAAGCTGAGAGTGGCCATAGCTAGTCATTGCTGATGACAATGGCTAGCACTGAAACATGAACTACCATGAGGGATTACCCAAATCACGGGTAGTAATGGTAGTTTGCATGCATTTCGAAGGGATCTCGATGAGGAACTCCTAGAGTTCCTCCTGACTGCCCCTTCCATGCCAAGTCAAGACTGAACCTTCCCTCTAGGATAGTCAGTTGGCATGCAGATCTGGAGCTTGGCTTCCCCAGGAAGCCAAGCCCTAGATCTAGATCTGAAACCTGGAAGGCTACATATGCAGACTTCCAAGAAGGCAAAAGATATATAGAGAGTTCAAATTGTGTGCAGCGGAGCCCTATCAAAATGGAGAGTCAATCTATGCCCCTTTGAGGAGCATTGGAGCACCATTCGGCTGAGCCACGTCCACGCATCAGTATTCAGATCCATCATTCCCAACCACCAATCAGTGTAGGAGACACAACAGGTGACCCTTGAACATCAATTGGAGCAAGGAGGATAGTGCTACAGTCCCTGGTTCATGAGGAGAAGAGCTTACTTCATGGTCGTTGTCTTGGACAGTGGCCCACAAGCATATTTTAGGGCATTAGACACTATTTCTCATTGTTTTAGCTTAGATCCATTACTGCTTGATTTATTAATTAGTCATAGCTCAGATCTAATTTCATTAACGCATTTACTTCATATTTCTTAGCTTTCCATGCATTTATTATTTGGGTTATGCTCGTATTTTAGTATTATCATGATCATTTATCTTATTTATCAGATTTGCTAATAAGAGCCTCCTTCAGAGAGGTGGCCTGTACTACTTACTGTGCTCTGTTGTTTCCTTACCCGTAGATACAGGTTCATAGGATCGGTTCAAAGCATCCAGAGCACGAGATCCCTCCAAGATGAGATCAAGAGAAGGAGGCATCAGTAAGCCCTTAGACAGTTTGGTGTGCGAGATCGGGAGGCCTACGAAGGTGCACCATCCCCTTGCGGGGGATACATTCACCGATTATCCCACTTGTAATATGTTGTATCAAAAAGAGTATCCCTCAGAGGGACGTACATGTAACCGAGATCCGGAAGCATTAATAAAAGAATATTGCTTTGCTCTTTACTTTCGTGTTATATGTGCTTGTCTTTATCTCTTCATTTGATATAATAATGACATTGCAAGTAGGGTAAGTGTGGTGCATGCTTCCTGGGGTCGCACAATTACTACTAATTTGATCAATGCTTTTGAGCCTTATTGGGAACTAAATTTCATAAATTTTTACTCAATATTGTGGTTGTCTATCTTCCTACTTCCTATCCATGCATGCACCTGATAGCTACCACTCAACGCTCAATATTGGATGGACCAAAATAGGGTTTCAAATCCAACATCCAGAGTAGGTTGGTTCCTCGTCAACTTAAACAGGGTGTTGATACAATTATGCTCACTTAGGGTTTTTGAGATTAGGGTAAGAAAGAGATTAGCATTAGAAAATGTGAACAACAGTGGACGGATAGGTTGATAGCATTGTCACTATAAAAAAAAGCTCCCACAAACCATTTTAAATGCACATTACTCAGATCAATATTATCTTGAATCACATGAACCTTCATTCATTAAATCACAACTAGAGATATATTACAGATAAAAATTCCAATATCTAAACACTGATAATCCAAATAACAAAATTAACCAATACTTAGATTTTACAAAAATGTACTCCCTATCAATAAAGATCTAATTAAAAGAATATTTCAATTACCCTAGTGGTTAGTAATCCAAAAATTGGAAAAAACTAACCATTTGAATATTAACAGAAATGCAACTCCAAATTTTGAACCTCTAACACTAGATAACGAAGATGCAAATTTGAGGTGAAAATAAATGTAATTCTCCCTTCATTAGCTCATGGAAATATTTATAATAGTGCAAAAAAACACACTAGATCCAACCCTTGAAAATGAGGGTTTGACCTCTATTTATAGTTTAAAAATTAAATAATAATAAGGAACATTACAAAAATTTATTTTTTAACAGCTTAGCAGAGAGCTCTTGCTGGTATTTTCTTACTGGTTTGGCCTTTGAGAACTCTGCTACAAGTAGACTGCCATGGTAGCTCAGAGCTTCTGCAACTCGCTGGTTCATTGACATCAACTAGAGTCTAGGTTGTTAAATACTATATTTGTGATGTTAACCTTTCTTGGAAGCTTTCATCGTTGTCGATCTATAACTATTTTTAGTTTTGATTTCTTGAAACCCTATGAGGATTCGACTTCCAGTCTCCAACTAACCGTGCTTCAAATCTGACTGATAAAGTACCTTTCTATACTTCAAAATCTTTGACAAAACCTTGATCATCAATCTTCCCCATTACACGATTATGATTTGATCTGGAATACACTTAGTATAATGGCAAGGAAATACCAAAGTACTATTCCACTTTTTAAAATTAATGAAATCACCCTTTATGTCTTTGAATCGGTGAAACGCCAATTCGATACAAAATATATTGAGAATGAAGTAGGATGAAATCCGCTCATTATTCTTTATTTTTCTTTTTTGGTTATGAAGCATTCAAAAATTCGTACCTGACATCATTTTTTCTTCAAAATATTTATGAAATAGCATTCCAGACCTAAGCAAGTGTAAATACTCGCGTCACCAATCCATACCTATTATAGTGTAAAATAGCTTCTTCCTTCATTTCACACCAAAAATAGTTGTAAAATGTTTCTTGTCACCAATCGGGAAGGAAGTGAGTCACCAATCTAGAAGGAAGCCTCCTTCTCTAGGTCTGATTGCTTGAGGGATCCTCTTGCTCTCATATGTTGTGAATTTGCCTGATTGGACCTGTAGCCCTGAAATCAATGAAACAACAATACACGCTTAGATGTCCGAGATTGCCTCCCCGAATGACGTTGTTAGAAATGAATAAGTTCAATGGAAACAAATGCAATGAAAATAGTACTATGAATGTGAATAACTGAAATAAAGCTTATGCTAATGAAATGAAAGAGAGCAGAATAAAAGAAATTAACACCTAAAACCCTATACTAGGTTGCTGGTCACTGTTTAGGACAACGACCGCTAAGGTGAAATCTCTCTCTATTGATCCAAAGGCTATGGGCTCAAGTCTTCTACTAATATTAAAATTATTACCTCATGTGCTCATATTTCCCTCCAATATGATAGGGCTTCACTACAAGAATCGATCTCCAAGGAAAGCTCTCCAAGTCTCTAAAAGCTCTCCTCAATGATCCAACCTATTCAAAGTTTTGATGTATGATGTTCTCTCTCTGATTGATAAAAGAAAGTATTTGAAGGATGTTCCCTAGTGCTTTTAGGTTTACTCATTATAAAGTGTTTGAAGCCCTAGGTCAATGTTCAAACCCTAGGACTGAATCCCTCATGCGTACTAGGTGTTAGCATGAGAAGCTCTTTGTTTTTCTATGTTTAACTGAAGTCTAAATTTAGACTCAAGACTCCCATGTAGACTGGCTATGAGGAGGAATGCAAAGTTATCCCCACTCATAATTATTGCATGCAGACTACCACTTCCACCCAATATTAGGCTAGATGGGTAGAAAAATGCATTTAAAGTTTAGCCATTGTTGTCTGCAGTGGCTACGGTTTGGTCGCTCTGAGCTATAGTGGCTAGATTTTGGACACTCTAGTCTATAATGGCCAAGCTTGGATGGGCTGAAAATGCCTTATATGATGGTAAAAACCACTTTTGACGCTTGGAAGGTCCCAAGTTTTAGTCACATGAAGAGTAGTCTCCCTGACCATGACATATTTTAGGTGTCTACAAATACCTCTTTTTACGATGTGTTGAGTGATAGACCAAGCGCGGAGCGAAAACATGGATTGCTATGTTTGCAAGGTGTAGGATGATCATTGACCTGATCAATGTTTGATGGCCCAATCACATAAGATAGCATGCATCCTTGAATCATTGCTTAATTTTTTGAAATGCTTAACTTAGAACAAGGCTTTGCACATTTTCAATCGCAATCATTCCTCAGACACAATCGGGTAGCTTCTATTGCTACAATAAGATCCGATCGATAGGAGAGCTACGAACTGATAATGCCATAGTTTGCTTATGAACCCAGCAAACAAGGGAAACTTTGTAGTTGTTGTCTGTAATGATTCATAGGATGAACACAATTTTGATATGATCGAGTGATCTTTTGTTGATTTTGATTATGATGATTTGAATATTTGAACTAACCCCTCACATAATGAATTTGTAAGGGATTGGTAATGAATGAAGCGACAAATTGCTTGACCAATCTTGACTAGTTTTTTTCCATTCTAGTATTTATTATTTTAATGGAAAATCCCCCATCCAAGTGTGATTCCAATTATTCATGATAATCATTCATCCCTATCCCGGGGAGTGGTCCAACCATAAATAGCCTTCTTAGGGATTTAGAATGAGCAATTCTATTTATGCTTGTATTTCATCACTTAGCTCAGTGTTTTTGGTATCATAGGAGAATTAGGATGATTCCTTCATACCCATGAAGTATTCTGACCATCTTTGTCTTCTTTGGTATTGAAGGAGACACATTGTAATTCCAAAATGAATATTTTTCCCCAAGTAACCTCATGGTAACTTACTCATCTCACCGAGTTGCATGGAGTGCAAATCGCTGCAACCACTAAGTTGATAGAGTAAATAACTTGATAAGAGGCTTACTCGAGATGTGCTTTATGTAATTTTTTTGTTACTTTGAACATTATGATGACCATGAGTCATCAAAATGTGTTTATTTAATGTTTTTTTTGCTTCTCATGGAGAGAACTCCTCATGTTTTTGCTCAGGTTTCTAGCTGTTTTCAGGTCCAACGACCCCTAAATTCCTGCTCATGGCCGCTCTTGTCTTGAGCAGCCAATAAATCTAGGCCACTGATGATAGCAGCGGCTAAGGAATAATTTGAAAATATAAAAAGTACCCCTAGGGTTTTGACTTTTCACTCTCACCAGTTGTCAGTTTGTATTTTAGATCTCTGTAGTGAAAGTATCACGATCAATAGTGGCCGAAGAGACAATGGCCACATCATCAATGGCCACCATGATCACCATCTATAGCAACCCTGAGGAAGCGGCGCACCGTCCACTAACTACTCTACTTGCGATTCGATTGAATATTTTAATGCTAAACATGCAATAAATGAAAGGCATAAAGCAAATATAACCAAAATACGAAGAAATAAATGAATGAATGCTTTTTGTATTGATATTCCCAATATATAGTTACATATGAATCCCTCTAAGGGATACCCTTTGTTTGATACATGATTTTACACACAAATAGGGCAACATGTGTATAAAATATCCCCTCGCACAGGGGTGCACGCTTTATTAGGATTCTCGGTGATGCACACAAAAATGTATGAGGGCTTACAAATGCCTCCTTCTCTATGTCTAATTTCTAGAGGGATCCTCTTCCTCTCGTATGTTGTGAATTTTCTTGATTTAACCTATAGCCTTGAAATCAATGAAACAATAACACACACTTATATGTCTGAGATTGCCTCCCCGAATGAGGTTGTTAGCAATGAATAAGCTCAATGGAAAAAAATGCAATGAAACTAGTACTATGAATGTGAATAACTAAAATAAAGCTTATGCTAATGAAATGAAAGAGAAAGTAGAATAAAATAAACTAACACCTAAAACCCTAGACTAGGTTGCGAGCCACTATCCAGGACAACGATCGCTAAGGTGAAATCTCTCTCTATTGATCCAAAGGCTATGGGATCAAGTCTACTACTAATGTTAAAATGATTACCTTATGCATTCAAAATTGCCCTCCAATATGATAGGGCTCCGCTACAAGAATCGATCTCCAAGGGAAGCTCTTCAAGTCTCTAGAAGCTCTCCTCAATGATCCAACCTATTCAAAGTTCTGATGTATGATGTTATCTCTCTGATTGATAAAAGAAAGTCTCCGAAGAAGGTCCCCTAGTGCTTTTAGGTTTACTCCTTATAAAGTGTTTGAAGCCCTAGGTCAATGTTCAAACCCTAGGACTAAATCCCTCATGCATACTAGGTGTTAGCATGAGAAGCTCTTTATTTTTCTATGTTTAACTAAAGTCTAAATTTGGACTCAAGACTCCCATGTAGACTGGTTGTGATGAGGAATGCAAAGTTGTCCCCGCTCGTCCTTATTGCATGCAAACTATCACTTTTGCCCAATATTAGGCTAGATGGGCAAAAAAATGCATTTAAATTTTAGCCGATTTCATCTGCAGTGGCTAAGTTTTGGCCACTCTGAGCTATAGCGACTGGATTCTGGCCGGTCTGGTCTACAACGACCAAGCTTGGATGGGCTAAAAATTCTCTATATTAGTGGTAAAAGCCACTTTTGACACTTGGAAGGTCCCAAGGTTTAGTCACATGACCTATGAGTGTACCCATATAAGTAGTCTCCCTAACCATGAGATATTTTAGGTGTCTACAGATGCCCATTTTTGTGATGCGCTGAGTGATAGACACAACGTAGAGCGAAAATGTAGACTGCTATGTTTGCAGGGTGTAGGATGATCATTGATCTGATCAACGCTAGATGGACCAATCACACGAGATGGCACACATCCTTGAATTATTACTTCAACATTTGGAAGGCTTAAATTAGCATAGGGTTTTGTACATGTTCAATCACACTCATTCCTCATACACAATTGGGTAGCTTCTATTGCTACAATCAAATTTGACCAGTAGGAGAGCTACGAACTGATAATATCACAATTTGCTTATGACCCCAGCAAACAAGGGAAAATTTATAGTTGTTGTCTGCAATGATTCATAGGAAGAACACAATTTTGATATGATCAAGTGATCTTTTGTTGATTTTTATTATGATGATTTGAAGATTTAAACTACCCCCTCACATAATGAATTGATAAGGGAAGGGCAATGAATGAAGCGACAAATCACTTGACCAATATTGACTGGTTTGGTTCCTTTCTAGTATTTTTTCTTTTAATGGGAAATCCCCCATCCAAGTGTGATTCCAATTATTTATGATAATCATTCATCCCTATCCTGGGGAGTGGTTCAGCCATAAATAGCCTTCTTAGGGAGTTAGGATGAGCGATTCTATTTATGCTTGTATTGCATCACTTGGCTAGGTGTTTTTGGCATCATAGGAGAATTAGGATGATTCCTTCATACCCGTGGAGCAATCCGACCATCTTGGTCTTCTTCGGGATTGAAGGAGGCACATTGTAATTCCAAAATGAATGTTTTTCCCCAAGTAACCTTATGGTAACTTACTCATCTCACCGAGTTGCATGGAGTGCAAATCGCTGCAACCACTGAGTTGATAGAGTAAATAACTTGATAAGAGGATTACTCGAGATGTGCCTTATGTAAATTTTTTTGTTACTTTGAACATTATGATGACCATGAGTCATCAAAATGTATTTATTTAATGTTTTTGCTACTTCTCATGGAGAGAACTCCTATTTTTGCTCAGGTTTCTGGCCGTTGTCAGGTCTAGCAACCCCCAAATGTCTGCTCGTGGTCGCTCTCATCCTGAGATGCCAAGAAATTCGGGCTTCTAATGACAACAATGACCAAGGTATAATTCAAAAATATAAAAATTACCCCTAGGGTTTTGACTTTTCACTTTCACCAGTTATCAGTTTGTGTTTTAGAGCTCTGTAGTGAAAGTGACATTTGCGATTTGGAGTGTTGTTGCGATTCAAAGGATCATGTCTACGTAGGGTGAGGCATCAGTGAGTGAAGAAGATGGAGCTTCTCGGGTTCTCTTAGAAACCTTTAACCCTGCTCACTTTTTAGTAAAATAAACCACATTAAGTAATTGGCAAATGAACCTTATTAAGCTTGCTGGCAATGAACCAAACCCATAGTTAGGTTTAGTTTAGAATTGTCTTGGTGGGCTTACCCCCATTTTAATTTTTTTTTCAAAGTTTTTTGTGATTTTTGACCTAGGGTAGACATTTTTTCACATCGCCCATCGACTGCTACTGCTCAGAGCGGCCAGATTGA
Organism: Wollemia nobilis; assembly: GCA_028583015.1. NCBI lineage: Eukaryota > Viridiplantae > Streptophyta > Pinopsida > Araucariales > Araucariaceae > Wollemia > Wollemia nobilis. Next base: position 1,194,865 of record JAQPPZ010007329.1, read on the forward strand.
CCTGTGGTTTGGTCGTTGTCGCTCAGAGAGGCCAGATTTAAATCCCAACGGTAAAAAAATTTACCATTGCTGTTTGGCCGCTCTCAGCTTTAGTGGCTGATTTATGGCCATTGTAGTCGACAACGACTAATAACACTTGTGAAATTTTTTTATTTTTCTTGCATTTTTGAAGTGATTAACTAATTTTTTTGAATTTTTGACTTGCTTTTGTGAAATTTGCTACATTATTAGGTGCATTTATTGCTCTTTTTTCTTGGACTTAGAATAGCCTATCATTATTTGCATTATTTCCATATTTTATTATGATTTATGCCTCAGATGCATTGTAGTTATGCTTTGTTTTCTATTTTGCTCTTAGATTCTCATTGCTCGGGCTCGTGACCCGAAGCTCATGAATGACCTTCTACCCCTTTTGAGTGCTACGGACTGGGCCTAGCTCAAGGTCCATGGGCTATATTTTATCACTAGGCTACCCACTATTATGTTAGATCAGGCTTACCTTATGGCCCTGGTACACCGATGGGACTCTCGGACTAATACCTTCCACCTTCCCACCAACGAGATGACTATCACACCAGAGGATGTGTATAGGATTTTATAGATCCCCTTTGATGGAGTGGCCATTGTATCTTCGGCCACTAATGATCATGATGCTACCTTTATTCGGGTGTTCGAAAGGCATTCTATAGACACCTTTAAGGACACCAAATCTGGCGATGTGTCTGTTGTACACTGGTACCAAGAGAGGGTCTTCTTCAAGAGGCATGCAGTTTTGTTGATGGTTGTCAACAACATTCTCATTCTAGATTGCTTAGGCTTGAGGTTCCCATGGAACCTCCTTGTGATGGTCCAAGATTTGATGGACAGTGCAAAGCCCATCATCTATGCATGGGGGAGGTCCCTTTTGGCCTAGTGCTATGATGATTTATATCACATCCATCGATGGGGTCGCGTTGGCATCGCTTACAGCTTGCTCTTACAGGTTTGGGTATGGGAGCACAACAAAGTAGATCATCCCAAATGACTTCTTGCTGATATCATAGTCATAAAGGAGCGGATGCAGTGCTATGCTGCTAGATGGGCTCGAGGGTGCGAGGAGCACAAGAGCCATCCTCATGTGGGGGAGCTATCGCACTACACTGCTACTTTTGCTAGGCTAAAGGTCAGATATATTATGTGGCATCCTTATCATGAGTGCCCAAATTGGGATGATCTAGCTAGTTTCACAGTTAGGACGCAACATGAGCAGTGGCTCATCAATTGTAAGATTGGCATCAGAGTATTTCTTATACTTCTGAGTTCTTCATCAATACGGGTTGCAGAAGGACGTGTCACTTTTTCCATTTTTGTACAGGCACCTCACAGTAGAGAGAGACCCCACTATAGATCACAGAGCTTTCTAACGAAGAGGACGCCTTGGTAGTTGACCCAGGAGTCACTAGGGGAGTCACATATGTATTTGTTTAGTGGTGGGGGGGTCTGATGTGGCATGGTGATGGTAGCCTGGGCCATGAGGATGATGGTGGGGATGATGGTGCAGATCCAATAGGGCATAGAGTTTGAGTCAGGACTGAGGTATAGGGCTAGCTAGTAGAGAAGGTGGTAATGAAGGAGCAGGAGGCTCCTAAGGAGGATGAGGAGGAGCTACAGCCTGATAAGAGAGATTCTCCTCTGAGAGCACAATTGCACAAGGTTGAGGTTGAGCTCCAATCGACCAAGATCCAATTACAATAGTGAGATGCTACTATAGCCTAGTGATATGCTACTATAGAGCAGCTCACGCTACAGATCCAAACTTTGTAGGCTACTATCGGGGGTGGCGTTTCTAGGATGCAATTTGTTGTTCCTCCTTATACACCACATAGTGATACCAGGGTAGATCCTAGGGCTGACAGATGAGTAGAGGTTCTACACCGACAGTTATTGCTAGATGAGTATGAGGAGCAGATTTAGGGGTATGTCTCCCATATAGCCTCTTTTTATATGTAGTTTAGGAGGTACAGAGTTATCCCTAGGGAGGCACCAGGTGCAGGTGGCTCACAGGTCAGCAGGAACTCCACCTATGGTTAGTCTTCCATCCATCCTATCCAGAGGACTCAGACTTGAACAGAGAGACCAACAGGGTCACATCACTCTACGTATGACACAGCCACAAAGGGAGGTGATGTCGGGGGCACAAGCCCTATGTTTTATTGATGATGCACTTGGATTTCAATTTTGAGGTTTGCTTGACCTATATGAATGTGGCCTATGGGTGATTTTGTATACCCACATACTTGATACACACATTTATATGATATATTTTCATTGACTCATTATGTGTATCATTTATTGCTCATGTTTTTGTTTTATTTTGTTTTATTATGCAATGTGATGATGGCATTATGGTGAGTTGATGTATGTGATAGATGATATTTATGATGATGTGGATGTTTATATGGATGCTTATGTAGATGCGATATGATCTAATTATTGCGACATGATGTGATGTATCATGTGTTGATTTGATGATGGTTTTATGATTCTATGTATGGATGAATGCAATGATGTGATCTTATATATGGATGGATGAGTTATGGACTATGTATTTATGGATGTAATGTTTATTATTAAATGCATGTTTGATTTTTATTTTATTGTGTGCATCTAACTTATGTTATGATATGGTGAATGCAATGCGTAATGCGTTATGTGAATGGACTTGTATGTTTTAATCACTTAAAACACAAGAAATGCATATGATATGATTTTGAAAATCTAATGGGTGATACCACAAAAAGTATAACAACCATGAATGTTTTTTTTTTTTTTTAAGAAAAAAACCCCTTGCAGGGATGCCTTGGTCTAAGATACCATGAACAGGGGGTTCTACAAGTCACCCGGGAGTCGCACCCAGCCCTGCCCACAACAACATTATCAATTGGATTTTGGGTACCCAATTCAGCTTTTTGGTAGGGTGGAGATTTGAACCTGGAACCTCCCTTGGAGGATTGCCTTCTCCTCTCCAACTCACCTACAACACTTGGGTAACAACCATGAATTTTTAATAATCATTCTAATCATGAGAATTAATTATTTAAACCATTCACATATGCAATGTAATGGTGTGGAATGTATGTATTTTCTGGATAAGCTTCTATAATTTAAGAGATATAAAATAATCAGTGGTCGTTCAAAATATCATTTCTGACATATGTTAGGTATCTAGTTTATTTTATTAATACCCCCCCTAATTTATAGAAGCTTATAGAGAAATTTGATGATGTTTTGATGATATGATTTGTTGCTATGCAGGAGTTTTTGAGGTTTTTCTTGAGACTTCAAACACGCTAGTTATCCCATCAACAACTATGTAATGACCATACAAGAATTTTGAAAAGCAAGGTTTTCACTATGTTCCTAGATATTCATTATCTCTGTGTGTGCAAATGAATATATATTTTGAGACAGAACCTAAAAATTTCCTCCAATGTCAGGTGGGATTCTTTCAATGCATTGCTAAGATCAAGGATTCTCAAGTGTTCATATCATCCTTATGTTGGACTTAGTTGGACTATACCACTAGGTAGTATTAGGTTACCTAAGGTAGCTCATCCACATTCAAACATTGGTCTATACAAATTCCAGAAGCTAATGTTATAGACATATCATCATGTGTAAGTATTTCTCCTTCTAGTTTTGTGCAATGCTGAGAATTCCAGGGATTCAAGTTCTATTTCCTTTTTTTCTTCATTTCATTTGGGATACTTGCTCACACTTAGTGATGAAAATCACTGTTTATTTTGACTAATTTTTTTTTTCTTTTTTCTCTTGAGCAAGGGATTTATGTAAGGATGAAATTCACTTGTTTGTTTTGACTTTGACTGTTGCTTGATTTTGGGATTTGAATTATGACTTTGGAAACTGGAATTTTGAATTTGTGCATTGTTTCAAGATTTTTGCTTGTTTTAATGAAAACAAGGGATTTATGTAGTGATGATAATCACTCATCTCTGGGTAGGGCAGAACTTGCCCTTTTGCCAATTCTCAGCACCTTAAAACCGGTTGCACAAGGGGATAAGCAAGGAAGATCCTTTTCACTTGAAGTAACCTAGACCACTTTTTTTTTTTTCATATTTCCCTTGTACCAACTAGGATTTTAGTGTTTCAATTAGTGATGGGATCCTAAATATCCAAGGTATATCACAACTAGACCTTACTCTCTACTAATCAATGTGGCTTTCTACAAAATCTGATAAGACCACTAGACATGGTTGAAAGACTAGGAAACCTTAGTATATTTCGTATAGCAACATTAGATGGTTGTGTTGAGGAACATAATTACACACATGGATGCATGGGTGAGGATGAACTTGATTATTGTGATTGAGATACAAATTGTGGTATCATTTGTAAGATTGTGATCATGATATATGTGAATGCAATGGATATGTATGGATATGCAACTATGTGGATATGAATGTAAGATGCAAATGTTTTTGTATATATATATATATTTTGCATTGTTTTTGTATTTTTGCTTTTTACCAAAAGGCTTAAAGATGCCTTTGGAGCTTTTTGATTGATTTTGACCAAGCGGATTGGGTACCCTTGGAGCATTTTTGTGATTTGATTTGATTTGACCAAAGGGCTTTAAGATGCCTTTGGAGCTTTTTGATTGATTTTGACCAAGCGGATTGGGTACCCTTGGAGCATTTTTGTGATTTGATTTGATTTGACCAAAGGGATTTAAGATGCCTTTGGAGCTTTTTTATTGATTTTGACCAAGAAAATTGGGTACCTTGAAGAATTTTTGTAATTTGATTTGATTTGACCAAAGTGAATAAAACAAGCTTATACTGAGAGGGGGGTGAATAGTATAATGCCCACTTTTTACTTTCTTTCCAAACCAATATCAATTAATGTCCTTAATTGTAATAACAAAATATAGTAGTGTGCATTAATAACTTAGATAACAATAGTAAGCAAGAGCACAAGTCACCACACACAATTGAGACACAAGATTTAACGTGGTTCCCCCAATGTGGGGTACTCCACAAGATAATCTCCTTATAATATTTCACACAAAAATAAGGATCCTTATCCAATACAATGATTACTTTGATCTACTCAAAGCTAGGCAATACACTGATCTTCTCAGATAGGCAATCCACTGATTTGCTCAACTAGGCAACACATTGATCTGCTCAGGTAGGTAGTCCATTGACCTACTTAGCTAGGCAATACACTGATATGCTTAGGTAGGCAATCCATTGATCTGCTCAGCTAGGCAACACACTGATCTTCTCATGTAGGCAACACACTAATCTACTCCAACAATCTCACCAAGAACTTGCCCAAATCTACTCTAGCAAGCTCACTAAGAACTTGCTCAAATATGCTCAATAGGCTCACTCATAACCTCATCAAATCTTCTCAACAAGCTCACCAAGAACTTGTTCAAATTTTGCTCAACAAGCTCACCAAGAACTTGCTCAAAATTTGCTCAAAAATATCACTGATAACTTACTCAAAATATGCTCAACAATCTCACTAATAACTTTCTCAAAAATTGCTCAACAAGCTCACTAAGAACTTGCTCAAATTTTTCTCAACAAGCTCACTAAGAACTTGCTCAAAATTTGTCCCAAAACTATCCACAAAGCTGTCCAGAAATCTATCCCAAAAGCCTTCTCAAAGGCTCAACCAATCATGCTCAAATAGCACTCAAATCTCATCCACAAATCAAAGGCAAGGCTTAAATATGGACTCAACAATGAATGGTAATACACTCTTAAAAGGATGACAACTATGATCCACAATGATATCAACTCAAATCAATCTCATAGAAGCATAAAGAGAATTGTTAGAGACTCAATATGTTCTATACTCAAATCCAATATCTTTCTCAACTCAAAGCAATCTCATAGAATCATAAGGAGAATTTTTAGAGACTCAATATGTTCTAATCTTAATTTCTTTCTCAACTTCAACTCAACTCAAATCAGAATATAGAATAGTTTCTTTTATGGAACTTGAACAATAACTTCTCACAATCACTTGACTAGGCACAATCAACTCAACTCAACCATTCATCTCAAGGGACAACTCTTTCTAACAAAACCCTAGTACATGCATGTATCAACAAACTCAAATATTTCCAACAATGCTCAACCATAAATCTCACATAACAATGATACTCATGTTATTTTCAAGTTCTTTGCATAACCAATGGGCTTCAACAACTATGCTTATAAAACAAGGTTTAAACACAACTCTCAAACTAGAAAACCTTGAAGCATTTCAACCAACCACTTTTGAAAAGGAAACCACAATCAATCCTTTTCTCTCCAATGATATTTCATAAATCAACCACCATAAACAAAGTCAATGGAGAATATTGCTCATACCTTTTTGATGCCTTATTGGTTTTCCACTAAATCTGCCACACTCAACAAACTTTGAAAAAGAACAAAACACCTTCACTTTTGAAACCCTTTACAAAAATATAAATATCTCTTTATATACACCTTATTTCTCCCTCTAAATAAGTTAATCAAATAGCCCTCAAAATAAGCTTTCCAATGATATATAATATGATATATTTCTAAAAAGAAAAACACCAAAAATTTATCTTTTTCCAAAAGTGGATCACAACCCTTATTCCTCCTAGAAATAAAAGAAAGATTACAAAACCTTATAACTCCCTATCTCTAAAAATTATTTTTCATACACCCAAAGCATTCACAATATCAACTATGCAAGGCGCTTCTCATAAATACCTTTAATTTTGAAATCATGGCCTTAACCTTTGAAAACATTTCACAAAAATTGATGAGCACCTTCACACCTATGGGAGTCAAACTATGTTCCTCCTTGCTAGCATTGTGATATGCTAACCACGTGGGTGCAAGCCCACATTGGGAATAAATCCCAACCTTGCTATATAAACTATGCTAGATTGTTCTTAAAACGAAAAATGTTTTCCACCAAAACTTTTGCCCCTGCGATATTCGAAACGCAGACCTCCCTTGTGCGAAATTTATCTCTTTCCAACTGCATTGTGTTGTCCAATGTGACGTTAGATCTAGATGTCCTCAATTTTCTTTAGCCCTCGAAAATGACTTCTTTATTTTTTTGCCTTCCGCTTCCTCCACACACGAATTACTCTTCGATTTTCTCAACCTTGGCATACTCAATAGGTAAAGTTTTTAACCATTATATATACACATTATAATGCTTTGAAAGACATCGGAGGATTATAATCAAACCTTCATTCTTTTGGATGTCGGCGATAATAAAATATTAAATTTAATTTTAATTTTAAATTTTAATTTTAAATAATTTTAAATTTTAATTTTAATATTTAAAATTAAATATCTCCTTCATTGGGGCACCTTTTTCGATGAAACAAAAAGCCAACTTGGGTTTTAAGAAAAACCCATTTCAAATATGCCATCCATGGTTTTAAATAAAACCTTTTATTTTTCCTGCCTTGGTTTTCACAAAAACCATGTATATATCCATGCTCTCCAAAATATCATAAATGCTTATTTATGAAATGCCTTGGCCATAAAAACTCAATGTGATCCATGTGATATCAATGATCCATGTGACATCAATGACAACATAAAATAACTCAAATTTCCAACAATCTCCCCCTTTGTCATTGATGGCAACACCTCTAATGCAAATCACCACAATCACTGCAAAAACCATCTCCTGAGAAACCAAGTTGCTCCCCCTGACTCAATACCCTCTATGGAAGCTGCTCATTTTAACTCAATGCTCTCTTTGGAGGTTACTCCCCATAACTCAATGCTCTCCCCCTTACTCAAATATCTCCCCCTTTGACATCAATGGCAAAAGGGACACCTATGGGGCTAAAATATATGACTCTTTAGCTTAGCCCCCTCACCACCTTCTCTCTTGAGGTGATTAATTTTGGGGTGGGAGTACTTTTACTCCCATATTACATTGTTTCTTTCCTCTATCAACTTCCTTCCATGTTTTTCTGATATCCTTCTCTTCATGAATTACTTGATCTTCTTGTCTTGAACCTATTTGACTTTCTTACCTTGAACTTGTTTGGAATTGAGTCCTACACCATTTTGCAATATGTCCAAAGTTATTGCAATTAAAACACTTGATATTGTATCCTTTGTATGGTGCCCATATCCTAAATTATTTCTTGAAATAATTTCCATATCCATTCCTTTCCTGAACCCTATATTGTGAAGCTCTATTTTCATGACCATTATGACCATGACCTCTGAATTGTGTAGCTCTAAAACCAAAACCATGTTGCTCATTATCTTTGCACTGAGAAGATCTATGACCAATCTTGTTGCATAAGAAGCAATGTCCCTAAAAACCATACCTTCTTCCTTTGAAGTTTCTTCTAGCAAAATCAAACTTCTTTGATATATAGACCCTGTAGTGTATAGCCCTATGTCCAAATCCATTACAAGAAAAACAATATCCTTGAAAAGCCCTTTGTTCATGCCTTGGTTCCTCATATATTTCTTGACCATTATCATTATGATCATTTTCAACTTGTGCATTGCATCCTTGAACCTTATTTGTGGTATCCAAATCTTCTTCCTTAACTTCTTCCTTGCTTTCTTCTTCAAGTATTTCTTTTCCTTTTGAAATTGATTCACCTATCTCAAAACAAGATCCAAATTGAATATTTGGAGCCATAGGAGCTTTGGAACTTTCTTCATGAATCTTAGGTGCTTCCTTGCTTTCATATTTTAGAACTTCCTTTCCTTTTGAGTGTGATTCCCCAAACCTGAAATATGAGACCTTTGGTGCTTTGGAAACTTCCTCTTTTTTTTCTTCATTTGTGTCAAGTAGCAAATTGGCATCCATATTTATTGTCTCTGAAATACATATTTCCTTCTTAGTGAAAATATGTTGACCTTTTGAGTCATGTGATGGATCAAACTTCTTATGTATGGAACATCTCAATTATTTTAGATTCTTCTTAACCTCTTTTAGTTGCTCATGGATTTCATTGAAGTCTTCCTTTAGATCAACTGAGACATCTGTATTTCTTACACTATTCTCTTATTTAACTTCTTCTTCTTGGAGTGAATGTTCTTCTTCTACTTATTTTATCCCATAGAAAAACCCTTCTTCATCTTCACTGTCACTAAGATCATTATCATCTTCTATAGCAAACAAACTCTCATGATTTCTTTGACCATGCCTATTTCCTTGATGTGTCATCTCATCTTCACTATCACTAAAATCATTGCAATATCTTGATCTATGATCTCTTTGACCACACACAAAGCACTGTTCTCTTTCACCTTCTATTCCAAGGAATAGATGTTCTTCCTTTTCATCATCTGACTTGTCTCTATCATTGTGATCTAAGCTATCACTTGCTTCTACAATCTAGTAAGATTTCTTTGCGTTACAAAATTTCTTCTTCTTCTCATACCTTTTTTGCTTGTATCTGTCATCTTTGTCATGCTTATGCTTTCCATATTCTTTTCTTCTGTGACCCTATTTTTCATCATCATTGTTTTCTTCATGTGGACACTTGTGTGCATAATGACAAAAATCACCACACTTGTAGCATTTGAATTTCCTCATATCTCTGTAATTCCTTGAGTCCTTATTCCTTTTTATGAAGTTAGCTTCCTCATAATTATCTGGATCTCTATCTATCTCTAGAAATTTTCCTTTCTTATTATTTGAAGCCTTGAATGCAATATCTTTTATTGGAACCTGATGCTTACTCATCCTCATCTCATAAGTTGTGAGAGTTCCTTGTAATTCTTCCATTGTTAGCTTGTTGATATCCATTGTTTCTTCTATTGCTAAAACCTTTTCATCATACTTCATGGGAAGTGATCTCAAAACATTTTGAGTAACTTTTGATTCTTTCATCTCAAATCCTAGGCCTCTCATGGTGTTAGTAATCTCATCAACTCGAAGTAAAAACTTTGCAATATCTTCAGAATCTTCCATTTTAAATTCCTCACATAGTTTTCTATGAGTTTGTAGTTTTTCCAAATTTACCTTGGAATCTCCTTCATAAGTATTCCGCAACTTGGTCCACATTTTATTAGTTGAATTACATACCATGATCTTTGTAAAATTTCTCTCATGTAGCCCACTCAAAATAAAATTCATTGCTCTTGCATTGATCTCAACCAATTTCCTAATAGTCTTATCTACCTCGGGATCACATTCAACCTTATACTCTTTTTCAACCATCTGCCATACCTCATAACCTTGTGATATCAAGTAGTTCTTCATTCTCATGCTCCAGAAAGCATAATTGTTACCATCAAACAGTGGAGCCTTATTTATATATGATCCATTCTATGAAGACATATGTGTTCTTGTAGAATCTACCCTCAAGTTGTTAGCCTTTATGAAGGAACCTACTTTGATACCAATTGAAGAACACAAGATTATACTGAGAGAGTGGGGTGAAAAATATTGCGCCCACTTTTTAATTTATTTCCAAACAAATATCAATTAATGTCCTTAATTGCAATAACCAAATATAGCAGTGTGTATTAATAACTTAGATAGCAATAGTAAGCAAGAGCACAATTCACCACACATAATTGAGACACATGATTTAATGTGGTTCCCCCAATGTGGGTTACTCCACAAGATAATCTCCTTATAATGTTTCACACATAAATAAGTATCTTTATCCAATACAATGATTACTTTGATATGATCAAAGCTAGGCAATACACTAATTCACTTAGGTAGATAATCCACCGATCTACTCAACTAGGCAACACACTTATCTTCTCAGGTAGGCAATCCATTGATCTGCTCAACTAAGCAATACACAGATATGCACAGGTAGGAAATCCACTTATTTGCTTAGCTAGGCAACACACTGATCTGCTCAGGTAGGCAACACACTAAAATACTCCAGCAAGCTCACCAATAACTTGCCCAAATCTACTCCAGCAAGCTCACTAAGAACTTTCTCAAATCTGCTCAACAAGTTCACCAAGAACTTGTTCAAATTCTGCTCAACAAGCTCACCAATAACTAGCTCAAAATTTTCTCAACAATATCACTAAGAAATTACTCAAAATATGCTCAACAAGCTCACTCAGAACTTTCTCAAAATCTGCTCGACAAGCTCACTAAGAACTTGCTCAAAATTTATCCCAAAACTGTCCACAAATCTATCCAAAAATCTATCCCAAAAGCCTTCTCAAAGGCTCAACCAATCATGCTCAAATAACACTCAAATATCATCCACAAATCAAAGGCAAGGCTTAAATATGGACTCAAAAATGAATGGTAATACACTCTTCAAAGGATGACAACTATGATCCATAATGATCTCAACTCAAATCAATTTCATAGAAGCATAAAGAGAATTGTTAGAGACTCAATATGTTCTATACTCAAATCCAATATCTTTCTCAACTCAAAGCAATATCATAGAAGCATAAGGAGAATTGTTAGAGACTCAATATGTTCTAATCTCAATTTCTTTCTCAACTTCAAATCAACTCAAATCATAATATAGAATAGTTTATTTTATGGAACTTGAACAATCACTTCTCACAATCACTTGACTAGGCAAAATCAACTCAACTCAACCATTCATATCAAGGGACTACTCTTTCTCACAAAACCCTAGTCCATGCATGTATCAATAAACTCAAATGTTTCCAATAATGCTCAACCATAAATCTCACATGACAATGATACTCATTTTCTTTTAAAGTTCTTTGCATAACCAATGGGCTTCAACAACTATGCTTATAAAATAAGGCTTAAACACAACTCTCAAACTAGAAAACCTTGAAGCATTTCAACCAACCACTTTAGAAAAGGAGACCACAATCAATCCTTTTCTCTCCAATGATATTTTAGAAATCAACCACCATAAACAAAGTCAATGGAGAATATTGCTCATAGCTTTTTGATGCCTTATTGGTTTTCCACTAAATCTGCCACACTCAACAAACTTTGAAAAAGAACAAAACACCTTCACTTTTGAAACCCTTTATAAAAACAAAAATATCTCTTTATATAAACCTTATTTCTCCCTCAAGGGACTACTCTTTCTCACAAAACCCTAGTCCATGCATGTATCAATAAACTCAAATGTTTCCAATAATGCTCAACCATAAATCTCACATAAAAATGATAGTCATTTTCTTTTCAAGTTCTTTGCATAACCAATGGGTTTCAACAACTATGCTTATAAAATAATGTTTAAACACAACTCTCAAACTAGAAAACATTGAATCATTTCAACCAACCACTTTAGAAAAGGAGACCACAATCAATCCTTTTCTCTCCAATGATATTTTAGAAATCAACCACCATAAACAAAGTCAATGGAGAATATTGCTCATAGTTTTTTGATGCCTTATTGGTTTTCCACTAAATTTGTCACACTCAACAAACTTTGAAAAAGAACAAAACACCTTCACTTTTGAAACCCTTTATAAAGACAGAAATATCTCTTTATATACACCTTATTTCTCCCTCAAAATAATTTAATCAAATAGCCCTCGAAATAAGGTTTCCAACGATATATAATATGATATATTTCTAAAAATAAAAACACCAAAAATTTCTCTTTTTCCAAAAGTGGATCACAACCCTTATTCCTCCTAGAAATAATAGCAAGCTTACAAAACCTTATAACTCCCTATCTCTAAAAATTATTTTTCATACACCCAAAGCATTCACAATATCAACTATGCAAGGCACTTCTCATAAATACCTTTAATCTTTAAATTGTGGCCTTAACCTTTGAAAATATTTCGCAAAAATTGATGAGCGCCTTCACACCTACGGGAGTCAAACTCTGTTCCTCCTTGTTAGAACTGTGAGACACTAACCACGTGGGCACATGCCCACATTGGGAATAAATCCCAACCTTGTTGTATAAACTATGCTATATTGTTCTTAAAATGAAAAATGTTTTCCACAAAAACTTCTGCCCCTGTGGGATTCAAAACGCATACCTCCCTTGTGCCAAAGTTATCTCTTGCCAACTACACTGTACTATCCAACATGACATCAGGTCTAGATGTCCTCAATTTTATTTAACCCTCAAAAATGATTTCTTTATTTTTTCACCTTCCTCTTCCTCCACGTACGAATTACTCTTTGATTTTCTCAACCTTGGCATACTCAATAGGCAAAGCTTTTAACCATTATATATACACATTATAATGCTTCGAAATACGTCGGCGGATTATAATCAAACCTTAATTATTTTGGACGTCAGCGTTAATAAAATATTAAATTTAATTTTAAATTTTAATTTTAATTTTAAATAATTTTAAATTTAAACTTAAATATTTAAAATTAAATATCTCCTTCACCTGGGCACCTTTTTCGACAAAAAAAAAAGCCAACCTGGGTTTTAAGAAAACCTATTTCAAATATACCATCCATAGTTTTAAATAAAACCTTTTATTTTGCCTTCCTTTGTTTTCACAAAAATCTTGTATATATCCATGCTTACCAAAATATCATAAATGCTTATTTATGAAATGCCTTGGCCATCAAAACTCAATGTGATCCATGTGACATCAATGACAACATAAAATAACTCAAATTGCCAATACAAAGGGCTTTAAGATACCTTTGGAGCTTTTTGATTGATTTTGACCAAGCGGATTGGGTACCCTTGGAGCATTTTTGTGATGGAGGTGACCATGTTTTTTATTTCTATGACATATTTGAATGTTTTTTATTTTTATGACATATTTGAATGTTTTTTATTTTTATGTATGAAACGCCTTTAGATGAATGATATTGAGAGGTTCAAGCTCTTCAATACCGTCCAAATATGTGAGGAGATATGCTTTAGGCCCAACCTTCTATGAAATCATGTATGGGACTATCCAATTTTCCGCAAATTTGTCTCATAAACACGATAGAAGATTTGAGTTCTATTGGTTTTATTTGAGCACAAGTTCCCCAACTTTGAATTCCCTCAAATGGAATTTACTATTGTATGCTCGTGTAAGGCAATTCTGATAAATGCGAAGATGCTCCAAGGCATTGACTCGTCATTCATCAAGAATCATGAACTGATCAAGGTAGCCTTGTCATGTGTTGTCATCATCTATGAAGTCCTTCAATGCTACGCGTAAGATTGGAATCTCCAATTATAGGGGCATGATGTCCTTAGTGCCATATACAAGTAAAAATGGTGTTGCCCTAGTGGGCGTCCTCACACTAGTCCTATATGCCCATAATGCTAGAGGTAACTGCAAATGCCAGTTCCTATGATTCTCTTACTGTTTTCCTCAATATGGAGATGATTGTTTTGTTTGAGGCTTCTGCTTGCCCATTTTCTTGTTGATAATAGGGTGTTGAAAATTTGTACTGGATGTGGTATTTTTTCATTAAAGCATGCATATTTTTGTTCTTGAAATATGGCCCATTATCCGATATAATGTTCGAAGGTACCCCAAAATGACTTATGATATTGTGGAGTATAAAATTCACAATCCTCGATCTAGTTGTCGATGTCAAGGGGATCACTTCAACCCATTTTGTGAAATACTCAGTGGCCGTTATGATAAACATGTGTTGGCCTGATGGTGAGGGAGAGATTTTCCCAATCAAGTCTAATCCCCACTACAAGAATGGCCATGCTGCATGGATGGATTGCAAGGCTTATGATGGCAAGTGGGTGAGGTTTGCATGATGCTGATACTTGATGCATTTCTTGACATACTCACAATAGTATTTTTCCATAGTGGTCCAATAGTAACCCATTCTCAAAATTCAGTTAGCAATGGCCATGCCACTGAAGAGACCGCCACACGTACCGTCATGAGCTTGTGAAATTACCTAGGATGCTTCCTGGGGCTCAAGAGAACGAAGGAGCATTCCATCATAACCTCATCTATAAAGGATCTCTCCTAGAAAATATATCTAGTCACCTTTTGTTTAAAATTTCATCTTTCAGCATGTGACAGGCCTTATGGTATTATTCCAAGCTTCAGGATATCACACAATTGGGATAGCCAATCTTGATAAGCCACTGCTTCTATGAATAAAATGGCACGTTTCTATTGTGATCCAGCATTTGTAAACACATATTGGAAATCAACATTGTGATGAGTGGTCGTTCCACACTCCGTAGGACCTTGAGAGATAAAATATTCCCAAGGGGTCATTTGCAAGAAAGCTCTAACTCTGAAGGACCAATCCTGATTTGCTTTGGTCTAGATCATGTTAACCGACTCTAGGTTATCAATAACCTCGCATTGTATTGCTGAAAATACAAGCACTTTCACATGAACGGTTGTGAAGTCAGCAGATATATTCTAAGGGATTAAGGATCCCAAAGATGCCATGGTGTCTGCAAATCTGTTTGACATACAAAGTATTTCCTTGATGTCATACAATTCTAGTCGAGCTAGGTAAGTGTCAACAAGGTCCTTGTAAGCTTTCAAGAGTGGGCACCTACATTGGAAAAATTCTTTGACTTGATTAACTATGAGCAAAGAGTCACCAAATATATTCAATCTTTTAATACCTATTGCTATAGATGTTTGAAGTCCCAATATTAGGGCCTCATACTCTATATTATTGTTCGTGCAATGGAAGTCTAGCTTGAATGATAAGGGTAATGGAGTACCCTACGGTGTTACCCCCTTGATCACACTTTTAACCATCGAAGAACAATGCCATGTCTCTTTGTTTCTCAAGTTCTTCTATTTCTAGCAGATCTGATAATGCGAAGACTGCATAATTAGGCAATTCTATAGTGAGAAGCTTGCTATCCTAAAGATGTGTCTCTGCTAATTGATCTTCTATGACTTGTCCTTTGATGGAATTTTGGCTTATGAATTCTAGATCAAATTTTTTCAATAGCATGATCCACTTTGAAGTATGTGTATTGTGATATGTCTTGTTCATCATATATTGCAAAGGATTATGTTTTGATATAACGTAGGTCGTATGGCTCAACATGTAGTGTCACAATTTTTTGGTTGCAAATACCACTACTAAGCACAACGTTTCTACATACATATATCCTAGCTCATAACTCACCAAGGTGTGACTAATGTAATATACGGCTTGCTCTTTGTCTTACGCATTATTTTGGGCCAACATGGTGCCCAAAGAAAAATCAGTATCTGATATGTATAGCAAAAATGGTATGTTTGGACTTGGTGGAGCCATCACTGGTGGTGTTGCCATGTAAGTTTTGATTTTTGTAAAGGACTTTTGGCACTCTTCATCCCAATGAAATGGGACATCCTTGTGTAGCAACCAATTCATGGGTCGACGCTTGTCTGATAATTGCGCAATGAACCATTTGATGGATGCTACCTTGTCTTGTAGGATTATTAACTCCCTAATGTTGGTAGAGACAACCATTTTTGTTATAGCTTCCACTTTTGCAGGATCGACTTCAATGTATATCTTGGAAATGATGAAACCTAAGAGTTTACCAGAAGTCACGCCAAACACGCACTTCTTAGGATTCAATCTAATGTTTTTCTCTATGAGGCGATTGAAGACTTTCGTAAGGATATCAATGTGATCTTGCCATTCTAAATATTTGGCCAGCAAGTCATCCATGTAGTCTTCCAAGATTGTGTGCATGTAGTCATAAAATATATATGTCATGGCCCGTTGGTATGTGGCACCAACATTCTTTAGGAGAAATGGCATCACTTTGTAATAGAAAGTCCTCCATGGAGTAATGAAAGTAGTTTTATGCTGGTCTTCGGGTTTGATTCAGATTTAATTGTATCCAAAAAACCCATCCATTAGGGAGAGCATCTCATGACCTGTAGTGGAATCAACCAGAGCATCTATGTTTGGCAATGGAAATGAATACTTCAAAAATTCCCTATTCAAGTCCCTAAAATCTGTGCAAATGTGAACTCTTCCATCTGGTTTTCCCACAAGCACCATGTTTGAGATCCATTTAGGATAGTCTATGGGGACTATGAATATTGTATCCAATAGTTTTTGCAACTCATTTTTTACCATCAAAGCAACGGTTGGATGCATCTTCCTCAATTTTTTCTTGATTGTCTTCTTTAGGGGATCCAATGAAAGGTTGTGAACAACTAACTTTGGATCAATACCTGACATGTCTTTATAAGTCCAAGCAAATAGATTTGGTCTCTCCTTGAGGAGAGGGATAATGATGGCTTGTTCTTCTAGAGATAGAATTTCTCCTAACTTGACTTTCTTTGGTTGAGTAGGATCATCACTGATATCCACCTTGAAAGTCGCTTCTATATCCATATGTGACCCATCCTCCAACTGGTGAGGTGTGGGTATCAAGTGAATGTCATTGGCGGGATTTATAGGTCCTACTAACTTAGGATATAGACCAGCATGGAACACATCATATACACAACCTGATGCAAAATGGAATGATTGTAATGTCTCTTCATTAGAGAAAATATCTTCAAACTCTATGGGTTAATCAACACGATCCCAATCGATAGCCTTTGTATCAAGACACAAAAGTGTAGGAGGATCTACTGCGTTATGAAGTGGAGTGGTCAAATCAATGGATATTTCATTGATATATGGAATGAAATCTCCAGAACCACATGGTTGAAATCTTGTCTCAGATGTTTTCCTTCTATACTCGTGATGAGGCTTTGGAGGAAAAGTAATCTCTAGATTCGGCCCATGAGCTGGTCGGATAATAGGATCATTGGGCTCTAAGAGTTTCTTGAACGTAGGCAGATGGGGATTGACCATGCGATGAATGACATTCAAGTCAACAGGTCTCCCAAAAAATTGTAAGCCAAGGTCTATGGCATGAAGTACCGCTTCTCTTTCTACCAACATGTTGACCTGTCGCAAGTGGCAAGGTCTAAGTAAGCCATCTCAATCTTGTCATCAAAGTCATCATCACTTATCCAAAACTCATTAGCATTGGTATGCGACCCCAAGGTAAGGGGCACATTTCTTGGCCCTAAGTAGGCCACCTCTATCTCATCCTCATATTCTTTATCACTTATGAAGAAGCCATTTGTATTAGTATGTTGCCCCAAGTCATGGGGCCATTGCCTTGTTCCTAGGTAGTCTCTCTCTGTTGAGTCCTTTGACTCATAGCCACTTTCATTCGATATGTATCCACTCTCGTTGTTTTTGGACTAGGCAAGGCTTTGTAAATAGTGAGGCCCATGATAGGCTAAGCTTATCTATGCTTCATCATCATTTACCTCGTATCCATTTCCTTATTGATCATCATACCATGAGTTATAACCTATTGGGATGGTCTCAATTGTGGAGCTTGGATGATAAGTCTTAGGAGGTGGTATGATTACCACCACCACTTGTCTGTTGCTCAGATATCTTGCACTTGGGGGGTGATAGGGAATAAAATTGATGTCTTCTCCTAAACCTAAGCTTAATCTATCTAAGGCTGCTGCTAGAGAGTCATCTCGACCTCTTATATGATATCCTAATCCAAACCTATCATACGAAAGATGGTATTGTGGCTCGAATGACCGCCTACATCCCTGCTCATATATACCAAGATCGTAAACATGCCAATGGCAGCACTCAAAGTATCTTAGAGCAAAATCAAGATTAGAGAGGTAATGAACATTTATGATGAATAGTTCGTCATTGTCCTCTTCTTTATCAGTAGATTTATGGGTGCAATCTAGTCTAGCATAGAAGAAATTTGTCTGGTTGGAAGGGATTCCAAGCGAAACCACTGTTCCCATTGGTGGTCTTAGGACTTTTGGTCATCCCATGTCTTGTGCAGACTCTATGATGGGCATAAATGTTATGTTCTACACAAGATACTCTCCTATCCTTGTACTTGCCAAGTGTATGATAGCATGTGATGTGGATGATCCTATAGACGATACTAGTGAAGTGAGCTTTAGTATCTCCTCGGCTTGATCTTGGAGATCTCCCTCCTCCACGGGAGTTGGAATTTTCTTAACGTCTATGGTTAGCACTTCCTTAGGCTTTATTTCCTCAACCATGGGCACATTTCACTTCTGATTATCCTTTGGTTTAGATGTTGATGGTCTATTAGAAGCATTAGTCACTTTGTGCATAAGATGAGGTGTTGATACTGAAATGATTTAACTTCGTTCGTTATATTTAATTCTGATCAAATTCCTCAAATGCAATATGACGAAGCAATATGAAAACCACAGTAGTAAATAAATTAAATCAAATGGAAATAGTTCGCCACTTAGGGAGGGCACGTCCCCACCGTGAAGGCAATAGCGAAATGCAAAGAATAAAAAATAAAACACGATGATTTAATCTTGAATAATCTATCTACTATATATATGAAATGTTTTACTCCTAGAATACCTAGCCGACGGCTAGGTTTGGTGTGTAACATGACTCCCCTCCTCGGAAAGCTTTGTCCTCAAATATGGAAATGTCTGGAAAATACTTTCAGGTTCCCATGTGGTATCCTCCTCTGGTAAATCTTGCCATTTGATGAGAAATTCTTGAATTTGACGTGATCTCAGTCTTCGTATTATGTGTTGTAGTATATCTTTGGGTTGGAGATGTATGCGTCCTTCCTCATCGAGCACTGGTAATTCTGATTGACTTTGCACTTTCTGACCAATTACTTTTTTGAGACATGAAACATGAAATACCAGGTGTATTCGTGATGATGTAGGTAGCTCTAATTGATAGGCTACTTCTCCAATGCGGCACACAATTTTGTAAGGACCATAGAATCGTGGAGCCAAATTTTGGCTGGACTTTATCCTTAACGATGATTGTTTGTAAGGTTGCAACCTTAGGAAAACCCAATCACCTATATTAAAAGTTCTCTCTGATCGATGCAAGTCTTGTTGTTGTTTCATACAATTTTGTGCTTGGACTAAATTCTCTTTGAGGATGGTGAGTGTAGACTGCCTTTGTTGGAACCAATCATCCACTTTGGCTACTTTGGATGATCCTTGTACGTAATCTGTGACGGTTGGAGGCTTGGTGCCATACAATGCTTCAAATGGAGACATCTTAATTGAGTAATGGTAAGAAATGTTGTACCACCATTCTGCCAATGCTAACTACTGGCTCCATTGGTATTGTTTATCTTGAGCGAAACATCTTAAGTATGTACCCAAACATTTGTTAACTACTTCTATTTGACCATCTATCTGTGGATGGTAGGCTGAGGACATGTTTAATTTGGTACCACTAAGTCGAAATAATTCTCGCCAAAAGTTACTAGTGAAGATGGGGTCTCTATCACTTACAATATTTTTTGGCATACCATGTAATTTGAAAATTGAATCCATAAATACCTTTGCCACCTTTCTTGCGGAAAATGGATGTTGTAAAGCCTGAAAGTGAGCGTATTTGGATAACCGGTCTATGACTATGAATATTATTGTCCTGCCTTCTGACTTTGGAAGACCTTCAATAAAATCCATGGATATATGTTCCCACTATCGTTCAGGGATGGGTAATGGTTGTAACAACCCTGGTGATTTGACTGTTTCTCCTTTATTGTGCTAGCAAACTTCGCATTCTACTACCCATTGTTTGACTTCTGCTTTTAATCCTTTCCAACAAAATGATTGTTTGACCCTTAAATATGTTTTTAAAAATCTTGAATGTCCTACTGATGGAGAAGCGTGCGATTCGTCGAGGATATTTGATTTGAGTTCTGAATTTTGTGGAATGTAAATGCGGTTCTTCTTTCAGAGGATTTTATCTTCATAAGAGAACAAAGGGTGTTTAGAGGACCCTATAGATAACTCTTGAAGTATCTGAGCAGTTTCGCTATTGGACAACCATTCATATTGTAATTGATTCACCCATTGGGAGCAAGGACCTGAAATAGCATTAATGACTACTTCGTCTTCATATTTCCTGGACAGCGCATCGGCGGCTATATTTTCCTTCCCTTTCTTGTATTTAACAAAATCATAGCCCAATAGTTTGGTTAACCACTTATTTTGTTTCGGATATGAAAACCTTTGCTCAAGAAAATGTTTGAGACTACTATGATCTGTTTTTATAATGAAGCGGCTACTGATTAGGTAGTGTCTCCATTTTTCTACTGCGTGAAGAATAGCCAAAATTTCTTTTTCATATGTTGATCTTCCCAAATTTTTCTCGGAGATCTGTTTACTTTCAAATGCCAATGGATGACCTTCTTGCATTAATATAGCCCCAATTCCTATTCCTGATGCATCACATTCGATAATAAATGGTTTGTGAAAATTGGGAGTTGCTAATACTGGAGTTGTACACATGGCCTTCTTAAGAAGGCTTGAGTGGCTTCTTTCGACCAACAAAAATCATCCTTCTTTGTGAGTGCTGTGAGAGGTGCTGCAATCATACCATAATTTCGTACAAACTTGCGATAGTAGCCCGTGAGACCCAAAAAACCATGAAGTTTCTTGATGGTTTTAGGTAAATGCCACTCTTGAATTGCCTTAATCTTATTGGGGTCGACTTTGACACCCTCGTGTGAAAATATATGACCAAAATACTCGAATTCTTGGACACCAAATGAACATTTGGAACGTTTGACAAATAACTTTTCTCTGTATAAAATGTGAAGGGCTTTATCCACATGATGTAAATGGTCTGTCCAAGTTTTGTTGTATATGAGAATATCATAAAAAAAAACTAACACAAACTTATGGAGGAGTGGATGAAACACTTGGTTCATGAGACTTTGGAATGTGGATGGTGCATTGGTGAGACCAAAAGGCATGACCAAAAATTTGTAATGACCTTCATGAGTACGAAAAGTAGTTTTGGGAATGTCTTCTTCTCTGACACGGATTTGGTGAAATCCTGAGCGAAGGTCTAATTTTGTAAAAAAATTTGCACCATGCAACTCATCTAGTAGGTCATCTATGATAGGGATAGGAAATTTGTCCTTGATAGTGAGTTTATTGAGAGAACGAAAATCAGGACACATATGCCAAGAGTTATCTTTTCGTCGAGCCAGAACTACAGGTGAGGAATAAGGGCTAGTGCTGTGATGAATGACTCCATGATCTAGCAGATCCTGAACGATCTGTTTGATTTCTATCTTTTGTGGTTGAGGATAGCGATAAGGACAATTGTTAGGTGGGACACTCCCTGGAATCAAATGGATGGCATGATCATGAGATCGTTTAGGTGGTAATCCTTTAGGTTCTTAGAAAACCTCTTCGTATTATGTTATGATGTCTCATAACTTTGAGCAGTAATATCCGAATTTGCTCGAGATTGTTTTTCTAAACAATTAATTTGAACTATAAATCCATATCCACCCTTTTTTAACATCTTCTCCATACTATGAGAGCTCACCATTTGTGATGGAGTAGTAATGCCTTGTAAGCGAATGACTCGTCCGTTTTCCTTCCATTCCACAAATAATTTTTTGAAATTGAAGCTAACCGTGTCTAATGTTTCCAACCATTCAACTCCCAAAATGACATCAGAGTTCCCTAAATTCATGACGAAAAGGGATCCAAACTAGGTATAAGTTCCCATTTTTATGGAAACTTGAGATGTTCAACCAACACATTGCGCATTAACCCCATTGGCCACTAGAACCTAGAATTTGTCTTTGTTGGAAGAGTTAATGAATAAATTCAAAGCTTTTGCTGTTTTGATGTCAATAAAATTATGGGTACTACTAGAATCAATTAGCACATTCACCTTTTTCTGGTGGAGAAATCCTGGTACCTTGATGGTATGGTGGGCGGTTAACCCCATGAGGGCATGCATGGAGATCGCCATTGTATCCTCTTCCTTCTCTTCTAAAGTACTTGGTAGTTCTTCTTGCATAGGTTCTTCTTGGTGGTAAGTTTCTTCCTCTTCTCCTTCATATTGATCGCCTTCAATATGAAAGTTTTGTTTTTGGGCACATGCTTGTTCCCTGGGGTGATGAGTGCGACATTTATAGCAAAAGTATTTTGATGGTTGATCATTTCTACGAAAGGAATTGTTGCGATATGAAGGACAACTATAAGTTTCACGCCGTGCATACAACTGATTTCTCTTCTCAGCCAGTTTGGCTATTCTTATACAATCATTCAGCAAGGTTGGATTTTGAATGTCTACCTCCACCCTAATATTTTCCTTCAATCCATTGCAAAAATCTCCTACCACTGTGTCGGGACTGAGATCTAAAGTATATGGTAATAAACTGGTGAACTTCGAAACGAATTCGCTAACCGATCCTTCTTGTTTAAGAGATAAGAGTCTTACCATGTATGACGATGTAGCTCCTTCATCAAATCTTTCTAAAAAAGAGGTAGTGAATTTTTTCCAATTAATAGTAGCTCCTTTCTCTCGCTTAAGCCATACAAACCATTGGTAGGCCTAAGTGCCTAATTTTGATGCAGCGAAAGGGACTTTATCAAATTCCTTAATTTGGTATAAGTCGAGAATGCCTTCCATTTTGGCTATCCAACCACGAGGATCATGACCCTCAAAAGTGGGCATATCAATGCGTGGAAAATTATTAGGGCCTCTCGATTGATGATAACCCATATCCCTTTCTTGATCTTGGTTATACCACTGTCTATGATAGCGATCCTTGTAATTATCCGAATTGCCTCTTTGCTATTCCCAATCATCATCTTGATCATCATTTTCTTCATTCCTTTGGGCATGGGAGTGATTTTGGGGATTAGTATTGGGATTAAGCTGGTTTTGTGCTCACACTAGGGTTTTTAGGTTGATACTAATTTTGCGCATACCATCTATTAAGAGTCGAAGAGATTCATCATTGGAAATGGCCGAGTTACTTGAGTCTCCTTGTGTGATGTTTTCATGAGTTGGGGGAGGGTTAGTAGCCATAGGGTCTACTAGTGGATGATGTGGATTATAACTGCCAATTTTGAAAGAAGGAGAATTTTTTGTACCTGGGCTTCGATGAGGTCTTCGTGCATTGTTATTGGTCATTTCTGAACTTGATAGTTGACCGTCAGATCCTTTAGTCCACCTTTTTCTCATGCACTTGTTAGCATAACCTGCTTAGGAGCTTTTGAGCTTTGATAGCTACAAAAAGTTGGTTGAATTTAGAAAAAAATTGGATTTCGCTTCAACTGTCACTCTAACTGCAACGTGGATTTGAATTTGGGCTCCTCCTTGACAACAAATTTTGACAGCTTTTAGTGACAACTTCTAACAACTTTTAGTGACAGCTTTTGACAACTTTTAGTGACAACTTTTAGCAATTTTCTTGACCACTTTCTGGACACTTGACACATGAACTGGACTAAGGGACTGGATGTAGAACTGAACTAATAGGATGAGCATCCGAAGGCTAGACCAATAGACACGCGGCATGGAAAACACCACACTGTGACTGACACAAACTGACAAGACAGGACCTCGAACGGTGACTTACACAACTAACAAGACAGGACCCCGAACGGTGACTAACATGGAAAACACCTCACTGCGACTGACACCAACTGACAAGACAGGACCTCGAACGGTGACTGACACAACTGATAAGACAGGACGACTAGGAACAATTATGATTTACGACAAGGGACAACACCATGAGGATGACCACTCGACATGCGGACACGACACAAAGCAACTGATAACTGGTGACATGAAGGATGACAACAAGGACAACCTTGGACCAACAAAAAGTGAACACATGGACAAAGACAACCTAAGCTAACCTGTGCGGGAGGAGACTCTAGCCCTGTGACCGAAATCACACCTTACTATTTGACCCTATCGCGTTATAAATCGTAATTTGCCCGTACCACGTTGAATGTGGGATATTTGTCCTGGCAAAACAAAAACAAAAATTTGTACCTTAGTTTATGCACCTTAATAATTTTGTTTCGTGTGCTTCGATTGGCCAGCAGATGGCATGAGAAGAAACAACTGTGCATGCTCTATTCTACCACGATTCTACTCGTTTCTTTGGCTCCCGATCGAAGAGGTAACATTCGTAGCTACAAAAAGTTCTTTTATGAATCCCAGCTGTGTGGAAACCGTGCTTGGCTCAGTGAAATCTCTCACAAATTCGTAAGTTATACCCCACGTTTGCTATTCCATAGATGAATGCTTCGAAAGAATAAAATGTTGCTGCCTGGTAGAATATGTTTGAAGCAAAATGCTGCTACCGGTGGATGGATTTTTTAAGTAGTTTTAACTGCTCCTCACGACTGTGTTGAGGCCGAATGATAACAACGAGTCCAACAAAAGGTACAAAGAATTCTTCAGGATCTTTTTAAGGAAACTGATACCACATGAAATGATTTAACTTCATTCGTTATATTTAATTCTGATCAAATTCCTCAAATGCAATATGAAAACCATAGCAGTAAATAAATTAAATCAAATGGAAATAGTTCGCCACTCAGGGAGGGAACATCCCCGTCGTGAAGGCAATAGCGAAATGCAGAGAATAAAAAATAAAACACGATGATTTAATTTTGAATAATCTATCTACTATATATATGAAATGTTTTACTCCTGGAATACCTAGCCGATAGCTAGGTTTGGTGTGTAACAGATACAGATGGGTCTTTTGGTACCCCTTTATCTTTATCATTCAGTTGTGTAGCTGGAGATGAAGGTCCTACATACAAGTGTGTAGAAGGAATCATAAATTCTCCTGGATAATCCACCTGATGAACATTCTTGAATGGCTCTTCATCAACCAAAACCATGTAGACTTTGTTATAATGCACATACTTGACACACTAGTGTAAGATCGAAGGAACACATTTCATGTCCCTTATCCAAGATCTCCTTAGGAGTATGTTGTATTGCATGGCCCCTTCCAAGATATGACACATCATGGGGATGGTCTTACGTCCCACCTTGATAGGTAGGACTATCGTTCCCACAGTATTGCATAAAGCATCATTAAAATCCCTTAATGTATAGGCTCCCAAGATGATATTGGACTTGGGGATCTTAAGGTGTTCTATTGCTATTGTTGTGATGATTTTGATTGATGAACTTATATCGATCAAGACCCACTTAAAAGGTAAATCATTGACTGATGCCACAATGTGTAGTAGAGGGTCTGATAAGGTAGTAGGGACTATCTTAATTTCATAATCGTAGAATCGAATTACAGGTTCCTGGCATTATTGTACTTGTTACACAAAATGGGTGAATGCATTTGGATCTTGTGGTTGGAGCTCAATCGACCTTAAAATCTCCATCAAGGTCTCCCTGTGCTTTGGAGACTGTTGTATGAGCTCATAGATGGATAGCTTAGCTAGAGTTGTTTGTAAGTTTTTCTCAAGTCTACTCTGAATAGCTACCATAGGTCAGGTTGGTGGACCTGGAAGGTTGTTTTACATGCCTCTACCTAGGTGTAATGAGGACGTTAATGGGAGCTGCAGGAGGTTGTATTTGACCATAAAGTCTACTCTTGGTTGCTATATTGACAATTTCAACCATCCCAATGCACCCATGGGTCGGCGTATCAACTCGTACCTGATTGACTTGTGCACCCTGCCCTCTAGGAGCTTCATGGTTTGGCAACATGTTTTTGTAGATGCCCATATCTCTGTTGTCATGAGCCAATGGTTTGTCAACTTTAAGTTATCCTACCTCAATCATGTTTTGCACCTGGTGCTTGAAACCAATGCAAACCTCAATATTATGCCCCAGTATCCTATGATAAGGGTAAATTTGATCTTCCTTATATATTTTTGGCTTAGGATGGTTGGGATCTATGAGAGGTATATTAGGGAACCTAATATTTCCTGCCTCACTTAATTGGTTGAAGATTGATTACATTGATTTTTTCAATGGTGTGAAATAGCGAGGGATTTTACGTTCTTTGTTTCACCCTTGATTGTTCTTTTGATCATAGTTTGTTGGTAGGGGTTGTGCTTGATAATTTTTGGGTTGTTGAGCAACCCCATCCTTAGGCACAACCAATACCACTTGATTAACTGGAGTAGGGTTTGCCTTCTTCTGCTTGTATTTGTCATTTTTGTCATTTTTATTCCATTCCTTGGTTCGGAGTTTGATGGTTCCATCATCTAATTTTATGTCCTTTATGAGTTTGACCTATGCCAAGGCTTATTCAAATGATGGGTATTGTTGAAGTTGTAGTAAGAGGGAAATGTGTTTGGAACAACTCTTGGTGAACATCCAGACGATCTCTTCTGTGGGGACAGAGAATGAAAATTTTGCCATGAATCTTCTCCATCTATTACCATAATCCATTACTGGCTCATTGTCATAATGTCTCAAATTGGCCAGGTCTAAAAGGTTCACTTTCCTCTTAGCACAAAAATAGAAACATTTTAGGAAAGCGTTCACTAGTTGTTCAAAATTGGATATGCTATGCTTGGGTAGCTGGTTGAACCATTAGCTGGCGATACCCGAAAATGCTATAATGAATGTCCTAAGCATAAGAGCATCATTATATTCAAGATGAAAATATGCATTGATGAAATTGCTAACATGATCTTGTACATCCTCTTTACCCTTAAACTTTTCCAACCTAGACATCTCAAAATGCTTAGGGTATGCAGGGCTAGGGACAGATGGACATAATGGTTGATTGTGTATTTTGCTCAATGTTGGTTGGCCACCAGCCATCTCTTTTTTTTCAAAGGACTTCATATTTTAATTAAGTGCTTGGAATGCCTTTGAGGTGAGGAGTTCCTCTTCTTGCAGACACCCCCGTAGTGGTGGTGGAGGTAACCATCTATACATTTAATTTGCTCTATTTTCTTCTCTCCTATGAGGGGATTTAGGATGTACCTGATCTTTCTCTATCAGATTTACCCTTTCCCCACCAGTTGAATTTTACTCATGATTTGGAGGGTGGTTTTATTATGGGTTTCCTTCGTATCTAGTGCGCTCCTCTCTTGGTGAGTCAGTGCATTGATCTCTCTAATGATAATTTCTATTTGCTTATTGGTTTATACAAGCTAGCTTCTCAGCTTGCTCTCTCAAACATTGCTCATGTTGGTGCAGTAATCGTTCTCTAATTTTATTATGTTTGAGAGCTTCTACAAGCTCTCACTCTTTGTGCAAGGCATTTTCTAATTGTCGCACGTGGTTAACTTACACTGTCATATAATACTCATGCTTATCTGATCCTAATCTAGTGGTTTTGATTCACAGATTTCTTGAAGAGGTTTCTGTTGTTTCTTTGCTCTTGCTAGCTGATATGACTATTTTTTTAGTGTATCTATGATAAGACTCTATATTTTTACTATGGGGTCATCCTATGGTACCCCTAGTTTGATAAGGGGGCTTAGAAGTTACAGTTCATGAGCTTTTAGATGCAGAATTCTTTGTGGCTACAGTTTTTGGAGGTGGTCTCGAATAAATTTGATCTACCTCATCTATCTTGTTTTCCATGGCTGATCCTATGGGGTGCCATTTACTCCAATGAGGTCATATTCTATTGGAATCCTTCCTCTTGTGTGAAGGATATCTTCTGTTTGATTTCTATGACTAGATGTATCTCTAGTTTCATGTACCTCAGTGGGTTGATATGTTCTAAGTGTCTCATGTGAATGTTGGGATGTTGCAACTCTTGTGTGTCTTTTTGGTGATGAGGGTTTTGTGGCCCTATCTGCCCTCCATGAGTATGGATATGGGGAAACATCATCATCTCTATGTGAATAATGAGGTCTAGAACCTTCCTTATGTCCATGTGAGGAGGAAGCTCTTGAAGCTTCTTCATGTCTCTGAGAAGTTTATGTGTGTTTAGAGGAAGATCTTAAGTCTTCCTCATGTCTCCTTGATGATGATGGCTATGAGGCCTCTTTGTGTTTATGTGATGTAATTCCTTGATGTGGTTCCCTATTTGGGGTTTCTTGAGGATATCCCCCGAGGGTTGAGTTATCCCCCTTAGACTCATGGAACTGCATCCCTTGGTCTTTCGAGTAGGTCTTTCAATGTTACTACGACTTTTCCTAAGGGTATGTGTTACTTCATATTCTCCTTCGGTATTAGACTGAGGATGTTTACTTCTTTTTTGACCATTTTTTTTTTGAAATTTAGCTTTTGTGTTGCACTTAAATATGACCAAACAATATCAAGCAAATGTTTATCTTGATTATCAATTTAAGTGTGTCCTAAACTGTTTGTTGTATTTTGATATTTTGTTGTTTCTTGTTTCTCATTCTTGCTTTGGATTTATAATGAGGAGACTCATACATAGTGATAATCAATAACACTCATGACAAACATGATTTCTCAAAATATACGGGTACATCACTTAAATCCCAGTGGGGGGTTCGTTTACCTCTTCCACTCTGAACCAATGATTGTTCCAATAGTGGGAGATAGTTTGAACACAAGTAACTTAGTACCACTATAAGTAAGTTCCTCAATCCATTTCTAGGAAGCTATAGGGGGCAAAATGGTGGAAGGAGATGAATTCCAGCATCATCAAACTAAATTGAGGGTTGGTGATAAAATCCAACTCCCCAATGTTTAAAATATGTGTGTGTGTGTGGGGTTCATTTTAAGTTTGCATGAATAATAATGCATCATACAACAACAATGAGTCTTTCCTATATGCCTAATACAAAATGCATTTCAATTTTTATAAAGGTGCATAGCTACTATGAGATTAATGGATGCACTCTATTAGGTGCAAGTATGGCCTTTAGAAAGGCCTCAAAGCAAGCAAACCAACACACAGTTTCTAGCACGTTGGATTCTAGGGTGAACTATAATGATAAAAGTAATTATTCCTAGCAATGCCTAGTGGAAAATCTAAAAGGAAACCTAGGATGTGCAAGATGCAGGTTATTTTTATTTCATTCTTTAAGTTATCCAAATCAAAATATATCTTAATTATCATAGAACAAAAATAGATAGAAAACCATAAAGTGTCAGAAAAGTTGTACCAACCTTTAATCCAACTCAAAGAATCAATGTTTTGACCTCTGATGCACTCCATTTCTGGCCTCTGTCAACTAGAGCGATTGATTTTTGGCCATTGTAGAATAGAGTGGAAGACTCTTGTCCATTGTAGACCAGAGTGGTTGATTGCAGTCCATTGTAGATCAGAGCAGCTAAATCTGCACAAAAAACTCGAGTCAGTAAAGTGGTAGAAAATGAAAATAAACTAAAGAACTGGGTAGGAGTCCCACCGTGATAGCCATCTGTAGTGACCCCTGGGAAGTAGTGTGCCATCCACTAACTACTCTACTTGCAATTTTATTGAATCCTTTAATGTTAAACATGCAATAAATGAAAGGCATGAAACAGATATAACCAGAATGTGAAGAAATAAATAAATGAATGTTTTTTGTATTGATATTCCCAAGATACGATTACATATGAATCCCTCTAAGGTATACCCTTCATTTCATACATGATTTTACACACAAATAGGGCATTAGGTGTATAAAATATCCCCTCCCACAGGGGCATGCTTTATCAAGCTTCTCGATGATGCACATGAAAATGTATGAGGGCTTACAAATGCCTCCTTCTCTAGGTTTTATTGCTAGAGGGATCATCTTGATCTCGTATGTTACGTGATTTATCGATTGAACTTGTAGCCCTAAAATCAATAAAACAACAACACACGCTTAGATGTCCTATATTGCCTCCTTGGATGAGGCTGTTAGCAATGAATAAGTTCAATGGAAAAAAATGCAATGAAACTAGTACTATGAATGTGAATAACTAAAATAAAGCTTATGCTAATTAATGAAAGAGAAAGCAGAATAAAATAAACTAACACTTAAAACCCTAGACTAGGTTACAGGCCACTGTCCAGGACAACGATCACTAAGGTGAAATAAATCTCTATTGATCCAAAGGCTATGGGCTCAAGTTTTCTACTAATGTTAAAATGATTACCTTATGCGTTCAAATTTGTCCTCTAATATGACAGGGCTCTACTACAAGAATTGATCTCCAAGGGAAGCTCTCCAAGTCTCTAGAATCTCTCCTCAATGATCCAACCTGTTCAAAGTTATGATGTATGATGTTCTCTCTCTGATTGATAAAAGAAAGTCTCCAAAGAAGGTCTCCTAGTGCTTTTAGGTTTACTCATTATAAAGTTTTTGAAGCCCTAGGTCAATGTTCAAACCCTAGGAATGAATCCCTCATGCATACTAGGTGTTAGCATGAGAAGATCTTTGTTTTTCTATGTTTAACTGAAGTCTAAATTTAGACTCAAGACTCCCATGTAGACTGGCTATAAGGAGGAATGAAAAGTTATCCCCACTCATCCTTATTGCATGCAGACTACCACTTTCACCCAAGATTAGGCTGGAAGGGAGACAAAATGCATTTAAAGTTTAGTCATTGTCATCTGTAGTAGCTAAGGTTTGGTCGCTCTGAGCTACAATGACTGGATTATAGCCACTCTAATCTACAGTGGCTAGGCTTTGATGGGCTGAAAATGTCGTATATGAGTAGTAAAAACCACTTTTAACACTTGGAAGGTCCCAAGGTTTAGTCACATGACCTATGAGTGTACCCATGTGAGTAGTCTCCCTGACCATGACATGTTTTAGGTGTCTACAACTTGATTCTGAAATGTCTGCTCTACACCATTTTGTTTTATGTCCATCATTATTGCACTTATAACACTTAATGTTATTATTCCTTGGAGGTACAAATGTCTTAGGATTTCTCCTAGTGAAGCCTTATCCTTTTTCATCATGAACCCTGCAATTCATTGCCTTGTGATCAAATTGATTACATGAGTAGCAATATCCATAGAAAAGCTACCTATTTTTTAAATTTCCATTTTCCTATCTTTCATGTGTCATGCACTGTGAAGCCATGTGTAGTGACCCTGGGGAAGTGGCGTGTCAGCCCCACTGACCTTTCCTACTTGCGATTGAATTGAATCGATTAATGTTTTATACATGCATCTTAAATGAAAGGTGTAAAATAAGACACAACTAGAATGCAAAGAAATAAATGAATGAATGCTCTTGTATTAATATTTCCAAGGTTCGATTACATATAAATCCCTCTAAGGGATACCCTTCATTTGATACATGATTTTACACAAGGAGGGCAGCAGATGTGTAAAATATCTCCCTCGCATAGGGGTGGCATGCTTTTAAAGGCTTCTCAATGATGCACATGGAAATGTATGAGGGCTTAGAGATGCCTCCTTCTTTGGGTCTATTTCCTAGAGGGATCCTCTTGCTTCGTATGTTGTAGATGCACCTGTGGCTCTATAATAAATGAAACAACAACACACGTTTAGATGTTTGATATTGCTTCCCTGGATGAGTTTGTTAGTGTAGCACCCTAAAATTGGCATAGTTAAACCCTCAGTAAAAGATTAAATATTTGAATTTTAACCTCGAAACCGCCCGTTAACTGCTCCCTCCATTTTTTTTGCCATTTTTAGGAGTTGTTTGACCGTTGGACGATATCATCGTCGATCTGACGATATCATCCCCGATCGGATATATTTTTCTAGAACAGAACTTCCAGACGATTTCGTCCCAAAACTAAATTTTCATAATTAGCTTCTGTTTCAACAACCTCTCCAACCTGGGCAAAAGCGTGTCTGCACAGTTGGAGATTCCTCCGTTGGAGATCTCCCAGATTGGGATGATCCCCAACCTCCTAACCTCCCCCTAATCCTATATAAACTAGGATTTTTCTTAGTTTATCCCCTTTCCTGGCCCCATGACTCTCTCCTTGGTTGATTTTTCCCTGCAATTTAGCTTTGTTGTGTTAGAACGTCCTATCTCCCATTATTTGCACTCGTATTTTTAAGTTTTTATTGTAGGATTTCACTGTGTTTCGACCGGAGGAAGCTCGGATCGTCGTAGGCGATTCCACACGATTTCGGATGATCTTGTCGAGATCGACGACGATCTCGTACGATTGCGGATGATTTCGACTCGTACGTTCAATATTGGGGGCAATCAGAGCCCTGAGTTTGCATTTCCTATCTTTCTTTCTTATTTTATTGTGCATTAGGTCGATTTATTCTTATTCTGCATCCTGGAGTTCACCTCATTTAGCATAAATGCATGATAAAGTTTAAAATAAGTTATTAAAACAATGCATCTCCTTTAATTTGCTATCTGGATTTATCATTTAAGCATCTATACTATCATTTCTATCATTTTGCATTATTCTTGCAGTTGCATTTTTGGTTTTTGGTGTCTATTTCTATGATTGCAGGTTTTTGACGAATTCATCAGATCGACGATGATCTTGTCTGATCTCAGATGATCACCTATGATCTGGGATGATTATGTACAATTATAGATGATCCTGTCATATTCGAGATGATCTCGGACTCCTACAAGCTTCAAAATCTTCATCAGACATCCGGAATCGGGTGCATTCTTTCTCATTTAACATATTCTCTGTATTTAGGATTCATTCAAGTTTTTTATCTTCATATAAATCAGCATTTTCATATAGAATAGCTTAGATTCATTTTGGCCAACCTAGGAATCTGAATGATTGAGTATAAAATGAACACATCAAACCCATTCTCAACCTAGGCATGGAAACTGCCACTCAAAGTTTCCTGGTGAACCCCACCATCCATCAAAAATTCACCCTTATACCCCTCCCCCGAGAGGTGTGACCTTCAAAGGGCCTCTCTGTCCGAGGTATTGTCCCATCCTTCTCGCATCCCCCTTCCAGGGCATGGATCCTTTAGCCTGAAGGTAAGGGTGCAAAAAATTTGGGTCGATACATTTTGGTGAACCCGACATGAAACTAAAAAAAAAAAACCTTTTGAAAACAATCCAAATAAAAAAAAATACATATATATAAGAACATCTAGAATCATTAGAATATTGTTAAGATTGCATATCATATTTAGATGGTAGATTATAATAAAAGACGAGTTGTCACCATAAATGTTGAAAATCAATTAGCAGCCATAGAGATTACTTCTGTGCTTAGAGTACCTCAAACAAATAGAGTCCAACCTTTGTGGGACGAACTTGATAGGAGATTGGGTATTATTTCATCTAGATCAATAGAACTTAGGCAAATTAAGAGGTTTGTCCTAGATAGAATCCTGGATCCCGATCAAGTGACTTTGTACCATGAACTTCGGAGAGCTTGCCATAGGTGGTTAGCCGATAAAAGAGCACTTGTGTCTTCTGAATTATACACCTTTGAGGAATACCTCGAGAACGCAGTTGTAGTACACAAATTTCTATCTCGTATAGAGGATCAAGAAGTCATTCTTACGGATAGAAAGAGATGGAATAGAGTTCCTAGAGTTGTGTTATATCGAGAGTATTGCCATGAACTTTATTTCTACAAGTCAGAGTCCGAAACAGATCATATCACCATAGCACACTTTGTCAAATTCTTGAAAAACCATTTCCAATTTGAAGAGGAGCATTTCATGACTCTTGATGAACTTGACCCTATCAATGATATCCATAAACTATTTATAGAAAACTAAGTCATTCTTTTTACTATTGTTATTTCTTGCAACTAGTATGTTGTTTGTTATCTTTATTCTCGTAAAATAATAATATAATCAAAAAAACAAAAATATAACAAAAATAAAACATTTCCTTCTTAAGTATTATAGTAGGTATATAATTAAAATATATACCTCTCAAACCTATCGCATATATATATATAAGTATATATATTTGTTGAAATCTAAGTTTAAGCACAATGCCTAGACTTAGGAATGGAAAACAAACTGAAGAAGAAGAAGATTGGTTAGGAAAACCATTAAATAACCCAGATGTCCTTCCTGAAGACCCAATTTAGGAAGAAGGAACCCTAGACCAGCAAGAAGAAGAGTTTGTTGTAGGAAATGAACAAGAAGAAACCATTAGAGAGGAAGGATCCTCATCCCCTAAAATGTCTCCAGGAGGAGCTATCACTTTTGAGAACATGGAACAATTCTGGAAGTTCATCAATACTAATATTGGTGTTCTTAATAGAGCAGTCCATATGGACAAGGATCAAATTAGTGACACTCAAGCAACTCTAGAAGAAGTATTTCACACACGCACTAATCCCTTGTCCTTTATTGATCAAGAAAGTGATCAAGTTGGACCATCCAATTTGGATATGGCCGCTATGATCCAGAACATGCAACAACAATAGGTTACCCAACCATCTAAAGTGCCTGTTACCAAGCCTAGGGTCATTCCCACACAAAAGAAACCTTCATTCACTGCTCTATTTCGCCAAGCTATTGATCAACATACCTCAAATCAACAAAAACCCAAAACAAAACCAAACACCAATTACCAACAATCTGGGATACAACATAATACTACTACAAATCCTCTTCATAATACTCTTCCTACCAACACTTTACATAATAGCAATATAGCATCTAATCCTTATGTCACGCCATCATACGCTCACAAATCCCATACTTATGTGCCACCAAACCAATATGGTGGACAAACTAGTAATCTTGAAGCCATGGTGAAACAGTTAGTTTCCCGCATGGACCAGATAGATCCCTACCATCCCTCGTACAATTATCGAGAGATGTGTAGTCAACCTTTAGATCCTATAGTCGTAGCATAGCCATATCCTAAACATTTTCCTATGCTTTTTCTGCCCATATATAAAGGAACCGAAGATCCCATAGAGCATCTTCATATGTTTAGGATAGCATGTCATGATATATCACATGATGACTTGTTATTACTAAAAATGTTCCCAAAAAGCTTAGGAGGAATGGCATTAGAGTGGTATTATCAATTACCCACTCATTCTTTGAGGAATTTCGAAGAAACTATCGAGTCTTTTGTTCATCAATTTAGTGCCTACATCGAAAGGCATGTGACCATTAAATATTTGTACAACTTAAAACAAGACAAAGATGAATGTTTTGTTGATTTCCTAGCTCGGTGGAGACAGTTGATAGGAAAATTGCACTTTGTGTTACCTTATAGGGAGATGTTGGACATCTTTATTAATAATTTACAAGAACAACTATCCTACGAGTTATCAACTTCTACCTTGACCACCTTCGATCAGGCTATAGACTTAGCCCGAAGAGTGGAAGATGCTCTCATTAGGAGAGGCCAGCTTAAAAAGAAATATGATGAGAAAACATCCAGAAATCAATATAAAAATAAACAAGTTGTGGGTGATGGAGTCACCGATAGCAAAAATATTGCTAATGTTAATGCTGCGAAGACAACAGAGAAGTTTATACTGAAACCTCCTGATAAACCTCCTCAAGAATTTACTAGGTTAAATCAACCTTTATCAACTATTCTACCGCAATTATTAGAATGAGGTTTGATTCAATTACCAAATATCCGGGAACCTGATCCAACTATACCCGGATACAGAGCTGATTTACACTGTGACTTCCATAGAGGACCTGGACACACTACCAACTCTTGTAAAATATTAAAACATAAAATACAAGACTTAATTGATAACAATGAGATGGAGGTGCAAGCCTTTCAACCTAAGCAAAATCCTCCTAATAATGCTCAAAAGAACATCCCCCAAAATCAGAATCAGAATGCCAATCAATCATTGGACATATTTCAACATCCTTTACCAAAACATGGCAAGGAGGTGGCTAATCAAATTGAACATCATAATGTTCCCCCTCCTACCCGATATGTAGGGACTATTAGTGGGCATTTACCTATTCATGATCTGGAAATATTTGACACAACTTTATCCGTGGTTACGACCAGGCCTCTACATAATATTCGGACACCTGATCTTAGTGATACAGAATACGAGACTAAGAGTGATATGGAAATCACATCAAATCAATCGAATAGTTCTGAAGATGAATCGGATACTATTCACCCTATCACAAGTTCTATGGTTCCGGAAGAACCATTTCCAAGAAGAGTCACTACTAGACCATCCTCTCACCAATTACTTTCTAATGAGCAAGCTATAAATGCTAGACCAAGACCCATTCATCATCTGCAGAATAATATTGTGGGTACCATCGGAGTTGTTACTAGACAACAGGCTCAAAACTCTCAACAAGATCAAATGCAGAATGATGGATCAACTCCATTTGTTTTGAAAGTTCCTAATAAAGGGAATCATGCACCTAATGTTCAACCTAAACCTCCTTATAATATTAATGAGCAACTATCAAATATTACAACTAGAATTTCTCTTTTGGACCTTTTAAGATCTTCTCCTACACATAGAGATGAATTAATGCTCACATTAAGCCAGATGATGGTACCACAAGACATTCAACCTGAAGCCATGACCAATACTATCATAACTCGAGAAGTTGATTGTATTGACTTTCGGGATAGAGATATACCGCAACATAGTTTACATAAGGATAACCCCTTGTATATTATTGCCCTAATTGGAGATGTAGCAGTCAAACGAGTCTTGATTGATAATGGTTCATCTTTAAACATTTGCACTTTTGACTTCTACCAAATATTTGGGTTTAGAAGTGATGAAATGAAAAGAACCGATATGATCATAAAATCTTTCAATGACGAAACACAAGAAACGTGTGGAGTTATTACCATCCCATTGCAAGTTGGTCCGAGAACCTTGGATACGACCGTGTTTATTGTACATTGCCCTGCATCATACAATATACTCTTGGGTCACCCTTGGATCAACGCGATGCGAGTTGTTCCCTCAACTTTACATCAATGTGTTAAATTTAAATTTAAGAATCAGTTGGTTACCATTCATGGTGATCCTAGACCCTTTGATATGTGTGCTTTGGCAGAACCTATTGGAGTTCAATTTTTCCCTGCTCTATCATCCACACATCCTAATTCTCATTATCCATCTAAACGTGTGAAACACACACCCACAACGTCATCTACTTCTTCTCCATCAGTTCCACCTTCACATATGCTCCCTCCATCTTATCAAGACTTGGAATATAGTGATAAAAATGAAGAACCTTCTTATCCTTCTGACATTTTATTTTGTAACATGATCAATTTTACACATATAAAAGTCAAATCTTTTGCTACATTATTTTACATTATAACAAAGCTTTTGTTATCGCTACCTTTTATTCATCACCTTTTGTTCTTACCTTCACCACAACCAAATTATCCTTCAAAACCGCCTTTGATTTTGAAGCAACCTTAGACATGCTATACTCAAATAACCTTGTATAGTGTATATAGATCATCTTGTATATACCACCAATTCCATTCATAAATTAAAACCAAAATATAAAAAAATCAAAATCATCAAAATCTTCAAAAACATTTTCTATTTTTGCACTTGTCAATTCTTGAAGTATTGTAGTTATATTTTCAATTATTTTGGATAAATTAGCATTTATTTGGAATCCCTCACTTTCACACTCACATGAATAAATATCTTGATTTTATTTGGTATGATTATTAATCTCTCTTATATCAAAGTCCATAGTTGAATTAAATAAAGTTTTGAGCATAGAGAATTGATCTTGTTATTTACTTGAACCAAGTATATCTTTTCACATTAAAATGATTTCATTGCAAATTCAATACGATGCTACATAGTAGAAGTGGTTTCTTGAGTGAAAAGTTTCCCCTGCTATCCTATCATGCACATGGTCTAGAATCTTTGAGAATTGACAAAAGGACAAGCTCACCCCTACCCAGAATAAAAATCCCTTGCTCTACAGCCAATTCGAGCAAGTATCCCTAGTATAGGAAGAAAAAGAAAAGAAAAATCAAGAAAAATCATGAGAAAAAGAAGCATTATTTTCAGTATCATTTTGTACCATCTCAGCAATATTTCAGCATTATCTCAAATATCAAGCAAAAATACAAAAAAAAAAAAAAAAAGAAGAAAAGAAAAGAAAAAGCAAAAAGCAATAAAATCCCTTTCCCCTACCCTTTGAAAAGAAAAGAAGGGTGAATGAGCTTGAATCCCTGGAATTCTCAATTATTCAAAAACTGTGAGGTAAGCCCCATAACAGGTGGTTTGTGCCCAACCCGCTTGGCCTTGGGTAACTCCTAGCGTGGTGATATGTCTGTTACATTAGCGACCTTCTTTTGTACGGACCTATGTCCGCCTATGGATCAGCTAGCTCTTGATGACCCGACTTACATAGTAGTCTGGTACGGTTACATGCATATAAATCATGGTCAACGAACACTCATTTGGTTAATTCAAATTACTTGTATCAAATTATCTTGCTCAAAATTGGTGAATGAACAATACAATTGCACACACATTTGTATTTGAGAGATTTTGTATCATTATGATAGATCAAGATCGGCAATGAACTCACATATGCACATGGGGTTCCTTATAAATCTACATTTTGTCTTTGAGATAATTTAAAATATTTATGCAAATCTTCTGGAATAATTTGATTTTCTTACTTGAGAACATCTGTTTAGTGTAAAAACAATTACATACATTTTTTATTTTTCATTTTTAAAATCCAAAATTTCTTTCAAAATATGTTCAAAACTCTGGCAATAAAGTCACATTCATATATTTTTTACTTTCGCAACGATGGTATAGTTCCTAAACCTAAACTAGAATTTTATGCCTAGCGCAAGTCCTCATCTTATATTTTCTGTTTATTTCAAAATCAAAAATCAACTATGCAATAAAACTATTATATCAATTTCTTCTTTGGATTTCACGATGATGGTATAAGTCTATACCTAAAATTCTATGCCTAGCGCAAACCATTGTTCTAATTTTATTTCCCATTTATTTAATTCATAAAAACATATGGCTTAAATCATTATGTTACACAATTATGCTTTAAAAAGAACGAACACTTTTCTATTTCATTTCATTATGTCAACATTCAATTTTGCAATGATGGTATAATTCCTAGGCAATTATTCAAATTTCTATCACACTTAGGAATTTTATGCCTAGAAAAAATCATATTTTTAAATATTTCATGCATAATATTTTCATGAAAATCTGAAAACAAATCATCACCATCATCATTTTTTCATCATCACAACACAAAGTCTTAAGACAGTCTCTTAAGCACTCTTTTACTTTTAGCAATATTTCTATACTGGGATTAGCTTGATGACCTAGCGAGCGGTGACTCCATGAAATGGTCATATAACAGTGACAATGTCCTTTGAAATTATTGTTAGAAGTCCCTTTTATTTTTCATCAAATCACACCACCAACAACCAATTTGTTTACATCAGATTATTTCATTTAAATTTTACAGCATGACATAAAAATTATAATATTTCCAAACGACATAATTACATGAATCATCAATCAAAAATTAAAACATTAAAGCATCATACAAACATATGCACAAGTCATATCATCAAAAAGATCATATATATATATAAACAAAAAAATATATGTACATCATATCAAAACAAATTGGTATGCCACAATCTATACCCTGGCATACTCAATCCTCTCAAAAATATACAGTATTTGTGCAATGTTCAGCTAGTCTTGAGAAGCCCTCGAGCTCTCAGCCTCATCTCCTCTCCCACCCTGAGGTGGAGGAGGTGGCCCCATCGAGTCTGTGCTGTATCGTGGGTCCTCAACGTCGATCATGATGATGTCCTCGATGACCCCATCCTGACTGGCTCTGCAATGGTGGCTAGCAACGGTATCCTCTGCTTCTCTGGAACCACATGGTAGTATAATCCCTAGTAGAACGTGGTCTGAGCAATAGCCCACGCTAGCTCCTGCATGCTCGCCCCTTCGCTCCAAGCCATGACCCATGTAGCCTCATATTGTAGAGTCTGCACCTAAGATCGTAGGTAGGAAATCTCTGCCCAGAGAGCCGCCACCTCGTTGCTCTCCCCCACCTCGACACCCTTGCCCTTATCGAGAGATGGTGGCCTATCCCTCTACTGAGAAGGGAGTCCCTCCTCCCTCCTCTCTAGCTACTGCGGTCTCTTTGGAGCCTGTGGCACTCTTCGACGTCTCTCCTGAGGAGGCCGTCATTGCTCCCTCCCTTCATGACTCCTCACTGCATCGATGGCAGCCTGGTGCCACCTCCCCATCCGTCGCACAACAACATGCATCGGACCCTGTGCCCTCATCATCCGAGGAGGGCGGATGCCTGCATACCAGGCATCATACCCATCTATGACCCCAACGTCGTCCCCATCCACTAGCTGAATGGGGGCATCATCAATGTCCTGACTCTAGAATCACTGCATATCTAGAGCCCCGCTCAATGTAGTGTTATCCTAGATAGTCTAGGAGTACTCATAATCCCTGAGAGAAGGGATCCCCTATTGAAGACCGAACTATCTCAAAACTCGGTCATAGCAGTGGAGCTCTACCTCTCCCCACTCCATCCTCAACCAAAAGACTCACCTGATGTGAGCCAACTCCTGTCCATCCTCTCCCCACCCTGGATGCTCTCTCCATGGCCTCCAGGTGATCTAGTCAGGGATGAGGTCATCTAGCAACCTCTGGGACATCGATAGATCTATCCACCACTATGACCCTCTCTGGAGCCACCAATAGAAAACCTGGGGTCTCTCCCGATCAACCCCTATCAGTGGAAGCCCTATCGGCCTCTGCACCACAATGTGCTCCCAGCACCAAACTTGTAGTAATGATGTCAGTACCAGACATCGACCTCCCTTGTATATGACCCCATACAGGATCCTATACAAGCGGCATAGTACAAAGCTGCCCCAAGCAAACCTATAGCCGTGGTCTCTCATGTCGCAGACCACATCTGAGAGGAGCCATGGTAACCTGCATCCACTCTGGTGGCATAGAAGTAGGCCACCCACTACCCCTACAAAAACCTGGGTCAATCGAGATGCCCCAGGCATCTACCTCAATGCCTCGATGTTCACTCCGCCCTTCTCCAGGGTGAAGCTTGGGTCACTACATAGTCTCATCATGGCATGGCCTTGATTGGTCGAAGGATTCATAAATTACCCATGCATGGGGATCCTCAAGATCCTCCATACATTCTCTAGAGTGGAAGCCATCTCCCATGTCGATAGCTGGAAGCAGGATGACCCCAGATACCATCTCTTTGCTAGGGCTGTCAGTAGCCCCATGTCCATAGAAATTTATGGCATCTCTGCCACATGCTGTAGTCCAAACCTTCAATAGTCAATCTCACTCGGTCTGATCGAGCATGGCTACATCGTCTCTGAGACCCCTTTATTTCCACTCCTAACTTTTTAGTAATCCCCTTGATATTCTCACAACAACACTGAGAGGGGGAGGTGAATCAGTGTAGCTAAAAATTCTGATCTGCAATTCTTAAAACTAAAGCAAAGAGAACTGAAAATAAATAAAGCAGTAAACACAAGATAGCACACCACAACACACAATGTAATGAGGTTCACCAATTTGGATACTCCTCAAGAATGACTGCTTGGACTACGGTCCAAATCCAACCTTTGCAAAACACGAATTTTACAATCTGTTTACCAGCACCCACTAGAAGGAGCACCAACCCCTGATTTATCTACACCTACAGAAAGGAGCACCAAACCCTATCCAAGCACCAACTTGAATCACAGAAAAGTTAAATCAATGACATACAAATGCCTTCACTATAACAAGACCCTGACTGGTCTCCAATTTAAAACACAGTAATTACTCATTGCTCAGCTTGTTGCTCTCTTACAACACTCTTTTCACCCACTTACGATAGCACTTTTCACAATTACAGCAGCAACTATTTTCTTCATGCAAACCTATTTTTATAGCATGAAAGTCTCTATTTTTAGCTTTCATAAATTTGCATGCAGCCCGTAACTGTTTCTTTTTAAAAGATCACTTTCGCCACTTGTCAACTGTAACTGCTATTTTTAGCTTTCATAAATTCACATGCAACCTATAACTGTTTCTTTTTAAAAGATCTCTTTCACCACTTGTCAACTGTAACTGCTTTTGTCTAATATAGAGTAGGCCTTTTGTCAAACACGATGCATGTTACGACTCTATTTATGCGACTGTTCAATTTCTCCTTCTACGACTGTACTTTAAAAATCTGCATGAATTCTAACTAAAATTGCACCTGTAACTGTCGCTTTTACTCCAGTTGACTCTTCTACAACTGCCCCTTTAATTGTCGTTATGTTCTAGTTAACAGTCTGTTATCGTGTAGTTGCGGCCTGTTACGAAATCATGACACTTCTATCTCTTTCTGCCCTTCTCGGCTTTAACATGCAAAAAAACAGCATGTCCCAAAATCGCGACATTCTCGGCCTCCTTGCTCTCCTTCTGTCTTGCCGCCACAAAAACAGAACATGTCATGAAATCACGACATCTTCACTGCCTTGTGCCTTTTCTGCCTTCTCGCCCACAAAAATCCAACATGTAGTGAAATCGCTACACCTTTTTCCCTTTGCACTTTATTTTGCTTTGGCCTCCGAAAATCCAACATGTAGCGAAATCGCTACACCTTTTTCCCTTTGCACTTTCTTTTGCTTCGGCCTCCGAAAATCCAACATGTAGCGAAATTGCTACACCTTTTTGCCTTTGCACTTTCTTTTTCTTCGACCTTCGAAAATTCGACATGCCATGAAATCGCGACAGTTTTCATCCTTAGCGCTTTTTCTCCTAACATGTCGTGAAATCGTGACGTTTTTTCTATTTGCCTTCTAACTTCTCAACCTGTCACGATATCGCGACTGAAAACATGTCGTGATATCGCGACAATTTTCTTGTCTTTTTCTTTGATTTTTTGGATCTGGGTCACTTCTATTTTCTTGGAATTTCACTGTACATGATCTTACTGATCTCTGAACTCCTGTCCATTGCTTCAACTACATCAATTTATCTATCTGTCTGTGTTGACAACAATGACAATACTTTTGTTGCACCTTGCTCAACAATCTCCCCCTTTGGAATTGTTGGCAACACTCATGCACTCTCCTGTACTTCTTCTCCCCCTTTCACAATAATACCAAATGGCTGCTGTAGACTCCCCCTGAGTCTATGCACAACATTCTCAGAGACACATTGTTATAGTTAGCAAAAATAATGAATATGAGCAAAACTATAAACATAGGCATAAGTACTCCCCACGAGAATGTGATCCCAATTGATAGTCGGTTCTTTG
This sequence comes from Wollemia nobilis, assembly GCA_028583015.1. Taxonomy (NCBI): domain Eukaryota; kingdom Viridiplantae; phylum Streptophyta; class Pinopsida; order Araucariales; family Araucariaceae; genus Wollemia; species Wollemia nobilis. Next base: position 1,238,678 of record JAQPPZ010007329.1, read on the forward strand.
GAAATGTGACTACTCCCAACTTACTCCGAAGGTACTCAAAAACTTCCTTGGGCAATGGTTTTGTGAATATATCTGCTACTTGCTCTGTAGTTGGAAAAAAATCCAATTTGACCTCTCCTTCTGCAACTTTATCCTTCAAGAAGTGATACCGGATTGCAATATGTTTGGTTCTAGAATGCATAACCAGATTCTTTGATATGTTAATAGCACTAGTTTTATCACATTTAACTGAAATGGGCTCATTGAAGTGAATGCCAAGATATTTTAGAGTTTGTCTCATCCATAAAATCTATGTACAGCATGTTGTTGTTGCAATGTATTCTGCCTCTGCTGTGGATAGAGAGACTGATTCTTGTTTCTTGCTATGCCATGCTACTAGCTTGTCTCCAAGATAAAATGCTCCTCCACTGGTACTATTTCTATCATCAATGCATCCTGCCCAATCTGCATCATAATATGCAATCATAGTGAAGTCCTTACCTTTTGGGTACCATAACCCATACTCCATAGTGCCCTTGAGGTACCTAAAAATCCTTTTTACAACTATCACATGAGTCTCTTTGGGACTAGATTGAAATCTTACTACCATGCATACTGCCTGTAATATATCTGGTCTAATGGCTGTCAAATACAGCAGGCTTCCAATCATAGACCTGTACATGGTTTGATCTACATCTAGATATTTGTCATCCTTGCTCAAATTGCAACCTGTTGTCATGGGAGTGCTGACAGGTTTACTATCCTCCATTGTGAACTTTTTCAGCATTTCTTTCACATATTTTACTTGAGAGATAAAAATTCCTTTTTCACTTTGATTGACTTGCAATCCAAGGAAATAAGAAAGTTCACCAATCATTGACATCTCAAATTCTGTCTTCATTTTATTTTCTATGTCTCTACAATATTTATCCATGCTGCTGCAAAATATTATGTCATCTACATAAACAACAAGTACAATAAGATGGCCATTCTCAGTTTTGATATATAAATTGCTATCCACCATACCTTTCTTGAACCCCTGTTTAATAAGATAGTTATCCAGCCTTGCATACCATGCTCTAGGTGCCTGTTTTAGACCATACAATGCTTTCTTTAACCTGTAGACAAAATCAGGATTGTCACCGAGTTGGAAGCCATCTGGTTGTTCAATGTAAACCTCTTCTTCCAGTTTTCCATTCAAAAATGCTGATTTTACATCCATTTGATATACTTTGAAGTTTTTATGGACTGCTAAAGCCGGAAACATTCTGATTGCTTCTAGTCTAGCAACTGGTGCAAATGTTTCCTCAAAATCAATGCCTTCAACTTTGAGCATAGCCTTTATAGACCAATCTTGCCTTATTTCCGACAACCTTGTCCATATTCATTTAATTTATTTCAAAAAATCCATTTAGTGCCAATTATGTTTTTATTTGTTGGCCGTGGTACTAATTCCCAGGTTTTGTTTTTCTCAATCTGATCTAGTTCTTCATTAATTGCCTTCATCCAACTTTCATCTGTGCTTGCTTCAGCAATATTTTTGGGTTCAATTATGGATAATAAAGAGTAGTTTCATAATACTACTCTTCTTGTCTGAATACCAACAGTTGGGTCCCCAATAATCTATTCTCTGGGATGATTTTTCTACCAGCTGCCTGTTTTGAATTTATTGTTCTCTTCTTCTAAGTCGATTCTTAAATCAGCTGGGTCAATTTTTTTATTTTCTTCTTTTTCTATTTCTTCATCTCCTTCAATGACGTCTTCATAAATAGGATAGTTTTCTTGATATGTAACTTCTCGTTCTCTACCTTCATCAACTTTAACATCAACACTCTCAATAATTTTCTTTAGCCGCTTGTTGTAACATGTGTAGGCTTTGCTTTTAGTTGAGTAGCTGAGAAAAATACCTTTGTTAGCTCTATCTTCGAACTTACCGAGATTATATTCAGTTTGTTTGATATAACACTTGCTGTCGAACACTTTGAAGTATCTTGTTGTTGCTTTCTTACCAAACCACAGTTCATACGGTGTTTTGTTTTCATGTGTTCTTAGCATGCATCTATTTTGAATGTAAACTGTAGTATGTACTACCTCTTTCTAGAATCTATCGGCTATTTTGTTCTCAACCAACATTGTCCATGCCATTTCTTGCACAGTCCTATTCTTCCTTTCAACAACACCATTCTGCTGAGGTGTCCTTATTGCTGAAAACTGTCTTCTAATCCCATATTTTTGACAGTATTCTGCAAACTCCTCTGAGATAAACTCTCCTCTGTCTGATCTTAGGCATTTAATTCTTTTTCCAATCTGATTCTCAACCTACTTTTTAAAAATCTTGAACATCTCAAGGGCATCTGATTTAAGCTTTAAAAACAGTACCCATGTCATTCCGGAATAGTCATCTATGAACAGCATAAAGTATTTGTCACCATTTATGATTTGTGTTCTCATGGGTCCACATAAATCAGTATGTATCAGCTCTAACGGTTTCTCTGGTGAAATATTCCTTTGCCTTAAATGTGGATCTGGTTTGCTTCCCTTTTTGGCATGAAGCACAGATGCTATTTACCGATTTGCCAATGGTGGGTATATCTCTTACTGCTCTTTTTGAACTTATTTTTACCAGATTGTCAAAGCTAATATGCTCGAGCCTCTTGTGCCATAGCCAGTTTTCATCTTCCTGTCCAGTCAAGCATGATCCTTCTGAAGTTTCTAATAGAGTGTATAGATTTCCAGAAGTCCTCGATCCAGTTGCTACCAGCTTCCCACTTTGTGCTTTTCTTACTTCATAGCCCTACTTTTTAAAGATGACTTCATGACCTCTGTCACAGATTTGACTTACGCTTAGTAAGTTGTGCTTCAAACCAACTACAAACAGAACTTCTTGATATTTATTTGTTGCATATGTGCTTCTATAGTTTCTTGCAATATGTCCAAAGTTGTGACAGTTATAGCATTCTACTGCATAATCTATCAAGGGTGAAAATACATTTCTACTGGAAATTTTTTTTTCCTATATTATAAATGCAGTCTGAAATCTTATGACCGTAAGTATTACATTTAAAACAATAACCAGAAAAAGAATAATTGAACCTGGGAGTTGGTCTTTGCCAATTTGTAGAAGGAGCCACAAATTTTTTTCTCCTTTGATGAGTGACTTTTGTGAATCCCTCATTGTCAACAGTCTTCTCGTGCCTGCCATTGTTGCTTTCTTTTGCAAGATTCATTTTTCTTTGGTCAACCTTGATTTTATCCTCTTTCTTTACTGGTTCTACAGTTATGGCCTTTGATTCACTTGATGATTCTCCTTCGACAAACCCCAAGCCAAACTTGATGTCCGTAGTCCTCTGACTATTTATAATCTTTTCAAGCTTTGCAGAACTTCCTTCAAGTTTATGATAGCAGCTCAGTTTTTTATTCTTTTCTTCTAGCCGCATTCTTAAAATGACAATATTTTCTTCTAATTTGCTAGACTCATCTATTCTCATGGTTAACTGTACTTCAAGTTCTTTAGACATTTTCTTAAATTCTTTTGTCTATACTTTTAAATTGTTTATTATGTCATTTGCATATTCAAGCTTTCTTGAGACTTTATTATTCTTTTTCCTTTCTGACTTCAACTCTTTAAGTGCCGCAACCAACTCACCTTCCAGATAAACTTCAGCCTCATCCTTATTTTTTGTATCATCTTCCTATTTTTCTTCTATTTTTACTTCTTCAAATGCCATGAACAGAGCTTCACCTGTTTCTTCTTCAAAATCTTCTCCTGAGCTCTCTTCAGAAGAGCTGACATTCTTGGATATGAAGCTTTTCTTTTTGAAGTTACTTTTTCTAAAATTTGGTTTCTTCTTCCAGTCACTTCTGTCTTGGTGTGACCCTTCACCATTTTTCTCATTCATTGGACACTTAGCTGCAAAGTGACCGACCCCTCCACAGTTGAAGCACTTGAACGATAATTTTCCTCTATATTTTTCTTTTCCCTTTGTGAGTTTTCGAACAAAGTTGGCTTTAGTTTCATCTGATGTTTCTTCATCCTCAGATTCTTGTTCAGCTTTTATATTCTTGTGTGCTTTGAAAGCAGCTTCTCTGTCTATGGGCTTAGTTTGTCCTATTCTCATTTCGTATGCAGTCAAAGAACCATGCATCTCATCCATGCTAAAATTATTTAGGTCTTTAGCCTCTTCTATAGTAGAAACTTTAGAATTAAATATTTTATGAAGAGTTCTAAGTACCTTTTTCACGACAACCGCATCTTCCATTTCTTTGCCAAGTCCTCTGATTGAATTAATGATTCCATTTACCCTCAGCATATAGGCCTCTATGTTTTCATCTTCAATAATTTGTAATGCTTCGAACTGAGCTCGATGCGTTTGCAGCTTGGCTTCCTTGATCTTGCTGTCTCCTTCATGGATGCTCTTCAGTTTATCCCACATGTCTTTTGCTAATTTACATCTCATGATCCTTATCAGTTCATTATCTACAAGCCCACACTTTATGGCATTCTTTGCTTTGGAGTTATTCTCAGCCTTTTTCTTCTCAGCAATATCTGTTGGAGGAGTAGTGGGTGCTGTGTATCCACTTTCTACTGACTCCCAAATGTTGTATCCTAACGCACTCAGATATGTCTGCATCCTGAGTCTTCAGAATGAGTAATTAGTTCCATTAAACAGAGGAGCTTTGTTTGATGAAAATCCTTAACTACCTGCCATTGAGTTCCTTCCAAGATCACTTTAGCTAATTAAGCTTGTTTAGAAACCTTGCTCTGATACCAATTGATATTCTCACAATGACACTGAGAGGGGGAGTGAATCAGTGTAGCTAAAAATTCTGATCTACAATTCTTAAAACTGAAGCAAAGAGAACTAAAAACAAATAAAGCAGTAAACACAAGAGAGCACACCACAACACACAATGTAATGAGGTTCACCAATTTGGCTACTCCTCAAGAATGACTGCTTGGACTACGGTCCAAATCCAGCCTTTGCAAAACACCAATTTTACAATTTGTTTACCAGCACCCACTAGAAGGAGCACCAACCCCTGATTTATCTACACCTACAGAAAGGAGCACCAACCCCTATCCAAGCACCAATTTGAATCATAGAAAAGTTAAATCAATGACATACAAATGCCTTCACTATAACAAGACCCTGACTGGTCTCTAATTTAAAACACAGTAATTACTCACTGCTCATCTTGTTGATCTCTTACAACACTCTTTTCACCCTCTTACGGCAACACTTTTCACAATTACAGCAGCAACTATTTTCTTCACGCAGACCTATTTTTATAGCATGAAAGTCTCTATTTTTAGCTTTCATAAATTTGCATGCAACTCGTAACTATTTCTTTTTAAAAGATCTCTTTTGCCACTTGTCAACTGTAACTGCTATTTTTAGCTTTCATAAATTTGCATGCAACCCGTAACTGTTTCTTTTTAAAAGATCTCTTTTGCCACTTGTCAACTATAACTGCTTTTAATATTTCTCATGCGCCACTTGTTAGTTGTATCGCTTTCTAACTGTAACTGCTTTTGTCTAATATAGAGTAGGCCTTTTGTCAAACACGATGCATGTTATGACTCTATTTATGCAACTGTTCGATTTCTCCTTCTACGAATGTTCTTTAAAAAGCTGCATGAATTCTAACTAAAATTGCACCTGTAACTGTCACTTTTACTCCAGTTGACTCTTCTAAAATTGGCTCCATGTTTTTCTTCTACAACTACCCCTTTAATTGTTGTTCTGTTCCAGTTAACAGTCTGTTATCGTGCAGTTGCGGCCTGTTGCGAAATCGTGACACTTTTGTCTCTTTCTACCCTTCTCGGCTTTAACACACGAAAAAATAGCATGTCGCAAAATCGTGACATTCTCGGCATCCTTGCTCTCCTTCTGTCTTGTCGTCATGAAAATGAAACATGTCACGAAATTGCGACATCTTCGTTGCCTTATGCCTTTTCTGCCTTCTGCCCGTGAAAATCCAACATGTAGCGAAATCGCTACACCTTTTTCACTTTGCACTTTCTTTTGCTTTGGCCTCCGAAAATCCAACATGTAGCAAAATCGCTACACCTTTTTCCCTTTGCACTTTCTTTTGCTTCGGCCTCCAAAAATCCAACATGTAGCGAAATCGTTAACCTTTTTGCCTTTGCACTTTCTTTTGCTTCGGCCTCTGAAAATCTGACATGTTGCGAAATCACGACAGTTTTCATCCTTAGCGCTTTTTCTCCTAACATGTCGTGAAATCATGACGTTTTTTATTTTTGCCTTCTAACTTCTCAACCTATCGCGATATCACGACAGAAAACATGTCGCAATATCACGACAATTTTCTTACTTGTCTTTTTCTTTGATTTTTTGGATCTGGGTCACTTCTATTTTCTTGGAATTTCACTGTACATGATCTGACTGATCTTTGAACTCCTGTCCACTACTTCAACTGCATCAACTGATCTTGCTTCAACTACATCAACTGATCTATCTGTCTGTGTTGACAACAATGACAATACTTTTGCTGCACCTTGCTCAACACCCCTCTACAAAATAAACAATAAAACAACAAAATTCATTAATAGATAATCAATAAAAATCAATTTCATCTCATAAAAAAATGATATCATCCATTATTGGATGATATCGTACCAAATTTAATTAAAATTGTCCTTAGTAGGATGAAATCATCTTCGATTTCTCAATTTGTGGATCACCCCTTATTGGACGAGATCGCCCTTATTTCGTCGATTTTGTCCCTAGATGAAATCGGCGATATAGGGATGATTTCGACGAAATTGGGATGATTTCGTCCTGACGACGTCGATGGCCTAAAAATGGCCGCGATGCCCCAAAAACAATCAAAATTCAAATTAAAAATCAAACAAATCAAGTTAAAAACATAATACGCTAGGTTTCGATCCTTACCCACAACCTGCATCAGACCTCTATCGATCTGTGTGTCGTTTCCACCATTTCACCTGTAGAACTCTGAAAACAGCAAAAGTGAACAGTAAAAATAAATTAGGATTTTACCCTATTTTTTTTAATTTTATTTAAAAACAACTATTTTTTTAATTTTTGCTTTTTTGCACTTTTACCTCAAACGTTCGATTTGGGTAAAAACACGGAGGGGGCACCATAGTAAGCAGTCGTACGATTCGACCTAGAATCGTCGTCTAAAATACGGAATAAATTTTTGCTTTCTTATAAAGTGTGAAGAACTCGTCTTTAACGCATTTTCTTCGAAAATTTTTCTAAAGAGGGGGCAAAATGTAGCACCCTAAAATTGATGCAGTTAAACCCTCAGTAAAAGATTAAAAATTTGAATTTTAACCCCGAAACCGCCCGTTAACCGCTCCCCCCATTTTTCGTGCCATTTTTAGGAGTTGTTTGACCGTTGGACGATATCGTTGTTGATTTGACGATATCGTCCCCGATCGGACGAATTCGTTCGAAACAGAATGTCCAGACGATTTTGTCCCAAAACTAAATTTTCATAATTAGCTTCTGTTTCAATAGCCTCTCCAACCTGGGCAAAAGTGTGTATACGTGGTTGGAGATTCCTACGTTGGAGATCTCCCAGATTTGGATGATCCCCAACCTCCTAACCTCCCCCTAATATTATATAAACTGGGATTTTTCTTAGTTTATCCCCTTGCCTGGCCCCATGACTCTCTCCCTGGTTGATGTTTCCATGTAATTTAGCTTTGCTGTGTTAGAACATCCTATCTCCCATTATTTGCACTCGTATTTTTAAGTTTTTATTGTAGGATTTCACTGTGTTTCGGTAGGAAGAATCTCGGATCGTCGTAGGCGATTCCACACGATTTCGAATGATCCTGTCGAGATTGGCGATGATCTCATACGATTCTAGATGATTTCGACTATAGTTTAGATTGGGGGCAATTAGAGCCCTGAGTTTGCATTTTCTATCTTTGTTTCTTATTTTATTGTGCATTGGGTCGATTTATTTCTATTTTGCATCCTGGAGTTCACCTCATTTAGCATAAATGCATGATAAAGTTTAAAATAAGTTATTAAAACAATGCATCTCCTTTAATTTGCTATCTAGATTTATCACTTAAGCATCTATGTTGTTATTTCTATCATTTTGCATTATTCTTGGAGTTGCATTTTTGGTTTTTGGTGTTTGTTTCCATGATTGTAGGTTTCTGACGAATTCGTCTAACGAATTCGTCAGGTCAACAATGATCTTGTATGATCTCAGATGATCACCTATGATTTGGGATGATTATGTATAATTACAGATGATCCTATCATATTTGGGATGATCTCGACTCCTACAAGCCTCGAAATCTTCATCAGACATCTGAAATCAGGTTCATTCTTTCTCATTTAACATATTCTCTGTATTTAGGATTCATTCAGGTTTTTTGTCTTCATATAAATTGGCATTTTCATATAGAATAGCTTAGACTCGTTTTGGCCAACCTAGGAATATGAATGATTGAGTATAAAATAAACACATCAAACCCATTCTCAACCTAGGCATGGAAACTGCCACTCAAAGTTTCCTGGTGGGGTCCATCCATAAAAAATTCACCCTTATACCCCTCCCCTGAAATGCGTGACCTTCAAAGGGCCTCTCAGTCCAAGGTATTGTCTCATCCTTCTCGCATCCCCCTTCCAAGGCACAGATCCTTTAGCCTGAAGGTAAGGGTGCAAAAAATTTGGGCGATATAGTTAGCAATGAATATACTTAAATGAAAGCAAGTGCAAATGAAACTAATGCTATGAATGCGAATGAATAAAGCGATTCTATGCTAATGATATGCAAAATATGAAGAAAATAGAATAATGAAACTAATGTCTACACCCTAAGCTAGGCCTACGGGCCACTGTCCAAGACAGCGGCCGCTAAAGTGAAACTTGTCTTCCTTGCTCCAAGTCTATGGATCAAAGCTTGTTTTTGATGTTGAAATGGTGATTGATTTGCTCATGTTAAACCCTTGATTGGCTAGCACTTCGTAGCTCCTCCAAGGTGCTCCGATATGCTCTCCTCAATGACCTACTATGTTCAATTCGTGATGATAAAATTAGACCTCCAATTCGGACTCATTCGGATCAAAATCGGATCCTTGGTGCTCTTAGGCTTGCACCTTTTAAAGTGTGTGAAACCCTAGGTCTATGTTCAAAACCCTAGGATTGAATTCCTCATGCGTAGTGAATGTTAGCATGAGAAGATTTTGTCTTTTCTATGTTTAAAGACCAGTTAACTAAAGTCTAAATTCAGACTCAAGTCTTCCATGTGAACTGGTCATGAAGGGGAATGCAAAGTTACTCCCGCTCACCTTTATTGCATGCAGACTGCCACTTCTGCCCTTGATTAGGCCTGTTTGTCGATAAAATGCTTTTTATGGCTTAGCCACTGTCGTCTATAGTGACTAAGATTTGGCCATTGTCATCTACAGTGGCTAAGGTCTGGCCGCTCTGAGCTTGAGCGGCCAAGGTCCAACCGCTCTGGTTTACAGCGGCTAAGCTTGAATGGGCCTAGAATGCCCCAGATGAGTGGTGAGGACCACTTTTGATACTTGGAAAGTCCAAGGTTTAGTCACATGGCCTATGAATGTGCCTATGTAAGTAGTTCTCCTAAACATGACATGTTTTAGGTGTCTACAGATGCCCCTTTTTGTGATGCATTGTGTGGAAAACACAATGTTGAGCAAAAACGTAGACTGATCTATTTGTAGGGTGTATGATGATCAGTAGTCTGATCAACGTTGGATGGCCCAATCATGCAAGATGGCATGCATCCTTTGAATCATTGCTTCAATATTTGGAAGGCTTAACTTAGCTCAGTGGCTTGCACATGTTCGATTGCACTCATTCCTCAAACTCAATCGGGTAGCTTCAACTGCTACAATCAGTTTCGACTAGTAGGAGAGCTACAAATTGATAATGTCATAGTTTGCTTATGACCCCAACAAACAAAGGGGAACTTTGTAATTGTTGTATGCAATGATTCATAGGACGAACATGATTTTGATATGATCAAGTGATCTTTTGTTGATTTTGACTATGATTATTTTGAATATTTGAACTACCTCCTCACACAATGCATTGGTGAGGAAATGACAATGAATAAAGTGACAAGTCGCTTGACCAATATGACTAATTTGGTCCCTTTCTAGCATTTGTTCTTTTAATGGGCGAGACCCCCATCCAAGTGTGATTCCAATTGTTTATGATAATCATCCATCCCTATCCCGGGGAGCGGTCCGGCTATCAATAGCCTTCTTAGGGAGTTAGGAGGAGTGATTCTATTTATGCTCATATTGTATCACTTTGGCTCAATGTTTTTGATGTCATAAGGGAATTAGGATGATCCTATCATACCCATGGAGTAGTCCGACCATCTTGGTCTTCTTCGAGATTGAAGGAGGCCCATCGTAATTCCTAAATGAATGTTTTGCCCTGAGTAGTCTTATGGTAACTTACTCATCTCATCGAATTGCATGGAGTGCAAGTCGCTGCAATCGTTGAGTCGATAGAGTAAGTAACTGAATACGAGGCTTACTCGAGAATTTGTTTTTATGTGAATTTTTTTGTTATTTTGATCATTATGATGACCATGAGTCATGAAAATGTGCTTATTTGATGTTTTTTGCTACTTCTCATGGAGGGATTCTGGTTGTTTTTGCCTAGGATCTTGGCCGTTGTCAGGTCCAATGACCCCCAAATGCCTGGTCATGGCCGCTCTCATCTTGAGCGGCCAAGAAATGCGGGCCACTGATGACAGCAGTGGCCAAGGCAAAATTAGGGTAATATAAAAATGACCTAGGGTTTTGACTTTTCACTTTCATCAGCTATCAGTTTTGCTTTTCAGAACTTTTGGAGTGAAAGCGACCTTTGCAATTTGGAGTGCTTCTACGACTTGGAGAATCATGGCTGCGCAGGGCGAGGCGTCATCGAGCGGAGGAGCCGGAGCTTCTTGGGTACTCTTCTAAACCTTAACCTTGCTTGTTTTTGTTTGGGTAAAAATGAACCACATTAAGTAATCGGTAAATGAACCTCATTAAGCTCACTGGTAATGAATTAAACCCGTAGTTAGGCTTAGCTTAGAATTTAATGTGGTGGGCTTGTCCCCATTTTTTGTTTTGCTATATTTTTTTGGTGTTTTTGGCCTAGGGTAGATGCTTCTATCACGTTGCCCATTGGCCGCTGTTGATCAGAGTGGCCAAAATGGCCTGCAACTTGGTCGTTGTCACTGGCAGCGACCGATTTGAATCCCAACGGTCAAAAATTTGACCATTGGGGCTTGGTCACTCTCAGCTTCAATGGCTGATTTTTGGCCGCTGTAGGCGACAACGACCAAGAACTCTTTAGGAAATTTTTTATTTTTCTTGCATGATTAACTGATTTTTTTGAATTTTTTGACTTGTTTTTAATTTTTTGCATGATTAGGTGCCTTTATTGCTCTTTTGCTTAGCCTTTCAGACTAGCCTATCATTATTTGCACCATTTTCATGTTTTATTATGATTTATGCCTTAGATGCATTGTAGTTATGCTTTATTTTTCCTTTGCTATTAGATTCTCACTGCTCGGGCTTAGGACCCGAAGCTCATGAATGACCTTCTACCCCTCTTGGATGACATGGACTGGAAGTGGCTCAAAGCCCATGGGCTCCAGTATGTCACTAGGCTACCTCACATCATGTCAGATCAGGCCTACCTTATGGCTTTGGTCCATCGATGGGACCCTCAGACCAACACCTTCCACCTTCCTACCGATGAGATGACTATTACACCAGAGGATGTGTATAGGATTTTTTGGCTTCCTTTTGATGGAGTGGCCATTGTCTCTTCGACCACTAATGATCATGATGTTGTCTTTCTTTGAGTGTTCGGAGGGTGCTCTACGGAGGCCTTCAGGGACACCAAGTCTGGAGGAGTGTCTATCTCATAGTGGTATGAGGAGAAGGTCTTCTCTGAGAGGCATGTAGTGTTGCTGATGGTTATCAGCAACATCTTGATCCCAGACTACTCAGGTTTGAGGTTCCCATGGAACCTCCTTGCGATGGTTCAGGACCTGATGGACAATGAGGTGCCCATCATCTATGCATGGGGGAGGTCCCTATTGGCCCAATGCTATGATGAGTTGTACCATATCCATCGATGAGGTCGCATCGACATTGCTTGTAGCTTGCTCTTACAGGTTTGGGGATGGGAGCACATCAAGGTAGATCACCCTAGAGGGCTTCCTACCGAGATTATAGTCATAGAGGAGTGGATGCAGTGCTATGCTACTAGATGGGCTCGAGGGTGCGAGGGGCGCAAGAGTCATCCTCATGCAAGGGAGCTTTCCCACTATACTACTACTTTTACTAGGCTGAAGGCCGGAGATGTCATATGGTAGCCATATCATGAGTGCCCAGTTTGGGATGATCCTGCTAGTTTCATAGCTAGGACGCGACATGAGCGATGGCTCATCGACCATAAGGTTGGCATCCAAGAGTATTTCTTCTACTCCCGAGTTCTTCATCAGTACGGGCTATAGTAGGATGTGCCTCTTGTTCCATTTGTATACAGGTGCACCTCATAGTAGAGGGAGATCTTCCTCCACCATGGATCATAGAGTTGTCAGATGAGGAGGATGCCCCAATAGTTTACCCAAGAGTTGTTGGGGGAGTTACAGAGGTGTTTGCTCAGTGGTGGGGGGATCGGATGTGGCATGGTGATGGTAGCTTGGGTCACGAGGATGATGGCGAGGGTGATGGTGCAGATTCGGTAGGGCATAGAGTCTGAGCCAAGACCGAGGTATGGGGCCAGCCGATAGAGCAGGTGGTAGCAGAGGAGTAGGAGGCTCCTAAGGAGGATGAGGAGGAGCTGGAGCCCAAGGAGAGAGATTCTCCTTTGAGAGCATAATTGCATGAGGTCGAGGCTGAGCTCCAGTCGACCAAGATCTAGGTACAGTAGTGAGATGCTACCATAGCACAATGGGATGCCACCATAGAGCAGCTCACACTATAGATCCAGGCTTTGTAGGCTACTATCAGGGGTGGTGCCACTAGGATGTAGTTTGTTGTTCCTCCTTCTACTCCACAGGGTGATACTAGGGTAGATCCTAGGGCAGACACAGGGGCAGAGGTTCTACGCTTACAAGCATTGCTAGATGAGTATGAGGGGAAGATCTAGGGGCACATCTCCCATATAGCCTCTCTCCAGATGTAGCTCAGGAGGCATGGAGTTGTCCCTAGGGAGGCACCAGGTGCAAGCGGTTCATAGGTCAATAGGCGCTCCACCTCTAGGAAGTCTTCCATCCATCCTAGTCAGAGGACTCGGACTCACACAGAGAGACCAGTAGGGTCACATCACTCTACGCATGACACGACCATAGGGGAGGTGATGTTGGGGGCACAGGCCCTATGTTTGATTGATGATGCACTTTGATTTATCATTTTTGAGGTCTGCCTGACCTATATGACTGTAGCCTATGGGTGATTTTGTACATCCATACTTTTGACACACATATTTATATGACCTCTTTATGTTCTGACTCATTATGTGTATCATTTATTGCTCATGTTTTTGTTGTTATTTGTTTTATGATGAGATGTGATGATGGCATTATGATGATTTGATGTATATGATAGATGATAGATGTGATGATGGCTTTATGATGATTTGATGTATATGATAGATGATAGATGTGATGATGGCTTTATGATGATTTGATGTATATGATAGATGATGTTTTGATATTTATGATGATGTGGATGTTAAGATGGGTGTTTATGCAGATGAGATATGATGTGATGTATCATGTAGTGATCTAATGATGGATTTTATGATTTTTAGATATGCAAATTATGATGTGATTTTTAGATGTGAATGGATGAGTTATGATTTATGTATTTATGGATGCAATGTTTATTGTTAAATGCATGTTTGATTTTTATTTCATTGTGTGCATCTAACTTATGCGATGATATGGTGCATGTAATACGTAATGTGTTATGTGTGTGATGTATGCAATGTGTAATCTAATGTGAACGAACTTGTATGTTTTAATCACTTAAAACACAAGGAATGCATATGCTATGATTTTGACAATCTAATGGGTGATACCACAGAAAGTATAACAATCATGAATGTTTAATAATCATTCTAATCATGAGAATTAATTATTTAAGCCATCCATATGTGCAATGAAGTGGTGTGGGATGAATGTATTTTTTGGATAAGCTTCTGTAATTTAAAAGATATAAAATAATCAGTGGTCGTCTAAATATCATTTCTGACATATGATCGGTTTTTAGTTTATTTTATTAATACCCCCTAATTTATAGAAGCTTATAAAGAAAGTTGATGATGTGATTTATGATATGTTTTGTTGCTATGTAAGAATTTTTGAGGTTTTTCTTGAGACTTCAAACACTCTAGTTACCCTATCAACAATTGTGTACTGACCATACAAGACTTTTGAAAAGCAAGGCTTTTCATCATGTACCTGGATATTCATTCTCTCTATGTGTGCAAATGAATATATTTAGATAGAGCTCAGGCATTTCCTCCGATGTCAGGCAGGATTCTTTCAGCCCATTGCTAAGATCGAGGATCCTCGAGAGTTCATCTGATCCTTATGTTGGACTTAGTTGGACTATACCACTAGGCAGCATTGGGTTACCTAAGCTAGCTCATCCACATTCAAACATTGGTCTACACAAATTCCAGAAGCTAATGTAATAGACATATCATCATGCGTAAGGATTTCTCCTTCCAATTTTGTATGATGCTGAGAATTCCAAGGATTCAAGCTCCATTCCCTTCTTTTCTTCATTTTCTTTGAGGTGTTTGCTCATATGTAGTGATGAAAATCACTGTTTATTTTTTATTGATTTTTTTATTTTTGAGCAAGGGATTTATGTAGTGATGATAATCACTTTTTTGTTTTGATTTGACTATTGCTTGATTTTGGATTTTGAATTATGAATTTTTGAAATTGGGATTTTGAATTTGTGTTTTGTTTCAGGATTTTTTCTTATTTTGATGAAAGCAAGGGATTTATGTAGTGATGATAATCACTCATTTCTAGGTAGGGCAGAACTTGTCCTTTTGCCAATTCTCAGCACCTTTAAACCGGTTGCATAGGGGGATAAGCAAGGAAGATCCTTTTCACTTAAGGTAACCTAGACCACTTTTGTTGTTTTCATCTTTCCCTTGTACCAACTAGGATTTTAGTGTTTCAATTAGTGATGGGATCCTGAATATCCAAGGTTTTACCACAATTAGACCTTACTCTCTACTGATCAAGGTGGCTTTCTACAAAAGCTGATAAGACCACTAGATATGGTTGAATGACTAGGAAACCTTAGTATGTTTCTTATAGCAACATGAAATGGTTGTGTTGAGAAACACAATTACTCACATGGATGCATGGATGAAGGTGGATTTGATTATTGTGATTGAGATACAAACTGTGGCATCGTTTGTAAGAATGCGATCATAACATGTGCAAATGCAATGGATATGTATGTTATAATGAAATGCAACTATGTGAATGCGGATGTAAGATGCAAATTTTTTTTATTTTGCATTGTTTTTGTATTTTGTGATTTGACCAAAGGGCTTTAAAGATACCTTTGGAGCATTTTTTTATTTGACCAAAGGGCTTAAAGATGCCTTTGGAGCCTTTTATGATTTGACCAAAGGGCTTAAAGATGCCTTTGGAGCCTT
Source organism: Wollemia nobilis (assembly GCA_028583015.1). Lineage (NCBI taxonomy): Eukaryota > Viridiplantae > Streptophyta > Pinopsida > Araucariales > Araucariaceae > Wollemia > Wollemia nobilis. The sequence continues at coordinate 1,254,346 of JAQPPZ010007329.1, forward strand.
TTATTGATTTGACCAAAGGGCTTAAAGATGCCTTTGGAGCCTTTTATGATTTGACCAAAGGGCTTAAAGATGCCTTTGGAGCCTTTTTATTGATTTGATTTGACCAAAGGGCTTTAAGATGCCTTTGGAGCCTTTTATGATTTGACAAAAGTACTTAGCCTTTGGAGTCTTTTATGATTTGACCAAAGGGCTTAAAGATGCCTTTGGAGCCTTTTATTGATTTGACCAAAGGTCTATAAATACCTTTGGAGCCTTTTTTGACCAAAGGGCTTTAAGATGCCTTTGGAGCCTTTTATGATTTGACCAAAGGGCTTAAATATGCCTTTGGAGCCTTTTTATGATTTGACCAAAGGGCTTTAAGATGCCTTTGGAGCCTTTTATGATTTGACCAAAGGGCTTAAAGATGCCTTTGGAGCCTTTTAATTGATTTGATTTGACCAAAGGGCTTTAAGATGCCTTTGGAGCCTTTTATGATTTGACCAAAGGGCTTAAATATGCCTTTGGAGCCTTTTGATTGATTTTACCAAAGGGCTTAAAGATGCCTTTGGAGCATTTTTATGTAAGTGACCATGTTTTTGATTTTATGAATATTTGAATATTTTTTATTTTATGTGTATATTTGAATGTTTTTTTAATTTTATGTGTGAAACACCTTCAAATGAATGATGTTGAGAGGTTCAGGCTCTTCAACCCCATCCAATGATGTAAGGTGATATGCTCTAGGTCCAACCCTTTCTAAAATTATGTAGGGGCCTATCCAATTTACCATAAATTTGTCTCGCAAGTGCGGTGGTAGGTTTGAGTTCTATTGGTTTTCTTTGAGCACAAGATCCCCAACTTTGAATTCCCTCATATGGACTTTACTATTGTATGCTCATGCAAGGTGGTTCTGATAAACATGGAGATGCTCCAAGGCATTGACTCGATGTTCATCAAGAAGCGTTAGCTGATCAAGGTGGCCTTGTCATGTGATGTCATCATCTATGAAATCTTTCAAGGCTACTCTCAAGGTTGGAATTTCCAATTCTAAGGGCATGATGGCCTCAGTGCCATATACAAGTGAAAATGGTGTTGCCCCAGTGGGCATCCGCACACTAGTCCTATATGCCCATAATGCGAGAGGTAATTGCAAATGCCAATCCTTATGATTATCTTTCATCGTCTTCCTCAAGATGGAGATGATGGTCTTGTTTGAGGCTTCTGCTTGCCCATTTGCTTGTGGATAATATGGTGTTGAAAAACTATGTTGAATATGGTATTTGTTCATTAAAGCATGCACATTTTTGTTCTTGAAATATGGTCCATTATTCGATATTATCTTTGAAGGGACCCCAAAATGACTTATGATATTGTGGAGTATAAACTCCGTAATCCTTGGTCCAGTTGTCGATGTTAAGGGGATCACTTCGACCCATTTGGTGAAATACTCAGTGGTCGTTATGATGAATATGTGTCAGCCTGAATATGGGGGAGAGATCTTCCCAATCAAGTCTAATCCCCACTATGAGAAGGGCCATGCTTCCTGGATGGGTTGCAAGGCTTGTGATGGCAAGTGGGTGAGGTTTGCATGATGTTGACACTTGACGCATCTCTTGACATACTCACAACAATATTTTTCCATAGTGGGCCAATAGTAACCCATTCTCAAGATGCACTTAACGATGGCCATGCCACTGAAGTGGCCACCACACGTACCATCATGAGCTTGAAAAATTGCCCAAGATGCTTCCTAGGGCTCAAGACAATGAAGGAGCACTCCATCATAGCCTCGTCTATAAAGGATCTCTCCTAGAAAAATGTATCTTGTCACCTTCTATTTAAATGTTCATCTTTCAGCATGCGACAAGCCTTGTGGTACCATTCCAAGCTTCAAGAAGTCCCATAATTGGGATAGCCAATCCTGATAAGCCACAACTTCTATGGATAAAATGACATGTTCTTCTTGTGATCCAGCATTTGTGAACACAGATTGGGAAACAATCCTATGATGAATGGTTGTTCCACACTCCGTAGGACCTTGAGAGATCAAATATTCCCAAGGGGCCATTTGCAAGAAAGCTCTAACTTTGAAGGACCAATCCTGATTTGGTTCGATTTGGATCATGTTGACTGACTCTAGGTTGTCAATAACCTCACATTGTATTGCTAAAAATATGAGCACTTTCACATGAATGGTTGTGAAATCAATAGATGGATTCTGAGGGATTAAGGATCCCAAAGATGCCATGGTGTCTACAAATCTATTTGACGTACGAGGGATTACCTCGATGTCATACCATTCTAGTCAGGCTAGATAAGTGTCAACAAGTTCCTTATAAGCTTTCAAGAGTGGGCACCTACATTGGAATAGGCCTTTGACTTGGTTTACTATGAGCAAGGAGTCACCAAAGATGTTCAATATTTTAATGCCCATTGCTACGATTGTCTGAAGTCCCAAGATCAGGGCCTCATACTCTATGTTGTTGTTTGTGCAAGGGAAGTCTAGTTTGAATGATAAGGGCAATAGAGCACCCTATGGTGTGATAAATACTATCCCTGCTCCACCCCCTTGCTCACATTTTGAACCATCGAAGAACAATGCCATGTCTCTTTCTTTCTCAGGTTCTTCAAGTTCTTGATGGATCTGATAATGCGAAGACTGCATCATCAAGCAACTCTATAGTGAGAGGCTTGCTATCCTGAAGAGGTGCCTCTGCTAATTGATCTGCTATGACTTGTCCCTTGATGGACTTTTGGCTTATGAACTCTAGATCAAATTTTGTCAATAGCATGATCCACTTTGCAGTACGTGTATTGTGATATGTCTTGTTCATCATGTACTACAAAGGATTTTGTTTGGATATAACGTAGGTCGTATGGCTCAACATGTAGTGTCACAACTTTTTGGTTGCAAAGACCACTGCTAAGCATAACTTTTCTACGTACGCATATCCCAGCTCGTAACTCACCAAGGTGTGACTAATGTAATATATGGCTTGCTCTTTGTTTTGCATGTTCTTTTGGGCTAACATGGTGCCCAAAGAAAAATTAGTAGCCGATATGTATAGCAAGAATGGTATGTCTGGCCTTGGTGGAGCCAATATTGGCGGTGTTGCCAGGTATGTTTTGATCTCTGCAAAGGCTTGTTGGCACTCTTCATCCCAATGAAATGGGACATCCTTGCATAGCAATTGGTTCATGGGTCGACACTTGTCTGATAATTGAGCAATGAACCATTTGATGGATGCTACCTTGCCTTGTAGGCTTCTTAACTCCCTAATGTTGGTAGGGGCGGCCATTTCTGTTATAGCTTCTACTTTTGTAGGATCGACTTCGATGCCTCTCTTTGAAATGATGAATCCTAAGAGCTTACCAAAAGTCACGCCAAACACGCACTTCTTAGGATTCAATCTGACGTTGTGCTCTATGAGGTGATCGAAGACTTTTGTAAGGACCTGAGCATGCTCTTGTCGTACTAATGATTTGGCTAGCAAGTCATCCATGTAGTCTTCCAAGATTGTGTGCATGTAGTCATGGAATATGTATGTCATGGCCCACTGGTATGTGGCACCAGCATTCTTTAGACCAAATGGCATCACTTTGTAATAGAATTTCCCCCATGGAGTAATGAAAGTAGTCTTGTGTTGGTCTTCAGGTTTGATCCAGATTTGATTGTATCCAAAAAAACCATCCATTAGGGAGAGCATCTCATGACCTACGATGGCATCAACAAGAGCATCTATGTTTGGCAATGGGAATGAATCCTTTGGAGTTGCCCTATTCAAGTCTCTAAAATCTATGCAAATGCAGACTCTTCCATCTGGTTTCCCTATGGGCACCATGTTTGATACCCACTTAGGGTAGTCAATGGGAACTATGAAAACCGCATCCAATAGTTTTTGCAATTCGTTCTTCACCATCAAAGCGACGGTTGGATGCATTTTCCTCAAATTTTGCTTGACTGGCTTCTTTAGGGGATCCAATGAGAGGTTGTGAACCACTAACTTTGGATCAATTCCTGGCATGTCTTTGTAAGTCCAAGCAAAAATATTTGGCCTCTCTTTAAGGAGAGGGATTATGATGGCTTGTTCCTCTAGAGATAGACTTTCTCCAAACTTGAATTTCTTTGGTTGAGTAGGATCATCACTGATGTCCACCTCAAAAGTCACTTCTATAGCCATATGTGACCCATCCTCCAACTGGTGGGGCATGGGTATCAAGTGAATGTCATCGATGGGGTTTATAGGTCCTACTGACTCAGGATCCAAACCAGCATGGAACACATCATATGCACAGCCTGCTGCAAAATGGAATGGTTGTAACGTCTCTTCATTAGAGAAAATATCCTCAGGCTCTATGGGTGAATCAACGTGATCCCAATCAATAGCCTCCATATCAATACACAAAGGTTTTGTGGGATCGGTTGGGTTATGAAGTGGAGTGGTCAAATCAATGGAGATTGTATTGATGGATGGAATGAAATCTCTAGGACCACATGGGTGGAATATTGTCTTAGAGGTTTCCCTTCCATACTCACGATGAGGCTCTAGAGGAAAAGGAATCTCTGGATCCGACCTATGAGCAAGTCGGATAATAGGATCATTGGGCTCTAACCGCTCTCTGAATGTAGGTGGAGGGGGATTGACCATCTGGTGAATGGCAGCTAAGTCAACAGGTCTCCCTAAAAACCATAAATGAGGGTCTATGGCATGAAGTGCCACCTCTCTCTCTACCAATATGTCAACTTGCCACAAGTGGCGAGGCCCGAGATAAGCCATCTCAGTTTCATCCTCAAAGTCATCATCACTTATCCAGAAACCATTAGCATTGGTATGCGGCCCCAAGACAAAAGGCTCATGTCTTGGCCCTAAGTAGGCCATCTCTATCTCATCTTCATATTCTTCTTCACTTATGAAGAAGCCATTTGCATTAGTCTCTTACCCCAAGCTTTGGGGCCAATACCTTGATCCTAGATAGGCTCTCTCTGTTGAGTCCTCTGACTCATAGCCACTCTCATCCGATATGTATCCACTCTCGTTGTGGATGGACCAAGTAAATATTTGTAAATAGTGAGGCCCATGATAGGCCAAGCCCTCTTGTGCTTCATCATCACTTGCCACATATCCATTTTCTTCTTGCTCTTCATCCCATGAGTTGTATCCTATTGGGGTGGCATCAATTATGGATCTTGGATGATAAGTTTTGGGTGGTGGTATGTTCACCATGGCCACTTTCCTATTGCTCATAAGTCTTGAACTTAGTGGGTGATAAGGAATAAAATTGATGTCTTCTCCTAACCCCAAGCTCAATCTATCCAAGGCTACTTCTAGAGAGTCATCTCGACCTCTGATGTGATAGCCTAACCCAAACCTATCAGTGGGAAGTTGGTATTGTGGCTCGAATGGCCGCCTTCATCCCTGCTTATATATACCAAGACCGTAACCATGCCAATGGAAATGTTCAAAGTAGCTTAGAGAAAAATCTATATTAGAGAGGTAATGAACATTAATAGTGAATAATTCATCATTGTCCTTTTCTTCTTTAGTAGACTTATGGGTGGAATCTAGTCCAGCATAGACAAAGTTTGTCTGATTGGGAGGGATTCCAAGCAGAACCACTATTCCCACTGGTGGTCTTAAGTCTTTTGGCCATCCCATGTCTTGTGCAGACTCTATGATGGGTATGAATGTTATGTTTTGCACAAGGTATTCTCCTATCCCTGTACTTGCCAAGTGTATAGTCGCATGCAAGGTGGATGACCCCATGGATGACACTAGCGAAGCGGGGTGGTAGTCATCATCTTCGACTTGATCTTGGAGATCTTATTCTTCCATGGGACTTGGACCTTTCTCAATGGCTATGGTTAGCACTTCCTTGAGCTTCCTTTCCTCCCCCATGGGTGCCTTTAGCTTCTGATTGTCTTTTGGCTTAGACATTGATGGTTTCTTAGAAGCATTAGTCATGTTGGGTGCTAAATGAGGTGTTGATGTAGATGGGTCTTTTTGCACCCCTTTGTCTTTGTCATTCAGTTGTATAGCTGGAGATGAAGGTCCTACATACAAGTGGGCAGAAGGAATCACAAATTCTCCTGGAAAATCCACTTGATGGACATATTTGAATGGCTCCTCATCAGCCAACACCATGTAGACTTTGTTATCATGCACATACTTAACACATTGATGTAAGATCGAAGGAACACACTTCATGTCCCTTATCCAAGGTTGCCCTAAGAGGATGTTGTATTGCATGGCCCCTTCCAAGACATGACACATCACGGGGATGGTATTATGCCCCACCTTGATAGGTAAGACTATCATTCCCATAGTATTGCATAAGGCATCATTGAAAGCCCTCAATGTGTAGGCTCTCAAAATGATATGAGACTTGGGGATCTTAAGGTGCTCTATTGTTGTTGTTGTGATGATGTTGATTGATGAACCTGTATCGATCAAGACCCTCTTAAAAGGTAAATCATTTACTGATGCCACAATGTGTAGCGGAGGGTTTGGTAAGGCAGTGGGCACTATCTTAATCTCATAATCATAGAATCGGATTACAGGTTCCTGGCATTCTTGTACTTGTCCCACAAAATGGGTGAATGCATTTGGATCTTGTGGTTGGAGCTCAATCGACCTTAAAATCTCCATCAAGGTCTCCCTGTGCTTTGGGGACTGTTGTATGAGCTCATAGATGGATAGCTTAGTCGAAGTCATTTGTAAGTTTTGCTCAAGTCTACTCCGAATAGTCACCACAGGTTAGGTTGGTGGACCTGGAAGGTTGTTTTGCCCCTGCCTCTACCTAGGTGCAGTGGGGACATTAATGGGAGCTGTAGGAGGTTGTGGTTGACCATACCGTCTACTCCTGGTTGCTATATTGATAATTTCGACCATCCCAACACACCCATGGGTAGGTATATCCACTCGTACCTGATTGACTTGGGCACCTTGCCCTCTAGGGACCTCATGATTTGGCAACGGGTTTTTGTATATGCCCATATCTCTATTTTTGGGAGCTAATGGGTTGTCAACTTTGAGCTCTCCCACCTCAATCATGTTTTGCACTTGGTGCTTAAAACCAATGCAAACCTCAATGTTATGCCCTGGTATCCTATGATAAGGGTAAAATTGATCTTCCCTATATCCTTTTGGCTTAGGATGGTTGGGATCTATAAGAGGTATATCAAGGAATCTGATCTTTCCCGCCTCGCTCAATTGATTGAATATTGATTGCATTGATTCTGTTAATGGTGTAAAATAACGAGGGGGTTTACGTTCTCTGTTTCTCCCTTGATTGTTCTTTTGATCATAATTGGCTGGTGGAGGATGTTCTTGATAATTCTGGGGTTGTTGTGCAGCCCCATCCTTAGGCGCAACCAATACCACTTGATTAACTAGGGCAGGATTTTTTTGCTTCTACTTATTTTTTCACTTTTGTCATTTTTGTCATTTTTGTTCCACTCCTTGGTTCAGAGTTTTATGGTTCCCTCATCTACTTTTATGTCCTCAATGAGTTTGGCTTGTACCAAAGCTTCCTCAAATGAGGGGTATTGTTGTAGTTGTAGCAAGAGGGAAATGTATTTGGAACAACTCTTGGTGAACATCCGGACGATCTCTTCTGTGGGAACGGAGAATGATAATTTTGCCATGACTTTTCTCCATCTATTCCCATAGTCCATTACTGGCTCATCATCATAATGTCTCAAATTGGCCAGGTCTGAAAGGTTCACTTTTCTCTTAGCACCAAAAGAGAAACGCTTTAGGAAAGTGTTCACTAGTTGTTCAAAGTTGGATATGCTATGCTTGGGCAATTGGTTGAACCATTGGGTGGTCGCGCCCAAAAATGTCATGATGAATGTCCTTAGCATAAGAGCATCATTGTATTCGAGATGAAAACATGCATTGATAAAGTTGGTAACATGCTCTTGTGCATCCTCTTCACCCTTAAACTTCTCTAGCCTAGGCATCTCAAAGTGCTTAGGATAAGCAGGGCTAGGAACTGATGGGCACAATGATTGGTTGTGTATTTTTCTCAATGTTGGTTGGTTCTCAGTCATCTCTTGTTTCTCAAAGGACTTCATATTTTTAGCAAGTTCTTGGAATACCTTTGAGGCGAGGAGTTCCTCTTCTTGTAGGCCCCCTCATGGTGGAAATGGTGGTAGCCCTCTATCTCTATCCACTTGATTTGCTCTATTTTTGTCCCTCCTACGAGGGGATTTAGGATGTGTCTGATCCTGATCTATTAGGTTTACCCTTTCCCCACTAGTTGGATTTCGCTTATGATTTGGCGGGTGGTTTTTTTATGGGTTTCCTTCTTGTATAGTGCACCCCTATCTTGGTGAGTCAATGCATCTCTCTCTTTGATGATCATTACCATTTTCTTATTGGTTATCATGAGCTAGCTGCTCAGCTTGCTCCCTTAACCGTTGCTCATGTTGGCGTAAAAGCCTTTCTCTTTGTTTGTCATGCTCGAGAGCTTCTACAAGCTCTCACTCTTTGTGCAAGGCATTCTCTAACCGTCGCATGTGGTTAATTTGCGCTATCATAGAAGACTCATGCTTGTCTAACCCTGTTCTTGTGGTCTTGACTCATAGATTCCTCGAAGAGGTTTCCATTGTGTCTTTGCTCTTGCTAGCTAGTGTAACTTGTTTAGTGTATTGTTGAGTGTCTCTATGATCTGACTCTGTATGCTTACTATGGGATCATCCTGAGGCACCCCCAGTCTAAGAAGTGGGCTTAGAAGTCACGGTTCATGAGCTTCTAGATGCAGAATTCTCTATGGCTACGATTCTGGGAGGTGGCCTTAGATGCAACCAATCCAACTCATCCAACTGTCTTGTTTTCCATGGTTGATCCCGTGGGGTGCCATTTACTCTAATGAGGTCATAGTCTATTGGAATCCTTCCTCTTGTGTGAAGGATATCTTCTATTTGATGTCTATGACTGGATGTCTCTCTAGTTTCCTACCCCTCAGTGGGTTGATCTATTCTATGTGTCTCATGTGAATGTTGGGATGTTGGGACTCTTACGTACCATTTTGGTGATGAGGGCTTCATGGTCCTCTCTACCCTTCATGAGGATAGATATGGGGAAACCTCATCATCCCTATGTGAAGCACGGGGTATAGAACCCTCCTTATGTCTATGTGAGGAGGAAGCTCTTGAGGCTTCCTCATGTCTTTGAGAAGTTTTTGTGTGTTTAGAGGAAGGTCTTGAGTCTTCCTCATGTCTCTAAACCAATGATTCCAATAGTGGGAGACAATTTGAACAAAAATAAATTAGTACCACTATATTCAAGTTCCTCAATCCATTTCTAGGAAGCTCTATGGTTCAAACCGGTGGAAGGAGATGAATACCAGCATCATCGAACTGAATTGAGGGTTGGTGATGAAATCAAACTCCCCAATGTTTAAAATATGTGTGTGTATATGTGGTTCATTTTAAGTTTTAAATGAATAAAAATGCATCATATAACATCAATGAACTTTCTCTATATACCTAATGCAAAATGCATTTCAATTTAAGAAAGGTGCATAGCTACTATGAGATTAATGAATGTAATCTATTAGGTGCAAGTATGGCCTTTTGAAAGGCCTCAAAACAATAAAACCAATCACACAATGGCTAGCATGTTAGATTCTAGGGCAAAATTTATAGATAGAAGTTGATGTTCCTAGCAACGCCTAGTGTAAAATCTAAAAAGAAACCTAGGATGTGCAAGATACAAGTTCTTTCTCTTTCATTCTTTCAGTTTTCCAAATCGAAATATTTCTTAATTATCACTGATTGTAATGGAATAAAAACATATAGAGAACTATAAAGTGTCAAAAAAGTTGTACCAACCTTTAATCCAGCTCATAGAGTCAATATTTGACCTATGCTGCACTCTAGTTTTGGTCATTGTTGATCAGAACGACTGGTTTTTGGCCATTGTTAGAAGGAGCGGCTAAGCTTGTGAGTTGTTGTTGATTAAAGTGGCTGATTCCTGGTTGTTGTAGACCAGAGCGACCAAACCTGAACACAAAACCAAGTTAGTATTCAGGCCGAGAATGAAAAATTAGTGGAGGTCCCACTGTGATCACCATCTATAGTAACCCCGGGGAAACAATGTGTCGACCCTGCTAACCTTTCCTACTTGCAATTTAATTGAATTGATTAATGTTTTAAACATACATCTTAAATGAAAGGTGTAAAATAATATACAACCAGAATGCAAAGAAATAAATGAATGAATGCTCTTGTATTGATATTTCCAAGGTCCAATTACATATAAATCCCTCTAAGGGATACCCTTCGTTTGATACATGATTTTACACAAGGAGGGATAGCAGATGTGTAAAATATCCCCCTCACATAGGGGTGGCATGCTTTTAAAGGCTTCTCGATGACACACATAGAAATGTATGAGGGCTTACAGATGCCTCTTTCTCTGGATCTATTTCCTAGATGGATCCTCTTGCTTTGTATGTTGTAGATGCACATGTGGCCCTGTAAGCAATGAAACAACAACACACGCTTAGATGTTCAATATTGCCTCTCCAAATGAGGTTGTTAGAAATTAATATACTTAAATGAAAGCAAGTGTAAATGAAACTAATGCTACGAATGCGAATGAATAAAGTGATTCTATGCTAATGATATGCAAAATATGAAGAAAATAGAATAATGAAACTAATGTCTACACCCTAAGCTAGGCCTATGGACCATTGTCTAAGACAACGACCGCTAAAGTAAAATTTGTCTTCCTTGCTCCAAGTCTATGGATTAAAGCTTATTTTTTATGTTGAAATGGTGATTGATTTTCTTGTGTTAAACCCTTGATTTTCTAGCACTTCGTGGCTCCTCCAAGGTGCTCCGATATGCTCTCCTTAATGACCTACTATGTTCAATTCGTGATGATAAAATTAGACCTCCAATTTGGACTCATTTGGATCAAAATTGGATCCTTGGTGCTCTTAGGCTTGCACCTTTTAATGTGTGTGAAACCCTAGGTCTATATCCAAAACCCTAGGATTGAATTCCTCATGCATAGTGAATTTTAGCATGAGAAGATTTGTTTTTTCTATGCTTAAAGACCAGTTAACTAAAGTCTAAATTTAGACTCAAGTCTTCCATGTGAACTGGTCATGAAGAGGAATGCAAAGTTACTCCCGCTCACCTTTATTGCATAGAGACTACCACTTTCACCCCTAATTAGGCTTGTTTGTTAGTAAAATTATTGTTATGGCTTAGTTGTTATCGTCTATAGTGACTAATATTTGGCTATTGTTGTCTATAGCGGCTAAGGTTTGGCCGCTCTGAGCTTGAGCGACCAAGGTCCAACCGCTCTAGTTTATAGCGGCTAAGCTTTAAAGGGCCTAGAATGCCCTAGATGAGTGGTGAGGACCACTTTTGATACCTGGAAATTCCAAGGTTTAGTCACATGGCCTATAAATGTTCCTATGTAAGTAGTTCTCCTAAACATGACATGTTTTAGGTGTCTACACCATGTGTCCAAACTTGTGATATGAGAAACACCTTCCATTAAAATTTTCTTGTCTTGAACTCATTGATCTCTTTGTCTCTCTTAACCTATTTTTATTGTTGTTCCATTTATTTCTTCTTTGTGCATTTTTCCTTTCCTTGTTGAACTTTCTATTATCCAACTCATCCTCATATGTCTCACTTTCTCTTACACTGTCTTATTCTGAAGTTTCTTCTTCTAAAGTTTCTTCTTCTTCAGAACTTGAGGTTGACTCTTCTTCTTGTTTCTTTTGAGCTTTTTCAAAACCAAGACATGTTTTGTTTATTGAGATTCTTTGTACTTTGATCATCTTATCCACAACCTTTGAGGTCTTTCCAAACTTGTGTAGCTTATACTCAGATTTTTCTAAATATTCCCTTAGGAGAGCTACTTCTTGTTCTAACATTTCACATTCTAAGACCTTTACTTCTAACTTATCCTTGAACTTATTTGTCTTAGTCATTGACTTGTTTAGATCCTCTATAAGCTTTATTCTCTCTTCATCGTATTCTTGAAATTGAAACTCAATATTAGATTTTTGCTTTCTTACCTTCTTTACTATGTCAAGAGCATAAATAAGTTATGCCTTAAGATCAAATCCTTATTTATCTGATTCTTCCTCTATTTGTTTGCCTTTTTGTGCATCTTCATTTTCTTTTGACTTGTCTACTATAGGATCACCTTATTCTTCTTCTAGTGCAATTAACAGATTTTTCTTTTGGTCCTTCAAGTGCATCCTCATATTCATCATCACTGAAACTATAACCATTCCTTTTACAACTATCTTCAAGATGTCCAAAGTTACCACATCTAAAACACTTGGAATTATTGGTGACCGTTTCTTGACTTATTCTTTTTCTTCAATCATAAATAGGACTTCATCTCTATCATTATCTAAAAAACTAGCATCACTATCACTTGAGTACTTACTTGCCTTTTTGTATTTGAAAGAACTTTTTCCCTTGTCAGCTTTGTCCATCCTTGCCTTTCTTTTGGTACCTATATTTTTTTGATTCCCTATTCCTGTGATCCTATTTTTCTTCATCATTGTTATTTTTGGCTTCTTGACAATCAGTTGCATATTGACCATACTTTCCACAATTGAAACATCTAACAGATTTTACATATTTGGATTTTATTGAATCCTTGTTCCTTCTGCCATAATTTTCTTCTTCATCACTAGATGACTCATTGCTTGATTCTAACTTCTTACCCTTTGTCTTATTAATTGCTTTAAAGGATTCTTCCTTCTGGGGATTAGGTTCTTTTGTTCTTAACTCAAAAGCTATAATAATACCAAGCAACATATCTCTTGTCAAATAATCACCATCCTTTGCTTCTTCTATAGCTAAAATATTTTCACTAAACCTTGTTGGAAGAGACCTTAAGATCTTATCATAAACATCTGATTCATCCATATTAAGTCCAAGTCCTTGCATAACACTAACAACTTCATCTACCTGAAGTAGATAAGAACTAATGTCCTCATTCTTCATTCTTAATTCTTCAAATTGTCCTTTGGTATTTTGTATCTTTGCCTTTTTGACACTTTTATCTCCTTCATATATGCTTTGCAACTTATCTCAAATTCCTTTTGCATCTTTACAATGCATAATTTTTATTGATTTTGTTCTATGCAAATCTCTAATAAGTGCATTTATTTATTTTTAATTGTAATGTTTTAGAAGCTTACCTTCCTTATATGTAGGTGGATCCACTGGTGGTATGTATCCATTTTCAATTGCTTCCAAAATTTCATTGCCAAGTGCCATCAGGTGAACCTTCATTCTCATACTACAATATATAATCACTTCCATCAAATATTGGTGTTGAATTATCTGAGGACACATTCTTAGAATCCATTGTGTTCTTGAATGCTTTTTCTCAAGCTATTAAACTCTTTCGAAGGAACCTGCTCTGATACAAATTGAAGAACACAAGCTTATACAGAGAGAGGGGGTGAACAATATAAGATCGCTTTTTACTTTTCTTTCCCAATAAATATTATGCAATGTATAGACAACAATATCAATAGTATTAATCAAAGTAATTCACAAATAACCACACACAATAGAGACACCAAATTTATGTGGTTCACCCAATGTGGGCTACTCCACATAGAAAATATTTCACTTAAATTTTCTCAATCAATCTCTTGGGAAACCTTTTCTTATTACAATATTTATGGATCTATATCCAAAGGATATACCAATCCCCTAATCAAGTTCATGGATATCTATCCATAGGAGAACTCCTTTCTCCTAAGCTCTGACTGGTGATCTTCTAGAAGAACTGCTACCCTCACTACTCTGGCTAATGGATCTCTATCCACTGAAGACACCTGTCCTCACTGCCCTGGCTAATGGATCTCTATCTACTGAATACACCTATCCTCACTACCCTGGCTAATGGATCTCTATCCACTAGAGACTATTTTCCTCTATAATCTATCACCTTCAAATATTTATCTCAAATTTGCACTAAACATAGTCCTTCGGTCTAGCACAATTTTTCCTCAATCTTTGTCCTCTGATCTGCACTAAACATAGTCCTTCGGTATAGCACAAATCTATCCTCAATCTCTATCCTCTGATCTAAACTAAACATAGTCCTTCGGTCTAGCACAAATATATCCTCAATCTTTATCCTCTGATCTGCACTAAACATAGTCCTTAGGTCTATCACAAATATATCCTTAATCTTTGTCCTCAAGCCTTAATTCAAATCTTGACAAAATTACAAATCAACTCTGTTGGATCTACCCCAAACCTTAACTCAAGGTTTGAAAAAATCAATCAATCAACTCTGCTCACAAGCCTTCTCAAATACTTGTCTCAAATATTCTCAACAAGTCCTCACTAGAACTTATCCAAATATGCTCAATAAGTCCTCACTAGAACTTATCCAATTCTACTCTCAATCTATATTGTAAGCTTCCACAAAAGCTCACACAAATCTATCCACAAGTCTTCTCAAAGACTTACCTCAAATCTTCTCAACAAGTCCACACTAGAATTTGTCCAAATCTTATAGAAACATAAAGAGAATTTCTAGAGACTCAATATTCTTCACATTCATCACAATACTTAATCACTTTCAATCACTCTCTTAGAAACATATATAGAATTGTTAGAGACTCAATATGCTTCACATTTACCTCAATACTCAATCACTTTCAATCACTCTCTTAGAAACATATAGAGAATTGTTAGAGACACAATATGCTTCACATTCACCTCAATACTCAATCACTTTCAATCACTCTATTATCACAAAAATATATAGAGAATTGTTAGAGACTCAATATGTTTCAGGCTCATCAATGCTCAACCTCTTTCTCAAATCAATTCAGAATATAGAATAATTTGTTTCACAAAACTTGAACAATCACTTCACACATTCACTTGACTAGGCTCAACCAACTCTACTCAACCAATCACTCAATAAAATGATCCTTTCTCACAAACCCTAGTCCAAGCATATGAATACTCACTCAAATATTTCCAAAAATGCTTTATCAACCAATCTCACATAACAATGATACTCATGTTCTTTCCAAACCCTAGTTCAAGTTCTTCACTCAATAATTCACTTCAAAAACAATGCTTATAATACAATCTTCACATAACAATTATACTCATGTTCTTTGCAAACCCTAGTTCAAGTTCTTCACTCAACTCAAACATTTCAACAACAATGCTTATAAAACAAGGTTTTATCAACAACTCTTAATTCTAGAAAACCTTGAAGTATTAATTCAAAACACTCTCAACAATGCAAACCAAACAATCATTTTCACTCCAACTTTCCATTCACAATTTTCAAAAATCACTCAACCTTTTGTTGGATGTAGAAGTGTCTTTAGAAAACCTTTCTTAATCACAATTTCTTCTTTCCAATTCCAATGGTTAAACACAATAATATCACTTCAACACTTTCCAAAAATATTCCTTGGACATAAAATAATCACAACTCAATTTATGCCTTATTGCTCCCTTTTAAAATTAACACTCATCATAACATACATAAAGATAATTTCCTTGATACACCTTATAAAATCCAACTTAAAATAATATCCAACACCATAAAAATATCAACCAAACACCTTACAATATTTTCAAAACATTTGAGAAAACAACATTAAAATTTTAATTTTGCAAAAAACCTTATAACTCCTTTAGCAACCTTAGAACCAATTTAAATATATAAAAATTAATTTTTAAATGCCCAAACTATATTCCCAAATATTTTGGTGACCAATTTACAAGCATACCTCTTTCTTTTCCAAAATGGGATTCGAAGAGATTTGATCTGCCGTCTCCTCTATCCTAAGTGCCTTAGCACTTGGGATCCCACCATGTGGACTGTGAATGCCCATGTGAAGGAAGGTTTGGACGCAATGCAATTCGTAAGGCTCACAATTCTAAAGCTCGCAATAATAATCAAAGGCATGGTAAAGTTTGGTAGGGTGGGAGTTCCCCCCTTATATACACGTTTTTAATTTCTCCTCACGTTGGTGGCACTTTATTCAAAATCGAATTTCAAATATTAAATTTGATAACCCACCTTAGGTTTATTTAACCTTAGCTTAAATTAATTTATAATTAATAATTAAATTAATTAATAATTAATTTAAATAACTTTATAATTTAAGTGAATTAACTAATAAATTAATTTATAATTAATTTTAAACTTCCTTTGCATAATATTATAAAATAATATTATATATTATTTATTTGGGTTTTTTCTTGCACTTTGGACCTCATCTGACTTCCTTGAACTGGATCTTGAAATTGAAATCGAAACGGATACTGCCAACTTAAACTGCCACTGACTGGTGCTGAAAGTTTGACATCAATGACAACTTATCACTCAAAATGTCTAACAGTGCAAGTGTATGAAGTAAATACAGATAATATGAACGATGTAAATTTATGTCATTTTTGCCCCAATGTATTAAAGGGTTTTTTTCCAAGTGCAGATGCCATGATCATATAAGATACATCCCACTGTGGGAAACCAAAATCAAATTTATTTACCCTAAATTTGGGATTAGTCTATGTTGTTGAAGAAAGTGCCTTTTGGCATCATTGAAATGCAAAGTGATGAAAATGCAGAATATTAGGAACCAATCATCCTAGGATTGGGTGATAGATAGAAGGCCCCTTCTAGTGATTATGCACAATTCTTGAATTTTAAAGGGAATAATGTATTATGAATTATACATGTTTCAAGCCCCATGGACAAGGCCATCAATGATAGCTTTTGAGAAAATTAATCTGAGCATAGTCACACTCAACAAGATGAGGGACCAAAAGTGATTTTGTTTTTGAATAAGGAGATATTGGATGTTGAAAATTGACAAGTTTCCTTATGTTGATTTATCCATCTTACCGAATTGCATTGAAAACCAATCGTTGCAATCACCCAGAAGATAGAATAAACCACTAGATACGAGGTTCACTTGAAATTGTATGTGAACTTGGCAAATGTTTGATGCAAATAAAATTTTTGGTGGATTTGATGATGTTGAAATGAAGATGTGATGATGAAAAATACATTGATGAATGAATTGCATGAGTTTGTGAAATTTTGCATTGGTTTGGAGTGTTTTTAGAGCAATTTTGGATAATTTTACAACTTTTGGTTGCAAACAAAAGTTAACCACCCAAGTCAATCCATGTTATTGCAAAGATGAATGAAATGATGAAGTAAATTATTATGATGGTGAATGTGGTTTTTTTGTGAACAATATGACCATTTTGGTGTGTTTTGAAGCTTGTAAGATGAATTTGTGACTTTTGGTTGCAAGCAAAAATTAAGTGCCCAAATAGATTTTTGGTTTCATAAAACATGATATGATGATAAATTGAATGTATGGATGAAATGTGGAGTGATTTTGTGGAGGTAAGCTACATTTTTGGAGTAGTTTTGTATTTATACCAATTTTGAAGCCAAACATCAGTGAGCGTCCACATCATAAATAGATTTCGGTAAGCGTTTACCATTCTACAAATGTTGGTCAGCATTTCAATGCACCTGTGAACACCCATGGGTGTTTCAATGCACCAAAGACAACTATAAATAGTCTGAGTGAGTGAAAAAGTGAGGTGGAGTAAAATTTATGGTGATGGAGGGTGCGAATGTGGTAGGAGTAGTGGTGCAAGTGGTTGAGGTAAGTGGCATTGGCACTGTTGTTTGGAATTTGTAATTTTTTTGAATTATGTAAATGAATGTGGTGTTAATGTGTTTGCATTGTGCATGTGTTGTGCTACAATTAAGGATTTTTGAGGTTTGACATAAATTCTCACCCCTTATTCCTAGGGTGAGAAAGGCACTACAGAAGAAGCATTAGGATTGGCTAAAGGATGTAGGGTTGGCCGAGGCATCCTGGATTGATGTGGTGAGGGTAGATGAGGGGTATCTCTCTACCTTGGTAGAGAGATGGGATCTAGATAGGGGGACATTTTATCTTCCTACTGGTGAGGTGATAGTGATACTTTACGATGTATACCACATCCTCAGAGTACCAGTAGAGGGGTTATGTGTTGAGGTTGGACATGATAAGAGGTATGATATGAGCCAAATATTTGGAGATCAATGGCAAAATGTGAGTGTAGGATGGATGTTTCATGTACTTAGAGATGTATACCGAGAAGAAGTTGGAGGTATTTCCCACCTTGGTCATGTCCCTGTTGGCTAAAAGAGAGGCGTCGAACAACATAGGCTATCAATTTCCTTGGAACATGATCAGGTTGGTGTATGATATAATCAATGAGTCCTAGGTGTATGCATGGGCACCTGCTCTACTAGCGTAGCTATACTAGGAGTTATATGAGGTGAGGAGATGAAAGTCAAAGGAGTTGGGATGTATTTTAGTTCTACAGTATTGGGGTTGGAAGCACTTTAGTGTGGCTCAACCTATAGGCTTACCTACTAAGGTATGGGATGGGAGTAATCCTATGCTCTGATATATCAGGTAGCTGAAGAGGTGCAGTCAAGTCATCCTAGTTGTAGTATCTAGGAGTACAAAGATCTATGGGTAGGATTACCACCTAATCAGGTGTATTAGAGACCATGGTGAGGTGTCAATTGGACTGATGATAGGTACCAACTACGGAGAGTTTGGTAGGCTAGATGGGTGGTTGGGTGAAATAGGAGTAAGGTGAAGATGATCTAGTTCTCATGGGTGCTATAGTATTTTGAGTTACGATAGGGGGATTCTTAAGGCACCAGTGTTGTATAGGTGTCATCAAGATGAGATGGGTCTACCTTGTGCTAAGGAATAGTGGGTGACTTACGAGGATGATGAGGAGATAGATCTATCTAATATGGATGATGTGGGAGCTACCATGGAGTATGATGTATAATTCATTGCACAACCACCATGGGTACCCAATTAGATGGTGGATGAGAATAGTAGGGATTATTATGAGGTAGAGACCAAGGCAGAGGAGGTGGATGAGGCTCCTAGACATCAAAGATATTAGTGGTCTAGTATTCAAGGAATATGGATGAGAGATGCAACATAGTAGCCCCAAGATATTGGAGGTGATGGTGGTGGTATAGATGATATGGAGCAGGTTCCAGAGAGGTCTGTAGGTTAGAGTGAGGAGGAGTGGATGAGTCCTGAGTATATGGTGGTGGATTGAGATGCAAAGATAGCGGCTCTGGATAGAAATATAGATCGGTTGAGTAGATCTAGAGGCACAGACGACTACAGGTGGAGATGATAATGGGATCATGAGGCTCTAGGTAGATCTAGCACAAAGGGACCATCATCAAAGGCATGATGTACTATATCTTCAAGCTCAAGATAAATACATCCAATATTTTTAGGATCTATTGATGCAACACCATATTAGACTGCCAAATTGACCCTCCTCCTATGTATCTGAGACTATTAGACATAATGGCTCTAGATATAGGACTCCATCAAGGTCACATGGGTCCTCTTATAGGTGTTAGCTAGTGCTTAGATGCACTTTTTGTATATGAGCCTTGGTGCTCCATTGTATATAGCCTTCAAGTATTCATTGTACATGTGATATTTATATATATACATGGATTTTACTTTTGTGTTATGCTTTTGTGTGGATTATTTTGTTTGAATGCATGTGTATATGTGTGATGGATGATAATGCAATGATAATGTGTATGAATGCAAATGAATTAATGCTCTAATGATAATTTGTAGTTTAAATTTTACTTGACCATGCATAGCATTGTTGTTTAATCAGGGGTACCATAATGGTGGTATATGAAATGATAGACTTAAGTAATGATATGGATGTTGATATGGAAAATTGATTATTTTACAGAGACTCAGACATACTAGTGATATCAAACAAACTCACTAACTACTATATAATTTCTCTAAGACCAAATGTGTGCACAGTGAATTCATTTACCAAATCATAAGTGTGGTAATAACTCGAGGTAATCAAGAACCAATGTATGTGCAAGTGATTTCATTAACCCATCTTAAGTAAATTGATATGAAACCTATTATGCAGAAGACCAGGAAGCTAGCTTATCTGTATATGCAGTCAGATTTTTCTTTAAGAGAGATGTGTCACCACGCATGAGCATACTCCACTGCCAGTCAAGCATCTATAACCCCGGTGGATATTAGCTCCATAGTCCAAGAATCCTATCTCTAAGCTTTGGGAATTTGGACTACCTAACCATGTACCTGGAAATGTAGTTTTATCCTTATAACTTGAGGATCTATAGTGTGTGATGTCTAAAATATTTAGAGCTTTAGGGAATCAAATTCTCAACTGAAGTGTGATGAGAATTTTACCCTATACTTACTCCTCATTCTTTTGTTTGCAAGTGATTATGATAGTGGTTAATACTACCATTTTTTATTTTTGGACTATCTGCATAATGGTACAAGCAAGGAATATCTTTTTCACTTTGAGGTTTAATCCAATCATGGTGTTATCCCTCTTTGACACAAGATGTTTTTAAGATGTGTGATTGTGTTTGGCTCAAGAGTGTTAGAGTCAATTCCAAGAACTCAATATTTTCTTAATGAAAATGTGTCTTGATTTGATATGTATTGGAGGTTTCTAAAAATACTAGAAGTGGCTGAGTGATCAAAAACACCTAGGGTTTATGGAAATGTGGATTTGTAAATGATAATTTGGAATGGTGTAATGAAATGGATGATGATTTTAAGGTGCCCCTGATTAAGGCAACATGACTTTATTGGATCAATTGTTATCTAAATTGAATAAATAACCCCTAAAATGTGTGAAGATGGTTGTGAATGTAATGTGCAAAATGCAATATGTGAAATGTAATGTGTGTAATGCAATGTGTGAAATACAATTTGTAAAATAAAATGTATGGAGTGCAATGTGTGAAATGCAAGGTGTAAAATGAAATGTGTGAAATGCAATGTTGTTTTTTTATGTATTATCCATGTATTAAAAATCACATTAAGCATAGAATTCTCTCAAGTGGATGATGTTAAGTGGTTCGGGCTCTTCATCTCCCTCTAGACTGGCAAGCCTATAAGTTCCTTTACCCACTTTTTGAGTAACAATGTATGGACCTAGCAAATTAGCCATGAATTTATCACAAAGATGTGGTAATGTATTGGTGTTTTGCTGATTCTCTTTAAGGACAAGATCTCCTACTTGGAATTTATGTAGATAAAGTTTGGTGTTGTAAGCATGCTTTAGGTGGTCCTGATAAACTTGTAAATGATCTAAAGCATTGATCTACCTTTCATCAAGAACTGTGAGTTGGTCAAAATGTGCTTGTCTAGCAGTATTTTCATATATGAATTCTTACAATGAAATTTGTAATGAGGGGATCTCGAGCTCAAGAGGTATAATTGCTTCAAATCCATAGACCAGTGAAAATGGTGTTGCCCTAGTATACATGTGAATGCTTATTCGATAAACCCATAATGCCAAGGGGATTTGAGTATAGCAATTAAGGTCTTGTTTGTAGCCTCATCTTGTCCATTTTCTTGTGAGTAATAAGGAGTTGAGAAATTGTGTTGGATATTATATTTATCACAAAGTGCTTGAACATCCTTATTTTTGAAAGACTTGTCATTTTCAGAGATGCTTATTGAGGGAATACCAAAATGATAGATGATATGATGAAGTATAAACTCCACAATTTGAGGTCTTGTCATACTATTTATAGGAATTGCCTCAATCCACTTTGTGAAGTATTCAGTGGCCATGACGATGAATGTATGTTATCCCAAGGAAGGAGGTGAGATTTTTCCAATCAAATCAATACCCCATTGTGAAAAGGGCCAAAGGCTTTGAATAGACTATAATTCTTGTGATGGCACATAAGTTAAATTAGCATGTTGACATTTTTGATAATGCTTGATGTCAGTGCAACAATCATGTTCCATGGTGGGCCAATAGTAACCCATGCGTAGACTACACTTTGTGATGGCCATTCCACTAAAATTACCACCACAAGTACCATCATGAGCTTTATCTATGGCTCTTTGTACCTCTTTAGGCTCAAGATAACAAATGAGGATTCTATCATAACCATATTTATACATGTCTCCCAAGAGATTAAAACGAGTTGCCTTTTGGTTGAAAGTGTGTTTAGTAGTCTATGACATATCTGATGGGAGTGTTCTAAACTTGAAGAAGGCTATTATTTTGTTTGACCAAGGCTCATATGGCTTTGAATGGATAAATGAAACATCCTTTTCATCCTTATATTTAGCATGGACAATTAGAAATTTAGATATCATTATAACAATGAGTGGTTGTACCTCTCCTACGAAGTTCTTTGGAATCAAAGATCTTAGAGAGGTCATCACATATGCAAATCTATTAGTCAAACATGGTAAACTATCAGTTTCATACCAATCAAACTTAGAGAGCAATTATATTGCTACTTCATGGTAAAGCTTTATGGTGGGTTCCTTGCATTGGTATTTTTCATTTACTTGGTAAACAACAAGTTGAGAATCACCAAATATCCTGATATGCTTTATGCCCATAGCTATGGCTACTTGAAGACCTAAGATTAAGGTTTCATACTCTACATTGTTGTTTGTTCATTGGAAGTCAAGTTTAAAATATAGAGGGATAGGTACACCTTGTGGTGTATGAAACACAACTCTAGAACCTTGACCTTTTTTACACTTAGAACTATCAAATAATAATGTGATATCGACATCTTCCTCTGAAATGACATATTCTTATTTTCAGTGACAGTGAATACAAAATCATCTATGAGCTCAATAATAAAGGGTTGATCACTAGTAAGTGGAGCTTTCACAATTTGATCAGCTATGACCTAACCTTTAATGTATTTTTGGCTAATGAACTCAAGATCAAATTCAATGAGAAGCATTATCTATTTTGTGGTGCGGGTGTTATTGTAAGTGTGAGACATCATATAATGTAGAGGATTTTTGCGAGCTATGACATATGTGGTGTGACTAAGCATGTAATATCTAAGTTTCTTAGTGGAAAAAACCACTGCTAAGCATAATTTTTCATGTAAGCATATTTGGTTTCATATCTTACCAATGTTCGACTAATATAATAGACGACTTGCTCTCAATTTTTTCATTTTTTTTTTTTGCAAGCATTGTGTATCGTTCCAAATTTTTTGCATCCTTACCTTCAAGCTATAGGATCCGTGCCCGGAAGGAGGATGGGAAAAGGATGGGACAATACCTCGGACTGAGAGGCCCTTTGAAGGTCCCGCCTCTCGGGGGAGGGGTATTAAGGTGATTTTTCGACGGATGGTGGGGTTCACCAGGAAACATTTAGTGGCAGTTTCCACGCCTAGGTTGGGAATGTGTTTAATGTGTTCAGTTTTATCTTTAAACATCCAAGTCCTAGGTTTGGCCAAATGAATCTAAGTTGTTCTATTATGAAAATGCAGACTAAATGAATACAAAAAATAGATTTGAATAGAAAACAGAGAGAATAAGCTAGATTAAAGAGCCATACCTGATCCGGATGTCTGATGGAGGTTCTGATTCTTGAAGCAGTCAGGATCGTCTGGAATTTGACAGGATCGTCTCCTATCTGACGAGATCATCTGAGATCTGACGAATTCGTTAGAGACCTACAAATAGAGAAATAGATGCAAAATACAGAAATGCAGCTATGACAACAGAGGGCAATGATGTAGAATGATAGTAATAATATTAAAATGATAATAATAAACAAAAACACGAGTGCATTACAATGATTTAATGACAAATTATGATTTTATTATGCATTAAGACTATATGGGTGAACTCCAAGATGCAAAATAATAAGGAATAATCATAAGATTAACTAAATGCAGAATAATGCAGTAGAAAAGAATGAAGAAATGCAAACTCTGGGCACTGATTGCCCCCAATGTTGACTGCAGTCGAAATCGTCTCGAATTGGGGCGAGATCGTCCGAGATCGTACGAGATCGTCTGAGACGACCTGAGCTTGCTCCGGCTGAAAAACAATGAAGTTCCTGCAAACAAACTTGGAAAAATACGAAGGCAAATGGTGATTTAAGATGGTCTAATGCATGTAGAACTCGTGTTACAGGAAATTTCAGCCAGGGGGATGCCAAGGGGAGGGCCTAAGATTAAATAGGCTTAGGAAAGAGGTTGGGAGGTTGGAGATCATCCTAATTTGGAAGATCTCCAACGGGGGAGGTCTCTAACGGCGCAGACACGCTTCTGCCCAGATTAGAGACGTCGTTGGAACAGAGGCTAATTATGCACAAATCAGTTTGGGACGAGATCGTCTGGACGTTCTACTCCAGACGAAATCGTCCGATCTGAGGCGATATCGTCTTATCGGAGACGATATCATCAAACGGACAAAACAAACTCTAAAAATGGCACGAAAAATGAGGAAACGGGTAGCAAGCGATTTTGGAGCGGTTTTGGGGTTGAAATTTGAATTTGAATTATTACTAAGGTAATTTTAATTATTTACTAAGTTTTACTGCGCCAATTTTAGGGTGCTACATTTTGCCCCCTCTTTAGCGAATTTTTTGAGGAAAATGCGTTAAAGATGAGTTCTTCTCGATCTACGAGAAAGCAAAAATTTATTCCCATTTTTAGGCGACGATTCTTGGTCGAATCGTACGACAGCTTACTATGGTGCCCCCTCCGTGTTTTTACCCAAATCGAACGTTTGAGGTAAAAACGTGGAAAAGCAAAAATTTTAAAATGTTTTTAATTGTTTTTGAATAAAATTAAGAAAAATAGGGAAAAACCCTAATTCATTGTTACTGTTCATTTTCATTTTCTGGTTTCTAGAGCTCTGCAAACAAAATGGTCGAGACAGCGCACAGATCGACGAAGGTCCGACGCGGGCTACGGGTAAGAGTCTAAACTTAGTTTAGAATGCTTTAATTTGATTTTCTATGCTTTTTAGATTAATTTTGAATGATTTTTGAGCATCGCGGCCATTTTTGGGCCGTCGACGTCGTCGAGACGAAATCGTCTCTATTTCGTCGAAATCGTCTCGATATCGTCGATTTCGTCCAGGGGCGAAATCGGCGAAATGGGGACGATTTCGTCAAATAAGGGACGATTTCGGCTTGCGAAATCGGAGATGAATTTGCTCAAATTTTGGACGATATCGTCCAATAGTGGACGATATCATCATTTATGAAATTGAACTTGTTTTACTTGCATTTTTAATCACTGTTTTATTAATGATTTTTATTGTTTTGTTGTTTATGTTGCGGGAGAGGATTACTAAAGAGCGAGAGAATGGAAATACGATGGGTTGAGGGATGACTTGGCCGCTCTATCTCGAGGAGAGCGAGATCAGCTGGCTCAGGTCGGCTTACAGCATGTGGTAGATATGCCACAGGTTTCTACAGATATGGGGCTATTGACAGCCCTAGCAGAGAGGTGGTATCCGGGTTCTTCTTATTTTCGGTTATCGACAGGGGAGATGACTCCCACATTGGAGGATGTATGGAGGATTTTGAGGATCCCCATACAAGGACGGCTAATCACTCCTACGGCCAATCAGGGCCACGCGATGATGTGACTGTGCGGAGATCCGAGCTTCGCCCTGGAGAAGGGCGGAGTGAATATCGAGTCGCTACGCCAGATGCCTGGGGCATCTAGACTGACACAGGTTTTGGCTGGGGTGGTAGGTGGTCTACTGCTATGCCATCAGAGTGGATGCAGAGTACCATGGCTATTGACAGATGTGGTCTACGACATGAGAGACCACGGGTACAGGTTTGCTTGGGGGAGCTTTGTACTATGTCGATTGTATAGGATCCTGCATGGGGTCGTATACAAGGGCGGTCGATGTCCGGTTATGACATCACTACTACAGGTTTGGTGCTGGGAGCACATCATGGTGCGGAGGTTGGTAGGGCTCCCACCGATAGGGATTGATGGGGAGAGGCCCCGAGCTTTCTACTGGTGGCTCCGAGAGAGGGTCACAGCGGCGGATAGATCCGCCAATGTCCCGGAGACTACTTGATGACCTTGTCTCCGACCAGATCACCTAGAGGCCTTGGAGAGATCATCCAGGGTGGGCCGAGGATGGACAGGAGCTGGCTCACGTTAGGCGAACCTGTTGGCTGAGGATGGAGAGGGGAGAGGTGGAGCTCCACCGCTATGACCGAGTTTTGAGGCAGTTCGGTCTACAACAGGGGATCCCATCTCTCAGAGACTACGAGTTTTCTTGGACTGTCTGGGATAACACTACAGTTAGCGGGGCTCCAGATATGCAGCGCTTCTGGAGTCAGGACGTAGATGATGCCCCCATTCAGCCAGTGGATGGGGACGACACGGGAGTAGCCGACGGCTACGATGCCTGGTACACAGGCATCCGCCCTCCTCGGATGACGAGGGCTCAGGGTCTGATTCACGCAGTTGTGCATCGGATGGGGAGGCGGCGCCAGGCGGCCATTGAGGTGGCACAGGGTCACGGTAGGAGAGAGCAGAGGAGGCCACGAGGCTCAGGAGAGGCCACGACAGTGGGAGAGGAGGGAGGAGAGACCCCCTTCTCCATGGAGAGAGAGGCCACCATCGCCCGATAAGGGCAAGGGTGTGGACACAGGAGAGAGTAGTGAGATGGCTACTCTCCGGGTGGAGACTATCCGTCTCCAGGCACAGGTGCAGACTTTACAGGATGAGGCTGCACGCCATCGAGCTGAGGCTACACAGCTCAAAGATGAGGTTGCACGCCTTAGAGCACGGAGCGGAGGAGCGAGCACTCGAGAGCTGACACGGTCGATTGCTCAAACCACATTCTACCAGGGTATCTACTTCTAGATGGTGCCAGAGGACCAGAGGGTACAGCTATCGGCTGCCATTGCAGATCCGATCAGGACTGGGTCATCGAGGAGTTCATCCCGATCGATGACTAGGACTCGCAGTACCACACATACTACGATGGGGCCACCTCGTCCACCTCAGGGCGGGGGAGGAGATGAGGCTGAGAGCTCGAGGGGTTCTCGAGGCTAGGCTACTGCACTGCACTGCACAGATTGATACATAGTGTTTATTATTTTTGAGAGAGGATTGAGTATGCCGAGGTATAGATTGTGGCATACCGATCCAGTTTTGATATGATGTATATATGGTTGATATATATATAGATGAGATATTTTTGATCATATGACTTGTCTTATGTGTTTGTATGATGCTTTAATGTTTTGGTGTGATTGATTTGATGATTCATGTAATTATGTCATTTGGAAATATTATGGTTTTAATGTCATGCTTTAAAATTTAAATGAAATAATCTGATGTAACAAATTGGTTGTTTGTGATGTGATGATTTGATAAAAATAAAAGGGACTTCTAACAATAATTTCAAAGGACATTGTCGCTATTATAGACCATTTCATGGAGTCGCCGCTCACTCGGTCGTCAAGCTAATCCCAGTATAGAAATATTGTTAAAAGTAAAAGAGTGCTTAAGAGACTGTCTTAAGACTTTGGTGTGATGATGCAAATGATGATGATGATGGTGATTTGTTTTCAGATTTCCATGAAAATATTATGCATGAAATATTTTAAGAAAATGATTTTTGCTAGGCATAAATTCCTAAGTGTGATAAAATTTTTGAATAATTCCCTAGGAATTATACCATCATTGCAAATTTGCATGTTGACATAATGACATGAAATAGTAATAAGTGTTTGTTTGTTTGTAAAGCATAATTGTGTAACATAATGATTTAAGTCATATGTTTTTATGATTTTAAATAAATGGGGAATAAAATTAATACAATGGTTTGCGCTAGGCATAGAATATTTAGGTATAGACTTATACCATCATCGCGAAAATCCAAGAAAAAAGTTGATATAATAGTTTTATTGCATGGTTGATTTTTAATTTTTGAAAATAAACAGAAAATATGAAGATGAGGACTTGCGCTAGGCATAAAATTCCAATTTAAGTTTTGGAACTATACCATCGTCACGAAAGTCGATAATATATATATGATTTTATTGTATGTTTTGAAAGAAATTTTGATTTTTTTTTTGAAAATGTATGTAGTTGTCTTTATACTAAACAACTGTTCTCAAATAAGAAGATGAAATTATTCCAGACAATTTGCAAAAATATTTCAAAGTATCTTAAAGACAAAAGTTAGATTTATAAGGAATCCCATGTGCATATGTGAGTTCATTTCCAATCTTGATTTATCATAATGATACACAAAATCTCTCAAATACAAATGTGTGTGCAATTGCTTTGTTCATTTACCAGTTTTGAGCAAGATAATTTGATACAAGTGATTTGAATGAACCAAATAAGTGTTCATTAACCATGATTTAGATGCATATAACCATACCAAACTACTATGTAAGTCGGGTTATCAAGAGCTAGCTAATCCATAAGCAGACATAGGTCTGTACAAAAGAAGGTCGCTAATGTGACGGACATATCACCACGCTAGGAGTTACCCAAGGCCAAGCGGGTTGGGCACAAACCACCTGTTATGGGGCTTACCTCACAGTTTTCGAATAATTGAGAATTCCAGGGATTCAAGCTCATCAACCCTTCTTTTCTTTTCAATGGGTAGGGAAAGGGATTTTATTGCTTTTGCTTTTGCTTTCTTTTGCTTTCTTTTCTTTTCTTTTTTCTTTTTTTTTTGTACTTTTGTATTTTTGCTTGATATTTGAGATAATGCTGAAATATTGTTGTAATGATACAAAATAACATTTTTCTTTTTCTCTTTTTCTTGAACTTTTGCTTTTCTTCCTATGCTAGGGATACTTGCTCGGATTAGCTGTAGAGCAAGGGATTTTTATTCCGGGTAGGGGTGAGCTTGTCCTTTTGCCAATTCTCAAAGATTCTAGACCATGTGCATGATAGGATAGCAGGGGAAACTTTTCACTCAAGAAACCACTTCTACTATGTAGCATAGCATGGAAATTACAAATATAATCATTTTATTGTGAAAGGATATGCTTGGTTTAAGTAAATAACAAGATCAATTCTCTGTGCTCAAACTTTATTTAATTGAATTTTGTGGACTTTGATATAAGAGAGATTAGTAATCATGCCAGATAAAATCAAGATATTTATTTTTGTGTTTGTGAAATGTGAGGGATTCCAAATAAATGCTAATTTATCCAAAATAATTTGAAAATATAACTGCAATACTTGAAGAAGAAATATATACAACAAATATTTTTGAGGAGTTTGATAATTTTGACTCTCTCTTTCTTCTTTTATTTTTTTGGTTTCGAAAGAGTCAATAATATTGTTGTTTTTATTTTTATTTGTTTTTGTTTAAACAGTTTTATATATTTTTAAAATAAGACAACATGCAAAATATGTACAAATGATGAAATGACCAAATTTTATGCGTAATATCGCTTAAGATGCATAATATTCATAGGTTCTTTTAAATCTTTACCATCTAAGGTAGCTAATTTGTATGCTCCCGATTCAAATTTAGTAGTGATAATGTATGGTCCAAGCCAGTTGGGCTCAAATTTACCTTTAAGGTCTTTAGTTGCATTAGTATTTTTTTGATTTTCTTTTAAAACAAGGTCGTCGATCTCAAAGGATCGATGACGAACTTTCTTGGCATATGATCTTTTAAGCTTGTTTTGGTAGGCACGAAGATGCTCCAAAGCATTGATGCGCTTTTCATCTAGGAGTTCCAGCTGACTGAGTCTGCCAGCTCGATATTCATCTCCTACTTCGGTATCTTGAAGTAGTAGAGCCAAAGAAGGAACTTCTAATTCAAAGGGAAAAATGGCTTCAGCACCATAAACCAAGACAAAAGGTGAAGTTCCAGTGGGAGTTCGAACACTAGTTCGATAGGCCCACAAAGCTGGATATAATTGAATGTGCCAGTCGCGGCCAGATTTATTGACCAATATTTTAAGGATTTTAATTAAGGTTTTGTTAGATGCTTCGGCTTGACCATTACCCTGAGGATAATAGGGAGTGGACCAGCGATGTTGAATCTTATATTTTTGGCATAATTTCTTAACATCTTTATTTTTGAAACAAGTTCCATTGTCTGAGATGAGATTTGCAAGGATTCCGAACCTACAAATGATTTGATTAAAAATAAATTTAGAGACTTGTGTTCCAGTGCAAGAAGCTAATGGCATAGCTTCAACCCACTTCATGAAATACTCGGAGGCGGTTATGATGAATTTGTGTCCATCAGATGACACAAGGTTAATTTTGCCAATAATGTCTAAGCCCCATTTTGAAAAGGGCCAAGGAGATGAAATAGCCTGCAACTCTTGTGCAGGCGCATGGACAAGGTCAGCATGTTTCTGGCACTTGTCGCAATGGCGCACATAATCATGTGCATCCTTCTCCATGGTAGGCCAAAAGTAGCCTATCCTAAGGAGCTTTTTAGCAATGACACTACCACTGAAGTGTCCTCCACAAGATCCATCGTGGGCTTCACTCAAAGCTGATTTGGATTCTTCTAGATTCAAACATCTCAATAGGATACCTTCAAAAGATCTCCTATATAAAGTATTGCCAATTATTACAAAGCGACTTGCTCGTCTACGTAATAACCGACGCTGGTTTCTATTAGAACTGGCAGGGAAAGTCCCATTTTGAAGAAAATCAAATATATCTGTATACCAAGGTTCAGGAGTAGTTTCATTGATTAGAAACACATCCAAAGGTTCTAAGCATGACTTATTTGAAGTGGGTTCCTGGAGTCGACGAATAATGATGGTGGCATATTCGTCATCTAACTCCAAGGGCAGAAGAGATGCAGCTGCGGCCATAGCATCAACTGCACGGTTGCTAGTTCGAGGAATAGCTTCCAAGGTAACTTGATCAAATAGAGATATTAATTGTAAAACATATGCTTTATATGGGCGCAATTTATCA
This sequence comes from Wollemia nobilis, assembly GCA_028583015.1. Taxonomy (NCBI): domain Eukaryota; kingdom Viridiplantae; phylum Streptophyta; class Pinopsida; order Araucariales; family Araucariaceae; genus Wollemia; species Wollemia nobilis. The sequence continues at coordinate 1,285,140 of JAQPPZ010007329.1, forward strand.
TCTCTGGTCTGATAAACTTCATTAATTTGGTTTATGACAAGTTGAGAATCACCAAAAACTAGCAGATGTTTAATTTTTAGTGCCAAGGCAGCTCGTAATCCAAGGATTAGAGCTTCATATTCAGAAGTATTATTGGTGCAAGCAAATGTTAATTTGAAGGACAGAGGAATAAGATGTTTTTGCGGAGATATTAAAATAATACCCGCACCAGCCCCACTCATGCATCGGGCTCCATCAAAGTATAAGGACCATTGTTCAACATGGTCTGCCTCTAATTGAAGGCATTCATCAGGAAACTCAATGATGAGGGGATGGGTAGACTCTAAGGGTGCAACAGCTAATTGATCTGCTATGATTTGACCCTTAACAGACTTCTGTCCTATGAACGTGAGGTCAAACTCGCTTAGAGCAAGAACCCACTTGGCTGTACGACCCGATAAATAAGGTCGACTCATGAGATACCTCAAGGGATCATATTTAGCAATGACATACGTTTTTTGACTAAGCATATAATGGCATAATTTTTGCGTAGAAAACATGACTGCTAGACATAGTTTTTCTAATGTTGTGTAGCGGGTTTCATAACTGATGAGGGTTCGGCTAATATAATAATTAGCACGTTCTCTTTTCTCATCATCAAGCTGAGCTAACATAGCTCCTAAAGCAAAATCTGAAGCTGAAATATACAGGATAAATGGGCGATCAGGTCTAGGCGGTGAAAGCACAGGTGGGTTAAGGAGGTATTGTTTGAGAAGTTCAAAAGCTTCCTTACATTCGTCATCCCAATTAAAAGGGACATCCTTCTTAAGAAGCTTAAGAAAGGGACCAGTTTTGTCCGCCGACTTATCGATGAAGCGACGGATGGCTTGAAGCTTACCTTGTAAACTTCGTAACTCAGGTATATTGGTAGGTGCGGGCATATCAGTGATAGCCGCAATCTTGAGAGGGTCGATTTTGATACCACGTAAAGAAACTAAAACCCCTAATAGTTTACCGGACTTAACTCCGAATATGCATTTAGCTGGATTTAATCGAATAAGATATTCTCTTAACCGATTAAATACTTTTCTCAAATCATCTAAATGATCATCTTCATTAATAGAGTGAGCTATAATATCATCTACATAATCATGTAGGATATCATGCATCATATCATGAAAGATATAAGTCATGGCTCGTTGATATGTTGCACCTGCATTCTTTAAACCAAATGGCATCACTTTCCAACAAAAGGTACCCCAAGGGGTAATAAAGGTTGTTTTAGCCTGATCTTCAAGAGCTATCCTGATCTGATTATAGCCAAAAAATCCATCCATTAGGGACATCATTCCACTTTCGACAGTAAAGTCAATGATTTGATCCATGTTGGGAAGAGGAAAATCATCTTTAGGGCATGCAAAGTTAATATCTCTAAAGTCTGTGCAAACCCTAACTTTGGTAGCTTCTTTCTTGGTGACTGGAACTACATTTGAGATCCATTCAGCATAATCAATAGCTTGTATAAAAACAACATTCAAGAGTTTTTCTAACTCCCCTTTGACTAGCAAGGCCACTTTGGGATGCATTTTTCTAAGTTTTTGTTTAACAGGTTTAGCATCCGGATGGACTACTAGATGATGCATGACTACAGAAGGGTCTAAACCTGGCATATCTTCATATGTCCAAGCGAAGACATCTTCATACTCTTTAAGGAATGCAATGTATTGCTCTTGTTTTTCTTGACTTAATTCTGATCCAATATTGATTATGTGAGGATTATCCTCAGTTCCAATGTTAACTTTAATGACGTTTTCTACTTCCATGTGTAGATCTCGTTCAAAATTAGGTGGGGCGGGTGAAACGCCCAATTCTTGTAATTCTTTTAAGGTTAACTTGGATAATTCATCTTGAGGAGTCGTGGCCTCAAGGTGGGCTATAGTAGGTATAGAACCATCAAAATAAAAACCATTGTGTAACAACTCTTCAATGGAGACATCATGGAAAATATCTCCTTCCAACTCATCATCGGATTCGGCAATCATTTCAGGGTAAGCTATGGATAGCATATTGCAGGTAAAGGGATTATTCTTTGGACACAAAGAATCTTGTTTATCTAGATAATCTTGATAACATATGAGTTGATCATCATCTTCAAAAGGGAAGGGTTGACCCTTACTAGGAAATAGGCCCACACCACATCGGGCGGGCCATGGTTCTACCTCAATAGGTTCTTTCATACCATTTTGGAAAGGTCCCAAGCCTTTCCCTTTATATCCCATTTTAAGCATTATGGGTTTAGCTTTAATATATTCATTAGCAAAATAGCATCGAGCATATCCATCACAATGCGTTTTGATGTTCCTGGGTATTCTTCCCCAATCATATCCTTTATAAATAAAAGCACAACTCCCGACTTGGTAAGTACTTCCCATAGGTTGTGGGAGGCCCAAAGTACGAGGAGAAGGTGGCAAATTATTTAAAAGAAGTGAATCTTGCATAGAAGCATTTGTTTTTTCTGATATTAAAATTTTAGATAAATCGGTAAAAGTTCATCAGAAAGAGCATAAGATGTAGAAGGATCATTCCCTATATCTTTAGATGTGGAAGGTATGATAGATGTAGATAATGTGGAGGTGTTAATAAATGGGTCTATAGGTTTTGAAATTATAGGGATGGAACATGAAGGATTGGTTGTAGATCTAAGATCTTTTTGAGGTTCTAGTGTGGTTTGGTTAGAAGATGGTTGAGTTAAATGTGTAGGTGTAGTTGATGGGGAATAGATGAAGTTATATGTGTGTGTTTCACACTTTTAGATGAAAAATAAGAATTAGGATGTGTGGATGACAGAGCGGGGCAAAATTGCACTCCAACAGGTTCTGCCAAAGCACACATATCAAAGGGTCTAGGGTCACCATGGATAGTGACCAACTGATTTTTAAATTCGAATTTAACACATTGGTGTAAAGTTGATGGGACCGCTCGCATCGCATTGATCCAAGGGTGACCCAAAAGTATATTGTACGATGTGGGGCAATGTACAATAAACATGGTTGTATCTAGGGTTCTAGGACCAACTTGCAAGGGTATAGTAATGACTCCACACGTTTCTTGTGTTTCGTCATTGAAAGCTTTGATAATCATGTCAGTTTTCTTCATTTCATCACTTCTAAAGCCAAATCTTTGGTAGAAGTCAAAAGTGCAAATGTTTAGAGATGAACCATTATCAATCAAGACTCGTTTAACAACTACATCTCCAATTAGGGCAGTAATATATAAGGGGTTATCCTTATGTAAACTATGTTGTGGGATATCTTTATCTCGAAAGTCAATACAATCAACTTCTCGAGTGATGATAGTATTGGACATGGCTTCAGGTTGAATATTTTGAGGTACCATCATTTGGCTTAATGTAAGCATTAACTCATCCCTATGGGTAGGAGAAGATCTTAACAAGTCCAAAAGGGAAATTATGGTTGTAGTATTGGATAATTGTTCATTAATATTGTAAGGAGGTTTTGGTTGAACATTAGACATATGATTCCCTTTATTGGGATTTTTCAAAATAAATGGAGCTGATCCATCATTCTGAGTTTGATCCTGTTGAGAGTTTTGAGCCTGTTGTCTAGTAACGACTCCGATGGTACCTACAATGTTATATTGAAGACGTTGAACTGGTCTTGGTTGAGCGTTTATGGCTTGTTCATTAGGAAGGAATTGATTAGAAGAGGGTCGAGTAGTAACTCTTCTAGGAAATGGTTCTTCCGGAACCATAGCATCTGTGATAGGTTGAATAGGATCTGATTCATTTTCAGAACTATTCGATTGATTTGAGGTGATGTCTATTTCACTTTCAGTATCCGATTCTACATCACTAGGATCCGGAGTTTGAATATTATGTAGGGGCCTGGTCGTGACCATGGATAAAGTTGTGCCAAATATTTGAGGATCCTGAATAGGTAATTGTCCGCTAATAGTCCCTACATATCGGGTAGGAGGAGGGACATTATGATGCTCAATTTGATTGGCCACCTCTTTACCATGTTTTGGTAAAGGATGTTGAAATATATCTAATGATTGATTAGCATTTTGATTCTGATTTTGGGGAATGGTCTTTTGAGCGTTATTAGGAGCATTTTGTTTAGGTTGGAAGGCTTGCACCTCCATTTCATTATTATCAATCAAGTCTTGTATTTTATGTTTCAATATTTTGCAAGAGTTTGTAGAGTGTCCAGGTCCTCTATGAAAATCACAATGTAAATCAGCTCTGTATCCGGGTATAGTTGGATCAGGTTCCCGGATAGCTGGTAATTGAATCAAACCTCTTTCGAGTAATTGGGGTAGAATAGTTGATAATGGTTGATTCAATCTAGTAAATTCTCGAGGAGGTTTATCAGGAGGTTTCAATATAAATTTTTTTGTTGTCTTCGTTGTATTGATATTAGCAACATTTTTGCTATCAGTGACTCCGTCACCTACAACTTGTTTATTTTTATACTGATTTCTGGATGTTTTCTCATCATCTTTCTTCCTAAGCTGACCTCTCCTAATGAGAGCATCTTCCACTCTTCGAGCTAAGTCTATAGCTTGATCGAAGGTGGTCAAGGTAGCGATTGATAACTCATAGGATATTTGTTCTTGTAAATTATTGATAAAAATATCCAACATTTCCCTATAAGGTAGCACAAAGTGCAGTTTTCCTATCAATTGCCTCCATCTAGCTAAGAAATCAGCAAAACATTCATCTTTGTCTTGTTTTAAGTTGTATAAATCTTTAATGGTGACATGCCTCTCGATGTAGGCACTAAATTGATGGACAAAAGATTCAGTTGTTTCTTCAAAGTTTCTCAAAGAATGAGTGGGCAATTGATAGTACCACTCTAATGCCATTCCTCCTAAACTTTTCGGGAACATTTTTAGTAATAGCAAGTCATCATGTGATATATCATGACATGCTATCCTAAACATGCGAAGATGCTCTATGGGATCTTCGGTTCCTTTATATATAGGCAGGACGGGCATGGGAAAGTGTTTAGGGTATGGTTGTGCTACAACTATGGGATCCAAAGGCTGACTACACATCTCTCGATAATTGTACGAGGGACGGTAGGGATCTATCTGGTCCATGCGGGAAGCTAACTGCTTCACCATGGCTTCCAGATTACTGGTTTGCCCACCATATTGGTTCGGTAGGGCATTAATATGGGATTTGTGAGCATATGATGGAGGGACATGAAGATTAGATGCTATATTGCTATTGTGTAAATTGTTGGTAGGAAGGGTGTTATGAAGAAGTTTTGAAGTTGTATTATGTTGTATCCCGGATTGTTGAAAATTGGTGTTTGGCTTCATTTTAGGTTTTTGTCGATTTGAAGCATATTGATCAATAGTTTGGCGAAATAAAGCAGTGAATGAAGGTCTCTTTTGTGTGGGAATGATTTTAGGCTCAATAACAGGTTCCTTAGGGGGTTGGGTAACCTGTTGTTTTTGCATGTTCTGAATCATAGTGACCATATCTCTATTGGATGGCCCAGCCTTATCACTTTCTTGATCAACAAAGGACAAGGGATTAGTGTGTATGTTAAACATATCTTCCATGGCTGCTTGAGTGTCACTAATTTGTCCTTTATCAATACGAACTGCCATATTAAGAGCACCAATGTTATTATTGAAAAATTTCCAGAAATGATCTAAGTTATCAAAAGCAATAGTTCCGTCTGGAGCTATTCTAGGGGATGAGGATCCTTCCTCTTTAAGATTTTCTTGTTGTTCATCTACAACAAGCTCATCTTCTGGTTGTTCTAGAGTTTCTCCTTCCGGGATTGGATCCTCAAGAAGGACATTTGGGTTTCTTGTTTTGTCTCCTAACCAATCTTCTTCTTCTTCTTCAGTTTGTTTACCATTCCTAAGTCTAGGCATTGTGCTTAACTTAGATTTCAGCAAATATATATATACTTATATATATATATATATATATATATATATATATATATATATATATATATATGCAACAAGCTTAAGAGGTATATATTTTAATTATATACCTACTATAATATTTAAAATAAAATGTTTTGGTTTTTGTTATGTTTTTGGTTTTTCTTGTTTTTATTTTGATAACAATATTATAAAGATAACAAACAACACAATAAATGCAAGAAATAATAATACTGAAAGCAATGATCTAGTTTTCTATAAACAATTTATAAATATCATTAACGGGCTCGAGTTCTTCAGGAGTCATGAAGTGTTCTTCTTCAAATTGAAAATTTTCTTTCAAGAATTTAATGAAGAGTGCTATAGTGATATTATCTGTCTCAGATTCTGGTTGGTAGAAGTAAAGCTCGTGGCAATACTCTCGATATAACACAGCTCGAGGAACTCTCCTCCACCTTTCCCTATCCGTAAGAACGACCTCTTGGTCTTCTACGTGACCTAGGAATTGGTGTATGGTGGCTGCGTTCTCGAGGTATTCCTCGAAGGTGAACAATTCTGAAGACACAAGAGCTCTCCTATAAGCTAACCACCTATGGCAGGCTCTCTGAAGTTCATGATAAAAAATGAGTTGATGAGGATCCAGGATTCTATCTAGGACAAGCCTCTTGATTTGTTTAAGTTCTGTTGACCTAGATGAAATGATACCTAGTCTCCTATCAAGTTCTTTCCACAAAAGTTGGTTTCTATCTGTTTCAGGCACACTAAGCACAGAATTAACTTCTATGGCAGCCAATTGGTTTTCAACATTTATAGTAACTGCTAGTCTTTTCTTAGGAGCTACCATCTAAACATGATATGCAACTTAGTAGTTTTCTAATGATTTTAAATGCATCTATGTTTTTTGTTTTTTTTTTGTTTTCAAAAGGTTTTAGTTTCACGTCGGGTTCACCAAAATGTATCGTTCCAAATTTTTTGCATCCTTACCTTCAGGCTATAGGATCCATGCCCGGAAGGAGGATGGGAAAAGGATGGGACAGTACCTCGGACTGAGAGGCCCTTTGAAGGTCCCGCCTCTCAGGGGAGGGGTATTAAGGTGATTTTTCGACGGATGGTGGGGTTCACCAGGAAACATTTAGTGGCAGTTTCCACGCCTAGGTTGGGAATGTGTTTAATGTGTTCAATTTTATCTTTAAACATCCAAGTCCTAGGTTTGGCCAAATGAATCTAAGTTGTTCTATTATGAAAATGCAGACTAAATGAATACAAAAAATAGATTTGAACAAAAAAAAGAGAATAAGCTAGATTAAAGAGCCATACCTGATCCGGATGTCTGATGGAGGTTCTGATTCTTGAAGCAGTCAGGATCGTCTAGAATTTGACAGGATCGTCTCCTATCTGACAGGATCGTCTGAGATCTGACGAATTCGTCAGACGAATTCGTTAGAGACCTGCAAACAGAGAAATAGATGCAAAATACCAGAAATGCAGCTATGACAACAGAGGGCAATGATGTAGAATGACAGTAATAATATTAAAATGATAATAATAAACAAAAACATGAGTGCATTACAATGATTTAATGACAATTTATGATTTTATTATGCATTAAGACTATATGGGTGAACTCCAAGATGCAAAATAATAAGGAATAATCATAAGATTAACTAAATGCAGAATAATGCAACAGAAAAGAATGAAGAAATGCAAACTCTGGGCACTGATTGCCCCCAATGTTGACTGCAGTCGAAATCATCTCGAATTGGGGCGAGATCGTCCGAGATTGTACGAGATCGTCTGAGACGACCTGAGCTTGCTCCGGCTGAAAAACAATGAAGTTCCTGCAAACAAACTTGGAAAAATACGAAGGCAAATGGTGATTTAAGATGGTCTAATGCATGTAGAACTCGTGTTACAGGAAATTTCAGCCAGGGGGATGCCAAGGGGAGGGCCTAAGATTAAATAGGCTTAGGAAGGAGGTTGGGAGGTTGGAGATCATCCTAATCTGGAAGATCTCCAATGGGGGAGGTCTCTAACGATGCAGACACGCTTTTGCCTGGATTAGAGACGCCGTTGGAACAGAGGCTAATTATGCACAAATCAGTTTGGGACGAGATCGTCTGGACGTTCTTCTCCAGACGAAATCGTCCGATCTGAGGCGATATCGTCTGATCGGAGACGATATCGTCAAACGGACAAAACAAACTCTAAAAATGGCACGAAAAATGAGGAAACGGGTAGCAGGCGGTTTTGGAGCGATTTTGGGGTTGAAATTTGAATTTGAATTATTACTAAGGTAATTTTAATTATTTACTAAAGTTTACTGCGCCAATTTTAGGGTGCTACACATTGTTCCTAATGTAAATTCCATTACTAAAACATAAATATGGAAGGGGATCCTCAAATGAGAAGTTAAGACTAGTGGAGAAGTCAGGTATTGTTTTATATCATTAAAAGCTTTTTGGCATTCACCTATCCATGAAAATATCACCCCTTTTGTAGTAGGTGATTGAAAGGCCTGTATTTGCTAGAAATTTATGCAATGAAACAACGGATTGATTGGATATTTCCTTGTAAACTATGTAATTACTTCAAGTTTATTGGTAGAGGCATCTCAATGTTGGACTTGAAGTTGTTTGGGTCTACCTCAATGCCTATTTTGGAGATAATGAATCCTAGTAGTTTGCAAAAGGTAACACCAAAGACACACTTTTTGGGGTTCAACCTTACATTATGCTCTAGAATTTGATCAAAGACTTTTTCCAAGATACCAATGTGCTCTTGTCAAGTTTTAGATTTTACCAAGAGATCATCCACATAATCTTTGATGATATTATGCATGTAATCATGGAATATGTATGTCATGGCACGTTGATAAGTGGCACCTATATTTTTAATGCCAAAGGGCATCAGATTGTAATAAAAGTCCCCCAAGGTGTAGTGAATATTGTTTTGTGTTGGTCATTAGGATTGATTCAAATAAGGTTGTATCCTAAAAAACCATCCATTAGAGAAAGAATTTTATGGCTAGTACAAGTGTTGACAAGAGTATCAATGTTTGGTAAAGAAAATTCATCCTTAGGATATGTTTTGTTAAGGTTTTGAAAGTTAGTGCAAATTGGTATCACCATGTTACGTTTATGAATGGGTACCATGTTTGAAAGCCACTCAGGATAGTCAATGGGGACAATGAAATCCACATCTAAAAGCTTTTGAAGCTCTTTTTTGACCACAAGGGTAATGGTAGGATGCATCTTTCTCAATTTTTGTTTGATTGACTTAGCATTAGAGTGCAAGGTGAGATTGTGGACAACCAAGTTAGGGTCAAGACCAGGTATATATTTGTAGGACCATGCAAAAATACCTTTCTTCTTCTTGAGAAGAGCAATTAATTGTTATTGTTCATTAACAGATAAATTTTTTTCAAGTTTAACAATTTAGGGATTATCTGTGTCTAAAATAAGGTTCACATCGATGGTATATTTTATGGACATTTGAGAACCTTCCTCAAGCTGATGGGGTGTTTGGATCATATGAATACAATTTATGACATTATCAAACTCTTCTGACTCAACCTCTTCTATGTCTACCTAGAAAACCTCATGGACGATGGGGACACTCAAAATATAGTCGAGGAGGCACCTAAACCTACCTTGCCTACATCTTTAGCAGGTTCATATGTATCATAGGTGACCATACATTTGGTTAACCCTAGATTAGCAGAATATATCATGTAAAACATGACATTCATACCAATTATAAAAACTACATAGGACATGGTCCGACCTCAAACCCATAAATTTCCTATGGGAATGGTGGTACCACTAGGGGTGTTTCCCAACTGAAGAAGCGAATTTCATGACATCACCTTAAGGGCCTTCTATTTGCAATATAGAAGCAATGTAATTCCATTCAAAGGAAAATAATATAATCTTGTAATCTAGATGGAATGAAGAAAATATATAACCAAAATGGTGGATTTATCCTTTTATTAATTCATTTATTGCTCCAAAATGAGATTACAATCTTCCCCTTGAGGGCATTTACAAACTTGATACATTCAACATTACAATATCCAAGGGATCTAGTCCCTTGGAAAGAGGCCTTTAAGGTGAAAATCAATGGTGTGAAACTCTGCTTCCCACACTCGAGAGCTAGTATTGGTCTGACAAGCTTATGCCTCTTTAGCTCCTCCTCCTGTCTAGAATTCCTTTTCCTGAAGACAAGGGATTGAAATGGGGTTAATAGCACCTGTGTTATAGAAGAAAACCATAAAACCATATAAAATGGAGCTTCATCTACAACATTAAAAACTGATCTACATGCATGGAAATTGATCTAAATAGAGAATAAACATATTATAAACTAATATAAATGCAAATGAAAATATTTGGAAGCAATATTAGAGGTCAAACTATGTAGAAACAATGACCGTCTCTGGGTGAGCTAGATAGACCTGTAACATTGGGGACATCAAATATGGCATCAAAACTACTCTAAACTACACCAAATTTGGACCAAAGGTTCATATAGGCATCCTAAAGGGGTCTATGGAGGAATTTCTCTCAAATTATAAACTATTTGGTGATCGTCCCTAGGTGTGACACCTATAGACTGCTAACCATCCCCAAGTGGGACGGTCACAAAACTAGCTTAGTTTTATCACCTATGCCAATGGGATTTGGTCCAAAACTTGGTTAGGGGTGTTGTTGATAGATGGGGCCAAATATTTCTTCAATTTGGCCAGTTTGGAATTGGTGTATCAAGCCTATTTCCCCTGAAATTGCCTTCAAATGAAGAGGGTTTCAAGGCTAGGGTAGGGTGAGTTTTGGGTTTGCAAAAGGTGAGGGTTGATTTGTGCAGCACTTCATTGCATAAATTCTCCAATCCTCATTTTTTAAATTGGGTGTTTGCACCTCCTTTTATAGCCCAAAAGGGCATCTAGGGCAAAGGGGTAAGTCTTGCCATGCGAGGCAAGTGCCGCCATTTGTCACATTCTTCAACATGCATTGGGGAGGGAAGGTTGCCTATTTGGGGATTCCAATCTATTGTCCTTGATTCCATTTGTAGGTCCCCAATAAATTTGGGGTGATTGGATGCGTTAATGGCAGTATTTGATTGCCATTTAGCATATCCTTTGACTTTTTGAAGGGTCTAGTTAGGGGTCATACCATCCAAGGATAGTTATGGATGGTCATCCTTGGGTGGGATGATCACCAATTGTGACCATCCCTTGGTGGGATGGTCACTAGTAGGAGCCTCAAAACTACCCTAAACTTCTAGGAACCCTCCAAAATGATATTTTGAGCCTTATGGAAGCCTTTTCCAGTCTAGATGGGTGCCCAATAGGGCCATATGTTGTCGATAAGAGGGCATATGCGATGCATTGATAGTCTTATCTGATTTATGCAATTTAGGTGTCTACACCAACCAAACAAACTTTATTTATGGAGGGCTATATCAATTGACAAATCACACACCCATAGATAAAGATGATGATGAACCATTCATGGCAAATTTTCATTATTTGTATAACCCTGAATTCGCCTTATGCTACTTCAAATGTTACCATTGGCATGGTTACGACTTGGGATTATTTGAGTAGGGGCATCGAGTTCCCATAAAACCACAATATCAGCTACCAACTGATAGGTTTGGGTTAGGCTATCATATCCAAGGATGAGACGAGCTCCTAACAACATCTTTAGATTATCTGAACCTCACTTTGGGGGATGATGTGGATTGGAACCCATATCACCCTAACCATTCTTATCTACAAGGGGGTAATAGGCTGGTAACCTATGTCTCAGAAGCACCACCAAAGATCTATCATGAGGGCATTATGGTAGAGGTAAATCAAGGAGACAATCCAAGAGCTGACTTGGACAATGAAAGTCATGAAGCTACCGATGACATAGGCATGTAGATCCAAAATTTGGATAGAGCAATAGATGTTGAATCAAAAGTTGATTTTAAGGACATGCAAGTAGAGTCCATTATTGAAAGTGATGGACCAGATTATGATTTTGGAACAGATGATGATGAGCTATCCTCACACAATGAATGATATGAGGATGAAACTGAGTTGGCCTACTTAGGCCCTCTAAATCTACGTCATCTACTACCCATGGAATAAATGGGTGAGATTGAAGAATACTTCATGGTTGATAGTGACTATGAGGATGAAACATAGTAGGCCTACCTTGGGCCCCATCTTGCAAATTGCCCAATTCCAGTGGGTAGGGGAGAAGGACTCATATACGATAGTGATGATGAGGATGAGACCGAGAGAGCTTATCTCGGGCCTCAATATTTATCACATTGTCATGAGTCGGTTGACATCAATGAGATGTATCGACGAGTCTATCCTGGCCTACACCTTAGAGGAAGACCACCTAAATTGGATATGATTTATCATATAGTCTTCCCTAATACATTGACATACATGGAGCTCCTTGAGCCCAACGATCTTATTTTTGAGTCTATTCATAGATCGAATTCGAAGATCCCCATACCCCTAGAGCCACATCTCGGGGATGGAAGTGTTATCAATGTAGAGTCACACATATGTGGTCTTGGAGATCTAATCCATTCCATCAATATGATCTCCATTGATTTGACCACTCCACTTTGCAATCCAACCAAACCTTCCAAACCATTGTATCTGAATATAGATGCTATTGATTGGGATCACATTGACTCACCACTAGAGCCTGAGGATTTCTTCCCTAATGAAGAAATGTTGCAACCTTTTCATTTTGTGTCAGGCTATGCACATGATGTTTATCATGCTGAGGGAAATTTTGATGTAGGACCTTTAAACCCAACTGATGACATCCACTTGATTCCTACACCTCACCATATTGAGGAGGGATCACACATGTTAGTAGAGGAGACCTTCGATGTGGATATCAGTAATGATCCCACTAATCCTAAGAAGGTCAAATTTCAAAGAGATTCTATCTCCTTATGAGCGTGCCATACTCATCCCTCTACTGAAAGAGAGACCAACCTTTTTTCTTGGACATACAAGGATATATCAGGACTAGATTCAAAATTGGTTACCCATAACCTTTCGCTAGATCCCGCTAAGAAACCTGTCAAGAAGAATCTTAGGAAGATGCATCCAATAGTCACTTTGATGGTTAAATAAGAGCTATAGAAGCTATTGAATGTAGAGTTCATTATCTCCATTGACTATCCGGAATGGGTATCAAACATGGTACTTGTAGGAAAACATGATGGAAGGATCCGTATCTGTATGGATTTCATAGACCTAAACAAGGCAACACCAAAGGATTCATTTTCTTTGCCCAACATAGATGCTCTCATAGATGCAACTGTGGGTCATGAGATGCTCTCCCTTATGGATGGTTTTTTTGGTTACAACCAGATTCGGATTAAAGTCGAAGACCAGCATAAAATCGCATTCACAATGCCATGGGGAACATTTTTCTATAAAGTTATGCCATTCAGCCTTAAAAATGTTGGTGCCACATATCAACGAGCCATGACATATATTTTTCATGACTACATGCATAAGATCTTGGAAGATTATATTGATGACTTGTTGGCAAAGTCATTATTATGAGAAGAGCATGTTGAGGTCCTGAGGAAGGTCTTCGATCACTTGATAGAGCATAATGTCATGTTGAATCCCAAGAAGTGTGTATTTGGTGTAACTTCAGGAAAGCTCTTGGGGTTCATCATTTCAAAATGAGGCATCGAAGTTGACCCAACGAAGGTCAAGGTCATATTAGAAATGTGTCCTCCAATAAATATCAAGGAATTAAGAAGCCTTCAGGGCAAAGTAGCATCCATAAAGTGATTTATTATATAATTATCGAACAAATGTTGACCCATGAATTGGATGCTACACAAGGGGGTCCCATTCAATTGGGATGAGGACTATCAAGTGGTCTTCACTAAGATTAAGCAATACCTGGCAATGCCGCTAGTGCTAGCTCCACCAAGACTAGATGTGCCTTTTTTGCTATATATATTGGCGACTGACTTTGCATTGGGAACCATGTTAGTCCAAAAGAATGTGCAAGGTAAAGAGCAAGCCATATATTACATCAGTCGCACCTTGGTGAGTTATGATCTCGGATATGCATACGTGGAGAAGCTATGTTTAGCAGTAGTGTTTGCAATGAAGAAGTTGCATCATTATATGCTAAGTCATACGACATACATGATATCCAAACAAAATCCTTTGTAGTATATGATGAGCAAGACATATCATAATACATGTACTACAAAGTGGATCATGCTATTGATAAAATTCAATTTGGAATTCATTAGCCAAAATTCCATCAAGGGATAGGTCATAGTTGATCAGCTGGTAGAGGCGCCTCTCGAGAATAGTAGGCCCCTCACCATAGAGCTTCCTGATGATGCGATCTTCGCATTATCAGAAGCACCCAAACCCGAAGAACCAGATAACAAAGTTGATATGACTATGTTCTTCGACGGTTCGAAGTGTGAGCAAGGGGGTGGTGCAGGAATTGTCTTTTTCACACCACAAGGTGCTCCAATGCCCTTGTCATTTAAGCTAGAATTTCCTTGTACCAACAACAATGCTGAATATGAAGCCCTAATCTTGGGCCTCCAAACAACTATCACCATGAAGATTAAACGATTAAATATCTTTGGTGATTCCCTTCTCATAGTCAATCAAGTGAAGGGACTTTTTCAATGTAGGTGTCCCATATTGAAAGCTTACAAGGATCTTGTTGACACTTATCTAGCCTAGCTAGAGTGGTATGACATCGAGGCAATCCCTCATTCATTGAATAGATTTGCAGACACTATGGCATCTTTGGGATCCTTAATCCCTTAGAATTCATCTGCTGACTTTACTACCATTCATGTAAAGATGCTATCGCATGTCGCGATGCAACGTGCAGCTTTTGATAACAAGGAATCAGTCAACATGATTCATATAGAACCAAACCATGAATGGTTCTATAAAGCCAAAGACTTTCTCAAGAAGGCGTCTTGGGGGTCTTTGATCTCGTAGGGTCCTACGGGGAATGGCACCACCATTCACCACAAGGTTGTATCCCAGTCTGCATTCGTGCATAGTGAAACACCAGGGGAACAAGTCATCTTGATAGTCGAGGCATAAGCTTATCAGGATTGGATGTCACAATTACATGACTTCCTCAAGCTTGGTTTAATCTCGTAAGGATTGTCGCATGCTGCAAAATGCACATTTAGATAGAAAGCGATAAAGTATGTCTTGCTTGGAGATATCTTGTACCGTAGAAGCTACGATGGAATTCTCCTTCATTGTCTTGAGCCCCAAGAATCAGCTTGGGCAATTTTGCAAGCTCATGATGGTACATGTGGTGGCCATTTTAGCAGCATGGCCATTGTCAAGCGCATCCTTCAAATGGGTTATTATTGGCCCACTATGGAGAAGTATTGCACCGTGTATGTCAAGAAATGCATCAAATGTCAGCATCATGCTAATCTTACGCACTTGCCATCGCAGGCCTTACAACCCATTCAAGCGGCTTGGCCATTTTCTCAGTGGGGTCTAGATCTAATCGGTAAGATCTCTCCTCCATCATCGAGTCGGCATACATTTATTATAATGGCTACTGAGTATTTTACAAAGTGGGTGGAAGCCATTCCCTTAACAACGACAATTGGAGCACGTATTGCGGAGTTTATACTTCACAATATCATTAGTCATTTTGGGATACCATCCAAGATAATCTCGGATAATGGAACATCATTCAAGAACAAAACTGTGAAGGCTTTAATGTCTAAGTACAATATACAACATAATTTTATGACTCCATACTATCCGCAGGAAAACAGGCAAGCTGAGGCTTCAAACAAGACAGTGGTAGCCATCTTGAAAAATATGGTACAAGAAAACCACAAATATTGGCACATCCAACTACCCCTTGCACTATGGGCTTACAGGACTAGCATTCGGACGCCCACTGGGGCAACCCTATTTTTGTTGGTATATGGTGTTGAGGCCATTATGCCCCTAGAGTTGGAGATTCCAACGCTATGCATCGCATTGAAAGAGTTCATCGATGACAACACTGCGTGACAAGCTCACCTAGATCAATTGATACTTCTTGATGAACATCACGTGAATGCCCTTGAGCATCTCCACATTTACCAAGAGCACTTAAAATGAGCTTACAATAGTAAAGTCCACTTGAGATATTTTAAGGTTGGTGATCTTGTGCTGAAAGAGAACCAACATAACTCAAACCTACCGTCACACTTGCGAGATAAATTTATGGCTAATTGGTTAGGTCCTTACATAATCTCAGAGCAGATTGGACCTGGAACATATCACTTGACATCGCTTGAAGGTGTTGAAGAGCCTGAACCTCTCAACATCCTTCATCTTAAGGCGTTCCACACATAATAATTCAAAAACTTAAAAATATGGAAAATTTCAAAATCCATAAAAATCAAAAAGCAATAAAATCTAAAAATATTGCATTTCATTTGCATCATGCATTTTCATTTTGCACATGCATTCATTTAATTGCATTGCATTAGGTATTTCCATCCGTCACACTTGCATTAGGATAGGTTGTGTTTGCAATCTTACAAATGACACCATGTTTGTATTTCAATCATGCATCTATGCATCATCATCATCCATCACCCTTGTGAGTAATTGTGTTTCTCAACACAACCCCTCCTGTTGCTATGAAGAATATACTAGGGTTTTTCGGTCATTCAACCATACCTAGTGGTCTTCTCAAATTTAGTAGAAATATTGCTTTGCTTTTGAGGATGAGGTCTAGTTTTGATAGCACTTAGCATATCAAAATCCCATCACTAATCAACACATTAACAATCCTAATTAGGGTAAGGAAGGATGAACACTACAAAAGTGGTCCGAGTCACCTTAGGTGAAAGGTTTTGTTACTTGCTCATTTTGTGAGGTGCAATGGTCTAGAGTAGTGGTCATTGGCAAAAGGACAAGTTTACCCCCTACCCGAATAAATCCCTTGCTTACAAAAAAAGGAGCAAAATCCCAGAAATCAAATCAAATCCCTTGCTCAAAACAAAAGAAAAACAAAATACAAAATAAACAATGATTTTTATCACTATATATGAGCAAGTATCCCAATAAATTGAAGAAAATAAGGGGGTGAGCTTGAATCCCTGGAATGGTCAATGCTCAAAAATCATGGGGTGATCCCCAATACAACAATGGGCTGAATGAATCCCACCTGACATTGGGGTAGGTCTAAGCAATTTACAAATGAGCTAGCTTTAGGTGGCATGTATTGCCTAGTGGTCTAGTCTAACTAAATTCAAACCTAGGATCGGGTGGACATTTGAGGATCCCCAATACAACAATGGGCTGAATGAATCCCGCCTAGCACTGGGGTATGCTTATGTCTCATCTAATATATTCATTTGCACACATAGGGGTAATGAATAGCTTGGTCTTTCATAGTAAAAACTTTATTTTTCAGAAGTCTAGTATAGTCATTATACAACTTTTGATAAGTCAACTAGGGTGTTTGAGTCTCATGGAAAACCTCAAAAATTCCCAAATAGCAACAACTCATTTTCAATCAATCAATTATCAATTTCCTTTTATGAGAGTTTATTTGTTAAGGAGTGTTCATAATATAGGTTAGATACCGTATGGATATCAACAATGATATTTAGACGACCACTGACTATGTTGTGCATATATTTTCACTTACAAAAGCTTATGAATAGAAACAATACATCATTTCATAGCACACATGGGTGTTTAATTGATTAATTCTTATGACAAGATATATCAATTACAGTTCATGATTGTTATACATTCTGTGGTGTCATCCATTAGATTGTCAAACTCATATTGCATTCATACATTATGTTTTAAGTGATTAAAGCATACATGTTCATTTACATTAGATCATCATCATGTAAATAATGCATTACATACATTGCATTCATCATATCATAGCATCATAAATTAAATGCATACAAGTACATCAAATTAAACATGCATTTAACATCAAACAATGCATCCACATATGCATACATCATAGTAGTCCATCTACACATCTAGATCACAATATCTAGTCATACATCCATCATCTAGCTAGTGCATGTCATCCATACATCACATCATATAGCATCAAATCAACATAACATATAAGCATTGCATCCATATGCATCTCATAAACATAAAATAAATAAATCTGCACATATAATGAGTCTCATAAATATCAGATCATATATATATGTGTGTGTGTGTGTGTGTGTGTGTGTGTGTGTATGTGTCAAAAAAGAGTATATAGGCATATGTCCAAAATGCCCGTAGGCTACAACTATGTAGGTCCTCGACCTTACACTAAAAAATGGTACAAACATCTAATAAGATCTGTACTAGGCAGCGCCTATGCCCCCAGTCTATGAGGCTCCTCCATCGCCTCCACCCTCCCGGTGAGTCCGCCTAGAGCTAGTACTTGTAGACCTCTTCGTCCTAGGTGTCCTATGGCTAGGTCGAGCTGAAGACTGCCCTATATCCCAGGTTTGAGTCCTCTAAGTCCCTAGATCTATGGTCCTCTCAAGAATCTCACCCTCGAGCAGCTCGATCTCTCCCTCTAGGTGAGAGATATGAGCAGCGTCTGATGCTCGTTGGTCGAGATGACATTGAACCATGGCCTATAGCCTCTTGATATCTGCATCTAGATCCAAACCTATGCATCCCTATACAGCTGGAGCCACTAGAGCAACCTGTGGAGTAGAGGGCTCCCCTCGTGCACTCCTCACCAGATCCCTCTCATGAGTCATGAGTTGTAGCTAAGACTATGCTAGATCTTGCTCAAGTGTCATCTTCTCCAGAGCTGTAGTGGCACTCATAATCTATGCTAGGTGGAGAGTCCTCTCCTCCTCGTATCCTCACCACTACTCCTATCCCTGTCTCAGCTGATCTTGTGTGGCTCTTAGTTGTGCCTATAGAGTAGCCACAAAAGTGTCCCTCTCTTGAATTTGAGTCTAAAGGGTCCCTACCCATGTCTGTAAGCTAGCAACCTGGGCCCTGAGCTGGGACACCTCATCATCGGGCTCCTCCTCACCCTCCTCTACCTAGGGCTCCTCCTCAGCTATAGCCTCACCCCATCCACCCTCTGTCCACTAGCACACTCTACACCCATGAGGATCTACACCCTCTAGATGTGCCTCCTCTACCTCTGCTACTACCCCACCATCTATAGGTCTTCCTAGGGGACCATCACCCTACCACAACATGGTAGTCCACCAAGTGTCATAGTCTACTGTAGTCCCTGCATCCTCCAGTCTAGACTCCTAAAAGTCATCATCCTCATCCCCTAGTGGAGTCACCTAAGGCCATGCCAAGTCCTTCTTCACCTTAAGGCGGTGATAGATAGTAGGAGTAGGAGGGATATCCTAGTGAATCCTGAACTTCCTGGTCACACGGGAGAAGTAGAAGAACTCTCATATCTCGAGCTTACACCCGAGAAGCCATCTATCATGTCGAGTCCTCCTTAGGTACCTATCTACCTCCTCCCATGCAGGACAATCCATGTAGGGCCTCCATACCACCTACCCAATATGTAGCCATGCAATCTGATCAATGTAGTATTGCACATCTCCTGCTCGAGTCCTACTCCTGAACCCCTTAGCCTCCCTAGGCCAGCAAGCAACATAGCACTGGCTCTCCTCAGCAATATCAACAATCCGAAGGGGTAGTGGTGTGGGGTGCTCAACTGTGATGTGCTGCCATACCCAGATCTATAGTAGGAGACTATAGCCAACTCCCACATGGCTCCTCCATGTAATTTGATATAGCTCATCATAGAGTTGTGC
Source organism: Wollemia nobilis (assembly GCA_028583015.1). Taxonomy (NCBI): domain Eukaryota; kingdom Viridiplantae; phylum Streptophyta; class Pinopsida; order Araucariales; family Araucariaceae; genus Wollemia; species Wollemia nobilis. The sequence continues at coordinate 1,304,874 of JAQPPZ010007329.1, forward strand.
AAGTAGAGTACTCCCCTAGGATAGGATCAGTGGCTCTCTAGTGCTGCTCGCTAGCACATCCTATGTCCTGGCCAGGAGGTTCCAAGGGAACCTCACTCTTGATGTGTTCGGTAGCACAATCTGAACTATCAAGTGCATGAGTATAGCTACCCACCATGAGAAGATATTCTCATGGTACCAATCCTCAATGTGGACCCTATCATGGTCTAAATCTGCCTACATCGTAGCACTCCGGGTGCCAAAGATCTATTGAAAGACAACATCCTTCACCTCTATGGGTGAAGATGTGATGGCCTCACCATCGATCGAGATCTGGAAGATGCGGTAGACATCCTCCAAAGTAACAATGATCTCACCTGTGGGTAGGTGAAAGGTGTTGGTCCTCGCATCCCAGTGATGGGCCAGAGCGGTCATGTAAGCCTGATCAACTCTAATCGATGGAAGTCGTAGCACGTAGCCAAATCCAATGGCTCCAAACCAGGCCTACTCAGTGTCATTAAGGCCATTGCAAAGGGTATGAAGGATGTCTGATTCCCTCGCCCTCACGGTCAAATTCTGAAGAGAGACATAAATAATACACAAAATCAATCAAAAACATCAAAAAATGACCTAAAAAAGTCAAACAAATTCAAAAAAATCTTCAAAAATATAAAAACATTTACAAATGCATGCAACACATTCAAAAAATCAAGATTGCACTTCAAAAACAATCAATAAAATCAATTAAATCAAGCAAAAACCCAAAAAATAAAAAAAATTGGGAAATTTTTCTAAAGTCGGCTAACCACGGCTGGGACCCATAGCATATGGCAACGATCAAATTTCTAACCATTGGGATTTGAATCCCATCGTGGCTGACAACCATGGCCCCCAATTTACTAATTGGAACCACCGCTACCATCGAAAACTAAGAGTAGTGACCTTTTTGGGGTCACGTCCCATCCCAAAAAATATAAAAAAATTAATAGCCCACCCATCTAATCTAACTTAGTCTAAATCTAACTATGGTGTGGTTCGTTACCGATAGTTTAATGTGGTTCAGTTAACCCATTACTTAATGAGGTTTATTTTAAGTTGCTAACCCTAAGCTACGATGAGGTTCTTTACCAGTAGTTTAGTGTGGTTCATTTAACCCATTAATTAATGAGGTTCATTTTAATTGGGTAAATCAAATAAGAGAGAGTTGTAGTGCTACCTTTCCAACATCAGATCCACCACTAGTGGATGCATCCATTGGGTCCACCATGTTGGGTGAATCATGAGGTTTGCGACAGCGTTTTGTATCAAAATTTTAATCTCACATCTTAGAGCTCTCAGTTTTGCAAGTCAGCAATTGGAAAATAATGACGTGAAAATGATAGATTTTATTTTTATATTTTCCATTTTGCCCTCGATTGTGGTTGACACCGCGGGCACAGAATTAGGGTTTTTTGATCGCAAGTTGGAGCCACGGATAAGGAAATTATAAAAATTGGTTGCGGATGACAAGCACGGCTAGAATCCAACAATAAATGCCCTCAAAATTCAACCATGAGGGGCTTCAAAATGCAAAATTAAAAATATCTAATGGGCCAAAACCCTCAAAATTTTCAAAATAACAAAAAAAAATCAAATAATTCAAAATTCAAATGTGCCTCGTATCTAGTTATTTACCCTATACACTTGGTGGTTGTAGCGACTTGCGATCCATGCAATCTGGAAAGATGAGTAAATTACCATAAGGTCATTTGGGGTAAATTAGTCATCGTGGAATTGATATGCTTCACTTCAATCCCTAAGAAGGCCTAGACGATCGGACTGCTCCACGGGAACGAGGTATTCATCTCAATGCTTCTATGACATTTTTAGTAGATCATCAAACATTATGATTCAACATAAGCCTAATTGGAATTGCTATCATCTTGATTCCCTAAGAAGGCCACAGTGGTTGGACTACTCCATGGGATAGAGATGTACAATTACTATTAATAGTTGCAATCATGGCTGAATTAAGCCTTGCCAAGTAATCAAAGTGCTAAAACCTTAAATTGTTCAAATCACTCATTGTGGTCAAGTGACTCATTGCTTCATTTAATTGTCCTACTCTCATCGACTCGTCGCTTGAGGGGGTAGTCATTATATCAATTATCATAATCAAATTCAACACGAGATCATTGCCAAAGACTATCATAAGCTTACCCTTTGCTGGGGCAAAAAGCAACTATGATAGTTAAGTTAGTAGCTCTCCACCTATCGGTACTATTGTAGCACTGAAGCTACCCGATCACCACTGGAGCTTGCAAAATATTTTTCAAATTTAAGCCTTCCCTTAGTTGGAAGCAATGATTCTAAGATGCATGCCCTTTGGCAAGACTGGGCATCTAATATTGATCAGATCAATGATCATCATTCAACCTACGACATCATTTTAGGAGGTCTATTTTTGCTCAACGTTGTTCATTCTCACAACGCATCCCAAAAGGGGCATCTGTAGACACCTAAAATATGTCATGTCAAGGTGACTACTCATATGGGACATGCAAACAGACCATATGAATGATCTTGGATAGCTCCAAGGTGAAGCAGTGGTTTTAACCACTCAATTTAGGTAGATTTGGCTAACTCAGCCTTAGTCACGGCTGACACCCATGGCTAATAGAGCTGGCTACGCCTCAGAGCCACGACTAGCATCAAAATTGTTTTGAATCTCGGGCTGAGCCAAATTTGGTTACAACAACCTGGGCAATGGAGATTCAAACGGTTTTGGGTGGGGAAGCGTCGAGAAGGTTCCCTCCAACTGATCCAACTATAGGTTTCTTGTTCTTGGCTTCTCCATGAAGCTAGACCAAGGACTTGAGAGTGCTATAAGACCCCCCTCCAAATTGGGGAGAAGTATAGAATCTTTAGGAGTTGAAATGCAACAAAGCCCTACCGAATTGTTGACTCAATTGCAACCTTTTGGAGAGATCTAACTTGCCAATCATGAATGCATTCAAAGCAATGGAGGTGTCAAAGGACTAAGGAGATCAAGAACCCATAATTGAGCCTCTTCCATCGTAAATCTAGTGAATTGAAACACAAAATCCATTAGAGGACATCAAGGTGACCCTTGACCATCAATTCAATGGAGATAATTGAGGATACAAGCCCTGATTATAAGAGCAAGAGCATTCATGCCTCAACCATGCGGCTGTCAGTCATGGCTAACAGTGCCCATCATGCCTCGAACCCATGGTGAGGGTTTGATCCCTGGTTTACTCTATTTTAGCCATAGATTTCATTTTGTAATCATGTATTTAGGAATATATAACTTAGTTTAGGTTTATTTCATGCATTTGTACGGTTAGAATTAGGATTTAGGGGCAGATTTCCTTCATTTCCTTATTTCCATCAATTAGACTAGTTTATTGTTATTTCATGCAATTCAAGTTTCTAATGGCTAATTAGGTTGCTTATTACCTAGATTACATGTTTTCTTTCTATGCTTCATAGTAATATGATGATTTTGTGCTAATATTCATAGATTTACATGTTTCTTGTTTTTTTTATCATCATTTATGCAATTGTCCATCAAAAGCCTCATCAAGAGAGGCCATATTTGTGTTTAATCCTTTCTTGTTGTTTCTTGAATGTAGGGTTTACAAGATCCATTCATTTCAAGGCATTCAAGGCAGCAAATACCTCTTTCATGAGAGAAGAAGGTCACCATTGATCTTGAGCAGTTTGTGTCTTTGTGGAAATCTTATGAATTACACCACCCCCTCGTTTAGAGGGTCTTCAATATTGTATTAATTGTATCAACATTGAGTATCCCTAAGAGGGATGCATATGTAATTTATATTTGTTAAAGTTTTAATAAAAGGAAACTTCATTTCTTGTTAAATTTATTATTTTCAATATTTTATGCTTTAATGTTTGATATCAATTGATGCACTAGTTAGGTGTATGCTTTCTACAAGGTTACACTATTGATGAGATTCACCTAGTGTTATTGAGCATAATAGATCCTATAAGAGTCATGTTACAAAGCAATATAATAAGAAAGTTTGTCATCCTAAATTTAGAGTTGAGGATCTTGTCCTCAAGCCTAAAAATATGCACAAGAAGCACAAGGGCAATTTTATACAAAAATGGCTTGGGCCATATAATGTCACTACACCAAAAAAGGGATTTAACAGTGGCTGAAATAAGGTGTTTTTTATAGTGATAAAAAACTACCCTAATAGACCCTAAGGGGATGTTTTTAAACCACCTTCATAGGATCACCTAAGAAGGCAGTTTAAAATTATCCTCTTAGGGAGGTCTCACTTAAAAAAATTAAATGCCATATGGGAAATGAACTGTGCGTGCGTAAAACCCTTTGTTTATATTTTTTGAACTTAATCGACAAGTGCCAAAAATGTTGTTTTTATATTTGCTTTCTCTACCCAACACAATGAGAAGCAAATCCTTCCTATGATTTACTTGCTCCAAATATTTGCATGGGGGTCTATTTGGGAGTTACAGAGGTCAAACCCTAGCCAAGGTTGCAGTTGTCATGATAATTTTTGTTTGCATTGATGGTGTGAAGCTCAAAAATATCAAGAATGGACACATTTTGAAAGTAGTTGGACGCTCTCATGGGCACCAATCGTAACGGTGATGTGAGGGAAGTCAACCACAAGTTTTATGATCGAGATGTATGTTATATTTTTCTTATTGATCTTTGCCTACACGATATCTTCTAGTTAACCGTAAGAATCACTAAAACCTTCTTTTTGTATGTATGATTACTCAAATGTATTGAATGATCTATGTAAATTTATTCAAAATGATACGAGGTTATAATTAACATTGACATTTAGTTTAACTTTTAGGTATATTTAATTTTAGATATTTTTGTTGTTTGTTAGGGTTTATTTAGTCCACTTCCATTTGGTTATATCACAAGAATAAGATCGATTTTATTTTTTGATGTGTATACCAAAACCCTAATAGGATATTTTTTAAAATTGAGTCTTCTCTACATAGCAAGGGTTTCGAGGCCGCATTAGCATAACAATGAATTTTTTTTAATTTATATATGCAATTTTTAGTTTTGGCATAACACAATTGAACTTATCTAAGTAGAAATATTCTCAAAAAAGTTTAATAAGGTACAAGAGTCTTGCAAACTTGAATTCTGACTTCCCCCCTTTAAAAAAACACCCTTGAGTATTATTAATAAAATAAGGTAAATTTAAAACTTTTTCATGTGTTAGGACCAAAACAATTGTTGGATTGGCTAAAAGTCACCTCTATCTCTTTATGTATATACATTTTTATAAATTATATTTTTAATTTAGTTTTTATCCTTTGGTAGTTTTCATGGTATATTGGGTCTTGTTAGTTTTGATCTTGGTACCATGCTTCATATGAAAAAGAGTTAACGGATGAGACCGATGCCAATCCTTGCAACTTTAGTAGAACAAAAGTGCTTCAAACATCATGTATGAGATATGACAAATGGTGCATGATGCATGGCCTTTGAAGGAATGTATTCCAAGGAAAAACACCCTCCTTGGTTTGTAATGAAGTGAACTGTTAAAACCAGATATAGTATTTTCAACAAGAAATGTGAATATGACACTATTCTACTTGGTTGCTCAAAAAAACAGGGGAAATAAAAAGCTCATTCTAGAGAAATCTTAAAGAAAATAGTAGTTTGTAGAGGGCCAAAACACGACGGTGTTTTATTCATCAATAAAAATTGTGTGTTGCTCCATGTTTTATACAATTGACTTACAACTTGTTACTTATCAGCGGTTAGAAATCTTTCAAAATATTCTCTTTTTTGCCCTCAATGGATGAGATTTTTGGGTGGTACAACTATAGTGATAGTTAATATTTGACTAGTCAATTATAGTTGTTGATATATGGTAGAGAGTGAGATTGAATTGTTGACAAGCACATGGGAGGTGATCTAGAGATAGTCATAGATGAGTTTGTGATTTAAGATGTTCCATATGTTGGAGTTGGTTCATCAATGAGAGATGGCATTATGTCCCAAACATGGAGGGTGGATCACATTTGGTTTAGTTTGGATTGTGAACCAAGAGAACAATACATGTATATGGTTTCACCGAGATATTGTTATCCATAACTATTATGTGTAATAATTCTTTTTGTTTGTGTAGGTATTCATGAAAGCATGGGAAGCAACATGTGGGGCCCCTTACAATGCAATGCTAGTGGTGCCAAACATGAACAAATTTCTTCTGAGTCCTATCACATTTGTTGGGCTTTGTAGATCTCATGTTTCATACCATGTAATAAAGACTCTATACTTTGTTTGTTTGTGAGTTATGCATAAGGGATTTAAGCTCGATATTTTAATACAATCAAGAAGAGATTTATGTAGAGGAATATCAAGAAGAATTTTTTGCATAGGGATTTAGGCTTGATATTTGGCACAGGAATATCAAGAGCTTTCTACGAGACTCGGCAAATGCTTCAGGAAGCGAATATAATATCTGCAATTCAAAATTTAGATCAAGCTTCAAAGAAGGAAAACATATCTTATTATGATCTATGTGGCAGACCAAAGAGCTTGTACAATATTTACCTGAAGATGTTGAAGTAGGTTGCCTATGTTCATTACTGCAAATAGATATAATACAACTCATTTCTTCTATTTTATTTTTAAATTTATCTTTGATGTTTAGTTCTGATTTAGTGTAGGTTTGATTTGGATTTATCAGGAAGAAGCAAATAATTGATGAAATCCATGACCTTTGTGGTCTTTGACTGATTGTTCTTGATGAGAAAGATTGTTATATTACATTATGCATTGTTCATCAGTTATGGCAGCATGTCACTGAGAAGCTAAAAGATTTCATCATTTGTCCAAAATTCAATGGGTATGATAGTCTTTGTTATGTGGAGTAGCCCTTTTTTGAAGTGTAATTATTTTCTTTAATCAATTGAACTTGAGTTGTGGGATCTTTTATGGGATTGTTCCTGAAAAATATTAGTTGTTTTGATGAATGCTTTTAGTTATTAATCTTTGCACACTGATGTTTGTGGTGAGGATAGTCTTCCATTAGAAATACAAATACATACCAAGGAAATGCATCAACAATTTGAATATGCATTTGTTGCACATTGGAGATATAAAGATGGTGAAGAATAATACTTTATATTTAAAATTTAAATGGTGGAATGGAAAATATGGTGGCTAATGCATAATAGTGAGATTATGGATACTAAGTTGCAACTTTCTCCTCAGGATATGGGCTTGAGACCACCTTGCCCTTTCCCATATAATGAGGATGGCTTCCCTAACATGAATAAGTTTTGTGGACCACCATGTGGCATGAATGATAATTTTTTTGTGATTATGTTGGAAGATGATAAGATGATTTTTGTATTAGTTAATTCATATTTCAGTATTTGTGCTCCCTTGTTTGTGGCATATGTTTTTTGGTACTTATAATAAAAACAAAGATGAAACTAATTGTTTACTGCTCTAAGCTGCCTGGAAATTATAGAAAAAATTAGATATGCCTCTACAAAGGTGGCCAAAAAAATTGATGACATCAGTTTCAAAGCAATAAAAATGGAACATGCAACAAGTTATGTTGATGTAAACCTTTTGTTTTTGGCTGGATTCTCCTGTGCTGGTCTTAGAACGATAATATTAGTGCTTGACAAAGAGGATGTCCTTCCATTGCCTTGATATTGACTTGCAATAAGGCTTCTTGTTGAATACCTTTAAAATTTTTGTTAAAACAGTAAAAAATGTAGTCTCAACATTTGTTGCTTCCAGTGTTGAAGTCTCTAAGAAGAACAAACCCTCCTTTTGGGTGAATTATTTTTCATCCTCTATAGGAATCGTGCACAGGTTACCAAGATCACATTTATTGTCTATCAACATAATCATAATATTATTGTTGTATGGTTTCTTAACTATTCAAGCTATCTAGGGACATGCTCAAATATTTACCTTGTAGTTATGCCATACATTATTGACCAGCAAAGTTGAAATTGAATTGTTCCTTATATCCCTTTTATTTTCTAGCCTTTGTCTTCTTTTGGGTCCACATTGCATGTTTCGTGAAAGAGATGAATAAATGAATGCATGCTCCTTTTATTTATTTTATTCGGTGTAAGATCTGTTAAAAAACCAAAGTCAATTTAATCATATACTATAAATATAAAACAAGAAAATGAGCATGGAAAATAATGCAATTTTGAATAGTCAAAACTTAGATGTAATGAAAATCATCATTGATGCCATCGTAATAGCGAGATATTAAACTCATCGTTTATGGCATATAGATAGATATATAATATTTGTTTAGATGCATGCATTCAGCTAACGAACATTAAAGTCCTTTTTAAACTCTAAATCATGCTTTCTTCCCACGTATGTTACAGGGTTTAATATATCTCACATGTAGACTTTGTTTTCGCATTTTTATTTTATTCTCAGATTGATTAATTTAATGAAATGCACAAATATTTTACTTGATATTTACTTAAATGGATATGTGGCTTCTTCAAAAAATATTCACAGATAATATTCATCGTTCTTTTCGATTTAGATTGCTTAAAAGATTTCTGAAATCTGAAATGAGATTAGACCATGTTCCACGCAAATCTCACCAAGATCTATGATTTTCCCACTGCAGAATATCCAATCAAAACCACCTTGAACACATAGTCTGTGGCATCTTATTTAATGAATAAAGCTTATCTATTTTTTTAAATTAATAATATGAGGGCGGTTTAAAACCACCCTCTTAGGACCTAAGAGGGAAGTTTTAAATCGCCTTCTTAGAACCACCCTCTTAGGACCTAAGAGGGCAGTTTTAAACTGCCTTCTTAGGACCTAAGAGGGCGGTTTTAAACCACCTTCTTAGACCCTAAGAGGGCAGTTTTTTTAGGCGGTTATTAACCATCATCGTAGGATGCAGACTTTTTATGATGCCCTCATAGACGATGGCTGAATAACTGCCCTTAATGGTCTTTAAGGGTGGTTAAAAAACATCACGAAAGCCCTTTTTTGGTGTAGTGTGTCAAAGAGTTACTTATATTTTGGAAAATAAAATTGTAAAGCATTTATGATGCTAAGTGGGAAGAATCCATCAATTCCATGCATGTTAAACACTTTTACATGTAGCCCCTCATGACCCATTTGTATAGTCTTTATGTCTTCTTACCTATTGATTATTTGATGCCTTATTTTTTGCTTTGACTACTTTAACTATATGTTTGCATGTGTTAGTCCTATATAATATTTAGTTTGGTACATCTCTGTGTATTTTGTTTTGTCTCTTCTATTCATGACCATGACCACCCCTTAAATCGATAATCTCAATCATCATATTTTCAAATGACTTTTATTGGTTTTGTGCTCTATTGTTTTGAATGATATCTTTTGCCTAACTATGACCACCTATTACAAAAGTGATCCCAATTACTTTGATTGTTCATTTTTCTACCTATTATTGGTTTATTTTTGTGCTACTACTTTGTTACTTGGTGTCTTTCCAATATTTTTACTTGCATTTATTGTTGTTTACTTTGTTTATGATTTGTTTTCCTTTCTTTGTCATGGTGTTTCTCTTACTAGTAAGGGGAATTATGATATATTCAAGGTCTTCCTCATGTTAGTAGCTTGATTTGAGTGCCATAAAGTAGACTACCTTAGCTCAACCTATGCCATCTCCCATATGGTATGTGGTCAAAATACAAAGGCAACATGTCATTTACATTTTATGCAATAAAAACAACACAAAAACAATAAAAATTTCTAATGAATCAATCCTTTGGTGTCCCATTATGGTGGTAATTGGTAAGTATGCCCTGTTGAACAACACACTTGACCAATTATTGTAGTGGTAAACCTTGTTACAGTAGGAATATCGTGACTTTCCCTTCCATGGGGTCTCCCTCCTCTAGGGCAAGTTGTAGCATGTATTTAGCCCATCTCTAATCTCTTCTATCATTTTAATGTTTCATTGTAGGTGCATATATACCTTGTTTAGAAATAAATTTAACGAGATAATATAATGGTAAACCATATTTCAGTAGGGGCATGATGATTTTTTCTTCCATGGGATCTCTGTCTCATAGGGTAAGCTACAATATGTACATATCCCACCCTTTCTTGCTCTCATATTTCGTCTCCCTCTATCATGGTGGGTATCCCTTTTCAAGTAACATGTACATCCTTAGAGGTAGGGAATGAACTAACTTTAGGGATATATACTTGTGCATTGTTTTAGTATAATTTGGCATCCCCTAGGCCCCCCTATAGTAGTAGGTGGACATGATTGACTAAAATAGCATCCATCTATCCCTATCTTACATTTTATGTTAGTATTGGGGTCAACTACCTATGTTTGTACATGGCATGGGTCAATTTCTCCTAGTCTACCCCGCTATAGTGACAAGTGTGTTTTTTGGTAGTTGGCACTTGTTAGATACTACATATGGCTTGCATACTTCAATCACATGTATGAGAGACACACCACCCCATGTATGGTCATATTGGAGGGATGTAGCATTTTGTTGAGCATGTCACTAAATGGTACACAAATCATACATGTTTTTTTATCATCATGCATGACTTTGAATGCTACTCAAATAATACATACAATTCAATAATAGACATGTCGTCATGTGCTACACAAATCTTGAGTAAGTGTCATAAAAATATTTGGCATGTTGCCATGAGCCACACATATCATAAGTATATTCCATGGATATTTATTTGCATAATATTTTATTTATTTTTGCATGGATATCATAGATACAGTGCTTTTAGGAGATTTAGTATGCTCCAAACTCATCTACACACTTTGTTTTGGCTCAATTTGCACCCACTATCATTTTTTATTCCTTTAGTCATTTTTATAGGTATTATAATTTCCAACTGCATGAGGTAGGTAAAAATAATTTTCTTCTAGCCAAATTGTTTAGCTCCTCATATAGAAAAGTATCAGGTATGTTTTCTTGTACTCATATATTTGGCTAAATCTTTATATTTTTTTGCTATTTGTTTAAAAAAATGTATTTTTGCATAGATAGTAGATTCAAAATATTACAAAAAATGTTTTTTGTTTTGCAATATATATTTTTTATTTTTGTTTCTTTGACTATCACATATTGCTCTTTTTCTTTCTTGTTTTTCCTAAGGACTCATGAGTGGCTATCCCTTATGGTGTTGCACGTAGTCCTTAGGAAGGGATAAAATGTATTTGTAAAAAAGACACTAATAGTTGACTTTGTAGGTGGTGGAGAGTCCCATACTCCTATATATAGGATAATTATAGAAAAACTTTGTTAGTTCTTGGTAGGATGACATCGAGCCATATTGGTCATTAGTTTTGGTTCTCTTTCTTCACCAAATTATCATTTTTCTACCATTCTCATGATATTTTTACCTCCTAACTTTTCCAAAATCCAAAAGTAAGGATAAAGATGGGATTAATGGATGTCATAAGATGTGTACCATAAAGTGCACTTTCTAAGAATTTTTAAAGCTAAGATCATGGTCATCCAATTATTTTTAGGGTATTTTATGTACAATTGTGATGCTAGTATGCTTTTACACCTAGGGTTTGAGCAGTGCATTGTTTGGACCAACAATTATAATTTTATGATCCTAAAAAGGATGAACATCAATAGTCATCTCTAAATGGAAAGTTATATCATTTCATCTACTATAAATATCCCTTTTATCATCTTGTTTTCTCATCATACATTTACTAATTGCACATTCACATATATTCAACTCTCAAAAACCAGATATTTCTCTCTCTCTCCTCTCTCTCTCTCTCTCTCTCTCTCTCTCTCTCTCTCTCTCTCTCTCTCTCTCTCATCTTGATAGGTACAACTAAATCCATTTACTATTTGTTCATTGTCTTCCATGGAGAAGGACGAGATACTTTACCATGATTCACAACCAAATGTCACTAATCACCATTAAAGGACTACTTTGTAAGACAATTCAAACCCTTTGCAAGTATCATAAGTGTGATCTCTTCTTACATACTATGATTTTGCTGCAAGAAGGATAAGGTATGAATGCTATTTTTTTTGTAATGTAATGGTCCTTAATACTTTAGGTATCAATTAATTATTTTCTTATACTAGAAATACCCTTAGCTTGCTAGCATATTATGGATAATTTTAGTGTAGTTATTCTTGAATGCTTTAAATTTACTTATGCTTGAATTAGGATAGCTTTTAACTTTTACTATTAATTTAGTGCTTGTTATCTTAGTTTTAGCATCTTGATTTATCTAGTATTAATTTGAATGATTATATTAGATATTCTCCTTTTCCCATAAATAGCACTTTATGTAATGGCTTCATGCTTGTGTGATTCTAGATCCAGTGTTTGTACCTTCATCAGAGTAGGCAGTGGATGTCTTAACCAAGGTCATGTTTAAGGTCACTTTTATGCACATGTGAAAGATTCTTGGAGTCAAAAAGTATCTCTTAAGGGGGATGTAAATTAAGGGTCTCTCTCTATGTCCCCCATTTAGCTTAAGGGGGGATGTTGGAATATTTAGTGGTTAAGCTTCTCTTAAGACCACAACTCACTAATTTTACTTGTATTTGTTATATTTTCCCTTTGGGCCTATGTAAACCTTCAAAAAGGTGCTTTTGCAATTTTTTATAATATTTTATTTCTAAGGGTTGGTCTCACAACCTTGAACAAAAGGTATCATTTATTTGGTTATAAATACCCCTTCATTTATTTTAGATATTGCTTGGAGTGTAATTTTATTTCTATTCTATTGATATTATTGGTGTCCTTGGGCATCCCATCATATTTTGTGTTTTTTTTGTTTTGTTTATTCATTTTGCTAAGCAGTATTGGGTAATGATTGATTCCATTCATTTATAGAAATTTCTATGAAATATAACACTTTAAACCCTTAAATATCCACAATAATCTACTATAAATCTAAGACAATGTCAATGAAAAGGTAATAGATTTTGTAGTTTTAACCAATTGTTCAACCAACTCATAGCAAGATAATATTGGTTTAAACTCCATGGTCTTAGTAACTAAGGGATGATTCAAAATAAATGCATCATCAACAAGTTAGATATAATATTTGAAGGGGCCATTTATAGCAACATGAATGCTTTTAGTTTTTCCTTTTACTTTTACCTTTGACAAAGCTCTCCCTAGTGCTTTTGTAAGAATAATAAATAGACATGGATATGGCCATCCTGGTAGAGTCCATAAGATGATTCAAAGTATCCAAATTAATCAAAATAAAATATTTTAGGTTCTATAACAACATCTAATCCATTCACTAACAACTTTGATCAAAAAAAAATGTTTTGAGATATCATGATGAAAATGCTAGCAAACCCCATCATATACTTTGTCCATATTTGATTTTATAAGCATATGTGGATTTTCCATAGAATGAAAAGAATGTAAGGCCTTTTATGCAATAATCACATCGTTAATAATTTATTTACCATAAAAAACTACCTTTTTCCTTGAGATAATATAATCTAGAATGTTTTTCAATTTATTTTCCATAATTATTGAAATGATCTTATAAATCATATTAGAAATGCTTATTGAACAAAAAATATCAAAGAATTTTATCTTTCTTTTGTCAAGAACGAATGCAAAAAAGTTGCTTTTCATCTCACTTATTGTAGCCCTTTTTTTCCTAGCATCTTCAATCGTATCCAATATATCACTCTTCAACAAAATCTAAAACATTTGAAAGAAAAAGAGTAAGAAATCCATTAAAGCCTACTGGCTTGTTAGGTTGGTAAGAGGAAAATATCTCCTATAGCTCCTCCATAAATATCTTCCTCATCAAATTTTCATTTTATTCCTATATGATCATTGATGGGATATTTTACAGAAGCTTACCTTGAGTCTCGTTATCTTGCCCAACATTTGACAAAATATCTTTGAAAAGATTAATTGTTTCCTTCTTGATATCTTCAAAATATATTTGAAAATACTAATTGTTTCCTTCTTGATATCTTCTTTCCAAATATTTCTTGTATTGAAAGTTGATTTTTTTTAATTTGTAATGAAAACATAAATATGTTTTGTTGTACCATGAAAAAGTTTGGTATTTTTATTAAATTTCTTAACCAATATCTCTCTATGTTTTTGGGACTAATATGAATTATTTTTAAGACATTGTGATAATTATAAAGCAATTATTTTCCTGCACATAAGTATCCTAATCCATTCCAATTATTTCTACTAGCTCTTGTAAATTGTTAAAATTGGATTCAATTTCTGCCTTTTCTTTAAATATTTATTACCAAAAGCTTTAGCATACCAAATATTTGTTTGTCCCTTTAGATATTTCATCTTTTGAACAAATCTATATGTACATGATCCTTCAAACTTACTTCATCCCACCATAACATAACCATTTGGAAGAAATTGGGGTCTTAGATCCACATAGATTAAAATTGAAATATCTTTGGATGATCATTATTTTGAGTAAATCATATCTCAAGATAATGGGTTTATGATATGATCATGATTACAATAAATGTCTAAAAAAGTTGTATACACTATTCGCAACCATGTATTAAATTATAAACATTTATCCAATATGTCTCCTATATCAATAACATAATTTTAGAGGTCTCCTATGGGTTAATTCAAATCAATTTACTACAAAAGAGTGTATATATAGGTATTGAAATATAAGTTCTAAATATATAAGTTCTATTTAGTTTTCCTATAACTACATGCTTTTATTTATTGATTATTAAAGGTATGTATAAAAGAAACAATAAACTCTTATCTTTAAGCAAGTACAAATGTTTAAAAAATATTAACAAACTATAAATATGTTAGAATAAATCTTTAGTTCTATTAAGTTCTACTAGGATATAGTCTAACTTAAGTTACCACTCTTCCATGAGGTAGGTGAACTCTTAGTTTAGACTAGTTTATATTTGTTGAGTTGTTGTAATCCAAAGACTCACATTGATCAACTTTGTTATTTATACAAATTTGATCTCATGGAATAATCAATCAGTCTTTTGAGCTTTACTACACTCTTGTGATGTTTTGCACAACTATATTTTTGTTTGAATAGAATATTGTCTTCAATATTTCTAACATGGTACCAGAGCTAGGATAGTTCTTTGCAAGCATTCAAGTTCTTTTTGAAGTTTTTTCTGATTCATTGTATTAGAGAAAGATCGATCACTTTGGTGGTTATCACTTGACCATATTTCCACTTGATATTGGTGTTTTACTATAAGTCTGGAAAGTTGCTCTTTCAATTTTTTTTAAGCAACTTTATTGTCTTCATATTAATCTTCCAATTGTGCTTCATTTTTCAAGCATTTTTTTAAGACAATCCATATATAATATTTTTTATGAGCTAGAGATGAATTTCTAACTCATTACTTGAATGATCAATCAATTTGTCCATCGAAGATAGTTGGACATTTTTTATGGTTCATTTCTAGAATGATGTTTTTCTTCGTCATGCTAGACTTTTAAATGTGCAGATCTCAACGAGGATAGAGTCTTATAAAGCCTACCACAGTTCAACCATTTTCAACGCTATAAACAGCTTAGGAGAGAGGATGGTGTACAAAGACAAATCATTTGTTCTAAATAGATTTTCCTTTTTTGACACTGTGTATCAACACTAACTTATGGTTGACATGGCCATATCGCACACATGTTGAGACTGTTGATGTATCTGTTTAAGATGCTTCATTTGAATGCTAGTCGCCAAACGAAGCCAGTTCAATACATCTACCTATCCTTGCCACGTAGCATAGTGAACTCTATTCACCACTAGTTCTAGTGTAGGATTGTGAACCACTATCTCTTTTTTGCAACTCCTTTCCATGCACGTCGAGATCACACTTTTTTTTGCATCAATTTTTTTGCCACATCATGCAGTGAACTCTTGTTACCACCAGCTTCGAGCACAAAATCATGAGATCATCTTATTTCTCTGGTGCTCTTTATACAACGATCGTCACACCTATTATTTAACTACCCAACCCTTGCAAAAGGTGATAAAAGTTAGACCAACACATTCTTTGCTTACGGGAAGGCCATTAAAGTATGATTGCGTGTGTTTATACTGCACCAGAGAAATCTATTTTGTATATGCCTTTGCTCTGAGAAATATGATAGAGGCGATGCCCAATGCACCGATGCGTTCTTATACTATTATGAGGCCTTTGAAGGGTGATTGCACATGGAATATCTTTACCATCTGCATTGTGGACCAATGCCAACAATCTTGATTAAGATACATTGAATAATTCATCGAGGTTAGGTTCTGAGTGCATAAAAGGCAACACAAAGAATGGTGGACTTCGTTAAATGAAGAATCTACAATCCAAAATGCATCAAAGGTAGTAAGCAGCAACATTTGGCTTCATTGAAAGAGTTCTAGAGAAGTGTCTACTTGCAAGATGAAAAGCATTGAAGTGTTTTTTAAGACTCTCAATTTGATTATGGTAACACAATGAATAGTCCCCTTCCAAATGGTAGCACCTATTGTATCATTGCAGTCTTCTTTTTGCAAGTGCATCTAGATGTGTCTAAATATAGAAGAGAGAGCAAATCTTGCCTCTCTACTGTCACTGATGTTTGTTCCATCTAGACTAATGTTGTAAACAAACTACTTTGAGTTTGTAATGTCCTCATTTTTTTTTTGTTGCTCCAGCCAGTTCAAAAGTGAAAATTGTAAACAAACTCCTTTTAAGTTTGTAGGTCCTCTAATATTTCTCTCTCAAGCCTATTCAAAAGGCTTTTCCTTCAATTGTAAACAAAAATGTAATACATTTTTTTGGGGGGGTCACTAGGTGCTAATTTTTTGCACCACATTGTTCTATTTGAAGGGGGGATGCACACTTGTCTTCTCTAAAAGTTTCTTATTGGGTGATTGCTACTGCTGAATACCTTTTGGCAGTTATTGGAGGTGATATCATAGATTGTTGGTGGCCTCTTGGTGCTTTTTGCTTACATCTCATTCTTTGAGCATCTTCTACATGTTATGCTAAACACAACTAATAAATACAAGAAAACATACAAGATCAATATTCTCAAGCAAAGCACAAATATACAAGCATCTTCTCATACATGTAATATCTCAAAAGCAAGCATCTCATTTTTATAATTACCTATGTTCCACGTATCATTCTCCTCATATACCTATAGTATCCTTCATGTAAGGGCGGGTCATTGAGAAGTTCGGTATAAAGGTTTGGCAGGTTATACTGGTTTCAAAACACCTATGTTCCACGTATCAATCTCCTTATATACTTATAGTTTCCCTCATGTAAGGGCTAGTATATTGAAAACATCAGTATAAAGGTCTAGTTTTTTGCTACCTTGATTCAAAAGAGGTTTTCTGGTGGTACTGCTTCTTCTCTAGAAAATTCTTGTTTCATTTGTTTTGGGGTAGTTAAAGGGGGGAATTTGGTTAACTACAATTTTTCTTTGGCAAAATGAATACAAATGACCCACTCACTCCTCATAACTATCACACATGGAAACCAAAAATATTAAATCTCATTTCTTAAAAAGGGCTCACACACTTGCTAGAAGAGAAGCAGCCTGAATTTGAAAAGTAATATGAAATATTTGTACATAAAAGGAAGATGTATGAAACAATGGGTACTATAAGAAAAAATGTAAATGAAAGCTTATGGTTTCACATTTCATAATGTAAAACTCCATTTGAGAGTTGGGAGAAACTAAAGAACCTATTTGGTAAAGTGGATCAAATAAGATCAATGCAACTAGAGGCAGAGTTAACAACATTATCTCCTAAAGACTTTAGCAATATTGTTGACTTTCTCACCAAATTTAAATAATTCCTCACATAATTAAAAGGTAGTGGCAAGAATAAAATAGAATAAGAATGCATATATCCTATTCTCTATAATTTAAATGGAGTATGTCAAATATTTGTAACCACCTTTTTTTCTACAAAAGATACACTTGGTACAAGTTTTAAAATGCCCTCTTTAGAAGAGTTTTGTGATAGGCTAACTAGAGAGGAAACAAAACTTGCAAAATATGAGATCTCTCCCTCTTCCTCAAAATAATTAGTAGCATCCACCTCCACTAAATAAAAATTCAAAAATAAATAAAGAAGCCCTATAACTTGTACACATTGCAAAAAGGATGGTCATTGTGTGAATAAATATTGGAAAAGACTACAACAACTAGATGCAACAATGAAGGATCACAAAATAGACATTAAGAAACAGATAGAAAAGACCTTAAATGTTCAAGGCAAAGCTATAAAACTCCATCAAAATATTGGGTTCTAGATTCAGGGGCAACTCATCATATGACTTCTTCCCATGAGTCATTTACTTCAATCTTCTCAAGCTCAACTTGTAGCATAGAAGTTGGTGACTCATCCTTTATCCCGGTCAAAAGGAAAAGGTGACATATCCATTGATGGTGTTTATATCAATAATGTTCTCTATGTCCCAAATATAGCTACAAATATTCTCTCCATCTATTAGATTTGTACTTCTGCAAAGGGTAAAACAGTTATTTTTTCACCATCAGGAGTTGAGATAAGAGACTTTCAAGAACCACACTCTCTCATAGAAAAAGGAGATATTGATCATAACACTCACCTATTTCACTTCAAGGGATTAAAAAATTCATATGGGACCTCCTGTTTTGTTGCACATGGAGATCTTGAAAGCAAAATTTGGCATGAAAGGTTTGGACATCTCAGTTATAGCTATCTAAAGGAGTTGAATACTCATGAAATGGTAATAGGGTTGCCAAAAGTATATTCTATTGATGGATTAGTCCTAGATGTGCTCTTGGAAAACAACATCAAGATCCTTTTTCACCCAAGTGGTTCTAAAAAAGCCTCATCCCCTCTAGAGTTAATCCATAGTGACTTGATGGTCTTTCCAGAGCCTTCCTTCAAAGGAGAAAAATATACCTTAACCTTTATTTATTACTTTTCAAGAAGAAATTGTGTCTACTTTCTAAAATATAAAAGTGAGGTTCTATCCCAATTCAAAATCTTCAAGGTCTTAGTTGAAAATCAAGCCACTTGCAAAATCAAGAAAATTCGTATAGATAATGGGGGGGAATACTTCAGTAATGAGTTCTCCATATTTCTCTCAAATCATGGCATAATTCATCAACATTTAGTCTCCCATAATCCATAGCAAAATGGTATTGCATAAAGGAAAAATAGATCTTTAAAAGAAATGGCAAACTGTATGCTCCACTCAAGAGATCTTCCAGCAATTTTTTGGGCTGAGGCAATTAACTATGTAAACTATATTCAAAACAACACACCACATAAAGCTCTTGGCCATTTGACTCTCGAGGAAACATGGACAAACTCAAAACTTGATGTCTCTTGTTTCAAAGTTTTTGGGTGTATTGCTTGGGCACACATCCTAAATAAAAAGAGGAAGGCTCTAGACAAAAAAAACAAGCAACTTATCTTTGTTGGTTATTGTGAGGAAATGAAAGCCTACAGGCTCCTTGATCCCACAACTCATGAGGTATTTTTCACAGAAATGTTCAATTTGATGAAACATTACCTTATAAAGATCCTAATATTCTTCTTCCAACATTGATTCTCTTAAACCATCTCCAAAATTTGAGCCTCAATATAATGAAAATCCCATCCTGGAGATAGATGACCAAAATGAGGATCCTATACTTCAAAATCCAACTCAAAGTCCTGCCACACCCATTACTCCTTCCACAATGCCAAAATGGGCCCGCACCATAGTTAAAGAGGAAACTCCTTACATACAAGATCTTCCATCATCCATATTAAGTCACTCCATGGGTTCAATTCTTATCTATCAGTCCATTTCCATAGATCCTCAATCCTTCAAAGAAGCAACTGGTATAAAAGAATGGGATGATGTCATGGGGAATGAATTTTCTTCCTTAATCAATAATAAAACTTGGGATCTACTCCCTCTACCTAAAGAAAGAAAATTGATTTACTGTAACTAAGTATGGACTTGATGGAAAAATTGACAAACACAAATCTCGCTTGGTAGCTAAATATTTTTCTCAAATAGAAGGCATTGATTATTCTAAAACCTTTGTACTAGTTGCAAAAATAGATTCTGTTCGGATGGTCATTGCACTTGCTGCTTCCCAAAAGTGGCTAGTTTTAAAGATGGATATTAAACGTGCTTTCTTACATGGTGAATTAAAAGAGATAATATTTATGGAACAACCCGCTGGATTTATTCAAGACTCCTCCTTTGTTTGTAGACTAAGAAAATCTCTCTATGGTCTCAAACAAACTCCTAGAGCCTGGTATGAAAATTGGACTCCTTCCTTCTTTCCTTAGGATTTTCTCATTGTGAGTCTGATGCAACAGTCTACATTTGGAAAGATGAAGAAAACGTCATCATACGTGTTCTCTATGTCGATGATCTACTACTCACTAGTAATGCCATTTCTCACATCTAGACTATTAAAAACTCCCTTTCTGAGAAATTTGATATGGTTGATATGGGTTTAACTCATTACTTCCTTGGAATTTAGATAACTAAACAGATGCAGGTATTTCATTATGTCAATAGAAGTATACTCTAGGTCTTCTTCAATGATTTAAAATGACTGATTGCAAGCCTTCTTCCATGCCCTTTCAGTCTGGAGTCACTCTAACTTCTTCCTACAAGTCCCCTCAATGTGATGCTACTCTCTACAGACAACTAGTAGGGAGTCTATTGTACCTCACTCATACTCGCCCAAATATTTTCTATGCTATTGGTTTAATATCTAGATTCTCCCATTAGCCTCATTTTAGCCATTGGAAAACAGCAAAAGGAATCCTCCGCTACTTGCAAGGAACCACTCACTTTGGGCTCTTATTTAAGGGTGGATCCATGGATATCATTGGTTACACAGATTTGAATTGTGCAGGTTCAGTTGAAGATAGATGTTCCACCTTTGACTATGTTTTTTGTCTTGTTTCTTCACCTATTGCTTGTTCATGCAAAAAACAAGCAATTGCATTATCATCTATAGAGTCATAATACAGGGCAGTAGTTTTGGCCAATCATGAAGCTCTTTGGCTTCATCAGATAATGAGAGAATTTGGTTTTTTCCATGACAAACCTATTACCCTTTGGTGTGACGATTAGAGTGCAATTCATATTGCTCAAAATAGAATTGAGCATCAGTGCACCAAGCACATTGAGATTCACATGCACTTCATTCGGCAACATATTCAACAATGAAATCTAAGCTTGGATTTTATTCCCATAGAAAATCAAATTGCAGATATCTTCACCAAGTCCTTTGCTTCTCCATGTTACATTCAGTTGCGTGAGAAACTTGGGATAAGGAAGTTTCATTAGAAGGGTGTACAAAGGTTTTCACCTATCCACTCTTCCTCTTCTTATTCTTCTTCTTCTTCATTTTGGAAGATGGTTTTTTCCCATGTGGTTTTTTCACCATCTCTCCAAAATGTAAGTTATTTGTACATGAGTACCTAATAAGGCCTTTCTACCAGGACTCATTTTTTTGGTAACACCAGTATTGTACATGAGTACCTCATTAGGCCTTGTTGTCAGGACTCATATCCTGCTATTACTTTCACCCCTAGTATCACTTAAGGGGGGGAGGTGTTAGAATAAATCTTTAGTTCTCTTAAGTTCTACTAGGATATAGTCTAACTTAATTTACCACTCTTCCATGAGGTAGGTGAACTCTTAGTTTAGACTAGTTCATATTTGTTGAGTTATTGTAATCCAACGACTCACATTGATCAACTTTGCTATTTATACAAAGTTGATCTCATGGAATAATCAATTAATATTTTGAGCTTCACTACACTCTTGTGATATTTTGCACAACTATATTTTCGTTTGAATAGAATATTGTCTTCAATAATTCTAACAAAATCATCTCCTTGTCCTACATTTATATGCCTACTTTTATTCTTTATGAAAATATAAAAAATATTGATGTTTGATGCCCTAACATATAGGCTCATAATATTTTATTGAAATTTTTATACTTCTTGAGTTGAAATGAATAATAACTAGATTTTTGACATGAAGATTATGAAAAGTATGTCTAACCTTATATATATTTATGTAGAAGACATATTTATAGAATAGTTTGTCAAAATACTCATGTTACATGGAATTATTCATGAATCACACTAAATTTATCTTGATAAATTTTAAAATATAAGGATAAATTCTACTAAAATGCATAGTTTACAACACACACACATAAAATCCTATTTATCAATTTACACTTTCCTCTAATTCTCAATTAGGGTAGCACTTATTCCTAATGAAGTTGAGTGTACTATAATTTTTAAAAAAATGGTGTCATAAAATAGGCTAAAACTTTGTCAAAGTACCATGCTTTTACCTGCATTCCTCACTACTTAATTTTGGTTCTTATATTAAAATAAGCTCAAGACTATAATAACCTATTAATTCCTTGGTATCTCTTTTCTAAGGGTCTAATTTATTTCTCTATCATTCCACAATACCATTTTCATCATCACATAATACTTTTATTTGTGGGATTATCCCACCTCTTATTAACACCTATGATATTTATTTTTGGTTTCTTAAATTGATATTTTCTCTATCATTCCACAATACCATTTTCATCATCACATAATACTTTTATTTGTGGGATTATCCCACCTCTTATTAACACCTATGATATTTATTTTTGGTTTCTTAAATTGATATTCCTATAATTTTACGTTTTTATTTGTTCATATTTTGAGATTTTTCCTCTCCTTTTTTAATTTTCACCAACACTTTCAAATTCATCAATCTCTTTTATTTTTTCATATTGTTCATAATGACTTTTAAATGTTTATGTTGCCCTAAAAATTTTGAAGTGCAAGAATAGCCTCATAAACAATTTCTTCCTTAGGTTTCTCCAAAATCCCCAAAGTGCAAGGATGATCCTTTATAGAAATTACTTTCTTATTCTACTTTGAAAACCCTAAATGTTGCCTAGAAACCCTAAAGTACAAGGATGATCCTCCATAGTATTTAATTTCCTATGCTTCCCTAAAAACCCTTAATTTTTATAGATATCGTGCATAGTCGTTTATTATGTTGTTCTTGAAACTCTAAAGAGTAAGGGATATAATCTAAACTACATTCATTTTTATTACAAGGAGAGGATTTTATACTACTTTAGAAATATGAAGATGATTTACCTAGATTAACCTTAGAAGAAATATTAATCTCTTTATCCTCCTTTGCTTTAAAATTTGCCTTCTCATATTCCTTCAAACATTTAATTCCTTTTGAATTTGAACTTGCACGTAGTACTTCCTCATCCCTTATGTCCTTTATTTCTTCTAATGGTTGATCAAAGTAAACTATAATAACCTTCACATTTAATCCCCTAGCATATTGCCAATACTCTTCAAAACCTCCTTATTGATAAGTTGATATAAAAGTTCAAAAAGCCTAAACCGCACCAAAAGCCTTTTAATAGTTTCTGTCTCAAAAAAAAAGATTCTCAATCCAAGGTCTTGAATATAATGCATCTCTCCCCTAAAACATGGGCCTTCACTCATTATTTTATCCCCAATTTATAAACTAAAGGAAAAAATATTTTAAAAGAAAAGTCATAGAGTAGTTTGAATTTAATCACCACTTCCACTTGATCCAAACTTTAATTTTCTAAAACTTGACTAATAGCCATAAAACTTGCATATTAATTTAAGAGTCATTATCTCATCCTTGATAATCACTTTTGGTGTAACATTTGTTACATGGATAGGGTTTGCGAGATATTTGACCTTATTTTATTTCCAACTAAGACATATATAATTTTAGATATGGTATCCTTACTTCTAAATAAGAACTTCAAAAGAACTTTCCTACCATGCTACCTATATTTTCCTTGTAAGAATTCTATATTTTTTAAATTTCCTTGAAGATTTGAAACAAGAAGAGTAACACTTATTTTTTGGTCATACTTGCTTTGTGCTTACACTTGGAATAATCATTTGATCTTGAAAACAGAAAAAATGAGACTTATTCCCTTAAAAAAAAATCAACAATCATAATAATTTATTTATTTTATTAAAATATTAATTTTATTATCAACTATTATCTTAATTTTTGTTAAAAATGTATATTTTCAAAATTAATAAAAAATCTTATTTAAGTTTACATGTTATTATAAATTGTTATTTGAATAATTGTTTATATAGAATTGATCTTTTATACTATAAATGTTTAAAAAATAAATTAACATTAATTAATAAAATTTTATATATATTTTTTAATAGAAGTAAAGAATGTTACTATGTATCAATTTTTTTATAATGTAATTCAATGACTATTATCATATTATTATAAATTTTATTGTGGTTTTAGTAATAATGTAATGCACTCCACTTTATATAACCACATAAAGAAATAATCGATGCATTTAAAATTACTTCAATGGAAAATAGTATTTATTTATGTTGTATGAATGATTTAAGATTTATTGGTTTTTGTTGAATGTTTGTTATTTTAAGGAAAATTAGTGGGTTTTAAATCATTCATTCACATATAATTCAAGTGAGGCTTGGTTATAGTGGTAGCCGTTGGAGATTTGTACTTATCGAAATAATACAAAAGAGACTTTTGTCGATTCCCATACCTATAAAGATAATATAAGAGAGACTGTTGTCAATACCCATATGTAAAAAAAATAAAAATTGAAAGTTAGCATAACATTATTTTTATATATAAAAATTATATACATAATCAAAACCTAAATATAATTAATTTAGTATAAACACCATCGTTTATGAAAAACTTTTTAAAAAATCTATCATAAAAACCCTAAAAACTATCATCTCATAAAAAATCAGATGCGACGATGCCATGGCCCTTCTTTCAAACTGAAACGACATAGAAAGAAATGCCAATGCCATTTCTTTGCGAGATCGTACATTAGATTCATGCTTCCAAGATAAACTAGTCGAATATCTAGACAATACATGCACTTGTGCAATAGGCTAATCAAAGGAGCAATGTGTTTCAAACAAATTCTTTAGTATAGAATCAAACCATCAATTATTTTTGACACAACCTTTATTTTTGTCCCTTGCATGGAGTACATATTGGGCCTCTAAGGCTTCTCTTGCTGGCTATGGCTTATGTTATGGCCCACCTTTGCCCATCTATGATGTAATTCGTTTTTTCCCCTTTGTCATAAATAAAGTTCCATTTCCCCCTTAAAGCTACTATTATAGGATGCTCATTCATTATATATATATATATATATATAATAAGCTTTTTGTGAGCCGAGTGCTGCACTTGCCCCCTCTCGGTCTAAAAACTATTGAACCCAGTAAAAACAAAAGTGGAAGTGACTATGCAACAACCATACGTTCAAATATAATAGATGATAGTACTTTTATTGTATTTTAAAAATTTTAAATTTAAACTTTTATTAGGATAGTATGATTTTCGCTTTCCATCTAAAAATTTCAATTTAAACCATCCTAAAAATATGTAGTTTTCACTTCTAAGTCTAAGTTTAAACAACGAATAACTAAAAATAGTATGACTTTCACCTTTCATCTAGAGGATAGGAGTTTAAACTATAATGAGAAATATGTGTTATAATAAAAAATATATGATGAATATTTGAATATTGCCAATCGTTATCACTGGGAAAAAGTCGAGATACTATTTGTCAAACGTGACATAAAAGAGGACAGGGACAAACTCTGCCAAAAACAACGAAGCAGTCGGTGCAGCGGCCACCGCCACCCCACCCCCACAAAATTAACCACTTATAATTAGTTTATATATTTATGCGAGATTGTAAAGTATTACATATCCCTTTCCCACTATATTTAATATCTGTTTATATTCTATCAATTTTATGTCAGGAAATAAAGACAATATCTTGTGCTAAATGTGTCTACGACGAGAAACACGATTCCGTCACTTGCAAGCTTTAGCCTGTTGAGCGTTTTGTAAGCCAAGCCAAGCATGGTTTGTTAATGTTTTTTTTCCCGTTTGTTCTCCTGCATACGTATCTGTAACAAGATATACATCGGGCATATATATATATATAGAGAGAGGTGTGTTCGTGTTGCTGTTCAAAGTTATTCCGTTGAATGTCGTCAGAACAGTAAGATGTACGTTACATAGCATAGTAACATATTAGCCTGTGAAATGAATGTCAATGTAAGGCCAAAAGAAGCCAAAACATTCTGAAATGCGGCATATAACAGGCAGACAGGTGTTATTTCGAAAATGACATAAGTTGCAGCCGTTCCTATTAAAAAAATGGGGTTCCAACCGGCTGAAGAGGAGTCTGTTACTATAATATTATGTTTTAACGTTATAGGATTTGACAGTAATATAGTAATAGTGAGCTGACTGAGCCTACTGCGCTCTCTGCGGAATAGATGCACGAGGCTAATATTCTTGTTGAATAATAAGAGGAAGCATTAAAAAAAAGTTCAAGAGGAGGCCCACGAGTGATAGGACTTGTAGGGAATGAGATTTTCGTGTGTTGGGAAGTGGCGTTACTTGTATTGGGGTTTGGATTTCCGAGAATGGAATCGCAGTAATAAACTTAAACTTTGTTTGAGAGAGAGAGGTCGGTGTGGGTGCGGGTCTGGTATACATACATACCTCGGCACTGTGCCCTTTTATGCTATTGTGAGACATTGTGTAGAGTAGGCTGTGGGATTAGGGGTGAGGGTGGTTTGAGAGACGGAGACACACAGAGCCTCCTGTCCACAGAGAGCCTCTGGTCCACCGCTGATAAGTAGTATTCTACACCAGATGGCCGATGCCTTGTGAAGAAGGTCGCGGTCAGAGATAGTAATGCCGATAAATTATTTTTGTAAGCCAGTTTGGAATATGTCCACACAAGTGTCACCGAAGGTGAATAGTTAGGTCAGGAAGAGATCCGGAGACGGATTTTTTTAGGGTTTCTTTTTTGCTTGGTCGGGTTGGGTTGGGGTATTGGGTCTGTCTTTATCTTTGTTGGGTTTGAAGAATTCTGGTTCTGATGAGCCTAAAAGAATTAGATAACACCATGTGTCTTTTACCTCAGTGGTTGCAAGGGAGCATCAGCACGGCGGCGGCGGGGGGTCTTGAGCCTGTGACGTTTGAGTTGTTGAGGAAGGATGAGGGTTTTCTTGGAGGAGGAGGAGAAGGAGGATCTGTGTCCGGTGAAAGCCAATGCAGAAGCGAGATAGCGTTCCAGCAGGTTCTGAGCCCTGAACAGCAGAGGCAGGAGACGAGGGTCATGGAGAGCAGTTCCAGTCGCGGGAATGGCAGAGGTGACTACTGCTCCAGCGAGGATTATTGCATGAAGGATAACGCCGACATCATGAACAATAACGAAAGCGAGGAGATGGAGAATTCAAATGAGAAAGACCTGGCGGACTCGTGTGGACAATCGAAGCTTTGTGCGAGAGGCCATTGGAGGCCGGGGGAGGATGCTAAGCTTAAGGAGTTGGTGGCCCAATATGGCCCCCAAAACTGGAATCTCATTGCAGAGAAACTCGAAGGCAGATCTGGTAAAATAATCCTACTTTTATTCTGCATATATATATTTTATCATCCTATTACTTTCATGCAGCGACCATATGGTGTTTGTTTTTGGGTCTTCCAAGTCCTGAGTTTGATGTAATTTTAATGTATTGTGGATATCATTATCTTATGCGATGCATCAATGCGTTTTTTTTTCAGGGTTTGGGCGTTTTTTCAATATGGCAATACTTGGTCTTAATATTTTTAGGTCTTTGAAGGGTTGAGGTTTGATGTTTTTGAATGTGTGTACGCAGGCAAAAGTTGCAGGCTGCGGTGGTTTAATCAGCTGGATCCGAGAATCAACCGCAGGCCTTTTAGCGAAGAGGAAGAAGACCGGCTTCTTGCTGCCCACCGCCTCTACGGCAACAAATGGGCCATGATCGCCCGGCTGTTCCCAGGAAGAACCGATAACGCGGTCAAGAATCATTGGCATGTGATCATGGCCAGAAAATACAGAGAGCAGTCCACGGCCTACCGAAGAAGAAAACCCCAACAAGTGCTGCAGCAAAACAGAAAAGAAAAGAACGATGTCTGCCTTCAGGTCAATTCCCAATACCAATACAATACCCCCAAAGGCACAGGTTCTTCTTCCCTTAATTTTTTTAACCCTCAGGCCGGCAGCGCTTGCAACGAAATGGACTTCTCTTCTTATTCGAATGGAAACACAGGTTTTTCGGTAGCCACCAGAGTTCCTGAGTACTGCAGTGTTAAGTCTGGTCCTCACACTTTTGGTGCAGTGCAATCACCAAACTTTTTTGCTGGTATTTTTGCACTCTCCCTATCTGTATTAAAACCCTATTTCAGATTCCTATATTACATTAGGTCTTACTTATTAAGCCCGGATTTCCTCTTCTATTTTTTTTTTTTTTTAAACTTTTTTTTTTTCAGGTAACAAGGAGGCCACGATATCATTCGACAGAAATACTACATCAGGTTACGAGTTAGATAAGTTTCGTGTGTCTGGTGCGCCAGTGCAGGAAAATGCAAATCCCGGTCACTCCTTCCTCCATTTTTCATCTCCAGTTAATAGTATTGTAACCGGGCCCAAGCCCATCCTTGACAGAAATCATATAAATTCCTTAAAAGAATCTTCATTTTCTTCTACTGCATTATTAGCAGTACGTGACAGTAGTCCCAATCCCGATTCACACGAGTATACTAAATCCTGGATTTTCAACAATGTGGAGAAGGACATGAGTGTAAACCAGCCTTTCATTGACTTTCTGGGGGTAGGCGCCACATGAATCGAGGACTGCAGTCATGCCAAATGGGTTTCCCTTTAAAGGAATCCATTTGCGCTTGGGATATGGCGTATATGTACAGAAAAAGAAAAACTCAAGCAACTTCTGCAGACCCCACTACACGCAATTTTGTCAGCAGGGTCTCTGATTAGAATCTGCTGTATCTGCGGGGTAGATGGACCACGAAAACCCTCAAGTACTTTTCTGGTAGCCAATGGCGCCTGGTATGTATTATGGACTTGAAAATTGTGCATACTACAAGCGAATAATCGTTTTAAAAAAAGAATCTCGTATATTTTACTACACAAACTCAAACTGAACATGAACATGGACATGGATGGTAGCTTCTTTATTACGGATAACAAATATAATTTTCTTTTCGGTAAACTGATATGACTTGATGGCTGGCGCATTGTTTCCTGTGTTTTCCTGTATCCATTGAAGATATTATCATAAATAGGCCAAAACTTGTGAAGCAAGTATCCAATGAGCTCGCTTCCATCACTTTTTTCTGGGCTTCTGTCCAGATCCGTTTGCATTTATCTTTAGCCAAGTGAATTAAATGACTGAATTTATGATAACATAGCTGGCAGTGAATCTCTTCGTAAACTCCCCATTCTATATTCGTTAAGGCAACTATGGACATCTGTTGCTGGCCGATTGTAACTTCTTTATACAGCATGGATGAATGGGTTTGAAATTATATATAGTTCCCATTAATTTTTTATTCTTCTTTTTACCGTATGTATGTATTTTTTTTTCTTCCATATATATATATTTCCCCTCTCTTTTTTCTTACCGTTAGCTTCCTTGTTTTCTGTCATAGAATATATTTTTGGAATCTGTCAAAATTATTATTCCTTCGCCTGACGTGCATGTTTCTAGCTACTCCTGAAAAGGATTTTGCTCACTGGCAGCTCTCCATAGTTTAGTTCCTACTTCGGTAAACCATCCAAACCTCTACTGACACCTATATGATGAGAAAACGCTTATTGACCAACAATTTGCAAGCAATTGTTGAATATATCCAAGTACTGCACAACATGGTCTAATGCAAACATAATTCAAAAGTGATCATTCTTTAAATGTTATGGCCTTTGACTGCTTTAACTGTGTCTCTAAAATTGTATATGGAAACTTCTCTACGACCTTCTGGTTTGCACTGACAGAAGCAGGCAAATGGTAAATTTCTGGTATCTGCTTTCTACTGGATTTGTTTATATACAAGGGCAGCGTTGGAATGGAGGTTATGTAATAAAATTAGTTAGATATTTCATTTTGAACTGCAAGCCATATTTGTGCTAATTTTGTTTAAAGCATGCTTTGAAATCCTTAAGAGATAATAGATTATGGACATTTAGTTACCGTCGGTAAATGTTTTCAGAGTCTACAAAGTTTGTGGTCCTGTAGTATTAGTATTCTGTTGTTGCACGTTGTTGGAGTTGCCATTCGTGGCTTGTTAATATTTCACTGTTCCAGAACCTAAAGAAGAAATTCTAGCACTGCAAGTGGTGAATCTCACATAATTTAGAAAAGACTATTTAAATTGCACGTGAACCTTTGAAGGTGGTCTGAAGATTATGATCCTCAAGAATTATATACAAACATATGTGTAACTTATTTTTAAAGCGATTCAGGTTCCAGATCCACCAAAAATTAACATATCTCGCATATTTGTATAGTCGACGAAGTCGCCCGTATAGCTAGCTATATCTAGGTCAGGCCATGGTATTATAATTTTCCGCCTTGTAAGGTCTGGAAAGGGAAGGCATGAGTGGGTTACGAGACTAGTATAAAATGGGTCAAGCCGCGAATCGATCCGAGGCCCATTGACCTACTAACTCATCGGGCCTCTTTCGTACTCTTAAAGATTTCACATAAGTGTCGAAGATTCTCTTATGTTTTCTTGCGGCGTCTTTCAAAAGTAGAATGCATTCTCTTTTTGTTTAGTTTTGTGTGATGCAAACCTAGGTAAAGATCTCTGGATTCGAATAGGAAACAATTCACAGAAGAGTATAAATCTAACAAACAATTTTCTGACAAATACAAGACTTACTATCAATCATATTATTTTTTTAACATGAATCTAACAAATACACAACTACTAACAACTATACTATTCTTTTATAAGTATAAATATATATTTTTATATAGCCATAGAAATATAAAAGCTACAATCTGCCATTAATGACTATTGGAGCCAGTCAATAAATGTGGGAGGCAAGGGATTATTTATTCATAATCACTCTTTGAAGGCTGGTTCTTACTTGTACGTCTTCGTAATGATTCTGTCACTTAGTATCAGGTTGACAAAAACAACTTTCCTCGCAAGTTATCTTTGCCTAATTCCATCACGTGGAGACGACTGGTCTTCGTTTTGAAGCCGAGCAATGCGTGTCACTCCTAGTCGTCGAAGAAGATATTCTCTCTTTTGTCTTTGAAGCCCTATTCTTTCTCTGTACGTATTTATTGTTCTCTGATAAAGTTAAGAAATCCTTTTCGTTACCAGCGTTGTTGATTCGTAGAAGGAACGTTCTGTTGTTCTATTTCTGCAAAAATCCATGCTATGATAATTTGATAAAAGGTCACTAGATATGGAGGGAGGGAAATCCTTGCAAAATAAGCTTTCTACATTAAAAGGTAAATTATCAGAAAGAATGGATGTTCATCACTCTACCCTAAAAGTAGGTAGGACTTTAAGACGAAGTTGTTCTTTTTTGGCAAAGAGTTGGAAAAGTAGTTATTTTAAAGTTTTATTTTTAATATTAAAAATAAAATAAGTTATAATTTTTAATTAAATATATGTAGGTACAATCAAATATGTAATTAATTGATGAATTGATGAAAATGAATTTAATTAGTTATTTATTGTGAATTTAAATTATTTGTATAAATTAAATTATAATAATATTCAAATTAATGTGAAGAGTGTTAATGAGGTTTTGGTTCAAATGGTTGAGACATATAGATGATGTAGAACACATAAAAGTTTAAATATTAGGGACACCAAATAACTTATATAGCTCAATGTGAAGGGAAAGAGCAAACCTTCAATACCCAACTTTTAAAATAAATATATTAAAAAAAAATTAAAGTTCATTTTTTTTAATAATGGATAAGGTTTTCATAATAGATAATCCTTATTCGTATTTATCTAGTTAATTTGATAAGGGTTTTTTATTAATTTTTTTTTTTTAAATTAATAGTTTAGAGTTTATTAAATATGGTAGGGTAATAGCTGCACATATTTTAGTTATGATATTTATTTATTTTTTGATGAGGAACCATTTTATGTACAACATATCCGCAGCATGTGAGGGGAGAGATTTGAACCTCGGCCCCGATAACTGGAGAGTTTTAACTACCCACTTGCTCTCCAACTCCTTTACATGAGCGGATAATGATATTTATTTTGAAAAAATAAAGTATATATGAAAATATTTTTTAAAAATTTTTCAAACAACAATTTTATGTGTATATAAATACATACACAAATAGATAAATATATGATTATATCCAAGATCATTATAAAACAAGTCTTTTCATAATATGCAGGATAATAGTAGAGTTCATTTTTTATTATCTAATGTTATCTAGTAAATTTGATAAATATTTTTTATTATTAAGTTTTTTTTTTTTTATAAATTAATAGTTCAAAGTTATTTTTTTCTTTTAAATATGACAAGATAATAGTTGCTCACATTTTAGTAATGATATTCATTTAAAAGAAATAAAGTATATATGAATATTTTTTTAAGTTTTCAAACAACAATTTTGTGTGTATATAGATGCATATACCTGATAAATAATATAAGATTGTATCCAAGATTATTATAAAACAAGTCTTCATATTGCATCATGCATACATCCATATTAGCTTTAATTGGTAATAACTATACCAAACATCCTAGAAAATGATTGTAAAATGATCTCTTATGATGCATTGCATACATCCATATTAGCTTTAATAGGTAATAACTATACCAAACATCCTAGAAAATGATTGTAAAATGATCTCTTATGATGCATTAGGAATGCCTTATGTAATATTTCATGTATATATTTTTATTAAATTTGGTGTAATGAATCTTATCTCATTAATGATAATGTATTTTGCATGATTCACCTATCATTGGAAAATGGCCAATGCCTATCCTAATATATTTATTTTTTATAAGAATTTTTTAAGCAATTTATATGGTTGATGCATGGATGTTGTGTGTTCTCACTCTTATTGGAGAGAATTAAATCAATTATAAGAGATTATTGAGGCACTCTCAAGAATTATTATTTTAAATAGTTGATCAAATACAATTTTTTCTAGTTTAATAATTTCTCAAATTGTTATTGTCAATGTGACACACACCTCTCTCTCTCTCTATATATATTTGTTTATCAAGTTTTAAACTATGATGTAAATTATCATCCTTGATTTATAGAATAATAAATTTACCAAAAAATGAACATAGATGGGACTAGTGTTGATTCTATGTGTATTAGGTGACCTATAAAATTTAGACCCCTACAATTCTTGTGGCACTTGTTCTTACTTCAACATAGTTGATGCCAACGTTTCTTTGCCTCAACATGTCTGTTTATCAAATCCATGTTGTGAGGCCACAATTATCACAATGTTGTGCCACCTTAGGCATTATATAAGATATACACTTCCTAGGGTAAATCTAAACTATTATTTTGAAATAAGTATATATAATAGCATAGGTTGAACATGTTAGTGTTTTAACATAATTTTTATACAACCACACAACATATAAAAAACAAATCAATTGAAATCAACAATTAATTAAGGAAAATAACCATTTTGAATATTGTTAGGTATTATCCTTCTCTTTCCAAATTCCTTTATATGTTACCATCTATCCCAAGCCTATCTCTTTTTCATTTATCCCTCTTTCAATATCTAAGAGTATATAAAAGGTCAAATCATCTTCATATATGGGTGATATTATCTTGGATAAAAACATGCATACCCTATGGCAATGGTCTCAAATAATTGTGTAGTGTAATATTCAAGGGGACCCCATCCTACCTCTATATACACCTACATATGCCACTAATCCTATGGAAAAATAGAACTATAGATCTATGGTAGGACAATGGTGAAAACAAATATTTGATTAATTAACCCTACCCTAGACCTTAGTTGCAAATCTAAGGCAAGATGGGAAGTAACCATACACTACCAAGATGAACAACCTATATGCTACAAATATATATTATCCCAAATCCTTTAAAGATAAAGATACTCTTAAGGAGGAAATTTTTTATTTAGGACTAATATCTAGGATTGTCTCTTGCTTTTGTATCAACATAAGATAAACATTCCCATTATAGTCTTTGATTTCTCTATTTTATTAACTTTTAATAAACATTATATAACCATATACTTTGAAGTTCGGAATATGGGGACATAGCAAGGTATAATTCATGATTGCTAGATTTAGATAGTTAGTAGAAAGGACCATCTATAAACTTAGTTGGGGTCTACTAAAACATAATTTTCCATCTCCAGACATGAATTTTCCATAAAGGACAAGAAGTTAATAGATCTTCAAACATGAATTTTCCATGACCATTTAAGGCAAAGATGTCAAGTAAGACTTGGTAATTGTATTCAAATGCACTTGCTAAATCTAGTAATAATACACATCTACTAATCTACATAAGGTTTGCAAAAACTAAAATAGCAAAATAATAATAGATGTATGCATATAAATTTGAGACCATTCAAACATATGTTAATAAAAAACATTCACATATATTAACCTAAAGAGAATATATAACAGGCTAGGAGACATACCTCTTAAAACCTGGTATGTTTGGGTTGAAGACCAACACCAATTTCATCTTTCTTTTCTCCTAACTTGCTAGAGACGGAACAAAATCCAAATCCTTTATTCTTGGCTTATACATTATTTTACTATAACTAGAAAATAGTTCTCCAATTGGAGGCAACATGTGTTCCTTTAAGAGTCTCTTTTTCCAAAGGGGAGATTACCTACCCAACCTTACCTTTTAAAAATTGCTTGAACACTATTTTACTATTCTACACAAATTTATTATAGAATATTTTTAAGTCAATCAGGGTAAGTAAGTAGGTATCTAAATAGAATTATACTAATCATCAACATGTATTAAGCATTCATGATAAAATATTGAGTTCAGAAAGACAAATTCCTAAATTCTTTACTTTTATGATAATTTTATGTAAATGAAGCAAAATGGATCTTATGCTAATGATGTGAAATATAAAGAAAGCAGAATAAGAGAAACTAACACCTAAACCCTAGACTAGGTTTGCGGGCCACTATCCAGGACAACGGTCGCTAAGATGAAATCCCTCTCTATTGACCCAAAGACTATGGGCTTAAGTTGCTACTAATGTTAAATGATTACCATATGTGTATGGATGATTACCTCTCAGTTGGCTAGCACTTCGTTGCTCCTCAAGGGTGCTCAGATCTGCTCTCCAATCCGATAGGGCTTCACTGTGTATGCTCTCCAAGAAAAAGCTCTCTCAAAGAAGTCTGCTAAAAGATCATCCTTGGTCTCAGAATTGATATCTGATCATGGATGGATGATTATGGATCCCTTTGGTGCTCTTAGGCTTGCACCTTATAAAGTGTGAAACCCTAGGTCTATGTTCAAAACCCTAGGATTGAATTTCTCATGCGTAGTGAATGTTAGCATGAGAAGCTTTTGTCTTTTCTATGTTTGAAGGCCAGTTAACTGAAGTCTAAATTTAGACTCAAGTCTCCCATGTGAACTAGTTGTGAAGGGGAATGCAAAGTTACTCCCGCTCACCTTTATTGCATGTAGACTACCACTTTCGCCCGTGATTGGGCCTATTTGTCGACAAATTGCATATTTAGGGCTTAGCCACTATTGTCTGCAGTGGCTAGTTGTGGCCGCTCTAGCCTACAATGGCTAAACTGGCTGCTCAGCTGGCCGCTCTAGCCTACAACAACTAAGATTTGCTAGCCACTCTAGTCTATAGCTGCTAAACTAGTTGCTCTCTGCCGCTCTAGCCTACAATTGCTAAGCTTAAATGGGCTAAAACTACCATTTTGAGTGGTTAGGACCACTGCTTGCTCTTGGAAAGGTCCAAAATTGATCATATGGTCTTCAAATGTGCTCATATGAGTGGTTTCCTAAACATGACATGTTTTAGGTGTCTACAGATGCCCCTTTTTGTGATGCACTTGTGTGGGAAAACACAACGCTGAGCAAAAACGTAGACTGATATGTTTGTGGGGTGATTTGACCAAAGGGCTTGTGATTCCTTTGGGGCATTTGTTAAGTTGACCAAAGGGCTTACATCCTTTGGGGCATTTGTTAAGTTGACCAAAGGGCTTATGTCCTTTGGGGCATTTTTTTTGACCAAAGGGCTTATGCTCCTTGGGGCTTTTGTTTTTTGACCAAAGGGCTTATGTCCTTTGGGGCATTTTGGTTTGACCAAAGGGCTTATGCCCTTTGGGGCATTTTGTTTTTGACCAAAGGACTTGCATCCTTTGGGGCATTTGTTAAGTTGACCAAAGGGCTTATGTCCTTTGGGGCATTTTTTTTTGACCAAAGGGCTTATGCTCCTTTGGGGCATTTGTTAATTTGACCAAAGGGCTTATGCTCTTTGGGGAATTTATTAAGTTGACCAAAGGGCTTGCATCCTTTGGGGCATTTGTTAAGTTGACCAAAGGGCTTATGTCCTTTGGGGCATTTGTTAAGTTGACCAAAGGGCTTATGTCCTTTGGGGCATTTGTTAAGTTGACCAAAGGGCTTATGCTCCTTTGGGGCATTTTTAAGTTGACCAAAGGGCTTATGTCCTTTGGGGCATTTGTTAAGTTGACCAAAGGGCTTGATTCCTTTGGGGCTTTTGTAAATTGATTGCTCTATTTGATTGTTGACTAGGGGAGGTATGATACCAATATTGCCCCAGTCGATGCTTGAAAATATTTTTGTTTTGATTTTATGTTATGGATGCAATGATGGATGCAATGCCTAGATAATGATTTGATTATGCTATATGTATGCAATGTATTGATGACATGTACTAGCTAGATGATAGATATATGATTAGATGGTATGATTTAAATGATGATGATGGATGCATATGTGGATGCATGTTTAATTTTGGTTTATTGTATGCATCTAACTCATGTTGTTATGATATGGTAAATGCAATGTGTGTTAATGCATTATCTAGATGGTTTTGATTTGATGTAAATGAACCTGTATGCTTTAATCACTTAAAACATAAGGGATACATATGATATGAGTTTAACAATCTAATGGGAGACACCACAGAAAGTAAAAAAAAATCATGAATTTAAATAATCACTCTTGTCATAAGAATTGATTAAGTATTCATATGTGAGATGTAATGGCATGAAATGTATGTATTTTCTTGATAAGTAATTAAAATATACAAAATAGTCTATGTTACATATCATTTCTAATATATATTATCTATCCTACCTCTATTGATACCCCCTAATTTATAGAATCTTATAAATAAAATTGATGATATGATTTGTTGCTATGTAGGAATTTTTGAGGTTTTTCCTGAGACTCAAACACTCTAGTTACCCTATCAAAAATTGTGTATTGACCAATCAAGGCTTTTGAACAGTAAGGTTTTCATCATGGACCTAGATACTCATTATCCCTGTGTGTGCAAATGAATATATTTAGATAGAACTCAAATATTTCCTCCGATGTCAAGGAGATTCTTTCAGCCCATTGCTAAGATCGAGGATCCTCAAGTGTTCATCTGATCCTTATGTTGGACTTAGTTGGACTATACCACTAGGCAGTATTGGGTTACCTAAAGCTAGCTCATCCACATTCAAACATTGGTCTACACAAATGCATAGCTATTGTGTTAGACATATCATCATGCGTAAGGATATCACCATTGCCAGGCTGGCTATGCACCAAACCTGTAATGGAGATCGCCTTCCAATTTTGTATAATGTTAATTCTAGTTTTGTATACTTGCTCGTGTTTAGTGATAAAAATCACTGTTTATTTTTGACTGATTTTTTTTCTTTTGAGCAAGGGATTCTTTTAGTGATGATAATCACTATTTATTTTATTTTTTTCCTTTTGATACTTTGAACTATGACTTTGGATGTCGATGTATGACTTTTGAGGATTTTGAACTTTGCTTTGACTTTGGGATTTTTGCTTGTTTTGATTAAAGCAAGGGATTTAATTGGGTAGGGCGGAGCTTGTCCTTTTGTCAATTCTCAACACTTTTGAACCGGTTGCACAAGGGGATAAGCAAGGAAGACCCTTTTCACTTTAGGTAACCTAGACCACTTTTACAACTTTCATCTTTCCCTTGTACCAACTAGAATTTAGTGTTTGTAATTAGTGATGGGATCCTGAAATATGCTAAGCTTTGTCACCACTAGACCTTACTCTCTACTAACCAATATGGCTTTCCACAAAAGTTGATAGGATCACTAGGTATGGTTGAATAACCAGAAAACCATAGTATATTATGTATAGCAACAAGTAATGGTTGTGTTGAAAAACACAATTACACACATGTATGAGTGGATGTAGATGGATTTGAGTATTTGTGATACAAACTGTGGCATCGTTTGCTAGATTGTGATCATAACATATGCAAATGTAATGGATATGAATGTTTAATTCAATGCAACTATGTGGATGCAAATGTGAGATGCAAATGTTTTTGTATTTTTGGATGCTTTCAATTTTTTGATCTTTTGATTATTTTGAATGTTTTGAACTTTTGATTTTAAATTGTTTTTATGCTTTTATGTTTTGCTTTTGACCAAAGGACTTTAAGATGCCTTTGGAGCCTTTTGTGATTTGATTTGACCAAAGGGCTTTAAGATGCCTTTGGGGCCTTTTGTGATTTAATTTGACCAAAGGGCTTTAAGATGCCTTTGGGGCCTTTTGTGATTTTTTGGTTTTCTATTGTTTTTGCGATTTTGAA
This sequence comes from Wollemia nobilis, assembly GCA_028583015.1. Classification (NCBI taxonomy): domain Eukaryota; kingdom Viridiplantae; phylum Streptophyta; class Pinopsida; order Araucariales; family Araucariaceae; genus Wollemia; species Wollemia nobilis. Next base: position 1,343,613 of record JAQPPZ010007329.1, read on the forward strand.
ATTTAATGAATATTTTTGAACTTATTTTGATGTCTTGACCAAAGGGCTTATTGTGCCTTTGGGGCTTTTTGTGGGTTGACCAAGCGGCATGAAGATGTCCTTGGAGCATTTTGATTAATTTGACCAAGCGACATAAATATACCCTTGGAGCATTTTGATTAATTTGAATTTGACCAAGCGACATAAAGATACCCTTGGAGCATTTTTTTATGAGATTTGACCAAGCAGCTTAGAGATGCCCCTGGTGCCTTTCATTTTTGACTTTTTATGTTTTATGATTTGTTTGTATTTTTGATATATTTGAATGTTTTTGTATTTTTGATATATTATGGGGGGGAAGGTGTGACACCTTAAATACCCCCAATGTGTGCGCCACTTAATGAAAGTGAGGAAGGTGTGATACCTTCAGAACCCTCACTTTGTCTCATTGAACTTGATGTGGATGATGGGGAAGGTATTTTACCTTTAAGATCCCCAGTGCACATGTTGTCCACTGCAATGTAATCAACCTTCTTAGGAAGAGTGATGAAAATCAACTCTCCTAATTGGGGCATAGATCCTTGTGAGGTGCCCCTATCTGGGTAGGGAGGAATGAGTGAACCATCTAGATGGAGCTCATTTCACTCTAATAGGTCTTGGACCACATTCTTGAATCCATGACAATCGCAAATGTCATGGCCCTTTATTCGGTGGTAGATACAGTAATGGTCCTCCCTATAACCCTTGGGTTTAGCTCTGTTTGGGTATAGAGGCTTTATGTCGGGTAAGGTGATGACCTTAGCTTCCTGTAGCTTTTGAAAAATATTTGACATAGACTCATTTAAAGGAGTCCAAATGCGTTGTTGTTGCTTTGATTGTTTAGCATGCTTTGGCCTGGTATGAGGACCAGGTTGAGCCCTAGGTATGTCACTTGTTAGCCTAGGGGGCTCTTGTTGAGGCTTCTCTTGTGGCTGCCCAGGAGACAATTTGACCTTAGATAAAGGTTGCTTTTGTCTCTCAAGATGGTTCATGATAAAGTGCAATGCCTCATTTTGTTTCTCCATTTGGACCTCTATATTGTAGAGGTGATTTTGCATATGCTCCAATATTGATAAGGCTCCCCTGTGTATTTCTAGTGATTGGTTCGAAATAACACTATCTATTGAAGGAGATGCTAAAGATCCACCAGGTAACTGTAACTCACCCATTTCCTTCCTTTGAGTTGATGTGGAGGCTTCATGATGATCCACTTTGTTAGTGGTATCCACATGCTCATGTTTATGACTTAGTTCATTTTGTGTCTTTCTACTTCATAGTGTTGCATTGTACTAGCTTTGATACCCCCTATCTGATGTGGGGGGACAATTGTTCTTGTTCTTGAGGAGGCACCATGAGAAGTGAGTTAGGGGTGACTAATGCCAATGGTTTTGATCCCTTCAATGGGGAAGCAACATCTGATTGCACCACATCTTGTTTTATCTGCTTTAGAGTCACTTGGTCCTCTATCTCGCTATTGACCATTGCCACAAACTCTTGAGAAGGCACTTTTTCTTGTGTCTCATCAACTTTCTTGTAATACTTGAATGGCTCAAGATCATGGGGGACCACATACACTTGTCCTTGATGTATGAATTTTAGGTTTTGGTGCACTATGGAAGGTATGCATTCCATATCCCTTATCCATGGTCTACCTAGCAATATGTTGTATTGCCTCTCACCCTCCAAGATATGGCACAATGTAGGTATCATATTTATCCCAACTTGTATAGGTAGGATTATTGTGCCAATTGTTGGGGAAGTAGCATCATTGAAGGCCCTCAATGTAAATGTTGTGTCCTTAATGCGTGAAGGTGGCAGATTTAAATACTTCAAAGTTGTAGTTGTGATGATGTTGATGGATGACCCAGTGTCAATCAAGACTCTCTTGTACGGAATTTGATTGATTCTTACTATGATGTGGAGTGGAGGATCAGGTTCATCCTGAGAGATTGTCTTAATCTCCTGCCTATGAAAGGCAATCACATGGTCTTTTTGTAAGTGCATTGAACTTATTGTTGGTATGGACTGTGATAGATTATCAGCTTTAGTTGAATTTTTTGGTATGTTGGGCTGATCAAGGCATATTTTGCTTCTTATTGTAGTATTGATCATACCTATAAAACCCTCCTCAGGTGGGGCTATGTGCACCTCATTGACATGCTCAACTTGATTGTTGTTGGCCCCATGATTGGGGAGAAGATTTTTGAATATGTTGATGTCTTGCAATTCATTCTTATCCAACATATCCTGCACTATATTCTTGAATGCAACACAATCCTGGATATCATGGCCATTTTGCCGATGGTAAACACAATAGAGATCTTCCCTATACCCCTTAGGTTTGGGGTAATTAGGATCCAGGATGTGCTCCTTAGGCAAGTTTAAAACCTTGGCCTCACAAAGGTGATTGAAAATTGATGCCAAGGATTCAGGCAATGGTGTATAATTATGAGGGGGTTGTTTTTATTTGCCCCTACCTTGATTCTTGTTGCACTGGTTGTAATACACAGTAGGAGGTTGAGCCTGATAGTTTTCTTGTTGTTGGCTCTATGCTATTTTTGGAATGCTTAACATGATCTGGTTGACATGCGTAGGTTGGGCCTATTGTGATTGATGTTGCATACTCTCATTCCATTATTTCTTGCTATAGAGCTTTAGGTCTCCTTCTTCCAGCTTTATATCTTCAATAAGCTTGGCTTGAGCCAAGGCTTCTTCGAATGTATCATACTTTTGTAGTTGCAATAGTAACGAGATATGCTTGGCACAAATTTTTGTGAACATTCGGATTAACTCTTCGATCGGGATGGAAAATGATAACTTTGCCATGATTTTTCTCCATCTATCCCCATAATCCATGACTGGCTCATCATCATACTACTTTAGGTTGGCCAGGTCTGAGAGGTTCACCTTCTTCTTAGCACCAAAAGAGAAATATTTTAAGAATGCATTCACTAGTTGTTCAAAACTGGATATGTTGTGCTTGGGAAACTGGTTGAACCATTGGGTGGCAGCCCCAAAAATGTCATAATGAAGGTTCTCAGCATAAGGGCATCACTATCTTCTAGATGAAAGCATGCATTGATAAAGTTGGTGACATGTTCTTGTGCATCCTCTTCACCCTTAAACTTATCCAACCTAGGCATCTCAAAATGCTTAGGATATGTAGGGCTAGGAACTGATGGACACAATGGTTGGTTGTGTATTTTGCTTAATGTTGGTTGGTTCCTAGCCATCTCTTGTTTCTCAAAGGACTTCATATTTTCAGCAAGTTCTTGGAATGCCTTTGAGGCGAGGAGCTCCTCTTCTTGTAGGCCCCCTCATGGTGGCAATGGAAGTAGCCCTCTATCCACTTGTCTTGTTCTATTCTCCTCCCTCCTAAGAGGGGATTCAAGATGGGTCTGATCCTGATCTATCATGTTTACCCTTTCACCACTAGTTTGATGTTGCTCATGATTTGAGTGGTGGTTTCATTGTGGGCTTTCTTCTTGTCTATTGCATCCCTCTCTTGGTGAGTCGATGCGTTTATCTCTTTGATGATCATTTCTATTTGCTTGTTGGTTGCTATGAGCTAGCTGCTCAACTTGCTCTCTTAAACATTGCTCATGTTGGTGCAACAACCGTTCTCTCTATTTATCATGTTTGAGAGCTTCTACAAGCTCTCGCTCTTTGCGCAAGGTATTTTCTAACCATCGCATGTGGTTAACTTGCATGGTCATAGAAGACTCATGCTTATCTGACTTCGTTCTTGTAGTTCTGATTCGTAGATTCCTCGAAGAGGTTTCTGCTATTTCTCTGCTTTGGCTAGCTAGTGTAACTTGCTCTGTATCTGTGTGTTGATAAGTGTCTCTATGGTCAGACTCTATATGAGATTTGTGGGGTCACTTTGAAGCATCCCTAGGTTGAGTGGTGCATTTAGCAGTCATGCTTTGTGAGCTTCCAGATGTAGAATATTTTGTGGCTATGGTTCTGGAAGTCGGTCTTGAATAAATTTGATCCCACTCATCCAATTGAGCTTGGAGCATTTGTTCTCTCTGAATTGCATGTGACCCATGTGATTGATTTGATCGGTTTGTTGTGTTGGGTCTATGACTCTGCAACTCCATGTGAGGGTTCTTGCCTATTTTGAATTGTGCAACAAGGTCGACAACTCTCTTCCCTCTATCTTGCCCATCATTGGACTGATTTGAACTCTCAGTGTAATGAGATGTGTGGGGTATGGAACCTGATTCCCTCTCTAGATTGAAGGTCTTGCTCACCATGGGAGGTCTCCCGACCATAATTTTTGTTATAAAATTTTTGACTTCTGAAAAAGGTTGTGGGTGTTATAAATTTCTTTGAAAAATTAGGGTTAGGTTGATTACCCCAACAATGAAGAAACACACCAAGCAGACAATATGATTATCTCTTTTAAGGATTAAATGTGTATCCTAAGAACTTGTTTTAGTGTGTTTCAGATGTGTTGTTGCTTTTGCTTTCTTGCTCTTGCTTTGGATTTAGAATGAGGGGACTCATCCATAGTGGGAACCAAGAACACCCATGCCAAACATGATTTTCTCAAAAAGAGACTAGGGTACACCGCTTAAATCCCAGTGGGGGGTTCGCCTAGCTCTTCCACTCTGAACCAATGATTGTTCCAATAGTGGGAGATAGTTTGAACATAAGTAACTAGTACCACTATGAGTAAGTGCCTTACTCCGTTCTAGGATATCTAGGGGGCAAGCCGATGGAAGGAGGTGAATTCCAACGTCATCGGACTGAATTGGGGGTTGGTGATGAAATCCAACTCCCCAATGTTTAAAATGATACGTGTGAATGTGTGTGATTATTTTTAGATTTTGAAATAGAAAGTGATGCATCAACCAACATTCATGACTATTTTCCTACAATGCCTAAAAAGAATTTTATTTTAGACAAATGCATCTATAACTAGTCTATATGATTTTAATGCACTCTCCTATTTTGTGATGAAAATAGCCACTGATTGGGCCACATGCAAGCAAACCAAAACACAATGGCCTAGCACGCTGGAGACTAGGGTGGACCTTACAGGCAGAGGTCCGTTGTTCCTAGCAGCACCTAGAGGAAATCTAAAAGAAACCTAGGAAATGCAAAATGCAGTTTTTATTTCTTTTTCTTTCATTTTCCCTAATTAATCTATGTTTATGCTTGCTATTTCTCGAAATCAAATGCAGATAGAAAATAAGAGAATACAGGGAAGGGGTACCAACCTTGAATCCCACTCAGATGACAGAAATTATTCCCTCTATTGCACTTCTCTACTGGTCGTTGTTGATCAGAGCGGCTGAATTTCGGTCGTTGTTAGCAGGAGCGGCTAAGATTGTTGGTCGCTATAGACCAGAGCGACTGATTTCTAGCCATTGTAGACCAGAGCGGCTAGGCCTGCACACAAAAATAAGTCAGTATCCAGGAAAAAAATGAAAAATCAGTGGAGGTCCCACCGTGATCGCCATCTGTAGCGACCCCGGGATGCACGCACCGCTTTACTCTACTTGCAATATTATACCAAAATGAAAATGAAAGACCATGAAATGCATATAACATAAAAATAACAAAGAGAGATCCTTTTATTGATATTGAAACCAGGTTACATGTTGGTCCCTCTTAGGGATACCCATTTTGATACAATGAATTACAAGTGGGTAAGATGTCCCCTCGCAAGGGGTGGTGCACTTTTAAAGGCTTCCCGGTTCCGCACATGAAAATGTATGAGGGCTTACAGATGCCTCCTTCTCCAAGTCTGATTCCTAGAGGGATCTTTGTGCTTTCGAATGTTGCTAATATATCTGATGAACCTATAGTCCTGTGATCATGAAAACAACAACACACGCTTAGCTGTCCGAGATTGCCTCCCGGATGAGGTTGTTAGTAGTAAATCTGACAATAAAAGGAAATATGCTCAATGATAATAAATGCAATGAAACTAGTGCTATGAAAGCAAATAAATGAAGCAAAATGGATCTTATGCTAATGATGTGAAATATAAAGAAAGTAGAATAAGAGAAACTAACACCTAAACCCTAGACTAGGTTTGCGGGCCACTATCCAAGACAACGACCGCTAAGATGAAATCCCTCTCTATTGACCCAAAGACTATGGGCTTAAGTTGCTACTAATGTTAAATGATTACCATATGTGTATGGATGATTACCTCTCAATTGGCTAGCACTTCGTTGCTCCTCTGCTCTCCAATCCGATAGGGCTTCACTGTGTATGCTCTCCAAGAAAAAGCTCTCTCAAAGAAGTCTGCTAAAAGATCATCCTTGGTCTCAGAATTGATATCTCTCATGGATGGATGATTATGGATCCTTTGGTGCTCTCAAGCTTGCACCTTTTATAGTGTGAAACCCTAGGTCTATGTTCAAAGCCCTAGGAATGAATTTCTCATGCGTAGTGAGATGTTAGCATGAGAAGATTTTGTCTTTTCTATGTTTGAAGGCCAGTTAACTAAAGTCTAAATTCAGACTCAAGTCTCCCATGTGAACTAGTCATGAAGGGGAATGCAAAGTTACTCCCGCTCACCTTTATTGCATGCAGACTACCACTTTCACCCATGATTGGGCCTATTTATTGACAAATTATATATTTAGGGCTTAGTCGCTATTGTCTGTAGTGGCTAGTTGTGGCCGCTCTAGCCTACAATGGCTAAACTAGTTGCTCAGCTAGCCGCTCTAGCCTACAACAGCTAAGATTTGCTGGCCGCTCTAGTCTATAGCTGCTAAACTGGTTGCTCTGCTGGCCGCTCTAGCCTATAGTTGCTAAGCTTAAATGGGCTAAAACTACCATTTTGAGTGGTTAGAACCATTGCTTGCTCTTGGAAAGGTCCAAAATTGATCATATGGTCTTTAGATGTGCTTATATGAGTGGTTTCCTAAACATGACATGTTTTAGGTGTCTACAAAAATAAAGCATTACTCAAATTACACCCTTTTTACTCCAAGTTAATAAATACATCCACCAAAATCCCTTTTATTAAAACCCTTATCAAAAATCATAAACCTCTCAAAATTGCTTTTAAAAAATAACTCCTTATTTCTCCTAAAATTAATTCTCTATAACCATCAAATAAATCATAAACCAATTATGCTTTGCAATAATAATCACAACCCTAATAACAAACTTTAATTTCCATTAACTACCTTATAACTCCAAACTTTAGGGCTAATAAAAATTATTTAAATGCAAAACGTAATTACCTCCTCAAGGGGATTCAAACCCCCGACTTGCCACACCACTAGCATCTTAGCCATGGCTAATAGTCCACATGAGCTAGGCACTCATTGGAAAGGCAAAGGCCCAAAGTGCCTTAAACCTTCCTCCACCTTCCATAAAAGACAAAGCGCCAAAGCGCTTTCCACACGCCTTCTGAAACGTCGTCCAAGGGATTCGATCCCTCATATTTGCGCTGCCTTGTCCCTTAGCCAAAATGATTTGCCAATGCGCCATGCTTCCCACCATGTTTTGACTTTCCAAGCACTGTTGTTTTCTTTGCTGCTTCTCTTCTCAAAATTCGCACGAGCTCATAGACTTATTCAAATGCCAAACAATTTTCACAAGAGCAAGGATACAACTTTGATTTATTTACCACCCATTTATATAGTGTTTAAAACACTTCGAAGACGTCGACGAAAACATGAATTTATGTTTACTTGATGACGTCGGTGGGAAACTTTGCATTTAAATTTAAATTTGAATTTAAGTTTTAAATAATTAAAATTTAAACCAAATATTAAAACCCAAATAACTCCATCACCGGGGCACCTTTTTATATGAAACGAAAGCCTAACTTGGGTTTTAAGAAAAACATAGATCAAATATGATGTCCATGGTTTTAACTAAAACCTTTTATTTTTCCTGCCTTGGTTTTAAAAAAAAATCTTCATAGATCCTTTTGACATTAAATGCTCTTTTGACACCAATGACAACATTTTAGCTTAGGGAATCAAAATGTCCAACAATCTTCCCCTTTTTCATTGATGGCAACCCAAATACTTTTACTGAATTTTGACCATGGAGTGTTGAACAAGGAACCCTTCTTCCTATATGAAGGGGGTCATGGCTCACCTCATTTTGTATCACTTCTATTTCATTCAATAAGATGTTCTATTGCTTTGATCTTTGTCTCGTATTGTAATGCTGCTAAAGCTATCAGTGGTATCAGAGCTACGATCGATCCTAAGGAAGAATAAGGAAAGTCATTGCTATAGGGTTTTGTAAAATAGACGCGCCTTTGGACCTGCCACTTGCAAATTCCATTGCTTTGAGATTGTACGAAGAGCTCGGGAAGAATAAGGAGATCAGAGTAGTTTTTGACAAGCAGAATATTTGGGACAATTGTCGCCATCCGACAACAAGCCCAAATAGAAGAAGGTAGAAGACCATAAGGAGATCTACCAAGTCTCTAGAAGAGTAGAACGAGGCAAGAAGTGTCAAAGAAGATACAAATGGAAAAGGAGCTACATAACTCTTTAAAAAGGTACACAATTCCTGGTGCAAATAGATGTGTTAATTAGATTTATTAAAGCACCTTATTTTTTGGATTAAAGTTGCAAAAAGGAAATTAGATTACAGTATTCTAAAGTGCAAAGGAAAATAGATTCTTTTTAAGGATTCAATTGCACATTTATTAGGAGTTGATTAGATTTCAGATTAGTTTCTATCAACTACCTATTATCTATTTAAAAAAAAGGAAGACTAAGTCCTACAACATTGATTGTAGTGAAATTGCAGAATAACTCCTAAAGATTCATTTTAGGTTATTCTTGATTAGTTGCAATAGATTATTAGTGCATGTCTTTGAGAGTTGATTGGAGTGATAAGGTGTAATATTAGTGCATTAAAAGTAAAAACTTGTACTATTATACCACTCTCAAAAAGAAAATTAGTTTTGTGTTTCCTGAAAGGCACAAAGTCTGATTTGTATCAAGTGTCTAAAGACACTATTGAAGCACAAAAATCTGCAACTTGAAGTGGCCAATAGAAGCCACCAAAAGGGTTAGAATCCTCCAGTATTTGGAGAAGAACATAACTAACCAAAAACAGAGATAGAAGCTTATGAAAGTGAGACTTGGTGAGTCTCAAAATCAAAAGCATTACAAGTGAATGCAAAGAAAAAAAATGCAGAAAATTTGCATCAATTAAAAAAACTTCTATCTACTATTATTGAAGCTTGGACTTGTTATCAAAAGTTTCCAAGTAAAAAGGGAAAGGTGTGTCTATTTTTAAAGACAACCTCAAACCCTTGTATTGCAAGAAATCTGCCACAAAACAGAATTTTAAAAATCTGGAAATAGAGTGCAAAAGAAGGTATATTAAAAGCCTTATTGTACAAAATATAATACATTATCTTGCACTACTCTAATCTGGTTTTTGACAGCATAAGTGCAGATTTGAAAAGTGCCATATTAGGGCACATTTTTCCTATAGGAAAAGAACAGCCAACAAAGGCCGAACGTCAGCACTCTTCCTCCCAAGCTAGAAGGAGCCATTCAAGGGCTCATCTTGGATGTACGTACCTGCAGAATCAAAGCTCATTTCAGATCATCCATGAGCCACATTTACGTAGACAAGCGAGTGCAAATCAATCTCAAAAAGGATGTCAAAATAGCAACAGGAAAATCAATGCGTTTGGAGGCATAAAAGAAAGAGGGAAAGGTGTTACATTCGTGGTCTCAATCTTGGAGAAGACCACTCACCAAAGGAAGCATCGAACTGCCATCCAAGCTCCATAGCGCATCGCCCATCCACCTATGAAGAAGAAAGCTTGCTTGCTGCCCAAGCAACGTTGCAAAGCAAGAAGGGTTATGGAGTTATAATCTCCATCTTCGAAGGCATTACAAGAATGGTCTCCATGCAAAAATGACACTTGGAATTCGGGTCATCATTCCTCTCAACGTTCTAGAAACTTCTACGAAGGAGTTACAAGCAAAGACGTGCCACTTGGTATTCTTCACCAGGCTCACTCATAGCGCCCATACGTTATCAAATTTCTCCAAGAAGTATTGAACAAATTTTTTTGAAGCGTTACGTGAAGAAAGGGAGCGCTCAAGGACGTGACACTTGTCACAGTGTCTATGATCAATAGTGTTCTTTCAGTCCGAGATCATTATGCAAGAGTGAAGCACAATCAAAGACGTTTGAAGGAGGAACATAGCACAGTCAAGGTGTGAGAGAAGCAGAAAAAATGTTTGAAGTGCAGCGTGGAAGATAAGGGGAAGGAGCATTAAAAGCTCCCCATTTTGGAAGGTCAACATTCAGCGCCATACGTACAACATTCACGTCAAGCCATTCCATCGAATCTCCATTAAATCGAGCGCTCAAGGTACATTTTAGACGCTGTTATATTTAGCCATAGAAAGCACTGAATATTGAGGAGATATTGCATCTATAAGGTAAGGTCTAAATCCCATTTATTATTGCTTTCATAAGTTGGAGTTATAAGGATTATAAACTAAGGTTAAAACTTAGGTTTTGAAAGCTAAAGGGGTGACTTATCTTATTATTTTAATATTTGCAATCTTACTTAGGAGGAATAAGGAATTTAACTTGGATTAAACTATATTGCAAATATTATTATCATTTCTCTAATTTTTCCAAACTTGGGAGTCATAAGGATTACTCCATCAAATTTATTTTATTTGGAAATTAGAAATAATCCAAGGGATATAAAAGAGGTTATTAAGGGATTTTATTAAGGTTGGATAAATTTATTTTTTTACTTGTCTCAAATTTCTAAAAGGGGACAAAAGAATTCCAACATCAAAACCTCTTCAAAATTGAAAAGTGCTTAGTTCAAACTAAGTGTTAAGAAGTTGTCTTTTTGATCTCTACAAAAACTTGTTCAAAGTCAACCAGAATTATAGCACTATATCATGGAGTATTGGTATATAGATTCAGGTGCAAGCAAGCATATGACAGGAAACATACTTTGGTTTAACTCTTTAAGGAAAATAAATGAAAAACCAGTTGCAGTAGTAGACAACAAAACATATGAAGTGAAAGGAATAGGGGATATTCCAGTAAATCTTAAAGGTGGAAAAGGAATAATAAAAAATGTATTGTATGTTCCAGGATTAACCACCAATCTCATTTTTGTCTCTCAACTTATGGATCAAGACTTGACTATTGAGTTTAAAGTTCTCACTGGGAGAAAACAATGTCACATCTCAAGGCAGGGAATAATGATAGCATCAGGGTCATATAAAAATGGTCTATTTATCTTGGATACAACTATTCACTCAGCTCTTTCAGTCAATGCTTCAGAACTTTGGCACAAAATATTAGGACATACTAGCGAGACATCAATGAAGGAATTATTCAAATATAAAATGGTGGAAGGATTACCCAACCTATCTTCAGAAACCACTGTATGTGCAGAGTGTCTAGCAGGAAAACAACACAGAGTTCCTTTTGAACTACGTCAACACAGAGCTCAACAACCTTTAGAGATAGTATATACAGACTTATGTGGGCCCATGAAGGTTGACAGTGTTGGAGGACATAAATATTTTTAGTTGTTTGTTGATGATCACACTAGGAAAATGTGGGTATACTTCATGAAATACAAGTCAGATGCATTTGGTTATTTCAAACAATTCAAACTCAAAGTAGAGAAAGAATCAGGAAAGACTATAAAAGCACTTCGCTCAGATAGAGGAGGTGAATTTATTTCTAAAGAGTTTGACTCATTTTTAGAAGAAAATGGAATTAAAAGACAACTCACTACAGCATATTCACCTCAATAGAATGGAATTGTAGAAAGAAGAAACATATCAATAATGGAAATGGTTAGATGCATGCTGAAAGAAGCACAACTTGATCACCATTTTTGGGCAGAAGCAGTACAAACAATAGTCTACATACAAAATAGGCTACCTACAAGAGTACTCAAACATATTACACCAGAAGAAGCATGGTCAGGACAAAAGCCTAACATAGAGAAATTGAAAATCTTTGGATGTAAAGCCTATATGCATATTCCAAAGCAGAGGAGGACTAAACTAGATGACAAAACCATGGCAGGAATATTTGTTGGTTATGACAATGAATCTACAGGATACATAATACTAGATCCATCTACAAAAAAGGTCTACATTAGTAGAGATGTAGTCTTTGATGAAAAAGTCAAAGTCGACACAGGAAAATCTAGTGAAGACACATAAAGTCCTATTAGATCTATCCGAAGAAGATACAAGAAGAGAAGAGTCAGAATCAGAATCTCAAGAGCAAGGAATAGAATCTCCTAGAAGAGAACCAATATGGCTCAGAGAAACACTCAGAGAGGCAAATCTAGAAAGGATGCCAGATCTTACTACTACAAGACCTCAGACTCGTAGCATAACCAGAATGAACAGAGGGATGTTGAGTAATATAGTAGAACCAACATCAACACTACAGGCACTAAATGATCCACACTGGAAAGCAGCAATGGAATCTGAATTTTTATCACTTTAAAAGAATAAAACATGGAATCTAGTAGAACTACCTCCTGGAAAAAAGGTAGTAGGATGTAAATGGGTCTACAAGATCAAATATAAAGCAGATGGAACACTAGACAAATACAAGGCTCGATTAGTGGTAAAAGGATATACTCAAACAGAAGGAATAGACTATGAAGAGACATTTGCACCAACAACAAGGATGACTACTATCAGAACAGTTTGCGCTCTAGCAGCACATCAGGGATGGAAACTTCATCAGATGGATGTAAAAAGTGCTTTTCTTAATGGTGACTTAGAAGAAGAAGTCTACATGTCACAACCAGAAGGCTTCATCACTCAGGGACAAGAAGATAAGGTATGCAAATTAAATAAATCCTTATATGGTTTAAAGCAAGCTCCTAGAGCATGGAATATAAAGATCAACAATCATTTACTACAACATAACTTCAAAAGAAGCTCATCTGATCCCAGTTTATATACTAAGAAAATTGGAAGTGTTATCTTGATTCTCATAGTATATGTTGATGACATTGTGATCACTGGAAGCTCAAAAAAACTGATAAGAGATATAAAAAAGGATCTAGAAAAAGGATTTGAAATGACAGATCTAGGATTAATGAGCTACTATCTTGGTCTAGAAATTTATCAAGGAGAGGACATAATCGTAATCACTCAATCAAAATATGCTAAAGCTCTACTGGAAAAATACAGAATGACAGAGTGCAAGCCCAAAGACACACCAATGGAACAAGGAATCCAACTATCTAAAAATGATGGAACATCACTAGTTTCAGCAACATTATATCGACAGCTAATTGGAAGTCTTCTATACCTCACAAACAGTCGGCCAGATATTGCTTTTGCAGTAAATTATCTATCACGGTTCATGCAAGAACCAAGAGAAAGTCATTGGAAAGCTACAAAAAGGATACTGCAATATATAAAAAAGACTACAAATTATGGACTAACATATTTAAAATATGTCAAAGGTTTTTTTCTACAGGGTTACTCAGATTCAGACTATGCTGGATCCATTGATGATAGAAAGTCTACCTCAGGATATGTCTTTTATCTCGGATCAGGACCCATATCTTGGCACAACAAGAAACAACATACGGTGGCACAATCATCAACTGAAGCAGAATATCGAGCAGCAAGAGATACCACCTATGAAGCACTTTGGCTACAATACATACTAGCTGACATGGGAATTAAACGAACTCCAACCATGATATTCTGTGACAATCAAGGAGTACTGAACCTGATCAAGAATCCTATCATACATGAAAGAACAAAGCATATAGAAGCACAATGTCATTTCATCAGGGAACATTTTTAGAACAAACACATCATCATCAAGTATGTACCTATAGAAGATCAGACAACAAATATCTTTACAAAGGTGTAGACACCTAAATCACGTAAATCGGATAAGACTATCAGTGCATAACATATGCCCTCTTATCGACAACATATGGTCCTATTGGGCACCCCTCTAGGCTAGCAAAAGGCTTCCAAAAGCTCCAAAAATTAGTTTGGAGGGTTTCTAGTAGTTTAGGGCTATTTTTTGTCCCCTACTGGTGATCGTCCCACCAAGGGACGGTCACTGTTGGTGACCATCCCACCTAGGGATGACCATCCATGACCGTCCTTGGGTGGGAAGACCCCCAAATGGGCCCTTCAAAAAGTCAAATGACGTACTAAATGGTAATCAAAGACTGTAATTAGCGCATCCAATCACCCCAAATTGATTGAGGACTTGCTAATAGACTGCAAGGCAGTATATTGGGAGCACCAAAGGGGTAACCTTCTCCCAATCAACCAATGATGCAATTAGGACATGTGGCATCACCTGCCTCGCATGGTAGAAGATGTCATTTTGCCCTAGATGCCCTTTTGGGCTATAAAAAGAGCCTCAAAATCCCAATTTTATAGAGGATAATTTGGAGAATAATGCAATGAAGTGCTGCCCAAATTGAACCCCACCTTTTGTAAACCAAAAACCCGCTTTACCTTGGCCTTGAAACCCTCTTCATCCGAAGGTGATTTCAGGGGCAATATGCTCAATCTACTGATTCCAAACCAAAAAAATTTAAGTATTCTTTGGCCCCATCTGTCAACAATACCCCTACCCAAGTTTTGGACCAATTTCCATAGCCATAGGTGACAAAAATAAGTCATTTTTGTAACCGCCCCACCTGGGGACGGTCAGTAGTCTGTGCATGGCACACCTAGGGATGGCCACAAAATAGATTGGAATTTCATATAAATTCCTCCATAGACCTCTTAGGAATGTCTAGAGGGACCTCTGGTCCAAGTTTGAGGTAATTTGGAGAAGTTTTGATGTAGGATTTGTGATCTCCAATGTTGTAGGTTTATCTGGCTCACCCAGGAATGATCACCATTTTTGCATTATTTCATCTTTGATCTTGCTTCCAAATTCCTAGGTTTGCATTTAGAATAGCTTAAAATATGTTTATGCTTAATGTAGATCAGTTTTCATGCATGTAGATCACTTTTTATGGTTTTAGAATATGCTCCTTTTTCATGGTTTAATGGCTTTATAAATTCTATAATGCAGATGCTTTTAATCTCATTTCAATCCCTTGTATTTAGGAATATGAATTCTAAGAAAGAGGAGGAGCTAAGGAGGCACAAGATTATCAGCCCAACAATAGATCTCGAGTGTGGGAAGCAAAAATTCACAAAACTATTATTTATCGCCTTAAAGGCTTCCTTCCAAGGGACTAGATCCCTTGGAAAATTGTAATGAAATGTATCAAATTTGTAAAGCCCTCAAGGGGATGTCTTGTAATATGGTTTTAAAGCTATGAATGAATGAATATATAGAGAATTTGATTATATTTATTGTCTATATTGTCTCATTTCAGTAGATTATATGCTTGTGCCATATTTCCCTTTTAATGCTTTATAACTGATATACATTGCAAGTAAATTCCCTTAAGGTGATATCATGAATTTAATTTCTTCAATGGTGATCATGGTATCAAGGTTTTATTTCAATCTCCCATTGGATTGTGTTAATTTGGAACTCTATTTTTTGGTTTTATTTGTTGCAGATACTGACCGTTCTAAGCAAAAACGATCCATTTGCTGCTAGGTGGCACTGGATGAGACGACCAACTACATGGCACTGGGTGGGACGGCCCCGAATCTGCCACCGTCCTTGACAGGGATGGCCACAAAACCAGAGTTTTTTTGCAAAAATTTGTAGAAACAACTTTCAAGTTCCATTTTACACCTTTCTACATTAAAAATTTAACTTTTTATTGCTTAAAATTGCTCAATTTCATGTTTTTCTTGCTTCTTCTTTGCATAGAAAGGTTAGAATTTCTCTTTCCAAAATTATGCATTAATTAGTTCAGAAAAATAGAGGAAAATATAGTAGAAGTCACTACATTTTTTTGGTTTTCCTGTTGGAACCTTGCCCACGAAGGTTAAGGTCATATAGGTTTTGCATTTTTTGGCTTTCCTTTTATGCTACTAATGAGTCTGAAAGAAAAATGCACCTTTATGCATTTAGTAAATAATAATTGAGTGCTATTTTTATTTATTTCAATTTTTAAAAGGAACACCACACACCAAGTTTCATTTTAACATCAATGGCGTTGGGCTCTCACATCCAACCCATTTATCGAGACCAACAGTGGAGGTAATTACCACTCGATTGGATCATGATAAAGAGTACTATCGGGACCTTTTCATGGCCAAGTCTGATCCATGATCTGTCCTAACCATGCAAAATAGCATGCATTCCTCTTCAGAGGAGTGTATCGCTACGCACGGGTGTTGGGTGAGGGTTGGTAGTACCTATGCTACCTCGTTGGATATGGATTTCATCCCCATATTTTACTTGTGCGAGTATATAGGTGAAATACTTTAAACATTTGATAATATCATCCAACGAAATATCAAACACATAAAGGTATTCTCTTTACAAAAACAACACATCTTGAAACACATCAAATAGCTTAGGGGTTCACATTTAAAATATTTAAAAAAGATAATCACTTCTATTCTTGTGTGTTTCCATTGATTGTGTATTTGAATATATAAAACTTAAAAGAGATATCATGTTGTCTACCTTAGGTATTTATTTATTGTTAGGATAATCAACTCAATATCCTCAATCTGGGGGTCAAACCATAATAATAAAAAAATAATGCATAGGGTATTTCTTTAGTGTAGGGTTCCCTTCAAGGTTTGCCTAGTCAATGCATCATGACAACTATGCATAGCCGAGCTCAATCACGAGCCTATGAAGTTGAAAACTATAGGAGAGGCTATGAGCATCATAGTTATAAGTATGAGGATCTCCCCCCATGTAGGTAACAATACTATATACCTAAGGTAGGGTTAAATGATCATCTTAAGCTTCCAAGGAATCCTTCCCTAGGGTACCAAAACCTAGATGAGTATGATACTCGTCACAGTGGCCAAGTCAATTCTACCCAATAATTCCTCACTTATAAAAGAAGACTTGAGGAAGATCCTATTTATCCTCGATCATATTATTCCATGTAACCATGAGGTACCTCTTCTAAGAGAAAACCAATGGGCTATTCATGTGATCAAGTGGACTCTTCGGTTAGCCAACACCGAGTCCAATACCAAACTAGAGATAAGCATCCTACCAAGAGGTCTATTAGGGAAGTGTAGGGAAGTCTACACTTCTTCTACACCACCTAAACCTCCTATACAAGTGGTAGCAAGTCAGAAGAGGCCTATGCAAAGTTTGAATACGTCATCAACCAACATGACCATGGGAGAGTTAATACAATGATCCCCCAAGCATTGGGAAACTCTCCTAAAAGTTTTAGATTCCATTGAAGTACAACCTCATGATCCTGATGCTTTCATCAACTTTGTGGGATACATACAAATACACAAAGATCCTGTTATATCCTTTCGGAATCAGGATATCAAACCTAGGTCGACCAATTTACCAGACTCTCCTTTGCACATCATCGCGTGCATCAATAGGACTCTCCTTTGACTATCCTTGGATAAGAGACATGGAGTGTATCCCCTCCATTGTACATCTCTACCTTAAATGCATTCATGAAGGTGAGGTCCATGTGGCTGATGCCGACCTAGACCCCTTCAACTATTACAATAAGGATTATCATCCACATGAGTCTACTCGTCCATCCACACCTTTGGATACTAAACTCAATGACCTTATCTAGAGTCCAGATTCAATCTCGTGGTTAGTTGTGAATTTAACTTCACCACCATCACTAGTACCATCCCTTGTTTCTTAAAACGAGGGAGAGTCAAAAAGGTTAACTACAAAAGCTCTCTTAGAAATTTTTGACACATTAGAAGAAGAGCTTCCTAATCCTACCAACAAGGAGGAACCAATGGTGGATACAGAAGAATTAGACCATATCATACCATATTCATCCACTAAACTTGAGGATACAAGTCACTTGACCAATCATGAACTTGATGAATGCATAGAACCTTATGTTAAATTCATGCATATCATCGAATTGATCAAGGATCTAGGTTTTCCTCCTATCGATTCAACACCTATTTATAGCATTTTTTATGCACCTCTTGAGCATGGGGGCCAAGTAGATCACCTTGAGCAAGTTAAAGAACAAAAATCTTTAAAAAGGTGTAGACACCTAAATCACGTAAATCGGATAAGACTATCAGTGCATAACATATGCCCTCTTATCGACAACATATGGTCCTATTAGGCACCCCTTTAGGCTAGCAAAAGGCTTCCAAAAGCTCCAAAAATTAGTTTGGAGGGTTTCTAGCAGTTTAGGGCTGTTTTTGGTCCCCTACTGGTGATCGTCCCACCAAGGGACGGTCACTATTGGTGACCATCCCACCTAGGGATGACCATCCATGACCGTCCTTGGGTGGGAAGACCCCCAAACGGGCCCTTCAAAAAGTCAAATGACGTACTAAATGGTAATCAAAGACTGTAATTAGCGCATCCAATCACCCCAAATTGATTGAGGACCTGCTAATAGACTGTAAGATAGTATATTGGGAGCACCAAAGGGGTAAACTTCTCCCAATCAACCAATGATGCAATTAGGACATGTGGCATCACCTGCCTCGCATGGTAGAAGATGCCATTTTGCCCTAGATGCCCTTTTGGGCTATAAAAAGAGCCTCAAAATCCCAATTTTAGAGAGGATAATTTGGAGAATAATGCAATGAAGTGCTGCCCAAATTGAACCCCACCTTTTGTAAACCAAAAACCCGCTTTACCTTGGCCTTGAAACCCTCTTCATCCGAAGGTGATTTCAGGGGCAATAGGCTTGATCTACTGATTGCAAACCAAAAAAATTTAAGTATTCTTTGGCCCCATATGTCAACAATACCCCTACCCAAGTTTTGGACCAATTTCCATAGCCATAGGTGACAAAAATAAGTCATTTTTGTAACCGCCCCACCTGGGGACGGTTAGTAGTATGTGCATGGCACACCTAGGGATGGCCACAAAATAGATTGAAATTTCATATAAATTCCTCCATAGACCTCTTAGGAATGTCTAGAGGGACCTCTGGTCCAAGTTTGAGGTAATTTGGAGAAGTTTTGATGTAGGATTTGTGATCTCCAATGTTGTAGGTTTATCTGGCTCACCCATAAATTATCACCATTTTTGCATTATTTCATCTTTGATATTGCTTCCAAATTCCTAGGTTTGCATTTAGAATAGCTTAAAATATGTTTATGCTTAATGTAGATCAGTTTTCATGCATGTAGATCACTTTTTATGGTTGTAGAATATGCTCATTTTTCATGGTTTAATGGCTTTATTCTATAATGCAGATGCTTTTAATCTCATTTCAATCCCTTGTATTTAGGAATAGGAATTCTAAGCAAGAGGAGGAGCTAAGGAGGCACAAGCTTATCAGCCCAAAAATAGCTCTCGAGTGTGGGAAGCAAAAATTCACAAAACTATTATTTATCGCCTTAAAGGCTTCCTTCCAAGGGACTAGATCCCTTGGAAAATTGTAATGAAATGTATCAAATTTGTAAATCCCTCAAGGGGATGTCTTGTAATATGGTTTTAAAGCTATGAATGAATTAATATATAGAGAATTTGATTATATTTATTGTCTATATTGTCTCATTTCAGTAGATTATATGCTTGTGCCATATTTCCCTTTTAATGCTTTATAACTGATATACATTGCAAGTAAATTCCCTTAAGGTGATATCATGAATTTAATTTCTTCAATGGTGATCATGGTATCAAGGTTTTATTTCAATATCCCATTGGATTGTGTTAATTTGGAACTCTATTTTTTGGTTTTATTTGTTGTAGATACTGACCGTTTTAAGCAGAAACGACCCATTTGCTGCTAGGTGGCACTGGATGAGACGACCAACTACATGGAACTGGGTGGGACGGCCCCGAATCTGCCACCGTCCTTGATAGGGATGGCCACAAAACCAGAGTTTTTTTGCAAAAATTTGTAGAAACAACTTTCAAGTTCCATTTTACACCTTTCTACATTAAAAATTTAACTTTTTACTGCTTAAAATTGCTCAATTTCATGTTTTTCTCGCTTCTTCTTTGCATAGAAAGGTTAGAATTTCTCTTTCCAAAATTATGCATTAATTAGTTCAGAAAAATAGAGGAAAATATAGTAGAAGTCACTACATTTTTTTGGTTTTCCTGTTGGAACCTTGCCCACGAAGGTTAAGGTCATATAGGTTTTGCATTTTTTGGCTTTCCTTTTATGCTACTAATGAGTCTGAAAGAAAAATGCACCTTTATGCATTTAGTAAATAATAATTGAGTGCTATTTTTATTTATTTCAATTTTTAAAAGGAACACCACACACCAAGTTTCATTTTAACATCAATGGCGTTGGGCTCTCACATCCAACCCATTGATCGAGACCAACAATGGAGGTAATTACCACTCGATTGGATCATGAGAAAGAGTACTATCGAGACCTTTTCATGGCCAAGTATGATCCAAGATCTGTCCTAACCATGCAAAATAGCATGCATTCCTCTTAAGAGGAGTGTATCGCTACGCACGGGGTGTTGGGTGAGGGTTGGTAGTACCTATGCTACCTCGTTGGATATGGATTTCATCCCCATATTTTACTTGTGCGAGTATATAGGTGAAATACTTTAAACATTTGATAATATCATCCAACGAAATATCAAAAACATAAAGGTATTCTCTTTACAAAAACAACACATCTTGAAACACATCAAATAGCTTAGGGGTTCACATTTAAAATATTTAAAAAAGATAATCACTTCTATTCTTGTGTGTTTCCATTGATTGTGTATTTGAATATATAAAACTTAAAAGAGATATCATGTTGTCTACTTTAGGTATTTATTTATTGTTAGGATAATCAACTCAATATCCTCAATCTGGGGGTCAAACCATAATAATAAAAAAATAATGCATAGGGTATTTCTTTAGTGTAGGGTTCCCTTCAAGGTTTGCCTAGTCAATGCATCATGACAACTATGCATAGCCGAGCTTAATCACAAGCCTATGAAGTTGAAAACTATAGGAGAGGCTGTGAGCATCATAGTTATAAGTATGAGGATCTCCCCCCATGTAGGTAACAATACTATATACCTAAGGTAGGGTTAAATGATCATCTTAAGCTTCCAAGGAATCCTTCCCTAGGGTACCAAAACCTAGATGAGTATGATACTCGTCACAGTGGCCAAGTCAATTCTACCCAATAATTCCTCACTTATAAAAGAAGACTTGAGGAAGATCCTATTTATCCTCGATCATATTATTCCATGTAACCATGAGGTACCTCTTCTAAGAGAACACCAATGGGCTATTCATGTGATCAAGTGGACTCTTCGGTTAGCCAACACTGAGTCCAATACCAAACTAGAGATAAGCATCCTACCAAGAGGTCTATTAGGGAAGTGTAGGGAAGTCTACACTTCTTCTACACCACCTAAACCTCCTATACAAGTGGTAGCAAGTCAGAAGAGGCCTATGCAAAGTTTGAATACGTCATCAACCAACATGACCATGGGAGAGTTAATACAATGATCCCCCAAGCATTGGGAAACTCTCCTGAAAGTTTTAGATTCCATTGAAGTACAACCTCATGATCCTAATGCTTTCATCAACTTTGTGGGATACATACAAATACACAAAGATCTTGTTATATCCTTTCGGAATTAGGATATCAAACCTAGGTCGACCAATTTACCAGACTCTCCTTTGCACATCATCGCGTGCATCAATAGGACTCTCCTTTGACTATCCTTGGATAAGAGACATGGAGTGTATCCCCTCCATTGTACATCTCTACCTTAAATGCATTCATGAAGGTGAGGTCCATGTGGCTGATGCCGACCTAGACCCCTTCAACTATTACAATAAGGATTATCATCCACATGATTCTACTCGTCCATCCACACCTTTGGATACTAAAATCAATGACCTTATCTAGAGTCCAGATTCAATCTCGTGGTTAGTTGTGAATTTAACTTCACCACCATCACTAGTACCATCCCTTGTTTCTTAAAACGACGGAGAGTCAAAAAGGTTAACTACAAAAGCTCTCTTAGAAATTTTTGACACATTAGAAGAAGAGCTTCCTAATCCTACCAACAAGGAGGAACCAATGGTGGATACAAAAGAATTAGACCATATCATACCATATTCATCCACTAAACTTGAGGATACAAGTCACTTGACCAATCATGAACTTGATGAATGCATAGAACCATATGTTAAATTCATGCATATCATCGAATTGATCAAGGATCCAGGTTTTCCTCCTATCGATTCAACACCTAGTTATAGCATTTTTTATGCACCTCTTGAGCATGGGGGCCAAGTAGATCACCTTGAGCAAGTTAAAGAAGTAGCTATGTCTGGTCCAAGTTCCAATGCATCTTCTCATGAGTTTGTGGGAATGATTAATGTGATGATAGAGAACCAAAATCCTCTAAATTCATCTAGACCACATGTGACTCCATCCAAAATTCCATCCATACCATAAGAGATATCATCAATGGATTTGGTTACACCTACTCCATCTCATTCAACATCTCAACAATATCAAGAACAGGTGTATCCACTACACCAAAGTGGAGATAATATAGCTACCACAATTGAACACCTTGAGGTGGAACAAGAGCATGTGGATATACTCACTATCCACAATCATTATGAACCATCCATATTTACTCAGGTAATTTTGGATAGGCTAGCCAGTTTTGAGTTACAAGTGAGTCATCAACACAATGATTTACAATAGATATTGAATAGACTCACAAGCATTGAATTACAATTGAATCATCCAAAATCTTAACCCCTTGATTATCAAGAACAAACTCCTCTTGTGTATTTTGAGGTTAAATATCAATAAAAGTAGGGTAAAACACAACAACACCATCAAACTTGCACGTATACACCATTGCCTAAATCTTTGGTGCCACTCTTTAATCGATTATGCGAGGCTAAAGTTATCATTGCTAGATATCCACCCTTTGGATCCTAAAGACACAAACCAATGTGGTATCGAGAGAGTCAACACTATCCTTATCATCAAGTGAATGGTCATAACATTAAGTCATGTATCACCTTCAAGAATAAGGTACAAGATATGCTTGACAAGAATGATCTTCAAATCAACAATCAACAAATTGACATAGTTCAAATATGTTGCCTACAGATAGGAGTCAAGAAGAAAAACCTAAACAGGTGACTAAGATGCATACAACCCTGTCACATTATAAAATATGGTGATCGTGCTCACCTCATTTAAAGCATCAACATCACACTTGGAATCCATTATATGAGCCCATGTCAACCCTCTTTCACAACTTGCAAGAAGAAAAAGCAATCATCTTGCCAGATATACCCCTAATAAATCCAAATAGGTATAGATCTAGACGATACAGGGAGGATTATTCTTACCTCTATCACTGAATAAGAGGGCATGGCATTAGTAATTGTCATAATTTTAGACATGTGGTCCAATATCTTATTGATAGGGAAGTTTTATCCACAAGCGGGTCACTCATGTTACCCCATCAAGATAGTGGTATTACCCCAAATCCCTTGCCACAACAGGGGGAGTCAGTTTCTATCACTCCTCCTATCCAATCCAATAATATTGCATCTAAAAATAGTACATATTTGGGGTATCCAAGGTGTCACACCTTCCCCACTAGTCACATCACAAAAAATGAAGCAAATTGAGGATCCTCAATGTATCACACCTTCCTCACTTCCTTTGATCACCACAAATGTTGGGGGTACACAAGGTGTTACACATTCCTCCTAGAATCACAAAGTAATCAAAGTTACAAAAAGCTCCAAAGGCATATATAAGCCCTTTGGTCATAATGAAATACCCTTAGGCAATCGTAGACACTTTATAAGTGTCGTTGACCGTCTAGGTCACCCCAAAATACTCCTAGCGGTTAATGACCGTCTAGGTCAAATAAAAATACCTCTAGATAATATACAATCATCTAGGTCAATCTCAAATGCAATGAAGGTATATAAAAGCCCTTTGGTCACAATCAAATTCCCCTAGGTAGTCGTAGACACTTTCTAAGTGTCGCTAACCATCTAGGTCACCCTAAAATGCTCCTAGGAATCAATGACCATCTAGGTCAAATAAAAAATCTCCTAGACTATATACAATCATCTAGGTCAACCTAAAATGCTCCAAAGGCATCTATAAGCCCTTTTGTCACTATCAAATACCCCTAGGCAATCATAGAAACTTTCTAAGTGACCATCTAGGTCACTCCAAAATGATCCTAGCGGTTAATGACCATCTAGGTTAAATAAAAAAGCTCCCAGACCATATACGATCATATAGGTCAACGTTAAAATTTCCAAAGGCATCTATAAGCCCTTTTGTCACAACTAAATTTCCCTAGGTAGTCTATGATACTTCCTTAGCGTCAATGGCCATCTAGGTCACCCAAAATGCTCCTAGTAGTCAATGACCGTCTAGGTCAAATAAAAAATATCCTAGAATATCTACGATTGTCTAGGCCAACCTTAAATTCTCCAAAGGCATCTATAAGCCCTTTGGTCACAACCAAATACCCCTAGGAATTCTATGACATTTCCTCAGTGTCAATGACCATCTAGGTCACCCAAAATGCTCCTCGTAGTCAATGACCATCTAGGTTAAATAAAAATACTCCTAGAATATCTACGATCATCTAGGTCAACCTTAAAAGCTCCAAAGGTATCTATAATCTCTTTGGTCACAATCAAATACCCCTAGGCAGTTTATGGTATTTCCTTAGTGCCGATGACTGTCTAGGTCACCTAAAATGCTCCTAGGCGATCAATGATCATTTAGGTCAAAAGAAAAATATCTCTAGATAATCTACGATCATCTAGGTCAATCCAAAAGGTCCAAAAGGCATCTATAAGCTCTTTGGTCCCCATAAAATATCCCTTGGTGGTCTATAACCGTCTAGATCAAACCAAAATATTCCTAAGTAGTCTACGATCTCCTAGGTCATCCAAAAATGCTCCAAAGGTGTCTATAAGCCCTTTGGTCACCCAAATGCCCCAATGGAATTCACTAAGCCCATTGGTCAACTTGTATATATACATATATATCAAAAATACAAAAATATCATTAAAATAATCAAAATACAAAAATATTGCTTCATTGCACTTCATATAAATTGCATTAGACATTCTCATCATTGCATTATGTATCATTCCAAATTGATCATACATGTCTAGAACTAGGTTTTTACACTAGGAATATGTTCAAATCATTGTTATTATGAGTTAATATTACCACCTATTTACATTACATATACCATTTACATTCACATTCCATATTATATGTCTATTTCCTGTCACTTAGCCATTGTTAATAAAACATAGTTAAAGTTTTTGGTCACTCAACCATATCTAGTTGTCTTCTCATATTTTGTAGAAAGCTATCATGATATTTAGAAGGTAGAATCCTACTTGGATAATTCTTGGTATACATCAAAATCCCAACACAATTTTCACATTAATAAATCCAAGTCTAGCGCAAGAAAAAATGAAAACTATGAAGTGGTTTAGGTTGATTTAAGCAAAAAGGTTATCCTACTCATCCCCCTATGCGAATGGTTCAAATATGCTGATAATTGACAAAAGGAAAAGTTCCTCATTACCCAAAAATCCCTTTCCCTACACTCGGGCAAGTATCCCAAAGAGAAAAATCAATAGCTATTATTATCCCTTGAAATTAATCCAACAAGAAATAGTGATTATTATCATTCCAAAAGATGCAAAAGAAATAGTGATTATTATCACTAGGAAAAGCACAAAGAAATAGTGGTTCTCACCACTACAAAAATCCCTTGCTCACCAAATCAAAATGAGCAAATCCCTTGAGAAAGTCAAAGTTAAAAGAAAAGAAGGGAGTCTTGAACTTGAATCCCTGGAATTCTCAACATTAGAGAACCATAAGGTGATCCTCATTACAGGTGTGGTGGATATCCTACTTGTCAATGGAGGTAGCCTCCCGCATGACGATATGTAAGTCACTTAAGCAACTTTCTTAGGTATAGACCAATGTTTGAATGTGGATGAGCTAGCTTATTGTAACCTAGATTTCCCAGTAGTTTAATCCAACTAAGTACAAAAATTAGGATAATGAGAATCGCATAATGATCTCTAGTGCTGATGGGTTGAGTGAATCCCATTTGCACTAGGGTAATCTTATGAGTTATCATGGTAATGAAATCACATGCACACACAGGGATATTGATTATATTGGTTATCTTAATAGGTGCATACCTTGCCAAAATATCTTGTAGAGTTAGTATATGACTTTTGATTAGGTAACTAGAGTGTTTGAGTCTCTTCAAAACTATAAAATAATATCATATCACATTACATTATCCATTCTATTTTACATCATATTGTTACATATTTGTCAAAAATTACAAAATCCATTACATAGTGTCAAACAAAACATACAAAAAAATAAAGATACATTTTGTATAGTCTATGGTGCTAGCATAGTATGCGTCAAATAGTCATCATATATCCATCATACAAAATTAAATCACATCATACATTTTCATTATGCATTCACATTTGCATTCTACATATCATCAAATCACATCATAGGATAAATACATGCATCCATGTTAGACATACATCATAACATCATATATCAAATATAAACATTGCATACATATCATAAAGCAATAAGGAAACACATGATGATTATAGAAAACTCATACATATATATGTATGGGACAAAAATATACATCATAATCCAAACACTGCCTATGGGCTTCAATCAAGTGGGTCCTTGGACCTCACACTCCAAAAAAAAATAAAAAATCAAAAACATTAAAAAACTCAAAAAAATGGGCCAAAAACCCACCAAAAATAAGGCAGAATGGGCAAGAAAATTAGAGGGATCAAGACTGAACCTACAATATTTTTGGATGCATCATAAGACTTTATTTTAGCCCCCAAGAAGGCCTTCATGGCTGGACCGCTCCACAGGAATGAGATATTTGACCTTTTGCTTCCAAAACTATTCATCAAAACAATCGAAAATCACCTCCAAACAGGTATTTAGTACCATAGGCAAAACAAAGAGTTACCCCAATGAAGTCATATGTGTCAAGTGACTCATATATTTAACATTTGTCATACCCTCATCGAATCATCGCAGGGGGTAGTAATAATAATGAATTCAAAAATCAAATCAACATTTAAACACTCAGAAGTGTAAATTCCATGCATTCAAAAGAATCTTGGCTAAAGATAAATTTTCAAGCCCATGTTGGGGCAAAAAATCAGCATAAGAAGCAAATCAATACGCTTGACCTCCTTGAAACCTCAAGAATTGACCCATGTAAAGGTTTACAAGAATACAAGGCACAAAGACCTAGTATGCCCTAAGCCCCATAAGACTATCATTACAAAATGACTGAAAGGTATATCTAAAATCGATCCTTTGATTGTGTCAATAGAAAGGATTTCAAGAATGTATGTTTTTCCACAATGGAGGCATCCAGAGTTGATTAGGTTAATGAACAACCTTGATCATTCGATGATTTAGAGATCTATTTTTACTCAACATTTTGTTTCACATCACACATCCCAAAAATAGGGCATCTATAGACACCTAAATTGCGTAAATCAGATAAGAGTATCAGTGCCTAACATATGCCATCTTATAGACAACATATGGCCCTATTGGGCACCCCTCTATGCTGGAAAAAGTCTTCCAAAAGGCTCCAAAACTTAGTTTGAAGGGTTTCTAGCAGTTTAGAGCTATTTTGAGGCCCTTATTGGTGACCGTCCCACCCAGGGACGACCATCCATGACCGTACCTAGGTGGGATGACCCCCAAGTAGGCCCTTAAAAAATTTAAAGGATGCACTAAATGGTAATCAAAGACTACCATTAGTATTCCCAATCACCTCAAATTGATCAGGGACCTGCTAATAGACTGCAAGGTAGTATATTGGGAGCACCAAATGGGCAACCTTATTCCAATCAACCAATGACACGATTAGGACATGTGGCATCACCTACCTCACATGGCAGAAGATCCCATTTTTCCCTAGTTGCATTTTAGGCTATAAAAGAGCCTCAAAATCCCAATTTCAAAAAGGAGAATTTGGAGAATAATGCAACGAAGTGCCACCCAAATTGAACCCCACCTTTTGTAAACCAAAAACCCGCTTTACCTTGGCCTTGAAACCCTCTTCATACGAAGGCAATTT
The DNA here is from genome assembly GCA_028583015.1 of Wollemia nobilis. Classification (NCBI taxonomy): domain Eukaryota; kingdom Viridiplantae; phylum Streptophyta; class Pinopsida; order Araucariales; family Araucariaceae; genus Wollemia; species Wollemia nobilis. The sequence continues at coordinate 1,371,827 of JAQPPZ010007329.1, forward strand.
TAGGGGAAATAGGCTCGATATACCGATTCCAAACCAAAAAAATTGAAGTATTCTTTGGCCCCATCTATCGACAACACCCCTACCCAAGTTTTGGACCAATTTCCATAGCCATAGGTGACAAAAATAAGTCAGTTTTGTAACCGCCCCACCTAGGGACGGTTAGTAGTCTGTGCATGGCACACCTAGGGATGGCCATAAAATAGATTATAATTTTATAGAAATTCCTCCATAGACCTCTTAGGAATGTCTAGAGGGACCTCTAATCCAATTTGAGGTAATTTGGAGAAGTTTTGATGCAAGATTTATGATCTCCAATGTTGTAGGTTTATCTGGCTCACCCAGGAATGGTCACCATTTTTGCATTATTTCATCTTTGATCTTGCTTCCAAATTCCTAGGTTTGCATTTATAATATCTTAAAATATCTTTATTCTTAATGTAGATCAGTTTTCATGCATGTAGATCACTTTTTATGGTTGTATAATATGCTCCTTTTTCATGGTTTAATGGATTTATTCTATAATGCAGATGCTTTTAATCCTGTTTCAATACTTGTCTTCAGGAACATGAATGCTAGGAAAGAGGAGGATCTAAGGAGGCACAAGCTTATTAGACCAAAAATAGCTCTCGAGTGTGGGAAGTAGGAATTCACAAAACTATTATTTATCACCATAAAGGCTTCCTTCCAAGGGACTAGATCCCTTGGAAAATTGTAATGAAATGTATCAAATTTGTAAAGCCCTCAAGGGGATGTCTTGTAATCTGGTTTTAAAGCTATGAATGAATGAATAGACAAATAATTTGATTATATTTATTGTCTATATTGTCTCATTTTAGTAGATTACATGCTTGTGCCATCTTTCCCTTTTAATGCTTTATAACTGATATACATTGCAAGTAAATGCCCTTAAGGCGATATCGTGAATTTCACTTCTTAAAAAGGCACTTGGAAAGATCAAATTTCAAAAATTTAGAGATCATATATGCAATTCAAAGGAGCCTTCAATACCCAAATAATGTAATATAGGGGGGTGTTGGAAATAATGTCTATTCCATAATTTGGGTTATGTAAATGTATCCTCCAAGATACATATCTAGATTACTTCCTATGCAAGTTATCTAGTTACTTGAGGAACAAGCAACATATGCACAAGTGTCAATATGCATGTGTGCAAGGTACAACTAGATGGAGTGTTGAACAAGGAACCCTTATTCCTATATGAAGGGGGTCATGGCTCATCTCATTTTGTATCACTTCTATTTCATTCAATAAGATTTTATTTTTCTTTTATCTTTGTCTCGTATTGTAATGTTGCTAAAGCTATCACAAGTACATAGACAAAAAATAAAATTTACCATAAATATACTATAAAGATAACAAAACTACTAAAAGAAATTTAAATTTCAAAATAAGTTCATATAACATGAATAAAGGCCAATAAAAAACAAACTTTTATTTTGGAAAGACATGCAATTGTTTCCCATACATGTTAGATAGAAAGGAATACATAAAATACATATAAGACACAACAACACCAGAACCAAGTAAAAAGTAATTCACATACTTTTTAACAAGGATAATACCTCCCCTCCATATAGTGCCAATTCCATAAAAGAAAAGGGTATAAATACCAAATGGAAGCATCCTGACCAAACCATCTTCAGAAAAATAAAAATACAATTTGCTACATGGGAACCATGGTTATCAGATACAATCTTATTTGGAATCACATTTGTTGTACTTGAAGTTTACTCTTTCAATATGGATTTGGTTAACATTGCAGTTTGAATTAGAAAAATATGAAACTCTAATCCAATGTGATAGTTCAAAATGAATGAAGTGGAATGCTCTAGTTCCAGCTCTGCTTCCAATAACAATGATAACAGAGGATATTTGATCAGTTCAACAATGGTATCTTTTAAAAATAACAATGAAAAGAGTAACTTATCAAGTCTATAAGAAGTTAAATGCTCTATGTGTGCTTCCAATAACAATGATAATAGAGAATATTTCCATAGGTTAACAACGATATCTTGTAGAAACAACAATGAAAAGAGCAACATATCAAGTTTCTTCCTTTTTCTGTATAGTACAGTTATGCAAGGATGTTGATATCGAAAAACAAATTTTAATACATATTTACATAATTTTTATCAGTTATTGTTATTATATATAATTCTACTTCTAATAACAGGATAACAAAGGATATTTCAACATGTTGACAATGGTATCTTGTAGAAATAACAATGAAAGGAGCAACATGTCAAGTCTCATGCTTGCAAAACATAGAGTAAGCAATTCAATAGCTAGTCAATTTTGTTTACTGATACGAGGTCTGAATTTAGACTGAGCCACAATGGTGAAAAAGCAAATGTTGCTATATTGAAGGGTGCTAAAAATTAAATCTAAATGTGACTTTTAGTGGGTGTATAATTGGATATAAAAATTCACACTAGTAGTAGAAAGAAAGGAACCTAACATTTGTAAAAACAACTTTACAAACTAGGATTTAAATTTTACAAATCTAGGGTTTAAATTAGGGTTTAAATTTTACAAATATAGGGTTTAATATAGGGTTAAATTTTACAAATTTCATGCGTAAACACAAATTTACAAACTAAAAAATTCCAAATCCTAATCACAAAAATACCTAAAATAATGCAAAATTCACTGAACCTAACTAATCTCATCTCTTCCAATTTTAAATTTATCTTCATGCCCCATTATGTGAATTTGGATTCTAATTTGGCCCTCATATCTCACAATTTTGGGTTACATATTTACTAAACAAAGTGAAGAACCAAGGATAACGTAGTAGAATTTCCAGAGAAATTTTAGGGTAAACCCTAGCCAAAAAATGAATAGTACGAATTGAAGCGTGGGAGCCCTAGTATGATGGATGAGATGAGGTTTGTTTCAAGTATTTTGGAGGTTGTATATATTTATGTAGTGCTGGGAAGCTAATACAATGGACTACTAAAAGAAAAATGAAAGCTTCGAAGAAACAATGATGTCATCTTGCGGTGTGGAGGTTGTATCTATTCACGTAGTGTCGGACAATTAAGCCAATGGTCTGTTGAAATAAAAATGAAATCTTTGAAGAGATATTAATGTACTCACATGATGTGAAGGTTGTATTATATTTATGCAATATCTAAACCAAATGGATTTCTAAAATAAAAATGAAAGCTTCGAAGAAACAATGATGTGAGCACGCAGGGGTTTTTAGCCTACATATTATGAGTTTCTTTATATAAAAAAGCCTAAACCACCTCTACGAGAATGATTTATAACCATAATCTTAAGGATGGGAGGGTGGTTTATAATTTCCCTCATAGGGGCACCAAAAAAATTTAGGTTCCCCTAAGAGGGCGGTTATAAACCACCCTCTTAGGTCATCCTATGATGATGGTTTATAACCGCCATCTTAGGGTGATCCCTAAGATGATGGTTTATAACCATCATCTTAGTCATAAAAGGGCAGTTCATAACCACTCTCTTAGGGTGACCCTAAGAGGATTTTTATCCTAAGATGATGGTCATCCTAAGAGGGTGGTTATAAATTGCCATCTTAGGATGTATTTGGGCGATTTTTTATCGCCATAAAAAACCACCTTATTTTAGTTGTCATTAAAGCCCTTTTTTGGTGTAGTGAAAGTTGTTATTACCACCCACAACCATTATATGCATAATAAAATTTGTAGTCCATAATATGGCTACCCCACCTCCACCACCACTTCCCAAAGTATTTCTTGTCTAGAATGATAGAGGTCAATTGGCACCACCAATGCCAAACAAAGTATGGGAGGAGATATCCCAGTTGGCTTTAAAGTATCTCACCTATTCTACCAAGGGAGATCTCACCAACCCAATTGAGCACCTTAATCATGTGGTAAGCATGTATGCAATCCATAACATATCATACCAAAGTGTGCCTCTAATGTTGTTGGCCATATCTTTCAAATGAAAATCCTAAGAATGGTACAATACACTCCAACATGGATCAATCACCTGTTGGGACTAGTTCAACAAAAATTTTGTAGAGAGGTTTGGAGAAAGGGTATACAAAATACTACTTCTAGAGAAATTATCAACAATAAAAAGGGGCACTATAGAATTAATAAAAGACTTCAACCTGAGATTACAAAAATCCTAGCATAGAATACCTGAGATGATCCATCCTACATTAGGTTTGGAGATTTTTTTATTTTAGCGCATTGAATTTTGAACTATCTATGTTAATAAAAGCTAAAGGAGGTGATTCTATATTAGAAATATATTAAATTATTGTCACAACTGAATATTCCTTAATACAAATAGGTAAACTACCACCAAGACCACTACACCCTCTCTTAACATATTTCCCAAATCAGCAAATTACACATTTCCAACTAGTATCACCTCCATTCACCACTTTGTATGTTTTTCCTAAAGCTTCCAACAAGGTAGTAAAATTTTATTAAAAATACAAGAAAATTACCAAGAAGTGTTAAGCAGTCTTAGTCAGTGTTGTGGTAATAACTCAAAGTTATCAAAAGAATATCATCCATGGAGAATATTTGAGCAAATCCTAAAGTCACAAGAGGAAATAGTAAGGTATACTAGTTGAAAACTAATAGAGATCCTAGCTTAGGAAAATATATATGATAAAAGAAAGAGAAAATAATATACAATTACACAATATAATCCCCTCACAATTTCCTAAAATTAGGAATAAGTCTACAACTAGATATTACTAGTCGTCAATAGCAAAAAGAGACAAGATTTTTTGAAGTCAAAAATTGCCACAGGAGAAAGTTGGTCTGAATCTTTTGATATAGTGAAATACTGCAAAAGGACCACCATATTTATACCATTTTGGGATATATTGACTCTAAAGGAGCAAGATCATTACTGAAAGAAAAAATAAGTGAATATGGAATAAATTGAGAGAAACTCATCTACACAATATAATCCCCTCACAATTACCTAAAACTAAGAATGAGGCTAAAAACATATATTACCAGTCATCAATAGTAGAAAGATACAAGATATTTTAAACTCAATGAAACTAACACTAGAGAAAGTTGGTCTGAATCTTTTGATATAGTGAAATATTGCAAACAATACCACAATAGTCATGCCACTTTAGGATATATTAAATATAAAGAAGCATGATCATTACAAAAAAAATGAATATGGAAGAAATTGATAGAAACTCATATCAAAATATAGAAGGGAGGAAGATAGATAAATAGGGTGATATTTGGATACATGAATATTGCTACGAGTAAAAATGTATGGGAACATATATAATTCAAGAATATAATACTACTATTTTAAAAATCTCCAAATAAAATAAAGATTCGATTGAAATATAGAAATAATGTTTTGATGGTGCCCAAAGTAGGATAGGAGTAGGGGTAGGAATATGTTATGTTTTCCCATAAGGACCAAAGTATTTGCAGGAGTATAGGCTACAATTCACTTGCTCTACCAATAGAACAAAATACAGAGCCCTATCTTTGGGACTCCAAATGGTAGAAAAAAGGGGAATAAAGATGCTTTAGATTTTTGGTGACACTGAACTAATTGTCAGTTAGGTAAGAACCGAATGGTTAACCAAGAAAATATTGATGAAATATTATAGAAATAAAGCTTGGGATTCAATGGAATATTTTGATGCTATCAACATACAAGTTATTCCAAGAGAATAGAATGTACACAAAATGAAAATAATTGGTTCATAGTTAATCCCAATCGATGATCTATGAAAAACCAACAACTTGTAAAGGTGATTGTAAGGCCAAAAATACTATATAACTAAGAAAATTGGTAGGTATTTGAGAATTATGAATAAAGTTTTTTCTTCCTATAGTAGAAAAATGAATATGATCAAGAAATTACCTTTGAAATAGAGAAAACATATGAAGATCAAATCATTCGGCTAAATTCAAATAAAATGCCAAAGGGACTAATCACCCTAGAATCCCTTTTTAGCGCAGATGATGGATTCAAAGGAAGAAAGAGGTTTACTACAAAAGAGATGCTTTTCAAGAGATAGAAGTATCTCTTGATAAGACATTAAAAGTAGCCATAGTAGCCATGTGAGAAGAAAAGGAACAACTTATAAAACTATGCCATAAATACAGAGATGTGATGGCTTGGACTTATGAAGACATTAGGGATATGATAAAAATATCATTTAATACAAATAGAATTGGACCCTAAATCTAAAATAATCATACAAAAATAAATACCAGTCAATCCAAAAATTGAACCTCTTATGCAAAAGAAATTGGATAAGTTGATAGAATCAAAAATCGTATACCCAATCAAACATGCCACTTGGGTTTCTAACCTAGTACCTTTAAGAATTAAGAATGATGAAATAACATTATGTGTAGACTTTAGGGTTTGAATAAAGCTTCTTTAAAAGATCATTATCACCTTCCTTCCATGGAGTAGATCCTTCAAAAGGTAGCAGGATCCAAAAGGTTTTCACTACTAATGGATTCTCTAGACTTAATCATATCTGGGTAAAAGATGAAGACCAATAGAAGACAACATTTACCAAAAAGTGGCGAACCTATGCATACTAGTGAATGAATTTTAGGCTATCTAATACTACATCAATATTCCAAGAGGCTATGGATATTGTATTCCATGACTAGATAAATAAAATGATATTAATCTATCTAGATGATCTCACTGTGTTCTTGAAAATAAAGGAGGACCACTTAGAGCACCCTCAAAGGATTTTCCAACGATGTCAAGAATTTGGGTTATGCTTTAACCCAAAAAAATATGTCTATTGTGTGCCATAGGGAAAATTATTTTGGCATGTGGTATCCAAATATGATATTGCTATAGATATTGAAAGAGCTGAGGCAATTAGGAACCTTTTACTACCCAGGAACAATAGAGTATTGCAATCATTTTTTAGGCAGATCAATTTTATCAAAAAGTTTGTATAAAATTTTACAATAATAGTAAGGCCCATGACACTTAAGTTTAAAAAAATCACCCTTTTTATGAATAGAGGATGAAAAATAAGCCTTCCAAAAAATAAAAAAGGTTATTTCAGATGCCCAAGTGCTCATCAACCTAGATTCAACAAGGATTTTAATATTTATGCATATGAAGGGGAACTCAATATAGCAACATTAAAGATGAAAAAATATGAGAACTAGCAGGAGCACCCTGTGGCATTTTTTAGCCAAACCTTGAAATAATATGCATAAAATTATAACTTTATTGAAAAACAAGTGTACTCCCTGAGGAGAGGACTTAAGCATTTTAGATACATGATATTCAATAACAAAATTGCTACTTTGTCATACATTCTACTATTAGAAATTATATAATGGGTGGATAAATGAGTGAAAAAAGGGCTTGATGGATTACCAAGATTTTGGAATATGATATAGAAATCAAAGCCACTAAACTAGTCAGAGGGAGAGCACCTTGCCAATAGATGGCTAAATATATAGTCATAAAGAGAAATGATTCAAGAGAAAAAAGATAAGAAGATAAATCTACAAGAGTAGCTAATGAATAAGGAAGATAAGGAATTGAATTAAGTGGAAAAATTATTGAATTATGCAAACAGGAAGGTACTCTCAAATAGACAAATCTCAAAGGAGGGTTTTTCACTTACAAAATGTTCATATACAATGATAGAAGGGATCCTATTTACAAGAAAATTTAATGGGGTATTACTTAGATGTACTAAAGAGGGAGAAGCCCAAAACATAATGCAGGAATTTCATTAAGGATTGTTTGGTGGACATTTCTTAGCCCAAAAACTACAAATAAAATCATGAAAGTATGAAATTACTAGCCCAACATATTTACAAACTCTCATAAATGGTTTAGGAATTGTGAGAGATATAAGTTCTACATAGGATGAAAAAGAAACACCCCCATGTCTTTGGAGCCTATAACAAAAAAAGAACATTTTTAAAAATGGGAGATATATTTTATTCGAATGATTAGTCCTCCATATAATTAAGGGCACAAATGGATTAGAAGAGGTACAAACTACTTTACTATATGGGTGGAAGTAGTCCCTTTAGAGTAAGCTACATAAAATATGATCATAGAGTTTCTAGAAGATATTATAACCAGATTTAGTGTTCCAAACACAATAATAACATATAATGCCAAGGCATTCATAGGTTGAAAAATCACTCAATTCACATTCTAATATCGTATATTTTTAAAATATTATTCTAACTATTACCCTCAACATAATGGCTTGGAAAAATTGATAAACAAAAATCTATAGAGAATCCTAAAGAGAATCGAATTGGAGAACAAATGGCAATAGCATCTTCGTATAAAGAGGTCTCTTTTTACAAACCGTATTACTCCAAAAAAGGCACTAGGTTATTCTACTTACAATTTGGTCTATGGTAAGGAGGATAAATTACCTATTTCCGTAGAGCTTCCCACACTCTAGCTATTGAATCATTAGGAATTTCAAGAAAATAATATGATAATAGTGAGAATGATGTGATAAGCTTGAGGAACAAAGAAAATAGGCTAGGGAGAAACTATAAAAACATAAAAATATGGGTTGATAAAAGGGCCACCCTACAAACCTTTGAGTTGGGCAACATGGTCATCAAATGGGATGAACGTAAGAGTAAGTCTGGAAACCATACTAAGTTTGATACATTTTGAGGACCATATATTATCTCTAGTTGTAAGGAAGACAACTCATTTGATCTAGATATTGTAAAAGGAGGGTTTCCCCATATACCTATGAATGGAATTCAACTAAAGAGCTACCCTTAAACTTGTTACACCATAAATACCAGTTTGATAGGAAAAATAAAATATCAAAGCTCATTTAACCTAAGAAGTATATTGTTAATCTAATAATTTTGATACTTCTCTTTTCTTAAGTATGTTTGTTTTGCAGATAAGCAAGGCTTCAATTTTGAGCCCAAGGATAAAGGTAAAAATTATTTCTCCTTCAATTATGTTAGAAGGCCCCTATGATACACCAAAACTATAGTGATTCCTCACTACCCACTCACAACTAAGGAAAAATCATGATCACAAGTGATTAGTGCTTTGTCTAGCTTGGAGAAGAAGAGGTCGAGATAAATATTGACAATCAGGATTTATGCAAAATAATTCTTAGTAAAATTCTAAAAAAATAAGCAAAGGAGTGCTAAAGGATATATATTTTAGAATAAGTCCTAATATTAAATACTTTACAATTTATGATGAAGTGCTAGCATAAAAAATCTTGACCATTCTATAAAATGACCTAAAGATTCAAGAGAAATACCAAAAATTTAAGAGAACACTGATGTGTGAGTCAAATAAAAGGTGATAGAGGTATATGGGATGAGTTAATATTTCCTTGACTTAAGAGACAAATACCACCTACCAAATATTAGCTTGAGTAAATGGATTAGACACTCATTCAATACAAAGTATGGCAATGATAGTCTTAGGCTTCACATTTATTATGGTCAAAGAGTACTTCATTTAGTGATATTAATCCATAGGAAAAATAGGTGAGATTGTCAAATCTATTTGCAAATGACTTTAGAGGGAACTTTCCCCTATTATAAATTATAATTAATAGTAACATAGACAATAGAAAGGATCGACAAGTTTGCAATTGTATTCTTTTGTAGGATTTCCTTTCATTTCATTTTGTAAAAATAGTCAACTCTTGAGTAGATTGTGGGCAATATAAAACCCTTGCTTCTAGCACAATATTTGTAAAATATTGCTTACATATATATTCATGGGATACCATTTCAATTTTTTGGTATAGCCTCATGTTATTCATGGTATACCATGTCAAAGGTTTGTAGGGTGGTCTCCTACTAACCCATTTCTATGTGTATGTATTGTTTTGTGACCTTTTACTTATTTTTTGGTTTTATTAAGTGTATGTGTGAGAGGCTTGCATCTATTTTTAGACCAGCTACTTGTCTTTAGCTCTTGTGTGGGACCTACCTTCTTCTGCATGCATATAACTAGCAACTCTTATCTATGCTTCAGTAGGTCAAGGAGAGGAAGTGTTCACTATTGGCACATAACATTTATAGTTGTTGTTGTAGGAAGATATTACCACATATCTTGGCACTTTGCCATCCCTTTTATTTTGTTGAGTTGTTTTATTTTTATCTCTTGCACCTCTTTTCCATTTTTTATTTAAAGTGTACCTTAAATATCACATGATGATAATAATTCAGCCTTGCAAAAACTCTCAGAGATCCTCCATTGAATCGAACCCCATGCTCTCAATCCTGATCCTACTGTATCATTTCTCGTAAGGTGTGATTGCCTTGCCAAGGATAATCAAATATGGAGTAACATTGTTAGGCCATGTAAGATATTTTTTCAAAGCCTTTGATTCTTATTTTGAATTCTTGGGAAAGATAAAAAATAGATATCCAATTTCTTGATAATCCTAAATTTATTTTGCTAGAAATAATTCCTGCTTTGTTGTTACCAAAACATCTCTAATTCCTTATTATGAAAACTATATTTAGGTTTGAAATGCCATCCTTATTTTCTCAACATTCAAGGACTTTAACAAATTTTGTAGCCTTTTCTAGGGAGGTAAAGCCAAATGGTTATCTTCCTAAACCTTAGCCTAAAAAAGGCTAGCTAAGATTGTTCACAAGCATTGTTATGGTTGACTATTTACTTAGGGTTATATTTTCATGACATTTATGTCTTTTTCACCTTTTATAGAATTCAACTATAAATTCATTAGGACTTTGTTTTACATTTACAAACAAATATGTAGACACTAAAATCATGTAAATTGGATAATATTGTCAATGCACCACTTGCACCACTTTTATCAACATCATATGGCCCCATTGGGTAACCCTTTAGGGTAACATAAGGCTCCATAGAAATTTTGGGAAGGTTTCCATCAGTTTTGGGAGGTTTTGGGTCATATCCTTATGACTGTCCAACCCTGGGATGGTCATAGATGGTTATCATCCCACCTAGGGATGACCACTCATAATCATCCCTGGGTGGTATGGTCCCAAAACAAACCCTCCAAAATTCAAAGGGGTGGAGAAATGACAATCAATTACTGCCATAGTCTCCTCCTAATCATCAAAATTGATTGGAGACTATCATGGAGACCAAAAACTCCAAATTTGAGGCCCCAAATGGGCAACCTCCTCTAACAATTCATGGAAAAGGTTTCAACAAGTGGCATCACTTACCTTGCATGCCAAATTTTACCCCTTTGCCCCAAATGCCCTATCTGGGCTATAAATTGAGGTGTGATCACCCCAATTCAAAAATATAAGAGTTGAAGTAGAGACCACAAAGTGCTACCAAATTCTACCCTCACCTTTTGTTATCACATTTGTCCTCATATTTTCTTGAAACCCTCTTCATCTGAAGGTGCTTTCAAGGGCATCCCAAATCCACTAAAACCATTCCAAAAACCGATCAAATTGGAGAGTAATTTGACCACATTTACTAACACAACATTTAGGAGAGTTTCAGACTAGATCCCTTCGAAATTGGTGGTAAATTCCACTTAGATTGGTAACTGTCCTACCTAGGGATGGTTAGAAGTGGGTAGTTTCACCTATTAAGGATGGTTAAAAATCAAAAAGGAATTATGATTCAATTCCACCATAGGTCATTTAGAAATGTTTATATTAGTATTGCATTCAATTTTGGTGAGATTTGGAGTTGTTTTGATGGTTCAATTAGAATTTTTATGGTTGCAAGTCTAGTTGTCCCTATCAAGGATGGTCACTGTTTCTGCTAACAATTTCCCTTCAATTCATGCTCAGATATTCTCAAAATCATGTTAATAGTAGCATAGTAAATTTTCAAGTCATTTAGAGTTATTTTGATTTATCATAAATAAGTTTCATGGTTTCTAGATGCATGTTTTCTATGTTTCCCTAGCTTTCAATCTATAAATACATATGATTTTAATATGTTTAAATATTTTATGTGTAGGTGTAGATATGCCAAACATGATGTAGGAGCTAAGAGGCATATAAGGATAGGACCAAGACTAGCTCTCAAGTGTGGGATGCGAAAAGAACATTGGAACACGCCATCAAGCTTTTGAAAGGATTAGATCCTTTGTATTTTGTAGTATTGAAATGTATCAAAGAAAAGCCCTCAAAGGGGGATGTATTGTAACTATTGAAAGCATTGAATAAATAAATATAAGGAGAAACCTGCACTCTTTTATTGCATATTATTCTTCATTTCAATAGATTACATATTGTGCATCTTTCCCAATGAACACTTAATTTAACATGCATTCACATTTCAATAAATAACCCTTAATGCATACCGTTATTTTTTCTTCTTCAATGGTGATCACGATTATTGAAATTATTCATTATCCTCTTTGAATGTGTCCATTTTTGACCTTCTTTTCCTATTTTACAGGTTGCAGTTTTTCACCATTCTGAGTAGAAATGACCCCTTTTCTGCTAGTTGAATCTACCAGGGATGGCCAGCTAGGTGACACAGCCTGATATGGCCCCAAAATTTCTAACCGTCCCACCCTGGGATGGTTACAAAAATAGAGGTTTTCTAAAAAAATTTACAGTTTCAGGTCAACAATTTCACCTTTCCCAACCTTCAATTTGCATTTATATTATTTACATTAGCTTAAATCTCAGTTTTTCTTGTTCTCTTTGTGCATGTGAAAGTTAGATATCATACTTCTAAATTTTGCATTAATAAAATCAAGAAAAATAGGAAAAAGAACAATATTTTGTATATTTTTTGTTTGGTTTGCCTGCTTGTAACTTACCCAAAAGGTTAAGTTCATATAGTTTGTCAATATTTGTAGTTTTCTTTTATACATACTAATGATTCTAAATATAAAATGGACTTTCATGCATTTAGTGAATCATCATTGAATGTTGTATTGTTTTATTTCAATCATTTTAAAAGGAACACATACACACCATGATATTCTTAAATGTTGGTGAGTTGGACTTCATTTTTGACCACTGATAGAGTTCAATGATGATGGGATTCATCTCCATCCATTGACTCAAATCCCATGTACCCTATTTTATTGGCCAATACCGACTCCAAGATCTGTCCTAACCATGCAAAATAGAATGCATTCCTATTCGGAGGGGTGTATCATTGTGCACGAGGTGCTAGGTGAGGATCGGTAGGACCTATGCTCCTTGATCAGGTATGTATTTCATCACCATACTTTGGTTGGTTTACATGACCAGAATTTCAATGTCGATTATCAAGTTGCGAGTGTATAGGTGAAAACCACTTAAAAATTTGAGAATTACATAAACATTCAAAACATGTGATAAATTATTTACAAAAGCAACACATATTGAAACACAACAAATAGTTTAGGAATTCAAATTTAAATATTTAAAAGAGATAATCATTTGTATTATTGTGTGTTTCTATTGATTGTGTATTTGAATCTATAAAAATTAAAAGAGATAATCATGTTGTCTATTGTAGGTGTTTCTTTATTTTTGGGTAATAAACCCAAGATCCTCAATCTAGGGGTCAAATCCTAATAACAAAATCTAATTTTTGATTCTACATCCAACGGGTCGAGAATCATTCAAATCCGAGCTATAATGAAAAATTTATGTTGGTTTTATGATTACTTTATTTTAGAAGCCGAAAATAGAGAAAACCTACACTAAAATAGTCATAAAATGGTCTAGACAACTCCAAAAGTTTCCAAATTTATTTTTTTTCTCTTAGTTAGCTCCTTATGCACCTCTCACAGAAATTTTGAGTCCTAACTCTTTATGCTTCAATATTTCCCAAAAAATCCTAAAAGTGGGCATTTCCCCATAGGATCCGGTTGGACAAATATTAAAAAAATATAAATGAACCAAAAGTCAAAGTTTGGAGCCCTAGCCCATTGTGATCAGCTCATCACACTGATCATTTTTATATATAACACTTATAACCTTTTTTTGAAATTCAAAATTTTCTTTAGTGTGGGTTCCTTCAGGGTTTATCTAGTCAATGCCTTATGACAACTATGCATAGTCAAACTCAATCACGAGCTAGCAAAGCATAAAAATTTAGGAGAGGACCTGATATACCTAGGGTAGGGTTGAATGATCATCTTAAGCTTTCAAATCACCCTTCCCCAAGGTACCAAAACCTAGACGAGTATGATACTCGTCGTAGTGGGCGAGTCAATTCTGCCCTACCATGCCTCACTTATGAAGGAAGACCTAAGGAAGATTCTAACTACCCTTGGTCACATTATTCCATGAAATCATGAGGTAACTCTATAAAGATAACATAAATGGCTTATTCATGTGATCAAGTGGACTATTCGGTTAGCCAACATCAAGTCCAAGCCCAAACCAAGGATAACCAACCTACCAAGAGGCCTAGTAGGGAAGTCTACACTCCCTCTACACCACCTAGAACTATCATACAAAAAGTGGTAGTAAGATAGAGTAGGCCTATGCAAATTTTATATATGTCATCAACCAACATGATCATGGGAGACTTAATACAAAGATTCCCCAAGCATCTAGAAACTCTCATGGAGGTTTTAAATTCTATTGAATTGCAACCCATGATTTGGATGCTTTCACCAAATTTGTGGGATACATACAAATGCACAGAGATCCTGTTATATCCTTTTTAAATTAGGATATCAAACCTAGGTTTCCCAATTTACCAAACTCTCCTTTGCACATCATTACGTGCATCAATAGGATCCCCTTTAAGCGAGTGTTAGTTGATACAGGTCCCACAATAAATATTATTACCACAACTACACTAAAACATCTCAATATCCCATATTCGCACATTGCAAAGTCCACATTCACCTTGAAAGCATTTAATGATGCTTTGTACTCCATTGTAGGCACAATAATCCTACCTGTTCAAGTTGGAAAAAAGACCATGCCTACATTGTTCTATATATTGGAAAGTGAAAGAATATACAACATATTGTTAGGATTACCTTGTATGAGAGACATGGAGTGTATCCCCTCCATTGTACATCAATGCCTTAAATACATTCATGAAGGTCAGGTCCATGTAGTTGATGTTGACCCACACCCCTTCAATTATTACAATAAGTATTATCATCCATAGGAGTATACTCATCCATCCACACCTTTGGATACTAAACCCAACGGTCTTATCCAAAGTCCATATTCAACCCCGTGGTTAGTCATGAAGCTACCTTGACCACCACCGCTAGTACCATCCTCTATTTATTCAAATGAGGAATATTCAAAAAGGCTAACTACAAAATATCTCTTAGCCATTTTTGACACATTATAAGAAGACCTTCCCACTCCTACCAACAAGGAGGAACCCATGATGGATACGAATGAATCAGATCATATAATACCATCTTCATCCACCATGCTTGAGGACATAGTTCACTTGACCAATCCTAAACTCGATGAATTCATAGCACTCAATGTTAAATTCATGCATATCATCAAGTTGATCAAGGATCTAGGTCATCCTCATATCGATTTGCCACCCATTATAGTATTTCTAATGCACCCCCTGAGCATGGGGGCCAAGTAGATCACCTTGGACAAGTTGATGAGGTAGCCATGACTGGTCTAAGAGCCAATGCATCTTACCATAAGTTTGTGGGAATGATCAATGTTATGACGGAGAACCAAATCCCTCTAAATTCATCTAGGCCACTTGCGACTCCATCCAACATTCCATCCATACCACAAGAGATATCATCGAT
The DNA here is from genome assembly GCA_028583015.1 of Wollemia nobilis. Taxonomy (NCBI): domain Eukaryota; kingdom Viridiplantae; phylum Streptophyta; class Pinopsida; order Araucariales; family Araucariaceae; genus Wollemia; species Wollemia nobilis. Next base: position 1,387,527 of record JAQPPZ010007329.1, read on the forward strand.
GGATTCGGTCACACCTACTCCATCTCATTCAACATCTCCACAAAATCAATAACATGTGTACCCACTACACCAAAGTGAAGATAATATAGTTGCCACAATTGAACACTTTGAGGTGGAACAATAGCATGAGTTAAATCAAGAACAAGAGCATGTGGATATACTCACTACCCACAATCATCATGAACAATTCGCATTTACTCGGATAATTTTGGATAGGCTAGCCAATTTTGAGTTACAAGTGAGTTACCAAAAAAATGATTTACAATAGATATCAAATCAACTCACAAGCATTGATTTATGGTTGAGTCATCCAAAATATCAACCCCCTGATTGTCAGGACCAACCTCCTCCTATGCGATCTAATTTTAATTCTCAATAGAAGCGGTAGCAAAGGCAACAACACCATAAACCTTGCATGTATACACCATTGCCTAAATCTTTGGTGTCACTCTTTAATCAATTATGTGAGTCCAAGTCTATCACATTGCCATATATCCACCCTTTGGATCTCAATAGGCACAAACCAATGTGGTATCAAGAGAGAAAACATTGTCCTTATCATCAAGTAAATGGTCATAACATTAATTCATGTATTGCTTTCAAGAGTAAGGTACATGATATGCTTAACAATAATGATCTTCAAATCAACAATAAATATATTGACATATGTCAGGACCTATTACCTATATATGGAAGTCAAGAAGAGCAATCTAAATAGGTGACTAAGATTACAATCTCATCGCCTCATAAAATAATTTGACCATATTCACCTTGTTTAAAACATCAATGTCGTACCTAGACTCCAGTAGTTGAGCCCATGTCAACCATCCTTCACAACTTGTAATAAACAAAGGCAATCATCTTGCCAGATATAACCCTGGTCAACCATAATAGGTCTAGATCTAGATGATATAGGGAGGATCATTATTACCTCTATCATTGAATGAAAGGGCATGACATTCACAACTGTCATAATTTTAGACATGTGGTCCAAGATATTATTGATAAGAAAGATTTATCCACAAATGGACCACTCATTTTACCCAATCAAGACATTGGCATTAACAATAATTCCCTTCCATAATAGGGGGATTCAATCTCTATCACTCCTCCTAGCCAAGACAATAATATTGCATCAAACGTAGTACATACTGGTGGTATGCAAGGTTTCACACATTCCCCATTAGTTACATCCCAATATATGAAGCAAATTGAGGATCCTAAAGGTATTGCACCTTCCTCACTTCCTTTGACCACCACAAATGTTGGGGGACATAATGTATTGCACCTTCCTCCTAGAATAACAAAGAAATCAAAGTTACAAAAAGTACCAAAGGTATATATAAGCCCTTTGGTCACCATAAAATACCCCTATGTGGTCTATGACCATCTAGGTCAACCTAAAATGCTCCTAGACGGTCTATGACTGTCTAGGTCAAACCAAAATGGTCCTAGGTAGTCTATGATTGTCTAGGTCAATCCAAAAATCCTCGAAGGCATATATAGGCCCTTTGGTAACCCTAAAATGCCTCTAAGTGGTTTATGACTATCTAGGTCAACCTAAAACACCTCTAGACAGTCTATGACCATCTAGGTCAAACCAAAATGCTCCTAGGTAGTCTACGATTGTCTAGGTCAACCCAAAAAGTCCCAAAGGCATCTATAAGCCCTTTGGTCAATCCAAAATATCCTTATGTGGTCTATGATCATCTAGGACAATCTAAAACATCCTTAGGTGGTCTATGACCATCTAAGTCAAACCAAAATACTCCTAGGTAGTCTATGATTATCTAGGTCAACCCAAAAAGTTCCAAAGGTATCTATAAGCCCTTTGGTCACCATAAAATACCCCTAGGCAGTCTATGACCATCTAGGTCAACCTAAAATACCCCTAGGTGGTCTATGATCATCTAGGTCAAACCAAAATGCTCCTAGGTAGTCTATGATTGTCTAGGTCAACCCAAAAAGCCCTAAATGTGTCTATAAGCTCTTTTGTCACTCTCAAACACCCTAGGTGATATATGATTATCTAGGTCAATCTAAAATGTCCCTAGGTAGTCTATGACTGTCTAGATCAAACCAAAATACTCCTAGGTAGTCTACGATTATCTAGGTCAACCCAAAAATCCCCAAAGGCATCTATAAGCCCTTTGGTCACCATAAAATACCCCTAGGAAATCTATAACCATCTAGGTCAATATAAAACACCCCTAGGTGGTCTATGACCATCTAGGTCAAACTAAAATACTCCTAGGTAGTCTATGATTATCTAGGTCAACCCAAAAAGTCCCAAAGGTATCTATAAGCTCTTTAGTCAACCCAAAATTCTCCTAGGCGGTCTTTGACCATCTAGGTCAACCTAAAATACTCCTAGGTGGTCCATGACCATCTAGGTCAAACCAAAAATACTCCTAGGCAATCTGTGATTGTCTAGGTCAACCCAAAAAGCCCTAAAGATATCTATAAGCACTTTGGTCAATCCAAAATACCCCTAGGCAGTCTATGACCATCTAGGTCAACCTAAAACGTCCCTAGGTGGTCTATGACCATCTAGGTCAAACCAAAATGCTCCTAGGCAGTCTACAATTATCTAGTTCAATCCAAAATATCCCAAAGGTATCCATAAAATATTTGGTCAATGTGAAATATCCCTAGGTGTCTATGACCATCTAGGTCAACCTAAAATACCCCTAGGTGGTCTATGACCATCTAGGTCAAAGAAAAATGCTCCTAGGTAGTATACAATTATCTAGGTCAACCCAAAATGCTCTTTGGTCATCATCAAATGACCCTAGGCAGTCTATGATCATCTAGGTCAACCTAAAATGTCCCTAGGCGATCTATGACTGTCTAGGTCAAACTAAAATATTCCTAGGTAGACTACAATCATCTAGGTCATCCCAAAATGCTCCAAAGGCATATATAAGTCCTTTGGTCACCCAAACAGCCCCAATGGCATTCACTAAGCCCATTGGTCAACCTTTATATGCATATATCAAAAATTTCAAAAATATCAAAAATAAAAAAACATCATAAAATATCAAAAATACAAAAATATTGCTTCATTTACATTTCAACATCAATTGCATTAGGAATACTCATTATTGCATTATGCATCATTCGAAAGTGATCATACATGTCTAACACCATGTTTGTACACTAGGCATTTATTAAATTACTTGTTATTATATGCCAATATTACCACCTGTTTACATTACATATACCCTTTAAATTTACACTCCATATTATATGTTTGTTTCTCGTCACTTAGCCACTATTGGTAAAACATAGTTAAGTTTTTCAGTCACTCAACCATATCTACTTTTATTTTCAAATTTTGTAGAAAGATATCATGATTTTTGGAAGGTAGAATCTTGCTTAGATTATACCTTGTATCCATCAAAATCTTGATACATGTTCACACTAATAAATCCAAGTTTAGCACAAGGAAAGGTGAAACTATAAAGTGGTCTAGTTTGCTTTAAGAAAAAAAAATTATCTTGCTCATCCCCCTATGCAAATGGTTCAAATATGCTAAGAATTGGCAAAATAACAAGATCCTCCTTACCCAAAAAATTCCTTGCCTCACACTGGGGCAAGTATCCAAGAGAAAAATAAACAGTGATTATTATCACTTCAAAATATGCAAAAAAAACAATGGTTTTTACCATTAGAAAAAGCAAAATAAACAGTGGTTCTCACTACTACCAAAATCCATTGCTCAATGAATAAAAATGAGCAACTCCCTTGAAATATTCAAAATTAAAAGAAAATAAGGGAGTCCTAAACTTGAATCCTTAGAATTCTTAGCATTAGAGAACCATAAGGTGATCCTCATTACAGGTTTGGTGGATAGCCTACATGGCAATGACGGTATCCTTACACATGATGATATGTCTTTCACATAAGCACCTTGCTTGTGTCTAGACCAATGTTTTAATGTGGATGAGCTAGCTTTTTGTAGCCTATATTACCTAGTGGTCTAATCTAACTAAGTACAAAACTCAAAATAATGAGACTCATAGGGTGATCTCTAGTACAAATGGGATGCATGAATCCCATTTTGTACTAGAGTAACTTCATGTGTTATCATAGTAATGAACTCACATGCACACATAGGGATGTTGATTATCTCGGTTATATTAGCAGATGTATACCTTGTTAAAAGATCTTGCATAGTTATTATACAAATTTTAATTAGGTAACTAGAGTGTTTGAGTCTCTTGAAAACTACCCAACATATCATATCACATTACATTATCCATTCCATTTTCAATCATGTTGACACATGTTTGTCACAATTTCCATTACATAGTGCCATAATAAAATAATAAAGATACATTTTGTATAGTCTATGGTGCTAGCATATAATGTGTCAAATAGCCATCATAAATCCATCATATAAAATTAAATAAATCATCCATTGCATCATGCATATACACATCTACATATCATCAAATCACATCATAGGATAAATACATGCATCCATGTTAGACATCCATCATAACATCATATAGCAAATATAAGCATTGCATACATCTCATAAAGCAATAAGGAAACACATGATGATAATAGAAACTCATATATATATGGGACCAAAAGATACATCATAATCCAAAAAATTCCCGTAGGCTACAATAAAGTGGGTCCTCAGACCTCACACTCCAAAAAATCAAAAAATAAAAAACAACTAAAAAATATCAAAAATTGGGTGAAAAAACCCACCAAAAATAGGCAAAATGGTCTAAAAATTAGCAGGGATCAAGATTAAACCAACAAAATTTATGGATGCTTTAAAATTCTTTATTTTATTCCTCAAGAAGGCCTCTATGGCTAGACCGCTCCCTGGGAATGAATATTTTAGACTTTTCCTTCTAGAAATGCTCATCAAAACAATCAAAAATACCCTCCAAACAGGTATATAGTACCATGTATAAAAAAGAGAGTTATCCCAAGTCAGTCATATGTTTCAAGTGAATCATCACTTTATAATTTTTTATGCCCTCATCAACTCATCGCTTGAGGGGGTAGTCATAATAATCATAAATCAAATCAACACTAAAACACTCAAAAGTGCAATTTTCATACATTCAAAAGAATATTTGTTAAAGATAAAATTTCAAGCCCATCCTGGGGTAAACAATCAACATAAGCAACAAAAATATATATTTAACTCCTTGAAGCCTTGGGAATCAACCCATGTAAAGGCTTACAAGAACATAAGGCACAAAGACTTAGTATACCCTAAGCCCCTAAAACTGTCATTACAGTGCGGTTGATACCCAATTAATCCTTTGACTATATCAAAAGGAAGGATTCCAAGAATGTATGCTCTTTCCAAAATAGAGCCATCTAAAGTTTGTTAGGTTAATTAATAACCTCAATAATTTAACAATTTAGTCATCTATTTTTGCTCAACGCTTTGTTGCACATAGCGCATCTCAAAAAAGGGCGTCTGTAGATACTAAAATCATGTAAATCAAATAAGACTACCAATGTGCCACTTGCGCCACTCTTATCTACATCATATTTCCCCATTAGGTAACCCTTTAGGGTAACATAAGGCTCCATAAAACTTTTGGGAAGGTTTCCATTAGTTTTGGGAGGTTTTGGGTCATATCCTTATGACCATCCCACCTTAGGATGGTCACAAATGGTGATCGTACCACCTAGGGATGACCACTCATAATCATCCCTGGGTGGGATGGTCCCTAAATAGACCCTTCAAAAGTCAAAGGGGCAGAGAAATAGCAATCAATTACTATCATATTCTCCTTCCAATCATCAAAAATTGATTGGAGATTGTCATGGAGACCAAAAAATCTAAATTAGAGGCCCTAAATGGGTAACCTCTTCCACCAATGCATGGAAAAGGTTTAGACATGTGGCGACACTTACCTTGCATGCCAAACTTACCATTTACCCCAAATGTCCTATTTGGCCTATAAATTGAGGTGTGCTCACCCCGATTAAAAAAGAGAAGAGTTGAAGCAGAGACCATGAAGTGCTACCAAATTCTACCCTCGCATTTTGTTATCACATTTGTCCTCACATTTCCTTGAAACCCTCTTCATTAGAAGGTGCTTTTAGGGGCATCCAAAATCCACTAAATCCATTCCAAAATTGGTCAAATTGGAGAGTAATTTGACCACATTTTTTGACACAAAATTTAGGAGAGTTTCACACCAGATACCTTTGAAATTGATGGTAAATTCCACTTAGATTAGTAACCGTCCCACCTGGGGATGGTTAGCAGTGGGTAGTTGCACCTGTTAGGGATAGTTAGAAAACAACAAGGAATTATGATTCAATTCCACCATAGGTCATTTAGAAATATTTAGATTAGTTTTGCATTCAATTTTGGTGATATTTGGAGTTGTTTTGATGGTTCAATTAGAAGTTTTATGGTTGTAGGTCTAGTTGTCCTTGTCAGGTATGGTCATTGTTTCTGCTAACAATTTCCTTCAATTCATGCTCAGATATTCTCAAAATCATGTTAATAGCAGCATAGTAAATTTTTAATTCATTTAGAGTTATTTTGATTTATCATAAATAATTTTCATGGTTTCTAGATGCATGTTTTATATGTTTCCCTAGTTTTTAATCTATAAATGCATATGCTTTTAATTTGTTTCAATATCTTATGTGTAGGTGTAGATATGCCAGACATGAGGGAAGAGCTAAGAGGCATATAAGGATAGGCCCAAGACTAGCTCTCGAGTGTGGGATGCAAAAAGAACATTGGAACACACCATCAAGCCTTGGAAAGGATTAGATCCTTTGTATTTTGCAGTATTGAAATGTATCAAAGAAAATCCCTCAAAGGGGGATGTATTGTAAATTTTGAAAGAATTGAATAAATAAATATAAGGAGAAATCCACCCTATTTTATTGCACATTATTCTTCATTTCAATAGATTACATATTGTGCATATTTCCCTTTGAACACTTACTTTAACACACTTTTACATTTCAATAAAGAACCCTTAAGGCATGTCGCTATTTTTGCTTCTTGAAAATCCAATGCTTCCCATAGAGTTATGTCATCATAAAATTCTTATTTTTATTTCTTGATAAAAGTATCTAGGGATTGAAGAGAATCTTTAGGAAAATATGCAAACTAATAAAGAGGATTTTCTACCAAATCCGTAGCCATTAATTTCATATATACTTTTCATTATATAACCAATCCCTATAATATGAAGTAATATTATAAATAAATGTTTTGGATTTATTTTTTCTATTATAAAATAATTTAAAGACATGTCCAAACAAGTATATGGATTCTACATAAGGGGCTAGAGATTGGCTTTGTTAATTTCTCAAAGTAGGATCTAGTCACCCCAAGGTAAGATATGGGATGTGGAGGAGTATTAGGATCTAGGACTTGAGGAGGGAAAATGACTTGTACTACAAGGTCCTTATTGATACTTATGATATGAGTACAATTGTTCATCATTTTTTCAATAATATCCTACATATTTTTGGTTGTTTCTCCTAGTGACATCCATTTACTTCTCAATATCTCTCCTAGGACTATTTAGCAAGTAAGCACAAGATTCCTTAAGGGTCGTCATATATTCAGATAAATTTTTTCATGAGACTTGCAAAGGGGGTGGAACATGTAAGAGACTCGACCTACATTTTCTCTTTATGTTTGTGCATGATCTACCATGATCACCACATTAAGTGGAAATCATAATAGTAATGTGCATCATCATTAATGAATGCAAAAGCTACTAAGGCACATTCGAATCCTATGATAGCCCAATATATCTCATCATTATCCTTATTTGGGCCCCTATCATCATCAAAATATTAATCTCCTTCCCTATTAGTCAACTATTTGATTATGATGTCATTATCATGACCAAGAGTGAAAGGATGGACAACAAATTTTCTTGAGCAATGGATTAACTAAAATCCTCTTATGTTTCTTGGATTTTCTTCTTCCTAGACCTAGTAGTCATTCCAACACCTTGGGAAGAATCAAGATGGACCGTAAGAAAATAAATAATCTTTCTCAAAAGAAATTAGGGCTTTCACAAAGTTTCTATCCCCAAGCAAGCATTCTACCAAAATCTAAAATAACAAAACAAAAAAAAAACAAAGGAAACCCTAAGATAAATAGGAAATCTATGGCAAGAATAAAATAGGTTATAGGAAAACTTGATATCTAACATTGAATACATAATAATAATCCTACTAAATCCAAGGGGCTAAAATGGAAGGTGAATGCCTTAGAAGGTAATTTTACATTGTGTTCACCAAAATATTTGCGAGTAAAAAGGGATATCTCATACAATTATATCAACTACCACATGATATAACAAAATACCTAAACCAAGATAGCAAAGCAGTAACCATTTGATAACTAAGCTAAAAACATCATGATCTAAGTGGAACTTAGTTGATAATAAGTAATATTGTGCTAACTATGATCAATCACAAATACATAAGCAAAACTAATCCCTATTGAAGAAAATAAAATAATTAACAACCTAGGGTATCGAGGACCATAACATCCACAAATAAGCATAATAAAGAGATAAATTTTATTATATTATACTTGCAATGTCACTAGTAAATAAAGATATATCACACCTTGAATTATTGTAGGGGACTCAAAGTGCCTTGGAGATTGGTCCTTGAGTAGTAACTTTGGTATTTAATTGCAAATCTATGGGGCATCCCATTCTCCTCCACAAAAAGTAGTAAATTAATGGTCAATGGCTTTGGTCATACCTATAAGGACAAGAGAGAGAAACAAAGCAAGAATATCACATATTATGATAACAACAAAAGAAATAAAATATAAGTTGGAAGTAATATTAGTAGTGTTGTGATATGTCAAGAGAATGTTTGGTGTTATGATGAGTAAATGAGAAAATAAAATGGGTATTTATAGTATATAAATGGAATAACATTCTCTTTCAAGGATAATGACTTAACTACACTCTTGTTAAAGCTATAAAATCATAATTATTGATCAGAATATTGTGTCATCTAAATACTAGGTATAAAAACATGTTAGGATCACAATTGTACATTGAAAACCTAATATTCAATCAATAATTGTGATTTCCACTTAAAGTGTAATCTTGGTACCATTGATTTTTAGGATTTGTATTTAGGGGGGACACATGTGGACATGTCCTCTAATTGTACATTTTACTTATTTAGATTTTTGGGGAAGTTGAAAATAAAAAATGATCATAAAACATGTCAAAAATGTGATAATTTGATGAATAAAAATAAAAACCATCAACCAACATGGCTCATTGTCATCCTACCTAGGGACTAATAAAGTTAGTCCACCCTTATTCCATATGTAGGAATATGAGACTCCTCATTGCCTATAAATTTAATTGTTAGTGATCTTTTTGAAAATACACCTTTATGTATAGTCAACCTAGCTATAAATATAATCAATTTGCAGTATGTCCACATTATTTCCATGAATATACATGAGTATAAATTCATACTATATCTAGATCTAGAGTAGTAATAAATTTGCACTATAGGTGATGCAACTACTGTGCATAAGTATAATATCTTTATTTCATATGCAATCTAACATATCATACCTTTTTTATGGTGCACTAGTGTTTTTCCCAAACCATTTCTTTATATAAATCTAATATATCATAAAAGCAATCATGATGATTTTCATTCATGTAATGTAGGTTACTAGACTATATGTAGGTACACCTTTTATTACATTCATCAACAATTCACATATGATAATATTAAATGTTGTCATATATGTATAAAGACTAAGCAATATAATCATATATGTTATTATAGTGGTTTAAGAGAAGTAAGTTATATAAAACTTAGTCAAGGACCATGCAAGATCTTCCAATATGTTTTAGCATTAAATAACTTAATTGTAACTAAGTATAACCTATATAGTCAATAAAGTACACTATTTTAGTCATAGAAAAACTCAATTTTTACCAAATATAACCATTAAAAATAATAATATTAAGTATACTAATTTAGTAGATCCACAACCGATGATTCACCTAAAATAATCGCTCATAATCAACTATTTTGTTGACTAATACCCAAGCAAACTCTAATTGATAACCAATGGTAATTATCAATATGTAACAATCCATGTTCAACCTAGGACTATATCATTGTTCAATCACTAATATTGTAATTCCTATTTATCCATCACTAATCAATCACATCAAGTATTCAACCAATAATCATAATCACTCAAATATAGTGCTACGATACAACCATTATGACCCTCAACCATAGTAGCATCTACTTATTCAATTACTAGAAATTAATAAATGATAACTAAATTGTTTAGCTAGTAGTATTTAGTTGAGACAATGATATGCTCAAGCTACTTAGTTTACAAACTACGATAGTCATCAATTTATTATATTTCTTTTGAAGGTTGCATTTAAGGTAAGATATATTTATGTTTGATAATACTTCTACTGATTGAACCATACATGAAATTGTAGACATTAAAAATTGACCCACTTTTCATCAATTTTCATCAATTCACCCTCATGCATCAACCCTCTAACCAACCAAGCCAAATTCACCTTTCAAAGACCTAAAATTGAGCATTTATTGCTTCAAAAAATAAGGTCATCTTTGAGATAACTTTTTCCCATAAAATATTCTCCATTACTTCTAAAACCATTTCTATTGTATTAGGCTTGAAAAGAGCTTTCTGACGAGTATAATTTTATCCCATTCTAACATTGTTTGGCCTTCAAAATGTAAAACAAAATGCACATGGGTCTAGCTTTCATGATTTTTGAAAGTTCTAGGTAATTTAGGGTCCCAAAAATATAGTGGTTGACCTTGCCCTAAAACTTTTTATTTATTTTATTTCTGCGCCTTGTCCCTAGACCCTCTATAAATAAATGGGTTGGATTCCATTTTATCCATCTTTGATTTCATGTTATATTCTTCATGTTTGATTTTATCCCACGTTCTTTTGTGATATTATGTCTGAGTGGTCCCTCTCTCTCTTCCATTGGTAAAGTTATTCTCAAATTTGTTCTTCTTCAATGCTCTCTTGTACGATTATGAACTAGTGGAAAGCAAGTTATGGTGGAGTGTGTACCAGGAGTATTCTTCAACTCCATATTTACAAAATGGGGAGAGAATATTACTATTTGGAATTGCTTTCAACCCCTCAATTTTTGATTTTTTTTTTTTTTTTAGCATAGATCAATTAATTCCATTCACTATTCATTAGTTTAATCATTTTACATTCATTTTAATTACATTCATTCTATTATTTGAATTATCGTTGTTTTTATTTAATTTTGTTTTAGCATAGATCATTTAATTGCATTCACTATTTATTAGTTTAATAATTTTGCATTCATTTTAATTTAGCTCATTTTAATTACATTCATTTTGTTAGTTGAATCATTATTGTTTTTATTTTATTTTTGTTTTAACATAGATCATTTAATTGCATTCACTATTTATTAGTTTAATAATTTTGCATTCATTTTAATTTAGCTTATTTTAATTACATTCATTTTGTTAGTTGAATCATTGTTGTTTTTATTTTATTTATATTTTAGCATAGATCATTTAATTGCATTCACAATTTTGTTAGGGTTTTGCATTTCATTTGTGCATCCATTTTAACATAGTTCATTTCAATATTTGTTATTGCATTCATTTAATTTAATCATTATTGTTTTAATAAAGTTTCATTTTCCTACATTCATTTAGCAATAAAGTATACTTCATTGTATTTATCTTTTTATTGTTTGTTGTGCTCTTTAGAGTCATTGCATTTCCTTAAAGTGCACTTAGGATCATTTGTATTTAAGGTATTTTCTATGTTTAAATCATTTAGTTTTCATTCTTGATTGCATTATAAATCTACATCTTATCTTATAAATTTTTGCTTCCCTGGTTACATTTATGTGTCTTTGTATCTTTGCATATTTTTCTTTGCATATTGTGAATCTCTTTCTTGTGTGCATGCTCACCATTCCAAAAGGTCAAACAACATTTTTCTCTTATGGTCAACTAAAGTGACCAAGGGGGCTTGGCTGCTGTGCATACAAGCTTAGCCTTACAATGGTTTAAGCAGGCCCTCAAAAACTAATCATATTTGTTTTAGTTCTATTTTTATGTGTAGGTTTGTTCAAAGTTGTAGCTACAAGATTCAGGATGCAAGTTCAAGTGCAAGGACAAACTTATGGAAACAAGTAAGTGATCTATTAGACTAGTAGACTATTTGTTGTATGTTTAAATCTATTTTGATTTCTTATAATTAGAGTAAAATTAAAATAAAAACACATTTAGGACACTTAATTAAAATTGGAAAATTCACTTTATATCACAATAGGAAAAATTGTGTTGTTTAGGCATTAAATAAAAGTGCATGTAGTTTGCATTATAGGTTAGATTATTTGTGCATATTTTCTTGAGCCCTTGCCTAAAAATCAAAAGTTACATTTATGTTATCTTAGGAATAGTTTCATTCAAAATAAAGAATCATTCTTAGGGTAGCATTGTTTGTCTGCATCCGTATTTACTACATTTAGTGTACAATATTTCCTTAGTTGTAATAGTTTATTTTAAAAGGCTAAAAATAGGTGTTTTTAGTAAATAAATAAAACCTTCCATCTCAAACTTGGAGTGAGTCCTAAAATCACTCTTGGTGAACCCTTTGATCCACAAGCCATCGAGTGTAGAGAAACATGGCCCTGTGGTCACCTTGGATCCTAGAAGATCTATTAAGAATCATACACAACGAGTTATTTTCTTCCTCTACAGAAACAAATACAAACCCTTCATTGCTACTATTTTATCATATAGATAAGGTGTAATAGGTGTGCTCTAATTCCATTTGAGATAAGTAAAAATAACTACTATTTTATCATATAGATAAGGTGTAATAGGTGTGCTCTAATTCCATTTGAGCTAAGTAAAAATAACTGGAGGTCTTCACAATTGATTTTTTAAATTATTTTCTAAGGATAAAAAACCTGAAGTATCATTAACAAAGTCAATATAGGCTTAAGGAGCAATTCGTGTATTATAAAATAGGTCACAATTCTACCCATATACCTTCAATTTATAGGCAAGAAATAACCACACTATATTCTACTATTCAAAGCATTATTTTTTTTTAATGCTTTTATGGTAATGTATTGGTAAAAATAACATTAGTGACAATTCCATGAAATCTCATAGAGCATGGGAGATTTACTAACTAAAAATAGCAACTAAGCAATATTTAGTTCTGAAATAATCACCCTTTCATCTATAATATGAATAAAGTAGTTGATTTCTTTATTACATAAGCTATTATGCCCAACCAGTTGCAAACCATAATATAAAATAGAGTTTACATTGAAAAAAAAAATATTGTGCCACAAGGAGAAACTTTAAAAAGTTTAAATGTGTACCTTATGCTAGGTTAAATGATAAGAAAATGATAGTTAGCCCTAAATTCAACTTCAATGAAGAAAATATCACCCTAATTATGTATTTAAAATTTAAAATGGAACCCAAGATGCCTTCATGACAACACAACCATTATATATTTACCATAGAAAGTGATATTCTTTAGTAGATATGAATATAGAAAGAAGTAGAAACTAATCTAAAGGTACATAGGGTAGAAGCTTGACATGTAAGCACAATGCCCTTAATTGTTTCCATTTTCCAAACTTCATAATAATTATTTCCACTTGCAATCATGTCCCTCTACCCAAGTTTAGTTGAAATATAATGTTGCATTCCTTATGCAAAAATGTTGCTCTAATAAAAATATCCTTAGAAGAAAAGGAATCAATTATTCACAAGAGTGTTACACTTAGATTCACTAAGGCAAGGAAAGAATAATAGTTTTTACCCTCCCCTCAAATATTTGGTTTTCCCTCCACCTTATTTATAAATTATGCTTACATGGTGAACAACTTGCCTAAATGAACAATTTTCCTCCTCTTGACCCTACTCAAACCTTTACACAAATTTTTACCTTTTAAAATGGTTTCACTTTATGAACTATTTTGATGTTTTACAAGCATAAATAAATTCTGATTTCTACTTCCAGTGAGTTGCATACCCTTATTTTCTTCTTTTTGTTAAACAAGGTCAAGGTATCTAATGCCAAGACTTTGGATAGGGCTATTTTGTATAAGAAGACCAATAAAAACAAAAATATTAGGCCTTGTGTTTACAATGATTGGTAGTCCTATTCATAAAATAATGTTATTTTATGTTACGAAAATATTGCCATGTAATTATTTCAAACTAAATTCATTTTTTAACTCTTGAAAAATATACAATTTATGTGATATTCTCAATTCAGCAATCATGATTCAAATGCACATAAAAGCAATAATGCAAGTTATTAAAAATATATTATTTATCATATATGCAAGTGGTGTGTGGTATATCTAGTTGATTGTTTCTTTTGGACTTGTCGTCTTCTCCTAGATTATATCTTCACTCTTTTATTGGCAAAGGGTGACTTGTCAACACTTTTACAAATTTTACAAGTTAGTCAATTTTTAAATAAAACCCATAATAATTTATATTAATAATTAACTAATCTCTATTTATTAATCATGATAATTCAAAAACTAATTTTTTAATATAATATAAAAATTTGTGGGATGTGATATACTTCCCCACTAAGATAAGTCATTGTCCTAATGACTTAATAGAAAATTATTGTTACACTTCAACACAAAATTTCAAAATAGAAATTTAATTGATTCATATTAAAATTTTACTACTAGTACTATTCAACATTGTAATTGCATTATAAAATGAGTTTTATATATGATCATCATTGAAATAATTTTTTTTTTTTTTTATAATTATACTCAAGCAAATTAATGGGAATATATTTTTTGTATGCCATAAATGTTCTTCCATGTGGCACTATCCTTATAATATTGGTCCCATTGGACCTTTACATTATAACACTTGTCTCTTAATTATAAAATACGACTCTACAATACTCTAATTTGCTCAACTAGAAGTATGTGTGGGTCCTTAAATTTTGGGTATTTTTCACCTAAAATGTGTAAAATATTAGCATGACATGGAATAAATAAAGATATATTAAAAACATCATAAATTTGGGAAATGGTGGGAGGTGGAGGAGGTGGAGCAAGTTGGTATGCCACTAGGTTTACAACTTAGAGTACCTCAAATAGTTCTATAAACATATTGGGAATACCATATGGGTAAATCATCCTTATTGTATGTACATGTTTAGACTTAACTCATTGGTACTCAATACATTTTCTCATAAAAATCACTACATCGTTCTTTAGTTTTAGATAAAAATATAACTTCCTAAATAGGTTAAAATATTTTTTACTTCTAGGTGCCCTAAGTATGGGGACACATGATGCTTTATTTAGCACTATATCTCTTTGTTATCCAGACTTGGGTACATACATAATGTCTTTAAATCTAAGTAGCCCATTTGAATCAAACCCATACCCCTCAAACCTATGATTCTATTTCTATTTAAAGTCTTTTCTATTAGTTTATAATGTGCATCATATTTTAACTAGTTCATTACTTATCCTTTGAAGGTTATCCTCATAGTGGTAGGGGATGTCATATGTATTAGCATCTACCACTTTATTTTCCTCACCCTTGATATAACTAATATCCAAATCATACTCATGAAGAAAATTTATCCATATTCATTTTTTTGCATTAAATTGGGTTGAAGAAATATTTTTCATAGTCCTTAATATTTTGTTTATCTTTCAAAATATTAGTGCCTTAATATCTATAGAGTGTTTACAAATGCTACAAATTCCAATCCATGGGGGTATATTTCTACACATAAATATTTATCTTGCAAGATTCATATGTTATTAGCACCCATCCTACATAATTACACTACCTAGCCCTTCTCTTCATGCATCTAGAGTAACTATAAATATGACATTAGCATCAAGCACATTAAATATTAGTGTTGTTGTCAAATTTACTTTAAGGAGTTGAAAAACCTTTTGACTTTTTCTAATCATTCTATTATTCAGTTGTTGGCTATTCTATAAAATTATTCTGTAAAATTTATTGTCTTGTCAACTATTAGTGTTGTTGGCTATTCTAAAAAATTATTCTGTAAGTTGCTTGTAATATCTTATTAACCCCATAAAACTACCTACTTCATGCATAGTTTTTAATGTTGTCCATTACAAAATGGCTTTGATCTTAAATGAGTCCACTACTATTCCCTCAATAGTTATTATGTGTCCTAGATAGTGTATCTTCTTTTATAAAAAAGTGAACTCAAATAAATTTTCATAAATTTTGTCTTCGTTAACCTATTCATAACCATTTTTATGTTCTCAAAATGCTCCCTTTCATTTAGGATGTAGATTAGAATGTCACCCAAAAATATGACTATGAATCTATCTAAAAATTCCTATGATGTTCTACTCATCAAGTTCATAAAATTTACAGGTGTATTTTTAAGACCAAAATATACCATTGTGAATTCATAGTGCTCATACCTATTTTGAAAAGTAGTCTTATAAATGTCCTCATTTATTCTCAACTAGTGATACCCTAATTTTATATCTATTTTTAAAAATATAATTACCTCTCCCATCTGGTCAAATAAATCATCAATATGATGGAGAGAGTATCAATTTGTCATTGTGGCTTTGTTAAGCATTTTATAATTGATGCAATATGGATGACTAGAGAACCCCATGCTAATAAGCTAGGTAAAATTAAACCTTTTGATAAACACTTGTTCAATTAATTCTTCAATTTGATAATATTAGTCATAGTCATTCTATATGGTTTCTTATACTATGGTTTAGATCCTAGCATGACATCAATGGAAAGTTAAACTTTCTCTAAGGAGGTAATCATAAAAGTTCCTCATGAAATATATTCTAATGTTTATTTAAAAAAGAATAGTCTTCATAGATAGGATATTTCTCCATATCCATTTCATCTATATGTACAACATACAAATTCTTTATGTCAAAATTTTTTAAGTTGCTTTGTTGAGATTTGCCTCAAACTAATAGGCTTGTTTTTTCCTTGAATTATTGTATTATAATTCTTATAATCAAAGCACTCTATTATTTTATCATTATGGCTGATCTTGGCCTTATAATGCCAAAGTCAATTGCTACCTATGATAACATCATAGGATCTTAAGTGAGCCACATAGATATTATGTTAGTAAAGTAAGAAAGTTTCAATTCAACAATAACTATGCATTGCTCAACTCTCTTTTCTTCCTAATTCCCATATTGGACACTGCATGATTTTTTTTTTTTTTTATAGAAAAAAACCCCTTGCAGGGCCGTCTTGGTCTAAGAGAACACGAATAGGGGGTTCTACACCATCAAAGTCACCCAGGGTCGCACCCAACCGTACCCGCACCAACATTATCAATTGGATTTTGGGTACCCAATTCAGATTTTTGGTAGGGTGGAGATTCGAACCTGGGAACTCCCTTGGAGGATTGCCCTCTCCTCTCCAACTCACCTCCAACACCTGGGTGACATTGCATAATTTTGATATTAATATATTCTATATTTATATTGATTAAAATGTAATATGAAATACCACTTTTAGTTGCTTTTGTATCAATTAAAATAGAAATAGGTGTACCATAAATAATATTTGATATCTAGATGGGTCTATTGTGATATTTTACCTATATATTGTCCATAGTTGTATGAATTCAATAATACTATTATGGGACATGGGTTGGTGATTTTACATTTGATCCATTATTTTTTA
Source organism: Wollemia nobilis (assembly GCA_028583015.1). Classification (NCBI taxonomy): domain Eukaryota; kingdom Viridiplantae; phylum Streptophyta; class Pinopsida; order Araucariales; family Araucariaceae; genus Wollemia; species Wollemia nobilis. The sequence goes on from JAQPPZ010007329.1 coordinate 1,405,284, forward strand.
TGGGTAGTAATTGACATAATGCTCTCCACCATAGTTGTAAGACCCATATTTGGGCTCTCTCCTTCTTTCATCTCTACCCTTTCAATATTATCAAGATCTCTTGGAGTGATTTTATTATTTTTGGGATTTCCCATATGAAAAGTTTTTTTCCACATTTACCTTATTCTCATTAGATGGTTTTCTCTTTAGAAACTTTTCCTTAAAGGATTGGGTAGGTTGTTGTTGAGTTACCTTTTATTTTCATTTAAATCCTTTCATTAAGGAAAGATAGCTTTACTTTTTTGTTCTTTATTGATGTCCTTTGGAAAGACCTACTTCATAGTCAATGGGTTATGTAAACCCATATGAGTCACTATCTTACGGTTTAAATCCATAATTAAATTTTGAATCCTAATACTAGAAATATACTTGAGAAGTTTTATGAAGGTCTCCCAATGTTATATTACCATAAAATTTCCCTAAATCATGTTTTGAAATTTAGTTATTTTTTATCAAAATTTAATTAGGGTAACCACCTCTCTTTAAATAAAGTGGTGAATTGATCCCAATTTATTCTTTCAACTTTTAAAATTTTCTTAACTTATAAGTTGTCCCACTAATATGTAGCTTCACCTATTAATTGGTAAGCTATCCATACTACATTGGCTTCTTCAATGAAATCCCATAGTATAAAATATTTTTTGATCTCAATAAGTCATACCTCTACTTCATCCTCAATGATATTTCCATCGTATTTTTGAGGAGTGATTATTTTTAGATCCTTGGATAAATCAAATATTTTTTTTTGGTAATGGTGAAAAAAAGGGTATTGGAGGGACCCCAACCCTTTTACATAATTAATATTTCCAAGGTTACAAGATAAACATCAACCTCCATGGATAGCATGAGATAAAACAAAGGTGCAACAAAAATCCCAAAATAAAACTAGACAAAAAACAACACTCTAGATGATATTGAAAACTCTTTCTAACAAAGGGGTAAAGTTGATCCAACTATTATTTATTCCTCCCTTCCCCACCAACAGTAGTATCAGTTGCTCTTATTCTCAACAATGGATAACAAAATTAGCAACAAAAAAAAATAGAATCACACTATAGTAGCATTCACTAGAACTACAACTACTATAATAACAACAACATACAGTCACATGTATAGCACCAAAAAAACCTACAAGCAATAGCAATACCAATAGCATTAAAATATAACACCCTATGGAATAGACTTTTCTTATGCCTTTGATGAGGTAATCCTTAAAACAGATAATGGAAAATTATTATGTTTGGATAACTTTATTTTAAACTAGGCTCTTTTGGGCATTTTATTTTTATTTTGGCTCTTCCCTATTTGTGAAGATATTTTTTTATCCACCCTCTCATTTTAGTCTTTGGAGGATCCCACATTCTCAAAGTGATAATTTTATTATTTCTCAAGTTCATAAAAACTGTTGTTTTCTAATAAGGTTAACATTGGAATCTCATAACATATGTAACACTAATATTTAATCTAGTTTTAATTAAAAGTAATCATTTTTTAAATCTATTTTACTTACTGCAATCATACTAATTTAAATAAATTATAAATTAGTTACCTCATATTGGTTGATGCCATACGACATCATCATACTATATTTAATAGTAATAATAGATCTTAAGAGATCCACTCCCTTTCTAGACTAATAATTTAATTCCTTTTTCAATGACTACTCTTGGGCCCTAGAGTAACATTTAAGTTCTCTTACATTCATGCTAGTTCAAAATAGTTAACTACTTAGGACAAGGTGTAAGAGACATTTGCATGTTTAATACAATTAAATATTTTCAATTATAAAATATCGTGTTTACTCTATTATATTTTTAATAGTTTTCAAGCCATGTCAAGATATGACTTAGTTTATAAAAGACTATAGCAGATAATTATAATTCATCATTAATCATTTATTTGAAGTTTTTCTTGCTTTATCATTGTCATATTGCCTATTAAATCCTACTATAGTTTGCAAAATAACTTTGAAAAGAAAATAACTCATTTTTATTATGTTAGTCACAATATGAGTTACCTGTGTACAAATCCAACTTAACATTAACAAAAGTCTAATAAGCAAGTATTCATTTTCAACATAATTTATGTAAGGTAAAAAATTATTCCAAATACTATTTTTTCAATAAATTTACACAAGATTTTATGAGGGATCCCGGTCCCCTCATACTGAGTGGGGTTTGAACCTTGGACCTCTTAAAGAGAGGACAAAGCCCTTGCAACTACAGTAAGCTTGTATCTTAGTATTCCAAATAATATTAACAGTTGGTCAAGCATACTATATTATTACCTTGATCTTACCATTAACTTTAGAAACAATAAAGTTTAAAGTTTAACAGTTTAGGCAGGAATTCATTTATGATAGCAAAATATCAATTATATCCTCTTTCTATTTAAGAAATTGATAATAACATTTACTTCAAGTCAAAATAATAAATCAGATAACATCAAATAAGAAGTCAAAGTTATATTCAAAGCATCATAAAGTAGTATCATTACATCAATATTCACATCATTTTATCAAGTATAAATATGTATCAATGGCCTTTAATCAATTACAAGTTTTCATATTAAAACATTCTCCTTTTGGTTCATAAGCCACTACTCAGAGGAGAGAAGTTATCATCTAAGCACTTTAATACTCAACCAAATGATATTCTAGTGAATATCCATGTCTCAAATTTACATTACAAAATTTTTAAACCTTTCATGAAAGGATAGATACATAAAATTGACCCAACTAGAGAAGTCATTAATATGCAATGCATCTACAAAATCTTCCATGAATGTAAATAAGAATAAAATCATACTATATGTAGGCTTAATACAATAATCAAATTGCACTATAGGTGATACAACTACTATGCATATATATAATATTATTTCATTTTGCATTCACTTTGGCATATTATACTTGTATCCATGGTGTAGAGATTTGCTTTTCAAACCATTTTTCTATAAATCTAGAACGTCATACAACCATACAATAATAATTATTCCCATTCATTCATGCAATGTAGGTTCATACTCTACATGAAGGTTCAACATTTATTCCATTCATCGATAATTTATGAATGATAATATTAAATGATGTTTTAATTTCCACATCCAGGCTAAGCAATGCAAACCTATATGTTACTATAGTTGTTTAAGACAAGTAGCTTATAAAATAATTATTCAAGAAACATGCTACATATTCAAACATAGTTTAGTCATAGAAAAATCAATTGTTTCTAAGTGCAACTTATACAATCAATAAAGTGCATTCTCCCATTTCATTCATAAAACAACTCAACTAATACCAAGCTTGATATTTTAGTCAAGCCATAAATAGTAATTTAAGATTGATAGTAAAATGTAAGCATGATATTTTAGTCAAGCTATAAATAATAATTTACCCAAAGCATTCACCTATATAATGTATTCAAACTGAGTTCACTTTTAAAACTTGATAAATATGCAACTTATGTGATGTCAATTCAACAAGCAACATTCGAATGCACAAACAAGTAATAATGCAAGTTAATAAAAATTTATTGTTTATCATGCATGTAAGTGTTGTATGAGGTAATTTTAGCTTATTTTTTCTTTTAAAGATGCCACCTTCTCCTAGATGATACCTTCCCTCTTCCATTGTCTAGAGGGTCACCTATTAACACTTGCATAATTTTGCTAGTCAATTTTTATTTAGAATCTATACTAATTTACATTTAAAAGAACTAATTTATAATTATTCATTATGATAATTGATATAAAATCTAGAAATTTGTAGGATATGTCAAATTATCTTACACACTACTAATAATACAAAAAAATACTTCTAAAAGGATTGTTTGTTGAAAAAATAGTGTGATGAATCCAAACCACCAAGGATTGTAATCCTTAAAAACTAAGCTAAAATAATAGTATCAATTCAAATAGAACGGTTTTATACAACAATGATTAAATGATCAAATATGAGAAAGATAATAAAATTTTAAAACTGTTAAAATGTTTTTGAAGTTATTTTACTCTTTCTTAAATTTGTTTCTTGGTAATGGAGTTTTGATTTTAAATTTTTTATATTATATGTAATTTTAAAAATTAATTCATGATTCCCTCTATGTGATAATAATTATAAATCAAAATAGGCTAGTTCCAAGTGTACGTACCATAGCTTTAATAATAAATATAATATTTTCCATTATGATATTTTGGGAATGACTAATAGAGACGTTAGATCATATTCATTTCATATATATTTTTTAACATTAAGAAGAAAATTATTCACAACATAACATAGAATCTAATACATATTAAATATTTTAGAGCAATAATGCATAACCTATGAACACATACTAGATTTTAAGAGCAAATGATCTAATCCCAAAAGGGTAACCACATCATAGACCATACCTTCCTCATGATCCTCATATAAGGCTTTCAAACCTATTTTATAAATCATCATCTTCTTTAAATTGGGTCTACACGAGGGTCTTAACTCTAAAAATTAAAATTGGAATCCATCATTAACACACATATACTTATGCCCATCAATTTTAATAATGTCCTAAAATATTAACAGTCCCTACATATCTCTAAAGTAAAAAATCCTTAGGGCTTAACACTTTATCCAGAACCAAGGTACAAACTCATCCTAAGGATAAATTGGAAGTGACTCATAACACCATCTCACAAGGATGTTCTAGAATAATTTCCATGATCATGCACTATCCAACTTGAGTTTCTTATATTTATTGGAGAAATAATCATGGTATTAAGCCCATGGAAGTGATCCACACCCTTTGTTTCAACTTATGCCCTATCTAGATAAATATTAAAATTAGAAGTGGAGACCATTATTAACACACATATGCCTATGTCCATCAGTTTTAATAATATCATAAGATATTAACAACCCCTACATATCTCTAAAGTAGAAACTCCTTAAGGCCTAACACTTTATCAAGAACTAAGGTACAAACTCATCCTAAGTATAAATTGCAAGTGACTGGTAACACCATATCACAAGGATGGACTAGACTAATTTTCATGGTCATGAACTATCCAACCTGAGTCTCTTACATTTATTGAAGAAGATAATTATAAAATAATAGAGGTATTAAGCCCATGGAAGGGATCCACTCCCTTTGTTCCAACTTGTGACCTATCTAGCTAAATCTTGAGGTACTTGCTTCTCTAAATTTAGGTAATACCTCCTAAAATAATAACCAATAACTCAATCTATTACATAAGATAATTCCCTAAAATAGGGTTCCTCTAAAATCTATTTCAATATCAAACACAAAATCCAAGTAGGGAATACCATAGAAATTAATATTTATCATCAATTATAAAATTTAAAACATGGTTTAATTTTTCCTTCTCGTCCCATACTTTACCATATCGAATAACATATATAAAAGGTAAATGGTTCTAAGACATACCTTAAATTTCCCTAATTATAATGGAGTTATAAAATCTTCTCTCTGTTGTAATAGTTCTCCTTCTTCTCCTATAGCTCTTCCTCTCCTTCCAACCAACAATTAGTGAGCCCTTTTTTTCTTTTCCTTTCCTCTTATACAATTTTTAATAAATAAAATAGACATCCCTCCTATAGAATCTTGACATGTACCCCTTTGCATCTTCCTTTATAAAATGGGAAGAGTGCACCCACTTACCTTCATCATAATAAATTTAAACTTTTAAAGTGACACTTTATCAATAACTAGACCATGGCCATAATTAAGCAATACCATTAACTATCTCAAAGTCATTAATAAAATAGAATAGGTTTAAGCATTCCCATAATATGATTTCTTTACCAAATTATAATGCTCTTCAAAATATGAAAAAATATTATGCATTTTATTTGTGTGGTAGATTAAAGCATATAAAATATCTTACATGAAATCATGTGATATTATCATTTGTAATACAAATTTAATGTTTAAAGCCATGGAATATTAATAACTATATCAATACTATAATAAGGTTCAATTAATATCTAAGTTCAATATCAAGAAGTGCACATGCATGATCCAATAGTGGATAAATAAGGTATGATAATTTGTAATGCTATTCTACTAGAATTATTAAAAAATGATGAAATCCATTATATTTGAGACATTATGGACCCTTGCTATACAAAGTTACTTTATTTTGAGTGGATGGAAATAAGAATTAAGGGATAATATCATTTTGATAACCTACAAGTTGAACATTAAGTTAAAAAAGAAATTGTAGTATATTATTATATAAAGGGTATATCATACTATGCTACTGATCTATAATTTCCATTTTTTGAAACCTTCAAAATTACCTTTTAAAATATTGAAGTGCTTCTTAGCTTGGTCTAACTTGGACTATGTCAAAATAAGTCACTCTATGTTGGCATCAAAACTACTCTTATATACCAAAAGTACTCATAGATGTTAAGAATGTAGTATGAAAAATTTGACACAATGTTTATCAAGATTAAAGCACACTTTAAATATAACCACTTACTTAAAATGATTCTCAATTCTAGTTCAAAATTCTTAGTTTCTATGAATGAAAACCATGCCAACCCCATAGAATAAAGTGGAATGTAACTAAAATCATGAAGTAATTATAAAAGACATCCATAATAATAATGGCATGGTGATTTCAAATGGGATAAACCCAATTAGTGAAGAAGATACATAGCTCAATAAATCAAGATTCATATTCCTTACATAATTAAATAATATTTAAGAGATCTTGTTCATCAACTTGGCCTTAGTTGAGTTATACAATAACTATATACTTGTTTTTAGTCTTACATAGATATTCTTAGTGGATTATTGTTCTGATTTTTTTAGAACTTACTTGCCTCTACTCTTGGCTCTTCCAAATATTTATTCTCCTTTGTATTGGCCAAAATAAGCCCCATATAGTCTCTTGCACTTCTAAATACATAACACAACTAATTATTCTTGATCTCTATGGTTTTTCCAAGAGTAGTATACATGGAATTAATATGTCATGTTTCCATTCTATAATAATTTCCCTTGAAACTTACACCGCTTACCTTTTAGACACCTTGGTTGTGCCAAATCAACCATTCCTAGTCAGCTTGTTGCTTGGTAGCCTTTCAAAGAATGAAGTAGATAAATTCTGATATGTTTTTAGGAATTTGGATAATGATGATATGAAATTTGGTGGGAATTAGGATCATAATGAAAAAACCCTTATGTATAAATGTTGTCTTATTTGAAGCTCTTAAAGAGAAGATGAGACTAAATAATAGACTAAGTTCTACCATTTTGACTACTCAAAATGTTTGTATTTTAGTATGAAATTTATATTATATAGATTAATTGTGAGTCCTATTTAACTTGTACAATAGCTAATTAATTTGAACTTTTATTTGGTTTACTTATGCCTAAAATATTACTCATTTATGTTAATTATTATTTTCTATTCTTTTGGAGGTAGATGATGCATTTAGAGCTAAAAATCATTTCAATATTATTAATAATGTTAGAAACCATACTCTAAAGTTTCATTAAATTTAAATGTATTTAAAGGAATTATGTCCAAAAAAATATTTTGCTACTTTCAAAGCTTGTCAAGTCACCTTCACTTCATCATTCATTCTTAACGCCATCTTGCCATGGTTCTAAGTGACATGTAGTAGATCATTTGGATAATGAATATTGTGAATTTGTTAATTTTAATATGATTGGATAAATTTTATTTTTAATAATAATCTATGAAGATATTATTATCTTCAAATAGATAAAAATAGACTCTTAACTTAGTTCATGTATTAAAATCAACACACTATGAGTCTTTACCTATAGAAAAGATAATAATTATAGTACGAAAACAAGAGGATGAATATCATCAACATTTATTTTGAAAGAATTAGTAAAGAAATAATGAAAATAGAGCTTGAGTTTGTCTAGATTAGGAAGGACATAGTTGACATTGTCAACCTCAAATCTTGGAGATTCAAATTGACTAATTGATTCAACCCCTTAGTAATCAACTCCCTCCCTTCTCCATGTTGAAAATCATCATGATATTCATGGATTAATAAAAGAGGAACATGGTATAAATTCTAGATTTATAAAACATACTCAATTTTTATAAAATATACCATATTTTTTGGAACACAATGTGTGAGCAATTAAATAGGCTTATTTCCAAGATTGAAAATTAAAACTAAAGTATGCACATGTTTTTCTATAATAGGTGCATATTTTGTATGCCCATTTTTACCTCCCAAACTCTTGCACTCTTTATATGTTCTTATTATAGATATATAATTTTGTTTAGAAATTCCATAAAGCATGAGTAGATGGGTCCTTTACTCTATTGATTCAAAAGTTAGTAATGGCAAGCTTGAGGACTTTTAGTTTACAGAATATTTTTTTATCCAAAGAATGTAATTTTTATCATGTGCAATTTATGGAAATTAATACTAAATTTAGGATTTTTCTATCTTTTACGCTCATTTTTAGAAGAACACTTATTTTATTTTAAACTATAGTTGTATTTATTCAATTTCATTGAGTGTTGAATTGAATAAAAATAATTATAGTTTAAAATAAAACAAGTTATCTAAAAAGAAGGGGGTAAATAGTAAATTTAAAAATAGCTCAAATTTAGGATATTCACTCTAACCTTATTTTTATATCAATAAAATTTCTAGGAAATTGTCAATGTTTTGGTCAAGAATATAGAGTTTGGTGGAAAATTAAAATCAGCATAAATGTTTGCACTTCAGAAAATATTCAAATGAGGTTAAATAAATAAATTATACATTTCGAAGATTGTTCCTCTCTATTAAGGATTCATGCCAATATATCCCAACAATCATAAGTTGAAAGAAAAGTATTAGATTATCTCTACTTAAATTAAGTATATTATTTCAAACATTATGAAGGTTTACATTTTGTTGTACTTGAAGGATTTTTATTTCAAATGTCCTTGTGTAGATTTAATATTTTGTATGTTTAGAAGGTTATTTTCCTTTCTAGTCTATATTGATGATAATTTCAAATAATTGATCCTCATGGATATGTATTTAAGAAGTATTACTCAAAAAAAAAAATTCAAATAAATCCTAATATTGTTATTTTTGTATTTTATCTTGTTTTAACATATACATTAAAAAATATGCATATCATTATAATGTACAAAGTATGAATATGCATATCATTATAATGTCCAAAGTATGCTATGTAGAATCAAAACTAAATTTTAATTTTAAATAAAATAAAATTTACAGTAAAAAATAATAATAATAACCTATGTAACTTATCACTTAACAATAACATCCAACATTGAATACATAGGTAAATAAAAGCATGGTACAAAGAATGAATAAAAATGAACCATATTCATAAAATTTTAAGTAACGTTATAGTTAGATTAAATGCTAACATGCTTTAGACAAGTCATATTAATAATCTATATATATATATATATATATATATATATATATATCACTTTTATTTATCAATAACATTACCTTTTAGCTCAAATATAAAATTTAATATTAATAATTTAGTTTTTGGTATTGATGGGTAGACAAGTTCTAACAATTGGACAAATAATAATATGTTTTAGGTTAATAGATCTATAGATAAAGTTATGATTTTATTTGTTATGAATTTGAAGCAAGTGAAGTGGAGTAAGAAGTTTTACTTTGTAATCAAATGTTCCACATATGAAAAATCTAGATTCATATCTATTTAAATTTTATACTTTAATATATTTTATGTCATATGTCTAATTGTTTTTTTTTTTTAATTAGTTGGAAGAAGGGATTTTGAAAAGAGCCCTAAAAATTTTACAAACCTAAGGGTCCCCAAACCTTTAACATGAGAAAAGGAGCCCCGAAAATATAGTTGTAAGAGAAATACAAAAAATAAATAGAGTGAGAAACAACAAGATTTGGTAGCAGGATCCAAGAATAGAAAAAATCAAAAGATAGACCCAGATCCCCCAGGATCTGACTTGACCTTCAATAGTCTAAATCTAAAATAAGAGATGAATCCTGAGGAGAGGCTCAATATCCTTCCAAATAGTAAAAAATATCGCTTAATTTTAAATCAAAAATTAAAAAGTTACAATTTTCTACCCAAACCAAAAACACAATCCCCCTCCAAGGAAAATCAAAAAATATATTTTGAAAATTTCTCACCCAAGCTAGGAAACATTTCCAGTGGGAAAGGAAATCCCTACCATCTTGAAATATCCCACTCATATTTGAATCAAAATATTACTAAGGTCTCCCAGATCCAAGGAATAATATGGTCTTCTCCAAACACATGATCCCAGGAATATTCAGAGAGAACAAATTTTGATCCATGTACCTTGGATCATTGAAACCAGGATCTGCTTACTAAATCCTCACCAAATCCATTAACCCTGGGTCCCCAACCATAGGGTCAACCTACCAAAGCTTTCTTTGATTCATGAATCTAAGGATTTTCTTGGTCCCAAGAGGAGGAAGAAAAAAAATAGTATAGCCAAAAGGCATGAATACTACAAGCATACCATATTCAGGACCACTGAATAGAGATCTCAAAAAGTACAAAATCAAGATCCAAACACTCAAAAAGATCCACTTTTGGAATAACTATTGCAAATAATGGGAGAACTCCATATGAAACATATTCTTAGTCAAAATAGCTCAAGGATTAGCAAAAAAGTCCTTCACTATGGGAATACCACTCACATTTACATTGGAAATTTGAATCTTTTTCTCACCCAACTCAAAATCCATGGAAGGGAATGTCTTCCATACAATATTAGGATCCTCAAGCAAATGATCCATATTCTCCAGTAGAACCACTCCAGCAGCAAAACCCTTAACAACCAAAATCCTACTCACATCAGCAAATTAAATTTGTAACTTTTTCCCATCTAGCACAAAGGCCACAAAAGAAAAATATTATAAGAATATCATAGGATCCACAAAATCAAGATCCATGTTCTTAGATAGATCAACTCCAATATCAACCTCTAAAACACAAATTGAGATCCTACTCACAACAACACTAAAAATCTAGGGAACGCTCTTGTAAACATCAGACTTCTCGAAAACCTCCAAATTCCTATCCAAAACCAACACAAGAAAGAAATTTATGTCCAAAATAGGCAACATAAATGGGACTTCCAGAAAATACTCATCATGACCCACAATAATCAATGGAAACCTACCCACCCCATCCCAATACCTATAGGCTCTAGCCCTATCGACACTTTGAAACTAGTTGTATCCATAGCTCCAAATCACCCTTCGGCTACCTCTCAACCTCCCCCTCTCTCTTTCTCAGGATCTCTATTCTTCTAACTCTCCATCTCTCTCTCAAGCTCTCTATTACTCTTCCTCTCCCTCTCCTAAATAATATGTGAAATGCATTTTACCCTAATTATTTTTGCTTCTATAACCTTAACTAACTTATGATTCAGATTAATTATTTTTTATTAAGCGTCACAGAAGTTATATTCAAAATTGTTAAGATTTATGAGTGATATACCACCATGCAAATAATAAATTATTATATAAGAAGTTTTGAAATATTCTAATTGTATATTTTATTAATCAATTAAGTTGATATCTATGTATCTATCTATGTATCTATCTATCTATCTATAGATAGATAGATAGATAGACAGGATTGAAATGGTTCTCACTCATATTTCATCATCACCATAGTGATATTACAACTTGGCCATGATGCATATATCACCTAGGAAGAGTCAAACATAGGTCTCTTCCATGAAGGTTGAGGAGTTTAACTAGTTGAGCTAATGTCATTTAATATCTATATTTTATGTTATGTCACTTACATCTAAAATATTTTAAATATAAAATATATTGGAAGGAAAATAATTATTATATAAATAAAAATAAATTGATTATGAAACTATTTTTTATGTTTTGATATGTTGAGAAAAATATGCAAATCATAAGACAAAATTATTTATGAAAGATTCATAAAATAAACATAACATAAAATAAATACTAGGAGAAAAATTTGAAGGTTTTCAAAAATATATCTAAAGTTTTCAAGATGAAATATTTAGGCACATAGAAGGAAGGATAAAAATATAAACTAAATAATAGTTGTGGCTTTAGCTATTAAGATATATAAATATATACACATAGGAATAGAAACAAATAAGGATCAAAGCAAATACGGTAAGTCAAATACTACATGATCCATATGAAGTTCTAGATACACCATTTCATTACATTATTTTTTCAAGATCTGTAATGAGAAAACTCTTCAAAAATTTGTAGGTACAATGAGCCTCTAGACCTATGTAGAGAGGTTCACATATGATAAAATAAATTATCCTATTTGTCAATTGCATACCTTTTCTGAAATAAACTGAGTAAACCATATTACGTTGACATCTCTGAACATATAAATATGATGCACATTTTTACAAATTTAGAAGAGTATTAGAAACTAGAAATGGTACATATAAAAGATGTCACATCTTCATAAAGCAAATGGCATGATATAATAAAATAAAAGTGAATAATAAATGTGTATCAAGCTTACATTGAAGAGGAATAGTTGGGTCTTGGAGCTGCAAATATGGCATAGTTCCAATGGAACCTAGGATTAAAGTTTTTAAAATTTTTAAAAGTTTAGTTAACTTATTGTTCTTGTATGATTCTTTTCTATTCACAATGAATATATGTCATAGATCCATACAACCTAGGATAAATGTTTTAAAATATTTTGAAAGCTTACTTATATTCTTTGTGTCCATATAATGATTTTCCTATTCATAATGGATGGATAGATTCTCATCGCCACCATGAGTGAGCCTTCATTAGAGTTCCTAATAAAGTTTCCATTGATAAGACATGCACAAAAGATTATCAAGTTAAAGCATTGTCCCCTCTTATAAATCCAAGTTAAAGCATTTCCCCCTCTTAGACAATCGCTTTAAAGATCTTGAATCATAGAAGATAGACATATAGGTAGTATATGTTTAAAGTAGTCATCGATTCATCAATAGTTATAGACTAAAATTAATGGTCACATATGTTTCAAGAAACAACATATGTTTTGCATAGCCATAAATTCATTGACAATCATAGATGTACTCCATCGACAATTATAGACATATGTTTCAAATAATAATATTTATTTTGGGTAGCCATCAATTCTACTAATGGTCATGGGTGTATGCTCCAAGCACATCTTGTACTAAAGTATAATTTAAATTTATAAACTAACCGCTCTTTAAATTCCTATCAACATGCCCTCTTTAAAATTATGTTCAAACATCCATACTAACTCAACATTCCCCTCCAAAAAGTTATAAGAAAGAAATTATGAATTTATTTTTTTCATAAAGGTTGAGAATTTTAGCAAGTTTGAGTTTTTTGTGGGAATGATATTGTAGGTTTATCTAGTTGGAAAATATATTCTATGTTAGTGCTCTAAATAGATTATTTCTATTGAGTACTTAAAGCTAATTTATTTTGTGGAGAACCTTGCATTCACATTTATTTAGGTCATTAATGACTATTTAATATGTACTAGTATCCGAAAGGTAACAATAGTTAGGAAGAAAATAAGTCACGACGGGTAGAGCTCTGGAAGAGAAAACTAGGGCATCAGTTTGGTAGCTGAAGAGATTTTTGGTTACTGTGGATTTGAAGACAAGATTGCTGCCCTAGGAGGGCCCAATGGGGACACCTTAGGATCCTCTTCTAGAGAGATACAATTTTTTTGCAGATTTTTTAAAGGATAAATCTCCATCAAATACTGAAGAAGCACAAAAAACTGCATTAAAAATGCTCTTTACGACTGCTAGAAATAGATCAACATCTCAACGAGTTAATGGATGTTTGCCACAGTCAGAATCAAGGCCAAATATTTTCATTGAGCAAAGGATGGTCGAAGAAACAGTTTTATATAGAGACAATCATGATTTGATTTGTAAATTCATGGGTATTCGCCCTACCCTGAATTTTTGCATTCCTGGGTCTGGCAAAATTGGGAGCCTCTTGGTGAGTATTATTTGTGGTTTATTAGTAATGGATATTTTATTGTTAGTTTTTCTTCACTTGCCGATAGAAATAGGGATTTCAAATCAAAAAATAGGAATCATGGTCTGGTAGGATTATTTGTTCAACCTTGGAGAGTGGGATTTGATCCTCAAATTGAACCCACTACTGTCCCGGTTTGGATCCGTTTGTATGCACTTCCAATGGATTTTTGGAGTGAGAAGGTATTGGAAATTATTGGTAATTCCCTTGGAAGACATTTGGGTGTTTCCAAAGACACAATAGAAGGAAACACAACTATTTATGCAAGATTATATGTGGAAATGGATCTTAGCCAGCCTCTACCAACATAGGTGGAACTTGAACTTGCAAGACTATCTTGGATCCAACAACTAGATTATGATGCATTGCCCTTCAGATGCAGAGTTTTTCACAAATATGAGAATTTGTCCCGATCTTGTCCAAATAATATGAACATAAAAATTGAGGCTCCTGTAGGAATGTCAAATATTCCTAAGGAGGGTAAGTCAACAATCAACAAAGAACCAATCAATATTTCTCAGGGTAAATAATCACAGGGAGATGGTTTTGAACAACCCAAAATAAGGAGAAGGCAAAAGAAAAAATATGGTAAAGAGCAAACCCAACTCAAGCCCTCCAATAGGTATGAGATATTTAAGACACTAATGGACCAAGAAGAAGAAAAATTTATGGAAGGAGTGGATGGGAATAACAAAAATAATAACAACCATGTTCAAGCTCCTCTTTCATCTCCCCCCATCATAGAGCAGGTAATTGAGTATAGTGAGTTACCGTAGTCAGAGAGTGTAGGGGTATTGATAGTGCATAACCAAGAGCAACCAATAATTAAGGATGTTAGAATGGGCATAGTAGAAAAGAACAAAGAAAGGCCAAATCTAGGGATAACTCAGGTGGAAAAGAGATAAAAAAAATAGTAGCTCTCAAGGAGTGGGTAGAAAATCAAATAAGGAATTGATAGCAGTTCAAGGAGACAAACTGATCACTGGAGGATCGGTGAGGCAAATAGATTTTTACTGCTCTCAAGGTAACCAATTATTATACAATCATGGAATGTTAGGGGTTTAAACAGTATAACCCATCAATTTGTTGTTCGAAGACTTAGAAAAATGTAAACATATTTTTTGTTTATCCAAGAGACAAAAATATCGTTGGATCTTATGTGTAAAAAAATTACCATACTTTGGAGGGATGATGGTCATATGGAAGTGGCTACCCAAGGGTCCTCAGGTGGGATAGTTACTCTTTGGAAATCTCTTGAATGGACTGCAATAGAACATATAGCTTGGATGGGTGTTCTCACATCACATTTTAGAAATAATGTCACAGTTGAACATGTTTTAATCACAAATTTTTATGAGGCTCAAAACCTAGATGGTCAGATGCATCAATGGAAAGCTATGCATAACATGAGAGTATCAAGGGAAGATTTAGACTGGATTATTGCTGGGGATTTTAATGCTAAATTATCCTCTAGAGATCAAGAAGGGGGAACCCCAATTTTGGACCTAGGGGATCGACTTATGATTTCCCAAGTCCAGACATTACACTTGGTGGATATTAAATGCCCTGGAATCAACTATACTTGGACTAATAAGAGGAGGGAGCCACATAGCAGGAAGGTGAAGTTAGACCATTTTTTGGTTTCAGAGGAGGCATTTGTAAAATGGAATATAAAATTTCAGATTTTGGAGGATCTAGTTTCAGATCACTTTCTCATTTTGTTGGAATGAGGGATCAACATAGTGCAGCATCACAAACCATTTAAATTTGAAAACTTTTGGTTACAAAAATAGGAAATTCGAAGTAAAATTCCATAGTGGTGGGAAGAAGGTCACCCAGCATATGGGACATCAATGTTTAGAATCCACAAACAACTTCATTATATCAAAGATCAACTAAAAAAATGGAGGCAAGCTAACAAGATAGACGTCCAGGTCCAAAGATCTCCATTGGTGGCCAGATGGGATGAGGTTAAAAAAAACTTTAGGTAAGGAACAATTATAGAGAAGCTCAAATAAGAGGATGATGCCTTGCGTAAAGCGGTTGAGGACATTGACAACCAAGAGGAGACCTACTAGAAATAGAGAGCAAGAACTACTTGGTTATTATAAGGTGATAAAAATACCAATTTTTTCCATCGGACTGCTTGTTCTAGGAGATAGATGAATAACATGGAAGCTCTTCAAGATGAGAACGGACACTCCTTTGATACAATTCCAGGTATGCATTTCCTTTCAATGGATTATTTTTCTAAACTATTTAAGGAAAGTATGGTGCAATATTAAGAAGCTCAAAAAGAATTTGTTGTTGTCATACCCTCTGTTATCTCTGAAGAAGAAAATCAGGCCCTAATTAAACCCATTGATAGAGAGGAATTGAAGAATGTAGTCTTTGGAATGAGCATCAAAAAAACTCTAGGTCCAGATGACTTTCCAATTGAGTTTTTTCAAGCCTTTTGGGATAACTTGGAGGAGGATGTAATGGCTGTTATAGAAGAGTACAAAGGTAGTAAAAGAATAATTAAAGCATTAAATCATACTTTCATTACCTTAATTACAAAAGGAGAGGATGGGGTACATATTTAAGATTATAGACCTATTGCCTTATGCAATGTCATATATAAAATAATCATAAAGGTAATGGCTAAGCAGATAAAACCTCTTCTACATAGCATTATCTCCTCAGAGCAAGGGAGTTTTGTAGAGGGTAGGCAGATCTTGTATGATGTGGTTCTAGCTCAGGAGGTAATCCATTCAATGCAAACATCTGGTAATAGAGGAATGTTCATAAAATTAGATATGTCAAAGGCTTATGATAGGGTGGAATGGAGATTCTTGTCAAATATGGTGGCTGCCTTTGGTTTCTCTCAGGATTGGATAGAATGGGTCATGATTTGTGTTTCTACTTTGATATACTCAGTGTTAATCAAGGGTCTTCCCTCACAACCGTTTGGAGCTACTCGAGGCCTTCATCAAGGAGATCCTTGCTCTCCCTATATTTTTCTCATATTGGCTAAAGGATTGGGTAGACTCATATTGAGGAGAAGACAAAAAGGTTTGCTAATAGGTATCAAGGTGGATGAGGAAGTTTTGACTCACCTATAGTTTATGGATGACACAGGATTGTTGGGAGTGGCCAGCTTTAGGGAAGCAAGAATTATTATGTATAAACTTAATGTCTACCTTAGGGCTACAAACCAAGTCATCAATGATAAAAAATCCAAAGTGGTATTTTTCAATCTTGATCAAAGGCTTCAAGACAAAATTTTAGAGATCTTGGGATTCACAAGGACTTGTCTCCCAGTGGTATACTTGGGGGTCCCTTTGCATTTAAAAAAACTAAAAATAGATATCTAGAGGAATCTTTTGGACTGTATCAAGGATAAAATTAATCATTGGTCTCACAAATGGTTAAGCTATGGGGGTAGATTAACTTTTTTACAGTTAGTAATTCAGGCCATGCATTTTCTATCCTTGCTGCCCCACATACCATATGGAAAGAGTTGGACAAGATGGCTAGAAAATTTTTATGGGAAGGAGTAAAAGGAGAGAGGAAATAGGCCTTAGTAGGTTGGGATAAAGTAAGCCAACCCAAGGTAAAAGGAGGTTTGGGACTGATAATATCAAAGTTAAATAATAAAGCTTTGGCTGGAAAGCTTTACTGGAGGTGGATTTCCCAACCAACTTCTTTATTCAGTAGAATCTTAAATAGTAAATATTTGGAACAGGTAAATACAAATGAGATGGGTCATTTCCATTTGGATGGTAATGGATCCTTAGTGTGGCAGGCTCTCAAGTTAGGATCTCAGGTAGTAAAATATGGATTATTTTGGAAAGTGGGGAGACCGGAGAAGGCACGATTTTGGACAGATTCATAGGATCAATACCCACCTATCATTGTTGAATTTCCTAAAATACAACTAATAAAAATAGCCATAGAAACTGGGGGGTGGGTCCAAATTAAAAGTTATTTCAACACTAGTTAGCTGGGGGATTATAAGTTTAAGCATTTTAAGAAGTTGGATGAGTGGCCAATTTCAATCCCTTCGAATTTGACACCCATCATGACTAAAATCTTGGAAGAAATATTTCTCACAAGTAGAGATGAGGAGGATGAATTAGCTTGGGGCTATGGGAGCCTTGGTGTCTACACAGTGAAGGATGGATATGATAAGATCCTTCCAAAGCCTCCTCCTCATACATATCAGGTTGAGGATTGGAGAAAGATTTGGCAGTCCAAGGGTTGGTCGAAAGTAAACTTTTTTGCCTAGTAGTTCATGCATAATGAAATTATTACTTTTGATAAAATCAGATGTAGGGGAATCATTGGTCCATATAAATGTGTTTTATGCTACAAGCATGAGGAAAAAGCTGATCACTTGATGTTTGAGTGCCCATTCACACGCCAGATTTGGGAGAGATGGTTTTTATATTATAAAATTCATGTTAATGGTGATTTGAATCGGATTAAATTTTGGAAAATATGGAATATGGGTAGATTTAAATCTAAAGCTCTTTGTATTGGTTGGGAGCATGGATTAAACTTCATTTGGTGGCAAGTGTGGTTTGAGAGAAATACCAAAATTTTTAGAGAAATTTTTTCTTCTTTAGATGGAGTTTGGCAGGCCATTTCAAGCAAAGTCACATAAACTGTGGCAGTCTATGCTAAAGAGGAAACTCAGGTTGTTATTGGGAAAATGGAGAAGGAAGTTTAAGTGCAATAGGGACATGACAGAGCTAGTTGGAAACCAACCCCAAAATTTTGGATTAAAATTAATACTGATGGAGTCGCAAAAGGCAATCTAGGTAGAGCTAGAATTGGAGTGGTTTGCTGGAATCATGTTGGAACAATGCTCTATTGGGAAATGTAAGGCTTGGGAAAAGACACAAACAATGAAGCAGAAGCCTTAGCTATCAAATATGCTTCTATTTGGGCAGTAAAACAAGGTCACAGGAGGATAATCCTAGAATCAGATTCTCAAATAATGGTTGGAGCTCTAGATTGCATGAGGAACTTTGCTTTGAAAAAATGGAGGTTGAGGATTCTTGTCACTCAAATTAAGGAATTATGGAGGGAATTAGATGATGTGATTCCAGTTTATGTGAGTAGAGATCTAAATAAAGTGGCAGACTTCCTGGCTAATATGGGTACTGAGAAGGAGGTAGGGGTTCAGTGGCACAGTGACATGGCTATTGAGGATGATATGATTAGGTAAGTTGGTGAGCAAATCCAGTGCTTAGCTAATTTGGATAACCATTCCAAAAATATTATTTAGGAGATTTGTGCTTCAATGTAGATCTTCTTTTATAGTTGTAAACAGGTGAACAGTCATTGTAGAAATATGGTTTAAGAGATTTGGCTCCAATGCAAATCTTCTTTTATTGTTGTAAACATGTGTTCTCTTTGGCTAAGGCTAGGAAAAGTCTCATCCCAACTTGTAAATGATCTTTGTTTTAATACAAGTTTTTTCAAATTATTTTTCAAAAAAAAATATTTACTAGTATCCTGGTCTATAGTAAACAAATATCCCAACTAGAGTTTTAGATTGTTATAATGTACACAAGTCTATCTTGGGATATTTCAATATGTGGAATTTTATTTAGGCTTAAAAGTGGGTACTCATCATCTATTTACGATAGGGATTATAGTGACAAGAGTCAAAATAAAACTCGTGGCCCACAATAGTTAAAAATTACTCTATGTATCAAAAAACTAAAAAGAATAATATATTAAAAATAGTTTGAATTATTATTTTTCATCCACAAAGGAAAATACAATAGTTTTATCTATATGGGAGAAGAGCAAGTAGTTTTCTTCATTGTAGTGAATCAAAAGATTTTTTTTTTAGAATAGCCTAATTCATAACCTTGTCTAGGGCCTATTCTTAAATGCCCAAACTTCATATTTTGGTCTTGTCATAAATCGAAAGAAGTAATTTCATACCATAATTATGGCATTTATCCCTTTTTATATCCTTTAATTCCCATCATCCATCTCTTTGTTGTATCTATAACCAGTCTAATTACAAAAGTACTATGTATTCTCCCTCTTCCTTTATCTTCATTCAATCCCCTAAAGGCAATAAATAAAAAAAGAGTGTGTTCATGTGAAGAACCAAATATTAGGAAAAAGTAATTAAAACAAATTTATGGTTTATTGTTCACAAAACTAATATGGATAATAAATAAGATAAAATATAGCATTGTTAGCTTTTGATATAGTCTGAAATGGGAGATAGCAATCACAAGATGCAGAATAATGTGAAAGAAAGTAAATATGTGAGATGACTGATATATGCTATAAATGGAAATGACGAAAATGAATACAATGTAGCTATGGAGGAAATACATTCCATGAAAAAACCTATCGGACTACATTACACCCATAACCAATATTAATCTGTAAAGTTCCACACTATGAATTCACCTCTACATATAGATTTATGGATCTTGCTTAATCCTTATGCTTAATTTATGGTTGAGGATCTCTGAAACTTGAACCAGAAACTACTTCGTAAATTCATAGCGTGAATACAAGCATTGGTATGTTGTCTAGTTATTTTCAAAGAGATCAACTCTTTCTATGTGTTAGTATTAATATGGTAATTATTGTAATTAAGGTAAATAATTAGCAATAGTATCAGAATAAAAAAAATATACACATAGTCTAAAGAGAAACACAAAAATTACATGGAAATCACAAAATGGGTAAAACCACGGTCAAAGAGATTACTGCAAATTTTTATTGGAATAATAAATCGATTACAATCCTTACTGTGGTATTAGATTGTAATATTCTCTTCTCCAAATTTGCTCCCCCTGCTCTGATGTCTTTTCCTGCTCTTTTTGTTCATCCACTGCAAATCTGGCAATCAAGTCATCACAATGTATTCTGCAAGAATTTTCCACAAACTGTTTTGAAACCTCTACCACAATGTGTTGTGTAAAAACTAAAATTCCACCTAGTTTTGTGTAACCGTTTTCCACTAAGTGGTGTGCAAAAATTTACCACTAAGTTTTGTGTAAAAGAAATTCGTTTTCATTAAATATGTGTAGCCTCCTTTTCTTAAATGCTTGAAACCCATTTTATTTTATTTAGAACCAACCAATTTTATTAAGTGGGTGTTGACCACTCGTTAAATGATGGAATTTAAGCCAGTTTTCCTCCATGCTCTATTTCGACAAGTGTTGATTACTCCGTAGTGAGACTTTTATCTGGAGCTCCTTCCACACTTCTTGTAGATGAATTTTTTTAATTGATATTCTAACCAATACCTACTCCTTTTGAGGATTTTAATCCCTCAAAATCATCTTTATTCGTATGGGGATATTGTTTCTCCGTTTGCTTCTTGGAGATCCACTTTGCCTTGCTTAGCATTTTTCCCTTAGGACATACCAGCCATAATTCCTCCTACCCTTGGCATGTTGTTCGTATTTTCTTGTCCAAAATTAAATCTACTACTGCCTCCTCAAACTTAGCTAAGACTAAATAATCTTAGGTAATATTGGAGCATCTTCTCTCTCATCCAACAAAGAGGGCTCAAATAACTTCAAGTTTTCCACATTGATAATAGAGTACATTTGCATATAACTTGGAAGTTCGAGTTGAAAGGCATTTGGCCCAACTTGGCCTAAAATTTTAAATGTCCCATATTTGATAGGCTTCAATTTCTTACCTTATCCCTTTAGTTGTTTCTTGATTAAATGCAACCATACAAGATATCCCACTTGGAAATCATGAGCTACCTTGTATTTTTCATGGCGTTCCTTATAGTGTTGTTGAGTTTGCTTTAGTTTCTCCTCTATTTTTTATTGTATCAACTAAATATGTTGAATGAACTTCAATGTTTTCTCTCCTTTTGGTTCTAAGCTACTTAAATATTTCCCACTCTCAAAGGCTCCATAAAAAGGTGAATGAGGTATAAACCCATAACACACCTGTAGATGAATCATGTAGATGAATGTTTATCCGATTACAACAATATTGGACATATTCTAGACTATCATCCCATGTCTTTGGATTTCGTTGATTATAGTCCCTCAATAAGTGCATAATTGTCCTATTGACCACTTTTGTTTGTCCATATATTTGTGGATGAAATTTTGTTTATCTCTTTATCTTAGTGTCCAACATTCCCCATAATGCAAGCCAAAATTTACTAAGAAAGTGAGTATATATATCTTAAATGATACTCTTAGGCAATCCAAAATTAACAAACATATGTTTAAAAAATAGTTTAGTTGTACCTTCTGTTGTAACAGTTTTCTTACAAGGCATAACAATTTATATTTTACTAAACTTGTCCACTATAACAAAAAAATAATCATTACCTCTCTGAGTGGTTGGCAATCCATCCAAGAAGTCCATTGGAATGCTCTCCCATGGCTGATTAGAAACTGGTAAAGGTGTTTACAGTCCAAATTTTTGGTTGCTAGGTTTGCTTGTGCTACATTTTGCACATCCATGAATAAAATTAGACACATCATTCTGGATATTGAGCTAGTAGACATACCATTGAAATTTAGCTACTATTTTATGCATGCCAAAGTGACCAGCAACTAGTAATGTGTGAGCTTCCCTTATCATTTGTAAGCATTTATCTTCCTTGGGCACATAGATTTTTACCTCTTTGAATAATATTTCTTTTTCCAAATGAAAAACCTCATTGGATTTTCCTTGCACTCCATTTTTCAACTCCTTATACTTCTTTCCAAGTTCAACATCTTCTTCATATTATCCCTTGTACTCTTCAAAAGAAAAATGATTCAATTCTATTACAATTGAAGCAACCTTTATGGGAGGATACGACAAGATATCAACTAACTTGTTTGTCTTCACCTTCTTATAATTGATTAGGAGATTAAATTGTTGTAGGAAACCCATCCATTTAAAATGCTTGGACTATTATAACTTGCTCTGAGTTTGTAAGTACTTCAATGGCTCATGATCTGTATGCACAATGGTTTCTTTACCCAATAAATAATATATCTATTTATTCATCACTTGGACAAGTGAAGATAACTATTTTTCATACGTAAGATAGTTAAGAATAGCCCCTAAAAACAATTCAGAATGATAACATACAAGTTTACCTTGGTGGAATAAAATTGCTCCCATAGCATGGCTCGAGGAATATGTCTCAATATCAAAAGGTATCCTCATGTCTAGCATAGCAAACACAAATGCATTGGATACCTCATCCTTTATCATATCAAAGGCTTTGTTCTTCTCTTTTCCCCAAACAATATTTCTATTCTTCTATATATTTTGTAATAGAGGTCTTGCTATATGTGAGAAATCCTTAATAACTTTTTTGAGGTATTTGAATTCCCTAATAAAACTTATCATTTTAGTCTAGGTCTTTGGTGCTGGACAATTTATTGTGGCATCCACCTTGGAAGGATCTATTTTGAGTTCTCCATTCCCAATTACATGATCCAAATAAACTAAATAATTCTTTCCAAACTCACACTTTTCAAGATTTGATTTTAAATCTTCCACTTCAAAAACTGATATTAAATTATGAATATGCTCTTCCCATGTTGGATTGAAAACTAATATATCATCAAGAAATACAATGATATACCTATCCAAAAAAGGTCTCAAAATATCATTCATCAGCCTCATGAAGGTAGCTAGGGCATTTGTTAATCTGAATGGCATCACTAACCATTCAAACAAACCCTACTTGGTCTTGAATACAGTATTCTAAATGTCCTCTATCTTCATCCAAATTTGATGATAACCTAATTTTAGATCTAGCTTAGAAAAATAATTTGCATGCTTCGGTTGGTCTAGTAGATCATCAATTCGTGGTAGGGGGTATTGATTATTAATAGTTATCTTATTGAGTCACATATAATCTATGCACATCCTCTATATTCCATATTTATGAGGGACTAAAACAATTGGATATCCAGTTGGAGATGCACTAGGATGAATCAAACCCTTATCCAGTAATTCCTGAACTTATTTCTTCACCTCATTTGACTCAATTACATACTACCTATATAGCCCAATATTAGGCAAAGGTGAATTAGGTAAGATATGAATTTCATGCTCCACTTATCTCTTTGGTGGTAAGCCTTTTGGTTCTTCCATCAATCGGCTAAATATTTGTAGCAATCTCTCCAATTCCTTATTTTTTTGGAGAGCATAGTTGGCTGCTTCCACCTCCTTACTGAACTGCAAATTACTATTATACCCCTTATCATCAACAACATGAATATCTTGCTTACATTCACCAAATGCTTGGCTTGTTGCACTATCACAAGATAAAATTTATTTTTCAACCTGCTATAATTAATCACATATGTGATTCCACCTTTCTTCAACTCCCAAAAATTGTACCATTGCTTAAACAAAGCATCTCTTTCCCATAAATATGGGCTACCAAAAATTACTTGGAAAATATCAAGAGGTACTACATCACATTTAATTACATCATGAGTTTTATTTTTAACAGAAAACTGTAAAGTACATTGCTTGGTTACCTATAGCTCTGCATCCTTCTACACCCATCCCAATGGATATTGTTGTGGATGACACATAGTATTCAATCCCAACTGCTTAACTAGATCCTCAACAATTAAATTTTGTTGGTATCCATTGTCAAAAAATGCTCTAAATTTCATCCTCTACACTTGTATGTAGACCCAAAATAATTCCTCTTTCTTGGATTTTAAAGCTTATTCCTCCTTCTTAGAGGTCTACTCCTACCTTATAGGCTTAATTATATTAGAACACACTAAATTTCATTCATCCTCTTTCTCAAAACACCCTTCTTCCTCCTGGTCAACCTTTTTAGCAGAAAAGGCAGATTTTTTCTTTTCCTTGTTCCACTCATTAAAGTAAACCTCAAATTTCTTGAGCCATCCATCTATTTTTTTAGGATCTACATCCCCTTCATACGCTGTAATATCAATTCTAACCTCCATTTGAATGGATTTGCAATCAAGGTTTGTGATGAGATACTCTTAGGTTGTTTGGAGTGGGATTCTTCAACCTCCATTTTCTCACCATTGGAAGCACCAGACTCAATCTCATATTCTGAATCTAATTTTTTCTTTTACTTCCTTGATTTCCTTTCTTATCGAGAAAGCACCAACTCCATCAAGCTTTGTAGATTTTTTTTCCATTTCAAGAAATCTTCTTTGAAATTCCTTTTTGGACATTTTTGGAGAGTTAGGATCTGATTGATTTACCATTTTCATAGATTTAATATTTATCCCAATATCTGGGTTGTATGGGGCTAAGTCCTTTCTTGGAGATTTTCTACCTTGCATACACAATTACTCAAAAAAATTGGCTTTGATACCAAACTTAATATGTAAAGTGCCACATTGTGGAATCACCTATACATACAGATCTATGGATCTTGCTTAGTCCTTATGATTAATTTATGGTTGAGGATATCTGAAACTTGAACCAAAAATCGCTTCGTAAATTCACAGCGTGGATACAAACATTGGTGTGTTGTCTGGTTATTTTCAAAGATATCAAATTTGTCTGTGTTAGTATTAATTTGGTAATTCCCACAATTAAGGTAAATAATTAGCAATAATATCATATTCAAAAAAACATATACATAGTTTAAAGAGAAACACCAAATTTACATGGAAACCCCAAAATGGGTAAAACCATGATCAAAGAGATTACTGCAAATTTTTATTGGAAATAATAAGTCGATTACAATCCTTACTACGGTATTATATTTCAAAATTCCCTTATCCAAATCTGCTCCCCCTACTC
Source organism: Wollemia nobilis (assembly GCA_028583015.1). NCBI lineage: Eukaryota > Viridiplantae > Streptophyta > Pinopsida > Araucariales > Araucariaceae > Wollemia > Wollemia nobilis. The sequence continues at coordinate 1,431,109 of JAQPPZ010007329.1, forward strand.
TGATGTCTTTTCTTGCTCTTTCTATTCTTCCACTACAAATCTGGTAATCAAGTCATCACCATGTGTTCTACAAGAATTTTCCATAATCTATTCTAAAAACTCTACCACACTGTGTTGTGTAAAAACTAAAATGCCATCCAGTGTTGTGCAACTATTTTCCACTAGGTGTTGTGCAATAATTTACCACTAAGTGTTGTGCAAAAGAAAGTTGTTTTCATTAAATGTGTGTATCCCCCTTTTCTTAAATTCTTGCAATCCATTCTATTAAATGAGTTTTGGTTATTTAAAACCAACCCATTTTATTAAATAGATGTTTGTTATTTAAAACCAACCCATTTTATTAAATGGGTGTTGGTTATTTAAAACCAACCCATTTTATTTTTATTTTTATTTTTTTTAACATGGTGGAATCGGTAGCCACCATGAATTCGGGAAGGCTGACTAGATTTTATGGCCGCCATAGTATTCTATGATGTCTTCCCTAGAAGCCGCCACACAGATCTTTGTGTAGTCCGCCCCTATAACCGCCATGCCATAATTATTTTAAATATTTTACGCCGCTGAAAGCACCAGGAAAGGGACAAGTGTTCAGTCCGACGAGGCCCGAGATCTAAACCTTGGACCTTCGTCCCCCTTATGGGGTTTGGATGAACCAATTGTACCAACCCATTTTATTAAGTGGGTGTTAACCACTCATTAAACGATGGAAGTTAAGTCAGTTTTCCTCCATGCTCTGTTTCAACAATTGTTGATTGCTCCGAAGTAAGAATTTTATTCGGAGCTCCTTCCACACTTCTTGTAGATGAATTTTTTTAATTGATCTCTTGATAAAATATATGGTGATCTACATAGCACTATGTTACTACCTATGAATATGCTTTGATGTTCTATATTATGCTTGTTACAATGAGGCCCATTTTATATAGGAAGATAGGTTCCTTGGCCACAAATCCACCTAGTTGTGGAAGAACACCTTGCACATATATAGCTTACACATTGAAAATTGTGCATTTATTACATTACATGAAGTAACCAGATAAATTACCCCTAAAGTAATCTAATGTCCTAATTATGTAGCTAGGAAGGTACTGAAACTATCAAAAATATGCTATAACACTTCATCCAATATCATAGAATCTAATGCATTTTGTATTTAAATCATAAAAGGGGTTACAAATATGATGTCCTTTTACAATTTTTTCCTTGAAGGCTACAATGGGGTCTTCCCTAAGAAAGCTCTTTCGTATTTGGGATAAAAACAACAAGATTCATCCTTTTGTGTTCCTCAGTGGAGGTGGGCTTCTTGCTTTTGGGCCACTGCTTGTTGGATGTGTTCGTGTATTTTTTGGACCTTTTAACCTGTAAAATATTGTTAGTGTGTTTGGGGGTCTGCCTCAGTCAAACCCCATGTTTATGAAGACTAAAGACTCATTAAATAAGTTTAAAAACATGAAAATAACAACTGGAAACAACATAAAAACACTAAACTAAACTATACTTATCTTTTCTGATGATTCTAGTGTTTGTAGCTGAGGTTTGCACCTTAGGATGTGAATCGGTGCTAGATCGAGTGGTTCACATGGGGTAATGCGAACCTATCCTTTTTGTACTGAATATACAAGTTAGTTTTAATGGTTGTCCTAGAGCAGATTTTTGTTTGGTTTTTGTGCAACGCACCTTCAAAAAGTGTACTATTCGAGAGATTATTGACTTGTCTCAATCACAAAAGAAATCCATGAAAGTGACAAATCAATTGCAATGGTTATATGATGGTTGTGTGATGGATGTGTAATGGATGCAAATGGTTGTAGTGATTTTTGTAGAGTTTAATTAAGAAAAATTTGGTTGTTCTCAAAATATAAAAATGACCTTCTATTTATAGACTTGACCAAGGTGAGAGAAAGGGGATGAGGTTTCCCTTGTGTGGTGGCAATAGTGAGGTGTCCACCAAAGAGGTGTCCCCTGAGGTGTCCTGGCTCATTAATGAGGTTGGGTGAGAGAATCCCTCACCCATCCACAAATAATGATGACATTTCTAAAAATATCCATTAGGCATTAATGAACACCTTTTTGAAATATATTTTGTTTAAAAATTACCTTTTATGTGCAAAAGTCTCCATCTTTCATTTACGACCCAGGGGAGTGTGGGGTGGAGAAATATCTAAGTGAGAGGTGGTAGGGCTAGGATAGGATAGAATAGGTGAGGTGGAAGGCTAGGCTAGTCAAAGTAGACTAGGTGAGGTGGAGGGCTCAAATCAAATCAATATTAGATTTAATTAAGCATGTAATTAGCCATAAAGCATTTTTTGACCAAAATATTGACTTTTTGACCATAAAGTGCTTTTTGGCCATGGTAAGGAATTCAACCTTGGTTGAGTTGGCATGAGGTCGCATGAGGACCTAGGGTTAAGCGTAGTAAGGGGCTTAGCTAGCCCTAAAGGGGCTAAGGATGATGAATAGTGATTTTAGCCAATTTATACAATTTTTGAGGATTTGCAAATTGATTGACTACGAAAATGGGAAAAGAGACAATGTGCAACTTTTGGGTGTCTACATTTTACCTCTTTTTGTATTGGATTATGTGAAACATGGTTTAGTACAAAAAATGATGATGGAAATTGGTGGAGTGATTTGGAAGGAAAATAATTTACGATTGACAATTACGAGAGAGATGCATTGATAAAAAGTTGATTTGTGGGTGATTGCTTTTGGAGGAGGGCATATGATTGCTTAGCATTGTGATCAACTAGAGATGTTTCAATTTTGGATGAAACAAATAACTTTGCTAATTTTTGTTTTTTTATTGATTGATGAGCTCATTTTGGTAGTATTTGACAACTCGTTGGAACCATAGGGCAGAACTTTTAGGATTTTCATTCATGAGTGGTCTTACGACTACCACTATGAAGATTGGAATCCATGAGGTATCTACAAGAAGAGGCATTTTGAGATTTATCAAACATTGCTTTGTGTTGGGATTAAGATTTTGGTCTTGAGATAATCGTTAGCAAAAATTTTCTTAGGCAAATGTTGAATCCGTGATTGGATGTTTTGTGTTGTTTTGATCATATGCAAAATGGATTTTTGATGGTTTTGGATGACTACCCCCTCAAGTGATGAATTTGTGATGTAGGATACGAGAAGCAATGATTAAATGGTTGATTATGATTAAGAGGGAAAAAATGTAAAATTTTGAATAAAAATTAGCAAAAATGGAGGAATTTGATGAAATTTCAAAGAAATTCCGTACAGATGGTGCAATTTGGAGTGTGGATGATAGGTTTGCACTTCACACGTGTGAACCAAAGTGGTTCGCACGACGGTGTGTGAACCAGTCAGTTTGCACGTGTGGGGTGCAAACCTACACAAAATAGGGTTTTAAGGGGAAAAATGATGTTTTAACATCATTTTTGCATGACAAAAGAAAGAAAATAGGCGGGATAAGGAAAAAGAAATGAAATGGAGTGTTGTCGAGTTGCGGATCAAGAAAAATAGGATGGCAAGTATGTCAACTAGTATGAGAGTGGGGTGGGAATGCTAGAGTAAGCATTTAATGCTCTCTCGATGAATGTGCATTTGGGGAGGGTTTGGAAAATTTAACTTTTTCCTTTAAATATTGTAAAATAACTATGTATGCATGGGATGGGTAAAAGGCATGCACTTTGTGTTAAAAAGGGCAAATGGGTATCCCGATCTACTTTTTATTTTTGCATGTGATGTTTTTGCCTATGGGAAAGTGTGATTTTTATGTGATGTGTGGAATAGGGTAGTAAAAGTGAATGCATGTGGAAACCGATAAGTAGGGGTTGCTAATAAGCTAAATGGGTATCTAGAGTTGTTTTTAGTTTCTTGATTTGACTTAATTTTGATTGCCTCATATTGCATTCCAATGTGGGAGGGGTTTCATTATTTTTCACATTTTTTGTCACATCTTTGTCATTTTGTGCATGCGTGGATTGTATGGATGGAATGGGGATGGGATTGCGAACTGACATGTGTAAAATTTTTAATATTTTGGATGGTTTGGACAAGGGAATGCAAACAGTTTGGTTCACATGGGATCATGCACATCGATTTTTTTATCATGCATATGTACATGTGAAAACAAAATGAAATGATTTTATGTACCTAGTTTTTGACTCATGGTATGTGTGAATTGATAGGTGAAGAAGATATTCATGCGACATTGGTTGCGGAAATGTTGAAAGGTATTGCAAGATGTGTGGGGAGCGGATGCCAGGAAGTGGTTATGAGTTGTGGGGTTGTATGGCATGTGGGAGATGCATGAGGTACATGTAAATCATGCATACATTTCCACTTTGTGTGAGAGGTGGGATACTGATAGGAACACCTCTCACTTGTAGAAAGAGGATATGATGGTGACCCTGGAGGACTTTTATTGCATTTATCGATTATCAATAGAGGGGATCACCTTCTGAGTTTGAGCAGGTTACTTTTGTAGGTCCACCTAACCTCTTGACTGGGAATTCTACCCCTAGTGCTAGTAGCATATCCCATATGGTATCTTTCGCTCCATACCATCTCCTAGACGAGACCTTCGAGGAGAACCCTCCTTTAGAAGATCTCTCCTCTCCCAATCCCCCATCCACCTATTGCTAGCATGTCATATATATTCCCTCTGGTTACCTCATACCTATCATGGTGGTAGATGAGTTCAACCCATCTGTCTTATATTTTGCCACCCATCCATTCCTATAGCATTATTCACATCCACTCTTGGGGTATGACTATGATATAGTAATTTCCCAAATCATACCTGATGTCGTAACCACTATCCAGATAGTTGGTATAATATCTACCCCTCCTTCCATCAATCCTCCCACCATACCATCATCCCAAATCCCACCATATCAGCAGGCTTCATTGAGTCACCAGCTTCCATCCCATCCACCCTCCTCACTTCCACCTTAGTACTTTTCACACCCATCTCAGTACTACTATCTATCATTACCTAATATATCCCATCCCTCATTGCATATTCATATGCAACACACATCCTCATCCTCGTAGCCACCTCCTTTCACACCATAGTTTACTTCTCATCCACCCACTAGTTATCAACCATTTTCATCAAATGGTCCCCCATCAGCCCCTTCATCATCATTTTGCTTACCATCCCCACCTTCCTTTCGACCACCATGACTGAACCTCACTTATTAAGGTCATCCACCTCGATATTCATTTTAGCCAGAGTCCTTGATTTCCATCTCCTATATACCCCCTTAATCCTCATCATTTACACCCCTATCTTCACACCAGTCCTCTTTTACCACACCAACATCTCTTCCTCCTCTGTCTTCTACACCACCTTCTTTATTCACCTCACCACCTATATGGTCCTCGACCACCACTGCTCAAGCACAATCGAATTTCCATATGTGCAAAAATAGTAGGTGCCCATGGCTACCTAGAAGATCCTTGGACACTATGATCAGTAGCAACCACCACCCACCTACCACTCTTCCTACATATCATCCCATCCATATCAGGTTCCTGTCCAAAAATATCAAACCATGTCAGTGCCTGACCCAAATTAGGCTGCTTACTATCACCCATGGGAGGAAAAATAGTTGCAATATCCACCATATCTAGATTATTCACAAACCTCATCATAGCTATTTACTACACCCAAATCATCACCCCCATTTTTGGATCCACCAAACACTACCACGGTGCTCTCTAGAGAATTTCAAGCCATGCAAGAGTAGATTCATATATTGGATTTACGTACAACTGGTTATGGGCCTCAAAAACCCACATATTATGAGTTGTGCAATGAACCAATTTACCCTTCTATTCCTATACATCCATATCCTTATAGATTTGAGATCCCTAAATTTGACAAATTTAAAAGTAAGGAAGATCCTAGAGAGCACCTTAATAATTACCGTTTTGCTTTCTACCAACTGCATGGTAGTGATCCCCTTATGCTTCGCACATTTGCACTTTCACTTGGGGGACAATCCTTATATTGGTAAAACCATTTACCTCACCTTAGCTTATTCACTTTTGAACAATTGGCCAATCTATTTCTTGAGCACTTCTTGATTAACATCAAAACCAATCTTACCTTATCCGATGTCTATGCTTTACACTAGTTTTATGATGAGCCTATTACTAATTTTTTCACCCATTGGAGAGTGGTCATTCATGATCTTACCTTCCCTCTACCACCCTCAGAGCTCATAAAACTCTTTGCTAAGAGTTGTCATAAAACAATCTCCTAGATGTTGCAGATTCATTAGAGTTAGAGATTTGAGGAAACCACCGCCCAAGCCAAAGTTATCGAGGACATCAAGGTCTACACGAGAAAAATCAAGCTTCGATAGAAACAAACCTATCCCACAAAATACCACTATAATCACCCTCCATATGTACCACCCACTACCAGACCACCCAAAACCAACCAGGTACTGCTCAATTCTCCATATCCACCATCGCAAGCTGCATTCGTGTGATCTCCACAACCCACTCCTCTATGATCTCCTCAAAGAACGTACCAAGTCAATCCTCCACTAATTCCAACTCCATATCAAGGAAATACTCCACCATAGTCTAATCCATACCAAGGTTGCAATCCATGTCTGCATTGCCCTCCATGCAATTTGACACCCTTATCTGAGCCTAAGCCCGATCTATTCCATAGATTACATGAGGGAGGGCTCATCACTTTGCCAAATACCCAAACTATTTATCCAAACCATCCCCTCCCATGGGACCACAATCCATAAGATTTATATGATTTCAATTGAAAACATGGCCATACCCTTTATTCATATCGTATCTTCCACAATACCGTACAATACCTTATCGATTGAGGAGCTATTCAAGTCTCAAATCCCTTGGTACCACAAAATAAAAACTTGGGGTTATATAAAAATCCATTACCCAAGCATGGGGGTAATCTGCCTCAAAATAATCTACACCAAATAAATCATGTCAATCGAGATCCTTCCCAACAGGGATTTGTGGGTATGATCAATATCACAACTCTCAATCAATGGTATCCACCCTCTATGGCCACCCAACAACCCCCCACCTCTCAAAAACCACGTACTACAACCTCACCCATTACCCCACTAATTCTACCATATTTACCATGGAATGTCATCGCCATCCATGGTAGTATTTCCAATTAGCTTCATGCCGCTCCTATAAGGTTATCCATATATGCCCTTTTGCAACAGTCCCAACCTCACCACGAAGCCCTCGATTCTATCCTTAACTCTCTTGATCTCGATACCCATGATACTGATGCATTTTCTAACTTTGTTGGCAATGTTCAGAGATACTTACAACCTTCTATTAGCTTCAGTGACCATGAAATTATAGAATTTATAGGCAAGGGAGTGGATACCCCATTACATATCCAAACCTCCATCAATGCCATCACCTATGTTCTCATCAACACCGACTCATATATTAGCATCATATCTACCATCATCCTTGGTCACCTCCACATTCCTCCTTCCCATCTAGCCACTCCATCCATGGACCTTCAAGATTTTGATGGCTCCATGCATCCCACCCTCGGTACCATTGTCCTACCCATCAAGGCCAATGCCAAAACCATTTCCACTCTCTTCCATGTTATCGAAGGTGAGATGTAGTATAATATAATTCTAGGATGATCTTGGATTCAGGACATGCAATGCATCCCTTCCACGCTCCATCATTGTATCAAATATGTCCATAATGGCTTGGTCCACTACATCCCCACCGACAATGATCCATTCAAATTCTATAATATTATCACCCTTCCACCAGGTCCACCCTTATCATCCATACAATTTTGCCCTACACCATGTTGATCTCTAGACAACATCTATCCGTCATGTTCACAACCATATCCTACACCTGATCTGAGCAACATTGCATCCACCTCTTCAAATCCACCACAACCTCCTAGTACCTTGGATATTTCCACATTTTCTCATCGTCCTTCTTCACCTTTCACACCATTTCCACCATTCACATTTTCTATCACACCTTCTATCCCATCTTCATCCAACAACCCACCTCTTCTTCCCACACCTCCTCCATATTCCTACTGCTTTGTGTCCCAATTGACGTGGACACAAGTAATCTCTAGTTCACCTATCATAGCTTCTATACCCACTTCTCAATTCACCCACACAAATCATCCCATTACTAGAATACCTGCTAAGTGCTACGATTGGACACAGTGTGCCACTCAACTGGATGACCAATTACCTCAATTAGATCCTTCCACTTCATCCTCTTCACCTACCAATCCTAATCCATCCATTCTACCATACTTTTTGCCACCCAATGGGTCCTCCCATCAACTTGAGCATATGACCCCTCCTCATGTTTAGATACTCATGACCACACTAGGTCCGGGTGAGTATAACATACGAAATTCTTGAGTTCTTCACTCTAACATCCAGTCCACCTATGACTTTGGTTGACCTCATGATGTACCCTTGACTATTTGGGTAGTGGTTCCTCTTGGTCCTCCCGATAATTACATGAAATTTATCTATGGGGGACTTGATTCATCCCTAGAACCTCCAACACCTCCACCACAACAAACCAGATTTTGCAGTAACCTTAACCACATGTACAAACCTAATTTTACGTAAAATTATTTGCATATGTATAACTAGTATGGTTATGGTCTAGTGAGATATGAACAAGGGTGTCGCACCCATATCAATCCTCCCCAACCCAAACCTATCGATCGATCAGGTATTGGTTACCATCCTCTAAAAATAAGCACTCTTGAGTATGAGTTGAAAAATCTAGATCTTGATCCTTTTGACCTTTTGTCTGATGAGGAATTTGAGCTTAATATATCGATAAGCAGTTCCCCTCATTCCATAATGGATATCCCATCTATGTTCTTTGTACCATCCCCACCACATGAGCCCCTCTCACCTCACGAATTTGAATCCCTCGCCCATCACTTCACCACCCTATCACTTGATCCACCTTTGCCTATCGACTCACCTTCTCCTGATGATCCACCCTCTTCACCCCCACCCGCTATTCAAAATTTTCCCATTTGATAACTACCATCGCCTCGTGGCCTACATTCTCATTTTACTTAACCACTTGTGGTGTTAAACCCAGGTCACCACCAGCCTTTTTTGGATTCATGGTTATCCTCATCTGATTCATCACAACCCTCATCATCTACATCTCCTCTATCTAACACTTCGGTCAACATGATATCTATAAACTTGTATGATCCACTACGATATCCAAACTATCCCAATTACATTCCATATCTTGTCACTAATTTTGTTGATTTCTATGAAATATATGACACCCCCACTACTGCCAAATTCTTTCCAACACCACACATGTTGCAATCCACAAATACACCTTTGTCATCCAACCCACCCCATCACCCATGGATTAATCATATAGATATCTATCTAGATGATGAATTCCAACTTCTTGAGTCCATCAATGACCTCCATCTTATTCCCACACCCACTCAACTTCATGATGGTTTTCACATGCTTGTTGAGGATACTATTGAAGTTAACATTAGCAATGATATAGAATGCCCTCACATCGTTTACCTCATCGCTAGCCTCTTCGAATAAAAATGTGGACTTTATACCAATTTCCTTAGGTACTACATTAAGATGTTTGCATGGTCCTACATGGATATGCGTGGCCTTGATCCATCATTAGTCATGCACATCATTTTCCTGGATGACAATGCCAAACCTATCAAACAAAATTTGCACCGCATACTTCCCACCATTGCACTTATTTTTAAAGAGGAGTTACAGAAACTCCTCTATGTTGATTTCATACAACCTATTGACTACCCTAAGTGGTTCTCAAACATTATTCCCATTGGAAAACCCAAGGGAGGTATCCGCATTTTCACTTATTTTAGGAATCTTAACAAATATTGTCCCAAGGATAATTTTACACTCTCTAATATTGATACTTTGGTCGATGCTACAGTCGGACACGAAATAATGTCACTCATGGATAGTTTTTAAGGTTATAATAAAATTCGTGTCAATCCAAACGATTAGCATAAGTCCTATTTCACAACCCCCCGAAGGACTTTTGTTACAAGGTCATGCCTTTCGATCTCAAAAATGCTGGGGAAACTTACCAACATGCCATGACCTACATTTTCCATGATATGATGCACAAAACTATCGAAGACTACGTTGAAGACCTCATTACCAAATACAAAACTCGTGGTCAACATCTTGGGGACCTACGTAAAATATTTGATCACCTCTTGGCACATAATGTTTGATTAAATTTGAAGAAATGTGTCTTTGGTGTTACTACTTGCAAAATATTGGATTTCATCATTTCACAAAAAGGTATTGAAGTAGATCCCACCAAACTCCAAGCTATTCTTGACATGCCTCCCCTACAAATCTCAAATAGTTACGCGACTTGCAAGGAAGAATTCAATCCATACGATGATTTATTGCCCAAATTTCAGATAAGTGTCAGCTAATATCAAAAATATGTTATAACACTTCATCCAATATCATATAATCTACTATATTTTGTATTGATATCATAAAAGGGGTTACAATTGTGATGTCCTTTTACAAATTTTGCCTTGAAGGCTACAATGGGGTCTTCCCTAAGGAAGCCCTTTTGGATTTGGGACAAAAGCAACAAGATTCATCCTTTTGTGTTCCTTAGTGTAGGTGGGCTTCTTGCTCGTGGGCCACCACTTGTTGGATGTGTTCTTGTACTTGCTAGACTTGTTAACCTGCAAAATCTTGTTAGTACGTTTAGGGATCTGCCTCAATCAAACCCCATGTTTATGAAGACAAAAGAGTCATTAAATAAGTTTAAAACATGAAAATAACTACTGGAAATAACATAAAAACACAAAACTAAACTATACGTACATTTTCTAATGATTTTGGTGTCTGTAGCAAAGGTTCACATCTCAGGGTGCGAACCGATCCTATATTGAGTGGTTCGCACGAGGTCGTATGAACCTATCCTTTTTGTACTGAATCTGCAAGTTAGTTTTTTTGGTTGTCTTGGAGTAGCTATTTGTGTAGATCACCTTAAGAAAGTGAAATTTTCGAGAGATTATTGACCTGTCTCAATCACAAATGAATTCCATGAAATATTTATCAATCCTTATGTTTTGTAGACTTCCTTATGTCTCCCTAGTGATGAAAGTATATAAACCTAATGGAATTTTAGGTTTTGTAGAAATATTATATTTTTCCAATGGATTTGCAACTTGATAATATTTGATAAATGCTAATATTACCAAGTTTTGTAGAATGCCTTATGAATACCTAGTATGTTTTGGATAAGATGTAAGATGAATATATTGCTTTTGTAAATTGTAGTTCAATTTTTTGTTGACTTTGTAAAGTTTTTATAAATCCCAAAATAAACTTATACTATCCCTTATTGCTCCTATTGAACTAAGAACTTTTCCCAAATTTGAAGAGGCTTAATGTTGGATCTCTTTTGTCCCTTTTTGTGAAATTTTGAGACAAGTAAATTGCTAAATTCCAACCTTCGAAATGCTTTTATAAAACCCTTTTAATATTGCTTCAGGATTTAATTTTAGTGTATGTAATTTATAATAAATTAATTTGATGTAGTAACCCTTATAGCTCTCAAATTTTGGAAAATTAAACCATAAAAATATTTGCAAATTTTTTAAAATCAATTTCCAGTAGAAACCCTTACTACTCATAATTTTAATATTGCAAATATTATATTGATTTGATAAATTATTCTCTTTGAGGTATGGCTTTCAATATGGTAAAATTATTCTAACTTTAAACTTGATTTATCAACATTATAACTCCGAGAAAATAAAAGCACATTTAAAATGGGAATAAATCTTACCATGCACTATACAAAGATCACAATAATCAATGCTAATTTTGGGTGTGCAAGGGCTATAATATTAATATCTCTATTTTAGTTGTTCCCTCCAATAGAATTCTTGGAATCCTCCTTGGATTTAATGCTCCAAATATGGTGTCTTTAATCTATGTATTTCACCTCCTTTGACCAGAGAACTAAAGGCTCTTCCACCTTGCTTCCACATTGCAACTCAACCATGTGCGTGAAGAATATGGAGTGTTGAATGTGGATGCATGAATGTTCCTGAATGCTATGTTCTCCTTGCTCCAAGGCACCTTTAATAGGTGGTCAATATTTTTATGAGTGACAAGTGTCATAGCTATTTCATTCAATGCTCCAAGGATACTTTGGACACTTGGTGGAGTCACCAACTCTATTCTAATACCTATTACAAGTGTCACCTTTGCTTGGAAAATGTTTACTCTCTTTGTGCATTGTCCAAGTGGATTATCTACTTCAACGTATGTGAGACATCTTACTGTAACACTTATGGATAAAAGTAACTCTTCCACATGGAATATGGGCACAAAAAATAATGTTGTAACATATCCTTTCACATGTGTAAAATTCAATATTCCTTTATGGGTATTTTAGGGTTTTTTGGAGAATGACAAGTGGCACCTTCTTTCCTTTGCATGCCCTTTTCTTATCAATGCCTTATTGCAAGCCATTCAATGTATTTTTCCACCTTGTTATTTGTTGTACTTCATTGGTGCTGCGATGTTTCTAGCCAAGCAATTCTTATTTTGGATCTTTGGTGGAGATTTGGAGGAGCTTTGGTGGATCTTTGATGGATCTTGAATGGATTTCGAATGACAACACTTTGGTGGAGATTTATTGATGCTCCAATGATGGTATTGAATGCTCCTTGATTGTACGTATGAGTCCAATTTACTTGCTTTGATTTCTCTTTCTTATATGTTGTTGGATTTTTCTCCTTTAGTGAAAAATGTGACACCTTTATTGTGCTATGTAGGTTACTTGTTATAGCTATCCAATCCATGCATGATGTAAGTCCTTTTGAGAGGCTTCTTATTATTGGAGTGTGCTAGTATTTGGATGTGCTCTTATTGATAATAATTTACCTTTGAGGTACCTTCAAATCATCTCTCTTCTTGGTTAGAATGTATTAAATAAGTACAATACCATGTAACAATATTTGTATATAAAAACTATTTTATTGCACCCTTTCTTGCACTCTTTTTGTAGGTCTGATTCTCTAATTTTGTGGCAAATTTTTGAATGCAATGTAAGGGTTTTGAGGATGTCTCTTTGATTAGACACCTTCCACATTTTGCTTGGTTATTTTACAAATGAACCCCAGCTTGTAAACTCTTGATAGAAGATCCCTTTTTGCTATATTTTTTTGCACTATTTATTTGTAACAAAAACCTTATTGTGCTTTGAATTTGAGACACCAAGTCTCGATTTGAGGCTTCCTTTGTTGATATTCGGTGGCTACTTTCTTCTCCAACACCTAGAGGATTCGAGGCTGATTATTTGGCTTCTCTTGACCACTAAATGTTGCAGATTTTTGTGCACTAATAGTATCTTTAGACACTTTGAGAAAATCTGATTTTGTGCCCTTCTCAAAAATACAAAGGCTAATATTTTGAGAGCAATAGAGTAGTGCAAATACACTTAATAATATTTTACTTTTAATGCACTAAAAATTCTCACCTTATCACTCCAATCAACTCTCAAAATAACTTATCAATGCACTTAATCAATTTACTACAACTAATCAAGAATAATATGAAATGAATCTTCAAGAATTATTTTACAAATTCACTACAAGCAATGTTGTAGGACTTAGTTTTCTTTTATTTTTCAAAGTAGATGATAGGTAGTTGATATATAGTTGTAGTTCTGAGATCTAATCAACTCCTAATTAATGTGTAAATGAACCTTAAAAAGAACTTTCCTTTTTGCACTTTTTGAAGACTATAATGCAATTCTTTTTTTTATTTTGTAACTTTCAATATAAATAAGGTGCCTTAATAAATCTGACAAATGATCCAATTTTAATCAAAAAATCTGATTGCACCCAAGTTGCATACCTTTTGAAAGCTTTTTTAGATGATGTAGCTTTTGTAGATGAAGCACGAAGTTGTTGTCTTGTGTAGGATCTCACAACTTCTTTGTAGGTTGTCTTAGGCTACTCCTTTCACCAAAATATGGTCTCAAACTTTTATTTACGAGCCTAGGTTTTGGTGATATGATCCTTCTTGCAACCTTCTTCTTTTACTATAGATTTAAAAAAGTCTTATCTTTGGAACAATGGCTTCTTGCTATGAGAGGTAATCTTTAAATCCTTGGATTTGGTAGGCTTCCTATGTCTTCAAGTCTTCTTATTGAATTCTGACTTCAAGGAGGATCTTCTTCTCTTTGAATGTCTTTAGGTCTTCTGTATCTCCTCCAGAGGTTTGGCACTCCTTTCCAAATTATTCTTCTTCTTTTGGGCTTGTTGTCGAATGACAACAATTATCCCAAATATTTCACTATCTTTTATAATGAATTTCTCCAATGAGTTCTCCTTTGATGATTTCTTCAATAAGGTTCTCCAAGTATTTTATTAGATGCTTGTTGAGACCTCCCTAAGATATTTGATCTTACAATTTATTTTGGTCTTCCTTAAGACCTTTTATTCAACCTCTTGCTCCTGGAACTGTTGGTGGTGAGAACTTTCCTAGTCATTCTTCTTCTTCCAAGATTGAAAGTTCTTTAATGAGATCTCCTGACCTTTTACCTTCAATTTTGCTTCAAGTGCTAGATTAATTCTAAATAAGATACTCTTCCTAAATTTCTTGTAGGAAGTTTCCCAACTCACCGAATATCTTTTCCCTGCAACAAAGTATTAGTACTAAAATATTAATCTGCTTCTAAATCAAATACTCTCTTCTAGGATCACGAATTTTGTGGCCTTTTTTTCAATATCAAGGCTTATGTGGCCTTTTATTTAGTATCAAGGCTTATATGGCCTTTTCTTAAGTACCAAGGCTTTTGTGGCATTTTCTTCTAAGACAAGGCTTTTGTGGTCTTTTCTTCAATATCAAGGCTCCTATGGTATTTTCTTCTAGATCAAGACTTCTATGGCCTTTTCTTCTAGAACAAGGCTTCTATGGATTTTTCTTCTAGATCAAGGCTTCTATGGCCTTTTCTTCTAGATAAAGGCTTTTGTGGCATTTTATTCTTTTGTGAGGTTCTTAATCTAGCAATGGATATCTCTAGTCTCCTAAATTCATCACGATTCTTCTCCAGAAGTCTTCTTCCATATTATTCTTTTCTTGCACAAAGAACTAATCTTTGCACTTTGAAGACACACCGATATTCAGGCAACAAAGTTGAATTCTCCTATCTTTTTATTGTAGGACGTATCCTAATTATTTGAGAATTAATTTTCTGCAACAAAAGAAACTTTGGGTAATAGTTAAAAATTTCCAGATATCCTGAATGATCTGTGAGTTTCTCAATCTAAATTATATCAAGGCTTCTATGGAATTTTATTATTCTATGAGGTTCTCAATATAGGAATGGATATCTCCAGTCTCCTAACTCCACCATGATTATTCTCTAGAAATATTCTTCCATAGTATTATTTTATTGCATAAGGAACTAATATCTGCACTATGAAGGCACACCGACCTTCAGTTAACGAAGTTGAAGTCTCCTAATTTTTGTTGTAGGAGGTGTCCCAATAATATGAGAATTAATTTTTGCAAAAAAAAAAACTTTGGGTAATAGTTAACAAAATCCAGATATCCCGACCTCTTTACCTTCAAATTTTGCTTCAAGTGCTGGATTGATTCTAAATAATATACTCTTCCTAAATTTCTTGTAGGAAGTTTCCCAACTCACCAAATATCTTTTCCCTGCAACAAAGTATTAGTACTAAAATATTTATCTGCTTTTGAATCAGATACTCTCTTTTGGAGTCTTCTTCAGGATCAAGGCTTTTGTGGCCCCTTTTTTTCAGTATCAATGCTTTCTTAAGTATCAAGGCTTCTATGGTCTTTTATTCAACAACAAGGCTTCTATGGTATTTTCTTCTAGGACAAGGCTTCTATGGTCTTTTCTTCAATATCAAGGATTCTATGGCCTTTTCTTCTAGATCAAGACTTCTATGGTATTTTCTTCTAGAATAAGGCTTATGTGTTCTTTTCTTCAGGATCAAGGCTTTTATGGCCTTTTCTTCTATATCAAGATTTTTTTGGCCTTTTCTTCTTCTATGAGGTTATCAATCTTGAAATGGATATCTCTAGTCTCCTAACTTCACCATGATTCTTCTCCATAAGTCTTCTTCCACAGTATTATTTTCTTGCACAAGGAACTAATCTCTACACTATGAAGGCACACCGACCTTTGGATAACAAAGTTGAAGTCTCCTAGCTTTTTGTTATAGAAGGTGTCTCAATCATCTGAGAATTATTTTTTGCAACAAAAGAAACTTTGGGCAATAGTTAACAAATTCTAGATATCCTGAATGCTCTTCACTAGTTTATTTATCAATCTAGTGGATTAAATACTGAGTCCTCATCTTCACGAATTTTTCCTCCAACTCTATGGAAATACTCTAGCCAAATATAATCTCAATATTTTTGTAACTGAGATTTCTTTCAGTCCTCACTTGTGGCTCTACCTAATTCTACCACCTAGACTGTTTTGAGAGTTTTTTAGAGTGGCTGGTCCAACAGGGCATCAGGTTGACAAAAAACGCAGGCTTAATGATAATGGTAATTTTACTATTGATCTACTGTGGCTAGATATACCGTGGCTCTGATACCATTGTTAGATTTTGATGCAGCATGCAATGGAAGATAGCAATCATAAGATGCAAAATAATATGAAAGAAAGTAAATTTGTAATATGATTGAAATATGCTATAAATAGAAATAAAAGAAATGAACACAATGTAGCTATGGAGGAAATAGACACTCCATGAACAAAGTTACTAGACTACATTGCACCCATCACCAATATATGGTGATCTACATAGTACTATGCTATTACCTATGAATATGCTCTGAGCTTTTATATTATGTTTGTTATAATGAGGCCCTTTTATATAGGAAAATAGGTTCCTTAGCCAACACTCTACCTAGTTGTGCAAGGGATAACTTGCACATATACACGTTGCACATTGACACTTGTGCATTTATTACATTACATGAAGTAACTAGATAATTTCCCCCTAAAGTAATCTAATGTTCTAAGTATGTACCTAAGAAGACACATTTACATGACCCAAATGATGTAATATAATCTAACCCTAACAAATATCATGCTTAGCTATAACATTTCTACGAGGGCAAAACTAATAACAAAGAGACTAATTGGAAAAACCAAATAGAGTTCTTGAAGATCATCACATATTTATTATTTTATTTGATCTTGTCATTGTAATTTATTCACCAAAGATCCTTATTTTTACTTAAAATTTTTAAAATAAAAAATAAAAAAAATAAAAAATAAAACTTTAAAAAAGACAAATAGAAGATTCATGATTAAAACATACAACTTCTCAAGCATGTCAACTAGTAAAAGACACCAAGAAAATTACCTTTTTCAAATAAATGAGTATGTCCCTAGACAAAGAATGCTATTTCCTTTATCTACAATGCAATGGCTTGTGTTGGATTAGCTCCATATACTCGTTTACCTGAAATACTCTAGTATCCACAATAATATTCAGTAAAAATTGAACCAATGGTTTACAAGATAATCATGAACTACCACCAATATAAATCCAATCATAAATAATATTTAGTAAAAGTTGAAACAATGGTTTACAAGATAATCAGGAACAATCACCAATATAAATCCAGTCATGGATTCACGAGCCATCTTAGTTTTTGAGCTCATAGAGCAAAGTAATTTTAGACCCACTCCATAACATAAAAAATATCACAAAGTTGATATAAGTGGCAAGTGTAAAATCCAGCACAAGTCCTATTTGCTAATGACAACCAAGTACATATGAAAGTCCCCAAAATTGGGTATTCATAAAAGTTTGCTCTATTTTGGTCAGACTACCAATTTGATGTGGAGTAAGCCATTAAATGATGTTAGTGAGATATCTTCATGGCTTATTCTACTTAAACCAGTTTTCCTTGTGATTTTCTAATATTAGGCATAGTTGTACACATGAGTGGACTTAATAATAAAAGTTTGGAACTTCGAACCATACTTCAATAACCTACATTGCCTTTACTTTTTACTTATTCTTTTGAGAAGCATGTTAATTAATTTATTAGAGAGCCTACCTATCTTCTTGGTGACATTCTTTGATTGAAACCTTGAATTATGCCCGTCTTCTTGACTAGAAGTTTACGAAAATGTTCAATGCTTAATTACCTTCTCCATTGGCATTGTAGTTTTGTGACATGACAGCAAATGTCATTGGGTGGCCTGTGTTTTTTTTTTTCAAGTAGCCAAGTGATTCAGTGATATGCTGTCCAAATCTACGGAAATTCCTCGGGCACCATACTGCCAGTCATTTGGCTGCTTTACATGTCTTGGTCAGGCACTTGATTATAATTATCCTTGACGGGTTTCTAATGGGGTAAATCAATTTGAATCCATAATTATCCTTGATGGGTTTCTAATGGGGTAAATCAATTTGAACCCATAATTCTGAAGTTTACAATTCTGGCACTTTTTTCGTACCTCCCCTACCACAGTGTTCACAGCAACATTACCACAAAATCCTATATGTATATGCGGATTTTGGTTGTAAATAGAAGAACAGAGGACGGGTTTCATTTCTGTAGAAGACAGTATGTCATGTACTTATTAAATAAATGCATATGTTTTTTTAATATATTTTTTTCCTTTTTCCTATTGAGTTAGTTTATTTTAATTTTTAAGTAGGGTTGAAATCTTGGAGTGGACTTGAGAATCTGTCGGGTCCATTGAGAGGATTCAGATCAGACTATTACCTTTGCTAAATAACACCCCCAAGATTTGAACCATGTTTCTTCTTGGTAAGTGCCAGACAAGCACTTACTAATCCACCTTACACTAAATTCATAATCTTTTTTTATTATCAGACAGGGTTCAAATTGTGGGTTGTTTTTATAACCCTCCATTGATAAGAACTTTCGTCAGACTGAAATACACTCAACAAAATCAAATCAAACTTTACTACCTCCACTGTTTGAACAAGCATGGCTTTTGTTATTCAATATTAATATATATTGATTGCCATTTCGAAGTCGAAAAGGAAGGACAGTCGAATCTCAGTACTCAGTAAAGTAATCGTCGAGTCGAAAAGGTCGAAAAGAAATGTCATCGTCGAATCGTCGATGGAGTACTCAGTAAAGTAATCGTCGAGTTGAAAAGGTCGAAAAGAAATGTCATCGTCAAATCGTCGAGGGAGGCAGCAGGCAGGCTTCATTTTACACAACCCTTTACACAATTAAAATAGAATAAAACAACCACATTATACACAATATTAATATATATTGATTACCTTTTCGAAGTATTTGACCTTGTTCCCATTATATTTTAATAAATAATAATAAGATTTACATTAAGACCTAAATCTTGAGGCTAAGTTTAACGTCTAAATTCTTGGACAATACCACGGAAAAACTTAAGAACGCAGTTGTGCCATGCTCCAGGTTGAATGTCAATTTGTTCTTGCTTAAACGCGAAGTATAACTGGCCATCCATCGTGGGTATAATGTTTTTTACACTTCAATATTTTAGATGAGATTAATAGCTATAAAAAAACGGTATATTAAATTTGACTCATGCAAGGTCTAAAACCTGATTCACCGTAGCCGAAGTAAAGAAAATGACAAATGCACAAACAGATAAAGGTGCTTTACAAGAGCATAAACATGGCGTCAGGAGACTAAAATTTTAGCTCAGAAAGAGCAGAAACAGTTGTCAACAGAATGGACGAATTAATGTTTGGCACGAGCGAGTTTGAATTTTGAATACATTCAATTAGAATTTCAGCCGTTTGGAAAAATCGTGGTTTCCGAAGCCGTCCATATGCCAAATCGCCCAACAAGCCATTCATTGTATTTTTCGTAGCCTTGTGGAGGGTGGCATGCGAATAAGATTGGTTTGTGGTACGTTGTTCGTATTGAGATAGAGATAGAGGCGAATGTTGGTATAGCTCACGCCTACAACACATTCACATTTAAGAACATCCTGAATATAATAATTTATTAAAAGTATAAAAGTTTTTGACATCCATATATAATTATAGGTTATTTAGATTATATGAAATAATTTTTGCTTATATGAAATAATTTTTGGTTATTTTGTTATTGCATAACTCTACTTTATTAGATTAAAATTTTGAACTTCCTATTTAGAATCTAAAGTTTTATAATTATTTTTATTAATAAAAACAATAACTTATTAAATAAAAGCAGAGTTAAATTATAGTGAAAACAAAATATTAAAATGGAATGAAATTTTATCATAAAATATACTATTAAAAACAATAAAATAAAGTATATAAAATGAAGTTTCATGATGAAAAATATTATTAACAATAATAACTTATAAATTTAATAAAAAAATAAAATTTCAATTATAACAATAGAATACTTTAAAAACTAATATAAAAAGTATAAATATTTAATAAATATATATAAATTAAAAAGTTTGAGTTCTACCAAGTTAAAAAATGATGAGTTAGGTTATGTTTTAAGAAAGTGATAAGATCCATAAACGATCAAAGTCCACAACCAAATATATGAAATTATTAAAACCTTCCATACCACCTAAACAAAATATAAGTAAATAGTTTTAGACTATATACTACATTATAGTTATTCAAAGTCAAAGTTTAATCTGTAACTTTACTTTTAAAAAAAAATTGAATATTCAAAATTTTAAAATTTTAAGAATAATTAAATTTTAAGAAAAAGTTAAAGCATGGTTATTGTTATTTTAATGTAGTTTTACTAATTATTATTATTTTTTATATATAGAATTGGTTACATTTATATTATTTTTAGTAATTATTAAGTGTAGGTTTAAATTACATGGGCTGCTTCCAACAAGCGTATACTATTTTTTTTAGTTGATTCTGAGTGAGATACTATTTGACATGAATTGAGAGGATTCAAATCAACTACTACCTCTGCAAATAAACAGGCATATTCCAACTATTACCTTTGCAAATAAATAGGCATATTCCAAAGTTTAAACCTAGGTTTGGTTTTTAGAAGTATTTGACCAAACAAACAACTATCAATTCACAAAAGTGCAGGGTTCAAACCACATAGACTGCTTCCAACAAGCCTATAACAAATTTTTATTGTTAATGGGAAGTGAGAGGGACCACTCATACTGTCTGCACATTTTTATTGTTGATGGGAAGTGAGAGGGACCACTCATACTGTCTGCACATTTTTATTGTTGATGGGAAGTGAGAGGGACCACTCATACTGTCTGACATGCATTGAGAGGATTCACATCAGACTACTACCTTTGCAACTAAACAAGCATACCCCAAAGTTTAAATCTAATTCTCTTCTTAATAAATACCTAACAAACCTAACCAGATAAACAACTATCAATCCATTAACCTTGTAAACTATATTATAACTAATTTTGCTTAAGAGGACATGATCATTTACATGCTACAGCTGTGGTTATGCAGGTACTATATGGATGACTATACTTCTTTTGCATTTCAATAAGAAGTTTAACGTTCTCCCATTCACTCTCAGACGACGAGCCAAGAGATCCGACGTTTAATATTTATTGACGTCAGACATATCCTGTAACGGATTTTGAGCGAATAACTGACGTCATTTTCTCGGGAGCATTCACATTTTGCAGGAAAATTCATTTTTCTGGTGATGTCTCCATTACGCACAATGCAGCTTCGTTATTTTACTTTTTACCTTTTGTCTGTACAACACAAAAAAATGAGCAAACCAGGTTACCGTGCAAATCGAGATGAATTTAAAAAATCGAATCTGACGTCAACAGCTCGTTGAAAATTCTGATGTGTAAACCATTGTTACCTCCATATCTCAGGAAATCTGCAGCGCCCTGCGATGTTTTTATTGCATCCTTGATGTATGGGCGTAGAGTGCCGAAGTCTTGCCTCTATAAATAAAAAATGAAATTGTCAAACCTACGAGTGTTAACAAAGATTTTCAACATTTTATATCTTTAAATTTTTATAGGAAGAGAAGATTATAGTTAACTAACTTTAAAGCACCGATAAGGATTATTTGTTACTACAATAAGCTTAACATCTATTTTAAAGTGTTTGTTTAGGTTTTAAGTTGTATTTTGGGTCAATTGGTGAGTTCGTTAAGCATGTTAAGATGAGAGTCAAGTTCGAGTTTTTCAATGTCTTGAATGGGAAAAAATATTAAATTTAAATTATAATAATTGATTTATTAATGATTGATGAAATTGTATTTAATGATAACAATTTAAATTGATATAGTGTATAATTTCAAAGTCATACAAATTATACTTATACTTTGTGATTGAGATTGATTTGCAAGCTTAGGAGGCTTGTTAAGATAGGGAGCTAGGTCCAAGCCTTGTGTTCAACCTAAAATGTATGGTATGGGTGAGATCACTTAAACAAAATACTTGTATAGACTTAATTAGATCTCACTTCAAAATATTGTACTCTCTTATAAGGTATTAGTAGCAATTGGGTCTCTTAAGAACTTTGGATGTTGGTATTCTCTTACAAGGTATTAGTAGGAATTGGGTCTCAAAAACACTCTCGCCTTCCTTTCCAAAGTATTAGTACAATGCATTATTAGTAGTATTACTACGCTAAAGTAGAATAATATTATAATAAATAATAATAATTCCTTTATAAAAAATAATAAAAGTAAAATCCATCCCTAATCAATAAAATGGATACGTTGATTCCTTTACTTAAATTAACCAAACACATTTGTATGCCCTAAAAATTATTAAGAATTTTACATCTCCACCCACCTTAGTTGGCTTGCAATCAATGTGCAAGTGGCATGTTATCTCATCTGTTAATGTGGACATTGTCCACCTTGCTATAAACAAGGTCTGATTATAATATTGTGCATGTAGGACCTATAGTGCTTGTAGGCTATTAATAAAAGTTCAAATTTAAATATTTTCTTAAATTTCGTTTCAAAATGTTTCATACTAAATCCAATAAATTTCATTTCAATTTTTTATTTTCATTTATTTTTTAAATCCAATGACCATGAAGTTAATATTGATTTAATATTTGAAGTTATTTTAGTTTTGTTAAGTATCGTAAACATAGTGTACAATATAACTTAAAACCTTTTGTTATCTATTTCTAAAGAGCATAATTATTATTATTATTATTTATATATATATATATATAGAAGCAATGGTTACGATCACGATTTTTAGTAACTAATTATTTTATCTCTTTTTGACCAAAAAAATCATTTGTTTAGTTTAAACAAAAATATATCTTTGTTTTATTAGAAGTTGATTCCAATAAATGAATACTCTAATCAATGAAGTAATAGTTTTACCTTAAAACTTAGCACATTCTCCTAACCTCGTGGATATTGTATCATCACCATAAAATCAAGGAAAATTAAATCCAATAATAAACAAACTAGAGTTGTATAATTGTAATATTTTAGTCTAATAATACATGAAGGAAAATTTTAATATAGTATAACATGTATAGACCCTTTGAAATATTTTAAAAACTCTAATAATCAATTTTTTATTATGATTTTATTTTTTCATTATTAAATTTTTATTTTATAATTTTATTTCTTTTTTAGATTATTTTATTTTAATACATTTTGCCATAATTTATTTTACTCTTATATTTTATTTTATAAGTTTGAAAAATAAAATAAATTATAAGAGTAAAATAAATTAATAAGTTTGAAAAATAAAATAAAATTAATATAATTTACAAAACAAATTTTATGGGTAACATAAAATTGTTGCTCAAAAAGTGTAGCTAAAAATTAATTGACTTTAAAAAATTGATACATTTAAAATCTAAAATTTTGGCTTCACTTTTTTATATAAATATGATAAATTTTCATATAAATTTTATTTATTAAGATTATAATTTTAAACATATTATGAATATAATATAAATTAATAATATTCTTGATAATGTAAAAAATAAATAAAAGTGAGACAAAATTTTAAACTATCTCCAAGGGACGGAATTTTCCATGGAAGCATAAAAGTATGTATGAAATCACAATGCACCATTTTTCTCTTGTTGGAGTGCATACAACCAATATGATCCTAGGTATTATGTTACAAATACTTTTACACTTGATAGATGATTACATGCATACTATCCTATGGGATATGGAAATAAACAATGTATGCATGTATAAAATACCATGATAAGAAGTCATACAAATCCTTGGGTGCTGAAAATTCTTTATAGTTTGTAGATAGCATTTCAATAGGTTAAAATTTTCCAATGATATCTCATTCTATACCTTATTTTTTTGGTTGGTTGAATGAAGGTTAATACCCTTTATTATAGACCCTTGTAATTCTTATAGATAGAAAGAAAATTCTAAAATAAATGTCATCAAAAGAGATCAATATACCTACAACAGTTCCACCTAAGCATCAAATATAAGAAGGTAGTACAAATCTGGTTGTTGTTGGCTTGAATTAAGATCTTCTTAGAGGTACATTCCTTGCTCAACTTACGAATCTTGTTGCCTACCAAGAGAGATATTCAATGATATATTTTGAAGGTATTGTGCATAGGACAAAGAAATCTATGTCATGTCCCCAACATGTTATTAGTTAAAACATTATATTTTGAGCAATGAGATAATCATACATATTGATTATAGACCCTTTCAATTCATGTAGATAGAAAGTAAAGTCTAAAATGAATGTCATCAAAAGAGCTCAATATACCTACAACAGTTCCACCTAAGCATCAAATATAATAAGGTAGTACAAATCTGGTTGTTGATGGCTTGAATTAAGATCTTCTTGGAGTGTTCATTCCTTGCTCAACTTAAGCATCTTGTTGCCTACCAAGTGAGATATTCAATGATATATTTTGAAGGTACCTACATAGTATAAAGAACTCCATGCCATGTCCCCAATATGTTAGTGAAAACATTATATTTTAAGCAATGAGAGAATCATACATATTGATTACAGACCCTTGCAATTCTTACAGGTAGAAAACAATGTCTAAAATGAATGTCATCAAAAGAGCTAAATATACCTGCAAAAATTCCACCTAAGCATAAAATATAATAAGGTAGTACAAATATAGTTGTTGATGGATTGAATTAAGATCTTCTTGGAGTTTTATTTCCTTGCTCAACTTAAGCATATTTTTGCCTACCAAGTGAGATATTCAATGATATATTCTGAAGGTATCCTACATAGGACAAATAACTCCATGTCATGTCCCCAACATGTTGTTAGTGAAAACATTATATTTTGAGCAATGAGAGAATCATACATATTGATTATAGACCCTTGCAATTCTTGTAGATAAAAAGCAAATTCTAAAATGAATGTCATCAAAAGAGCTCAATATACCTAAAATAGTTCCACCTAAGCATAAAATATAAGAAGGTAGTACAAATCTAGTAGTTTATAGATTGACTTAAGATCTTCTTGGAGCATTCATTCCTTGCTCAATTTAAGCATCTTGTTGCCTACCAAGTGAGATATTTAATGATATATTTTGAAGGTATCCTGCATAGGACAAAGAACTCCATGCCATGTCCCCAACATGTTGTTAGTGAAAAAATTATATTTTGAGCAATGAGAGAATCATACATATTGATTATAGACCCTTGTAATTCTTGTAGAAATAAAGTAAAGTATAAAATAAATTTAATCAAAAGAGCTCAATATATCTGCAATAGTTACACCTAAGCATAAAATATAAGAAGGTAGTACAAATATGGTTGTTGATGGTTTGAATTAAGATCTTCTTGGAGCATTCATTCCTTGATCAACTTAAGCATCTTGTTGCCTACCAAGTGATATATTCAATGATATATTATGAAGGTATCCTTCATAGGAAAAAGAACTCCATGCCATACCCCATGCATGTTGTTAGTGAAAACATTATATTTTGAGTAATTATAGAATCATACATATTGATTATAGACCCTTGCAATTCTTGTAGATAGAAAGCAAAGTCTAAAATAAATGTCATAAAAAGAGCTCAATATACCTGCAACAGTTCCACTTAAACATCAAATATAAGAATGTAGTACAAATATGGTTGCTAATGGCTTGAATTAAGATCTTCTTGTACCGTTTATTATCATTTTTTACTCTTGTGTCCATTTGAGTTCCACTTGTCAGTGATTATACAATAGCATCCATGTCTTCATAAATGCATGTCAGATACTACTCATAATGAAACAAACAATTCACTACCATATGCACGAAACGTGCACTTGAATACGATTATACCAGTTGAGGGTATTCATATGTCCATGTAGTTTCAATAGGAAATTTGTAAGAGGCTTTGGATATTTTGCAACCCCTCTTATTGATCTTAAAAAAATCAAATTCATTATATAGAGGTAATGGAGGTTAGATTGAGCTCAGGGTTATGCATAGTGGAGAATATTCGCAAATTGGGTGAATATTAGCATTTCCAAAATTAGAAATTAGTGAATATGAGGACCCTCGATGTCGGCCCATTCACCTAAAATTTTTGGGACCAAATTTTTCTTAGGGTCAATTCGCCACAATATATATCCAAACATAGGCATATTTGTACTCGTTGGAAAGCTTTTTTGAGCCTGATCTATTGGTGGTGTTTTTATGAAGTTTTAAGGTGATTTAATAGGTCAAAATGTGCCCTAAATATGACCTTAATTTTTAGGGCTTCAAATTCCTCAAATTTTGGTGTGAAGACGATTTATTTGATTTTCTTAGGATTCAACTTGATTCGCCTTGATTTCGATTAGGATTCACCATTTTTTACAAGTACATTTTCAGTACAACCCCTTATGCATAACCTTAATTGAGCTCATGAAAATATAATAATATCCATCTTATTTTTAACACTTGTAGATTATTTTCCCCTCTTCTTTGTGGTTCAATAAGATCCTTCAAGTACAAGCATAAGACCATTTATTATGTAAAATGAGAAACCTATTCCTTTTAGAAGCAAAAAGTGGACAAGTAAAGAATTTGAGCTTGTATAATAAAGAAAATTTAGTTTAAATGCATGCAATCTACAACTACCAAGGCTACCATCAAAATATTGACAAATTGGATCTTGAAGCTTAACATTACACAGTTTATTTTGAATAATACATGTAATATTTTCTCTTAGATTATTGGATGAAAACCACGTTATTATTTACGAACAACAATGATCTATTGCACCTCTTACATGTACAAAAGTAAGAAATAAAGAAATTATATTATGTCCAAGAGTGACCAAAGGAGGTAAATGAAATTTAAAGACCACACCCGATTAGAATATTTAAGTACTAGGGCAAAAAGAACCCAAGGAGCTCAAGAAGTGACTACGATATAAAACAATAAACCTGTTGGCATTTTTGCCACATTTATTTGATTATTGATTATTCATGCATAAGTTGTTGAAATTCTAACTCCTCTACAGGTTTTGCTGCAAAAAACGCCTAAGTCTGAAAGTTGTCGCGAAATCGCGACAAAAAATAGCATGGATAGCCAAAGTTGAAAACCGTCGCGATATCGCGACATGTCGCGTTATCGCGGGTCGGATGAGGAGAGAGAAAACAAACGCAAAATTGTAGCTATTTCACGACGTGTCGCAAAATCGTGGTCAGCGCAGTCAACGGCAGCAAGGGGCAAAACCGTCGTGATATCGTGACGTGTTAGATTTTCATGGTCAAAATGGTCAATGGAGGCTGAGCGACAAAGTTGTAGCGAAATCACGACAAAACCAAGCCGAGGACGATGATAATCAAATTTGTCATGATTTCACGACGGAATAACGAGCAAGGCACATAAGGCAAAAGACGTAGCGAAATCACGACGCGTCGCATTTTCACGACATGGGTGGACAGAAAAGCTTAAGGCGTAAATACGTCGTGATTTCACAACATTTGTGGGATGAAGCCAAGAAAAGCGAAGGATGTAGCGAAATCGCTACATGTGTGGTCGCGGTTCAGGTGGATGAAAAGGTTGAAGGCACGTAGACGTTGCAAAATCGTGACAAAAAGTGGGACCAGTGGAGAATGCAAGCAGACGTCGCGAAATTGCGACACAGTGAGCAAGAAAGGCTTAAGGTAGAAAATGGTAGCGATTTCACGACACATTGTTGAAGAAAGACTAAGTGCAGAGAATTGTAGCGAAATCGTGCAATGTTCCATTTTTATGGTTGGCGAACAACAAAGTCCAAGGAAACTGAACTTGTAGCGAAATCGTGACATGGTGGAAGTTGAAGAAACACAGAGGCAAAAGTGTCACGTTTTCATGGCTTAGAAGCAGGACCGTACAACGTGCATAAAAGTTGTAGCAAAATGGCGACATGTCAGATTTTCACGATGCAGAAGGGAAGATGAAGCCAAAAGATAGAAAATGTAGTGAAATCGTGCAGCGTCGCATTTTCGCGGTTCAGGGTAGCGAAGGAGATAAAGAAGATGAATGTGTAGCGATTTTGCGACATGTTTGATTTTCGCGGGTTCAAAGCGGCAAAAGCGTATGGAGCAAAAAGACGTCACAATTTTGCGACCTGTCACGTTTTCGCGACCTATCACAGTTTCGCGACAAGAAGCGGTTCAAACGGCCCAATGTAGTTTTGTGAGTTTCGATGATTCAAAGCACTCCAGAATTAAATGTGTTGCTGCTTTTCGATGCGATCAAGGTAGAAGAACGCGCCCAAGCTACCAGAATTGAAGATTTCCATTATTCGAAGCTGCTATTCATGATTTTTCTAACGGTTTCAAGCATATTTTCAAGAACAACCATTTAATGAAGACGACCGACTCCTTATGGCATTTAATTTTTGATTTCTTCGAGGTTGTTTAAGGATATCATCTCCTTATTTTCGTTGCATAATTTATAGATCTCGAGGAGGTCTGTCGCAAGTTTTAAATGCTGCAAAGAGGCAAGACCTCTATATAAATCAATGTAAATCTCAAGAACAAGTATCGGGAGTTTGAGAGATACTTTTGTTGAAAGCTTTTCAAGTACTTTGCATGAATATAAGACATTCGGCTCTCTGGTTTCGCAAGCAATTTTATGTGTATTTTCCTTCTGTATTCTGCATTCCTAATTTGTGCTCGCATTTCTTATTTGCTGCTTAGTTTTAATTATGTATTGAGTTTTAACATTTGCTAGTAAGGGAGTGAGTTCTGGAATGTTATTTTGGAGGTCATTCGTGCAAGGTTGTGAGTGGATCACGTCACTGTATTCTGTTATTTTCTGTTGCTGTACTTAGAGTTATCTGTTGTTATTATTTCCCGATCTGATCAATTCGGCCTACGGCCATATTTCCTGTTTCTTTCTGCATCTTTACAATTCCTTTCCTGTAACTTTGATCTAAAAACAAACTTAGAATAGTAAGGGAACCAACCCACTCTGGAGATTGGTCTGGGAGACATTTCTTTCTCTCAGCATTTCAATGTTGGCCGGGTCTAGCGTGCATTTTCTGTAAAATCCTTTCCTGTGGCAGATTCGTGATCAACAATTTTTGGCACGCCCGGTGGGACAGACTTCCTCTGTCTCAAAAGATCCATAATCGGTGAGATTGATTGTTTTATTGTTTCATACCCGAAGGTCTCAATATTTCGATGAGCTATCTTGACCTCATAGTGGAGATTTGTAAGTTCATCTGGCGACTTTGCTGAGTTGAAGATTCAAATTTCTTGATCGTGGACGCCTGCATTTTTCAAGCTAAAAGAAGATACATAATGGTAGGGGTATGCTATCCTAGATGGGATGATCCTGGCCCTCTGAATCTCCAAATCCGACATGAGATTCCCAAAAGTGCCTTGAAAGCCCTAACAAAATATAATGGCACCCAAGGAATGGCCCGAGAGCATGTTGAAGATATTGCTGCTTTGTCGACTTTACATGATATAGTTCACGAAGATGTTATGCTTAGACTTTTGGTTTTGTCTTTGCAAGGAAGGACGTTACAGTGGTACAGACTGCTCAGGCGTCAAAGCATCAGCTCATGGGATGACCTAGCGGGAGCACTAATCTAAAGATTCGATGAGGATCTCTTTTACAGCTCTCAGGATCCCTTTCAGTTTTTCATGTACATCACGAGAGCACCCCTGGAGAGTATCACTGACTTCAATGTTCGATTTAGTAGAAGTTGGAGGAGAATTCCAGAGATGATCCCACCCACACCCGCCCAAGCCCACTTCTTCTATGTTTGAGCTTTTCATCCAGACATAAGCCTCCTCTTGTTGCAATCAGGCGAACGTAGATTCCCTCAAATCTTTGAGGAAGCATTGCAAGCGGAACAGCTTTTGCTCTTATCCAAGAAATTACCGTGGGGAGAAGTTCCATTACCTTATCCGATAGTCACCACTCCTCTCTACCCTATGCAGTATTCATGTCAGATCCCACATACTGTGTAGCCTGAAATGCAGTTGTGTGGAACTCAAGAGGTAGACTTCATCCAAAAATGATGGGAATATGCAGGTACTTTCCCAACAATGAACAATATGGTTGCTTCTACTGTCTATCAGGAGATGGACCAAGGAGAGGAACAGATTCAAGTTCTAGAACCTGAGCACCAAGAGGGCATAACTGTGCACAACATGCAAGCATTTAGTCAAAACCTATTGAGTATGCCTCATCAAGAGGAAGAGTCTGAAGAGATCTTGGAGAAAGTACTGTTACTGGACAATTTTTGTGATTAGATCCAGGAGTTGGAAGAACCCATTCTCAGTCCACAACCAGGGAACCCTCCAAGATGGTGGTATTGGCTTCAGTCATTACTACAATGGGTACCTACAGGAGCTTTTCGTGTGGAAATTTTCTTTGCTACATTATTTGTCGATTGTGTGGGTATTGATCTATAGGATAACTTGCCCCTGTCTGCAACATGGAGGATTTTAGGAAGAACTCATCCTAATTTTAAGGATCGACTCAAGTATGATCGGATTTGGTCAGGACACTGTCGATTTACCGGATAACCCTCTGAGACTGGGTTTGTGGTGGTGACATGCCAATCATGTCGTAAACTTGTGTAAATAGCAAAAAGCAAAAAAAAAAAAAGAAAAAAAAAGAAAAAAAAAAGTATTGTTTTTATTTGTCCACCGTCGGCTCTTTTTGCATGCGAGCCTGCAGGTACATGTTTTTATTTATTTTTTCTTCTTCTTTCCCAACAGTTAGTGGATTCTTCTCAATTTCTTCCTTCCCCTTCCTTTTTCTTCCCTTCCCTTCTTCATTTTCCTCCTTCTTCTACTTCTTTTTCTTCTGCAGTAAAAAAATGCCAGTGCTGATGTTTCTTTTTCCCCTCCTGTTATTCCTGCTTCTTCTTATCCCTTTCTTCTAAGTTCTCTATCATTTTAGCACTTATCATAGTTTGTCCTCATTTCACACCTCTTTTATCATTTCATCACTTCCATTTCATTATTCCATTCACTTCCATTCACCTTACATCGCAGCTGGTAGCACAAAAGCATTCTGTTACTGTAACTACCGCATCACTTCTCTACTCCACCATTCCATCATATCACTATTCCATTCGCATTTCATCGCCTGCGCATCCGCAGGATCTCATTCCATTCATTTTTGTTTTTGTATCCCTGGTGCTTTCATGGAGATTATTTTACAGCACCTGATCAGTTAAGCCAAATGCAGATTCTTTAAGTTTTAGTTATTCAGCAAAAGTTGTTGCAGCAGTCCCCCGAGATGAACCCCAGCAACCAGCTTTCTGTTCTAAGTTTTCATGACTCTGTTGCCCAATGGATTCAGGCCTAGGATTCGTGCATACAACAAAACTGTATACCCCGCGAGCCGCCAAGAATGTTGGCATTTTTGCCACATTTATTTGATTATTGATTATTCATGCATAAGCTGTTGAAATTCTAACTCC
The DNA here is from genome assembly GCA_028583015.1 of Wollemia nobilis. Taxonomy (NCBI): domain Eukaryota; kingdom Viridiplantae; phylum Streptophyta; class Pinopsida; order Araucariales; family Araucariaceae; genus Wollemia; species Wollemia nobilis. The sequence goes on from JAQPPZ010007329.1 coordinate 1,462,994, forward strand.
TCTATAGGTTTTTCTACAAAAAATGCCTAAGTCCGAAAGTTGTCACGAAATCATGATAAAAAATAGCATGGAGAGCCAAAGTTGAAAATCGTCGCGATATCGCGACATGTCGCGTTATTGCGGGTCGAATGAGGAGAGAGCAAACAAATGCAAAATTGTCACGATTTCACGACGTGTCACAAAATCACGGTCAACGTAGTCAACAGCAGCAGGGGGGCAAAATCGTCGTGATATCGCAACGTGTTAGATTTTCACGATCAAAATGGTCAACGGAGGCTGAGTGACAAAGTTGGAGCGAAATCGCGACAAAACCAAGCCGAGGACGATGACAATCAAATTCGTGACAATTTCACGACGGAATAACGAGCAAGGCACATAAGGCAAAAGACATAGCGAAATCACGATGCGTCGTGTTTTCGCGGCGTGGGTGGATAGAAAAGCTTAAGGCGTAAATACGTCACGATTTCGTGACATTTGTGGGATGAAGCCAAGCAAAGCGAAGGATGTAGCAAAATCGCTACATGTTGTGTGGTCACGGTTCAGGTGGATGAAAAGGTTGAAGGCACGAAGACGTCGCGAAATCACGATAGAAAGTGGGACCAGTGGAGAATGCAAGCAGACGTCGCGAAATTGCAACACAGTGAGCAAGAAAGGCTTAAGGTAGAAAATGGTAGCGATTTCACGGCACATTGTTGAAGAAAGACTAAGTGCAGAGAATTGTAGCGAAATCGCACAGTATTCCATTTTCGCAGTTAGCGAACAACAAAGTCCAAGGAAACAGAACTTGTAGCGAAATTGTGACATGGTGGAAGTTGAAGAAACACAGAGGTGAGAGTGTCGTGTTTTCACGGCTTAGAAGTAGGACCGTAAAACGTGCATAAAATTTGTAGCGAAATCGTGACATGTCGGATTTTCATGACGCAAAAGGGAAGATGAAGCCAAAAGACAGAAAATGTAGTGAAATCACGCAGCGTCGCGTTTTCGCGGTTCAAGGTAGCGAAGGAGATAAAGAAGCCGAATGTGTAGCGATTTTGTGACATGTTTGATTTTTGTGGGTTCAAAGCGGCAGAAGCATACGGAGCAGAAAGACGTCACAATTTCGTGACCTGTCGCTTTTTCGCGACCTGTCACAGTTTCGCGCCAGGAAGTGGTTCAAACGACCCGATGCAATTTTGTGAGTTTCGATGATTCAAAGCACTCCAGAATTAAATGTGTTGCTACTTTCCGATGCGATCAAGGTAGAAGAACGCACCCAAGCTACCAGAATTGAAGATTTCCATTATTCGAAGCTACTGTTCATGATTTTTCTAACGATTTCAAGCATATTTTCAAGAACAACCATTTAATGAAGACGATCGACTCCTCCTTATGGCATTTAATTTCTGATTTCTCCGAGGCTGTTTAAGGATATCATCTCCTTGTTTTCATTGCATAATTTGTAGATCTCGAGGAGGTCCGTCGCAAGTTTTAAATGCTACAAAGGGGCAAGACCTCTATATAAATCAATGTAAATCTCAAGAACAAGTATCGGGAGTTTGAGAGATTGAAAAGGATTGAAAATCCAACTAAGTGTTCTATTATTTACAATTCAATATATAGGCACTAATGGCCCAAAATACATAACCAACCCATCAAATCATGGATTTGATCCAATATGCTTAACCATAAGCTACAAAGGTGCAAAGGAGAATGCACGTAAACTTCTAAGTTAAGAGAAAGGAATATTGCTAACTAGAAGATCCATTTTAGCTATCTTGAAGTACACACTTCCTACTTTGAGTTCACACTTACTAACTAACACTCTAAATGACAACTAGAAGATAACTAGTGCCCACAAGTGCATGTGAGAAGGAGACTCACTTACAATTATTAATTTGCTAGAAATAAACTATGCAAACCTAGCTAGGAACTACTAGAGGGGTCATATGAAAGATTAAACATCAATCCTCATCATGCCTCCCCACAATAGAAGCATTGGACTCCAATGCTTTCAGAAGAATAGGAAAGTCACGGGACATCTGATGAAAAGAAATCCAACGAGCCTGATGCGGCAGCTGTCCTCGTCGAGCCACAAGATATGAGGTGGTAGACCCCTGGCGAGTCTGTCGAGTCTTCGTGTCATAGATCTGATCTGCATCCAATGGTAACTGAGCTTCAGGAACCACGTCCATAGGATGACTGATAGCTGGTGCAGTCTCCAATGTAGAGTCAAAGTACAACTTCAAAAGATCTACATTGACGACGTCATGAATTCCCAAGTGTGCGGGAAGATCAAGGCGAAAAGCATTCTCGGACACCTGCTGAAGAATAGTATAAGGCCCATAGCGAATTGGTTTGATTTTGCTATGAGTCTTATCAGTGAAACGCCGCTTGTCAAGATGCAACCAAACTTTATCACCAACCTGAAATGGATGAGGAATTCGATGTCGATCCATGGCCTTTTTCTGTTGTTGCTGTGTCTTTTGCAAAATCTCAACCACCTTTGATTGAAGATTGTGCAAGTGTTGAACAAATGAGTGTGCCTTGTCTTGCTCCTTCTGAAGATGTGAAGTGACAGGAGAAGGCAAAGACAAAGGTAACTCATAAGGTGCCAAGGGCTGAAATCCCATACAAACTTCAAAGGGTGAATGACCTGTAGAAGAATGTAGGGCCCTATTATAGGCATGTTCAATATGAGTGAGACTCAAGTCCCACTTTGCTGGTGAAGCGTGATGATAGATTCGTAAACTTTGCACAAGTGTACGGTTTACCACTTCAGTCTGCCCATCGGACTGCGGATGATAGGCGATGGAAAAGTTAAGGGAAACTCCCAAAATCTTCCACAAAGAATGCCAAAAGTGACCCACAAAGCGTGAATCACGATCCGAGATAATGCTGGTAGGTAGACCAAAGGAACGCCAAATGCTGTCAAAGAAAAATTGGGCTAAGTCTGATGCAGAACTTGTCTTGCGGCATGGAATAAACTTAGCCATTTTGCTGAATCTGTCAACCACCACGAACACACAATCATGTTGGCGCACGGTCATAGGAAAACCACTAACCAAATCCATGGAAATGCTTTCCCAAGGATGGGAAGGAATGGGCAAAGGCATGCCTAAGCCAAACTTCCTATTAGCTGGTTTTGAGCGACAACAAACTGCACACTCTTTGAGAAATCTCAACACATCCCTCTCGCATTTTAGGCCAATAGAAAAATCGTTGCAAATGATGAAGTGTTTTATGCTTCCCAAAGTGACCACCATAAAGTGTAGAATGAGCTTCCTTAAGAAGTGACACTCTAGGCTCACAAGGAACACAAACCTTGTCCAATTTGTAAAGAAGTCCTTCTTTGATGTAGAAATCTTGGAAAGGACGCAAATTGGAAGAAGAAGGCTTACTCACTTGCTCAAATATTTTTCCAAAATCAGGATCCCGAGAATACTGATTAGGCCAAGTCTGAAATCCCAAGTGCGAAGTGGACATAACTGTTAAGGCAAGAGCGGCTGGAGGCCTACTCAAACAATCAGCAACAGTATTACTCTTCCCCTTTTTGTACTTGATCACCAAGTGAAATTGTTGGAGGTAAGAGGCCCACTTCATATGTCTTGATTCTTCAATTTTACTTTGAGATTGTAAAAACTTGAGAGGCATATGATCAGTGTGTACTACTGTATCTTTTCCCAAAAGATAGTGTCTCCAATACTTAATAGCTTGAACTAAAGCATACAACTCCTTGTCATATGTAGAATAGTTCAACTTAGCAAGCAGAAAAGGTTTCTGAATGATAAGCAACCTGGATGACCATTCTGTTTGAGCACAGCTCCTAAGGCAACTTTAGAGGCATCCGTTTCAATCTCAAAAGGTTGAGAGAGGTCAGGTAAAGTTAACACAGGTGTTGTACAAAGTTTCTTTTTGAGTTTCTCAAAGGCAACTTCTTGGCTTTTCTCCCAATGAAATGGAGTTTTGGACTTAGTGAGATAATGCAATGGAGCTGCAAGGGTGGAATATTGAGGAATGAACTTGCGATAAAAATTCGCAAGTCCTAGGAAACTCCTTAACTCAGTGAGAGTTGTAGGAGGGGACCACTTAAGTAAAACATCAACTTTTATGGGATCTACCTGAATTCCACTCTCACTAATCACATAGCCAAGGTAAGAAACTAGAAGTATTGCCAAAAGAACACTTGGAAGAATTGGCATATAATTGATTCTTCGCAAGAAGATCAAGGGTTTGTTGGATATGCCTAAGGTGTTCCTCCCAAGTTTTTGAGAAAATCAATATATCATCAAGATATATTATGACAAATTTGTCAAGTACATCACGAAATACATCATTCATCAACCTCATGAAGGTTGCAGGAGCATTAGTAAGACCGAAGGGCATGACTAACCATTCAAAGAGACCCATCTTCGTCTTAAAAGTTGTCTTCCATGTATCCTCAGCTTGGATACGCACTTGATGATATCCACTTTTGAGATCTATTTTTGAAAAGAACTTAGCTCCTTGAAGCTGATCTAATAAATCATCAATGCGGGGTAAGGGATATCTATTCTTCACAGAAATTCTGTTCAAAGCACGAAAATCAATGCATAATCTCCAAGTGCCATATTTTTTAAGAACTAACAAAATAGGTGAGGCACAAGCAGAAGTACTTTCCTTAATGAAACCCTTAGACAACAAATCTTCTATTTGCCTTTTTATTTCTTCATTTTGCAAAATAGATTGTCTATACATGGGAGCATTAGGAAGAGAAGAACCAGGAATTATTTCAATGTTGTGATTAATTGTGCGAATTGGAGGAAGAGACTTTGGCTCCTGAAATATGTGTGAATAACTTTGCAATATTTTATCCATTGAAGAGTGTTGCTTTGTAATGGATGTAGATGTAGAAGTGTTTTGAGAGCGAATGAAAATTAGAGCAACATCACCACCTTTCTTAATTACTCTTTTCGTTTGCTTGGAACTTAGAATGATATTAGGAGTGTTGGTGCTTTTAATGAGAAAGACCTTACCATATTTTTGAAGTGTGTAGGTTCTTTTGAAAGCATCATAAACAGCTCTCCTATCATACCGAAAAGGTTGTCCAAGCAAAATCCCACAACAATCCATAGGAGTCACATCACAAGTGACTTGATCTATGAAATGTGGGCCAAGTGCAAATTTTAAAGTGCAAGTGTGAGTGATTTCTGAGCCTCTTCCACTATCCTTCCAACCCAAAGAATAAGGTTGAGGATGAGGCTCCATAGGTAACTTCAAACGCTCGACAATGGACCTCGCAATTAGATTTTTCTACGAGCCATTATCCACTATACAATCAGTTGCAAAATTATGAAGCAAATGGGCTCGAGTGATGAACAAAGCATCACGAGCCCCTTCTGATGAACTTACATTTACCAAGGTAACTTCATTAAGCTTACCTCGTAATTTCGTATATACTCTACTCTCTCCTACAGACTCAAGGGGACCCTTGGAAGCATCCTCCTCTTGAGTAGTAATTACTAAACTCTTCTTTTTAAGCTTAAAGCAATCAGCTTTCTCATGGCCTTTCTTCTTACAATAATTGCAAAATTTCTTAGAAGAAGAAGAAGAAGATTTAGAAGAAGAAGAAGAAGGAGTAGAAGCGGAAGGGGAAGGAGAAGAAGGAGATGGAGAAGACACATTCTTCTTTTGAGCAAAATTCTTCTTTTGTGAGAAAGAATTATTCCCTTTTGATGAGTTTGCAACCACTTGAGTAACAAGTGTGCGGAATGCCTGCGATTGCGCCTTAAACTTGTCCTCCGCAAGCTGCGCCCGGTTGAAAATTGAATCCAACGTTTCCATAGAAACAAACATTAGTTCCCTGTACAAATGCTCCAACAAGCCACTTTGAAATTTGAGAATCAAACCTGGAACATCATCCTCCACATTTACAAGTATTCTGAACTCGTTAAACTGGAAAATATATTCTTGTACAGACATATTAGTACCTTGTCGAAAACGAAACCATTTAATAACCAATTCCCTAGAATAATTTGAAGGATAGAAATTGGTCTTAAGACATTGTACAAGCTCATCCCATGTAGTGAGTACATCGTGTCCTCTTTTTCGTTCAACAAGTACTTTGGCTAAGCCAGAAAGTTTTAGCTTAGCATAAGGCACTATATCATCTTCTGAAAGTTGAGAGAAAGAAAACCAAGAACTCATGTCAAGAATCCAACTATTCAAGACATCAGGGTTCCTGGATCCATCATACAATGGAACTTCACAACGAACTCTCAGACGAGAATCATGAGCAGAAGTTGAAGCATTATGCAAAGAAATGTCATTTACCTTCATGGCAAGATTGCCAAGGACTTCTGCCATGGTAGTGTCATTAGCTTTATCTGCCAAAGCATTTACAACATGGGCCAATTCTGCCACTTGGGCAGCCAAGTCAGAAGCCATGTGTTCCCGGGTATAAGCCAGGAGTAAAGATGAGAAAGCACTAAATCAAGGAAATACAATGAAAATTTTCCTTGTTACAATGGAGTGCTTCTGCAAATTGAAATTTTACTCCTAAGGCTCAAAATTGTGAAATTTGAAACTAATTTAAGGTGCAATTTACAATTTATTAATTTAAAAATAACTTAATTAAAAATTAAATTTCAATTAATCCAAGATTAATGAATTTAATCAAGTTATTAAAAATTAAATTAATAAAAAATAAAATTTTAACATGCAACCTTAAATAGTAAAAATTTAAAAATTTACAATAAAATTACCCTTCAAGTTGCTGTTGAAACTGGAAATGCACTGCACTTTACATGAAATTTTTGCATGCAATCTGCAAACTTCCAAATCCTCCAATGCACGCTTCCCGAGCAAAAAATCCAACAACAAATACAGTTGCAGAAGAAGTTAAGTTGGCACAAATTTCCGTGCCACAAGTCTCCTGCTCAAACTGCCGTGCACAATTTTCCTGCACAAATTACTATGCACAAAATTCCGTGCACAAAGCAAAGGGATCCAAGCACGTAGCCGCCCCTAGCCAGGCTAGTGTTGGCCCTGACATTGTCGGCCACAAGCCCAAAAAATGTCTGACAGCACTGTCAGACGCTACCATGGGTGGCTCTGCGGACCACAGCACGACAGTCGCCTGACAAGCTATCAGGCGCTGTGTCGCAGGCAGCCAAGCCTGCAGACGCCTAATAATGCTGTTAGGCACTGCGGCGGCTGTACCTATCGCATCGGAGCTACAGCCTGACTAGCTGTCAGGCTATCAGGCCGACGGATAGTGCAAATTGCTGCTAGCTCTGCTCCAGGCACTACGTCATCAACGGATAGCGACGGCCCGTTGGTGCGCCTGGTGCTATCAGGCTGACATCAGGGTCAGATCTGCTATCAGACCTGACAAACACGTTAGGTGGCAGCTACAATCACTGTCACTACGAATAGCGATTGTCGTCGGTTGACTGACCGACGACAGGCGACTGACAAGCAACTGCGGATAGGCACCGTGGGCTACCGAAAGCCGTCGTGGCCTGCAAGGCTTTGGCTACAGGAAAAAAAAAGATATAATTTTTTTTTTTTTTTTACAATGGCAGCCAATTAATATATTAAAGAAAATAATATATTAAGAAAAACTAAGCTTTTCAATTACAAACTAAAAAAATTTAAAAATTAACCAGGGGGGTTAATTCTAAAATTTAAGAAACTTAAATTGCAAAAATGCAAGCAACCAGCTCCCACCAGTAGCTCTCCTTTCAAGATCCGGTCGACACACGACCAGCGTTTGAAAGGCAACCAGATCTAAGTCGACACACGACCTAGCTTTGATGTCCTCCTGGAGCTCTTCAGTACTCGAAAATGGGGGGGGCAGCAGGGTCAAATGGCTCCCTAATCCTAATTGGACCGTAGCTACGATCCAATCCCTTCCAAGGATCACAATACGAAGAACTCTGGGGCAAACTTTTCCTATACCTCTTGAGCATAAGCAAAAAGTTGGAACGAGGAGTTTGTCGACGAAGGAACTTCCTTCTCCGAATGGTTTTCAAGCTCCCTTTGGGCTTAAACCGAGTCCTCAATGAGAAAATATTTCTCATAATAAAACTATCTCCTATCCTCTCACCTCACAAGCCCTAGTGCAAACATGAACTAGGCTCTGATACCAATGAAAAGGATTGAAAATCCAACTAAGTGTTCTATTATTTACAATTCAATATATAGGCACTAATGGCCCAAAATACATAACCAACCCATCAAATCATGGATTTGATCCAATATGCTTAACCATAAGCTACAAAGGTGCAAAGGAGAATGCACGTAAACTTCTAAGTTAAGAGAAAGGAATATTGCTAACTAGAAGATCCATTTTAGCTATCTTGAAGTACACACTTCCTACTTTGAGTTCACACTTACTAACTAACACTCTAAATGACAACTAGAAGATAACTAGTGCCCACAAGTGCATGTGAGAAGGAGACTCACTTACAATTATTAATTTGCAAGAAATAAACTATGCAAACCTAGCTAGGAACTACTAGAGGGGTCATATGAAAGATTAAACATCAATCCTCATGAAAGATACTTTTGCTGAAAGATTTTCAAGTACTTTGCATGAATATAAGACATTCGGCTCTCTGGTTTCGCAAGCAATTTTCTGTGTATTTTCCTTCTGTATTCTGCATTCCTAATTTGTGCTCGCATTTCTTATTTGTTTGCTTAGTTTTAATTATGTATTGAGTTTTAACATTTGCTAGTAAGGGAGTGAGTTCTGGAATGTTATTTTGGAGGTCATCCGCGCAAGGTTGTGAGTGGATCACATCACTGTCTTTTGTTATTTACTGTTGCTGTACTTAGAGTTATCTGCTGTTATTCTTTCCCGATCTGATCAATTTGGCCTACGGCCATATTTCCTATTTATTTTTGCATCTTTACAATTCCTTTCCTGTAACTTTGATCTAAAAACAAACTTAGAATAGTAAGGGAACCAGCCCACTCTGGAGATTGGTCTGGGAGACATTTCTTTCTCCCAAAATTTCAATGTTGGCCGGGTCTAGGGTGCATTTTCTGTAAAATCCTTTCCTGTGGCAGATTCATGACCAACAAAACAATTGTAAATATAACCACAGTGGGTAAATCTAAAGTGGAAAAACCCCAATTTTATAAATCAAGTACAAATACAAAAAACCATATGAGGGGGATTACTTAAAGGTAAAGTAGTAGTAGATGAAGGCCAATAGTGGAGATTGAGGACATAGGAAGAATGTGTTTATGCCCAGTGGATAAATAGAAAGCACAGTTGTAATAATTTTAAATGAATAAAAAATTATTATTTCGAGTCCAAAATTAGTTATGAATATATATGTAAATGGAAGATTCTATTTTCAAGTGTAATTATTATTTACAAATATAGGTTAATGGACAACCTGAGCCCTCCATATAATAGGCATATGTCTAAAAATCCCTACCCACCTCAACCATCAAAGATGAGATGAGAGGGTATCCTAATTGGCCAACCTCATGCTTAGGATACCTACTCATATTACTCCTAGATTGGTTGCACATTATTTGTAAACAATATTTTATTTAGGTCATTCAATTAAGGATCCCACAAAATCCTTCATTGTGTCCATCCCATTATTCATTCTAAACAATATTTTTTTCTCTTTATGGGTGACATGCACATTGAATTTCCAATAACCTTCACACAAACATTGACCATGTATAAGGTCTTCATGATCATTACTAATCACCATGCCTTTGGCCACTATGTTATCATTATGGATCTGAGTCAAGTAGCATTTCCTTCTCTTAGTTTGAGTGATCGGTGTCATTTTCAATATCTACATGGAAAATCAACAGCCCAGATAAATTCACTGCATAGCGTACAATACAAACTAAGTCAATCCTTTTATATTTGAAATAATAGTCGTACCATTGATGAATTTGGCCTAGAATGTATTGAGTAGCTACTTGTGCCTTGATCACCACCTCCAATGATGTGTCCACTTGTAGGGGTAGCATGTAGTGATGCTACCTATGGAATTATATGCAAGAGATCATTACAAATTTAGGAACGCAACATGTAAATATTTCAAATATGAAATCATGAAAAAAATTGACAAACCTCTATCTATGCAAGTTGTGTCAAAATATCTTCAATATTTTTATATTTCTTTGCAAGCTTCTCTTCCAACTTTTACTCTTCCTATACCATATTCTCTTGCATCTAACATAAATTTTGTATGTAACCCTCATCAAAAAATAGAGTAGTTGGTGATACTCTTTTGTTGACACCCCGAACCCAACCTGATATTTTAGGTTCTAAAACCTTAGCGAGGGCATCCTCCTTAATAGATTTATTTACAAAGCTCATAGATGACATTTCATCATCCATTTTTTTTTTGGTAACATCACATCCATAGTTAACTAGTAACATGTTTAAAAAATAATAGATATAACAATGGTTTGAAGTTCAATGTATTGCTATTTCCAATAGAATGTCACTTATGATTATCTTCGCAACTTCTGGTGAAACATGAGCCCCATCCTTCTTTGTATGAGTTACCATCCACATAGTTGCACTTGGTAGTATAGTTTTCACATTTGGTTGGCTTTTCCTCTACAATATATATAGTTGGAGAGACATGTGGATAAGTCATATGACAAAATAATACAGCTACATTTGTCATATATAATGGACGAGTATGATTGAATGCACTTTCATCCTCCAGTTGAGCATATCTTGATCGACTGGAAGTGTATATGAAGGATTGGTGAGATCTATTTATTTTGTTCCTTTACCTCACCACCTACAATGTAATGAAGAAACCAATATATAAATTCAATAGGGAGAGCAAGATCAGCAAAATTCACATGAACTTAACAATGATATGAACTACCATAGCAAATTGACTTGTACTTACCTTAAAGTTATCGTTACTCCTACCATTCACAAAGGCTTCCCAATATTTTTGTGATACACGGTGTGGGGAATTAGCAATTATATATTCATCATTATCATACTTATCATAGTGGTTTTTCACAATTCGTTGCTTATGTTCATGCCATTGCTTGTCCATGGTCACGAAGACTCATTTCGTCATTATGTTCGAAATGATATATTTTTGTTGCATAAAACCAGTATGTTATTAGATGCAACATTTATATAAGTATTCAAAAATGGATACTATGAACTGCATTGGCTAGAAATTTATCATAATGATTGTCCATAACTGGTTTTTAACTTCCATTGGGACTACTCTCTAGTCTGTGTGGGTGATAGGGGTAATCTTCCTCACAATCACCCCCAAGTAAGATGAAAACTTGATAGAATTTTTCTATGGGATGTTTGTTTAAATTACAAATGATATTCACCTTATCTATGTTGCTTGAATCTTCTACACATCTTGTTGGACCTATCTTTCTATGATATTTAGTATTTGAAGTGTGTGATGACCTGGCATCAACACCTATAATGACGAAACCATCCAAACATCATTATGCCATATAGTATGACAACAATGAGTAACTCAATATCACGAGAAAATTTCTTGTGTGGTATACATACCTTCTTCATTAGCCAAAGCATTGTCATCCTTATTTCGAGTATTCTCACCATCATATTTATTTATGTTATAGGTCATCTCCTTATCTTCCTCGTTAATAAAACTTTATAGCTAGTATCCTCCACCAGTTACTACAATACACCATAGTCGATGATAAAACCATGATCAATTCTAATATGCCTAGGTCAACCACTATTGAACAACACTATCAAATTTCAAGTACTTACTAGCATGCAATGTATATGTTATTGAATCTTAATTTATTGTTATAGCCTCAAGTACCTGTGGTGTCTATCTTGCTATTTTTTGTTCATATTATGAAACCAAATATTTTATTTCAATTGAATCTTCTAAGATAAAAGGTAGAGGAAGTTGCTGCAAAACAAAATGCAGAACCCTTAGCTAAAAAAAACTAGAAGAGTCATTTGAAAGAAAATAATTGGTTTCAAAACAAAATAAAGAGACATGGTTAAATGTATCTCCATTATCATTAGTTGATGTTACATCAATACAATATATAGAGAAGATATAATAAGAACATATGTTTATCAAGAAAATATTATCACAAATTAAAGATAATTGTTAATATGATTGGGTTTCTATACTCATTCTTACTTGATTATCTTATTTTTACTTACTTTGCATTTTATTAAATACATTCATAAACAAAAAACTCCTAGATTATAAAATGCAATGGTCAGGCCTGGTTAAATTTAATATTGGTCACTTTTTTTATTCTTATGGGGTAGGGTAGGTGTGTCCCTCCAAAGGATCTTAGGCTAGAGCATTTAACCTACCTTCATAAGTAAAAATCCCTCAAGAGGAAAACCATAGCCGCAAAACCAAGAACTAACTCGCATGAACTACATGGTGAAACCCCTAGATAGATCCACCCACAAAAGCCTTAAGAAATATAAATTTTTAAAGTGTTAAGTAGAGAATGAAACAAACTTCATTTCCACTTGCAATTTATATTATGTGTAGACACCAAAACCTAGCCACTTGTCATCTATGCTTCATCAAATCCTAACCATCCATTATTTATTTATATATGTATATATATTATTTATATAATATATATGTATGAATAAATCTTAGTCGCCCATCACATTTTTAATCTTGACCATTCATTCAACATGATCCATATCACTTATCAAATCTCAATCTCAGCCCTTAATCATGTTTTAATTTTGGTTTCTCATTGGTGTCATCGAAACCCTGACATGCTTAAGGGTAAATTATAAAATATCATTCACTTTTGTGAATGAAGGGTTGTTGAATTTTGAGGTTGGAAATCCTTACATGCTGAAGCATTGACCACCCGTCATCATTCCCTAAATCCTAGTATTCTACTAACATATCCCCTCCTTGCCACCACCACATCCACCATATCCATCGCTAAAAAATTTGCAAACCAGATTTGTTTTCCCCACAATCTCTGAATACTCCAAGGTATTTCTATAATGTTGTAGAGTGTTTCCAAATGTTGCAGGGCATCCATAGCCATCCTTGAATGCTCTAGGGTGTTCATAATTCATCAGTTTGCAGTCGAAATGCCCTCAAATGCTTACGGGTGTTCGCAAGTCACCAGATCGAGGAAACAAGAGCATAGATTAGGCAACTCAATGTATTTCAATAAGGTATCAAGTATTATTGCTTTACTTATACTTTTTGTATTTTTGTGCTTTCATTAGTAAACATTTTATTTAGGGTTAGTATTCTCCATTCTTATATTTTAGTGGGCCTCACACTGTCGAGGCCCTATAGGTGTTACTAACTTTGTTCTGTTTTACTTCTATGCAGGTTACAAGAGGTGTTTCTACATTTACAGTTGTTGCAACTTCAAGTGGTCCCATAGGAATATTTAAACCCACTCAAACTTTTTTGAAGGGAAGATGACCCGAAGATACCAAATATTCATTTGAATGACTGTTTCAAACCCTCTGATTGTAATCATTATATCAAACATAAATTGTATTGTGTAATCCCTGATATTAGGGTACACCAAGGTTGTAATAGTGAATATCTAGGCTCCCTAAAATCAATACAATAACATTATTTTGTTGCTTTATATTTCTCATGTTTGATCTGTTGTCATTATTTTGGTGTTGGTCATTTTCACTTTACAAAATGGTGATCATGGTGGGACCCCCAAAGGGTTTTATATTTTAATTTAGCTTTTCAATATTGAGTTTTTGATCTATATTTTTTTTCTATTGCAAGGTGTTTAAAAATCCAATCACACGAAAATCATGTGATCCAGAGTTAGGATTTCTGGGAGTTGTGAGATTCAATATGTGGTTGTGTGAATGCCACACAATATTTGGGGGATGCCATACCGCATCTGTGGGATGCCACAAAGTATTTGATAGATTCTGTAGAGTATCTGGAATATTTTGTGTCACGTTTACAAAGTTGGAGGAAAAATATGTAGGCTTCCTAGTAAGTTTGCTTTCAAACCGCACTTATGTTTTTGCTTTTCAAAAGATAAAAGAAAAAAAAATGTTTATTCTTCTATTTAAAAGCAATATATCATGCACTATTAGGCATCTTAGGCATTCATAAGTATTTTCAAAATTATATAGAATTGCACATAGGTATAAATCTGCATATGTGCATTAGACATTCATTACACTAGATTAAAGTTTTTGGTTGTATTTCATGGTGTTTTTACTTTTTGTCTTGTGTGTTGTGTGTAATAAAACTGAAAATCATAGTAGTTGCACTTTAAGCTAAATTTTTCCAATCCTCACTCTTCTAGGATGGAACAAAGTCACTTGTGCTCAAGCTTCCTCCCACTGTTGGAAACACTTGCTGATTTAGAGTGAATGTTAAGAGGTATACCATAGAATATTTTTAGGGGCTTGGTATTAGTGTTCCTAGTCACCAATTTGGTTGAGTGAAAGAGGGTTTCTTTGTATTTTGTAAAAAACACCATAGACATCAAAAATTTAAAAAGAATCCACACACTTTGTACATTTCACTTTCAACATCAATGAGTTTGATTTTGTCACCAACCACTGATCGAGACCAATGACGATGGGCTTCATCTCCATCCACTAGCTTACACCATAGATACCTTAGCAATTCATGAGTGATTTTTCTAGATTTCATCACTAGAAAAATATTCACTTGACATCCACCTTAGAAATCCACCCTGCATAGTGTCTACGCTTAGGGTCATAAAATCAAACACAAAAAAATCAAATTAAAAACATTATTGTAAAATATATGATACAATTGTTTGTTTGATTTTGTGTATTTTTCATTTACCATATCACGTTCCACACACATCCCTCACACTCGCTACCCCTACTTTCTCATAGCTTATGGTATTGACTAGAAATCAAGCCAAAGCCATGAATCAAGCACCAACCTCATCCATGGAGTGCTCCACTCTTTCCTCAGTAAATTTTGTGGCTAACCCAACTAGAATAACATAAGTAAGCTCTTTTGGTTTAATTGTAGTAATCTCTCACATAATATTCACTTTGAATGTTGATGTGATGCAAAGAGCCATCCATACCTCCATTTTAGAAACTGATCCATCCACACCCACTGACCTTCGCATAACCTACATATACATGGAAAAAGTTGGATCTTATCTAATACCAACCAATCATGTTCTAGAACAACTTCACATTCCACCTAGACATGTTCCTTCTTATCAGAAGGAACTTGCTCACTCACATCCCAACATTTTTAACCATGTCTTCACCAACCCTATTTTTTAGGTAACATCCACACTGTTACACCAAATTCCTCCACAACAATGTAGCCAAAGAACCTCCATCCCATCTACCTAAACCACTACCTATTCCAATCAACTCTATGAAGTGCAAGTTAATGTTGCTTCGTATATTCCATCCTCCATTCCATCTACCACCCCTCATTCAGTTACGATTCCTTTCACAACTTACACTCCATTTAACTCAACCAACATTGTTAACATCCATACCATACTTGCATCTTCTTCCACCACAACCACACAATATGCATTTTAAATTTCCATACAACAAGCATAGCAACACCTCAATCAATTGCTTATGGGATAGCAAGGCACTCATTATTTTCCTCAATAATAATCACAAATAGCAAACTTTAAAACCCATTCCATTCTAAACCAACACACCTTATTCACCTTTGATCCATCTTGGATGTCACAATATTCTTAGGTTTCCATACTCACACCTCTATTAAGCCACATTAATACCACTTTTATATCTCAACACATTCACATACCCTAAACTTCATCCCCACTTCATCAATAGTAGTCACTCCACCACCAAGTCGAACAACATAACCAATATCATCAGACACCCATAATTCTATTAGGCCATCAATACCATATGTCATCCCAACAATTCATCACTCCACACACCCCATATCCACACACTCATCAAGTAGTCCAAGGCTTCCACACACATGGGGAAGACCCAAAAATCTAAGCCATGCAAGAATAAATTAACTTCATTATGCACACTCATGGTGTGATGTACTAGACACCTACACTAAGATAGTTGATAAATCAACCTATTCATTCTTTGATACCTTCATCACCTTATCCAACAAACTTTAAACTACCAAATTTTGATAAATTCAAAGGGACTAATGACCCTAGGAAGCACATTAGCATATTCATCCACTCATGCTTTCTAATTCAAGAGAATGATGCATTAATGCTCAAATTTTTTCCTTAGACATTGGGGGGAGATGCCTTAGATTGGTATAATCATATTACACACCATAGTATTTACACATTTAAACAATTGGTGAACAATATTTTGGAAATATTCTCCCTCAATGTTCACAATAATACCTCACTAATTGACCTGTAAAATCTCAGATAATTTGAAGAAGAGTCGATCTATGATTTTGGAAAATGTTGGAGGGCATTCATCACTAAGTTGCCATTTTATCTACCAATGGAATAATTGACATGAAATTTTGCAAGGAGTTGTCTCAAACCTATCTCCTTGTTATTGTAATTACAACAATACAAAATATTCAATGAAGCTCTTACCCAAGCCCTAATTGTTGAAGAAATAAAAATCCAAGAGGGTGATATCCAACCAAATAAAAAAGAATGGTAAAATAAGGGCCAATATAAAGGAAATTACTATGTCCAATCCAAACTAGGACAAGTGAATCAAGTGGTTTTGATCCAAACCAAAATGACTCAAAAATCCCACAGTCACCACCAACAACATTAATTACCACAACAAGTATGTTATCAACAAGTGCTCCCACCACAACAACTTCATAACATAGTGTCAATTGTGGACAACCACCAACATCAACAATATGTTATATAAGATCACACCTACACACCCTTATCTGAATCATATGCCTTCATTTTTCATAGGTTGTATGATGCCAATACTATTACCTTGCCTGAAGTAAAAACAGATGATCGTACCAAACATGGCAAGGGCTATATGAAGCATTTATTTTTTCCTTTCCATCGATAGAATGGGCATGCCATTAATAACTACTTTACATTATAAGACATTGTGCAAGACCTAATAGACCTAGGTTCCATTAAGTTAGATAATACCCTAGCATAGTAAAATTAAAACCTTAGCATTTATCAGACACCACTTCCTCATCATGAGGAAACACAACAAACAATAGGGGGATCAAATACTATGACTCCCCCTAACCAATTCAATCACGTGCAACATAACCAAGGTTTTGTGGGTGCTATCCATGTAGTCACCCGAGCTCAACGAAGCACAAATTACCAAAATGAACAACCTCAAGTATTCCAACCTCCCATGGCACCTAAATCAAATGTGTCTCCACAACTTGTTAATTCATCTCCAACAATTCATTTTTTTGTAAATTCATCTTGTAGAGACCAAAAACCGATCATCCATAAAGTCATCATTTGCCACCCCACATCAAATCCTGCATAATAATATTATATGCATAATTTTAGACTTAGGTATATAAATCCTGCACATTATCCTATTGTTCATATTTATTAAATCTTGAAAATTATCCTAACCTTGCCTACCCACTGGACATGTGTCCAAGCCGCCTCACCAACATCCCTTGCCACATCTCATACATCCTTGTCCCTTTTATCTCTTTACATGGGGTAATCCTCCACATAGCACTCCACTTGCATCCTCCTCACCCCAGTTAAGTGAGACACCCTGGGTGACTCACTCTAACTGCCCCATCCATTTGGTAACCTAGGATTACCACTTGGTAATCCTGGCTTTCTACCTCTCATTTCCCTCCAAAATTCTAAGGAGCCTATAATGACACCTTCACCCCACCAAGTTAAGGAGGCTGAACATTTATACCGTTAGGCTGCTAAACTAAGACTAGAGATCTACATGTATCCTGAGAAAAAGAGATATCCAGAGCCCAGAGGTCTAAAAGCATTTTTGCATTCATTATTCATCGCTCGCTTGTTATTTTACATTCAAAATCGCATTTGTGTGGTTTTCCTACCACCCGTGCATGATTTTCCTATCACCATCGCATGTTTGTAGTTTCTCAGATATGAAAGCACATGATAAATTAGATTGATAAAATCTAATTTCTGTAAGGTATTCTTATATTTCATTGCTCTATTTTTTGTATTATACTTCACAATTATAAATATAGGGTTTACTATATTATTTTTCATCTTGATCAATAGGTGTTGCTAAACCCCCATTTGTATTTTCATGTGTATGTAGGAAGCAGATATCTTGGAGAGCTTCTAGAGTTGGAGTGGTCCATGCATTGGATACTTGAATCCCACTCATCCCTTTAGAGCTATAGCATAAGGATGGAGGACACCAGTTGATTTCTTGGAAGACCACGTTTTATCATTTGGACACTTTTTACCATACATTGTAATATTGCACCCAATACACTTGGGGTAATTCAAAAGATATCATTTTAATATTGGGAGATTCAGGCTCCCTTGTTAATACAAGATACATCATTCTTTTATTATTGCAAGTGTTCAATTTGTGTTATATGTTTGGTGTCATTCCTTTCTACTACAAAAATAACGATCACGATGGGACCTCCTAAGGATCTTTTTTATTTTTGTCTTGCTTAATTTACTTTACTGATCTGTGTTTTATATGGTTGCAGGTTTTAGGGGTTTGAAGCATGTGAAGATTCGATCTCGAATTGGCAGATCTAAGACCTGTTGTTGTTCGGCCCCGTTATTGCAAAACTGTGCACCTATAGTTTTGAACCTAAGGAACCATGCACCTACAGTGGAACACCTAATAAAATATGCATAGGTAATGCAAATCTACAAAACCACGCATCTATGATGAAGCACCTAATAAAATGCACACTGGTGGTTTTGACATTATGACATCGTGGACCTACGGTTGAAGTGAAATGGAAGAAGCGGTGAAAGGAACATAGGTATGTACCTCTATAACCCCTTTTTATTTTATTTTTAGGTTTTTGGAATTGTATTTAGATAGATTAAAGGTCTTTGTCCTATGTACCTCTTGTTTGCATTTAGGTCTTAGGATAGATATTTTTATTTTCAATCAAAGCATTCATGAAAACATAATAAAAAAAAACAAATAAAAGGATCTACATTTTTATTACAGGTAACAGAGCATTTGCATAGCTAGGTTAGAAATAACTTAGGCACATTTGGGTTTTAATCCTAATCTGCCCCTATTCTGTTGTTCAGTTAGAACCATGCACATACGATTGGGATCTCCTAAACGCTCGTGTGTAGTTGGTAAACTGTACAAACGTGGTTTATCAGAACCAACTACCCAACCATAGTTTGGCCCTGATAATTGAACTTCGACAAATCTTACTTGAAATCAGTAATATCCACCTCTAATCTAAATTATCTACTATTATTTGTTCCCTATTTTCTATATTAGGTATAAAAGTAGAATTACATCATAACTTGCATCACAAAATAAGTTAAACAAGCCTCACACACGCACTTAGGCATTGGAAACATTCATCACCACCAGGTTGGACTTCATCACCAACCACCAATATATTATTACCTTGTTCATGGCCAAGGTCAACTCCAAGAACCATCATAGCTTGGAAAATTGCACGCATTCCTCTTCGAAGGATGTATTGTTGCCCAAGTGAGACTAGGTGAGGACTGGTAGGACTTGTTTCCCCTCATACATTATCGGTTTCATCTTCATAGTTTGATGGGCTTCACAATCCAAAATTCATCACCGGATATGTGTGTGTGGGCATATAGGTGAAATCCTAGATTCATCTTAGGGCAAACATTTTGCACATCAATTTTTTTCCAAAAAAATTCAAAACTACAAAAATATAAAAAATGTTCAAAACTTCAAAAAAAAATCAAACATTGCATGAACTTAGGAATAGAACCTTGTTTGTTTATTTTCTTTGAGTTTTTTTTGCATTGTGCTTATTTCATGCATTCACACATTTACACTTGCATTTCACACATGATCACACCTTAGCAAATGGTAATGACCCGTGGTCAGGCCAGAAAGTTAACACTAATTCAGAGTCAGTTGTCTTCCCCTATGGATCCATCTCAGGCTAGTCTCGTACCTAACACTTTGGTGGTATGGAAAATTAGTGTAGTCCTCAATATGTCCCAAAACTTAAATGTAGGGCCCTCCAGTAGTGCCCCTATTTTAGATAGATATATTAAGCATAGGGCTACCCATATCGCTATTCTTGAGACTCCTAGGAGTGAGCCACCCACACCAATGGATGGTCATGTCACACTTGTATACATGGACATCATTAGGATAAACCTGAATGTAGTTAGTATGGTTTTTCCATTATTACCATCGCTTACCATCCCACCTCACACCATGCCATCATTACATCAAGAGTCTACCTTCATACACCCGTAATAGTTCAACCCAAATTTTATGAATCCACTTTTTGAGCCAACTACTACTACCTTGGCTAGTCACCCATCATCACCTAGCTAACCACCCAATACCTTACCACATCAGAACATCATTTGCACCAATCCCCTTTATGAAGTGCCAACTTAGATCACTTTGTAGGTCCTCACATTTATTCCATCTATCGTCCCTACAAGCCCCACACATCCTATCATCCCTCATTCTATGGCAATGCCTTTTACAACCTACCCCAACCTACATCTACTGATATGGTTGAATCACAACCATCCAAACCATCCACTTCATATGTTATTATGCACACATCATCTATGATTTCCATGCAGTAGGCTTTCTTGGAACTACAACAAATGATTTTAGATAATGCTAATCGTAGCATTAATCCTGACCTGCATCAAAATTCATAGAGGATTGAGCAGAACCCACCATCAACATCTCATAAAAAAACATGTCTTTATTCAAGATTCATCTTGGGTATTGCACCCCCAACCACTACCATAACAATCAACCCACCTCATCACATGTATTCTAACTAATTAGGTCAACATGCTATCATACCCCCATCACCTCATCAATATCAGAATCCTCATCAACCATCATATCATCATGCATTTCAGCCTAACATTCTCCATCATCAGCATTCCATCTACAATGTGAAGTATTACCAAAAAAAACAAGCAAAACAAAATTCTGAAAGGTAAAACAAATATCTCCTCATCATATGACTTGCCCTCTCTATGGGGATGAAAGACATAACTAGAATTTAGTTGCCCAATCTTGTTCTCTTTCTTGTTGGGTGAAACTGAGTGAATCCCACCATCACTGGTATGCGTTTCAGCTTTCGGAGCCAAGAACCTTGAGTCGACTATTGTCTCAATCTCTTTGGCATGAAATGACAATGTTGCAATCTTCGTCCTGGTTAAATGGTCACCTGCAACACCCAGAATTGAATTTACATCATTTGAAAAAGATTTTGGAGAGATACTATCCACATCAATCTCCATGCTACACCCCTCAAAGATCCCTATTTCCATAGAAAAAACCCTAGCTTCTAAAAACCCTCCTATTACTCTCGAAGTGTAGATTCAACACAAGACTATAAGATTGACAATTCGAGTATTCAAGCAAAAAGACATCTTAAAATTTAATGTACATATTTTTACAATAAGATTTTTATTTACATATATTTTATTAGTTTTATAAGTCAATGGAGAGAAAAAATTCTCAACATTATGTAACCACCATAAGGTCGCTAAAAATATAACCTTTTCAATTTGTAACTCCTTGTATTTTTCTTACCTTACTTGAACTTACTAAAAAAAATAGTATATGTCTATATTTAGAGAATTTAGAAATATTTTAGGTTGAATTTAATAGAAATTAGTGAAAGAAATTATATTAACTATTATTTTATGGTAAGTTCACTTAGAAATTATTTAATTGGCATAATTATAAATACAAGTATATGTTTTGATATAAAGATCCTCATTTACATATTAATCGCATGCATGCTTCAATATTATTCAATTAGTAACAACATATGTTTAAAGACATAAAACAATAATGATTTAATTACAATAAAATTTAATACTCCGATTTGAGGTATGTCTAATAGGGTAGGATGTTGAAGTTGACTTGGTGCAATGACCCCAAGGCCTAATGCTTTGAATCGAGTTAGACATAAGTATTAATTAACTTGTACTCATGAGTTGCAATGTTGGTCATTTTAAAAGGTAAAATTTGGAAGGTCATCAGTTGAATATTGGGCCTTGTATTAATGTATATTTTGAGATAGAATAATACATATGTAAATCATATTTTTATAAAGGTCTTAAAAACTAATTTTATTCTTTGTTTGAAATAGATTTTGATATCACAATGCAAGGTCTACATGAAGGGTCCTTCATTGAATAAGATACAATGACTTAACTTTACCAACATGTTGAGAACACCAAATTTGACTTAGGACAATGGTACAAACCCTCCATCAATAACCCTAATTGAACTAGACATACCCATCACATAAACAAGAACTCATATATGTACACACAAACACACTTATCTATGGTATATGTGTTTGTGTGTTATATGTGTAAACTAGTATAAATATACAAGATTGACCATTAAGAAATACATATAATAAGATAAAATTTTATTTATATGAGATCCAATGCATAAAAAAACACACAAAAGATCTAGTATTGCCAAAGAGTCAAACATGAGAGGCATGAAAAACATTGTGTCAATTTTATGCTTGCAACTCAAGAGAAAGTTTGGTACTATAGGCCCAAAATGGCCACATACTTAGGAAAATTTTGAAAATTTTGCCCAAGACATGAAGATCTCATTCCGCACACTTTGCAGTGTATTTTGTAGTGAATCAACAAAGGCCACAAATCCGCCCAACACTTGATGAATATTCGCACTTGGAGCAATTCCGCATAATTTCTTATGTCTTTGGCTTCAGACTGGCGATGTTCCCTTAATATGCAAAAGTTTTTTAATAAGGATGACATCAGCATAAGATAAGTGCAGATTGAAGACCGCTTCATATTATTTTATATATTTTGAGTGGCTGTGTTAGAGAGCCCGATTTCAGAGAGTGCATAGAATATTTTTGCCTGGAATGGTGACATAAGGCAGAGTGCTACGTACAAGTGATGCAGATTCATGACGAAGGTATTTTTGACTTTTTTTCGAAATGGCAATAATCAGCGTTTACTCTGAAGCCAGCAGGTAATGGAGGAAGAGTTCCTTTACATTACATCGGGTCCAAAATGGTGTTTACAAGCCAATGCACTTGCTTGGATCCAGAATGGAATCCACAAAGTTTTGAAGGAGATATGACATCATCAACATTTTTTGTGCAGATTGGTGAATGCTTCATCACCGAAAAAGAAAAACAAAGGATAGGGAGTGGATTCATCCCGCTTCACTTTTAAGAAATTTTGGTGCCGGATTGGCATTCTACAAGGTGACATCATCAAATTTTTAAAGCGGAATGGCACTATGTTCTCTTGCCATTATATCAAGCTTATGAAAGATTAAATCATAGCCATACGATGGGGGAGATCGATGGTCGAGACTTTGTTGAGAATTCTAAAGCATATAAAAACAATGTCTCACCGAAGTTGAAACAATCAGTGGGAGGAGGAAGCTAAAGCATCGAGGGTTTCAATAAAATAAGAACTAAATATGGTTGCAGATCGACAGTGGAAAAATATTTCCAAGATTGATCAATGATGCATATGCAGTCTCCAATGGCCATAACTCCAGTTAGCATCAAACAACCAGTAAGTTGTAGAGGTTTCAAGCTGCCATGGTGGTCCACTTACAATGGATTTCTTGGAGATTGAACTAGTAAGAGAATGCCAGCAAGAACTCTCTACTGAGCTGTTAAAATTTGATCTTTGTAATATTCCTTATTATTTTAATTTTGCAAAACTATAAATTGAGTTCGAACCCTCATTTTTAAAGGATCAACTCTAGTGTGTTTTCCTGTGCTACTGTAAATATTCCTAAGGGCTAATGAAAGAAGCATTACATTGATCTTCATCTCAAATTTTGTGTCTTCATAATTCACTATAAGAGGTTCAAATTCTTTAGTTGCATTTTTGTGAATACTTGAATGGTTAGTTTGTGCCAAATTAATGGATTACTAGTTGCTAGGGTAATTGAAATATGCTTCTAAATTAGATCTTTTTTTTTAGGGAGTACATTTCTATAAAATCTAGATATTGGTGAATTTTGCTATTTGGATTATCATTTTTTAGATATTGAAATTTTTGTCTGCAATATTTCTCTATTGTTTTTTAATGAATGAAAGTACATTTAATTTGAGATAAAGTTGATCTAAGTGATGTGTCTTCAAATTGTTTTTTTGGAGTTTTTTGTTGTAGTACAATGTTGTTAGCCTATTCATCCACTGTTGTTCACATTTTCTAACCCTAACCTTTTCTTACCCTAATATCTAAAACCCTAAGTGAGCATAATTGTGTCAACACCCTGTTTAAGTTGACAAGAAACCAGCCTACTCTGGAGGTTGGATCTGAAACTCCTATTTTGGTCCATCCAATGTTGAGTGCTGAGTTGTAGCTATCGGGTGCAATCCTGGATAGAAAGTAGGAAGATAGAAAATTGTAGTATTGAGTAAAAATTGATGCAATTCAGTGCCCAACAATTTTTGGCATGCTCGATGGGACAAGTTCACAAGGAACACGAAAACCCATCATATGAATTATTATTTATCTCAACCTAGAGGAATCAAGATTTGATGAATTGTCTTGACCTTATAAACGAAGAATAGCAAATTCACCTGGTGACTCTCTAGTTCTTAAACCCCAAAAAATAATTACCCCTATATACCAGTGTCCTTTCATGTATACCATGTATTTCAAAAGGAATAACCCTGATTCCTATTTTTATTGTAAATTACCTTATAGAGGGTCTACTGTTGTCAAAAGTTTGAATCAATATTTCCTCTCAAAATAAGATCTTCCTGAGGAAAATACTACAATTAATCCAATAGTCTCTTCAAAAAGAATTACACCTAGAATATGGTACAAAATGTGGCTCCTAATCAGCTATTACAAAAGTACCCTAGCTGGAACACAGTTGGTCCCCTAAGATTAACCCAAATGAATTCCATCCCCAAGATGTATCCAAGGCTATCCCTACTTATGATGGATCAGGGAAGACAACCTATGAGCACTGTCAGGACATTTTAAATCTGGTATCAATTCACAACATAAAAGAGGAGGATATTATCATGAGAATTCTAGCCCTATCCTTTAGAGGAAAGACATTGCATTGGTTTAGAAATCTAGAAGATAACACTATCACTTCATGGCAAGCATTGGGTAAGCATTTTGTGGAAGATTTTAATGAGTCTGATGATCCTTTCTCCCTACTCAACCAATTCACATCCATGCAAAAATCCCTGCAAGAAACTATCTCAGATTTCAATTTGAGGTTTAGCAGGGAAGAGAATACCTCCCATGGCTAGACCATTTGTATGTTTGGCCTATATGTATTATATCAGAGATCTTAGATCAGAGTTAGGCTTGCAGACACAAAAATATGGAGTGGAAACCTTCCCCCAAGTTTATAATGCAGTAGTTCATGCTGATAATATCCTAATTAATATGAGGATACTACCCCCCAAAATGGTGTTGCCTTATAACTCAGAAGCCACTAATGGGTAAATCCAAACTACAAACCCATCTTACATGGATCCCTTTTCTTTATCATCCCCATATCCGCAAATGAATGTCATTCCTCAACCAAAACCATAATCCTCTACAGTTCCTTTCCCTCCATTTCCTTCTCAACCTAATCAAGAGTTTTTTGTTATTCTTGATATACAAAATACTCTAAAAAATTTGAGCAACAAAATGAATTCAATGGAAAAAAGAGTCCAAGAAAGGTCACAACAAAGGAGATTTCCATATGTAAACAAAGATTACATACCTGGTCCTAGTAATAATACTGGGGTAAGAGTGAATATAGCATATGAATATCATGAGTGTTCCTCATATACTACTCTTGCAAATGTCTAGTGTCTGGTATGTAATGACCCTCATGACTCATAGTCTTGTGTTATGTACTAGCACCATGTACAACAAGCTATGGATCAAGATGAAAGAAATAAAAAAGGGAGAGTAAATATATTATGGCAGTTTGAAAAAATCATGGTGGTGAAAAATCTAGAGGAATATAGCCCAATTATTGTTATGACAAGGTCTGGAAAGAAAACCTTGCAAGTAGATCCCCAAAAAATGGGGCAATTCCAAGTCCCTTCTCAAAAAAGAATTAATCCCCTTCCTCAAAGCGGTGATACTTTTCCCATTCCTCAAGCTAAAGGGAAAGGAAAGATAGATAGTCTTCCTAAGATATTGGAAAGGTAAACTGAAGGAGACATGATGATATCTAAATATGAGGCTCAGGAAAGGCTTAGATTCCCCTCTATTACCAAAAGGTAAAGAATAGAAGCCACTCAATAGTATAAAATAAAATATGGTGAGCCAAAAAGAAGGCTTGAAAGACCTCCCTTGACTAATTCTGAGTATAATATTATGGAAGAGATGAAAAGATTCCATAAAAAACTAGCCTGTATGACACTTTTTCATTCCTGGTGAGATAGATCTACTTAAGGCTTCCCTCAACAAGTATCCACAAGATAAGCATTCAAATATAATTCTTAGTATGCCATAAAAAAATAAGGAAATATCCCCTATGGTTTTAAATAATAAACCTTCTCATTTTTATATATCCCTAAGTATATAAGGCTAGGTAGTCCAAAAATGTATGATAGTTTCAGGAGCATCGACTACAGTATGCCTAAAGTAGTCTATGAAGAAATGGGTATGGAGTATACTTGATATTTTCTTGGAGTGTTACAATTATATGGGACACCTGTTAAGATAGTTGGAGTTATAAAATATGTTTTAATGAGGTTGCATACATCCCTTGAGGTGAAAATAGTATAAGAAATAGTGGTGGTTGACCTAGAACCCTATTTTGGATTATGCCTTTCAAGGGAATTTATTGCAAAACTAGGTGGATGTATGTACTTGGATTATTTTAGTATAGTGATTTATTTCAAAGGAAAGAGCATAAGGATAACACCTGAAAAGTCAATAGCTTATCATATTGAAAATATTGAGGAAGACATGTGCAATCTTACTCCCCTAGAAGAATTTGAGCTTGTTGAAAACTTTGAGGAGTTGGATATTGAGGATGAGTTGCCTTTCAGAGAGGATTATAGTCAGTTTGGTACTGGTATGGGAATATATAGTATCTCAACTAAATCAAAGAAGAAAATCCCTACCATATTTAATCAGTCTCTTAGAGAAAAAGAAACATGGACCATGCACTTTGACGGTGCTAAATGCAAAAATGGTGCAGGAGATGGTGTCGTTTTACAGTCCCACGCAAAGGGGACAAAGAATGTTTCCTATAGACTAACATGGTCATGTACAAATAATGTTGTAAAATACAAGGCTTTATACCTTGGATTGATATAAGCAAAAAGTATGGGCATCAATATTTTAAACATATATGGTGATTCTGAGTTAATAGTCCATCAGGTAAGAAACAAGTGCAACAGTAAGCACCATTACCTAAAAGCTTATAGAAATAGGGTATGGTATTTGATGGAATCCTTTGATGCCCTAAATTTAAATTTTATTCCTATAGAAAAGAATACTATGGCATATTCCTTAGCAACAAAGGGATCTAAATTCAACCCTTTTGTAGAATTTGGAATCAATAAATCCAAGGGAATCAAAATGATTTTCAGACCTGCAGTACTAGAAAAGCAGATTTTTGGTAGGTTTTTGAAAGTTATGAACAAATAATTGACTTTGTGGAAGATAATCCTAAAGATATTTATCAACAAGATGTTATTCAACTAAGAAACAATCACATTCCTAGAGGTTTGGTCACCCTAGAAAGCTTGTTTGATAATGAGGACAGAAAAAAGACCAAAGCTATGAAAGTCAATGAAAAATCTATAAAGAAGTTGAAGTTGATCCTAAAAATAAGCTCAATGTTGGAGCTCGATGTTCACCAGAGGAAGTTGAAGATATCAAATCCTTATGCTTAAAATACCAAGATATTGTGGCTTGGTCATAAGAAGACCTCAAAGTATATGACAAAAAAGTTATCCAATATACTATTGAGCTAGAGCCTGATGCAAAGCCTTTTAGGCAAAAGTAAAGGCCTTTAAATCCAATGATCAAAGATATTATGAGAGAGGAGCTCTTAAATTTATTGAAGTCTAAGATCATATACCCAATAAAATATTCAAACTGGGTAGCTAACTTGGTACTCATGAGAAAAAAGAATGGATATATTTTTTTGTGTAGAATTCAAAAATCTTAACCAAGAATCCCTTAAGGATCACTAACCCCTCCTATATATTGATCAAATCATATAGATAGTGGTAGGGACAGAGAGGTTTTCATCACTAGATGGCTACTTTGGATACAATCAGATTTGTGTGAAAGATGAATATCAGTATAAAATAACATTCACCATAAAATAGGGCACATTTGCCTACCAAAGAATACCTTTTGGGTTGTACAATGCGGGAGCCACATTTCAAAGAGCCATGGATTATGCCTTTGGGTAATTGATCAACAAAGTCATTTTGATCTATTTGGATGATATGAATGTGTTTTCCCATGATAAGCAAGATCACCTATCACACCTAGAGCAAGTTTTTTAAAAATACAGAGAATCTGGTATTTCACTCAATCCTAAGAAGTCATTCTTTGTAGTTCACGAAGGAAAACTACTAGGTCATGTGGTATAAAAATAAGGTGTGGCCATAGATCCAGATAAAATCAGATCCATTATTTCTCTCCCATTGCCTAAAAATATGAAGACTTTGTAGTATTTTCTAGGTCAAATTAATTTTATCAGGAAATTCATTTCTGACTTTGCACAAAAAGTAAGGCCTATATTTGAGTTACTCAAGAAGAATGCTAATTTTAAGTGGACTGAAGTCCAAAAAAATACTTTTGAGATTATCAAGCAGTCCATTGCAACAACCCCAATACTGGTAAATCTGGATTTTAGTAAATATTTTATCCTTTATGCTTATGGATCTGAAGAAAGTTATGCCTCGGTGCTTACTCAAAAACATGATCAAGGTGAAGAGCATCCTGTATTCTTTTGGAGCTAGACACTCCATGACTACCAAGTAAAATACAAATTTATTGAAAGACAAGAATTTGCTGTGATGAAGTCACTGAATAAGTTCAGGTAGTACTTGGTACACAGTAAGACCCTGGTATATGTTGTTCATCCAGATGTAAGAAGTTTTATCCTTTAGGGTGAACTAGGAGATAAAAGAGCTAGTTGGATTACAAAAATCTAAGAGTATGATATAGAGATACATCCCACAAAATTGGTGAGATGTAGAGCATTGTACCAAGGTCTAATAGAGGCTACAATATTAGCAGAAGTGACAACTTGCCAGATAGCAGAAGAGGATCAGGTTGAAGAAGTATAGACAGTAGACTCTGATTGGATCGATCAGATGATCAAATATTTCCAAACTGGAGTATACCCTCAAAATCTAAATTCATCCCAAAGGAGGAGATACAGGCTTCATGTTGTGAAATATGTATTACTACCAGAAATCTTGTGCAAGAGAAACTTGAATGGAGTTCTTCTAAAGTGCTTAAAATATTATCAACAAAAGGGGGCCATTGAAGAGTTCCATGGAGAACCAGCTAGTGGACATAGCTCAAGTAGATTTATAGCTTTGAAAATCATAATATCGGGCTATTATTGGATTACTATATTTTTTGATACTTTTAGGACTACTAGGGCCTATGAAAAATGTTAGAGATATGTTGGAAGGACAAGGAATGCTTCATTCCTCCTTAGGCTGATACAGGTTGAAGAGACTTTTCAATAATGGGGGTTGGACTTCATAGGGGTCATCAACCCT
This sequence comes from Wollemia nobilis, assembly GCA_028583015.1. Taxonomy (NCBI): domain Eukaryota; kingdom Viridiplantae; phylum Streptophyta; class Pinopsida; order Araucariales; family Araucariaceae; genus Wollemia; species Wollemia nobilis. Next base: position 1,492,825 of record JAQPPZ010007329.1, read on the forward strand.
AATTCCTCAAGAGAGCATGAATTTATCCTAACTACCACATATTATCTTACTAGATGGGTATAGGCCATTCTGACTAAGAAATCAGCTTAGTAAGTTGTGATCAATTTTATGGAAAATTTTATTTCAAGGTTTGGAGTTCCAGAAGCCTTGGTGAGTGACAATGACCCAACCTTCATAGGAGCCAAGTATATTGAGTTTTATAGCAAGTATGACATCACTCTTAATAATAATTCAAAGTATTACCCTCAAGGGAATGGACTTGATGAATCTACTAATAAGAACCTATTGAGGATTCTGAGGAGATCACTTGAAGGTAACAAGAGAAGTTGGCACTTGTTATTGGACCAAGCTTTGTGGGTAGACATGATTACTATAAAAAATTCCATTAAAACTTCTCCTTATGCTCTTGTGTATGGAAAAGAGGTAGTGTTACCCATCCATTTGGAAATTACAACACTTCAACTTTTTAATATAGAGGAAGAGTCAAACGAAAATCCGATAAAGATCAGGTTGACCCACTTACTGTAGCTTGAAGAGAATAGATCTCAGGCATATGAAAATTTTGAAAATCATTCCTCATATGTCAAGGCATGGTTTGATAAGAAGGCCAAATTCATAAAATTTTAGGTTGGAGATGCAGTTCTCAGGTGGAATTTTGACAAAGCAAAACCAGGCAAGCATGAAAAGTTTGATTCTTTTTGGGATGACCCTTTCAAAATAGTAGAGACCAAGGAGTCCAATGTGTTTCATCTGGAAGATCCAGAGGGGAACAGACAGTCAATTCCAATAAATGGTTTTCATCTCAAGCTCTACTATCTTTGAAATATGAGCTCATTGTAACATATGTATATACCTTGTATTATATTTCTCTTTATTTTTGCACTTTGTATTTAGTTTCTTTCTGGACTTTGTACAAGCTCATTGAAAAATATTTGAAAAAAATTGCTAAGTGTTGAAAAATAATTTAGTGAGGTTCCTTTCCACACTCGAATACATGTAAAGTCTAGCAGAATAGTAAGTGCTTCTAAATCTGCATCAAAATGCACTAAAGTTCCAACAAAATGGTGTGAGTGTTGTTTTTCGCATGATGAAAAGAGCCAAGTATCAAAGGAAGTGAAGGCATCTCCAATCCGAGGATTTTTGAAGCTAAAGCATAGCAAAACAGAACCAAGATGATAATCCGCATGTGAAATATGTTAAGTGTCAACAAAATCAAAGTTGTTTTCAATCCATCGTTTTCAGCACTAAGGTGAAGCAAAGTGGTGATTTTGTGACCATACCACATGGAGAGGAAAGAAAAATCCTGTATTCAATTCTAATGAACCTGCACTCAAACCAAAGAGTAGCTGAAGAGATGCAATGAGGTGGAAGTGCAATTTGAAGTTTTGACCAATGAAAATTTAGAATGCCACCGTTGAGCCACCAAAAGGAATGATTGGGAGTTGTAAAGCGTGCTAGCAGGTAAATTGTGTAGCAACTACATTAATGGTGGAAGATATGCGCATGCCAAGAAATAAAAGAATCAAAAGACATGAGCAATGTTCATTTTAGTGGTAAATCACATTCACAAAGTAGATGAGAGTGAGACAACACTCAGAAGCTTTCACTACGAGTTCCAGTGAGAATATAGTATTGTTGCTATCAAGATGGCCTTCAAGGATACCCAAGAATATGAAACCTTGGAGAGAAGGGTAGTGGCCTGTTGAGTGGTATTTTCACCCAGTTGTGAAAGTACAACTCTCCTTTAGGATTTGGGTTCCAAATCCCCTCTTGCAAAGAAGTCAAACAAACAACTTCTCCAAGGTCTCTGCTGTATTAGCATTTGCAACTGTGTATTGGTAATCTCAAATGAAGATAATCAATTTAAATGCTTGGAACACCTTAGTGATTGCAAGTAATTGTAAACAAGGGGCAATGTTGTTTTATTTCACCATGAAACTTTAGTGATTGTTCATTGATTTTTTTGGATTTTGTAATTTTTAAATGTTTATTTTAAATAAGTTAAACTTTCTGAAGAAAATAAAATGTAGAGAATGAAAATGCAATGCAGAAAACAAACTAAAAATAAAAATGCACTCAATATGATGCTATCCTGTTTCGACAAAACCAAAGATGTGAGGTCTCCATGCATGCAACCTAACCTATTGGACTTGCAAAACATGCACAATCCCCATAGACTAAGTGTTGGTTCCTAGGGTACGAAATAACATTTCAGATTTCAAATATTCGCCTAATGTAACCCAAAAATATGGCATTTAACATTATCTATAAATTCAAAATCTAAAAAAAATGAAAGAATAAACATTAAATCCATAGCATGCAAAGAAAATCTCCTTCTTTCTTGCCCACAAGATGCAAATTTTTGAACACTTCTGCATTAAAAATATGTCATTTTACAATAGCAGAATCTCTAGTTTTTCCAAACCAGTCTGTGGAAGAGAAACAACTCAAATAGGTCCAGAATGGCTTCCTCGCCTTCAACTCTGCAACTCTGCTTCCAGCAGTTTCCCTCCGTGTGTAACGGTCATCTTGAATGATCATGTAACGCTTTGTCTTATTCATTAGATTTTGTCCTTGTGTCCACGTCACTATGCAGGTCCGTTACCTTGGCGAAACTGGAACATGTCGTGATATCGCGACACTTCTTGTTTCTCTGCTTGGCTGCCCCTTTTGAATCGTGAAAATGTAACATGTCACGATATCGTGACACTTTCGGCCCCTTCTGTCTTTTGTTGCTTTTAGCCGTGAAAATGCAACATGTCGCGATATCGTGACACTTTTTCTCTTTTGCCTCTCTCTATGCTTTGAATCGCGAAAACGCAACATGTCGCGATATCGCGACACTTTTTCCTGTATGGTCACGAAAATGCAACATGTCGCGATATCGCGACACTTTTTCTCTTTTGGCCTTTCTTGTCTTGTTTGGTCGTGAAAATGCAACATGTCGCGATATCGCGACACTTTTTCTCTTTGCTTTGTACGGTCGCGAAAATGCAACATGTCGCGATATCGCGACACTTTTCTTTTCTTGTTCTTTCTTGTCTTGTACGGTCGTGAAAATGCAACATGTCATGATATCGCGACACTTTTCTTTTCTTGTTCTTTCTTGTCTTGTATGGTCGTGAAAATGCAACATGTCACGATATCGCGACACTTTTCTTTTTAGCTCTTTCTCTTTGCTTTGAATCGCGAAAATGCAACATGTCACGATATCGTGACACCTTTCTCCTACGACCGTGACCAATGCAACATGTCGCGATATCGCGGCACTTTTTTCTCTTTTTATCGCAAAACTGAATATGTCGTGATATCGCGATGCGTTTTCTATTTTTGCTGTGATGATGCAACATGTCGCGATATCACGACACTTTTTATTTCTTTGGCCGTGATGGTGCAACATGTCGCGATATCGCGACACTTTTTCTATTTTTGTCGCGATGGTGCAACATGTCGCGATATCGTGACACTTTTTCTTTCTTTGGCCATGATGGTGCAACATGTCACGATATCGCGACGCTTTTTCTATTTTGGCCGCGATGGTGCAACATGTCGCGATATCGTGACACTTTTTCTATTTTGGCCGCGATGGTGCAACATGTCGCGATATCGTGACACTTTTTCTTTCTTTGGCCGCGATGGTGCAACATGTCGCGATATCGTGACACTTTTTCTTTCTTTGGCCATGATGGTGCAACATGTCGCGATATCGCGACACTTTTCCTCCTTGTGGTATTTTGCTTTTTTTCTTGATCTTTAGCCTATGGGCCACTTCGGTCTTCTTGGAACACATGCAAAAAATGTGGGTCCCCAATTTTGGGGTACGTTGTGGAGCAGCCACAACAAATGGCGACTTTCCTGGGAAATGCTCCTGAGCATTTCGGTGAGAACTCAACCTGAAAAGAAAAAACACAGACTCAAATACAAGCATCAAAAAACATCCCAAGAATGAAACTAGACGAGAAATACATGAAGCATTAGAATTATTAAGCATCAGCTCGATGTGTGCAATGTGCTTCATTCCCTATCATTTGAAATTGATCAACATTCCATTGTCAGTTTCACTTATGATTCGTATGCAAGGCTATGAATGATTTGTGCAAGATTTGATGTATGATGAAGATGCTAGAGATATAACAACCTACTTTGCAAAGGCTCAAACCTTCTAGTATCATGAACAAACATATCAAAACTATCAAACCCTCTTAGGACCAAATATATGCATACTGAATTAATTTATTAGATCCCAAAGTTGGTTATGTGTCACTACCATCTTGAACCCATGTGCAAGTGTAAGTGAAATCAGAGCTTTGGGGAATAGGATTCCCAACCTAAGCGAGATGGGAATTTAACCCTATCCTTACTACTCCGATCTGGAGTTCATTACCTCATCTTGAACAAAATGATTTAACCTTGTTATGGATGAAACCGTCGAGGCTAGCCTGTCCGTTTGAGCAGTCAATGGTCTTGCTTTTAGACAAGACATGTTGCCACGCATGAGCATACTCCACTGCCAGCCAGGCGTCTATAGCCCCGGTGGAGATCAACCCCATAATCTAGGATTTGGCTCTACTTTTTATTTCTTGGACCTTGGGGATGACTACCCATCCTTGCAAGGGACATGTAGTATGATCCTTCCAATCCAATATTAATAAAGAAATGAAAAAATATTTGCTTTGGAATTTCAAGTTCTTGAATGGGCAAAATAGAAGCTTTGGGGAATCGAATTCTCAACCTAAGCGAGATGAGAATTAGACCCTATCCTTACTACTCCATGAAGGTCAAATTAGAGCTTTGGGGAATTGGATCCTCAACCTAAGTTCGATGGGGATTTAACCCTATCATTACTACTCTGATTTTAGGCTTTAAGCTCTATGGGAGTGATAAAAACCATTGTTTTAAGGATTATGTTGCATGATAGGACAGACACAAAATATTCCTTTCGCCTCACCATTTCTTCCAAGTATGGTTTTGACCATTTTTCTCAAGATTCTCTTTAATATGCGTAGAACGTGCTTGGTTCAAGATAGTTCGGGCATCAGTTCCCAACCTTAGGATCCTTTTAATATATGTTATGTAATAACCCTAAGAGGATTCGACACCTTTTCAATGATTGTACATGAAATGAAGATGCAACTGAGATGAAATGTATATGCAATGCGGAATGTAATATGAGATATGAATGCATTGATCCTCCTGAAATGTGGATGGAATATATATCACCTACTTTACCATAATGTGAAAAACTGACAACTTCATGCCTCACAGGTTCCAAACGATATTCTTTAATGTGTTTGCAATATTCGTGGAGCTTTCTGCAATATAATTTCGATGTTTCATATTCTCCTAGTCTTAGCCAACATTCATAAGGACCTAAGTTGACAAACCAAAAATGTCCAAAGGACCAACACACAAAACTTAAAACCAAAATGAGATCCATTCCGAAACCAAAACACGAAAACCAAAAGTATATACAAATGTACAAAAAGTTTGGATTATCATTTTCCCGGATCCCAAACCTGATTAGAATTCTTTAAAAGACATATGACGTGATACGCATACCAAGTTTTGCAGGAATCCAACAAAAACAAGATCAAACCAAACAAAGAAACAAACCTCCACTTGCCCCTCTCACCATACCAATTTGATTTAGTTTCATTAATAATCCTATGGTGGAGCTTCAAGTTTTCAAATTGATTAGACAATGATTGATGTTCAATTCTTTTATGTCTATTCTTTAAGATGTCCATTCCGCACTTTGATTCATGGTGTAGAAATAAGCTTTCATTTTCATTCAATAAAGCCATAACATTAATAATATTTGAATCAAACCATTCATTAGGCAAACCTTCATTCGAATTTTGCATGGTGAAACCAAAACGGTGAGATTTTACCTTTGGCCCGCTTTCATTTGACCTTACTTGAAGAGGATTTGAAAATTCCTCTTTTCTCTCATGACATTCATCATCCTGTAGCACTTGTTCTTTCTCCATGACTTGTTTATCAAAGGCACCAAACTTAGGTACCCAATCAAAAATACGTCCATCCCTTTCAAACCATAAGTCTTGTCTATCTAGGGGTGGCTTGACTAACACATTTTCATGATCAATCACTTGGGTTGTTTTGGGTAACGTGAGATTTTCAATCGTATCATCAATGATATCAAACCCAAATGATTTAGGTTTTGTAATTTTCTCATTTTGAAATGGCGTAATCATTGTAGCACAAGTAATTGGATCAAGATTTTCAATTTCTTTTCCTCCGAAGGAATCTAAAGCAAGGGACTCTCTTTCTTGATTCATGGTTGTAGAATCCTTATCATGTTCCAAAATTTGATGAGATTCTAATTCCTCTTCCAAAACTTTCTCAAATTGTACAAGATTTACAGAATCCTCATGTGAGGAAGCAATTGAGTTATCCTGCATATTAGTTGACACAACAAGTTTATTAGAAGATTTAGATTGATAATGTTCTTCCCATTTCTTCCACGAATCACAGTAATCATCCTCCAAGTTCAAGTCGTGACGCTCAAGTACCTCTTCTTCATCTTTTGATTCATCCACATGTTTCTCATCCCATTCATCTTCACCTTCCTCATTCTCACTCTCTTGACGATATAGAGTTTCCACCACCAAAATGTTGTCCACTCCTTGTTGATGTTGGGGTGGACCCTCATTTGGCACAAGTTCCAAATCATCCACTTGAGCTTGGAGACAATGGGTATACCTAGCTATTTCGGGACAATTCCTTTCATTATGCATCTTTGTATTATGCAATCTACACCCATTTTCCCATGCAAAATCAGAAATATTAAGAATGGAACTAGAGTGACTTGGTCCTACAGAAGTATCTATCTGATTAGCAATAGGGGAAGGCACACCCCCATTGTTTGGCTTCGTATTCCACTGTCTCCCTCTATTGTTGAAGTTTTGATTTGGGTGAGGGGCATGGGATTCATACTTCTATTTTTGAACCAAATCATTACTCAATTTGTGAACCATCTTTTTGAGCTCTTCAACCTCTGAATAAATCTCTTTTGGTTGAGCTATGTTATTGCTAGTTCCAATAGGATTTGAGTAATTGGTGAGATCTTGACTTAACATTTGAGTTGGATTTTGAGCCACTTGATTTGTGTAGGGATTCACACTTTGAATCAGAATTGGATTGGGGAAAGGAACTATAGCCTGAGAATTAACCGGACTAGCTCCTTGCATAGTTTGTTGACTATTTTGCAAAAATGAAGGAATGGGGGGAATGGATGTGATTGGTTGAATTGGAATGGGTGCGTAAGCAAGTGTTGATGAATATGGTTGTTGATAAGGCAAATCATTTATGCCTGATATTTGTGGTGCCATGATCTGATTCATCATAGGAGCTTGACCATATGGACCATATTGTCCTACCATAGGCATCTGGGAAAACCCATAACCCTGTGGTGTCATTTGTTGTTCAATGGTCATAGATTCATTGTAGGCTAGAGCAAGCATGGTAACTTGAGGATTTCGCCTTGCAAACATTGCCGTCATAGGATCCAATGCCCCAAAATATATTTGCAAAGCTACTGCGGGATCAATGGCAAAATGCTGAATTGCTCTATTATAGCACTTCTGAAATCTCTGATTAAAAGTTTGGATTGGCTCACCCTGGCCTCTTTTGCATGTAATGAACTGATTATAGATGATTGTGGGATCTAATGGTGACCTGAATTGGTTAACAAAAGCATCCTCCATTTGCGTCCATGACGTAATGGAACCAATTAGGTAAGAAAATATACCATTCGTAAGCCACTTGGTCTAGGCTCATGGGGAAGAGTCTACAAGCCACATCTTCATGTTGAACTTGCAATCTTATCAAAACATCCCTATAGGCCTGAATATGTTCTTCTGCGGTCCTTGGGCCATCTAGTTTGTATTTGGGCAAAAATCTCTCTATATTCTTAGGGATCTCGTGAATATCCCCTGCAATATTCAAAGGAATGTTATTGGCTCCGTACCAAGGAGGTGGTGGAGGTTGGGCCATTTGATTCAAAATCGATGATGATAACCCTACAAGAACCATGGAAATGGTACTGATAATTGGTACACTAGTGGCAAATGACACCACCGATGCAAGTCCGCTAGATGCACCTGAAACAGAAGGATCTTCTGTAACAAGAATATCTGGTGGGACCTCAATTTGTTTGGTTTTGTTCCTTGGATTCCTATGAGTGAGTGAGAGGCTTTGGAATATGGTTTCCTCGGTTGTTTTGGACCTAGTTGCGATGTGATGTGGTGGGTCCAGCTTGTAAATGAAACTACCCTACAGAACCTGACAAAACTCTCAATACCTCAAATAAAACCTACGACACACAAAAAAATCCTGCAATTAATGAAAATCAAAGAAAAATCAATTTGTTAGTCATGAGCGAAAGAAGGAACCATGACAAAGCAGTATTCTAAAATGTAAGTTTCTGATTCACCAGATCGCATGTGCGCAAGTGAAGAGCATACTCCTAGTGTTGTAGGCTTTCTGATTCACAAGATCGCATTACACGCAAGTGAAGAGCATAATACCGAAAACGAATACATTTTAGACAAAAAATAATTCCTTACAAATAAGCATGAAATTGACTAGCAAATATCAAACCAAAATTTTAAAAATCAAATCAAACACATTATTCTTGTCTGAACAATCAAAAAGCGTTAGAACAATGCATAGCAATTAATGTCCTCCTTTTAACACTACAAAGTTGTGTTGTTAAAAGAGGGCTAAAGATAATAATCAATAGGGCATGAAATATTAAAAATTTAAATCCCTATAGCATTTAAATCACTCTGAAATAAAACAATTGGCCCTCCTTCTAGCGCCAATCTATTGAGTGGTATTTTCACCCAGTTGTGAAAGTACAACTCTCCTTTAGGATTTGGGTTCCAAATCCCCTCTTGCAAAGAAGTCAAACAAACAACTTCTCCAAGGTCTCCGCTGTATTAGCATTTGCAACTGTGTATTGGTAATCTCAAATGAAGATAATCAATTTAAATGCTTGGAACACCTTAGTGATTGCAAGTAACTGTAAACAAGGGGCAATGTTGTTTTATTTCACCATGAAACTTTAGTGATTGTTCATTGATTTTTTTGGATTTTGTAATTTTTAAATGTTTATTTTAAATAAGTTAAACTTTCTGAAGAAAATAAAATGCAGAGAATGAAAATGCAATGCAGAAAACAAACTGAAAATAAAAATGCACTCAGTATGATGCTATCCTGTTTCGACAAAACCGAAGATGTGAGGTCTCCATGCATGCAACCTAACCTATTGGACTTGCAAAACATGCACAATCCCCATAGACTAAGTGTTGGTTCCTAGGGTACGAAATAACATTTCAGATTTCAAATATTCGCCTAATGTAACCCAAAAATATGGCATTTAACATTATCTATAAATTCAAAATATAAAAAATGAAAGAATAAACATTAAATCCATAGCATGCAAAGAATATCTCCTTCTTTCTTGCCCACAAGATGCAAATTTTTGAACACTTTTGCATTAAAAATATGTCATTTTACAATAGCAAAATCTCTGGTTTTTCCAAACCAGTCTGTGGAAGAGAAACAACTCAAACAGGTCCAGAATGGCTTCCTTGCCTTCAGCTCTGCAACTCTACTTCTAGCGGTTTCCCCCCGTGTGCAACGGTCATCTTGAATGATCATGTAACGCTTTGTCTTATTCATTAGATTTTGTCCTTGTGTCCACGTCACTATGCAGGTCCGTTACCTTGGTGAAACTGGAACATGTCGCGATATCGCGACACTTCTTGTTTCTCAGCTTGGCTGCCCCTTTTGAATCGCGAAAATGTAACATGTCGCGATATCGTGACACTTTCGGCCCCTTCTGTCTTCTATTGCTTTTAGCCGCGAAAGTGCAACATGTCACGATATCGTGACACTTTTTCTCTTTTGCCTCTCTCTATGCTTTGAATCGCAAAAATGCAACATGTCGCGATATCGTGACACTTTTTCCTGTACGGTCGCGAAAATGCAACATGTCGCGATATCGTGACACTTTTCTCTTTTGGCCTTTCTTGTCTTGTTTGGTCGCGAAAATGCAACATGTCATGATATCGCGACGCTTTTCCTCTTTGCTTTGTACGGTCGCGAATATGCAACATGTGATATCACGACACTTTTCTTTTCTTGTTCTTTCTTGTCTTGTACGGTCGCGAAAATGCAACATGTCACGATATCGCGACACTTTTCTTTTTAGCTCTTTCTCTTTGCTTTGAATCATGAAAATGCAACATGTCGCGATATCGCGACACCTTTTCTCCTCTGACCACGACCAAGCAACATGTCGCGATATCGCGACACTTTTTCTCTTTTTGCCACAAATGCAACATGTCGCGATATCACGACGCTTTTTCTTTTTTGGCCGCGATGATGCAACATGTCGCGATATCGTGACACTTTTTCTTTCTTTGGCCACGATGGTGCAACATGTCGCGATATCGCGACGCTTTTTCTATTTTGGCCGCGATGGTGCAACATGTCACGATATCACGACACTTTTTCTTTCTTTGGCTGCGATGGTGCAACATGTCGCGATATCATGATGGTTTTTATATTTTGGCCATGATGGTGCAACATGTCGCGATATCGCGACACTTTTTCTTTCTTTGGCCGCGATGGTGCAACATGTCGCGATATCGCGACACTTTTTTTTTCTTTGGCCACGATGGTGCAACATGTCGCGATATCGTGACACTTTTTCTATTTTGGCCGTGATGGTGCAACATGTCGCGATATCGCGACACTTTTCCTCCTTGTGGTATTTTGCTTTTTTTCTTGATCTTTAGCCTATGGGCCACTTCAGTCTTCTTGGAACACATGCAAAAAAGGTGGGTCCCCAATTTTGGGGTACGTTGTGGAGCAGCCACAACATGGCCCCATACATTGATAGAGAAGAAGTTGTGGTAGATACTGAAATGGTCCTCACAAAGAGAACAAGGCTTAGAAGGAGTGTAAATAACAAATTCAAGAAGAGAGCTACTTTGTCTATGGAAGGTAGATGTGTTGTCCTTTCTTACCTATCTTTTTTATATTTGTGATTATGTTCATTCTTATCAAGATTTACTAGCTGCAATGGTTAAATTATATGACCCCATGTCCAAAGAAATGAAAAATTCTAAAGGCAAAACCCTCTTTAGTATCCCCACCACCTTCTGTCATAATCATTTTACCCTAGGGTCAGAATCAGCAGTGACGCTAAAAGAATTTAGGGTGATTGATCAGGTGGGGTATTTTTTTTTTTTTTTTTGGTGGTGGCCACAAGGGGTAAACAGACTGTGACCACGAGGGAACCATTACATAACATATCCACAACATGTGAGGTGAGAGATTTTAACCTGGGCCTCTCAGCAACTAGAGAGGTTTAACTACCCACTTGCTCTCCAACTCCTCTACATGGGCGGATGATCAGGTGGGGTATTACTCTCTAGAGAAATGAGTTAATGATGGTGAGTCATTCAAAATATGGGTTTATAAATAGCTCAATGCTAAGCCTAGGAATAAATTACTTGAAGTTCCAATCCCTATTGATGAATTCCCAAACCCTTCACTGTTCTCTATGTTGGCCTGTATGGAGGGTTTAAATTTTGATAGAATGGTGCATGGCTAGAAAATTGTCGTAGCCTAATGTATTTCAAATGAAAGAATGTACAAGGAAGGTGTCGAGGAAAAAGGGACTAAGGTTATCTATTTTTATTGGGCAGCCTTTCTTTCTCAAAGGATACATGAATAGTTGGTAATAATGAAAAGGGGCTCTGATGCTCCTAGTTTCAGGAATTGCTCAAGTTTGGTATGGATGATTTATGCTGTCATTAAGGACAATATACCTTGGATTCTAGTTAAGGATAAAACTAGTGATAGAGAACCCTTGCCAGTTTATTATTGGATAAGTCATTTGAGAAGTAGTGAGTCTTTTTACAAATTTAGTTTAGAATTTCTTGGACCTGTTTGAAAATAATGTAAGGAGAGTGCCCTAGATTGCCACCCTTGGCCAAGCAAATTATGAGAGCATAGGATGGTGAAGAAGGAGATTGGTATTTATTGACTGAGGGCACAATAATCATACTATATGGTTTCATGGGTAAAACTTTTCTCCTACCCCATTTTGTTATAGAGAAGCTCTTTGCCTTGGAATATTTGAGGTAGGCAGAGTACATTGATTTGAATTATGGTTCATGAATGAAAAGAAAATATCTGCTAACGTACCACACTATGAAGGATATTACTATCACAAATAAGGGGTAGAGTGATAAAAGTGACCAATACCTTGATAGGTTAGGTCTATTTTACATTCCCCAAAGGTGGCATTATGACCCTGATGGTATTTTCACTACAAGAAATGTAGCCCTAAATGGAGAAAAATATTACAATTTTGAAAAGAGGCCTAGGGCTCATTTCGAACAAGGCACAAATATTTATGAGACCACTATTTTGGAGTGGAATGTGTCAAAAATGGGTCAAATACCTACATGGTTGGATTTCTATGAATATATTTTGGATTATGGTCTCGACAAAAAGAAAAGTCATCGGTTGATAGAAGCCACCATGAATTATATTGAAGAGAAAACTGCAAAGAAAACGAACCCTCAACTGGAAGGGGACGTTGCTAAAGAAGTAGAAGAAGGAGAATAATGGAATGTAGCAAAAATATCAGATTTATGGAGAATGAGAATCGAAATTGGAAAACCTAAGTCCAAGTTTGGTATGAATATTGATAAATATTTTTCTAAGAAATATGATGAAAATATTAGAACCGAGAAGTAGAAGGACATAAGAAACATAGTGTTAATAGTTAAAAAGTCCCAGGTTGGTTCTGAATATCTCTCTCCACCCACATATCAAGGAGATCCAGTAGAAGAGCAGGGAAACTCCTTTGACAACAACTGAGGTTGTGAAAATGTTTCATCCTACAACTGAACAAGTGGAGAAGTTTCCTAAGGAAGCACAAATACTAAGCAAAATACAATATTCCAGTGAAAAATTTATCAATACTCTAGTCATCAAAGTAGTGTCTAGGCCTAAATGCTTAGATCAGGATGGACATTATCCAGACACAGATATTGACTAGAGACATAAGGATGAGAGTTTCAAGTTCAAACCCCTCGCTTTCACTACCGCAGTATCAGTAGAATTGCATCCCATTTCTGAGCAAGTCTTACTTACCATAACAATAAAAGAAGAGGTTTTATAGGAAAATTTAGAGAGTGAGATGGTCTCCTTTCAATTAATTAACAAAAGAGCTAAAAGAGCTCTAGAAATAATGGAAATAGAGGTTGCAAAGAAAAAATATTAGATATGGAGAAGACTACTAAAGAGGTAGCTATTTCAGCTACAAAAGAATTGACTCATCAAGAGTAGCAGTAGGATATGGAGGTAGAACAAAAACACCCTACATCTATAGGTGAAGTTATGGTTTCTAATCCCTCTTCTCTTCATCCTCTTGAATCCCCAAATAAGTCTCCCTCCATTTTTGATCAATAAAATGTGACAAAGGTCCCCATGTTTCATCAGTCATCACTAAAATATAAGTCACCCCTTCTCCCTCAAAGTCACCCCAAATCCCTCTTTCATCATTTGATATTCCCACTTCACCATCTCCCATCACTTAATCTTCACTACTACCACCACCCCCATCAAAGGGATAGATTGTTCCAAGAACCCCCATGCATCCAGTTGTTAGTATTGCATCAATTCCTATGAGTTTACCAATAGCAACCACATCAGTAGTTATAGAGTCCATTGTTGTTACAAAGACTGCTGTAATTACTTCCACACCACCATTGTTAGCGGTTGAGTCTGCCCTTATATTTATAGTATCTTCAAATACCCTGGCTGCCAATTTTCCAAGTCATATATCTTTGCCAAAGGATTAGGTAGCCACCCAAAAAATGAACGATTTCTGGGTAGAGAGGATTTCTAAGCCTTCCAATAGGATGGCTGTTAGAAGAAGAAGCATGTATGTTGACCTAGTTTATAGGCAGAGGATATCTATATCTATGACTCCACTTGTAAGTAAACTTGAAACTAAAATGACTTTCCAAGATTATTGAGTGGATGAGGTCACAGAAGATATTGAGAAGCTTCCTGAAGAAGATGACCTGATTATAGCCAGAGCCCACTTAGACACCTTCTATGTGAAGAATGATATATTTAGAGAGAAGGTGAGTAAACTAGAGAAACATATTGAAAATCTTAAGAGGACTCTGAGCAATCAAAATGAAGTAAAAAGGATTTGAAAAAATAGGCCAATAGGCTCGAAGATCAACTAGGAGAGCAAAATAAGTTGAATGAGGAAAAAGCAAAATAAATTCAAAGTTTGAAACAACAGCTTCAACTTGAGAAAACTAAGTCTTATGGTTTTTCTAAAGCTAAATTAAAGAATATTAGAAAATAACTGCTCTTTGAGGTCGAAGAGAAATGCTCAGGTCTTCATATTATGATTGACTACCTAGATGATACCAGCCACTTACTCCCCAATGTTCAAAAATATTTAGATCAAATCACTAGAGAGTTGCAGCTTATGGTGATACAGCTGAACAGATGTACAGGTTGGTTGATAGTAGACTCATTGATTTTGCTAAACCAATTCCTAATAAATAATGGAATTTCACAAAATTTACGACTAGAACCATGGTCAAGAAGCATAGGGTACTTCAAAAAGTCTGGTTGTTGTTTGATAGGATTGCAAGAATGATTAAGGATGTTGTTGATGTATACAAATAAATGGTTCAAGTTGGCTTCAAAGGCCTATGGATGGAGGATCACAACTTTCTATATATGGAAGAGATACAAAAGAGCATTGATGAAAATCTATTGGATGAATCTGGAATTGATTCTCTTGAAGAGCCACTACACCAAGAGCAAGTTGCCCAGCTAATCGTTGATTTTACCAAATTAAGAGATCTCATGGAAGATATAGTGAATAGAGGAAACACTACTAATTATGAGGATATTGGATAGTTACAATATATTTACAAGCAACTCAAAGAAATGTCAAACCCCTCTAGAGCAGCCTAGAAACAGGCCTTACAAACTTTAAAATTGACGATTCAGTTGTTTGGTGAAGAATTTAGAGGAAGGAATAAAAAATGACCTTCTCCAGAAGAAGAAAAATAATAAGAAGAAAATGAAGAGGAGGCCAAGGAATAAGCCCACCAAGAAGAGAAGTAGGATGGTGTGTGACCTCGAGAAGTGTGCACCCGTACTCTTACAATATTATACAAAAATGAGATGAAAGACCATGAAATGCATATAACATAAAAATAATCAAAGAAAGATCCTTTAATTATATTGAAACCCGATTACATGTCAATCCCTCTAGGGGATACCCATTTTGATACAATGAATTACATTTGAATAAAATGTCACCTCGCAAAGGGGTGGTGCGCCTGCGTAGGATTCCTGATATCGCACATGAAACTGTACGAGGGCTTACAAATACCTCCTTCTCCAGATATGCTTTTGAAGGGATATTCATGCTCTTGATGCATCAATCTGATCTTGTAGACCTGTATCTATGTTCATGGAAACAACAAAGCACAATAAATAGTACGAGCCACATTTTCGAAAGAGGCTCTTATTAGAAAATATGATAATCTAGATAAATAAGCATAATGTGCATTGAAATATAGCATATGTAAGCAATACACATGAAAATAAGAAATATTAATCTAAATGCAATGAAAGATTCAAATCTATGCTAAAGCCATGTAAATGAAATAATGCTAAATAAATATCTATTACTTAGAACAAAGGAATCGACCATTTTAAAACTTGGCTATGACTATGGGCCATTGTCAAAGACAGCGGCCTCTAACTTAAGGGTTACCTCAGGTCTTATGGGCTATGGCAGTCAATCCTTGCTTGAATTGATGTTCAAGGGTCGCCTAGCATATCTCATACACTAAATGGAAATTGGGTATGATGAATCTAAATCACATTATGTGAATGCGGCTCAACCAGACGGTGCTTCAATGCTCTCTCTATGGGTGTATTTTGGCTCTCTATCTCGACAGGGCTCCGCTGCTCAACTCTCAAACTTCTCGGATCCTTTGCTTCTTGTGGGAGAGTCTATATGTAGACTTCCCTCTTTGTATTTGGACCTTGGCTTCCTGAAAAATATTTTCTCCAACTATGCATGCGACTAACTATCTTAGGAAGAACGCATTAATCATAATTTTGCATTGAAGGGGCAGTTAGGAGGGACTCAAAGAGTTCCTCACCAAGATATGCCGAAAATCCATGCATAGGTGCAGTTAGACTGCGTGATCTGGGCCCATATTCATGGCTAGAATATTTATGATATTGGTCGCTATTAGATCTAGTGGCCAAGTCTAGCCATTGTAGTCTCCAGTGGCCAGGGTTTGTGGTCACTCTGCCTGATAGCGGCCAAGCCTAAAGGGGCGATAACTGCCCTGCCTGAGTGGTTAGAACCACTATTTAATCTTGGAGATATCCAATAGGGTTCATATAGTCTGAGGATGTGCCCATATGGGTAGTCTCCTAAATATGACGCATTTTAGGCATCTACAGATACCCCTTTTTGGGTTGCATTATGAACAAAACACAACATGGAGAAAAAAGTAGACCACCTAGGGCCATATTGTAGTTTGGATGATGATCATTGATCTGATCAAAATAGGATGCCCCAGTCATGTGGGAGGATGTGAATCCTAGAATCATTACTTCCAACGAAATGGAAGGCTTAAATTTATGGAATTTTGTACTCGTCCATCGACGATCGGGTAGCTTCAGTACTACTATAGATCCGAAATGAGGAGAGCTACAAACTATCATATTTACTTTTTTTTTACCTCAAAAAAGGGTAATATTATGATAGTTGTTGGCAATGATTCGTAAGACGAATGCAACTATGACATGATCGAGATGATATTTTGTTGACTTTCATTATGCTTGTTGATAATTATTTTTTTGGACTACCCCCTCAAGCAATGAGTCGATGACGAAAGGACATTGGATGAAGCGACGAGTCACTTTTGACCAAAATGAATGATCCGGATTTCTTTAGAGGCTTTGCATATGTTGCTATGGAGCGGGTCCATCTAGGTGCAACTTCAACATTCTTTAGTGATTGCACATCTTTATCCCATGGAGCAGTTCAACCGTAATGGTCTTCTTAGGAAATCAAGATTTTAGCAATTCTATTGATACTTGCGTTGAATCACTTTTTGCTTATAGGAGAAATGAGGCTTATCCTCACTCCCATGGGGCGGTTCAGCTGTTACAACATTCTTCGGGTTTGAACAGATGTGTCACAATTCCACTATATTTTTTTGTCCCAAGCGACCCTATGGTTATTTGTTCATCTTGACAAATTGCATGGATTGCTTGTCGTTGCAATCGTTAGGTGTGTAGAGGAAATGACTAGGTATGAGGCTCTTTTTGGGTTTTTTTTTATTATTTAATTTTTATTTTTGATATTTATGATATTTTTAGGCTAATATGCCTCTTATGCCCTTTTTTGTAGCATTCTATGATGATAATTTATTGAAATTTCTTCTTATTTCTTGGCTGCTAGCGGGTGCAACGGACCCGAAATTGCCGCTTGTGGCCGCTATCAGGTCCATTGGCCATGAATTTTGGGCCACTGAGGTTGGTAGAGGCCACGGTGCAACATAAGCAAATAAAAAAATGCAATTAGAGTTTTAGCTATCATTGTTGTCAATTGTCGTTTTGTACTTTGGAGCTTTGAGGTGAAAGTGACCACTCTGACTGAGACGTTGTTGATGCGACAACATGGCCGAGTAGGGCAAGTATTCGAAAAGTAGAGGAGCTAGTGCTTCTCAGGTTTCTCTCTAAAAATATTCCTTTTGTTGTTGTGGTAAAAAGAACTAAACTAACTAATTCAAAAAAATAACCTCATTAAACTTGTCGGCAATGAACCTCACCAGAAATTAGGATTAATCATAGGTTTTAGTTAGGTGGGTTTTCATTTGAATTTAGTTTTCTATATTTTTTTTGTGTTTTTGGGCCTCGGAGCGATGCCACTCACTGGCCGCTGCTGCCTAGAGAATCTAGCTTGCTATGAGGCTGGTCGTTGTTGCTATCAACAACCAGTTTGAATTTCCAATGGTCACTGTTTGATCGTTGGAAGCTGGCCATTTTCGGCTTCAGCGGCCAAGGCACTTTAGGTTAAATTTTAATTTTCCTGGTTCTTAGGCCAATTAATATATTTTTTTGAGAATTTGAGTGTCTTTTATGAATTTTTTTCCATGATAGGCTGCATTTATGCATTGCTCATGTGGCCTTAGAGAATTTTTATTTTCTTTGCATCGTTCTAGCATGTTTATTGTAGTTATTCACTTGTAATGTGTTTTATTTAAGATTTATTTTGCACTTTATAGATTTTATCTTCTTGGTCCTAGGACTTGATGCTACTCTGTGACCTTCTAGAGGATATGCCTAATATAGAGTGGGCCTGGCTCAAGGCCCATGGGCTACAGTTTGCTATTGGTCTTCCTATGATCATGACATATCAATCATACTTGACGGCCCTGGCACATCAATGGGATTCCAGGACCAACACCTTCCATTTTCTCACTGGTGAGATGACCATCACACTAGAGGATTTCTAAAGGATTCTTCGGTTACCTTTTTATGGATTTCCCTTTATCTCCTCCCCCACTACTGCACGATGTGCAGTGTTTGTGAGGGTCTTTGGTGAGCATGCTAACACTACTTCTAGGGATACTCACTCGAGGGGAATATCTATTTCCCATTGGTACAATGAGGAGGTCTTAACTCATTTGCATGTCATGTTGCTTATGGTCATTTGCAACACCCTTGTTCCTGATTACTTTGGCCTGAGGTTCCCATGGAACCTCTTGTCGATGGTATAAGACCTGTTGGATAGTGAGTAGCCTATCATATATGCTTATGGGAGCACACTTTTGGCATAGTGCTATGATGATTTATACCACATCTAGTGTCATGGAAGGGCCAACATTACCTACAGTTTGCTTCTTCAGGTCTAGTGATGGGAGCAGATCAAGATCGACCACCTCGGAGGACTTCTAGTGGACATTGCTGATCTAGGTAAAGATGTACAGTGCTATGGATCCAGGAGGCTCAGGGTGCTTGAGGAGCATAAGAGCTGGCCTTATGGAGGGGATATTTCTCACTATAGGACATCCTTTATAGGTTTATAGGCTAATGACATCATATGGAAACCCTATCATGAATGTCCTATTTGGGATGATCCTATAGCTTCATAGCGAGGACTCACCATGACCAATGGTTGATTGGCCGTAAGACCAATATTTGGAAGTTCTTATATTATTCCAGAGTGTTGGATCAGTTTGGGATCCTATAGGATGTTTCTCTCGAGCCGATTGTCTATCGTCGAATTTCCCTTGAGAATAATATTCCACCACCATGTGTTACAGTAGCTCTTGAGGAGGATGATCCTCCCTTAGTTGACCCTGGAGTAGCCAATGTAGGGGTGATAGAGGTGTATGGGGTAAATGGTTATGGTAGGGTGGTGGCCGTTTGGGATGGACTTTGGATGTGGTTGAGGTGGAGGATCCTGATGGGTATCAAGTGCAGGCTCGGATATATGACTGGGAGAAGACAAGTTAGTAGGAGCAGGTGGTCGAGGAGCAGGCTATCGAGGAACAAGTTGATCCTATAGAGGATGACGATGTAGATCCTGAGGAGTAGGAGTCTCCTCTTTGGGATCAACTACATAAGCTTGAGACCAATCTACATATTTCTGTGATACAGGTTCAGCAGTGGGATTCTACCATAGCAGATCTTCAGAGACAGCTTTCTCAAGTCAATACTGAGCGAGACACTGCTCAAAGTCAAGCTACCCCAACTACAAGTCTAGATCTTTAGGCTGAGGTATGATGACTATAGAGGATCATAGAGGAGGATGACACTCAGATGGCCTCATACGCTACCTATATTGCTACCCTCAGATCACATGTATGGCAGCCAAGTGCTATTCATCAAGAGAGACCCATAGTAGGAGGTTTAGAGCATAGTGCACATAGCACTTTTGGGTAGTCCTCAGCTAGATTGAGTCACAATACCAAGTCTCGGATAGAGTGTACTAGAGGTGCTAGCTCCATACCACCTCCTAGAGGGGGTGGTGAGGGTGGTGGTGATGCTAGTGGTGCAGGCCACTCTTGACATGTTATGGCTCACTTGATACTCTATACTTATTTTTGGGTGTAAGGTCATCTGACCTACATGTTTAGCCTTATTGGCAATTTTTGTACTTATTTGACACATGATCATATGATATATAGCCTTTGAGACTCATTATGTGTATTTTCTTATGATTTATGTTTTTATGTTTATGTGATGTATTATTATGCTTTTATGTTAGCTGCTTTCATGGCTTATGATGTGATGAAATTTAGAGCTTTGCGATGTGATGCAATATGATAGATGTATGCTTAAATGCTTTTACCTACATGTGCAGGTGTATTATTTATGATGTTTGTGGATGGTTTAGTTTATATGATTTATGTTCTATGATGTGACTGATTTAGATGATATGATGTAGATGGTGTTATGGATGATGTTAATGCCTATTTGTTTTATGCATGTTTAATTTTGATGTCTTGATATTATGAATGCAATGTTGGTGATGCACTATTCATGTGATGATAGTCTAGTGCAGATGAAATTGTATTTTTTAATCACTTAATTCATATTGATGATTAATCATGAGTTTTAAAAATCTAGATGGATAACACCATAGAATGTACAAGCAATTATGAATGTAAATAATGATTCTTAACATTAGATTTGATTATTTAAACATTCAAATGTGCAATGAGATGATGTAGGACGTGTTATTATGAGATGACTCATTCCTATGTATGATTATGGGATGAGGTGATTTGTTGCTATGTATGGTTTTTGAGGTTTTCCATGAGACTCAAACACTCTAGTTACTTTATCAAAAGTTGTATACAAACCATACAGAGCTTCTGAAGGATAAATTTTTGTTATGAAGACCTATATACTCATTATCCCTGTGTGCAAATGAATACATTAGATAAAACATAAGCATACCCCAGTGCTAGGTAGGATTCATTTAGCCCATTGTTGTATTAGGGATCCTCAAATGTTTATCCTAATCCTAAGTTGGACTTAGTTGGATTAGACTACTAGGTGGCATAGGACACCTAAGGCTAGCTCTTCCACATGCAAACATTGGTCTGTACAAAAGCAAGATGCTAATGTGATAGAAATTTAGTCATGTGTGAGGTTTGACCATGCTGATAATTCTAGGGATTCAAATTCTAAACTCCCTTCTTTTCTTCATATTTATTGGGATACTTTCTCATGATATAGTGATGAAAATCACTATTTATTTTGATTTTTGATTTCCTTTGTTTTGAGCAAGGGATTTTATGTAGTGATGATAATCACTATTCACTTTTGTTTTTATGTATTTTGTACTTTGAACTATTACTTTGGAATCTTAAATTTTGTTGTGTTTGGAATTTTTGCTTGTTTTGATTAAAGCAAGGGATTTTAGGTAGGGATGAATTTGTCCTTTTGTCAATTCTCAGTATTTCCAAACTGGTCACACAGGGGGATGAGCAAGATAAAATCTTCACCTTAGGATACCTAGTACCACTTTGCAGTATTCATCTTTCCCTTGTTACAACTAGGATTTTAGTATTTTGATTAGTGACAGGATTCTGAGCTATAGGCACTATCAAGCTAAAATCTACCTATCAAAAGCAAAGACAAACTTCTACTAAGTTTGATAAAACCACTAGGTATTGTTGAGTGACTAGAAAACCTTAGTATATTCCTTATAGCAACAAGAGAGGGTTTTGTTGAAAAACATAATTTCACACATGGGTAATGGATGATGATGGTCTTCGGAGATGCAACATTGATGTACAAAAGTGGTGTCATTCGTGAAACTGTGAATGCCTTGCTTATGGGAATGTGATGGATGCAAATGCCTATGATGCAACTATGTGAATACAAATAAAATATTTTTGTATTTTTGATGCTTTTGGTATTTTCATTAGTTTGATTATTTTTAAAATTTCTTGTTTTTAAGTTGTTTTTGGAATTTTGATGCTTTTATTTTGACCAAAGGGCTTTAAGATGCCTTTGGGGCTTTTGGTGATGATTTGACCAAAGGGCTTTAAGATGCCTTTGGAGCTTTTTGTGATGATTTGACCAAAGGGCTTCAAGATGCCTTTGGAGCTTTTTGTGGTGAGTTGACCAAAGGGCTTCAAGATGCCTTTGGATATTTTTGTGATGATTTGACCAAAGGGATTCAAGATGCCTTTGGAGATTTTTGTGCTTATTTTTAATTTTGATGTTTTCAGATTTATTTGGATTTTGATCATTTCTACTATTTTTGGAATTTTGCAGCTATTCGAATGTTTTTTTATAGTTTATTATTTTATGTGTGGAATGCTTTTAAGTGAATGATTTTGAGAGGTTCAGGCTCCTCAGCACCCTCCAGTATTTTTATGTGATATTCCTCCAGTGAATGCTTTTAATCTTATGGTAAATAGTGGTGCCATTCCCCATAGGACTTGGGGAGATCAAGGCTCCCCAAGGTGCCTTATTTAAGAAGTCTCTAGCTTTACAGAACCAACATTGGTCTAGCTCTATATGAATCCTGTTAACAAATTCCTTGTTATCCAAGGCCTCATGCTGGATCGCTGAATGTGAAAGCATCTTTACATGAGTGGTAGTGAAATCAGTAGATGGATTTTGAGGGATCAAGGGCACTAGAGACACCATGGTGTTTATGAACCTGTTTGAAGAATGAGGGATAGCCTTGATGTTATACCACTCAAGCCTGGCTAGGTAAGTGTTAGCAAGTTCTTTATAAACCTTTAGGATGAGATCTTGACATTAAAATAATCCTTTGACTTGGTTGACTATGAGTAAGGAGTCACCAAAGATATTTAAATTTTTGATTTTCATGGAGATGGTTGTTTGGAGACCCAAGATTAGGGCCTCGTATTCGGTGTTTTTGTTAGTTCAAGGAAATTTTAACTTGAATTACAAGGGCATTGTAGTGGCTTGTGGTGTGAAAAAGATGATCCCTGTGTTGCCTCCTTGCTCACACTTCAAACCATCAAAGAACAAAGTCATGTCAACTTCATTTCTTGGTTCTTTGGGCTCAGGTGCCTCTGATAGTGCAAATACTGCATCATTAGGAAGCTCTATGGTGATGGACCTACTATTCTGCAAAGGCACCTCAGCTATTTGATCGGCTATGACTTGTCCCTTGATGGACTTTTGACTTATGAACTCTAGATCAAACTCTGTAAATATCATGATCCACTTTGCAGTACGTGTGTTATGATATGTCTTGCTCATCATATACTATAAAGGATTTTGTTTGGATATTACATATGTTGTATGCCTCAACATGTAGTGGTGCAATTTCTTGGTTGTGAAGACCACTGCTAAGCATAGTTTCTCTACATACGCATATCCAAATTCGTAGCTCACCAATGTGCGACTGATGTAATATATTGCTTGCTATTTTTCTTGTGTGTTCTTTTGAGCTAGCATGGTTTCCAAAGAAAAATCCATGGCAAATATATACAACAGGAAAGGCACGTCTGGCCTTGGAGGAGATAAAATTGATGATGTTTCTAGGTATTCCTTTATCTCAGAAAAGTCTTGCTGACATTCTTCGTACCATTGAAAAGTGACTCCCTTGTGTAGCAATCGATTCATGGGTCGATATTTTTCTGATAATTGTATGATGAACCATTTTATGGACACTACCTTGCCCTGTAGGCTTCTTAGTTCCTTGATTTTTATAGGTGGGGCCATTTCCAGAATAACCTTTTGCTGGGTCCACCTCGATGTCTCATTTAGAAATGATGAATCCTAAGAGTTTTCTAGAAGTCACGCTAAAAATGCATTTCCTGGGGTTCAACCTGGCATTATGCTCAATCAGGTGATCGAAGACCTTTATGAGGGTCTCAAAATGCTCTTCATGCCGTAATGACTTGGCCAGTAAGTCATCTATATAATATTCTAGGATATGATGCATGTAGTCATGGAAAATGTATGTCATCGCCCGATGATAAGTGGCTCCAATTTTTTTAAGGCCAAATGACATTCCTTTGTAACAGAATGTCCCCCATGGAGTGGTTAATGCAGTTTTATATTGGTCTTCGACTTTAATTTGAATCTGATTGTAACCAAAAAATCCATCCATTAGGGAGAGCATCTCATGACCTGCTATTGTGTCTACAAGAGCATCTATGTTGGGCAACAAGAATGAATCCTTTGGCGTTGCCTTGTTAAGATACCTGAAATCAGTGCAAATACAGACTCTTCCATCAGGTTTTCCTACAGGTGCCATGTTTGATACCCACTTTGAATAGTCAATGGGAACAATAAAGACCACATCCAAAAAAAATTGCAATTCATTATTAACCATCAAAGCAACTGTTGGATGCATATTTCTTAGATTTTGCTTGATCAGCTTCTTTGCGGGGTCTAGCAATAGGTTGTGAACAACCATCTTAGGATCTAACCCTGACATATCTTTGTAGGTCCAAGAAAAGAGATTGGGTCTCTTTTAGTAGGGTAATTATGATGGATTGTTCTTCTGGAGACAAGCTTTCCTCGAATTTGAATTTCTTTTGTTGAGATGGATCATCGTTGATGTCTACTTTGAAAGTCTCCTCTATAGCCATATGTGATCCCTCCTCCAGTTGGTGAGGAGTGGGGATTATATGAATGTCATCTACTGGATTTATAGTCTCTAATGACTCAAGGTTCGAACTAGTGTGATAGATGTCGTGCACACAACCTTATGTAAAATGGAACAGTTTTAGAATTTATTCACTGGGGAAGAAATCCTCAGGCTCTAGGGTCGAATCAACACGATCCCAATTGATAGCATCTATGTCAAGACATAGTGGTTTTGAAGGATATGCTAGGTTATGGAGTGGTGTGGTTAAATCAATGGAGATAATATTGATGGATGGGATGAAATATCTAGGACCATCAGGGTGCAATTCTACCTCGAGGGATGGCTATCTATGCTCACAATGAGGCTCAATAGGCATTGGGATCTCAGGATTTGGGCGATGGATGGATGAAATTATAGATTGTTAGGCAAAAAATGTTCTTTAAACATTGGTGGATCTATATTTACCATATGATAAATGGCATCTAGGTTTAAAGACCACCCCTAGAAGCAAATACCAGGATCTATGGTGCAGAGTGTTTCTTCTCTCTCAAGTAGCAAGTTGACTGGGCACAAGTGGCAAGGCCCTATATAATCCATCTCTATTTTATATTTGAATTCATCATCGCTTATCCAAAAACCATTTGCCTTTATTTCTACCCCTATGATGGGGTGATGTATTTCTTGTGAAAGCCCCAGATAGGCCATCTTAGTCTCATATTCATAGTCATCATCGCTTATTAAGAAACCATTAATGTTTGTCTCTAGCCCAATGACATGGCCTACATGTCTTGGATGCAAGTAGGCCCTCTCTATTGAGTCCTCTGACTCACAGTCACTTTCTTCTTATGTGCATCCTTCCTTATCTTATATGTAGCCACTCTCTATGTGGCCTATCCATGAAAGGTTTTGCACATATCGAGTCCCATGGTAGGCCAACCTGATTTCTTTTTCACCTATGCTTGGGACATATCTATAATGCTCTCGCTCATAGTTATGTAATAGCTCTTCTTCCTGTAGGATGACTCCTAAGGGGTTTGCTTCGAGGAAAGGCTCAGGGTGATATGTCTCTAGGGGTACGATATTGACTATTGACACCCATTCATCACCCCACAAATTTTTTCCAGGGGGTCGAAGTGGATTTCAATCAATGTTCTCTTCGAAACCAATGTTTAGCATATCTAAGGCTACCTCTAAAGAGTCATTCTGGCCCTATTTGTGATATCTTAGGCCTCACCTATTAGTAGGTATTTGATACTACGATCGACATGGTTGTTTGTACCCCTGCTCATATAGGCCTAGGCCATAGTCGTGAAAGTGATACTATTCAAAGTATCTCAGTGTAAACTCAAGGTTTGACAAGTATTGGACACTCGTGGTGAATGGCTCATCCTCATCATTCTCCAAGTTAGGAGCAGTGTGGGCATAGTCCAACCCGATGTATATGAAGTTGGTTTGGTTGGGCAGAATCCCTAAGGGTACCACCATCCCTATTGGCAAGTTTAGGACTCTTGGTCGTCTCATATCTTGTGCAGACTCAATGATCAACGTGAAGGTCACATTTTGCACAAGATACTCTCCTAGCGCTATGTTGGCTAGATGTACTATCACCTAGGGGGTTGATGATGTTGTTGATGATGTAGGTGAGGCAGGTTGCGGTACCTCCTCACCTCTCTCTTGGGAATGTTCCTCCTCCATGGGAACATGGATTTCTTTTGCTGCTTTAGTCAAATGCTCTTGGGGTCCTTCCTCCACTAAGGGTGCCTTCAACTTTTGTTTATCCTTGGCCTTGTCAGTAACAAGACTTTCAGAAGTACTCATTGATTTGTTTGTAGGAGGTGGTGCCGATGTTGACGGGTCACCTCGCACTGATCTACTTTGGCTTCTGGGTTGCATGGTTGGTGATGATGATCTAATGTACAAGTGTGTTGATGGGAGGTCAAAACCTCTGGGTAAGTTGACTTGGTGCACATACTTAAATGGATCTTCTTCAAATAGGACTACATGCACCTATCCCTCATGCACATACTTGACACATTGGTGCAGGATCAAGGGTACGCACTACATGTCCCTAATCCAAGGGTACCCTAGAAGGATGTTATATTGTCTTACCCCTTCAAACACATGACACATTACAATGATGGTCTTATGTCCCACTTTTATAGGCAAAATGATCGTACCCACTGTGGTGCATAACACATCATTAAAATCCCTGAGGGTGTATAAAGTCAAGATGATATTGTACTTGGGTATCTTCAAGTTCCTGTTGAGAAGCAACACACCCCCACTAAAAAAATGAAATTCCATCCTTTGAAAATGTTTAATTTTCATTTGTTCCGTAGGGACCCTCTTGATGTTTTTCGGATTTTAATTCCAAATTTTGCTTGCATCCTTTTCCAAACTTCGCCTACATCAAAGTGACCAAGTAGACTTGCATATGGCATTGATTTCAATTTAGAAATAGCAGTTTCCATTTTTGGCCTAGCAAATTTCTAAATGCATATTCTCTTAATCCATGATGAATTTTTAAGTTCCGTTTGCAGATTGGGATACCCTTTGGGCTTTTGTAGATACTTGTAAAGTTTCATCAAATTCTGAGCACTTTGAATTTTCATCATTTTTCTACACCATGTGAAGCTGATCATTCTCGAGCAATTTAAAATTCATTTTTTAAATGTTAAAATCATTTATGAATTTTTGAGTAAGGAAGATCCTTCACTAATATGTAAAAATGCAAAATACAGATGGACAAAGTCATTGGAATCAACCTACAATTTTTGGAGAATTTGCAAAGTGAAAGAAAAGCTTGAAGGAAATGTCGCGATATCGCGACATGTTCCATTTTCGGACATGTCTCATTTTCGCGAAGGCAAAAGCTAGGAAGAAAATCTTGAAGGAAATGTCGCGATATCGCGACATGTTCCATTTTCGGACATGTCTCATTTTAACAATGAAGAAGCTTGAGGGAAATGTCACGATATCGTGGACATGTTCCATTTTCGGGAAAAGAGAAATGTCACGATTTTCCGTGACATGTTCCATGAAATGACAATGAAATTGAAAAAAAGAAGTGAGAAAAAGACAAAGTGAATGAAGGAAATGTCACGATTTCTCGACATGTTCCATTTTCACGAGGAAGAAGGAAAGAAGAAGTGAAGGAAATGTCACGATTTCAATGACATGTTCCATTTTCAGAGGAAAGAGTGAAGGAAAGAAGAGAAGTGAAGGAAATGTCACGATTTCTCGACATGTTTCCATTAAAAAGAAGTGAAGGAAAGAGGACAGAAAGAGCGAAGGAAATGTCACGATTTCGTTGCGACATGTTCCATTTTTTCACGAGGAAGTAGTGAAAAGAGGAAGGAAATGTCACATGATATCGCGACATGTTCCATTTTCGGAAGGCACAAGCAAGGAAGAAGTAACTTGAAGAAAATGTCACGATTTCGCGACATGCTTTGGTTTCATGGCATCACCTATCCAAAAGGAAGTGGAAGCATTTCAACACAGTCCAAATCAATTAATTAAGTAAAATGAAAAACATTAAAAAATCTAACCTCTGTGTTTCTTTTTGCAGAAACAGATCCGACAGTTGCATAATGGCGGAAGTGATGGCGAGAAAGACAGACTTCAAGGAATTCGT
This sequence comes from Wollemia nobilis, assembly GCA_028583015.1. Taxonomy (NCBI): domain Eukaryota; kingdom Viridiplantae; phylum Streptophyta; class Pinopsida; order Araucariales; family Araucariaceae; genus Wollemia; species Wollemia nobilis. The sequence continues at coordinate 1,521,180 of JAQPPZ010007329.1, forward strand.
CGGTAGATTCATTTGCTCGAAAAATTTATGGCAAGTCAGTGACTCATCCAGATTTTGCAGATCTGGCCGTGAATACAGGTTTCAAGGAATTTACCGGTGGATACATTGCCGGGAAAATTTATGGCAAAAGTAATGACAGGCAGAAAATCTCAACTCGAACCAAACAAAAGCAGTTGTGCGAGGATGGAAGGCCTAGAAGTCAGTGACTCATCCGAGTTTTGTAGAAGAATTAATGAGATGCTCTGATGGCTTATCGAAAGAAGAACATACATTTGCACGCGGGTGTCCATTTGATAAGGATCAAACCAAATCTTATCTTCTCCATTCATGGCAAGATCCACGCGAAGATTTTTCAGAGTAATTAGGGCTTATCAAAACTCTATATAAAAATGCCTTATATTGTAAAACCTCGACGGTGGGATTTTTATGATAAGATTTAGATATTTGGAAGAAGATATTTTGAAAAGATCAGGGTCTGTCCTGAGTCTATATATACTTCTCTTGAATGTAAAGTGAGGATGCGAAAACTTGGAATAAAAGACACTTTAGCAATTTCCTGCAAATCTTGTTTGAATGCTTTGTTCTGGACCTGGGGTTGGTGTGAAATCGTTCTTCTGTGATAGCGTGGCCAGGAGCCTAATCTCTTTCGGATTTTGATAAGTGCATCTTCTTCTATTTTTGTCTCACTAAAGTTCTATTTATTTTGGTTGTGAATCTGTGTTATCAAGATTGAATATGCTGCTAAGCTTCATTCTGTTTGTTATATGCTAAGGAAAGTTAGAGATTTAAGGTTCAGGTCTGTTCTAATTGCTCTATCCTCACTGTGCGAGCTAAGCTGCTGGTGAGAGATACCAGTTGACACCGACTTCCCTTCTATTTATGATTTTCTTTCAGATCTATGTTATTTCCATCTTATGCTCTTAGTAGAAGGTGATCTTAGAAAGCTGGACACCTTCCTCTTTGATTGGTTTTATTGTGAAGCTAAATAGTATAACTGAAATTGGTAGTTTTGATTTTGCAGCTAAGTTAGATAAACTTCTCTTTTCTGCCCTACCCTACTCTCTCTGTTCCACTGTTAAATGATTCATTTTTATTTTCTTTCAAATTTGTATTTTATTTAATCTGCTAAAACATAAAGAGCTATATCAAAGAACTCATTGTAAACCTGATAGTCAACAAAGATAACAACCGCTAAAACATTATTGAACGAAGGTCGAGCCCATTGTAAGGTAATAGACAGTCCACTTGAAACTATTCTAGAAGTGGAAAAGAGTGAATAGACATTCGACCCAACTCTGTAACTCACACCTTGGATAACCAGCAAGATCCTAAAGTGAGTGGGATTTATCCCGTATAAGTGTTATCGGTATTTTATGCTCATTCTTCACAGGGTGTGTATGAAAGACGAACCAACATTTAAAATTGGCGCTAGAAGGAGGGCCTACTGAACTCCGTTCAGTATTTGTTAAAGATTGTAAGTTGTTTGTGAAAAGCTGGATTCTACCTACAGAGTAACCAGGTCCCACTCCAGAGCTGGAGAGCTTCTTGTGCCTGAGTTAGAGACCCCAAGGAGAAGCAGCCTCAGAAAGGCCAAGTCTTTGTCTAACATAGTGTTGTCACCACTTGTAGTTCCTCCAACTGCAACTCAAAATATCATAGTTAATCAGGTAGTAATGGCAAACTGGTTGGGTTCCACTGCTTTGAATATTCCTGGTGCAGCGCATGATTTGCCCAGAAATCCTGAGAAGTATCTTCCGACTTACAAGCATGATGGAATTAGAACAGCAGAGGAACATCTAGTGGCATATAAAAATGCTCTGAAGCTGTTAAATGTGCAGCATGAAGATGTGGCTTGTAGGTTATTCCCATTCACTCTCCAGGAGGGAGCATATGACTGGTTTTTGAATCTTACTAATGATTCTATTACAAGTTGGAATGACCTAGAGAAAGTTTTTGTATCACAATTTGGGGAAGTGATTGACCCCAGTGTGTTATATCAACAGTTCTCCAGCATTAAAAGAGGAATTAATGAGACCGTCAGATCTTTCAATGTCAGGTTTCAAAAGGCTTATGGTAGATTGACGGGTCATTACGTGCCGACTGCAGATCTAGCATTGGAAATTTTTAGGAATTCCCTAGATCCAGTGACCTCTGTTTTCCTGAAGAGGGATGCTAATATTAGTAATCTAACAGAGGCATATAGAGAAGCTTTGGTTCTTGAAAGACAATTAGGACCTCAACCTTTGAACGCTCCTCTAATTCCCTTTGTTACACAAAATACCCCTGTGTTGAATCCTATCCCACATCAAATAATGTTGCCATCATGCCAAACTCCACCGAATGGAAATCCATTGGCTGTAACACATGCTGAACAAGTACAGAATACAGAAAAAGACTCTGATAAAACAAGAGTTGAAGAAGTCTCAAAGATGGTCCAGAAGTTGGCAAATGACTTTTTAAGTTTCAAAAGGCAAGTGTCCACCGGAGACAACTCAAATAGATTTCCTTATCAACAGAATAGATTCAATAGACCACCGTATGAGCCCAATAAGGATTATAAAGGCAAGGGGCATGAAGTGAATATTTGTGACTTAGCTTTGCCCAACTGGTGCAGGATACACGGAACATCTCAGCACGGGGAATTAGATTGTTTGGAGTTCTGCAATGCCTTTGAAGCTTTATCTGGTGAGTTGGTCTTTCCTGAAAACCAAAGAAATGTTGATAGTCCAAGTTCATCCAAACATAGTGCAGCTATGGTGTTAGATTCTTTCACTTTTCCAGATGAGTCAGAGAATGTTGTGGAGATGCCTATGGATGAAGTCCAAGCCTTTCAACAATATAGAAGGGACAACTATAATCTCTGAAACAAAAATCTGGAGCCTAATACTACATCCACACCTCCAGACAACTCCCATAATATTCCTCCAGATCCATCCCCAAATAATAACCCACCTCCACCCAAGGGAGGAGATCCAAGAGTACCAAGTGGATTTTTTGTTCCACTCAATAAGGGGTACAATATAGTGGAGGATATGAAGAAGATCAAGGCTAACATCACTCTTCATGAGTTAGCTCAAATTACTGAACAAAGGGATAATTTGATCAAGACATACTCTGAGCCTAATGCCAAACCTCTAGAAAAGGGGAAGAAAATAGCAAATGCAAACTTAGCCATGTATAAAGAAAGGACAGAAGTTCCGCCTTTCCTGCTAACTGTCCGTATATTTGGGAAGAATCTACACAATTGTCTGGTGGATTCTGGTGCTTCAGCCAATGTCATGCCTCTAGCCATCTGCCAACAGTTGGGTTTAACCCTTATGAAATCCGAGAGAAGAGTCATCCAACTGGATAAAACTGAGGTTAAGGTGGTAGGTGAACTTCAGAATATACACATCCAGCTAGCATCTGAACCAAGAGCACAACACAAAATCGATATTCAGGTGGTAGATATTCCCGTGGGATACGGAATGCTTCTAAGCAGAGACTGGTCAAAGTCTCTGAATGGGTACTTGGCGACTGATTTCTCACATATGTGGTTACCTTGGAAGGGTGTTGCAAATCAGTTAAGGATCGAAAGGGAACCTAGGTATAAACACGTGATCACTGAGTATAATGCCAAGAATGAGACTGTTAATATTGCAGATGTAGATATCGGGGTTTATAATCTGACAACTGCACAAAAAGGGAAACCTATTAAAGCTCATCCTGATCATGATAATGAAGTTTGGATGCTTCATATCGATGGAGCTAAGTCTAAGCAAGGTTCTGGTATAGGGGCAGTTCTTAAAGGACCTAAAGATCAGACTTATTTTATGTCTTATCGCTTGCAGTTTCCTTGCACAAATAATTTGGCAGAATATGAAGCATTAGTGCTGGGATTGAAATTTGCTTTAGATAAAGAGGTAAAAAATATCCAGGTTTTCACAGACTCAGAGTTGGTGGCTAATCAGGTTAGAGGTAAATTTCAGTGCAAGGCATCTTACCTGAAAAGATATAAACACCGAGCATGGGATCTCATGGAGGATTTTGATGCTTTTAATCTGACTCACATTTCGAGAGAAGAGAATTCACTCGCAGATGTCTTAGCTTCATCAGCCACAAATCTGAAGCCATTGGAGGAGTTCAGATGGAAAAAAATTTCAATTGAATTAATCCCTTGTCCTTCAGTTCCAGATAACGTAGACAATTTTCAAGTCTTTTTTGATGACCAGCAAATTATAGACTTTTTACAGAATACCAATGCATTTGAAAATGCTATAATTGATGATGGTCAAAAAGATACTATGCTGGAATAGTTTGATGATGAAAAGGGGATAATGAGGTTGAAAGATAATAGAATTCCCAAAGGAATGGTAGAACTTGAGCGACTGTTTGATGTTGACCAAATTAAACAAAGAGGGAGCTTTGGAAATTCTACTGATGTAGCAGGCAGTGAGACTGAGAAACTAAATGTTGGAACTGAAGAAGATCCCAGACACCTTAAGTTAGCCAAAGCTTGTGACCCTAAAATTAAAAAGAATATGATTGAATTCCTTCACAGGTCCAAAGATGTTATGGCCTGGTCTTATAAAGACCTAAAGGTTTTTGATCCAAAAGTTTACACCCATATAATACCTTTAAAGGAGTTCTGCAAACCCTTTCGACAGAAACAGAGGCATGTCAACGCTTTGTTGGAACCACTCATCAGAAAGGAGGTGGAGAAATTATTGAGTGCTGCCATTATTTTTCCCATCAGACATTCTACTTGGGTAGCCAATTTAGTACCGGTCAAAAAAAAGAATGGGGAAATCCGCTTGTGCGTAGATTTTAGAAACTTGAACAAGGCTTCTGAAAAGGATAATTATCCTTTGCCTTCCATGGATGATGTGCTACAAATTGTGAATGGTTCAGAAATGATGTCTTTCTTAGATGGATTTTTGGGGTACAACCAGATACTGGTTGAAAGGGAAGACAGGATGAAAACTGCCTTCACGACTAAGTGGGGAACCTTTGCTTACAAGAGAATGCCATTTGGATTGATAAACGCTGGAGCTACCTTTCAACGTGCAATGGATCATGCCTTCAAAGGCCTTATGGGTAAGTGCATCGTTGTCTACATGGATGACTTGACAGTTTTCTCTAAATCCCGGTTTGACCACGTAAAGCACTTGGAATCCGTCTTCAACAAATGCAGAGAGTTTGGTATTTCTCTAAACCCAAAGAAATGTGTTTTTGGTGTAACTGAAGGAAAACTCCTTGGGCATTTAATCACCAAAGATGGCATTTCCATGGATCCTGAGAGAGTTGAAGCCATATCAGGGATACCTTTTCCCAACTCTAAGAAAGAGTTAAGATCATTTTTTGGGAAAATTAATTTTGTCAAAAAATTCATCTCTAGTTTTGCAGAAATAGTCAAGCCGCTAAATAACATGCTGAAGGAAACTGCTAAGATTTCCTGGACAACAGAAGCCAAAGCAACATTCCAAGAGATCAAATCTGCAATCAAGCAAGCTCCAGTACTAGTGAGCCCAGATTTCAGTGCAGATTTTTATTTGTACTCTTTTTCTTCTGAACACACACTTGCAGCGGTTTTAACCCAACGAAGGGAAACAGGGGAGCACCCGATTGCTTTCAAAAGTACCAACTTAAAGGGTGTTGAGCTAAAATACTCTCGCTTGGATAAGCAAGCCTATGCCTTGGTAAGAGCAGTCAAGCAATTCAGGCATTACATATTGAGGAGCAAAGTCCATGCTATAGTTCCTGATCCAGCTGTCAAATATTTATTAAGCCAGGATGAATTGGGTGAGTTAAGAGGTAATTGGGCCATGAGACTGCAGGAATATGACTTAGAAATCTGGCCTACAAAATTAATCAGAGGACTTGGTTTGTCCCGACATATTGCTGAAATACCTCTAGAGACAGAGATTAATCAGCTGGATTCTGGGGTGGATGATTGGTATGGAGATGTCATTCATCTACTAAGGTTTGGAATTTGTCCACCTCACCTGAATAGAACTCAAAGAAGAGCACTAAAGCTGAAATCTGCTCATTTTCTACTCAAAGGAGGCAACTTGTACAGAGAAAACTATGCTGGCATATTCTTAAGATGCATTTCTCAGAATGAAGTGAACGAGGTGATGTCTAGTTTTCATGAAAAGTTAGGAGCAGGGCATTCCTCAGGTTCTGCTACTGCACATAAGATATTGAGAGCAGGCTATTACTAGCCTACATTGTTTAAAGATGCACATCAACATGTGAGAACTTGCCAACAGTGTCAGATTTTTGCATCCAAGCAGGTTAATCGAGCTCTACCATTACAACCTGTTATAATAGAAAAACCTTTTATGCAATGGGGACTTGACTTCGTGGGTGTGATAAACCCGAATTCATCAGCAGGGCACAAGTATGTTTTAACAACCACTGACTATTGTACAAGATGGGTTGAAGCAGCAGCCACCATGAGGAGTACAACCCATGAGGTGATCGGATTTTTAGAGTCAAACATCATAACCAGGTTTGGAGTTCCTTTGAATTTGGTGTGCGACAACGGACCAGCTTTTCAGTCATTCGAATTTGCGGAATGGGCATACCAGAGGGGGATAGTCATCAAATTTTCATCCAACTATTATCCCCAAGGCAATGGGCTAGCTGAGTCCACAAATAAGAATTTGATGAATGCCATCAAGAAGTCTGCTGTAGACAAACCCAGACAATGGCACTCACTATTGAAGTATGCACTTTGGGCTGACAGGATCAGACATAAAGAAGCCCTTAAGACTTCCCCATTTGCTTTGTTGTATGGTACCCAGCCCATCGTTCCTATCTCTTTAAAATTGCCTACTTATCAATTTGCTCTGGATTATTTTGATGATCATGCAGATGCAGAAGCTCATGTATTGGACTTAATTAATCTGCAGGATGAACGACTTCAAGCCCTGGAGCATTTTAGTCGACACCAAGAGATAGTCAAGCATTGGTTTGATAAAAGAGCCAGAGTAAAAGCCTTCAGACTTGCAGACCTGGTGCTTCTATGGGACAAAGCCCATGAAAAGAAAGGTAAACACACCAAGTTGCAACCTCTATGGATAGGGCCATACCAGATTGCCGAAATCTTAGGTAATAATGTATTTCGTCTACAGGACCTGGAGGGTAATTTTTTGAACCTTCCTATCAATGGTCAATATATGAAGCATTATTTCTCAGTTGTTCCATCCACTACATCATTTGAATAATCACGAGGACTTTGTGCATATGTATATATTGTAAATAAAGTGTGAAGTAGTGTGTTTTTATTTTGTTTTATTTTTAAAGTTTGAAGTATTGTGTGTTATCTTTTAAGGTTTGTGCAATTTTGTCTTTAACTGGTGGCCTTTTTCTCTCCTCTTTAGTTTCTTTTAATCCCGTTTGTTTGAGCTTTTGCCTAAACAAAGAAAACACAAATCAACATTTAAAATTGGCCTAGTGTGTTTTCATTTTGTTTTTTAAGAGATAGTCTGCTAGAGCTAAAAAGTGGAACTACTTGTTATTTAGAACAATAGTAGAAAGATAATTGGATTTGGTATCTTGCTTGCCACAATTATTTTGATTATAAAGAAACTACTATACTGTTTGGCTGAAGAACTCCTAGGGAATCCAAGAAAAGTTGGTCAGGAGAGGGGACTCCGATTCATAGAATTACATCAAAGCGTCCAAGGAAGCTATTGGTACCCAGGTTGAAACAGTTAGTCGATCAATTGCTCGATGAATAAAAAAAAAAAAAAGAAAGAGAGCAAGGCATTCCAGCTATCGGTATCTTTCAAAAGGAAAAAGAGACAGAAGGTGAAAGTTGGGCAAGCCAACATAAAACCGGCATTCTTTTCTACACATAGCCAAGGTTCCAGAAGGATACATCTCAAACATGTTCACCAGGCTATAAATGCCACCTCATAGTGGTGAATCAGGGTCGTGAAAATCTAAAGAGTAACTCTGTCGGGGTTGTAAAAGGCTAAACTAGTAAACAGAGCTCTACTCGGTTTCCCCTGCACAATCTAAATAGCTGATCAATCCACAGTGAGCAGTCGAAGCCCTGGTCATCCTTGAAGAAAGTTTTATACGCTTATAACCGCACATCAGAATCTTCCTTAAGTGATTCAACCTAGTATGTCCTTGGGAAACTTTAACAGCTAAATAGATAGTAGTTAAATCATTTTAGAAAATATTTGTGGCAAAGCATGATACATAGTCTAAATTGTTTTGAAACTAGAGTTCTGGATTCTAAATAGTGCTACTATTTTCCTCGCAGATATCGCCATTTGTTGAGAAGCAACACACCCCCACTAAAAAAATGAAATTCCATCCTTTGAAAATGTTTAATTTTCATTTGTTCTGCAGGGACCCTCTTGATGTTTTTCGGATTTTAATTCCAAATTTTGCTTGCATCCTTTTCCAAACTTCGCCTACATCAAAGTGACCAAGTAGACTTGCATATGGCATTGATTTCAATTTAGAAATAGCAGTTTCCATTTCTGGCCTAGCAAACTTCTAAATGCATATTCTCTTAATCCATGATGAATTTTTAAGTTCCGTTTGCAGATTGGGATACCCTTTGGGCTTTTTTAGATACTTGTAAAGTTTCATCAAATTCTGAGCATTTTGGAATTTTCATCATTTTTTGCACCATGTGAAGCTGATCATTCTCGAGCAATTTAAAATTCATTTTTTAAATGTTAAAATCATTTCTGAATTTCTGAGTAAGGAAGATCCTTCACCAGTATGTAAAAATGCAAAATACAGATGGACAAAGTCATTGGAATCAACCTACAATTTTTGGAGAATTTGCAAAGTGAAAGAAAAGCTTGAAGGAAATGTCGCGATATCGCGACATGTTCCATTTTTGGACATGTCTCATTTTCGTGAAGGCAAAAGCTAGGAAGAAAATCTTGAAGGAAATGTCGCGATATCGTGACATGTTCCATTTTTGGACATGTCTTCATTTTCACAAAATATAGGAAGAAAAGCTTGTAGGAAATGTCGCGATATCGCGACATGTTCCATTTTTAAAGCCAAAAAAGCAATGACTTTAGGAAATGTCGCGATATCGTGACATGTTCCATTTTCAAAGAAAAAAAATGAAGGAAATGTCACTGATTTCATGACATGTTCCATTTTAATTTTCAGAAAAGGAAATGTCACGATTTCGTGACATGTTCCATTTTCAGAGGAAAGAAGTAAAGAAGGAAGAGAAGTGAAGGAGGATTTCGCACATCTTCATAAAATGAAGGAAATGTCACGATTTCATGACATGTTCCATTTTCACGAGGAAGTAAAAGAGGCAAGTGAAGGAAATGTCATGATTTCACGACATGTTCCATTTTCACGAGGAAGAAGTGAAAAAGAGAGAAGTGAAGGAAACGCATTTCATTCAAATTTAAAAAAGAAATGTCATGGATTTCGTGACATGTTCCATTTTCGCGAGGAAAGCTAAAAGAGCAAGTGAAGGAAATGTCATGATTTCATGACATGTTCCATTTTCACGAGGAGTGAAGAGAGAGTGAAGGAAATGTCGCGATATCGTGACATGTTCCATTTTTGAAAGGCACAAGCAAGGAAGAAGTAACTTGAAGAAAATGTCACGATTTCGTGACATGCTTTGGTTTCATGGCATCACCTATCCAAAAGGAAGTGGAAGCATTTCAACACAGTCCAAATCAATTAATTAAGTAAAATGAAAAACATTAAAAATCTAACCTCTGTGTTTCTTTTGCAGAAACAGATCCGACAGTTGCATAATGGCGGAAGTGATGGCGAGAAAGACAGACTTCAAGGAATTCGTCGATAGATTCATTTGCTCAAAAAATTTATGGCAAGTCAGTGACTCATCCAGATTTTGCAGATCTGGCCGTGAATACAGGTTTCAAGGAATTTACCGGTGGATACATTGCCGAGAAAATTTATGGCAAAAGTAATGACAGGCAGAAAATCTCAACTCGAACCAAACAAAAGTAGTTGTGCGAGGATGGAAGGCCTAGAAGTCAGTGACTCATCCGAGTTTTGTAGAAGAATTAATGAGATGCTCTGACGGCTTATCGAAAGAAGAACATACATTTACACGCGGTGTCCATTTGATAAGGATCAAACCAAGTCTTATCTTCTCCATTCATGGCAAGATCCACGCGAAGATTTTCAGAGTAATTAGGGCTTATCAAAACTCTATATAAAAATGCCTTATATTGTAAAACCTCGACGGTGGGATTTTTATGATAAGATTTAGATATTTGGAAGAAGATATTTTGAAAATATCAGGGTCTGTCCTGAGTCTATATATACTTCTCTTGAATGTAAAGTGAGGATGCAAAAACTTGGAATAAAAGACACTTTAGCAATTTCCTGCAAATCTTGTTTGAATGCTTTGTTCTGGACCTGGGGTTGGTGTGAAATCGTTCTTCTGTGATAGCGTGGCCAGGAGCCTAATCTCTTTCGGATTTCGATAAGTGCATCTTCTTCTATTTTCGTCTCACTAAAGTTCTATTTATTTTGGTTGTGAATCTGTGTTATCAAGATTGAATATGCTGCTAGGCTTCATTCTATTTGTTATATGCTAAGGAAAGTTAGAGATTTAAGGTTCAGGTCTATTCTAATTGCTCTATCCTCACTGTGCGAGCTAAGCTACTGGTGAGAGATACCAGTTGACACCGACTTCCCTTCTATTTATGATTTTCTTTCAGATCTATGTTATTTCCGTCTTATGCTCTTAGTAGAAGGTGATCTTAGAAAGCTGGACACCTTCCTCTTTGATTGGTTTTATTGTGAAGCTAAATAGTATAACTGAAATTGGTAGTTTTGATTTTGCAGCTAAGTTAGATAAACTTCTCTTTTCTGCCCTACCCTACTCTCTCTGTTCCACTGTTAAATGATTCATTTTTATTTTCTTTCAAATTTGTATTTTATTTAATCTGCTAAAACATAAAGAGCTATATCAAAGAACTCATTGTAAACCTGATAGTCAACAAAGATAACAACCGCTAAAACATTATTGAACGAAGGTCGAGCCCATTGTAAGGTAACAGACAGTCCACTTGAAACTATTCTAGAAGCGGAAAAGAGTGAATAGACATTCGACCCAACTCTGTAACTCACACCTTGGATAACCAACAAGATCCTAAAGTGAGTGGGATTTATCCCGTATAAGTGTTATCGGTATTTTATGCTCATTCTTCATAGGGTGTGTATGAAAGATGAACCAATAGTTCCCTATAGCTTTGGAGGTAATGATGTTGATTGATGAACTAATATCAATCAAAACCCACTTGAATGGTAAGTCATTGATAAACGCGATGATGTACAAAGGCAGATCTGTTGTAGTAGTTAACACTTCTTTAATTTTGTGATCATAAAAATGAATCAAGGGCTCTTGGAATTTTTGCAATTTCCCCACAAAATGTGTGAATGCATCTAGATTTTGGGGCTGGAGTTCTATGGACCTCAGAATCTCCATTAACATCTCCATATTCTTGGGGGATTGTTGTATAAGCTCATAGATGGATAACTTGGCTAGAGTCGTTTGTAAATTTTGCTCCAGTCTACTTCAAACCATTATTAGAGGTGTCACTAGGGGACCTGGAGGATTTTTTTGCACCTATCTCTATTGAGGTGCAACTGGTATGTTGATAGGAGCCATCGATGGATGTGGTTGCCCATATCTTTGAATCCTAGTTGCTATGTTAACTAATTTGACCATTCTGATGCATCCTTGAATAGATGGCTCAACTCATATTTGGTTGACCTATGCGCCTTGATCCCTCGAGGCTTCATAACTAGGTAATGGGTTCCTGAATATACCCATATCCCTATTTTTAGGAGCTATTGGGTTATAAAATTTGAGCTCTCCTTTCTCAATCATATTTTGTACCATGTTCTTATATCCCATGCATCTCTCAATGTTGTGCCCTAATATCCAATGATATAGGCAATGGTGGTCTTCCCTATATCCCTTTGGCTTGGTTCGGTTAGGGTCTAGTAGTTGTATGTTAGGGAATATTATCCTCTATGCCTCATTCAATTGGTTGAATATCGACTAAATTAACTCATTCAGAGGCATGAAATAATGAGGCGGTCGACATTCCCTATTTCAGCCCTAGTTGTTCTTGGGATCGTAGTTAGCTAATGGGGGTTGCGCTTGATAATTATGGGGCTATTTTCCATTCCTCCCCTATGGTTCGACAAATATAACTTGATTTACTTGAGCAGGCTTGGCCTGCTTCTGCTTGTTCTTGTTGTTCTAATTGTTTTTACTCCACTATTTCTTGTTATAGAGCTTAAGGTATCCTTCATTGACCTTAATGTCTTCTATTATCTTGATCTAAGCCAAGGCTTCTTCAAATGATTTGTATTTATACAACTTCAACATCAGAGAGATGTGCTTGGCATAGATCTTTGTGAACATCTAGATGACCTCTTATGCAGGGATGGGAAATGATAGTTTCACCTTGAATTTTCTCTATTTGTCCCTATAGTTCATCACTGGCTCATAATCGTAATGTTTCAGGTTGGCCAGATCGAACAGGTTCACTTTCCTCTTAGCACTGAAGGAGAAACATTCTAGGAACATATTTACCAATTGTTCAAAGTCGATGATGCTATGCTTGGGTAGTTGGTTAAACCATTGTGTTATGGAATGTCATGATGAATGTTCTCAACAATAAAGCATCGTCTTTGTGCAAATTGAGGCATGCGTTTATGAAGTTGGTCACATGCTCTTGTGCATCTACTTATCCCTTGAACTTATCCAACCTAAGAATTTCAAAGTTCCTAGGATATGTGGGACTCAGGACTGATGGGCACAAAGGCTAATTATGTATCTTTTCTAATGTTGGATTTTATTTACTTGTGTGTTTCTCAAGAGACTTGACTCTTTCGATGAGGATTTGGTATGCCTTCGAGGCAATAATATAATGCTCTTAAAGGTCTACTCATGATGGTAAGGGAGGTATTTAATTATTTGCATCAACCGAGTGTCTATACTCTCCTCCCATGACTACACATGGAGGTGCAGGTAGGGGTGGTTCCTGATCTTCTATCCTTATCCTACTCTCGTTGATTTGCGTTTGTCCAAGGCCCGTGTGATATTGATGTTGTGGAGCATGGTGAACATGCTCATATTTGGCACCTCTCTTGTGGGGAGAATTAGTGTGTCTCTCATATTGATTCCTTTCACCAATTATGCATGCATCCATTCAAGCTAGCATTTCTACTAGCTCCTCATGCTCCGCTCTTTCCTCCTTTAAGAGTTGCTCTTGTAAGTGTAGGCATTCTTTCCTATGTTCTTCTTGTTTGATATTTTCTATGTGTTCTTGCTCAATTCATATTTCTTCTTCCAACCTATGTAGGTGGTCCGAATGACCCACTATTGAGGGTTCATGCCTTTCTACCTCTGTGTGAGGAATTCTGATACAGAAGTTCCTCAGGGGGTTCCTGTTGTGTGTCTACCTCGGTTTTCTATGGTGACATGCTCTATGTATTGCATCAAAGGTTGAGTACGCTCATGATCTGAAGTAGTGTATGCATTGTGGGATTGCTTTACAACCTCTCGAGCTTCATTGGTGTATCTAGCAGCTATACTATGTGAACTTCCTGAATCAAAATATTTGGTAGCAACACTTCTCGGAGCTGGTCTTAGGGGAAACTAATCTAGCTCATCCAATTGTCTAGTTCTCCATGGATTATCCCATGGAGTGCTATTGTAACCAATGAGGTTATGATCCATAGGTATTCTCCCATATTCTGGGAGGCTATAGGATGTCCTAGGTCTGCGAGTTGGCGTAGGCCTATCATATTACCCCTCAATAGGCTGATTTATTCTATGGGTATCGTATGATATTTGGGATCTTGCTTCCCTTTATTTTTTGTAGAATGATGGAGGTCTCGTTTCCTCATCATGCAGGTGTTATGACGAAGGTCTTGAAGCCTCCATGTGTTTATGCAACGACGGAGGTCATGATGTCTCCACACGTCGATGTGAAGAATGAGGTCATTATACCTCTATATGCCTGTGTAATGAGTGGTGCCATTACAACTCCTCATTTTTGTGTGATGAGGTACCCTTAAATACTCCTCACATCTGTGTGTTTGAGCATCAAGTAGTGGATCTCTCACTGGGGTTTCTCGTGGAGTCTCTCCAATAGTTGATTTGTCACCCCTAAGACTTGCCGAACTTCATTCGATGACATTACGGATGGGTGGCTCAATGCCAGTGTGTTTGTGATAATTAGGAGCACTACTTTCCCCCTCAGTCATGTACCAGGGGTGGTTGATCTATGTGTTCACCATTCTGACTTGTGCGTTATCTTGTTAATTGGTTTCCAATTTACACAAATAAAGTAAGAATATGTTTATCTTGTTTAAGGATTTTTAATGTGTTCCCTAAACTATATGGTGTATTTGGATGTTTTGATGATCTTGTATTTTTGTCTATGCTTTGGAATTGGAATGAGGGAACTCAATCAAAGTGGAGAATAATAACACTATTTTTGAACGTGATTTCTCAAAAGAGTCTAGGGTACACCGCTTAAATCCCAATGAGGGGTTCGCCTAGCTCTTCCACTACGAGGTAGTTGGAGACAGTTTGAACACATATGTCTTGTACCAACTCAAAAATAGCTATCTATCCTATCTAGGAACCTCTAGGGTGCAAGTCGATGGAAGGATATGAATTCCAATATAACCGGTATAAATTGGAGGTCGGTGATGAAATCCAACCTTACCAATGTTATGATAGAATGTGCAAGTGTGTGGTGTTATTTTTATCTTTTAAAACATAAAAATGATGCATCAACTAGCATACATGCTTTAATATACTACATGCCTAAAAAATAATATTTAGTCTTCAGAAGGATACAGATCTAATTTAATCTAAATAAATTTTCATATAATGCACTTCCTACTTTGTGAATGGGCGGCCACTAGTTGGGCCACATGCAAGCAAACCAACATACAATGGTACAACACGCTGGATTCTAGGATAGACCTTACAAGCAGAGGTCCACTATTCCTAGCAGTTCCTAGAGGAAACTAAGGAAATCTAAGAAGCTTGTAATGCAATTTTTAGTTTATTTTCTTCATCTTTCCCTACTTAGTTATGTTCTTGCTTGCTATTTCTGGAAAATAAATGCAAACAAAAAGTCACAGAGTCAAAAATATGTACCAACCTCAATTTCTCACCTGATGATGAATTGGCTAACCTCTATTTCAAATCTCCTGTTGGTCACTGTTGACCAAAGCGATTGATTCTGGTCACTGCCAACTATAGTGGCTAATCTCTTCTAGCTGCTTTTAACCAGAGTGGCTAGACCTGCATAGAAAAAGGCATCTGAAACATAAGTAACTTTGCCAAAAAATAAAACCTTGGTGGGGGTCCCACCATGATTGCCATCTGTACGACCCCAAGAAGTGCACACCCATACTCTTACTTGCATTATTATACAAAGATGAGTTGAAATACCATGAAATGTATATAACACATAAATAATCAAAGACAGATCCTTTTATTTATATTGAAACCCAATTACATTTCGGTCCCTCTAAGGGATACCCATTTCGATAAAATGAATTACAGGTGAATAATTATATCCCCTCGCAAAGGGATGGTGTGCCTGCATAGGCTTCCTGATATCACACATGAAACTATATGAGGGCTTACAGATGCCTCCTTCTCCATATCTACTTCTAAAGAGATCCGCGTGCTCCTGATGCTTCAATCTGATCCTGTAGACCTTTATCTACATTCATGGAAACAACAAAGCATAGTAAATAGTACGTGCCACCTCTTCAAAAGAGGATCTTATTAGAAAATATGATAATCCAGATAAATAAGCATAATATGCATTGAAATATAGTAGATGTAAGTAATATGCATATGAAAATCAAAAATATTAATCTAAATGAAATGAAATATTTAGATCTATGCTAAATCCATGTAAATGAAATAATGATAAATAAATATCTATTACTTAGAACAAAGGAATCGACCTTTTAAAAACCTAGCTATGACTATGTGCCACTGTCAAAGATAGTGACCTCTAAATTAAAGGTTACCTCAGGTCTTATGGGCTATGGCAACCAATCCTTGCTCAAATTGATGTTCAAGGGTCGCCTAGCATATTTCATACATTGAATGGCAATTGGGTACGATGAATTTGAATCACATTATGTGAACATGGCTCAACCGAATGAAGCTTTGATGCTCTCTCTATGGGCATATTTTGTCTCTCCATATCGATAGGACTTCGTTGCTCAACTCTCAAACTTCTTAGATCCTTTGCTTCTTGTGGTAGAGTCTATATGTAGAATTCCCTATTAGGGTTTGGACCTTGTCTTCTTGAAAAATATTTTCTCCAACTCTGCATGTGACTAACTATCTTAGAAATAATACATTAATCATAATTCTACATTAAAGGGGTAGTTAGGAAGGACTTAGGGAGTTCCTCACCAAAATATGCCCAAAATCCATGCATAGGTGCAGTCGAACTACGTGATTTGGGCCTATATTCATGGAAAAACTATTTGTGATCTTGGTCGCTATCAGATCTAGCTGCCAAGTCTATCCGCTATAGTCTCTAGTGTCCAGGGTTTGTGGCCACTCTACTTGAGAGCGGCCAACCCTAGAGGGGCCATAACTACCCTACCTAAGTGGTTAGGACCATTTTTTTCCCTTGAAGAGATCCAAGAGGATTCATATGGTCTAAAGATGTGCCCATATGGGTAGTCTCCTAAACATGACATGTTTTAGGTGTCTACATATGGAACTATCACAAGATCGAAAGGGGTCCACACTTAGTTCATTTTTGTTTTGTACATATGCACAAGTTTTGCATTTTTGTTTTTTTATTTGACAATGGTCAAAAATAAATAATAAAGACATGAAGCCTAGAGAGGCATAGAGAGAATCATATTTTGTGTGAAGGTATTTTTTCAATAAGGCCTTATAAGAGGAGTAGAGTTATGCCTAATTTTTGAAGACAATGGCAATAGGCCTGTATTTTTGGCATAGTCTCCATATAATCGGGATAAGTTATGATGTTTTTGGCATGATCTCCATATGAACCTTTACTATTTAAATAGACTATTAGATTTTTCATAGGGTAGTGTTTATATGGAAGTTATTCTTTAAAAGCACATTTTTGAAAATAAGCATTTTTTGACTCCTAAGGCCCAATGAATAAGACTCTGAGTTCTATGGATTTGAAATAAAATACACCTAGGAGGTGCTAGAATGTAGGCCCAAAATGGCCACATACTTAAGAAAATTTTGAAAATTTTACCTAAGACATGAAGATCTCATTCTGCACACTTTGTAGTGTATTTTGGAGCGGATCCGCAACAAAGGCCACAAATCCACCCAACACTTGATGAATATTCGCACTTGGAGAGTTTTTGCATAATTTCTTATGTCTTTGGCTCCATACTAGCGAAATTCCCTGAATCCACAAAATTTTTTGAATAAGGATGATGTTTGCATAAGATAAGTGCAGATTGAAGAACACTTCATATTCTTTTATATCTTTTGAACGACTAAGTGTTAGAGAGCCCGATTCTGGAGAGCGCATAGAACATTTTTTCCTAGAATGGTGATAGAAGGCATAGTGCCATGTACAAGCGATGCAAATTCATGATGAAGGTCTTTTTGACTAACTTTCTTCTGGAATGGCAACAAGCAGTGTTTACTCTGAAGCCAGTGTAGAATGGAGGAAGAGTCCCTTTACATTGCATCGGGTCCGAAATGGTGTTCGTAGGCCAATGCACTTGCTTGGGTCCAGAATGGAATCCATAGAGTTTTGAAGGAGATATGACATCATCAACATTTTTTGTGCGGATTGGCGAATGCTTTATCTCTAAAGAAGAAAAATGAAGGATAGGGAGCAGATTTCATCTCGATTCACTTTCAAGGAATTTTGGTGCTGGATTGGCGTTCCGTAAGTTCTGAAGCATGAAATGTGATGTCATAAATTTTTTAAGGTATAATGGCATTGTGTTCTCCCCTACCATTATATCTAGCTTATGGCATATTAAATCATAGCCATACGATGGATGAGATCGACGGTCGAGGCTTTGTTGAGAATTTTGAACCATATAAAAGCAAAGTCTCACCAGAGTTGAAACAGTCAATTGGAGACAGAATCTCAAGCATCAAGGGTTTCAAGAAAATAAGTACTATATATGGCTGTAAATTGACGATAGTAGAAGATTTCCAATATTGACCAATGATGCATATGTAATCTCCAACTTCCAAAACTCTAGTTAGTGTCAAACAACCAGAAAGTTGTAGAGGTTTCAAGTTTCCATGGTGGTCCACTTGTAGAGAATTTCTCGAAGGTTGAACCAATAAGAGAATGTCAGCAAGAACTCTCTACTGAGTTATTAAAATTTGATCTCTGTAATGTTCCTTATTATTTTAATTTTGTAAAACTATAAATAGAGGTCAAACCCTCATTTTTAAAAGGTCAGCTCTAGTGTGTTTGTCTATGCTACTATAAATATTCCCAAGGGCTAATGAAAGGAGAATTACATTGACCTTCATCTCAAATTTTATGCCTTCATAATTCTCTATCATAGGTTCAAATTCTTTAGTTACATTTTTGTGAATACTTGAATGGTTAGTTTGTGTCAAATTAATGGATTACTAGCTGCTAGGGTAATTGAATTTTACTTCTGAATTAGATCTTTGTTTCTAGAGAGTACATTTCTGTAAAATCTAGATATTGGTGAATTTTGGTATTTGGATTATCATTGTTTAGATATTAAAATTATTTTCTGCAATATTTCTTTGTAGTTATTTAATGAGTGAAATTACATTAAATTTGAGATAATGTTGATCTAAGTGATGTGTCTTCAAATTGTTTTTTTGAAGCTTTTTGTTGTAGTACAATATTGTTAGCCTATCTGTCCACTGTTGTTCATATTTTCTAACCCTAACATTTTC
This sequence comes from Wollemia nobilis, assembly GCA_028583015.1. NCBI lineage: Eukaryota > Viridiplantae > Streptophyta > Pinopsida > Araucariales > Araucariaceae > Wollemia > Wollemia nobilis. Next base: position 1,540,111 of record JAQPPZ010007329.1, read on the forward strand.
TTACACTAATATGTAAAACCCTAAGTGAGCATAATTGTGTCAACACCCTATTTAAGTTGACAAGGAACCAACCTACTCTAGAGGTTGGATCCGAAACTCCTGCTTTGGTCCATCCAATGTTGAGTGTTGAGATGTAGCTATCGGGTGCAAGCCTGGATAGAAATTAGGAAGATAGATAGTCATAGTATTGAGTAAAAATTGATGCAATTCAGTGCCCAACAGGTACCAAGATGACATGACATGGATAAAAATGATAAATCAATGAAAGTTATTTATCGAAGACTCATCAAGAATTTGAGAAATATTTCATATTATATGTGTGTGTGCATTTTAAAAGTAAATTGCCACATTAAATAATTCTTCTAACTTAAGAGAAAAGGTTGATACCAACATGACATGGCATGGATAAAAAATAAAAAATCAATGAAAGTTATTTACCAAAAGCCTCATCAAGAATTCAAAATTTCATATAAAATTTATCTATCTATCTATATATATATCTATCTATCTATCTATCTATATATATATATATATATATATATATATATAAAATATATATATATATATATATATATATTTATCTATATATATATATATATATATATATATTTATCTATCTATATAGATATATAGATAAATAGAGAGAGAGAGAGATGTGTCTGTTCTCCTATAATATGTATAAGATATAAGTGTGAAAAATAAGATATTTTAAATGGAGGATCAATTCAATGATCATTGATAAAGAGTAAAATCATTTGGAAATATATCAATGTAAAAGAGATATGTTGTTAGATATTTTACATTAAGTTTTAATCATATTGAAATTTAAATAGGAAGATGAAAAATGTTATTTTAAAAGACCACATTTGTTTACTTTGTAAACATGGAGGAACTAAGAATGAGAAATGTGTGATTTTATATTATCATTCATACCACCATCTAAGATAAAAATAATTATTACAACATGATGACTTGAACAAATTCTGCAAGTTATTAAGTTTAGCATTTAGAAGAGTGGATGGATACCTTCAGTGTTTTAGCATCATAAAATGAATATTAGGTAATATTTTTGTGGATTAGTTAAATGAGATTATTATCTAGTTAATTATAACTAAGATATAGATAAAAGAAAATTGTTAATCTATTTTTATTTTTTATTTTACCTTACATAGATCCTATTAGGTATTATGTGAAGAAGGTTTTAAAAAAAAGTTTAAATTTTTTAGAAATAAAATTAATAGCATTAATACTACAAAATACACAACCTTTTCATTTCACACTACATTAGAAGTATAATGGATTATTGTGTAGATTTTAGGGTTTAAATTTACAAAATTTCCATCAACATATTTGACTTTTCCTTTGTCTCAAAAATTATATTATTTAGATGATATAATTATAAATACAAGTATATATTTTGATATACATATCCTCATTTACATTCATGCTTTAATATTATTCAACTAGTAACAACATATGTTTGAAGGCCTAAAAAAAAATTATGCTTTATTTTGAAGAAAATTTAATACTTCCATGTGAGATATGTCTAATAGGGTCTCAAGATTTGCTAACATATTGAGGATTCCAAAGTTGACTTGGTACAATGACCCCAAGCCTTAATACCTTAAATCAAATTAGACATATGTACTAATCAATTTGCATTCATATTAGTAGCAACATTGGTCATTTTAAAAGGTAAACTTTGGAAGCTCATCGATTGAACGTTGGGTTTTGTATTAAAGAATTGACATCTCTATAGGGTGAGTGTTTGAATATTGTGACTATTCATTGGAACACATATTCTAAGATAAAATAATGCATATTTAAAATAAATTTTTATAAAGATCTTAAGAACTAATTTTATGCTTTGTTTGAAACAAATTTTGGTATCACAATGCAAGATCTACATGAAGGAATCTTCATTTAATAATATACAATGACTTAACTTTACCAACATGTTGATAATACCAAAATTGACTTGGGACAATGGCCCAAACCCTCCATAAATGATCCATCACATAAATAAGCACTCATATATGTGCACATAAATACACACATATCTATGTCATATGTGTTTGTGTGTATAAACTAGCATATACATATAGGACTAACCATTAAGACATACATATAACAAGAAAAATTTCTATTTAGATGAGATCAAATGCATACACATACACAAAATATTTAGTGTTTCCAAAGATTCAAACATGATAGGCATGAAAAGCATTGTGTCAATTTTATGCTTGCAACTCAAGAGAAAGTTTGGTACCAAGATGATATGACATGGATAAAAATGAGGAATCAATGAAAGTTATTTACCAGAAGACTCATCAAGAATTTGAGAAAAAATCATATTATATGTGTGTGTGCATTTTAAAAGTAAATTGGCACATTAAATAATGATTGTAACTTAATAGAAAATGCTGATACCAACATGACATGACATAGATAAAAAAAAATCAATCAAAGTTATTCACCAAAAGCCTCATCAAGAATTCAAAATTTCATCTCTCTCTCTCTCTCACACACATATATATAGAGAGAGATATGTGTGTTTTCTTATATAATATGTACAAGACATAAGTGTGAAAAATAAGATATTATAAAAGGAGGATAAATTCAATGATCATTGATAAAGAGTAAAATCATTTGGGAAGATCTCAAAATAAAAGAGATACATTGTTACCTATTTATACTAAATTTTAATCATATTGCAGTTAAAATAGGAAGATGAAAAAATAATAATCTAAAATATCAACTTTGTTTATTTTGTAGACAAGGAGAAGTTAAGGATGAGAAATGTGTGATTTTATATTATCATACATATCACCATCTAATATAAAAGTACTTGTTACAAAATTACGACTTGAACAACTTACACAGGTTATTAAATTTATCATTTAGAAGAGTGGATGGATACCTTGAGTTTTTAGCATCATAAAATGAATATTAGGCAATATTTTAGTGGATTTGCTAAATGAGAGTATTATCTAGTGAATTACAACTAAGATATAGATAAGATAAAAGTTTTAATATAATTTTTCTTTTATTTTACCTTATATAGATCCCATTAGGTATCCTAAGATAATATTTAAAAATATATATTTTGTTTCATAATTTTAGTAATAAAATTAGTAGTGTTAATACTAAAAAATCCATGATCTTTTTTATTAAGACAATCTTATATTTACAATGGATTATTTAGTAGATTTTAGGGTTTAAAATTACAAAATTTCCATAAACATATTTGAGTATTCCTTTGTTTAAAAAAGGAAAGAGGAAGGATCTTTAGAATTTAATTTTGGATAGAATAAAATATTGTTTGGTAGGTTGGAAAGGTAGGTTTTTAACCATGGATAGAAAGATGCAACTTATAAAGACTACATTGTAATCCATTCATATTTATATGATGTCAATTTATATATTACAAATAGGAATAAAATCCAAATTTGATAAAATTAAAAAAGATTTTATTTTGAAATTATCTAAAAAAAAAAATAGGTTTCTTCTATGTAAGTGATATAGGGCTTGCAAAGGAAATAATATTGGAGGCGTAGTCTTGGAAAATTATTGAGTTATAAGTTTAGCCTTGGGAAAAAACCTTGGCTTGAGGCTATTTAAATATAAAGGAAAGAGTTGGACAAAATTTTTACTTCAATAATATATAAATTAGCTTGATGCAATGAAATTATCCCATAAATTAACCCTACATAAAGGATCATCAATATGGAACTTATCAAATAGTTTGCAATTGATCAATAAACATATCAAATGGTTAGTCAATGAGGGAGATTATACAAATTTTGATCTAATGATTGGTTAAATCCTTATCCTCTTACCTCTAATTCAAAATGGAAACTGTTGGAGGCCTAAAAAACCCTTATGTCTTGGGTATTGTGACCCCATGGTTGCGGATGCTCTTCATATCCTTCGAGTAGGTGAATCTAGTTCCCTACGCCTCATGCAAGGCACTAGTACTAGGAGGTCTTAAGAGCATGGAATATGGCTCCTATGAACACTCTCCAAGATTTTTTACCAAGGTCAGCTCCTTACTCTAATGTGATCTTCGATGCTCATCCTTCCTTCCTATGCTAGCCTACTCTACAGGGTGTCTTTACCATGGGAAAATGGAAAAGAAAATAAATTAGGATAAATAAAAATGGTAAAACCACCCAGGTGTTGTAGGTGAGTTGGATAGGAGAGGGAAATCCTCCAAGGGAGGTCCCAGGTTCGAATCTCCACCCTACCAAAAATCTGAATTGGGTATCCAAAATCCAATTGATAATGTTGGTGCGGGCAGGGTTGGGTGCGACCCCCGGGTGACTTTGATGGTGTAGAACCCCTTGTTCGTGGTCTCTTAGACCAAGGCAGCCCTGCAAGGGGTTTTTTGCTTTAAAAAAAAAATGGTAAAACCTAACTAATCTATCTAGTCTACCTATGAGTGGTGATGTGCCAAAGATCTAAAAGACTCTATGTGCCATGACGGGTTGAAGTGAACACATGCATTACAACTAACAGTGCACCAGGAACATAGGTCCCTCAAACATACATAAGATAAAAATATCCACACTAGAACTAGGACAAGGATTTCATAAGTAGTCATAAATTCTTATTAGTGTGAAATCCAAGTTACATACATGTAGAAGAAATAGGTTTGAAAACTAATCGATCAACAACGCAAGGCTTGAGATCGATCATGACACAAGAGAGAATGAAGGAAAGCCCCCTAAGAATAATTAATGGACTTATTTAATTACAATGAAAAGAAGTATACATATTTATAGATGGAATTTGGAGCCTTTCCCCTCCCGAGTTTCAAAATTCTTGCTTCAAAAGTTCTTGCCTAAGGTACTCCATAAAGATGGTGTGCAATTTTGAGGTCTCTAGATCTAGAGTCATTTAGGGTGAGATCTTAATCACCCATGTTATAAATATGTAGTGATTATACATTGATATCCTTCATCAATAATGCTCAATTGAACCCATGGTTAGATCTAAGAATGTTTCACAATGATACCTTTAATGATGTACCTTCTTCTAGAGGAACTATATGCCTATGGAAGAGTACACCTCAACATCATTTGTAGGTTCTAGGGCTACATCCCTACTTGAGAGTGTGGTAGGACAATGATCCTCCATGCAAGGGTTCAAGGGTGGGATACCTCCTAAGAAAATCTTGATATTTTATATTTTTTGAGACCTGGGTGGTGTAAGCTTGATTGAGTTCTAAAAGGTAGCTCTTTCTTTGTTCTTTATTTTATGACCTAGTTTCTTGTGTTTGGTCTAGTCAACTTCTTGCTACTAAATTTCCATCCTACTTTTTTAATGTTATGGTTATTACCTCTAGCTTATGATTACCAAATATCTATGTCGAGAAGGTGTGCTTGAGCTATTTTTCTTTCATTTGCATACATTTTTGCTTTGGATTGTCATAAAAATTTTGGATCTCTCTACTTTATTGTCAGCTTTGATCATAACATGGGTATCATACACTTGTATCTACCTTTTTTTGGATTCATTTATTACTTCCCATCAAGATTCTTTTCACAAAAATGACCAGAATGCTCATTCCTTCCAAGTGTAGTGAGAACTCACTATAGTTATAGCGACTCATAGATGATCCTCATATTGATGAGAATAAGAAACCTATAAGGATGTTGCCTTATCTATTATGCATGGATCCACAATTAGGGTTGGAGAGGGAAGGGAAGCATAGATGGGAATTTTATCTATTAAATGTAACCTCTTTCTCCTTTACCTTTGAAAAATTAAGCTCAATTATAAATATTGGTACTTTCTTGCAACAAAAATAAACTATAGTACATGGTGTGTGGCCTCTATCCATTGGGTATGGAGTTGAGGCTCTTCCACCCAGTTGGCCACTAGAGCCATCTGCATTTTTCTTTTATTCCAATTTTAAGGGAAAAAAATTTCTACCCTTATGAAACCAAGGCTCCTAAGCAAGCCCCTTACTATAAAATAATTAGTACCAACAACTTTTGATTTCTTTACTACAAACGAACTAGTACTAGTGATGACTCCTTCTCTACCCTTGATCCCATTAGAATGTATCCTCCATCCCTAGCTTAGATTCTTTGTCTCTTTTGATATTCTTAGGGTGGAGGGGATCACTTAGGTGTTGTAGAGGAAGTGGAATCCATAACCTCTATTATACCTAGGCCTATCAAGAATATAATTTGGCTCTATGGCCTTTTGCATGTTGTTCCTCTACCTCCACATAGTCTTTATTACTTTCACTTATTATTGCAATCAAGTCAAGAAAATCAAGTTATTGAGTGAGAGATAAATGAGGTGTGGGTTGCTTCTCCTACTTAAACCCATCCATAAATAGGGAAGAGAAATGATCCCATTAGTATATTGAGTATGGGGGGAGGGATTCATACCCTTCATGAGCCTTCCCTCTAAATTATTCCACAAGAAACCTCAGAGCTATATTCTACTTCATGTTGTTATACAGTTGATAGAAGAAAACCATAACTCATAGATTCATCAAGAGTTTAACATCTCCTCATTAGTGTATTGTGGAACAATCTCAAGTGCTCACATATAAATGTAGTCCCATACATATGGTGGTACTGGAGGTTGCAAGGGATTCTTCTTACCCCATGTAGCAAATCTTACAAAATGGAAAGCAACCATGTTTAGACACACAAATACGATACAAAGATCCTCATGATCTCTCAATAATATTGTAGACACCAAATTATAGCCACTAATCCTCCATCCTAACCGTTCCACCACCCACTTGTCCACCATACACCCTTCCCACCAATTATTTGGCCCAAATCCACCTTTCCCGCCATCCATTCCACCATTTTAGCCCTTTCCCGCCATTTCCTAGCCTAATTGGGATTATTTTAATATTATTTTATATTATTTAATATTTAATATAATATTTTATATTATATTATAATATATTTATTATAAAATATATATTTATAAACTCAATTAACCACAACTCGTCCGATCCATTCTAATCTCCATCGTCCATATTCATTAATCCATGTCACATGCAAAAAGTAATCTCAACCTTAGGATCTAATTTAATCTTAGCCACATGATCAAAAGTGTAAGGCTAAAACCCTAAGAAAACCCTAAGGTTGGATTATAAGTAGGGGCATTTGCAAATGCCCAAACCCTGGAACTGGAACCCTCTAAACTTGGACATTAGACTTTGCATTCTGAAGAGATTATTGGTGAAGCCCTAGCATAGAATCCCGAAGATCTGAAGCCCTAGTCCACCAATAATACTTTTGCTATTCCAGCCACCATCCATCCATCCTCCCTCACCACCACAACCATCCTCCATCCATCGCCTCTGTCGCCATCCCCCCGATCTATTTTTGTAGATTTACCCTACCCTACAGGCGTTGTTTCGAGCTTGCAAAGCTCGCTATAGAGCCTGCCAAGCGCTCTCCAGAGCCTACCCTATCTGTAGGTGCATGCCAGAGCCTACCAAGCTCATTATAGAGCTTGCCAGGTGCTCTCCAGAGCCTACCACAGTCCCAAGTGTGAACCAGAGCCTATGAAGCTCACGTTCGAGCCTACCATCATCAACGAACTGCATTCTAAAGTTGTTGCATCAATAGATCTGAAATGCCATCTGCAATAACTGGTCAATAGCAAGGTAATAGCAAGGTAAATCTTATTTGTGTGTATTTTATTTAGTAATTTGTTGATTCTGCATGCTCTTTTATTTTATTAGTAAACTAGGGTTTTATTAATGTCTGAGGGCCTCACACTATGGAGCCCTCACAGGTATTACTAACTCTCTTTGTTTTATTTTGTGTATGCAGATCTGCAAGTTCTACATTTTATTTGATGGTTGTTGAAGTTGGAGTGGCCCAATCTTGGATATTCGAAGCCCACTCAACTTGTTGGGATCAAGAGCACACCCAAATCTGAAGACACTTCCATTGCTACTAGCTAGGGTTTCAGAGAACCCTAGCATCATTGTAATCTATTGTATCAAATAGTTGTACTAAACAAGGATTGTAATAAAGGAGTTTATCGGCTCCCCCATCTTATTGAATATACATTCTTTTGTGCAATCTTTGTGTCTCACTGCATTATTTGATTTTTGCTATTTTATTTTAAGTGTCGTGTTCTTGCATCTACAAATGGCGATCACGGTGGGACCCCACAAGGGTTTCATTATTTGATAGATCTACCTTGCTAATTTACTGTTATTGTTGTTTGTTGCAGGATTTTTAAAAAATGTAAAAGTCATCGCGTTCATCGCTAGGGTTTTTGAAGCATTCTGCAACAGTTCCAGAGATCGCGTAGGTGCTCTTCTGCATTATGCAGGCATCCTTCCACGTTACGTAGGCACTCTCCTATGCCTATGCAGGTGCCTGACTACACTTGGCATTAATTTGAAGCAGAGCTGAGGCTTCCAAGTAAGTTTCGTAACCCTAGGTTGCCATTTAGCAATTTACGTATTTTGTTTCCTGCTGCTATTTTTCACTGTTTCTGTGTTCACATTAAGGAATCTGGGAAAGAATTTGTAGCAAGTTACATCTAGGGTTTGTGTGTGATTTATGATACAAAATATACTTCTTGTTCTGAAATTGCAAGTCTAGGTGATTTGTCTGCATTTTTGAGTGCATATAAAATAGAAAAGCATCTTAGAGTTGCATTTTAGGGTTAAAAATTATTTCAAACTTGCATATCTAAATAGGAACAACATTTAGAAGCATAAAGTAATCCTGCCCTAGGCTGGCCCCTTTGGCAGAGAGGTGGACGAACCCTCCGGTGCTCATGTGATTTTTATCATTTGTAGGCAGGGATTTTAAGGGTGTACTCTGCGCTCTATCGATGAAATTTGCATCTTTGTGTTGGATTCTAATTTAGATTAGTGAGGTTGGTAATTTTTAATATTTTTTGCACACCATAGAGAACAAGAGATCTAATAAAATTAATCACACACACTGCACGTTGCACTTTTTAACAGTAATAGTTGGATTTCATCACCAACTATTGCTTGAGGTTTGGTGACGGTGGCATTCATCTCCATCCATCAAATCTCTGCCCCTAGACACCATAGGACTACCCCCGAGCAAACTTGTTGGAGGTCATTACCAACAAGAATCTCGTTGCCTTGGCCAACCATAGCTTTTACCTTTGTTTTTCATTAAACAAGATTAAGTTACATCAAAACACACAAACTCACAATTTTAAAAGGAACTTCACATTAAGGGAAGAAAATAATTAATGAACCTGAGGTAAGCCACACAAGGTGAAACTTAGGATTGGTTGTTTTCTTTGCTTTAAATTTTGAAAAAAAAAGTTGTTAATTTGTGTGGTTTAGATAAGCTTTGAATCTTTGGTTTTATTACTTTATGGTGCTAACACGACAACAAAAGAAAATGATAAACCAAAGTAGTTTAATGGAAAACAATTCTCATGAGCCCGCTACTTCAGTAGCCCCATCCAATATGGTTCAGACTACTTTGTCTAGATCATCCCATCCACCCCACTCTCAAGAGGAATCCCATTCACTTGATGTGGAGACAACCACCACCTACATAGACATGGATAGAGTTCAGGCCATTTACAAGGCCTCTAACTATGTCTTAGAGCCCCTTAGCCAAGATGGTTTTGAAGAAGCTGAATTGGCTACCACCTACATTGCCCAAGGATATCCTAATTCGAGATATGAATATGGTATGCCTTCCTCCACAAGCCAACCACCCCAAAGCCCAAGTGTTCAAAACACTTATTTCACATCCACCTATACCAACCCCTTGTATGAGGAGCATGTCAATGCTGCCTCGCAAGTCCCTAATCTTCAAGTTGCAACATCAAATGCAACTTGCACCATACCCATGTCCTCTCATCCATCATCATCCACACCTCCATCATCTCACTTAGCCAATATCACCATGTCATCCATTCCTCCATCATCTCACTTAGCCAATATCACCATGTCATCCATTCCTCCATCATCTCACTTAGCCAACATGACCATGTCTAATCATCCATCATCATCAACCCAACCATCATCTCATCCAACCTCAACCCCATCATTCGACACATGGTCAAATCAAGAACTTATGGATACATTAGGGCTCATCAATAGATTGCTTTCACAATGAACAAAAGGAAAGCAACCAGTTAACACAAACCCTATGACCCAAGGAGTTCCAAATCAACCTCCACTCATCAATCAAAATTTGGCATGGGTCCCTCAATCTTCCATAGTGACCATCCCTAATCCACCACCACTCCACACATCCACCATACCAATCAACATTGCCACCAATCAACAATCCAATCCATTCCTCCATCATCATCATCAATCATCCCCATCCTTCAACCATCCATCTTCTCCGCATACCCAACCCAATTCATTCCACAACACCATGTTGGTCACACCCCAACATCCATCATCCAGCCCATCAACCAACCACCACCTAATCTAGGGTCCTCACATTCCAACAGAAGACCTTAGACTTCAGGCAATGCAAAAGCAAATTGATCAGTTGATGCAAAATTCATCAGGAACAATGAGCCAAAAACTCACATTAAGCCAACTGATCCATCAACCAATCCATCCATCGGTACCATCACCGCCATATCCGACAGATTTTATGGTACCAAAATTTGACAAGTTTAGGGGAACTGAGGATCCCAAGGAACATGTGAGCTCATTTGTCCACGTATGTTTTTGGATTAGTGATGATAATGCTCTTATGCTCTGAACGTTTCCTCAAACATTAGGGGGAGATGCCATTGAATGGTACAATCAATTGCCCACACATAGTATATACACTTTTGATCAATTGATAGATCTATTCTTGGAACGCTTCACCCTAAATATTAAAAAGAAGGTGTCCTTATCAGATATCTACTATTTGAAACAATGGGATGAGGAACCTATCTATGACTTTGGAAACCATTGGAGGGCAGTCATAACGAAGTTGCCATTCTCCCTACCAATGGAAGAAATTATAAAACTTTTTACCAAGAGTTGCTTAAAACCCATCTCTTGGATGCTACAACTAAACACTTATAGAACATTCGAAGAAGCTTTAGCACAGGCTAGTGTCATTGAGGAGATCAAAATCCAAGAGGGTGTCATTAAGCCTAAAAATAAAGAATGGCAAAACAAGGGCCAATACCAAAATAATCAATCTGGCCAAAACAAATCTACACAAGCCTCAACGGCTAACACAACAAACCAAGTCAATCAAGTGGTGATGAGCCAGCCCGTAGTGGCTCAAAAACTGGTGCAACAAAAAATTTCCTATCATGCGGTCCCATCAGTAACCCAAGCACCAACGGTACAAAACACAGCGCCAACTGTGGAACAACCTACCCACCGCCAATTCAATCGCCCACAAAGACAATACACTCCGTTAAATGAGTCGTATTCATCCCTGTTTAGAAGGTTGTATGAAACCAAAAAATTAGCCTTGCCAGACATTAGGCCCGATGATCCCACCAAAAGGCCTAAGGGTTATAGAGAGCACTTGTTTTTCCCATACCATCGACAAAATGGGCATGATATCAATTCCTGCCATATGTTCAAAAACATAGTGCAAGACCTTATAGACTTAGGGGCCATTAACGTGGATAACCCCTTAGCTCCACAAAATCAAAATTTGGGCATATATCAGACACCTCTACCTAACCATGGGGAGGTTCAATACAATGTAGGGGGTAACAATCAACAAGCACCCCCTAACCAAGTAAATCATGTCCAACAATATCAAAACTTTGTAGGAGCGGTCCATGTGGTCACTAGAGGGCAAAGGCAAAATCAACAAAATGTTCAACAACCTTCAAACCCACCTCCCATCCAAACATCACCAAATCCATCCTCTAGCAATCAATCTATCCAATTCATCCAATCCACCTATCCTTCGTCCAATAAGGCCAGCGGTAACCTTAACCAATCGGTTAACCACTAGTTTGAAAATGGCATCGGCCAAAATTTTTGTATATGAGCTCATTCAACAATCCCCTAGGCATAGAGAAGCTTTAATGGAAATACTCAAGTCAATTGAGTTAGAATCCCAAGACTCTAATGCCTTCAACAATTTTGTAGGGAGTGTTAGAACGTGCATGGAACCATCAATTACCTTCTATGACTTTGAGATAAAACCAATGAGTTCAGAATCGGTGGACCCTCCATTGCACATAATGGCCTTAATAGACAGAAAGCCATTCAAAAGAGTATTAATCGATACCGGCTCATCAATCAATATCATTACTACCGCTGCTCTTATCCACCTCAACTTACCTCCATCCCACATTTCCAAATCATCACTCACCCTCAAAGCATTTAACGATGCTTTGTGTACCACAATTGGCACTATTGTTTTACCTATAGAAGTAGGGGCCAGAATGTTGCACACCATGTTTCACATCTTGGAAGGTGCCATGGCGTATAATATACTCCTTGGTAGACCTTGGATGAGGGAAATGAAATGTGTTCCATCAATTCTCCACCAATGCTTGAAATACGTTCATGATGGACAAGTCCATTGCATCCCCGTGGATGTTGAACCTTTTAAGTATTGTAATTTCATTTCAAATCCTTATGAATCCATGTTACCTTCCACCCATTTATTCTTGGCACCATCATCGAATCCATCCATGTCATCCCTCAATCCATCTTCTTCTGCTAATCCACCTCCATCTTCTTCTAAGGCTCCCATCATAGAGGAGCTACCCATCACATCACCTTCTCAAACATCTAGTTCTTCTTGTACATGTAATTACGGATAAGCTTCCATTAACACATCGTACATCACAAAAACTCCTTCCACTACAACCACTTCTTCTATTCCATCACATCATCCCACACCACCATCTCATCATGCCACACCGCCATCCAATCCAACTCCATCAGCCGATGTGTCACAAGTCAAACTTTTTGATTATGACATATTTAACTCCTCACCATCCACAACCAATCCAGAGCCATCCGAGCCTTCACCATCCACCTCATCAACCCAAGTCAAAGTCCACATCACCAATCCTGGTATAGGTGAATATGTGGTCCAAGACGTCACCATCACCCCCTTAGCCATTCCAATAGCCAAGGATTTTGGATGTCCCAAAGACCGTTCTCTATCCATAGGTGTTGTCTACGACATGAGTGCCACTCCAAATAGCATTAAATTTGTTTATGGAGGATTGGATTGCTCAACTAGGGCAAACCCACCCGAAGAACCGAAAGAGCCTAGGCATGCCAATATACCTAACGTAGAAGAGTTTCTAGCCAGATACTTTAACATGTTCCATTGGTAAGGTCAAGGTCTAGGTTCCCATGAACAAGGAATGCATGATATCCTAGATGTCCCATATAGAGGTGCCCATGATCATTCTAGATTAGGCTATACCCCATTGTCCTCCACCGCTTCTCTTGAGCAAGCCTTCAAAAATCTTAGCCTCAATGATGAAGAGCCCTCCATCCATCCATTACCATCGACATCCTCTCTTGAACAAGCCCTTCAAGAACTTCGCATTGATGAAGTAGATGAGGATGACCCCATCAATTTCTCCTATCCCATCTTCGATTTCGATGATGAAAGTTATGAAGAGTTTGAGGTTATGTCAAACGCTTCTGATGATTCTGAAGAGGAGTCACACCCCATTGTCCCCATCACCCAATAGGAAGAGTTTTACCTCTGAATGTTCCCCATCCATCATCCCATTTTCTGCTTGCTTCTTCCACAAGAGCAAGATGATCCACCTAGAAATCTACCTTGAGCCCCACATAAGCCAAGAATTGTAACATATGTACATACAAAAAAAACAAAAACACAAAAAAAAGAGAAAAAAATGTTGCTCTGATGTTTCACATTCACTATTACAGGGATACCATACCTCGACATCGGTTCTGATTCAATTGTTCCATCCATGCATCCATCCAAGCCACCTTCCCTTCCCCTAAGTCAATATGAATCCTATTGACTTATTCACCCCGCTCCGCAATCCATACGATTTGGCTAAGCCAATTCCAATTGACATCAACCTCATTGACTTGGACCGGATTTCCTCTCCACCCTCCTTCTCGGAGTTCATCCTATCCGAGGAATTGCTAAGGGCTTCGACCTGTTACATTCCTCCTTCACCTCCACCTTCACCCTCACCATATTCAGCTAGCAGTCCAGTTAATTCCATATATAATCACTCAAAAATTAGATAATAGTACCTTCATAAGCTTAATGATTTAACGGTATAGAATTCTGAAACCACTTAATATTCTTCATTTAAAGGCATTTCATTGTTAAAAGTGACACACTATATGTATATATACATGGCTAAAAAAATAAAAATAAAACAAATTGCATGCTTTTACATAGGCATTACCACATTGCATACATTTCATTTGCATTTAGGCACTTAACTTACATCATACATATTCCATTACATTGTACAATTTCCATTTGCATATCAACACTCCATTGCACTAGACATATACATTTGCATTCATCCCATCCCATGTTCAATGATCTGGCATAGTAATGATGATATGGCCATGAACAAAAAGTCAAGTTATAGAAATTGGGGGTACCTAATTTGATATAATCATGCAACTTTCACAAACCTCATAAGCCAACAATACCACATGTCAAAATCACAAAGCCTAAAATTTTTAGTCACTCAACCATTACTAGTGTAGAAAGCAACCTCCAAGTGGATGTCCGATTTTCTTTAGGACCAAAAAACACATCTTACACACTAAGAAAGTCTTGAGCATTGTCAATTGATTCCAAACACAATCTTGAACCAATCACATTCCATCAAATCTTAAAAACATTATGAGTTAAGGAGGGTTAGTACCATACTTGGGTAGTACCTTGAAGCGAAAAGGGATAATCCTCGCTTGTCCCATCATGCAACATAGTCCAAAGCAAAAATAGTGGTTTTCACCACTACCACAATTACTCTTCAAACATAAGCATAAAAACATAGAGTAGTAAGGATAGGGTCACAATTCTCATCACACTTCGGTTGAGAATCCGATTCCCCAAAACTCTATACAAAATTAATAAAATCCCAAACACCCTTGATCCCTAAAGTCGTAAGGATTCATACTTCACATCCCTAGCAAGGATGGGTAGTCATCCCCAAGGCCTAAAAGATCAAATCCCATTGGACTATGGAGTGAATCTTCACCGGGGCTATAGATGCCTGACTGGCAGTGGAGTAAGCTCATGCGGGGCGACATGTCTCCTTGGCAAATAGGAAGACCTCTGACCGCACATAAGGGCAAGCTAGCTTTAGGTCATCTCCATAATAGGTCATGCCCAATTTACTCATAGTGGGTCAATAAACTTCACATGCACACACACTGGTTCTTGATTGGATAGGGTCATTGTCACACTCAAGATTTGGTAATTAAACCTCACTTGCACACACATTGGTCCTAAAGAAAGTTAGACAACCCAAGTGAGTTTGGTTGATAACACTAGTATGTTTGAGTCTTTGAAAATTCTGTAGTACTCATTCCATATCAACATCCATATCTTCTTCCATATCAAATTCCATATTTTCTTCCATATCAACATCCATATCTTCTGTCATGTCCACATCCATGTCTTCATAGTAAGTCAAGTTGCAAAACACCACCAAATTTGGTACTACCGATTGTCAAACAATGGACAACAAAAATGGCCAATAACATTTCTGAACTATAATAGATCATATGAACAACATGCATTCCTATCATGTAAGTTTGCATTCATTAATCAACCATAGAGGCATTTGCCATTGCATTCATTTAGCATTAGCTTGCATTAATCATCCATAACACATCATCATAAGATTGCATATAGTTTACATTCTTCATACATTTACTTGCATTAATAACTCATACTCATTAATAACACATCATTAGCTTGCATACGTCATTCAAATAAACCTTAGGCATACACATCATAGTCATTAGCTTGCATACATCATCATAAACATTAAATAAAGCATTGCATAACACATAAAAACATCCACACAAAAAGACAACACACATATATGAAAAAGCCATGTATATATATAAGTGTCCAATATACAATCAAGTGCCAAGAAGGCTATGAAAGGGAGCACCAAGGCTCACATGTACAAAAGAGTGCATCTAAGCACTACATCAACTATCCATGAGAAGACCCCTGAGACCTAGAAGGAGCCCTCGGCCTAGTGCTCTGCCTCGACTCTGTGTGCCTCGATGGCTCGGCCATAGATGAAGAAGGAGGATCTGGAAATGTGATGTGATGTTGCATACACACATCCTCCAAGGAATGTGCATGTATGCCTCACTAGCTCGAAGTCACCACAAGTCCTTCTGATGCCACCGCTCCTTCACCAAAATCTCTGCCTAGAGCCTCGTCACTATCTCCTGATCCCTAGCTACAACCGCTGCCCGCTCCACCTCTAGCCGAGCTATAGTCACCCTGGCCTCCCTCTGAGACTCTAGCATAGTCTCTCGCTCCTCCCATAGCTACTCCAACTCAGCCCATAGCCTAGCCACCTCAGAGATCTCACCCATATCCTCATCATCCTCCCTCTCCCCCTCTACCAAATCCACCTTCGAAGCCTACTGGGCTGCTCCCCTCGACTGCCTCTGACCCATCGACCATTGAGGCCTCATCCTCTTCAGAGTCGACCTTGACCCCACAGCTATCACATCCACACCTACAACCTTTGGTACCCATACTGGCTGGGCACCAAACCACTCCACATACTCCAGAGTCACCCTAACATCATCCACGTTGGCCACCTCCAGCTGCTCGTCATCCTCCAGTGGCACCCACCACGGTTCTAGATAGGGCAGTGTCACCTCATCTCTCCGATGCCGATACAACACCAGCTCATCAGGAACTCCCTGAGGTAAACCAAACTGCCTCAACACCCATGAGTACTAGAAGTACTCCACCTCCTCATCCCTCCACCCAACTATCCATCGAGCCTACTACACCCAATGCTACCTCCTATCTCCATCCCATCTAGCTCCTTGCCATGGCCTCCACCATGCGTCTGCCCGAGTCAAGCCTGACCACATGTCCCGGTACCACTACCCAGTGTGTACCTCTCGACTAGGCTGAACCTCCTCAGCCATCATCCATCACCTCGTGTAAGGCTCATCCATCCGCCATGACTCACATGGCAACCCCTCGGGCTGAGCTACCACAAAATGCTCCCAAGCCCAGCACTGTAGGAGAAAGTTGCACCCAATCCCCTTTCTCTCCCTCTGCACCACCTCATACAACTCTCGATATAGCTATGCCAATAAAGTAGGTGCCCATGCATACTCCCGAGGATCCATCAATAGATCACTCACCAAACCCAATAGGTTCCAAGGGAACCTACACCTAGTGCTATTCGGTAGCACTATGTTCACTAGCACGAACATGATCAAGGTGGGGAGTGCATCTAACTCCTTCGCCTTGTACATGCTCAGGTACAATATCCCTCCATCCCCTATCCGGGCCTCCCACCACCGATCCCCAAACATTCTCTCCATATCTGCCTTCTTATCCCTCCCAACCACCACCTTCTCTCCCTCTACTGGCACCTTGAGAATGTGATAGACATCCTCAAGAGTGATAGTAGCCTCTCTAGTCAGTAGCTAGAAAGTCCCTCTATCCGGGTCCCACCTCTCTATCAAAGCCGAGAGGTACCCCTCATTAGCCCTCACCACATCCAATCTGGCCACACCCTCTAAACCCACCTTACCCAACAACCCCCAATCCTCCTCTGAAAGCTTCTTCCTCATCCCCAGAATGAGAGGAGAGAAGCGATGTCGAGGCTCAATATCCCTCAACTGCAACAAACAAAAACACTTTGTTAGTTTTAAAAATTCAAAAACAAAGCAACAAAATAAAAATAATTTTTTTGCACAAAGGAAACAAATGGTCTTACCGGGACAAATGTCGCCTCCACTCCACCAGTAGCACCAAGGCCCTCCACCGCCATCGCCTCCGCACACACCCAATAGCCTCACTTAGCTCACAAACCACTCCACTCCTCAGACGTAGCTTCTCGAAGTCAACAACGCATGAATGAGCCTCAAAGTTTACTCAGAAAGATTTTTATAGCTTTCACTAGCGCATTCAGGCACAGACCCATGCCTGAACATTGCGGGCACTGATTCGCGCCTGCAGGCACATGCAGGCACACATGGGAACCTGCAAAACATGCCAGGAGTAGGCGCACGCTTGGAAAAAAGAGAATGAAGACAAAAGCTCTTAAAATGGTAGCTCCCATCATCTAATTGGCACCAAAATTCATCCACACATCATGCACATCATAAATGTTGATTTTGTGAAATTACAAATAGTTTTGCATGCATATTTTTTGAGAAAAAGCAAAATTCTTCAAAAACACATATTGCATTACAAAACATGCCAACCAAGGTCAAATTTTCACAAAATCGACATTCCACAATTCTTCATCATCTACTTCATCATCCCACCCAATTTTATGCATATTGGAATTGATTTGACTGCTAAATCACTCATTTATAACATAATCAATCAATTCCATAATCAACAAAATCATCATTGCATCAAACATTCTTCCATCATCATCGTGCATATATCATTCATCATTTTTATTTTGTCTAGGTCATCCAAGCGAACCTCGTATCTAGTATGTTATTCTATAAACTTGGTGATTGCAGCGATAATAATCCATGCAATTCGATAAGATGAATAATCTACAATAAGGACACTTGCTCATGATCATAATCAATTATCTCATCATCAGAAATCACAATCACATTTGGCACCTCACATTTTGAATGCAACCTTGCCAAGAACAATTTGCTCGTAATCAGTCATTGATGTCCTTGTCTGTGGGGCAAGAAAACACAGATAAATCACAATCACAAACACTCATTCATTTGACAACAACCATAATGCAGGACACCGATAAGTTTGATTGGTTCCATCATGGAATTGGCGAAGAAATTTCCACAGTCAATACCCAACCCCTGCATTGACTTAGTCAACCTGCATCTTCATATTTTGCATACTCAATGATGCCATTGTGGCAAATTATTCAACAACATCGAATCAACCCAAATTTTGGGGCAACCACATTATATTATGATTCTCCCATGACGGGATACATCTCACATGATCATAAACATCTACACTGGACAAATCCCCCTCTCAACCATTGGGGCAAAATGGTATAACATTTTACATCATTCATATCATCCACATTTTGCATGGTCTTATACACCAACCCCTTTCCACCATTGGGGCAAAAATGGTATCACATCTACATTTCACATCATTCATTCATCAATTGCACAAATCCACCGCATCATTCATTATTTGCACAAAATTTTCAATTGGCTTGTGAGATACATTCGTAACTCATTCGCCAATTGAGGGGGTAAGCTACGCAAAATTCCAAAAATTCTTTATTCTTTTGTCTTCAACATCAGTGCTCAAATCCAACAACAGAGAGAAGTTGCTTCTATGCCCATAGCCCAAGCAGGTGTCTCATATTTTTGCACCATATTGTGTTTCACGCAACATGGTACAAAAAGGGGCATCTATAGACACCAAATTACAACCACTAATCCTCCATCCTAACCGTTCCACCACCCACTTGTCCACCATACACCCTTCCCACCAATTATTTGGCCCAAATCCACCTTTCCCGCCATCCATTCCACCATTTTAGCCCTTTCCCACCATTTCCTAGCCTAATTGGGATTATTTTAATATTATTTTATATTATTTAATATTTAATATAATATTTTATATTATATTATAATATATTTATTATAAAATATATATTTATAAACTCAATTAACCACAACCGTCCGATCCATTCTAATCTCCACCGTCCATATTCATTAATCCATGTCACATGCAAAAAGTAATCTCAACCTTAGGATCTAATTTAATCTTAGCCACATGATCAAAAGTGTAAGGCTAAAACCCTAAGAAAACCCTAAGGTTGGATTATAAGTAGGGGCATTTGCAAATGCCCAAACCCTGGAACTAGAACCCTCTGAACTTGGACATTAGACTTTGCATTCTGAAGAGATTATTGGTGAAGCCCTAGCATAGAATCCCAAAGATCTGAAGCCCTAGTCCACCAATAATACTTCTATTATTCCAGCCACCATCCATCCATCCTCCCTCACCACCACAACCATCCTCCATCCGTCGCCTCCGTCGCCATCCCCCCGATCTATTTTTGTAGATTTACCCTACCCTGTAGGCATTGTTCTGAGCTTGCAAAGCTCGTTGTAGAGCCTTCCAAGCGCTCTCCAGAGCCTGCCCTATCTGTAGGTGCATGACAGAGCCTACCAAGCTCACTATAGAGCTTACCAGGTGCTCTCCAGAGCCTGCCATAGTCCCAAGTGTGAACCAGAGCCTGCGAAGCTCACGTTCGAGCCTACCGTCATCAACGAACTGCATTCTGAAGTTGTTGCATCAACAGATCTGAAACACCATCTGCAATAACTGGTCAATAGCAAGGTAATAGCAAGGTAAATCTTATTTGTGTGTATTTTATTTAGTAATTTGTTGATTCTGCATGCTCTTTTATTTTATTAGTAAACTAGGGTTTTATTAATGTCTGAGGGCCTCACACTGTGGAGCCCTCACAGGTATTACTAACTCTCTTTGTTTTATTTTGTGTATGTAGATCTGCAAGTTCTACATTTTATTTGATGGTTGTTGAAGCTGGAGTGGCCCAATCTTGGATATTCGAAGCCCACTCAACTTGTTGAGATCAAGAGCACACCCGAATCTGAAGACACTTCCATTGCTACTAGCTAGGGTTTCGGAGAACCCTAGCGTCATTGTAATCTATTGTATCAAATAGTTGTACTGAACAAGGATTGTAATAAAGGAGTTTATCGGCTCCCCCCATCTTATTGAATATACATTCTTTTGTGCAATCTTTGTGTCTCACTGCATTATTTGATTTTTGCTATTTTATTTTAAGTGTCGTGTTCTTGCATCTATACATATTTCTTGGAGTGGAGTCATCAGGTGAATGCGGTAGGTGGTCTAAAATAATATGGATTAAGGCCTTCATCAAAACCTCAATATGAGTCCTTCTAGGTGACTTCGTTTGGGTCTTCTTTATAAGAAGAGTCATCAACTAGTGAGTTTTGACTAGTAGAGGTTCCTATAGTAATCTTGATTGATAGTGGTGATTTCTTTAGGTTTCTCTATAATGGAGTCACTAGGTGAATCTGTAGGTTGGTTCAATAAGCTGATGATCAAGGCCTTCACTAGAACCTTGGTCTAACTTTTTATTAGGAAATATTTTTTTATAGTTTGGGTTCCATAGGGGGTGCTAGTTTAAATTGTTGGTGTTCTAAAATGACCCTTGCACCCTAGGAATATCTACCCCCCATGGTTGTCAATTATTTTAGTTTTCTCTGAGCATTGTTTAGTGCCCTATGCCTAATGCAAGGTGCCAGTCCTAGGAGGTCTAGGGAGATTGTGACGTGGATACTCGAAGATTTTTTTATCAAGACTAGATCCTTGCTTTGATGATACCTTTGGCACTCATCCTTCCTTCCTATGCTATCCTACTCTATAGGGTGTTTAGACCATGAGAAAAAGGAAAAGAAAATAAAGTAGTAAAAATGAAAGTGATAAAACCTAACTAGTATATCTAGCCTACATTTGGGTGGTGATGCACCAAATATCTAAGAGACTCTTCATGCATGGTGGATTCAAGTGAATAAATGCATAGCAACTGATACCACATGAGGAACACAAGTCCCTCAAACATGCATAAGATTAAAATACCCACACCAAAACTAAGATAGATATTTCATTAGTCATAAATTATTATAGTTTGAACTCAAATTACATACATGCATAAGGAAGAGGTTAAAAAACTAATTATTCTACAACACACTACTCAAGCTAGGTCATGACACAAGAGAGAATGAAGCGAATCCCCCATAGAAGAAAGGATGGCTTTCAATAATTATACACTACACAAAAAAAGGGCTTTAACGACGGTTATTAACCACCTTAAAGGACTTTAAAATTGGTTATCCAGCCGATGTCTATGAGGGTGTCGTAAAGAGTCTTCAATGTATGATGAAAACTAAAAACTGCCTCAAAAATCTACCCTCTTAGGATCTAATACAATGATTTATAATCACCCTCTTAGGACTATGATGGCAGACACAAACCACCCTCTTAGGTCTAAGAGGATGAATAAAATCCACCCTCTTAGAGTAAGAACTCTTAGGTCTAAGAGGGTGGTTTATAACCACCTTCTTAGATCATAAGAGGGCAATTTTAAACCATCCTTTTATAGCTAAGACGATGGTTATAAATTGTTGTCATCCTAAGACTGATTTATAACTGTCATCTTAGCTCTAATAAAGTGATTTAAAACTTCCCTCTTAGGGTCTCACCTAAAATAAAAATATAATGGATACCTTAGCTGAAACAACATCACACTCAATAGTGGTTGTCTTGTTTTAGTTGAGGCACCCTTTATTTCTCATGGTCATTTCATGGACAAGGCAATTTCCATGGAAGCATCAGAGTATGTATGAAGTCACAATGCACCATTTTGCTCTTATGAAGTCCAAACCTTTATTAATTTAAGAAAGTATGGAAAATTGATAGTAAATGAATAAGAAAACATAAAATTCTTGTTATGTAATCCTAAAAAATTCAATTTCTATAAATAAATCAATAGACAAATGAAAATAAATTTATGAAGTGTGAGGTTAAGGATATAAGAATCCCTCTAGAGGAGTAAGTATCCTTGGATGCAATAGCAATACATAAAAGGGAAAAAATAAGAGAAAGAGGAAAGGTAATGCACTAGATCCAAGTGTTATGTAAAAATATGCTAGTTAATGCATAAATATGTTGTGTGAGAATATCTAAACTAAACAATAAAGTATATTACAAAATATAAATGAGAAACGATAACATCTAGGTAAAATACCTAAATACATAAGTGTTTTAATGGTTATGGTAATATGATAGTAATAAACTAAGCACAATAAGATAAGCAAAGGTTAGGTTACATAAAAATTCCAATAAAAATGAAGTGTTAAAAGCTATTAAATAATATTAGGGACAATTAAAAATAATACAAAAAAAAAATTAAAAGATGTATGTAAACACAGGGTGATAATAACAATAAACAAAAAAATATTAACAACTATAAAAATAAACAATAATATCAGGTATTGTAACATTCACGTACTATGGTTGAGTTACACAATAGGGAATACACCATCCATCTTAGAATACCTTAAGGTCAGGTCAGGATCTATCCCTCCAAATTCACTTGGCTTTAACATGCCCAAAAACACTTCAACCCATCATCATGGTAATTGCTCCCCTTAACAATAAACCATAACCCACTCACAATGGAAAAGTTTCAGACAAAAGAAAAAGAATAGACCTTTGAAAGCAAAATAGACCTTTTATGTTGTCATAGGATATGGTTCAATAAGAAAATGATAATATTGCAATTTAGCAATTCAAGTCACCAATTAAAGTAGGGGAAAAATGGTGCACCTAACAACTAAAAATGAGATGCATCTATCGCTAATGTGGATTAAGAACTACAAAAGATGCATTCAAGCAACCATGAAAGCCAAATAAGTGCAAGAAAGGGTGTTTCTATTTATTTTATTTGATATATCAAAACATGGTTACAAAAATGTCCCCTTGAGGGCTCTGGATTGATACACTCATTACAAATGGATCAAAGGATTAGATCCTTTCAATAACTCGGGTGCACTTTCAACGTTCTTCCTCATACCCATGATTGAAGTGGGTGGGCCTATGATGTCGCTACTTTGTTATTTGATATTATGATCCTATGTTCCTTCCTCATGCACTGTTAAACCTACATCTACATACAAGGAAACCAAATTTTTTAGTAGCAAGTGTGGATTATGAAGCATGCAAAGTGATATATGCAATAATAGACTAGAAAGGGGAAATATGCAATAGACTATCCAAAACTTATCCAAAAGCTTCCAAATCTTAGATTCATGCATAAAATATGATTTAGGACTGATCTAATTGAAAATATTAGGGAAATTGTAGTCCAATTGGTGGTCGTCCCAGGGAGTGCCAATAGACTTACAACCCACAAAAATGGTGATATCTGGTCCAAAATACCTCCAAATCACACCACATTTGGAAAACATACATAAAATGTGATTTATAATGAACCCATATAAAAATATTAACAAAATTGGACACATATTTCTGGCCATCCTATGGTGGGCCAATTAAACCTACAAAATACCAAAACATGATAACTCATCCAATAGAGCTTCAAATTGAACAAAATTTGAACAACATATACCTAATATATCCTAGAATAAGCCTATGCAAAAACAGTAGCAAAATGGTGCTCCAATCCATGGTCATCTTGGGTAGGGACAATTGTGACTATCATAATTTGGGGGTCGTCCTAGGGTGGGATGACCACCAAATCTATATTTCTACCACCAATTCCTCTGGGAATTGGTCCAAAACTCTCTCAAGGGTGTTGTCATCAAATTTAGGGCTGGTATTCACTCAATTTATTGGGTTTTATAAACAAATTGCACCTCTTGAATCAATCAAGAACCTCCTTCACTAGGTAGATATTTTGAGGGAAAAGGCATAAAAGGTTGAGGGGAAATCTTGGCAGCACTTCATTGTAAATGTCGCAAAAAATCCTCTCTATCTTGGGTGGAAAATTTCTCCACTTTATAGCCCAAGAGGGCCTAGGGTGAAATGGACATGCAAGGCCATGTAAGGTAGGAGGCGCCAATTGCCCAAAGCTTGCCATGCATTGGAGGGGGAAGGAATCTCCCTTTTAGGAATTCAAAATGCAACTTGGCATGAGAGTTATGCACCCTCAGGCCAGCATAATTGAATAAGCAAGATAATTAGTAGTTTTTGGGTGCCATTTGTTGAGCAAGGTGTTGCAAGAGTTTTGTCATTATTGTCAACTCAGGTAGTTAGATCTAATAATGCAGTGGACAGGCAGTTCAGAAGTCATTCAATGCAGGCTGACAGATTTTAGGGTTTGTAATTGATCAAATTTAAGGTTTGCATCCGACCATGTTTAGGGTTTGCAGCCGACCAAGATTAGGGTTTGCATTTGCATAATCAATCGACTACTATTAGGGTTTTCATCTCAAAATCTCAAGTATATAAGTGGGGATGTTTTGAGATTTAGGTATCCATCGGGTGAATTTTGAAGTGCGAGATGCGGCCATAAAGCGCAGATAACATAGAATTGGCGAGATGATAGCGAAGTGCATAATGTGAATGCACATAGATAGCAGAGTGTGGAATGACACAGATTGTGCAAAGCGTGTGAGCAGAGAAAGCAGAATGTGCAGAAAGCGCAAAGGGCAAAGTTGATTGCAAAGTTTGGCTGTAGCAGTGTAGCAGATTGTGTGAAGCGATTGCGCAAGAAAGAGCAGAGTGTGTAGAGATTGCAAAGAGCTATTAATTCATGTAATGAAATGCCACACTGATTCACCCCCCCTCTTAGTTCCATACTAAGTACAACAATTGGTATCAAAGCCAAGTTCCCTTTAAAGACTAAATTAGCTAGGGTTGATCTTGGATTAATACTCTAATGGCAAAGAAAGGCAAGAATGGAACCATGAGACACAAGAAGAAAA
Source organism: Wollemia nobilis (assembly GCA_028583015.1). Lineage (NCBI taxonomy): Eukaryota > Viridiplantae > Streptophyta > Pinopsida > Araucariales > Araucariaceae > Wollemia > Wollemia nobilis. The sequence continues at coordinate 1,565,744 of JAQPPZ010007329.1, forward strand.
GATCACACAGGGTCATAAAAGAAAATAAAGATAAATTCATTATTTCTGTAGATTCAAGATATGAATCAAACAATGGAGAAAAGGCCAAGAGTCAACTCGGTCATAATGCAGGTTCTCAAGGTTCGGAATGTTTTGATCAACTCCGGCATAATGAACGTCAGTGTTATGGGTTTAGTAGTAGTGAAGATGAAGAAGAAATAGAATCAGAACAGGAATGTAATAAAGAAGAAATGAATGCAGAAGCAAATTGGAATGAAGATCAAATTACAGCTCCAAGTAAGAAGAATAGAACCTCCTTCAAAAGGACATCTCAACCAGTTTCAGTTTCTATGGTAGAGGAAATTGAACCAGAAAAGGTAGAAGGGGTGAACACTGAAGCAGATAATAAAAACCTCAATTTTGAAGTAGATTGGGAAGGTGAGTTGATATCTGCTCTTGAAGAGTTTAGTATAGAAAAGAAAAATAACAAAAGACTGTCCAAGAAATTGGAAGAATATGGGGATGAGATTGAAAATCTGTTCTTACAATTCCAACAGGCCAAGAAAATAGAAGAAGACTTGAAGTCACAGCTGAATGATAAAGTCAATGTGTGTAACAAACATGAAGAGGATTCTAACAAAGTAGTTAGTAATCTAAAGCTACAAGTAGAAGAGTCTAAAAGGATTGAGGAAACTCTTAGGTCGCAGATCAATGAGAAAGAGATTATTTGCCGCAAACAAGAAGAAGAGATTGTTTCATTGAAGAAACAACTAGAAGAGGCCAATACAAATCTTAAATTTGAGAAGAGCACAAAATTGCTAGATAAAATGATAAGTCATCAGAGAAGCTCCACGATTAAGCATGGTCTTGGATATGAAGCTGAACAACCTGTATCTTCCAATTCTACAGAGAAGAAGAAGTTCACTATTGAAGGGCCCAAGCAAGAAAAGTTTAAAGCTGTATCTTCAAAAGAAAGAAAATATCAAAGGAGATTTACAGCAAAGCAACCACAACAAAAGAGGTTCTACCACTCTCACTTTTTTCATACTAACACTTTTAATGGCTATTGTTTCAGATGTAACCAGTATGGTCACAAGGCAACTTATTGTGGATTAAATAATAAATCAAAGAGTTATGCTGGTCGAAATACATCTGCATATCTTAGTGAACACTTTGTACAATGTTTTCAATGCAATGGTCATGGTCACATAGCAAGGTTTTGTCCAAGCGCTTATGTATCAAATCTAAGGCAAAATAATAGATTTCATAAGACACAAAGAACACAACATAGACAGGAAATAAATCAGGTTCATAGAAGAAAGGAAAATAATCATTCATCATGGATGCATAAGAGACAACCACACCAGAGAGATATTCAAGTTCATGCAATGATGCAAAATAGGGACGCAGGTGAAAAATCCAAGCCCGAGGTCAAGAAAGTCTGGAGAAAGAAAGAAGAGAGGAAATCGTGTCTCCTTGAACTAAAGGAGACTGCTCTTCTACTGCACTAAGCAACTCCAGAATGCTTGCCCCAGCTACGTATTTGTGTTTCGATAATAGCAGCGTGTTTTTGTTCGACGCTTGATGTGAAGATTGTCAGATATTTCATTACACCTTGGTGAATATATTTAATTCACAGACAGTTTTGTTTTAACTTTTAATATAATGCCAATTCAAGGATAAGAAGTTTGAGGCTGAGTAAGGTGCACTACGGTTGGCCATAAAGTGTTTGACAAAATGTCTTCTTTCGACATGCACATTTGAAAGTAAGAGTTGGCAGTAAAATTGCAGTGCTGGACAAAAATTGGTACAGATGTGAGTCACTTGTCAATTTTGTTGATAGAAGTGAAATCAGCATGTTGAATGGGAAGATTGAAGAAAAAGTTTATAATGTGCAGCCAGATGATTTCTATCCTGGTGATGAATGTTTGAGGTGCTTTTATAAAGAATTGAGGTAGTCTCATTGGATTCTCACTCGTAGAGAAAGACAAACAGATTGTCGATGAGGTTCAAGTCTGTTGAGAATATTCAAGATGTATATGCAGATGTTGTTTGCATTATAGAGCAAAAAGTTGGATAGTTAAATGATCAGTGTATGCTTTCACTAAAATTAGTGGACAAGTTTGATATTGCAGAGCAACAGAGGGTTGACGCTCAGAAGACAGCGTGAATTGAAGTGGCCACATATTCCCAAGAATAGTCTAAAATTTGACTAGCCATTGGGATCAAATTCTCAAGGGGGGCATTTGTGCATTTGTTCATATTATTGATCATATCCATGATTTTTGCTAACTATTTCAATGTGGTTCTGAGAATGGTGTGTATGAACTTAGGGGGAGTTTGCAGCAGCCCTTTGGTATTATTGACAAAGGGGGAGAAGAGTTACAGGAATGTACACAGGTGTTGCCAACAATTCCAAAGGGGGAGATTGTTGAGCAAGGTGTTGCAAGAGTTTTGTCATTGTTGTCAACTTAGGCAGTTAGATCTAATAATGCAATGGACGAGCGATTCAGAAGTCATTCAATGCAGGCTGACAGATTTTAGGGTTTGCAATTGACCACATTTAGGGTTTGCAGCCGACCATGTTTAGGGTTTGTAGCCGACCAAGATTAGGGTTTGCATTTGCATAATCAGTCGACTACTATTAGGGTTTTCATCTCAAAATCTCAAGTATATAAGCGAGGCTGTTTGGAGATTTAGGTATCCATCGGGTGAATTTTGAAGTGCGAGATGCGGTCATAAAAGTGTAGATAGCATAGAATCGACGAGATGATAGCAAAGTGCATAATGTGAATGCACACAGAGAGCAGAGTGTGGAACGACATAGATTGTGCGAAGCGTGTGAGCAAAGAAAGTAGAATGTGCAGAGAGCACAAAGGGCAAAGTTGATTGCAAATTTTTGCTGTAGCAGTGTAGCAGATTGTGTGAAGAGATTGCGCAAAAAAGAGCAGAGTGTGCAGAGATTACAAAGAGCTGTTAATTCATGTAATGGAATGCCACACTAATTCACCCCCCCTCTTAGTGCCATACTAAGTACAACACCATTTGTCCAAAATTTAATTTTTTTGGGGTCAAAGACCATGGCAATCCCACCCAAGGATAGTCGTTGCTGGCCATACCTGGGTGGGATGGCCATGAACTATGGTCATTCCATGGTGGGATGGGCATCCTATATGGTCCAAAACCTCTCAAAAGTGGAAAAAACCTCCTAAAATTGGTTAGGACCATTGTGTAACCTCTGAGGATTTCCCAAAGAGACATATGGTGTCAATTTAGACAATGCTTTGGTCGCTTAATCATATTTACATGATTTTAGTATCTACAAATACCCTTTTTTGAGATGCATTGTGTGCAGCACAATGCTAAGCAAAAATAGATAACGAAAATTTCAAATAATTAAGAACCTAACCAAATTTTGATGCCCCAATAATGGAAAGAGCATGTGTTCTTGAATCCTTTCTTCTAACTCAATAAAGAAATTGGTCTTGGTTTCTCTTCAACTTCCAAGTATGCTCGGGGGACTTATAACCCTAGGTATTAGAGAATACCAAGTATTTTGGTAACTTTTGAGGTGTACCAAACAGGTAGGTTCATCTACCCTGTTATGTTCTTAGTTGAAATTTTTGCTTGTCGTCTACCCCAAGTAGGGGAATGATTATAGTTTGTCTATGATTCATTGGATGAACGCAATTTGCATGATAGAGTATTTTATTGTTGATTTTGATTATGAATTTATTAAGTATGACTACCCCCTCAAGTGACGAGTCGATGAGGTAATTACCAGTGATAAAAGTGATGATTTGCTTGACCCATATGACTTGGTTAGGGTTTCCTTCAGTTTTACCTTTTGTAAAATGGAGCATTTTTGTGAGGATGATGATTTTGTTGATGTTTAATGGAAGAAAGGAATTGAATACCTCATTCCCATGGGGATGTCCGACTGTAATGGCCTTCTTAGAGATTGAAGTAAATAATTTTCCATTCATCCATGAGAAATTTGAGTTCATCTTGATCCATAGTGAATTTTGACCAAATTTGACCTGTTTTTGGTGGGTTTTGGACCCTTTTCTTTGATTTTTGTGTTGTTTTTGCAATATTTTTTTGGTTTTTGATTAATATATAGGTATATATATTTGACCAATGGTATTATTGGATGTCATTGGGGTATTTTGGGTGACCAAAGAGTTTATGGATACCTTTGGGGAGTTTTGGATGACCAAAGGGCTTAGGGATACATTTGGGGCTTTTTGGGTGACCAAAGGATGATGTAGGTACCTTTGGATTGTTTTGGGTTGACAAAAGGGTTTATAGATACCTTTGGGGATTTTTGGGTGACCAAAGAGTTTATGAATACCTTTGGGGCTTTTGGTAGTTGACCAAAGGGTTTATGGACCTTTGGGGCTTTTTGGGTGACCAAAGGGTTTATGAATACCTTTGGGGCTTTTTAGGTGACCAAAGAGTTTATGAATACCTTTGGGGCTTTATGGGTTGACCAAAGGGTTTATGGATACCTTTGGGGCTGTTTGGGCTGACCAAAGGGTTGATAGATACCATTAGATATTTTTAGGTTGACCAAAGGGTTTATGGATACCTTTGGGGCATTTTGAAATTGATTCTTGTAGGCCCAAAATGGCCACATCCTGAAAAAAAATTTAAAATCATTCTAAGGTATGGAAATATCTATTCCATTGATGACATAGAGTATTTTGGAGTGAATCCGTGCAAAAGACCCAATTTTTCTCAACACTTAGTATTTTTGAGCAAAATTCTCATTCCTCTTGAGACATGGTGTTTTTTTTGGAGCAGACTCTGGTAGGTTCTCAATTTGTAAAAATTTCAAGCTTAGTTGATGTTAGCACGATAAAAAGTGCAAAATGGTGATTCTTTTGGTTTCATGCACTCCAGTGACTAAGTACTGAAAAGTCTGATTTCACTGAGTCCCAAGACTAAAAGTGAGAGGAATAGAGATAGGATCATTTTACACAACTTTCAGTGCGAAATGATGTCAAGGGCCATTTGCATTGCTTTTAGAGCAGATTAGTGATTTCATAGTCAAACCTAGTTGAAGACGACATTAGCATCATTTTTGAATGGATTGCAACTTGCGCTTTATGCTGCATATAGTGGAGAGAAGAGTTAAACATTTTGAATACTAAGTAATTGGACTAAAACCAGATCCGATTCCCCTCACAACCCAGAGTATTTCTAACCAAAATATGATTTTGTTGGCCAAATCCATTGAAGATGATGTCAACATCTATAAAAGTACAAAAAGGTATTTTATATTTCCTCATAGCTTTGCAGAACATTTTCAAGTTTTAATCATCATTGTTCAGTGAAAAGCATCGATAATTGAGATGTTGCTGATATTATCAAATTATTTAAAGGCATATTCTTGCCAAATAAATTAAATAATCATTTTGAAGGTGGGAAGGTGAAGCATCGAAGGGTTTTCAAGATCAAGATCCAGATTGGTTGTAGATATGCGATGGAACAGAGTTTCCAAGAATGATGAGTGGTCAAGATCTATTTCATAATGGTCTAAACTCCAACTACCATCGACTAACCAGTAAGTTGCAGAGCTGAGCTGCCATGGCAGATCACTTAGAGTGGATTTATCGAGCTTCACCAACTAATGAGATAATGCTAACAAAGCTCTCTATTGAGCTATAAAATTTTAATATTTGTAATGTCTCCTTAATATATTTAATTTTTAAAACTGTAAATAGAGTTTGAATCCTTGTTTTTAAGGGTCAGCTCTAGTGTGTTTGCTTGCCCTATTTTAAATATCCTTTGCCAACTAATGGAAGGAGCATTACTCTAATTTTTGACTCGAGAATGTGTTATCTTCATTATCTTTCATGAAAGAGGTTTGAATAAATGAATTGCATTTCTGCGAATGCTCTAGCGGTTAGTTCATTCCGGTTTATTGGATTACTAGTTGTTAAAGTAATTGAAATTTGTTCATAGTTAGATTTGTATTGATAGGAATTTTATTTATGCTAAATCTGATTATTGGTCAATTTTGCTAAATCGGATTATCAGTAGATTAGATATTGGAATTGATTTCTGCAACATATCTCTGTTTTGTGCTTAAATGTATGAAGATTTCATGGTTTTGGGTGCTGCTAATTTTGAGTAATGAGACACTAGAAATAGTTTGTTGGAACCTTTTGTTGTAGTTGTCTATGTTGTTAGCCTATTCAGCCACTATTATTTGTAATATCTCTAACCCTAAACATTTTCTAACCCTTTTCTTCAAAACCTAAGTGATTTTTAATTATGTCAACACCCTGCTAAGTTGACAAGGAACCAACCTACACTAGAGGTTGGGATGAATTAACATTTGGTCCATCCAATGTTGAGTTCTAAGGTGTGACTATCGAGTGCATGCCTGGATAGAAAATTGGAAGATAGATAGTCATAGTGTCAAGTAAAACTTGATGTCAATTTGGTTCCCAATAGTTTTTGGCATGCCCGATGGGACAATTTACAAGAAACACGAAAACCCATCATATGATTTATTGTTTTATCTTTACCCGAAGGAATCAATATTTGATGAATTGTATTTACCTTGCTAAGTGGAGAATAGCAAATTCACCTGGTGACTCCCTGGTATATTAATCCATAAAAAAGTGTTATCCTTGTAGACCATAGTTTTTCATGTATACCAGGTCATTCAAGAGTTATAACCCTGACTTCTTTTTCTATTCTGAGTTGCCTTACAGAGGGTCTAAAATTATAAGGAATTTAAACCAATATTTATATTCAGAAGAAAATCCTTCTGAGGAAAATCATGTAGTTAATCCAATAGTTAACCCAACAACACCTCCAACAGGAGTTATACTTGGAAACATGGCATAAAATGCAGTCCCAAACCAGCCCTTGCAGAAGTACCCTAGCTGGAACATAGCTATCCCCCTTAGACTAGCCCAAAAGCATGGCATTCATAAACCTGTGTCTAATGCTATTCCAACTTATGATGGATTTGGAAAAACTACATATGAGCACTACCTAAATATTTTAAATCTCATAAAAATTCATAATATAAAGAATGAAGATGTTATTGTCAGGATTCTAGCCCTGTCTTTTAGAGGAAAGATTTTATATTGGTTTAGGACTCTTGAGGACAATACCATCACATCATGGATAAAATTGGATGAGCCCTTTGTGGAAGAATTTAATGAATCCACAGGTCCTTTTTCCCTCCTCAATCAGTTCACGTCTATGTAGAAACATCAGCATGAAACTGTTTTAGATTTTAATTTGAGGTTTAGCAGAACCTAGAAGAGAATTCTACCTATAGCTAGACCAACTTCAAGCCTTGCTTATATGTATTATATCAAAGATATTGGATCATATTTAGGCCTACAAACCCAATAATCTAGGGTGGAAACTTTTCCACAAGTGTATAATGTAGTTGTTCATGCAAAAAATATTCTTATTAATGTTGGGAGATTACCTCCAAAAGTTGTGCTACCTTACAATTTGGAAACCACTAATGTCCAAATCCAAGCTACTACTTCATATTATATGGACCCCCCTCCATTTTCATCCCCATACCCATATATTAATTCTATTTCTCAGCCAAAAGCACCATCTGTTGCAACTCATTTCCCTCCACTTCTTTCTCAGACTCCTTAGGAATTTTTTGTCATCCTTGATATACACAATACTTTGAAAACTTTGAGAAACAATATGAATTCTATGGAGAAGATAAAAATTTAAATGTCTCAACAAATAATATTCCCTTATGTGAATAAATATCAAAGACCTAGTCTTAGTAATAGCATTGGGGTTAGAGTGAATGCAACATATGAAGAGCATGAGTGTTCTTCAAAAAAAAGTTTGGTGAATGTCTGGTGTTTGGTGTCTAATTATCCACATGATTTACAATATTATATTATGTATCAACATCATGTTTAGAAAGTTATGGATAAAGTAGAAAGAAATCAAAATGGAAGGGTAAACATGCTATTGCAACCTGACCAAATCATGGTTGAAAATATTCTGATGAAGATGACCTATTGTTGTCATGACAAGGCCAGGAAAGAAAACACTACAAGTATATCCATAGAATATGGGTCAATTTTAGGTTCCCTATCAAAAGAAGAGTGATCCACATCCTCGAAGCAGTAACACTTTCCCTATTCCCTAGGCCAAGGAAAAAGAAAATAGTCTTCCCAAAATATTTTAGAAAGAAACTAAGGGAGATAGAATGAGGTCTAAGGATGAAGCTCAAGAGAGGCTTAGATTCCCTTCCATTACTAAATGGTAAATAATTGATGCCACTCGACTGTACAAAAGAAAATATGGTGAGACAAAGAAGGCCTGAGAGACCCACCTTGGCTAAATCTTAATACAACATTGTGGAGGAAATGAAGAAGATACCATCAAAAGCTAGTCTATATGACACCCTCTTTATTCCTGGTCAAATAGACCTACTAAAATCTTTCTTGAGCAGGTATTCGTAGGATAAGCAGACCATCACAGTTCTTAGCATACCCTCTGAAAAGAAAGAAATACCCCCTACTATTTTAAAGCATAATCCTCCTTTTTACATTTATTTAAGGATTGAAGGTTGGGTTATTCAAAATTGTATGATTGACTCAAGGGCATCTACTATAGTTATGCCTAAAGCAGTTTGTGAGAAAAAGGGTATGGAATACACTAGATCCTACCCTGGAGTACTGTAATTGGATGGAACACCTATGAAGACATGGGAGTAATAAAGGATGTCTTAATGAGGTTGCATAGAGCACCTGAGGTGACTATAGTACAAGAAATAGTAGTGGTGGATCTAGAGCCTTATTTTGGCTTATGTATTTCAAGATAATTCACTACAAAGTTAGGCAGATGTATGCATATGGACTATTCCAGCATGGTTATTCCATTCAAAGGAAAGAGGATAAGAGTAACACTTGAGAATATAGTGTCTTACCACATCAAAAAAAATGAAGGAGACATGTGCAATCTCACTCCTATAGAATAATTTCAATTAGTGGATAACTTCGAGGAGTTGGAAATTGAAGATGAACGACCTTTAAGGGAGGATTACAACTAGTTTGGGATAGGTATGGGCACATACAATATTTCTATAGAGACAAAGAAGAAGGATCCTACTATATATAATCAGTATATAAGAGAAATAGAAACATGGACCATGCACTTTGATGGTACCATATGTAGAAATGGTGTTGGTGTTGGTGTGATATTACAGTCTCAATCATAAGGGACAAAGAGTTTCGCCTACAGGATAACATGGTCATGCACTAATAATTTTATAGAGTATGAGGCTCTATGACTTGGACTGATGTAAGCTTAAAACATGGGCATTAAGATATTAAACATATATGGTGACCCTGAATTGATAGTAAATCAGGTAATAGAAAGGTGCAGTAGTAAGCACCATTACCTAAAAGTATATAGAAATAGGGTATGGGATCTAATGGAATCCTTTCACACCCTAAACACAAATTTTATTCCTAAAGGAAAAAATACCTTGGTATATTCATTAGCAGTAATGGGTGCTAACTTCAACATTTTTGCATATATAGGAGTTAAGAAGGACAAAGGGATCAAAATGATTTTCAATCTTGTAGTTTCAGATAAGCAAATTTTCTAGCAGGTCTTTGAAAGTGATGAACAAATTGATTTTCTGGTGAAATAATCTTGTTTATCCACCGTTCAAGAGGAAAATCTAGAGGGAATTGATCAACAAGATGTCATTCAACTTAATAAAAATCACATACCTAGAGGTTTGGTCACTCTAGAGAGACTGTTTGACAATGAAGATAGGAAAAAGATCAAAACCATGGAAGTCAATGAGAAAATCTATAAATAAGTTGAAATATAAAAAGAAAAGAAGCTCAAGGTTGGAATTCAGTGTTATCCAAAGGAAGAGGAGGATATCAAAGCTTTATGCCTAAAGTACCAATATATTGTAGCTTGGTCATATGAGGACCTCAAAGTATATGATAAGAAGGTTATCCAACACACCATTGAGCTAGAGCCTAATGCAAAACCATTCAGGAAAAAACAAAGTCCTATAAATCCTAGGATCGAAGCCATAATGAGAGTAGAATAGATAAGAAATAGGAAAAATAGTTGCAAGAGTCCACCATTAGAGGCATTGAGAGTAAAAAGAAATGGAATGAATCCAAGATAGCATACTGGTGGAGGATGAGAGTTGAAATTGGTAAAGAGAAATCCATTTTTGGATTAAAAATTAATGATGAAATTTTTGATATATATGACAAGAATGTCACAACAAGGAAGGAAAAATATCCTAGTAATATAGTGCTAATCTATAATAAGTCACAAATAGGGCCAGATTCCCCATCCTCACCTTCATAAGAAGAAGCTCAAGAAGGAGTTGATACTGTATTAACTGCTACTGAAGTTCTGAAGATATTTTAGCCTTCAAATGAACAAATTAAGAAATTTTGAAAAGGGGCATAGTTAATGAGTAAGATACACTATTCTAATGAGAGGGCTATTAGTACACCAATCATTCAGATAGTAAGTAGGCCCAAGCACCTAGTCTTGGGTGGACATCCCCCAGATACACAGATAGAATGGAATAAGAAGGATAAGGACTTTGTGTTTACTCTAGTTAGTTTTACCACTACAACCATAGTGGAACTAAATCCTATTGCTAAAGAAATATTTTAGGAAGAACCAGTACATGAAGGGTTTTCTGAAGAAGACATAGAAAGTGAGAAATCAACAACCTTCCAAATATTTAAGAGAAAGGCCAAAAGGGCACCAGAAAGAGCTAAGAAGGAGATTTCTAAAAAGTAGAAGTTGGATAAGGAGAAAATTGTTAAGGAAACACCTATTTTAGCTGCAAAAAAGGTACAATCAATGCAACAAAAGAACATAGAGGCAACTGCAGAACACCCTACATCAGTAGGTAAAGGTATGGTCTCTACTCCCTCTTCGCCTCCTCCTACTTCAGATTCCCCAAGGAAATCTCCCTCCCTTTCTGAAGGCCAAGTCAACCCATATCCTCTAAGGTCACCTCAAATTCCTTCTTCATCATCTCCCATAATTTCGTATTTGCCATTGAAACCACCTCCATTATCTAAAAAACAAGATATTACATCCACACCCACTCAACCTTTTGTGAGTTTTGCATCAGTTCCCATGAGTCTTCCAATTGCAACAGTAGTAGTGGTCACATATTCCATTGTAGTCACTTCTACCAAGCCACTAAAAACTATTGATTTCACTCTCTCATACTTTATAACCTCTCCTCCTCCTCATATGAGTTATCCTACCTAAGAAAATTTATAAAATAAGAAGGAAATTACACAGAAAATCCACTGTTCACTGAACATTTCCGAGTTTTAATCACCACTGTTCACTGAAAAGCATCAACAGTTGAGATGTTATTGACATTATTGAAGTATTTAAAGGTAAATTCTTGTTGGATCAGTGAAACAGTCAGTTTGAAGGAAGGAAGGCTAAGCGTTGAAAGGTTTTCAAGATTAAGAACTAGATTGGTCACAGATCTATGATGGAATGGAGTTTACAAGAATTATGAGTGGTCCAAATCTATTTCATAATAGTCTGAAATCCAACTACCATTGATGAACTAGCAAGTTGTAGAGTTGAGCTACCATGACGGATCACTCATAGCGAATTTCCCAGACTTTACTAGCCAATGATATAATGCCAACAAAGCTCTCTATTGAGCTATAAAATTGTAATCTTTGTAATGTCTCCTTAATATCTTTTATTTTGTAAAACTATAAATAGAGGCCAAACCCTCATTTTTAAGGGTCGACTCTAGTGCGTTTGCTTGCCCTACTATAAATATTATTTGCAAACTAATGGAAGGAGCATTACTCTAATTTTTGACTTGATAATGTGTTATCTTCGCTATCCTTCATGCAAGAGATCTAAAGATATGAATTACATTTCTGTCAATGCTCTAGCGGTTAGTTAATTCTACTTTATTGGATTACTAGTTATGAAAGTAATTAAAAAAATTTCATAGTTAGATCTATGTTGATAAGGATTTTATTTCTAATAAATCTAATTAGTGGTCAATTCTGTTGAATTGTATTATCAGTAGATTGGATACTGGAATTACTTTCTCCAACATATATCTATTTTTTGCTTAAATGTATAAAGATTTCATGGTTTTGGGTGCTGCTAATTTTGAGTAATGGGACACTGGAAATAGTTTGAGGGAGCCTTTTGTTGTAGTTTCCTATGTTATTAGCCTATCCGACAACTATTTTTTATAAGCTCTCTAATCCTAAACCTTTTCTAACCCTTTTCTCCAAACCCTTGTTGGAATATTATGTTGACCAAGCGACATTTCAAAGTCAGCAAAAACGAAGAAAAACAAATGTGTTAGAGTAATATTCCATTACTTGGGATATTTACCATTTACTCCACTAGGTAAAAGTGCATTTACTATTTACTTTTACCTTTTAGATATTAATTTTCTAATCCTAGGTTAATATCTAAATATCCTAGGTTAGTGGTTAAGTTAGAATTATCTCCTAGGTTAGTAGTTAGTCACACGCAACTCCCTATTCTAATGTTAGAGGGTAGTTAGCGTTATTTGCTACTATCTTGTTAAATGTTCTATTTTATATCTTATTTAAACCTAGACTCTCTATAGTCTAAGGTAATGATAAATCATATTATTTTGTGACTCCATTTGTCAACATTGGCATCAGAGCCAACTACGTTGGGGCTGGATCAAAGTTTTTTTTTCCCACAACACTCCAAGAGAGCATGGCGGTTGACGAACATGAAGGGTAATCCCTGGCCAAGACCAAGTGACCTACCAGGGCCTAGGCGTGCCCAATTCAACTGGTCAGGTCAGATCGACCTACCAATCATGAGCGGGCCTACGGGCCACCATGGCAATCTCTGCCATGGACGTGTTGATCATCCTAAGCCTGCCCCAACTAGGCAATCAACCGTCCTAGTGATCTATCGACCGAGCTCGTAGTCGAAAACCACGTATTGTCGACTGGCTCCGTGGGAGTAGCAGCCCGCTATCAATAGTCCAAGTGGACGATCGGCCCCGTGGGTGAAGGCCTTAAGGTACAGTCAGCTCGTCCACCATGTAGGAAGCCATGACCCATAGAGCCACATGGGCCTAGGAGCCACGTGGATTCCTAATAGCTTGGGAGAGCCAAGAGTGTAGGAGCGCCCTCCCCCTCCCAGCTGGACAACTGTGCAGTACCAAACCACCTCATGATCTACAAGGGTAGGAGGCCCTTCGATCCCTGAGATCCAAAGACCGGTGGGACCCACATGCACTCGGGCATAGATCCTGAGGTACTAACTTAGACCAACCTATATTGGACATGTGGCATTGCCACCTAGACACAGATTTGGCTACTGACTAGATGGACATGTGGACAAACACTGGAATGCACCTCGAGGTGCTTACTAGACTGAACTGAGACCAAACACGTGGCGGATAGCCACTAGACGATGACCAGATGCGGACGGATGAGACACGTGGTGGACTAGCCACGTGTCACTAGACCTGACATTGGCGACAAGTGGTAGAAAGCCATGTGTTGGGACCCTAACTGTCCACGTGACTGGTAGAAAAACTAGTCATGTGGTGGACTGACTGCCTGAAGGCAGTCATAGCGCTATATGCACTTTTGCTCTTTTAAAGAGCAAATACATTGCCGCACAGGCAATGTGGGACTAAAAGTCCCAAAGGTTTTTCATTTTCCTTCTAATAAAGCCTCAAGACGGCTTTAAAAGGCACTTGTTGTGCCTTTCTTCCCATGGGCTCTCTAGCCCGACCGGTTGATCGGGTCAAGCTAAGGCCCTAGGCGGGGAGTCCAGGGTTCGACTCCCACCGGGTATAAAAGGCATTTTTTTTGCCTCATACAAAACCAGGTACAATTTAATTTTTTTTTATTTTGCATATTTAATTAAAGTTTTTTGTTTTAATATTTTTTTTAATAATTTAACTTTAAATAATGTTTTATTTTTTAATCAATTTCTATTAAACCTTTAAATTGATTTATTTAAAACATTTATTTTAGTTTTTATTATTAAATAAAATGATTTACTTAAACTTTCTTTAAATTTTGCAAATTAAAATTAAAGAAATAAGTTTTTTTTTGCAACTTTCAAATTCGAAGGTGCTTGTGTTTTCTCACAAAATGGAGATATGAGACATAGCAAGAGCACATTTTTTTGTTGCAAATTAGAAAACTCTTCTCAAACCTTGTTAATTTAGCATACAAGAAAGGATCACACTTGATTTTTTTTGCAAATTAGACAACAAGGAGACTGAAATTTTTGTAAGAATCAAAGTTCAAAGAGTGCATTTGTTTTCTCCAAGGAGATATAATACATAAAATTGCACATCTATTTTTTTTTTGCAAATTTGAGAAGACCTTGTAACCTTGGGCCCATAAAAACTAAGTCGTGTGTCGACTAGTTTTGGAAGCCTTTCAAATGTTGATCGTGTGTCGACTTGTCTTGAAAGGAGTGCTATAAATTCTACATTTTGTAAACATTAAGGGGGATAGAATTCAGTTTTTTGATTCTATTGTTTGCAAAATTGTAACAAAAAAGGGGGGATATTTTAGAGTAAGAAAGGTGCATTCTCGATTGAACTCGACACCTACTCTTAAAAATTGCTTGTACTAGGTGCATTTTCGGTTGCATCCGACACCTAGAGTGATTAAAATTTGGGTTGCTCTCATGTTTTGATTATTGCACTAACACTCATGTTTTTGTGTGCAATTAAAAATTCAAATACAATATTAGAAGAAGCATTTCACAAAACCCAAACTTCACTCAAAAACCATGCTAAACTTTGCATAGGTTAAAACAAGTCATTTTTTTTTACTCCCCATCAAAGGTCAAAAATCCAAATCACCTTGATTCACTCTCTTTGTTTGGCTTAATATCCTCAAATTTTTCATCCTTCTTGAAGGGTGTTAAGGCAGGTACCATTAAATATCCTAGAGGGAAAAATCAAAAGTTTTTCACAAACCTACCCTTTTTTATTTGCTCTATTTGTTTGGCTTAATTTCCTCCAACTTTTCATCCCTTGGTAGGGGTGTTAAGGCAGGTGCCATTAAATATATTATAGAGGAAAATTGAAAACAAATTCTATATACTCTTTTGAGGGTATAGTGCAAGATAGAACCATATTAGTCCTATCAAATTTGAAACCTAAACCATGGCCATGATACACAAGTATCTCACTGATAGAGCCAACTGCTTAAAGGTTCAAATTATTCAGCTTGGAAGACTAAGATGAAAGCTATCTTAACTGTAGAGTATTTGTTGTCAATAGTGGATGGAAGTGTCACTAGACCTCAATCACCTGGAGTAGATCAAAGAGAATTTGATAAAAAGGATAAAAAACTATCCTTAATGATCTTGCTAGCTATTACTGATGATATCCAACCTCATATAAGTGAAGCTAAAAGCTGGAAAGGAGGCATGGGATGTCTTAACTACCATATTTGAGGGAAAGAATAAATCCACGATTATTAACCTTCAAACACAGCTTCATACACTTCACATGAAATCTGGAGAAACAGTAGAGCTCTTCCTCTGCAAAGTTTTCGATTTGAAAACAAAACTACAAGTCTTAGGAGAAACTATGGAAGACAAAGTCTTAATCTCAATTATTTTGAGAGCTCTTCCTGACTCCTATAGAATATTTATTACATCCCTTCAAGTCTTTGGTAGGCTAGTGACTTTTGTAGAGTTGGTGAACATGCTTCAAACTGAAGAAGCTAATCAATTCCAAAGATATGAGGCATCCCACAATGCACTTTTCTCACATAAACAACAAGGAAAGCAAAAGTGGAATCAACAACAAGGCTCTTCTTCTAACAAAAACAAAGGTCAAGGCCAAGAAACTAATAAGAAGAAGCAGTATTGTAAAATTTGTGACAAAGACACTTATCAAACCAAGAGATGTTGGTTTAAGAACAAGCCTCCCAAAGAGAAAGGTCAAAAGAAAAACCAAGGCAATGTTGCAAATGAGATGTCTAATACAGATTCTGATTCTGGTTTAGAGAAAGCACATAGAGTGCTAATTGCTAGAACAGTTTTGTAGAGGGAAAACACATGTGTCCCTTGGGCAAAAGCACCATTTTTCTCTCTCTCCTCTTTTTGGCTTCATAAATAGCATAAGTATTTTGTTTGAAGACCTTGCAATAAGGGGTGATTGTACCTATTTTAGGCTTCATAAATAGCAAATTCTAGGTGTTTGAAGTACTTGTAACAAGAGGAGCGACTTTTTGTGATGTAAAATTATCTAGGAGGCAATATTTGTAAAATCCTTCACAACACTCTTGCGTTGCACACTTTTTGCAATTAAGGGGGGATATAAATTTCTTTTCTTCACAATTTTTGTAAAAAGGGAATATGGCTTATAAGGGTGCATTTTTGGCTTCAACCGACACCTTAGTCACACTTCCTTCAGAAATTAATTACACTATGTTCTGCAATGAGAAGGGGGGAACTTATAAGGGTGCATTTTCGGAAGTGACCGATACCTTAGCTACCTTATCTTTTTCAAACTCATATTGTAAAATGAATTAACCTCGTATGAAGTGATATATTCTACTACACCTAGCGATTGCAGTGGCTGGTTATCGATGCAATTTGGTTGGATGATGTGATTACCATAAGGACATTTGTTGGCGTAAAGACAAAGTGAGGAATGACCCACTTTTTGTAGAGGAGCAGCTAGAGCACTGTGAAAAAGCAAAGAACCATCATATCAAAACATCTTCTTCACTGTATTGGAGTAGTTATATACTTTACCCAAATATTGTTGTATATAGGGATATGTATGTATTACCCAAATAATGTAATAAGGGGGGTGTTAGAGTAATATTCCATTACTTGGGATATTTACCATTTACTCCACTAGGTAAAAGTGTATTTATTATTTAATTTTACCTTCTAGATATTAATTTTCTAATCCTAGGTTAATATCTAAATATCCTAGGTTAGTGGTTAAGTTAGAATTCTCTCCTAGGTTAGTAGTTATTCACACGCAACTCCCTATTCTAATGTTAGAGGGTAGTTAGCGTTATTTGCTACTATCTTGTTAAATGTTCTATTTTATCTCCTATTTAAACCTAGACTCTCTATAGTCTAAGGTAATGATAAATTTTATTATTTTGCAACTCCATTTGTCAACAATATGCCCCCTATTTTGTAACTGTAGAATAAAAGAAAGTGTCATTGTAGGAAGATTTTAGTTTGTAACAGCTATAGACTGTTACACTTCTTGTAACAACTTTAGAATCTTTGTATTAGGGTAGAATAGGGTAAAAACATATGATTGTAACATTTTGTGAGAATGGAGAAGTTGAATGGAATAGGAAAAAATGAAAAACGTAGCTCCATTCTTGATATTTTCTGTGAAATCTTGTCTCTAGAAAAGTGGTTAGTATCCTACTTTGAGAGGCTATAACATTTTATTTACAAATCATTTTCCACTAATTTTTGGACAGTTTATTGAAATTATATATCTCTCTAATATTTATAAATTTCACATGATTTTGATAAGTGGAAAGCCTTCATTTCATCTTCCAAAAACTACAACTTCTCTTTTTTTCCACTTTTGCAATATGTTTCATTTTTATCTGTGTTTCATGTTATAATCTTCATTTGGTATTAGAGTTTGGTAGATTGAGTTGTTGAGTTTGAAGGCTATGGGTTTTTATTCAAGTTTTAATTTAAAATTTCTTGGAGAGTTCATTTCATTGTTGTAGATTGTTGTAATGGCAAGCAACTCAAACTCACTTCCACTTCCAAGTTTGATGGATCAAACTATGAATATTGGAGCATCAAGATGAGGACTTTGTTAAAATGAAAACATTTGTGGAGCATTATTGATGAAGGTTACACAGAACCATCATATTAGACTGTGTTAACATCAGATGAAACTCAATATATGAGGCACAAAGAGAGCAAAAATTGTCTTGCTTTGTACCATTTGCAATCTGCTCTTTTTGAGAGCATTTTTCCAAGGATTGCAAATTGTGTTTTTGCTCAAGAGGCTTGAAAAGCCTTGAAATAAAATTATCAATGAAAATTTAAAGTGAAATAGGTCAAGCTTCAGACCTGGAGAAGAGAATTTGAGAACATTTGGCAGCAAGATAATGAAGATGTAGGAGACTATTGTGTGAGAGTAAAGGCAGTGATAAAAAAATATCCACTCTTGGTGAAAATGTGGAGAAACCAGTTGTAATTAAGAAAGTTCTTAGAAATTTGATAGAGAAATGGGATAATGTTACCCTTATGCTTGAATAATCCAAGGATTTTTCCACCATGGACCTTGACCAATTAATTGGTACTCTTACATATCATGAAGAAATAATTCATAAGAGAGAAGAAAAGAAAAAACAAGTCAGTTCTAGTGAAGAACAAGCATTTTCTATCAAAGGAAATGATGCACATGGAAGAGGACAAGGAAGAGGCTATAGAGGAGGAGGTAGAAATGGAAGAGGAGGAAGAAGAAGCTCATTTAGTAAAGGAAGAGGTAGAGATCAAAATTCTGAAGGTGATCATCAAGCCCCTACTTCAAGAGGAGGATCAAATGCAAGAGGAAGAGCAAATTATGGAGAGGAAGAATTCTTTGAAGATGAGACATTGTTCTACTCAAATGAAGATGGAGCGCTCCATGAATAGAAAGAATTTCTCTCCTATGATAGACCAAAAAGTTTCACCAATGATACATCGATCCTTGATAGTGGGTGCACAAACCACATGACTAGCAAGGAGTTGTTTTCTTCTCTTGACCATTCTTATCATTCAAGTATCAAGCTTGGAGATGAGAAGAGCTTGGAGGTGGTTACAAAAGGGGACATGGAGGTTCCTACAAAATGAGGTAAATTGAAGGTAAAATATATTTATTATGCACCTGATTTGAAGCATTCTTTGATGAGCATTGGGAAAATGTTAGAAAAATATTACAAATTGGTTTTTGAGGATAAAATGTGCAATATTTATGATAAGAATAGAAGGTTGATCACAAAAGTACAAATGACTAAGAACAAATTGTTTCCATTGAGGTTTGTTGAGCAAGGAGGAGAAATTGCTTGTGTGGGTATTGAAGATAAAAGGAGGCTATGGCATTTGAACTTTGGGCATTTAATTTTTCATATTTTGAGGATGCTTTCACCACTTGTGTATGGTATGCCAAAAGTAGAAGACACCAAGGAAATTTGTGAGGGGTGCGCTCTTGGTAAACAAACAAGGGGGCTATTTCCCGAAGGTGAAGCATGGATGGCCCAATATCAACTTTAGCTGATTCATAGTGATATTTGTGGACCAATGCCAACTCAAAGTATTGGTAAAGCTTCATATTTTCTCACTTTTATTGATGATTTTTCAAGATATTGTTGGGTTTATTTCCTTAAGCATAAATATGAAGCTTTTGTTTGCTTCAAAGATTTTAAAGAACTTGTTGAGAATGAAAGTGGTCATACCATCAAATGTTTGAGGAGTGATAGAGGAGGTGAATTGTGTTCTAATGAATTTGAAGAGTTTTTTAGGGATTTTTGCATCAAAAGGCAAAAGACCAGCCCCTACACACCTCAACAAAATGGGGTGGCTGAAAGAAATAATAGGACATTAGTGGAGATGACAAGATGTATGATGTAAACTAAAGGTTTGTGTTCATTTTATTGGGTTGAAGCAACTAGGACTGCTAATTATATTCTTAATATAAGTCATACTAGTATTCTATATCATAGTACTCCTTATGAATTTTAAAGAAGCCAAATGTACAATAATTTAGAGTTTTTGGGAGTGTTTCTTTTGTGCATGTGAATGATGAGAAGAGAAAAAAGCTTGATGCTAAGAGTGAGAAGATGGTTTTCATTGATTATAGTGAGCAATATAAGGCCTATATATTCTTTAATCCTCATTCTAGAAAAATTGTTGTATCTAGAGAAGCAATTTTTGATGAAGGGGGAAATTGGAAGTCTCAAAACTTATGTGTTTATGATGATGTGTTTGAAGAGATTGTTCCAACTAGCCAAGCAATTGTTCAGCCTAGCCATGTTTCTACTAATAATTCTTTGTACAAAAGCACTTATTTTGGGTCACCATCTCATATGGGATCCAAAAGTTCATCTTCAAGTCCAAGAGCAAGCCAAGAAGAAGTTCCTACAAGCTTTTCTACACCTCCATCACCAGCTGAAAATATGAAGAGAAAAATATTATAGAAGGATCATCCACCATCTCAAATCATTGATGTAAATTTCAATATAATATTGACAAGAGGCCAGCATCAAGAAATGAACCAAGTCTTGCAAAGGCTTGAGAATTTGCACTTGTATGGAGATGAATACAATGGATACCCCAAAGGTGATATTGTTAATTATGCTCTTGTTTCAAAAGTTGTTGATGACTTTGAACCTTCTTGTTATGAACATGTTTCTTCTAAAAAGTTATGGATGAAGGCAATGAATGAATAAATACATTCTATTGAAAATAATGACACTTGGGCAATTATGTGAACTTCCCAAAGATATAAAATGTATTGGCTGCAAATGGGTCTACAATATCAAAAGGTACAATTATGGTTCCATTGAGAGATACAAGGCTAGATTGGTTGCAAAAGGCTTTACATAAAATTTTGGCATAGACTATGAGGAGAATTTTTGCTCTTGTAGCAAGACAAAAGATAGTGAGAATGGTGCTCTCTTTGGCTTCTCACAAAGACTGGAGTGTGCACCACATGGATGTAAAAAGTGATTTCCTCAATGGGTATCTTGATGAAGAGGTGTATGTGACACAACCTCAAGGTTTTCAGGTCCATGGCAAAGAATATCATGTCTATATATTGAAGAAGGATTTGTATGGGTTGAAGCAAGCTCCAAGAGCTTGTAACCAAATAATTCATGAATACTTCCTAATATGTGTCTTTCAAAGAAGCAAGAGTGAGCTTACATTGTACTACAAGACACAAGGTAATGACATTATCATTGTGTGCTTGTATGTTGATGATTTTTTATTTATGGGAAGTAGTACTTAAATGAATGATGATTTTAAGGAGGACATGAAAAGAGAATTTGATATGATTGTTCTTGGTTTGATGAGTTACTTTCTAGGCATGGAAGTACATCAAACTAGTAATGAGATTTTTATTTGTCAAAAAAAGTATGCAAAGGACATGTTGAAAAAGTTTGGTGTGATTTATTGCAAGCCTATAGCTACTCAAATTGCACATGGAGAGATTTTGTGTTTGTATGATGGGTCTAATCATGCAAACAAAACTGAATATAGAAGCATTGTTAGGAGTTTAATGTTTCTTTGCAATACTAGGCCTGATATTTGTTATGCAGTATCACTTTGTTCAAGCTACATGGATGATACTTATACATTGCATTTGAATGAAGCCAATATAATACTGAGGTATGTGCAAGGAATAATTTATTTTGACATTCATTACTCCTCATATCAGAATTTAAAGTTGATTGGTTTCAATGATAGTGACTGTGGAAGTAATCTTGATGACCGAAAGTCCAGTAGTGGAAATTGTTTCTCCCTTGGTTCAGGATTGATTACTTGGAGTTCCAAAAAACAAGCTACTATTGCATTTTACTCTACATAAGTTGAATACATTGCACTCACATCAGTAAGTGCACAAGCCTTGTGTCTTAGGAAATTTCTTGGAGAGATTGGGGAGAAGCAAGGAACTCCTACTACACTTTTTTGTGACAACACAAGTGCCATTAAGTTGGCACAAAATCATGTCCACCATGTACAATAAAAATACTTTGATATAAAGTACCATTTCATCAGGGATGTGGTGGGGAAGAAGATGATCAAACTGAGCTATTGTAACACCAAAGACCAAATTGCAGACATATTCACAAAACCAGTTGTAAAAACTCAGTTTTTGATGCTGAGAGACCTGATTGTTGGTCCTCTCAACATAAAGGGGAAAAATGTTGGAATATTATGCTGACCATGTGATATTTCCAAGTTAGAAAAAATTAAGCAAAACAAATATGCCCCCTATTTTGTAACTGTAGAATAACAGAATGTGACATTGTAGGAAGATTTCAGTTTGTAACAGCTATAGACTATTACACTTCTTGTAACAGCTTTCGAATCTTTGTATTAGGGTATAATAGGGGAAAAACATATGATTGTAACATTTTTTAAGAATGGAGAAGTTGAATAGAATAGGGAAAATTGAAAAACACAACTTCATTCTTGATATTTTATGTGCAGTCCTATTTCTAGAAAAAGTGGTTAGTAGCCTCCTTTGAGAGGCTATAACTTTTTATTACTGATTTTTGGAAAGTTTATTTAAATTATACATATATCTAAGATGTATAAATTTCACATGATTGTGATAAATTCAAGGCCTTAATTTCATCTTACAAAAACTGCAACTTCTTTTTTACTGCATTTTCCAATTTTGTAATATGCTTTGTTTTTATCTGTGTTTCATGTTATCATCTTCAACCCTAAGTGAGATTTAATTGTGTAAACACCCTGATAAGTTAACAAGTAATAAACTACACTAGAGGTTGGGCTGAATTAGCATTTTTTCCATCCAATTTTTAGTGTTGAGTTGTGACTATTGGTTGCATGCCTAGACTGAAAAGGAAGATAGACAGTCACAGTGTCAAGTAAAACTTGATGTCAATTCAGTGCCCAAAAATTGGTTACTTGTTTGATTGTTTATTAGGGAAGTTATGATACCAGTAATGCCCCAATTTATGTTTAAAAATGTTTGCTCGATTTTTAATTTTGAGATTTTGGACCATTAGGTGCATTATGTGTTATGATTTATGGATGCATTAATGGATGCATGTATTATACTATGATGTTATTTGATGGTATGTATGCGTATAGGTATAATGAAATGGATGATTTATTGATATGTATTGATGGAATATGAATACCATATGGTATACTATGTTAGCACCATAGACTATATAGAATTCATTGATTCATTTGTAATGTTGTCATGAGACTATGTGATGGATTTGTGAAAACATAAACTGACATACATGCAATAAAATGATATAGAATGGAATGGATGATAAGATGTTATGGAATGTTTTAGAGATTTTCAAGAGACTCAAACACTCTAGTTAACTAATTAAAAGTTATATACTAACCATGCAAGACTTTTTGACAAGGTACAAATCTTCTAGGATGACCAAGATACTCAATATCCCTATGTGTGCAAGTGAGTTCATTACTATGATAACACATAAATTTACCCCAGTGCCAAACAGGATTGATGCAACCCATATGTACTAAATATCACCCTATGATTATCATGATCCTAGGTTTTGTACGTAGTTGTATTAGACCACTAGGTAGTATGGTCTACCAAAATCTAGCTCATCTGCATGCAAACATTGGTATGTACAAAAGTAGGATGCTAATATGACAGACATATCATCATGTGTAAGGATATCGCCATTGCTAGGTAGGATTTATGCCACCTAACCTATAATGAGGATCACCTCATGGTTTGTAATATGTTGAGAATTCTAGGCATTCAAGTTCAAGACTCCCTTCTTTTATTTTATTTGATTTGGGATACTTGCTCATACTTAGTGATGAAAATCATTATTATTTTATATTTTATTTTCTTTGAGCAAGGGATTTGTTTAGTGACAAAAATAGTAGTTTATTTTTCTTTTGTTTTTTGCTTTTTTGGGTTTTTCTTATTTATAGTGGTGAAAACCATTGTTTATTTTTGGGAATTGGATAGGGAGGAACATGTACCTTTTTCAATTCTCAGCGCTTTTGAACAATTCGCATAGGGGGATGAGTAAGGTAAACTTTTTTCTTAAGGTAAACTAGACCACTTTGTAGGTTTCATATTTCCTTGTGCAAAATATGGATTTATTAGAGTGAAAATATGTTGGGATTTTGACATATACAAGGTACAATCGAAGTAAGACTCTACCTCCTAAAAATCATGCTAGCTTTCTATAAAATTTGAGACAAAAACTAGAGATGGCTGAGTGACCGAAAACCCTAAAGACATTCTAAAATAAATGACTAGGTGAAGGGAAACGAAAACACATACTAAAGGTTGAAAATATAGATGATAATTGTAATTTGGATAGATGTGAATGATGATGTTTGATAGAGTTGATTTTGAAGGATGGCTAGTATACAGACTTGGTGCTAGGCATGTATGAGCAACTCTAAAATACAAAAATGCAATGATAGGTATGTCTAATGCAAGTGATTGTATAATGTGATGGTATGCAATGTAATGTGATGCAATATTTTTGTATTTTTGTTGTTTTAATGATTTTTTTAGATTTTTATTAAGATATATGTATATACATGTGACCAATAGGCTTAGTGGATGCCATTGGGGTAGTTTGGGTGACCATAGGGTTTATGGATACCTTTAGGATATTTTTGAGGTGACGAAAGGGTTCGTAGATGTCTTTGAAGCATTTTGGGGTGACCAAGCACTTTTTAGATACCCTTGGAGCATTTTGGATTGACCAAAGGGTTCGTAGACACCTTTGGAGCATTTTGGATTGACCAAGTGGTTTTTAGATGCCCCTGGAGTGTTTTGGATTGACCAAGCAGTTTGTAGATACCCTTGGAGTATTTTGGGTTGACCAAGTGGTTTGTAGATACCCTTGGAGAATTTTGGGTTGACCAAGCGTTTTGTAGATACCCTTGGAGCGTTTTGGATTTACCAAGTAGTTTTTACATACCTTTGGAGCATTTTTGGTTGACCAAAGGGTTTATGGATACCTTTAGGGATTTTTTGGGTTGACCAAGATGTTTTTAGATACCCTTGGAGAATTTTGGGTTGACCAAGTGGTTTGTAGATAACCTTGGAGCATTTTTTATCAAGTGGTTTGTAGATACCCTTGGAGAATTTTGTGTTGACCAAGCGGTTTGTAGATACTCTTGGAGCGTTTTGGGTTGACCAAGTGGTTTGTAGATACCCTTGGAGCGTTCTAGGTTGACCAAGTAGTTTGTAGATACCTTTGGGGATTTTTGGGTGACCAAAGGATGATGTAGGCATCTTTGGAGCATTTTGGGTTGACCAAAGGGTTTATAGATACCTTTGGGGCTTTTGTAACTTTGATCATTTTATGATTTTAGGAGGAAGGTGTGGTACCTTGTGTACCCCCAACATTTATGGTGATCAAAGGAAGCGAGGAAGGTGTGATACCTTTAGGATCCCCAATTTGCTTCATTTATTGTGATGTAAATAGTGGGGAATGTGTGACACCTTGGATACCCTCAGTATGTACTATGATTTATGCAATGTTATTGGCTTGGTTAGAAGAAGTGATAGAAATTGACCCCCTAGGTGTGGCGAGGAATTCTAGGTAATGCCAACATCTTGATGGGGTAGAATGAGTGACCCATTTATGTATAAAGCTTTCTTATCAATAAGATCTTGGACCACACATCTAAAATCATGAAAATCACTAATGTCATGCCCTCTCATTTGGTGATAGAGGTAAGAATGATCCTCGCTATATTGTTTAGATTTGGGCCTATTCGAGTTGAACATGGGTATGTCTGGCAAGATGATTGTCTTTGTTTCTTTTAGGTTGTGAAAAATAGTTGACATGGGCTTAGATAAGGGAGTCCAAGTACAAAATTGATGCTTTAAATGAGGTGAACATGGTTGAATCATTTTATGAGGTCGTAGAGTTGTATGTATCTCAATCACCTGGATAGCTTGCTCTTTTTGGCTCCCATATGTAGGTAATAGATCTTGAACTATGTCAATTTTTTGATTGTTGATTTGAAGGTCATTATTGTCAAACATATCCTATACCAGGTATTTAAACTTACAGAACATCTACACGTCATGCCCATTTTGCCTATGGTAATTATAGTATAGGTCTTCATGATATTTTTTGGGCTTTGGTGCATTTGGATCGACAGGTCAACTTTCAGGTAGAGTAATCATGTTAGCTTCATAGAGGCACTCAAATAAAAATTCCATGGACTCAGTAATGGGTGTAAATTATAGCTTAGGGTGACATTGTTGGTTTTGCTTCTAATTTGTTGGAGAATATTGGACTGCAATGGAGTGGTTTTGTCCTGACAATTAGGGGATTGAGGTTTTGTATGACTCGACTATAACTCAATGGTTCTGAGTTGATTCATGAGATGTTGTATATTGTTGTGTTGGCAACTCACATGTAACTCCATATTGGCTAGCCTGTCTAAGATATGTTGTGAAAATATTGGAGGCGATGATTGGATGACTTTCGAAGAAGCCATATGGCAAATGATAGGTGTTGGAGGTGAATTGGGTGTGGGAGCCATGAGATAATTGAGCAGAGGTGGATCACAAGTTCTTAATATCTGAGCAGATTTGGATGATTCATGATGATTGTAGCTAGTGAGTATATCCACATGTTCTTGTGCCAAATCATATTTTTTAGTTATGGAAATTATATTATCCCCACTTTGGGGTAAGGGATACACCTGTTATTGATTTTGTAGGATGTTGAGTTATATGGAGTAGGTGTGACCGAATCCATCGATGGTATCTCTTGTGGTATGGATGAAATGTTGAATGGTGTTACAAGTTGCAGAGATGGATTCGAAGGACTTTGGTTCCCTATCATCACATTGATAATTCCCACAAACTCATGAGAAGATGCATTTGCATTTGGATAAGTCATGGTTGCCTCATCAACTTGTCTAAGGTGATCTACTTGGCCCCCATGTTTAGGGGGTGCATAAAAAATACTATTAATGGATGGCAACTTGCTAGGAGGATGACCCAGATCCTTGATCGACTCGATGATAGGCATGAATGTAACATTGGATACTATGCACTCATCAATTTTTGGGTAGGTCAATTGAATTATGTCCTTAAGCATGATATGATCTAATTCATCCATATCAACTGTGGCTTCCTCATTGTTATTAGGAGTGGGAAGGTCTCCTACAGAAATATTAATGATAGCTATGGGAGCCTTTGTAGCTGGATCTTTTGACTCTTCATCACTCAAATAAACAAAGGAGGGTACTAACGATGGTAAAGGTAGCTTCAAAACTAACCACGGGGTTGAATATGTACTCTAGATAAGGTCGTTGGGTTTATTTCCCAAGTGCATGGGTGATATAGTGGGATTTTGTGGATGATCCACCTATTTATAATACTTGAAGGGATCTGGATCAGCAGACACCACATAGACCTTACCTTCTTCAATGTATTTAATGCATTGATACACTATAGATGGAACACATTCCATGTCTCTTATAAATGGCCTTCTAAGTAGTATGTTGTACTATCTTGAACACTCTAAAATGTAGAACAATGTAGGCATAGTCTTTTGTCCAACTTCAACAAGTAGGATTATCGTGCCCATAGTGGAGGATAAAGCATCATTAAATGCTTGTAAGGTGAACGTGGATGCTACAATGCATGAGAATGGAAGGTTTAGATGTTTTAGTGTAGTTTTGGTAATAATATTTATTGAGAAGCCTATGTCAACCAATGCTTGCTTATAATGGAGACTATTGATGCTCGCGATAATGTGCAAAGTAGGATCTGGTGAATTGGTAGACACGGGTTTGATCACATGATTTTGAAAGGATATAATAGGATTATTATGCATTTGTATGTATCCTACAAAGTTTTTGAAAGCATCAGAGTCATGAGGTTATACCTTTATGGAATCCAAGATGCTCATGAATTTTTCTCGATGTTTGGAGGACTATTGTAGAAGCTCACTCATGGTCATATTGGCTGATGGTGCATGCAAACTTCATACATGCCTACTCTGGATTGCTAACACTTTTTGGATGATATTTTTGGGTGGTGAAGACCATGATGTAGAGGGAGAGTAGACCTCCCTACTAGGCCCCTTAGCAAGTTGATTATATCTGGTTTGGGTCTAGAATCGGTGTTGGCTAACTGAATAATCCACTTGATCATGTGGATAACCCATTGGTGTTCTCCTAGTAGAGGTACTTTGGTGGTTGGGTCCTCTAAGTGAGGATTTGACCTCATGATGGCTTTCAGGGCATCATGCAGGAATGATGAGATCCTCAAGAGAATAGCAAAAACAACTATTATTAGGGCACCATGCAAGAATGAGATCCTCAAGAGAATAGCGAAGGTGACTACTATCAAGGCACTGTGTAGGAATGGGGAGATCCTCATACATATAATAATGATGCTTATGTTCTCTCCTTAATTTTTCCACTTTTCTACATCATGATTGAGCTCGGATATGCATAGTTATCATGATGTGCTAACTAGGCAAACCCTGAAGGAAACCCACACTGAAGAAAATTTTGACTTCCAAAAAAGGTTATGGGTGTTATATACCAAAATGATCAGTGTGATGAGCTGATCACAATGGGCTAGGACTCCAAAATTTGAATTTTGGGTCAAAATTTGTATTTTTGGAATATTTGGCCAACCGAGGCTCGTGGGGAAATGCCCACTTTTAGGAATTTTTAGGAAATTTTGAGAAATAAATATTTAGGACTCAAAATTTTTGTGAGAGGTGCACAAGGGGCTAACTAAGATAAAAAAATAAATTTGGCAATTTTTGGGGTTGTCTAGGGCCTTATATGACTGTTTTATTGTAGTTTTCCCCATTTTTGGTTTGAAAATCACTCAAAAATAGAGTAATCATAAAACCAACATAATTTTTTTTGTTATAGCTCTAATTTGCACAATTCTTGATCCGTTGGATGTAGAATCAAAAAGTAGCAATTTACTTAAATAAGGATCTTATGTTTGGATGAACTTTATTTTTTGAAAAATTAGGGTTTGGTCCTAGATCAATGATATTATGTTGATTACCCAAACAATAAGGAAACACACAAAGTAGACAATATGATTATATCTTTTAAGGATTATATGTATATGATTATCTATTTTAAATCTTAGAAACACACAATCAAATGATCAAATAAGCACACAAGCAAACAATGTGATTATCTCCTTTAAGTTTTAGATGTGAATCCCTATGTTGTTTGGTGTGTTTAGATTTGATTTTGCTCTTGCTTTATTGTTTGTATTTTGGACTTAGAATGAGGGAACTCAACCAAAGTGGTGACTAGGAACACTAGTGCCAAACATGAGGTTCTCAAAATATTCTAGGGTACACCGCTTAAAACCCACAATGTGTAGAGGGTTCGCCTAGCTCTTCCACTATGAATTGACAAGCGTTTCCAATAGTGAGAGGCAGTTTGAACACTAGTGACCTATTACCTCTTAAGATAGTATCATATTCTATCTAAGGTGTTGAGGGGACAAGCCAATGGAATGAGGTGAAATCCAACGTCATCGGCCCGAATTAGAGGTTGGTGATGAAATCCAACCTTACCAATGATATTATGATACATGCAAGTATGTGTGATTCCTTTTATGCTTAAAGAAAGTAAAAAATATAGCACTCATTGAATTTTCACTAAATGCAAGAAAAGAGACGTTTTACTTTCAAAAATATTAGATAAAAGGTAGCCTTACAAAATGCATATCCTAAATGATAACCTACCCATTAGGTAGGTCACATATAGTCAAACCATACAAGAGCATTTCTACTTAGTTTATTTTCAGTTTTTCTTCTTTTTTTTGTTGTTTTTGAAATTATAGAAAAATGAAATCTACATTTCTACCTTTCATGCAAACAAGGTAAGCAAGAAAAACCAAATGTAAGCAATTTTGAACTATAGAAAAGTGAACTAAAGGTTTAGGCACTTAGATTGATAGCCTAAGAACTTGCTATTTTTAGAATTTTGAGTATAAAAAACCCTTGTTTTTTTGTCATCCCAATGTGGGACAGCTACCAGTTTGGGGGTTGTCCTAGGGTTGGACGGTTGTGTGGTCGTCCTTGGGTGGGATGACTAGCAGTTTTAGGGTCATCTCAGGTCAAAACGACCAGTTCCTATAATAGTTTAAAAATAAAAATGAGGTCATATATTAACCAAATTAATCGGGACAAAGTCCCACCATGATTGCCACTGTAGTAGGGGTAAAACTATGCACCTAACAACTAAAAATGAGATGCATCTATCACTAATGTGGATTAAGCACTACAAAAGATGCATTCAAGCAACCATGAAAGCTAAATAACTGCAATTAAGGGTGTTTCTCTTTATTTTATTTGATAGATAAAAACATAATTACAAAAATGTCCCCTTGAGGGCTATGGATTGATACATTTATTACAAATGGATCAAAGAATTAGATCCTTTCAATAACTCGGGTGCACTTTCAGCGTTTTCTCATACCCATGATTGAAGTGGGTGGGCCTATGATGTCATCAATTTATTATTTGATATTTTGATCCTATGCTCCTTCCTCATGTGTTGTTATACCTACACCTACACACAAGGAAACCAAATTCGTTAGTAGCAAGTGCGGATTATGAAGCATGCAAAGCGATATATGCAATAATAGACTAGAAAGGGGAAATATGCAATAAACTATCCAAAAATTATCCAAAAGCTTAAAAATATTATATTCATGCATAAAATATGATTTATGACTAATATAATTGAAAATATCAAGGAAATTGTAGTCAGATTGGTGGTCATCCCAGGGAGTTCCAATTAGACCTGCAAAACATAAAAATGGTGATATTTGGTCCAAAACACCTCCAAATCACACCAAATTGGGACAACATACATAAAATGTGATTTAGAATGAACCCATGTAAAATTTTAACACAATTGGACAAATATATGTGGTCGTTCCAAGGTGGGTCAATTAAACCTGTAAAATACCAAAAACATGATAACTCATCTAATATAGCTCCAAATTGAACCAAATTTGAACAACATATACCTAATCTATCCTATAATAAGCCTATGAAAAAATAGTAGCAAAATGGTGTTCCAAACCATGTCATTTTTGGGTAGGTATGGTTGTGACTAACATAATTTAGGGGCCATCCTAGGGTGGTACGACCACCAAATTTATTGGTTTTCTACCACCAATTCCTTTGGGAATTGGTCTAAACCTCTCTCAGGGGTGTTGTCATCAAATCTGGAGGTGGAATTCACTCAATTTATTGGGTTTTATAAACAAATTGTACCTCTTGAATCACTCAAGAACCTCCTTTACTAGGTAGTGATTTTGAGGGAAAAGGTACAAAAGGTTGAGGGGAAATCTTGGTAGCACTTCGTTGTAAATATTGCAAAAACTCCTCTATATATTGGGTGGAAAATTTCTCCACTTTATAGCCAAGAGTGCCTAGATTCAAATGGGCATGTGAGGCCATGCAAGGTAGGAGGCACCACTTGCCCAAAACTTGCCATGCATTGGAGGGGAAGGAATCTCCCTTTTAGGACTCCAAAATGCAACTTGGCATGAGAGTTATGCACCCTCAAGCCAACATGCTTGAATAGGTAGGATAAATGGTAGTTTATGGGTGCCATTTGTCCAAAATTTGACTTTTTGGGGGTCAAATACCATGGTCGTCCCACCTAGGGATGATCGTTGGTGGCCATACCTGGGTGGGACGGACATGAACTGTGGTCATCCCAGGGTGGGACGGTCATGCCTATATGGTCCAAAACCTCTCAAAAGTGAGGAAAAACCTCCCAAAAGTGGTTAGGACCATTGTGTAACCTCTAATGGTTTCCCAAAGGGTCCATATGGTGTTAATTTAGACAATGCTTTGGATGCTTAATCAGATTTAAATAATTTTTGTGTCTACACCAATTATTATAGTTGTTGCTTCATCTATTCAATCTATTAAAAACATGTGGGAAACAAATAAAACAATAACATACATACAATGCAACTACTCTAATTTCAAGGATGGATATGAACCATTTTAAATAGAGCAATGAGAAGGAAAACATGCATGCAACTTCTTTAATATTAGGGATGGATATGAACCATTTTATATAGGATCCAAAGAAACAAACTGGAACAAATAAGAAGTGAAGGGTCAACAAGGAGTCAAGCACTAAACATGCACAACAAGTTCTACTTTTCAGGATGCCAACCTCAGCTAGATAAAAGTTTCACATCTGAGTTAATTTTTTTCATATATTTTTCTTGTCATATCCTAATGGAAGGTAAATAGTATTAAAAATAATTGTTGTTATATTAGTCCTATTGGTAGGGTATTATATACAACATGCACCCATTGTATTGACTATTAAGGATTGATATTGTGAAATAAATCTATCTATTTTTCCATGGTTTCCAACAAGGTAAATTGCAATGCTCACATACTATGGTTGAATTACACAACAGGGAATACACCATCCACCTTAGAATACCTTAAGATCGGGTCAAGATCTACCCCTCCAAATTCACTTGGCTTTAACATGCACGATTTTTCTCTTATAAAGTTCATACCTTTATTAATTTAAGAAAGAATGAAAATTTGATAGTAAATGAATAAGAAAACATAAAATGCTTGTTATGTAATCCTACAATAATCTATTCCTACAAATAAACCGATAGACAAATGATAAGAAATTTTTGAAATGTGAGGTTAAGTATGTAAGAATCCCTCTAGAGGAGTAAGTATCCTCGAATGCAATAGGAATATTTAAGAGGAAAAAAATAAGAGAAAGAATAAAGGTAATGCACTAGATCAAAGTGTTATATAAAAATATGCTAGTTAATGCATAAATATGTTGTGTGAGAATATCTAAACTAAACAATAAAATATATAACAAAAAATAAAATGAGCAACGATAATAACTAGATAAAATGCCTAAACACATAAGTGTTTCAATGGTTATGGTAATATGAGATTAACAAACTAAGCACAATAAGACAAGCAGAGGTCAAGTAACAAAAAGTTTCCAATAATCCTACATCAAAGGAAAAAATAAGAGAAAGAAGAAAGGTAATGCACTAGATCAAAGTGTTATGTAAAAATATGCTAGTTAATACATAAATATGTTGTGTGAGAATATCTAAACTAAACAATAAAATATATAACAAAAAAGGAAATGAGCAGCGATAACAACTAGATAAAATGTCTAAACAGACAAGTGTTTCAATGGTTATGATAATATGAGATTAACAAACTAAGCACAATAAGACAAGCAGAGGTCAGGTAACAAAAAATTTCCAGTAAAAATGAAGTGTTAAAAGCTATTAAATAATAATAGGGAAAATTAAAAATAATATAAAAATAATAAAAAGTTAAAATATGTATGTAAACATAGGGTGATAATAACAATAAACAATAAAATATTAACTATAAAAATAAACAACAATAGAAAAATATTAGTAACATAAAAATACTATAAATGCATACAACCAATGTGGTCCTAGGTATACCATGTTACAAATACTTTTACACTTGATAGATGACCACATGCATACTATCTTATGGGACATGGAAATAAACAATGTATGCATGTATAAAATACCATGATAAGTAGTCATACAAATCCTTGGGTGCTAGAAATTCTTTACAGTTTGTAGATAGCGTTAGTCAAAAGAATCTTAATTTAACCGAGGTGTTGTAGGTGAGTTGGAGAAGAGAGGGCAATCCTCCAAGGGAGGTCCCAGGTTCAAATCTCCACCCTACCAAAAATCTAAATTGGGTATCCAAAATCCATTCGATAATGTTGGTGCGAGCAGGGTCGGGTGTGACTCTCAGGTGACTTTGACGGTGTAGAACCTCCTGTTCGTGGTCTCTCAGACCAAGGTAGTCCCGCAAGGGGTTTACTCTTTAAAAAAATATATATATATTAATTTCAATAGGCTACAACTTGCCAATGATATCCCATTCTGAGAAAAGGAAGAGCCAAACCAAAGTTCATGTGGACTGAGGTACCACAAAGAGCATTCTGAGACTTGATTCATTGACTAATCTTGGCACTCATACTTACTTTGTTTAGATCTGTAACCATCATGGCACTTAAATTAAGTGAGAAAAGGAAGAGCCAAACCAAATTTCATGTGTACTCATGTACCACAAAGAGCATTCTAAGACTTGATTCATTGAAATATCTTGGCACTAATAATTACCTTTTTGGATCTACAACAATGATTTGAGATAGAAACTATCAACATATGCACTTGGTACATTCCTTGCTCAACTTAAGAATCTTGTTGCCTACCAAGTGAGATATTTAATGATATATTCTGAAGGTATCTTACATAGGACAAATAAATCCATGCCATGTCCCAAGCATGTTGTTAATGAAAACATTATATTTTGAGCAATGAGAGAATCATACATATTAACAAAAGATACAATTTTACTCTAAGAAAATATTAATAAAATCCTGTAATATTCAAAAGATAATAATCTCCGGATCATAAATCAATTCAATACATGTAAATATATCAAAATTCAATAGTGAACATTTTACTTTCCAAATACAACAACAAAAACCAAGTTATTATTTACAAACAACAATGATCTATTGCACCTCTTACATGTACAAAAGCAAGAAATAAAGAAATTAGTTATGACTATATATGTAAATAAAAATTCTTATTTCAAGTGCAATTCTTATTTACAGATATAGGTGAATGGACAACTTGAGCCCTCCATATAATGCGTAGATTTCAAAACATACCTAGCTACCCCAACCATCAAAGATGTGTCAAGAGGGTATCCTAAGACTTCCATCGAATACATAAATATCCATCTATGCAAATCAAGTACTGCTGCTAAGGACTAGGACTAAGAGTCAAACATGAAACATCAATTTCATAACTAACACTCACTAAACATAATAAACCTTCATTTAAATACATTACAACATGCATGCATGATTAACCTCTTAATATTAATACCCTAGCAACACTTGCATTCTCTCTCTCTCTCTTTACCAAATTACCTTCTTGTATCTGACTGGTCAACTTCATGCTTAGGATACCTACTCGCCTCACTCCTAGCTTGGTTATCCATTAATTATCTACTAGTGTTTTCTAAAAATAGAAAACAAAATGTCTAAAAACACTCGCTAATTATTTCCATTTATTATAACTACTTTTGAAGTACATGAATTAGGCTTCCAACCATGTACCCTCACATTCTTCACGGACATATTGAATGTTGTCATCATTTGCATTCGCATATTGTGTAGTTTCAGGTCCAATAAAATCTGTTGCTCTAGAGAAACTGATATATTCTACCTCATATGCTTCAATGTCTTTGATTCTTCTTGGAGGTGATGTGAGAACCACATACCAATGGGTATAAAGTGGATTATTTACATAAAAGACTTGTCTGGCTTGCGATGCTAGGATAAATGGATCATATTTTAGTCTATATTGTCAAGTAATTTTTTCATATTGACCATTTTCAAGCCTATTTTGTCCTTTCTACATCCATTCTTCGTATCAAGAGCATTCACCCAATAACATTTGAATAGGGGGTATCGAAAACGATAGTAATCCAATAAGATTACTTCTCTAATAACACCATAATATGTGATTGTTTGAAGCATTGGGTTTATATATTTTGTGGTTGCTTTGCATCAAGTAGTAGCATAGACACACACACCATTATTTTGAGTTGTTATTTAGTCCTCTTTGTGTTTGATATGAAATCTATAACCATTGATCAGATAGCCCAAATGTTTGGTTGTAGCTTTCCTCAAACTATTAGAAATAGATTATATTACATCATTTGGATCATGTAAATGTACCTTCCTAGGTACATACTTAGGACATTAGATTAATTTATGGTGTAGTTATCTAGTTACTTCATTGAATGTAATAAATGCACAAATGTCAATGTGCAAGTTGTGTATGTGCAAGATGTCCCTTACACAGCTAGGTAGAGTGTTGGCCAAGGAACCTATATTTCTATATAAAGGACCTCATTGTAACAAGTATATATAAGAGCTTAGAGCATATCCGTAGGTAGTAGCATAGTGTTATGTGCATCACCATATATTGGTGATGGGGCAATGTAGTTCAATAGATTTATACATGGAGTGTTCATTTCCTCCATAGCTACATTGTATTCATTTCCATAATTCATATTTATAGTATATTTTAGTCATCTTGTAGATTTATTTTATTTCATATTATTTTACATCTTGTGATTGCCATTTACCATTACACAATTCATAAAAAGCTAACACAAATCACGTACCAACCATTTTATTGTGTTGGATTTATCATTATCTTGCATTCCACTTCCATGAAACTAAAAAAAAGAAGAATTGTTTAAATATGATTGCAGAACATTACATGATGTTCAATACATGAAAATAAATATAAATGTCAAATATCATATTCAAGAGAGCATATAATAACTTGATCTCATAGCCAAGTGATGAATGTTTGATTATGGATTTTTTGCAGCACCTCTTTATCTCTTGTTGCATAGGGGTTGGTTTCCTTGATACTCTTCAGGTGCTTCCTAATTTGGCCCAAAGTTTGTCAATCTTAGTTAGATATAATTAATATTCTACCATATATAACAACAACAAATAAATATTTACATACTCTACCCAAGGCTAAACTTCATCCATGTTAAATATAATGCATCGATGGAATTGCTCATAAGAAGTTTCATCCAAATCAAAGTCTTTACCACTAGATAATGTCCTCCCATAGATTATAATTTCTTCATCCTTGTCACTCCATACCTCATTACGACCAAGGTGATCATCAATTGCTTTTGTACCTCTCATTTAGTCCATACATAATGAAACATATTCCTATACAAGATAATGTTCTGTAATACAATCTTTGGGCCTACCCCAATTCTTTATGTAACCACCAAAAAGGCTCTTGCTATCTAATCTATCTATTGCAATTCATGAAATAAGCACAAATGGGAAAACATAAGTTGACAACAAGAAATGAAACAAATATAAAGAATCCCTTTATTAATTTCAATGAAGCCAAGTTACAGATTCGTCCCTCTTAGGGATACCCATTTGATACATCAATTACAATAGAGTTTCAAATCCCTCTCAAGGGTAGATGCAATCAAAATGCCTTCCAGGGTGACACGAACTGCTCTAGGGTGTCGATGACCCTCTTCTCCATGATTAGAGGTATTTGTTGCCTTGCATCCCAAAACCCTGTTAGTCCTGCATGCAATAAACAACAAGAAACATTAAAAGCAAAGGAGGCCTCTCTTGATGAGGCTTTAAAAGGATATTTGCACAAAAGATAACATGATAATCAAGAAATCAAGAAAGTGATTTAGTGCATGTAAATTGATCTAAAACATGATAATATGCCATTAGAAACATGAAAGAAACTAAGATAAATCTATCTAAGCTCCTAATTAACCAATTGAAGACATGAAAGCATGAAAAAGATTCATTATGCCTACACTACAATAATGAAGGAAAATTGCAATTAACTCCTAATCTGTCGATCAAATATCTCTAGAATACTGAATTAAACCTACAAAATGATTAATCTAACCTAGTTAAACAAACTACAAAACAGAGAACAAGGAAATCAGGGATTACCCTTTGACCACGGGTCATTCAAGCGGTGGGCACTGTTCACCACGGCTGATAGCCACGACGGAGCCTGAAGTAAGTTTACCCTCCAAATCAGGGCCAATTCTCTGATTCTCCTTGCCAAATTGATGGTCAAGGGTCACCTCTATGTCCTCTGATATATTTGGTGGTTGAATTGCTCAGTGAGTGCATGGATTGCATGGATTAGCATTTCTTGGCTCTCCTATCCTCCTAGGACCTCCATGGCAATGTGATCTCCAATTGGGTAGCAAAAGTATTCCTATCAATGCATGTGAATGGTTATGCAATTCGATAGGGCTTCACTGCTCAATTGATTATGCTTCTCTCTCTCTTTTCCCCAATTCGAAGGGGATTATATAGCAATTGCCAAGGGCTAGGGGTAGCTTCATGAGGAAGCTTAGATCAATATTGGGTGGTTGAGCTTGTTGGATGGAAGGATCCAGAACCTTCCTCACTCAAACCGCTCCAATCCACAACCAATTGGC
Organism: Wollemia nobilis; assembly: GCA_028583015.1. Taxonomy (NCBI): domain Eukaryota; kingdom Viridiplantae; phylum Streptophyta; class Pinopsida; order Araucariales; family Araucariaceae; genus Wollemia; species Wollemia nobilis. The sequence continues at coordinate 1,603,591 of JAQPPZ010007329.1, forward strand.
CATTGCAACCGATTTTGGGTCGGATGAAGGCCAACTGTCTTTGAGTGTTGACCATGGATGATAGGTGCGGTGAGCACTACTAACCATGGGTGTCAGCAGTGGCTAGCACTGACTAGGCAAAGGTGCCCAAATTGAGTGGTAAAAACCACTACTATACCTTGGTATCTATCCAAGGTCTTCCATATGGTCTTCTAGCATGTCCCATATGAGTAGTCACCTCGGCATGACGTATTTTAGGTGTCTACAGATGCCCCTTTTGAGATGCATTGTGAGATCGAACAACGTTGAGAAAAAATAGACCTCCTAAAATGATGTCGTAGGTTGCATGATGATCATTAGTCTGATCAACATTAGATGCCCAAGTCCTGCAAAGAGGATGCGCATCCTAGAATCATTGCTTCCAACTAGAAAGGCTTAATTTGAAAGGGTTTGCACTCGTCATCAGGCATTCGGGTAGCTTTGGTGCTACAATAGGAGTTAGGCCTATATAACCGAAAGGAGGAGAGCTACAAACAAACTATCATATATGCTATTTGCCCTAGTAGAAGGGTAAGCTTATGATAGTCTTTGGCAATGATTCGTAAGATGAACATAATTTTGACAAGATCAAGGGATCTACAATCAAGGGATCTTTTATTGACTTTGATTATGATTTGATATTATGACTACCCCCTCAAGCGATGAGTCGATGAGGGTAATGACAATAAATGAAGTGACGAGGTCGCTTGACCACTATGAATGATCTTGAACAAATTAAGATTTAGCATTTGAATACTTGGCAAGGCCTAATCAGCTATGATTGCAACTATTAATAGTAATTGCCTATTTCTATCCCATGGAGTGGTCCAGCCACGAAGGCCTTCTTAGGGAATCAAAATGAAGACAATCCCGATTAGGCATGTGTTGAATCATATTGTTCGATGATATGCTAAAAATATCATAGGAGAATTGTGATGAATATCTCATTCCCATGGAGCAGTCCGACCATCAAGGCCTTCTTGGGGATTGAAATGAAGCATACAATTCAACGATGATGAATTTGCCCCAAATGTCCTTATGGTAATTTACTCATCTTTCTGGATTGCATGGATCGCAAGTCATTGCAACCGCCAAGTGTATAGGGTAAATGACTGAATACGAGGCACATTTGGATTTTGAATTTATTTGAATGTTTTTGAATTATTGGTTGGGAGGTGCGGCGCTCAAAGAAAGGATTTCCATAGCGATGACCTCGGTTGAATGTACTTTATAATCTCAGCCAGTTATTATGTTTTGCCTTATGATGACATTTTCCAATGTCGTTGTGCTTTGTTTGGCTCATTTTACTTATTTTATATTTTCTATAGCAATTATAGTCTGATGAAAAATTTTAATTTGACCTTTTAAGGCTCTCCATGATGGGAATTTGGAGCATTTATTATAGCTTGTTGACCATGCCTATCAAATGCGGGCAATTTCCTTGATCATGACTCAAAGCCACGATCACAAAACCCTAATTCGGGGACCATGATTGTCAACCATAGGCCGACCCAAATTCAAAAAATATATATAAGGTTTTGACATTTGAAAATTTCATTATTTACCTAACATTGATAGAAAACTTGAGAGCTCTGAGAGGTAAATAGTAAAATTTGACCCGGGACACTACCGAAAACTTGACCAATTCCATATATTCCACACCGATGGCGGACCAACCGGAGGCCTCGACCAGTGGAGGAGCCAGTGCCTCTAAGGTAACTCAAAAACCAAGACCACACATGTAAATTACCGAATTAAAATTAACCACACTAAGTAATGGGTAAATGAACCACATTAAACTATCGGTAATGAACCTCACCCTAGTTAGATTTAGCATAGGTTAGTTTAGGGGGTGGGTTTTAATTTTTAGGGTTTATTTTGGGGAGGACGGGGCCCGAAAAGGGTCTCGCTCCTTAGTCATGGGTGGCAGCCATGACTCCCAATTGGTAGATTGGGGACCTATCAGCCATAATGGGATTTAAATCCCAATGATCATATTTTTTACCATTGCATCGACCATGGTTAGGACCCACGGTGCGCAAACTTTAGAAAAATTTTCCAAATTTTTTAATTTTTTTGAATTTTCTTGGCAATTAATGCCTTTTAATGCATTTTTGAAATGCTCTTTTGATTTTTCTTGAAATTTTTGATCATATTTTTGCATGTTTTTGCTCTTTTTATGAGATTTTATGATTTGTTTGTCATTTTTAGTTGTTTTTAATTATTTTTCATTTTTACTTTATTGTTGTCACTCAGGCTTTGACTAACAGAGCGAGGGAGACCGATCTCCTTCACAACCTACACCACACTCTTACTGATGCAGAGTGGGATTGGTTTGCTATGATGGGGTTTGGTTACATCTTGGACCTCCCCACCATTAGAGTTGACCAATCCTACTTGACTACTTTGGCCCATCATTGGGATGCACGGACCAACACATTTCACCTATCGATAGGTGAAATGACTATGACTCTAGAGGATGTCTACCGCATATTCTGCCTACCTATTGATGGTGAGGCCATCACTTCTTCTCCTACCAGGGTGAAGAAGGCAATATTTGATGCTATATTTGGTCAGTGGAGCCACGATGCGTAGGGCCGCATCGACCATGGAGGCATCCATGTCGAGGAGTGGTTCCAGGCTAGCTTCTTCTCATAGTGGGAGGTTATGTTTATGCATCTGATCATTCAGATAGTCCTCCCAGACTCCTCAGGTGTGAGGTTCCCTTAGAACCTCTTAGCTAGGACCAGAGAGGTGATGGTGAGCTCGATCAAGTGACCTCTCATTCTAGGTGTGGGGAGCACTCTACTTGCATAGCTCTACCATGAGCTATATTAGATCATGCACTACAGTAGAGTGGGCATCGACTGTAGCATCCTTCTATAGATTTGGGGTTGGCAGCACATCCTGATAGAGCACCCCATTGATTTACCCTTAGAGATCACTACCATTCTTGTTGAGCGATAGTGCTACACAGCCTACTGGCCCTAGGAGCAGGAGGGCTTCAAGAGTAGGTCTCATGTAGGAGACCTAGATCACTATATTGGTCACTTTGCATAGCTTCACCCCAAGCAGATACGATGGTGACCCTACATGGACTGCCCACCCTGGATAGAGGTAGATAGATACCTACATTGGGTGCATAGAGATAGGTGGATCATCGACTAGAAGGCCGATATACATGAGTACCAGTTCTACTCTCACATCCTGAGGTAGTTTGGGATTCGTCAGGATGTCCTAGATATGCCTACCATCTATAGATACCTGGTCCTAGAGAGGGACCTGACCTAGCCCTAGGTGACTCCACTAGGGGATGATGATGATGACTTTCAAGAGTCAAGCCTAGAAGATGCAGGCACTACTATAGATTATGATGGTTGGTGGTCAGACTTCTAGTGGCATGGAGAGGGTCCACTAGGCCGACCAACTAATGGGTTCACAATAGAGGGTGTAGAGGGCGCAGAGGTAGATCCTCATGGGCGTAGGACCCACCAAAGGATAGAGGGCACATGGGGCATAGGGGCCATAGTAGAGGAGGGCCCACAGGTAGAGGTAGAGGAGGAGGCCTCTAAGGAGGGTGAGGTAGCTCTAGATAGTGAGGTAGGGTAGTTGAGAGCATAGGTTGCCGACCTCTAGAGCCAGGTGGGGAGACTCCGCACCCAACTCCTACATAGGGATACTTCTATCACCACTCTAGAGGTGAAGCTAGCTCATGGGTAGAGGTAGTGGTATGGATACAAGGAGGAGAGGGTAGCTCTCCAGGCATAGGTGACCATAATAGACACTCAGATTAGGTAGCTCACTAGCGAGCATGATCTATCATAGGCACAGCTAAGTGTAGTGACCCTAGAGTGAGACCTACTCAGGGTGGTGAGGGGAGATCCCTCATCCTCATAGGCTATCATGGCACCTCCTATAGTACCATATACTTTAGTGCCAATAGGTTTTGATCCTATGGTAGAGATCAAGAGGCTACATACCCTCATGGAGGAGGGTAATGATAGGCACACAATGGATGTAGCCCATAATGCCCAACTAGAGGGCATCATCAGGTTGCTAGGTGGGTAGGTTCTAGAGAGGACCACTACCATAGGGTCACATAGGACTAGGACCAGGGAGACAGGGTAGTCATCAGCTAGCTCCAGCCATAGGATGCATAGGTCTGATAGGACTCATGGTACCAGCTCATGGAGGACCCACAGGGATGGTGGAGGTGACGATGGTGCCTCACAGACTAGGGGTGTAGGCCCTATCTAGTACTGATCTTAGAGATGTTATTGTACCATTTTTTAGTGTAAGGTCGAGGACCTACACATATGTAGCCTACAGGAATTTTGATTGTACCCCACTATGATGTACATTTGACACACAACACACAAAAAAAAAAAAAAAAAAAATATATATATGATATGATAGTTCATCTCATTACATGTGTACTTTATTTTTGGTATTTTATGTTTTATGTTATGCATATGGATGCAATGCGTTATTGATTAGATGCTATATGATGTGATGTATGGATGACATGCACTAGATAGCTATGTGATAGATGATTAGATGTTATGAGTTATGTATGTAGATGTACTACTTATGATGGATGCATTATGAATGCCATATTTTGATGTTACATGCATGTATACTTTGCTTTACTTGTATGCATTTAATTTATATTGCTATGACATAATTTATGCCATGTATGTATTGCATGTATTTCTTTGTTTGAATGCTATGTAAATGAACATGTATGCTTTAATCACTTAAAACATAATGTATGCAATATGAGTTTTAATCAATCTAATGGATGACACCATAGAATGTATAACAATCATGGATTGTAGTTGCTTTATATTTATGAATGTTTGATAAATTGTACACCCATTTGTGAGATGCAATGATATATTGTTTCTATTCATAAGATTTTGTAAATTAAAAGGATATGTATAATATAATCAGTGGTCATCTAAATATCATTTTTGACATCCATCCGATATCTAATTATATAGTACAAATAATTCTAATAAACAAACTCTCATAAAAGAAATTGATTTTTGATGATTGCAATTAAAAATTGGTTGTTGCTATTTGGGAATTTTTGAGGTTTACCATGAGACTCAAACACCCTAGTTGACTTATCAAAAGTTGTATACTAACCATACTAGACTTCTGAAACATAAGGCTTTCGCTAGGATAGGCCCTAACTGTTCATTACCCCTATGTGTGCAAGTGAGTATATTTGATAAGGCATAAGCATACCCCGATGTCAGGCAGGATTCTTTCAGCCCATTGCTAAGATCGGGGGTCCGCAAATGTCTTACCCAATCCTAGGTTTAGATTTTAGTTGGACTAGACCACTAGGTGATACAGGACACCTGAAGCTAGCTCTTCCACATTCAAACATTGGTCTGCACACAAGAAAAATGCTAATGCATCAGACATATCATCATGCGTAAGGTACAATAGTGCTGACAATTCCAGGGATTCAAGTTCACCCCCTTATTTTCTTCAATTTTTTGGGATACTTGCTCATATAAAGTGATAAAAATCATTGTTTATTTTTGTACTATAGTGATAAGAATCACTATTTATTTTGTACTTTCTTTTTGAGCAAGGGATTTGATACTGATTTGAATATGAACTTGATTTTGATCTTCATTTGATCTTGATTTGAACTTTGATTTGAATACTTTGGGGATTTTACTTTGGGATATCAATTTGGGATATCGATCTAGGATATCGATTAGGGGATATCAATATTTGATATTGATCTGGGATATCACTCTGGGATATTGCTCATTTTAATGTAAGCAAGGGATTTATATGGGTAGGGAATAAACTTGTCCTTTTTCCAATTGCCAACATTTCCCAAACCATCCACATAAGGGGATAAGCAAGAATAAATATTTTCACCTCAGGATACCTGGTCCTACTTCGTAGCTTTCATCTTCCCCTAGTCCTTATTAGGATTGTTTAATTTGTTGATTAGTGATAGGATTATGATATGCTAAGGGCTATACTAACTAGACCTCAACTACAAAAGCAAAGCAAGCTTTCTATCAACTCTTGAGAAGACCTCTAGGTATGGTTGAATGACCAAAAAACCCTAGTATATTCTTCATAGCAACAATATGGGTTGTGTTGAAAAACACAATTACTCACAAGGGTGATAAATGGATGAAAAATATAGTGCATAGATGCATGATTGAAACACAAATGTGGTGTCATTTGTAAGATTGTAAACACAATTTATTCTAATGCAAGGGCGACGGATGAATATGCCTAATGCAATGCAAAGATGAAATGCAAAATGAAATGCAATGCAATGATGCAAATGAAATGCACTGGTTGCAACATGAAATGCAAATGTTTTTTATTTTTGATATTTTTCCAAAATTTTTTATGGATTTTAACATTTTGACCAAGGGATTTTGAAACCCTTGGAGCCTTTTGGGATTGACCAAGCAATTTTGAGAAACCCTTGGAGCCTTTTGGGATTGACCAAGTGGTTTTGAGAAACCCTTGGAGCCTTTTAGGATTGACCAAGCGATTTTGAGAAACCCTTGGAGCCTTTGATGCATTTTGAACCACTTGTTTTTAAACCATGAGCCTTTTGAATGATGCCACTTACACCCTTGGAGCCTTTTTCTGAATGACCAAAGGGCTTATAGATGCCTTTGGAGCCTTTTTTAGTTCTTAGGCATAGAACACTTTAAGATGAAGGATATTGAGAGGTTCAGGCTCTTCAACTCCTCCAAGCGATGTCAAGCGATATGTCCCAGGTCCAATATTCTCTGAGATCATATAAGGACCTAACCAGTTAGCCATGAATTTGTCTCACATTTTTGGTGGTAAATTTGAGTTCTATTGGTTCTCTTTCAGCACAAGATCACCAACCTCAAAGTCTCTCAGATGGACTTTGTTATTGTAAGCTCATTTTAAGTGCTCTTGATAAACATAGAGGTGCTCAAGGGCATTCACATGATGTTCATCAAGTAGCATCAATTGATCTAGGTGAGCTTGTCACGTGGTGTCATCATCAATGAACTCTTTCAATGTGACATGCAACATTGGAATCTCCAACTCTAAGGGCATAATGGCCTCAATGCCATATACTAATGAAAATGGAGTTGCCCCAATGGGTGTCCGAATACTAGTCCTATAAGCCCATAATGCAAGGGGTAGCTGGATGTGCCAATATTTGTGGTGCTCTTGTACCATATTTTTCAATATGGAGACCACTATCTTATTTGAAGCTTCAGCCTATCCATTTGCTTATGGATAATATGGAGTCACAAAACTATGTTTGATTCTATACTTAGACATCAAAGCTCTCATAATTTTGTTCTTAAATGATGTTCCATTATCCAAAATTATCTTGGATGGTATCCCAAAATGACTAATGATATTGGTGAGTATAAACTCAACAATACGCACTCCAGTTATCATTGTTAAGGGAATGGCTTCCACCCACTTAGTGAAATACTCAGTAGCCATAATAATAAAAGTATGTCGACCCGATGATGGAGGAGAGATCTTACCTATGAGATCAAGTCCCCACTGAGCAAATGGCCAAGCCGCTTGAATGGGTTGTAAGGCCTATGATGGCAGGTGCATAAGATTAGCATGATGCTGAAATTTAATGCATTTCTTGACATACACATTGCAATCCTTCTCCATAGTGGGCCAATAATAACCCATACGAAGGATGCACTTGATGATAGCCATGCCACTGAAATGGCCACCACACGTACCATCATGAGCTTGCAAAATTGCCCAAGATGACTCTTGGGGCTCAAGACAATGAAGGAGAACTCCATCGTAGCTTCTACGGTATAGGATGTCTGCTAACAAGACATACTTTGTCACTTTCTATTTAAATGTGCATTTTATGGCATGCGAAAATCCTTGAGGGATTACACCAAGTTTAAGGAAGTCATGTATCTGTGATGTCTAGTTATGATAAGCTTCGACTTCGATCGACAAGACAACATGTTCCCCCTACGGTTCTACACTTGCAAATGCAGACTAGGAAACAACCCTATGGTGAATGGTAATACCACTCCCCATCGGATCCTACGAGATCAAAGACCCCCAGGATGCTCTCTTGAGAAAGTCTCTAGCTCTATAGAACCACTCATGGTTTGGTTCTACATGAATCATGTTGATTGACTCTTTGTTATCCAATGCTTCATGCTACATAATAGAATGTGACAATGTTTTTACATGGATGGTAGTGAAATCGGTAGATAGATTCTGAGGGATTAGAGATCCCAAAGATGCCATTGTGTCTACAAATCTATTGGATGAATGAGGGATTGCCTCGATGTCATACCATTCTAATCGAGCTAGATAAATGTCAACAAGATCCTTGTAAGCTTTCAATATCGGACATCGACATTGAAATAATCCCTTAACTTGGTTAACAATGAGAAGGGAATCACCAAAGATATTTAGCCTTTTTATCTTCATGGTGATAGCTGTTTGGAGACCCAAAATTAGGGCTTCATATTCAACATTATTGTTAGTGCAAGGAAAGTCCAACTTGAATGACAAGGGCATTGGAGCTCCTTGTGGCGTGAACAACACTATTCCTGCACCACCCCCTTGCTCACACTTTGAACCATCGAAGAACAAGGTCATATCAACTTTGTTATCTAGTTCCTTAAGTTTGGGTGCTTTTGATAAGGCAAATACTACATCATCAAGAAGCTCTATGGTGAGGGGCCTACTATTTTTGAGAGGTACCTCAGCCAGTTGATCTGCTATGACTTGTCCCTTAATGGACTTTTGGCTTATGAATTCCAAATCAAATTCTATCAATAGCATGATCCACTTTATAGTACGTGTATTATGATATGTCTTGCTCATCATATACTACAAAGGATTTTGTTTTGATATGACATACGTCGTATGACTCAACATATAGTGTCACAATTTCTTTGTAGCGAACACTACTGCTAAACACAACTTTTCAACGTATGCATATCCTAGCTCATAACTCACCAAGGTTTAGCTAATATAATATATGGCATGCTCTTTGTCTTGCACATTCTTTTGGGCTAACATGGTTCCCAGTGCAAAGTCGATTGCCAATATATATAGCAAAAATGGCACATCTAGCCTTGGTGGAGCTAGCACTGGCGACATCACCAGGTATTGCTTAATCTCAGCAAAGGCTGCTTGATAGTCCTCATCCCAATTGAATGGGACCCCCTTGTGTAGTAGTCGATTCATGGGTCGACATTTATCCGATAATTGAGTGATAAATCACTTTATGGATGCTACTTTGCCCTGAAGGCTTCTTAATTCTTTGATGTTTATGGGGGACGCATTTCTAAAATAGCCTTGACCTTTGTTGGGTCAACTTCGATGCCTCATTTTGAAATGATGAATCCTAAGAGCTTTCCTAAAGTTATGCCAAATACACACTTCTTAGGATTCAACTTGACATTATGCTCTATCAGGCGATCGAAGACCTTCCTCAGGACCTCTGCATGCTCAGAATGCAATAATGACTTTGCCAACAAGTCATCAATATAATCTTCTAAGATCTTATGCATATAGTCATGAAAGATATATGTCATAGCCCATTGATATGTGGCACCAACATTTTTAAGGCTGAATGGCATAAATTTATAGCAAAATGTCCCCCATGGCATTATAAACATGGTTTTATGTTGGTCTTCGAGCTTAATCCGAATTTGATTGTAACCAAAAAAACCATCCATTAAGGAGAGCATCTCATGACCTATAGTTGCATCTACAAGAGCATCGATATTCAGAAATGGAAATGAATCCTTTGGTGTTGCCTTATTTAGGTCTCTAAAATCCGTATAGATATGGATCCTTCCATCAAGTTTTCCTATAGGCACCATATTGGATACCCATTCTAGATAGTCGATGGAGATGACAAACTCTACATCCAACAACTTTTGCAATTCATCCTTAACCATTAAGGCTACTATTGGATGCATCTTCCTGAGTTTCTGCTTGATTGGCTTCTTTGATAGATCTAGTGAAAGGTTATGAGTAACCAATTTTGGATCTAGACCCGACATATCCTTATAAGTCCAAGAAAAGAGAGCAGGTCTCTCTCTCAGTAGAGGGATGAGGTTGGCATGCTCATCAGGAGTCAAAATTTCTCCAAATTTAACCTTCCTTGGATTGGTGGGATCATTACTGATATCCACTTTGAAGGTTTCCTCTACTGACATATGGGATCCCTCCTCAAGCTGATGAGGCGTAGGGATCAAGTGGATGTCATCTGTTGGGTTTATAGGTTCCTCATTGGAAGCATCCTCAACATGATAGACATCATGTGCATAGCCTAGCACAAAATGGAAAGGTTGCAACATTTCTTCATTAGGGAAGAAATATTTAGGCTCTAGAGGTGAATCAATGTGATCCCAATCAATAGCATCTACATTTAGATGCAATGGTTTGGATGGATCGATTGGATTGTGGAGTGGAGTGGTCAAATCAATGGAGATCATGTTGATGGAATGGATCATGTCTCCAGGACCACGTGCAAGTGACTCAACATTAGCAAAACTTCCATCCTCGAGATGTGGTTCTGGGGGTATGGGGATCTCTGGATCCGATCTATGAATAGACTATCGGATGGGATCACTGGGCTCAAGGAGCTCCATATACATTGGTGGATCGGGAAACACCATGTGATAAATCACATTAAGATTCGGTGGCCCTCCCCTAAGGAGAGGATGGAGATTGATCTCTCTATACATCTCCTCAATAGTGTAAGGTGCATTATGATAGCGTAAGTAGGGAGGTCCTAAATAGGCTCTCTCCATCTCATCCTCATCATCACTATCATAATAGAGACCTTCACCGCTACCAACTAGAATCGGGAGATTAGGAAGATGAGGTCCCATGTACGCCCACACCCGATAACTATTGTCGCTCATGAAGGATTGATCATCTTCGATGACTATTTCCTCCAGTAATAGATGACATAAATTATGAGGGCCCAGATAGGCCACCTCAGTCTCATCCTCATATAGCTCACTATTTGAGGACTCATTGTCATCATCACTCTCATGTATGCAACTTGGTCCACCTATCTCGTAGATGGACTCTGTTGTATCCTCATCAGAATGATCTTCTAACTCAGAATTTATCACTAAATTATCATTATGAACCTGCATGCCTGTATCATCGACTACCTCATAGATTTGTTGACCCAAGTTTTCTCTTGGTATATGATCTGGACCGGTCCCCACCAAGATATCCTCATGATATGTCTCGGGTGGTTCTATAGTGACATAAGACACTATTCGATTATCCCTCTAAAATGTAGAAGGATTAGGGTGATAAGGATTGAAGTCAACTTCACCCCTCAGACTGAGGTACAGGAAGTCTAAATATGCCATGAGGAATTTAGCCTATCCTCCACTATAAAATCCCAACCCAAACCTATCAGTAGGTAACTGATACTATGGTTCTATATGGCCTTTTATGCCCTTGCTCAAATAGTTTGAGACCGTAACCATGCCAATGGTAACGCTCAAAGTATCACATGGTATATTCTAGGTTAGAAAGATAATGAACATTCATGATGAATGGTTCATTATCATCCTCATCCATGGGTATGGGAGATGCAAACTGGTCTAGCCCTCCATAGATGAAGTTGGTTTGGTTAGGTGGTACCCCTAATGGTTCCACCATCCCTATGGGAAGGTGATGGGCTCATGGTCGGCCCATGTCCTATGTAGTCTCGATAATAGGTGTGAACATCATGTTCTACATAATATATTCCCCTAATCTAAGATTAACCAAATGGATGGTCACCTATGGTGCAGATGACCCTGTTGAAGACATAAGTGAAGCAGGCTGAGGTGCCTCTTCGACTCCTCCTTGAACTTCCTCTACTTCCATGGGAGTAGGGGCTTCAATGATAACTAGCTTGGGCATTTGCTTTATCTTCTTTTTACCCACATTTTCTTTCAACTTCCTATCATCCCATTGTATCATAGATGCAATCGATCTAATGGAAGTAGCTATCGTGTGCTCCGATCATTGAGATACAGATATTGTAGGTCTAGCACACACTTCTTTGATTTTACCTCCTAGATATTTGATTGGTGATGCTAGTCGCACATCCAGGTGCATTGAAGGGAGCACAAATTCCCCCGATAAATCTGCTAGATTCACATATTTAAAGGGTTCTTCATCCGAAGGCACCACGTGAACCTATCCCTCATGAATGTATTTGATACATTGGTGTAGAATAGAAGGGATGCAATGCATTTCTCTAATCCAAGGCCTCCCTAGAAGTATATTATACTGCATAGCACCTTCGATTACATGACACATCATCGGGATGGTCTTCAGTCCTACCTAGATAGGTAAAACTATAGTACCGACCATCGAGCATAATGCATCATTGAAAGCTCTCAACGTGAAGGTAGAAGGGATGATATGCATCTTGGGTAACTTCAAGTGAGTTAATGCCTTGGTAGTTATGATATTGATTGATGACCCCATGTCAATAAAAACCCACTTGAATGGTTTGTGATTCACACATGCAATAATATGCAATGGTGGGTCTGCTATAATAGTGGAAACCATCTTGACTTCATGGTCATGAAATTGAATGACCGGTTCTTGACACTATTGCACATGCCCCATGAAGTGTGTAAATGCTTTGGGATCCTGAGGCTGCACTTCTATGGACCTTAAAATGTCCATGAGCATCTCCCTATGCTTAGGAGACTACTGGATTAGCTCATAAATTGACAACTTTGTTGGAGTTGTCTATAGGTTTTGAATCAACCTACTTTTGATGGTCACCACCGGTCTAGTTGGTGGGCCGGGCACATATTGGGCTGGCCTTGGAGGAGGTGCAGCTTGGACTCTAATAGGTGTTGGAGGTTGATTCGGTCATTCATACCTCATGTTTCTTGTGACAATATTGACCATACCGATGAACCCCTGGGTTGGTGGTTCGATGCGCACTTGGTTGACTTGGCCAACATTATTCTTTGGTGCCTCATGATTTGGTAGAGGATTTTTGTAAATCCCCATATTTTGATTATCAAGTGCTTGTGGGTTGTCGACAAGAAGCGTACCTCTCTCGATCATATTTTGCACAAGATGTTTGAAAGACCAACATACCTCGATGTCATGGCCTTTCGATCGATGAAAGATGCAATAATGATCATCTTTATAGCCTTTAGGCTTAGGTTGATTAGGATCCATCATCTTGAATTTGGGTAAGTTTATAGCCTTCGCCTCGCATAACTGATGAAAAATCGAAGCCAACGACTTCGATAACTGAGTGAATACGTGAGGTGGGTATTGTTCCTTATTTTTACCCTTATAATTGTTGTTGCACTGCTCATACTATGCAGGCGGAGGTTGGGCTTGATAATTTTGCTTTTGCTACCCTTTTTCTCCCTTTTGAAGGTTCAACACCACCTGATTAACATGGGCCGGCTTGGCCTGTTGTCTCTCAGTGCTTTTCTTGTGCCCCTCCTTCTTATTCCTAAGCTTCAAGTTACCCTCCTATAACTTGATGTCCTCAATCACCTTGGCTTGCGCCAAAGCCTCTTCGAATGTCTGGTATTGCTGCAACTGTAGCAACAACGAAATGTGCTTGGCACAACTCTTCATGAACATTCATGTTAATTCAGAGGATGGGATGGAGAATGGCAGCTTTACCATCATATTCCTCCATAATTTTCCATAATCCATCACTGGCTCATCATCATGTTGCATTAGAGTAGCCAGGTCGGATAAGTTTACCTTCTTCTTGATGTCGAAGGAGAAGCATTCAAGAAATGCATCAACTAGTTGTTTGAAACTAGTGATGTTGTGCCTCTTTAATTGGTTGAACCACTCTCGAGCTGGGCCTGAGAGGGTCATGATGAAGGTGCGTAGGAGCAAAGCATCATTGCTCTCAATATGAAAGCACATATCTAGGAAACTAGTCACGTGCTCCTGTGCATCTTCCTCTCCTTGAAACTTTTCTAGCCTAGGCATCTTGAAATGCTCGGGATATGCTGGAATAGGCACTGACGTGCATAGAGGTTCATTATGAATTTTGTTCAAGGTAGGCTTTTGATAAGTCATTCCTTGCTTCTCTATGGCTTGAACCTTCTCTGCTAAGGTCTTGTAGGCTTGCGAGGAAAGAAACTCCTCTTCTCGAGATTGCCTTGGAGGTACCTTCGGAGGTAGATTCTTCCTCGATCGAGGTGGGGGACTAGGCTCACCCTCCTCCTTGAATTGGGATATTTTTAGATATTCTTGTTCTAATTCCTCTCCCACTTCTTCCTCATACTACCTATGCTCATGTTGTTCGGATGCTGGATGTCGATCTCTATGTTGAGTTGCATGGTGAGTATGTGTGTCTATGTGCTCAGGGTGTAACTCGGGTTATGAAGCCACTCATCTATTGACATGCTCCCTGATCTCACTATGAGGAGGTAAACCGATGCTAGCCAATCGATCCTCTCTCTCTACATGCTCCTTATGATCGAGGATGCATTGTTCATGCATGCGTTGTTCATATAATTTTTTTCTTATGAACCTCTACCTTTGAGTATTCTCATTTTTGAGGCGCTCTTTCTCTGCATGAACATCCTCCAATTGATCTTGGAGAATCTATCATCTCTACTCTGACATCAGTCTATGAGCTCTATCAACATGATCGATCATCTGAGGCCTCTAGGGAGTGTGCTCTATTCGAGTGACTTTATGGGTATGTCCTCCAATGGACTGATTTACCACACTCTTGCCTCTATCTATAAAGATGGCATTCATGTTAGGTTATCTCCTATACTCAGTGCCTGCATGGAATGTAGGAGCATGCATGTCATGAGAATTCTTGGAGCACTCTCCATGTTCTTGAGTGGTCCTAATGGTGCTTGCACTACACTCACTCATAGGTCGAGAGGGTGCAGGCATAGGCTTATATCCTAGATGCCCTAGGACTCTATCTAGACCATCTAATTATTTGCTATGCCATGGCTCATGAGGTGGCATGCCATTTGCTCCCACTTTGGATATATCTATGGTGAACTTGGTAGGTTCACCCCTATAGGGAGTCTGCATGGGCCTATGCTCGAAAGTAGTCCTCTCTATTCACCCCTGAATGGGTGGATCTTGAACATGTCTATACTCAGATGGTGGAGGTCATGAGCCTCCCTTAGATACAGGTCGAAGGGGTACCAATCTGGATCCCTCGATGACATATTCTTTGGTAGAACCCATGGATCCACATGGAATGTGGTCATGGTAAATGCTACCATATGCGGAACCCCCATGCTGGGAAGTCCCATGCTCTGATCTATGTCTAGAGGGATGTCTAGTACTTCCTCTAATCAGGGTATTCTCAATGGAATCCCCTCATGTAGAATTATCCCCTCTAATGCTCGTTGAATGATGTCCAGGAGGATTCTATAATTGAGGGTATTCTACATCGTGTTGTGCACTAGGTGGAGCTTGGGCTTCGATCTCGGGTCTATGCCCGGGTCGGCCTCTCTATGTTTGCACCATTGTGTATCCTATGTCTAGATTTAACTTTTATTAACACACAAAGAATACAATGATGATTATCTCCTTTTATAATTTTAAAATGAGCCCTAAACTATTTGATGTGTTTTCAATTTGTTGTATCAGTAAAGTAACTCTTATCATGTTTTGCAAAATGTTGATGATTTTCTCAATTTTTTAATGGCTTTCACCTATATGCTCATAGCTCGACAACCTGGCTATGAACTCCAGGTCACATAATCCCCCCAAAGTGCGGCAATGAAAGTCCACACCCGGGAAGGGAGCACAGGTCCTCCCAGATCCTCACCCAATTTCACCCAGTCAACGTCATACCCTCCGAAGAGGAGTATATGCAAATTTTTTAGGCTACGAAAGGTTCTTGGATCCGGTATTGGTCTAGAACATAGGGTACATGGGAGTTGGGCCAATGGATGGAAATCACCTCCACCATCATTGAAACCCTACTAGTGGTTGGATGTGACTCCCAACTCACTAGCGTTTACTATGAAACATGGTGTGTGTGGTTCTTTTTAATTTGCATAAAGGAAATATGCATAATACAACATTAACATGATCATTTCCTACATGATATGCAATAAAGAATGTTTGATATTCAGAGGTATATGCACACTACGCTACATGATGTTCAGAGAATGCAACTAGTATGAGTAATTGGCCACTGATTGGGCCTCATGCAAGCAAACTCTAACATTCAGATGGCCTAGACCATTGGAGACTAGGGCGAGCTGCACTCAGAGACCCATTGTTCCTAGCAATGACTAGTAGAAGCATCAAATAAAAACCCCAAGGACCTAATTCATTTTACTATTCTTTTTATCCTTATCCTAGCTAGGTTTCATTTTTGATGTTCTAGAAAAATACAGAGATAGAAAATAGAAACAGAGGGTGTCAGAAGGGCCTACCTCAGGTCCTCATATAATTTAGATTTTTACTCCTACTCTATGGTTGGTCTATTTTTGACCATGGCTCTGATGTGCGACTATGACTATTGCCTATGCCTATCAACCATGGGCCAACTTTTTGATCATGGCTGTCAACCGTGGTGAGTACCTACCACAAAAACATAGACCAAAGTCAGTAAATCATGGCTAAAAATGTGGAGTTCCATCGTGATCACCTTCTGTAACCACCAAAAAGGCTCTTGCTATCTAATCTATCTATTGCAATTCATGAAATAAGCACAAATGGGAAAACATAAGTTGACAACAAGAAATGAAACAAATATAAAGAATCCCTTTATTAATTTCAATGAAGCCAAGTTACAGATTCATCCCTCTTAGGGATACCCATTTGATACATCAATTACAATAGAGTTTCAAATCCCTCTCAAGGGTAGATGCAATCAAAATGCCTTCCAGGGTGACACGAACTGCTCTAGGGTGTCGATGACCCTCTTCTCCATGATTAGAGGTATTTTTTGCCTTGCATCCCAAAACCCTGTTAGTCCTACATGCAATAAACAACAAGAAACATTAAAAACAAAGGAGGCCTCTCTTGATGAGGCTTTAAAAGGATATTTGCACAAAAGATAACATGATAATCAAGAAATCAAGAAAGTGATTTAGTGCATGTAAATTGATCTAAAACATGATAATATGCCATTAGAAACATGAAAGAAACTAAGATTAATCTATCTAAGCTCCTAATTAACCAATTGAAGACATGAAAGCATGAAAAATATTCATTATGCCTACACTACAATAATGAAGGAAAATTGCAATTAACTCCTAATCTATTGGTCAAATGTCTCTAGAATACTGAATTAAACCTACAAAATGATTAATCTAACCTAATTAAACAAAATGCAAAATAGAGAACAAGGAAATCAGGGATTACCCTCTAACCGCGGGTCATTCACGTGGTGGGCACTGTTCACCATGGTTGATAGCCATGGTGGAGCCTGAAGTAAGTTTACCCTCCAAATCAGGGCCAATTCTCTGATTCTCCTTGCCAAATTGATGGTCAAGGGTCGCCTCTGTGTCCTCTGATATATTTGGTGGTTGAATTGCTCAGTGAGTGCATGGATTGCATGGATTAGCATTTCTTGGCTCTCCTATCCTCCTAGGACCTCCATGGCAATGTGATCTCCAATTGGGTAGCAAAAGTATTCCTATCAATGCATGTGAGTGGTTATGCAATTCGATAGGGCTTCACTGCTCAATTGATTATGCTTCTCTCTCTCTTTTCCCCAATTTGGAGGGGGATTATATAGCAATTTCCAAGGGCTAGGGGTAGCTTCATGAGGAAGCTAAGATCAATATTGGGTGGTTGAGCTTGTTGGATGGAAGGATCCAGAACCTTCCTCACTCAAACCGCTCCAATCCACAACCAATTGGCCGTTGCAACCGATTTTGGGTCGGATGAAGGCCAACTGACTCTGAGTGCTGACCATGGATGACAGGCGTGGTGAGCACTGCTAACCATGGGTGTCAGTAGTGGCTAGCACTAACTAGGCAAAGGTGCCCAAATTGAGTGGTAAAAACCATTGCTATACCTTGGAATCTATCCAAGGTCTTCCATATGGTCTTCTAGCATGTCCCATATGAGTAGTCACCTCGACATGACGCATTTTAGGTGTCTACACTTTATATATACCTTAAAATATTTATAATTCTAAGAAAGGAAACATGCAATGTTGATTATATGATATTCACTACAAAAAATAGAAAAATGGTGATTTATGAAATTGATGAATGCATGCAAACCTCTCAAAAGGGTACATCCATCGATATTGTGCAGGTCCACATAAATGTACCTCATGAATCAAGTGAATAGTTAGGTGCACCATGATATCAAAAAAATTAAGAGAAAGTAATTTTTGAGTAAACATATAACATCTCCACAACCTCTATTGATAATTTCTCTATTTTTATGGGATCCACCACTTTAGCACATATATCCCTATAGAACATGCACAACCGATAAATGGTTTGTCGTACTGGATTATCAAGAAAATGTCGTAGCACTACCAGAAGAAGATATTGCATGAGAACATGGAAGTCATGTGATTTCAATCCCTGGATCTTAATTTCTTTCATAGAGACACATTTTTTAATATTCAAACTATATCCATCTGGTACTTTCATATTATATAGTGTATGATAGAACATTTCTTTCTCAACCTTCGATAGATTATAGGGTGTTGGTGGAAGATATGTATAGTTTCCATCCATTACTGGCCATAGTGTGTTCCTAATACTCAAATCCTCATGGGATTTGTTTCCATCCTTTGACTTTCATTCGATACCTAGCAGTGTTCTGAATAGGCTTTCATAGATATTTTCTACACATGCATCACATCCAAGTTGTGACAAACTAGAATATTTTGTTCATAGATAGCAACATCAAATATAAATTACTCGACATGAGGGACATAACAACAAAAACAAAAAAATTTGCATTCTGTAACTCCCAATACGATAGATTGAAGAATATAAATTTCTTCTTCCATAATGCTATAGGAACAATCACACTATCCTCATTCGTGTTACATTTCCTTTCATTTAAGTTTATCTTTCTCTAATATGGTGGAATTATCTATACCATTTTTAGTATTTCCTTCCCATTTAAAGGTTTGGGTGGTTTATCATGCTCTTATTTACCATTAAAATATTTCCTCTAACAAAAAAATGGATGATATAAAGGAAGGAATCTCCTATGGCCCATGTAAGTGATCTTTCTTTAAGATATTCTACATAGAATTTCTCCTTGCATATTGGACATGTTGGCTTTCACATTGTCATACATCCTGATAGGTTTCCATAAGTAGGAAATTAATGTATGGCCCACATCGTTACTGCTCTCAAATTGAACATAGTATTGGAAAATACATCATACATGTTTGCTCCTTTAGTCCATAGTTCATGCAAGTCGTCAACCAATGGCCATAGATAAACATCAATATCATTGCTTGGTTGCTTGGGACAAGGTATTAACAAGGTGAGCATTGATTATTTTCTCTTAATCCACATCCATGGTGGGAGGTTGTAAATGACCAACACAATGGGCCAGTAACTCTAAGTAGTACTAAAGTTAGCAAAAGGGTTGAACCCATCGATTGCCATTGCAAGTCATACACTACATGGATCATCTATTAAAAATATTTCCACTTAACATCTATAGTTTTCATATAGATGATTCAATTGGATGTCACATATTGTCATCTAAACTCTTGTGCTAGGAATTCCACCTCATATTCCTCGTAACCTTTACAGAGTTACAGGAATAAAGTAACTCACTTCAGTCGCGTCTAAAAATGTTGAAAGAAACAAACACAATAAAGCTAATGATATAATAAAATCCCTTATCTATATATTATCTTCAACCTCAATATAATAGAAAAATACCTCAACATCTTCATAAGAACATTAATGCATGTATTTTGTGAACGAGGGTCAAATTTCCATCAATATGCACCACATGTTGGGTAAGCTTACTTATTTTCATGATCTTTCCAATATAAAATGCAGTCATTGATCCATGCATGTATCATTACATAATATAATCCCAATGGCCTCATCATTTTCTTCATCATATATGTGGACTTTGGAATTGTATTGTCAATTGGGATTATATCTTTTAGCAACTATAGTAAGTCACGAAAGCTTTTGTCTAACCATCCATGTTTTTCTTTGAGATTATACAATTTAGCAGTTATCGATAGCTTTGTGTACTTTGTAAAACTTGGGTATAATGGTCATTTGTCATCTTCAATAAAGCTTAATATTCATCAATAGGAACATCATCTCGCAATTCTTGTCCACTTTCTGGAAAATTGACATTGAATAATTTGTATGCATCATTGACCATTCCAATGATGTTATCTTGTACAAATTCAATAAGTGGACCTTCATCAATGGTAGAGCACGTTCTCAATGCATATTTATCAAAACTAGAGGATTGTTCTTTGTGTAAAACAAACTCGGTATATGTCTTATCAATCCCATGCCAAATCAAGTGATAAAAAACCTTCAAAAAACCAATATTTTCCATATTTGAGCACTTTCAACATGGACATTTAGTTGCTTCATGGTCCGCTAAAATATTTCGTATGAAATCTAGGAATTGGTGAACCCTACGAAAATAGTCCTCACTATTTCTACAAAAAGACCCCCCAAAAAATAAGAAACTATAGTTATACAGGTAGATCTGATCGAAAGCACAACTTTTATTCTTTAATGGAGATAACATAGTTGAAATACCTAGTTGTCCCTAGCCAAGATTTATCCATGATACTTGATGGACAAAAAATATTGACCCAATCGACCTAGCTAGAGTTGGTGCTCTGAGTCTTGAGGATGATCCAACTATTGAAAGTAAATACAATAGTATTGCTACCCAAGCACAACCTGCACAAGGTAAGTGGATTTTATTATGTAGCTTATTATCAAGACCTTGATAGCAATCATAACCAAGAACAAAGCAACAAAATATGTTCTCCAAGTATGTAAGAACAACTCTAATTTCCATTTTCCAAAATAACCATCATTTAAAAAAATCTCACAAGACAAATAAGGAAATACATTGCATCCTATCTTAATTTCAAATCAACATATATGAAATTATTATAGTAGTAGTGAAAATCCTTAGTACATAGGGATTTTTGAAGCTTTTTAGCAATACATAGCAATATGGAGCAGATTCTAAATCAAAGATAATTTGACATAGCACATCGTTAATTAACTTGTTACAGTAGCATCCCCAAACCCTAAACTCTTTGCATCCCCAAATTCTAAACCCCTTGCATCCCCAAGCCCATAAAGGACTATTCTCAGTATGTATCATTATTTGTTCATTATTGCTATCATATTGAAAATTTTGTTCATAATTCATGGCTTCAACAACTTTGTCATATCCTTCTTACCAATATTTTATACTAGAAACCAACATGCCCTATAAAGAGATTTTCAACAAACAACCAAATCATCTATAGTGGAGAGATATATTGACATGCTAAGTGTCAAGTTTGGGACATCCATGTTCTCTTTATGGGCTTGGCAGGTCCATAGACCTTGATAGTGAGCATAACCAAGAACAAAGCAACCAAATATGTTCTCCAAGTATGTAAGAACAAATCTAATTCCATTTCCCAAAAATAACCATCATTTATAAAAAAAAAATCTCACAAACCAAATAATGAAATACATTACATCCTCCCTTAGTTTCAAATAAACATATCTAAAATAATTACAACAGTAGTAAAACACCTTAGTACATTAGGAGTTTTGAAGCTTTTCAATAATGCATAGAAAGATGGAGCAAATTCTAACTCATAGATAAAATTTTGCATAACACATCTTTAACTAACTGGTTACAGTAGCATCCCCAAACCCTAAACCCTTTGTATCCCAAAACCCTAAACCCTCTAGAAGATGTAAGGAGTTTTCTTAAGTGTTAAATGGATGAAAAAATGCTTCCCAAGCATGAGTGTGATATTTTTTGGTAGCCTACTCTAGTGAAGGACCTTATATCTTTGTTCAAGTTTATCACACACCTCAAAGAGTAGGTCTATCCTAAATAGCCATCAAGGGGATATTATGGAAATGAAGCCTTTGAGATCTAGTAGAAGTATCACACTACCCAAAGCCAGCTAAAATAAAGCAACTCCTTTACAATCACCAAAGAATGTGTGTTATCTATAAAAAATCAAGGTAGCTTCCAAACAACGGCGCAACTAAAGGAAAAGAAAAAATACAAGAGATGGAGCTAGAAAATTAAGAGCCAGTAAGAGAAAAAAGGAGCTAAAACCTTACAAAAACAAATTGTACACTTATATGACCATTAGAAATTGATAATTCAATGACCCAATAAATAATATATGGTCAAATAGATCAATTAGAAGGAAAACATGCAAGCAAGCTCTTTAATATCAGGGATGGATATGAACCATTTTAAATAGGATCCAAAGAAACACACTAGAAAAAATAAGAAGCGAAGGGCCAACAAGGAGTCAAGCACTAAGAATGCACAACAAGATATACGTTTTAGAATGTCAACCTCAACTAGATAAAAGTTCTACATCTGAGTAAAATTTTGTTTCCATATATTTTTCTTGTCATCTTCTAATGTAAGGTAAATAGCATTAAAACAATTGTTGTTATATCAGTCTTTTTGGCAAGGTTTTATAAACCGCATGCACCCATTGTATTAACTCTTAAGGATTGATATTGTGAAGAGAATCAATCTCTTTTTCCATGGTTGCCAACAAGGTAAAATATATCACTCACATACTATGGTTGAATTACATAATATGGAATACACCATCCACCTTATAATACCTTAAGGTTGGGTTAGGCTCTATCCCTCCAAATTCACTTGGCTTTAACATGCACCATTTTGCTCTTATGAAGTCAATACCTTTATTAATTTATGAAAGAATGAAAAATTGATAGTAAATGAATAAGAAAACATAAAATGATTGTTATGTAATCCTACAATAGTTTATTCCTACAAATAAATTGAAATACAAATGATAGAAAAATTCTAAAATGTGAGGTTAAGTATGTAAGAATCCCTCTAGAGGAGTAAGTATCCCTGAATGCAATAGGAATACATTAGAGGAAAAAAATAAGAGAAAGAAGAAAGGTAATGCACTAGATCAAAGTGTTATGTAAAAATATGCTAGTTAATGCATAAATATGTTGTGTGAGAATATATAAACTAAACAATAAAATATATAACAAAAAATAAAATGAGCAACGATAACAACTAGATAAAATGCCTAAACACATAAGTGTTTCAATGGTTATGGTAATATGAGATTAACAAACTAAGCACAATAAGACAAGCAAAGGTCAGGTAACAAAAAGTTTCCAGTAATCCTACATCAGAGAGAAAAAAATAAGAGAAAGAATAAAGGTAATGCACTAGATCAAAGTGTTATGTAAAAATATGCTAGTTAATGCATAAATATGTTGTGTGAGAATATCTAAACTAAATAATAAAATATATAACAAAAAAGAAAATGAGCAGCAATAACAACTAGATAAAATGCCTAAACACATAAGTGTTTCAATGGTTATGGTAATATGAGATTAACAAACTAAGTACAATAAGACAAGCAGAGGTCAGGTAACAAAATTTTTTCAGTAATCCTACATTAGAGGAAAAAAATAAGAGAAAGAAGAAAAGTAATGCACTAGATCAAAGTGTTACTAAAAATATGCTAGTTAATGCATAAATATGTTGTGTGAGAATATCTAAACTAAACAATGAAATATATAACAAAAAAGGAAATGAGCAATGATAACAACTAGATAAAATGCCTAAACACATAAATGTTTCAATGGTTATGGTAATATGAGATTAACAAACTAAGCACAATAAGATAAGCAGAGGTCAGGTAACAAAAAGTTTCCAGTAAAAATGAAGTGTTAAAAGTTATTAAATAATACTAGGGATAATTAGAAATAATAAAAAGTTAAAAGATGTATGTAAACAAATGGTGATAATAACAATAAACAACAAAATATTAACAACTATAAAAATAAACAACAATATGAGGTAAATTGTAACATTCACCTACTATGGTTGAATTACACAATAGGGAATACACCATCCACCTTAGAATACCTTAAGGATGGATCATTCTCCATCCCTCCAAATTCACTTGCTTTTAACATGCCCAACAACACTCCAACCCATCATCATGGCAATTGCTCCCCTTAACAATAAACCATAACCCACTGGCCATGGAATAGTTGTAGATAAAATAAAAAGAATAGACCTTTGGAAGAAAAATAGAGCTTTTATGTTTCCATAGGATATGGTTCGCTAAGAAAATGATAACATTGCCAATGAGCAATTCAAGTCACCAATTATTATAGTTTTTTATTCATCTATTCAATCCATTAAAAACACATGGAAAACAAATAAAATAATAACATAGGTATAGTACATCTAATCTAATTTTAGGGATGGCTATGAAGCATTTTAAATAGGATCCAAAGAAACACACTGGAAAAAATAAGAAATGAAGGGTCAACAAGGAGTCAAGCACTAAGCATGCACAACAAGTTCTACTTTTTAGGATGCCAACCTCAACTAGATAAAATTTTCACATTTGAGTTAATTTTTTTTCCATATATTTTTCTTGTCATATTTTAATGGAAGGTAAATAGCATTAAAAAATTGTAGTTATATCAGTCATGTTGGCAGGTTAAGGGTCTTATATCCATTGTATTGACTCTTGAAGATTGATATTGTGAAGAGAATCAAACTCTTTTCCCATGGTTTCCAATAAGGTAAATTGTAACATTCACCTACTATGGTTGAATTACACAACAAGAAATACACCATCCACCTTAGAATAACTTAAGGATGGATCATGCTCTATCCCTCCAAATTCACTTGGCTTTAACATGCCCAATAACACTTCAACCCATCATCATGGAAATTGCTCCCATTAAAAATAAACTATAACCCACTAGCCATGGAAAAGTTGTATATAAAATAAAAAGAATAGACCTTTGGAATCAAAATAAATCTTTTATGTTGCCATAGGATATGGTCCGATATGAAAATGACAACATTGCCACTAAGCAATTCAAGTCACCAATTATTATAGTTGTTGGTTCATCTATTCAATTCATTAAAAACATGTGGGAAAAAAATAAAACAATAACATATATATAGTGCAACTACTCAAATAAAACAAGAACAAAAATAATGTAAATGTTCTCCAAGTATGTAAAAACAACTCTAATTTTCATTTCCCAAAATAACCATCATTTAAAAAAAATTACAAGACAAATAAGGAAATACATTGCATTATCTCTTAATTTGACATAGCACATCGTTAATTAACTGGTTGTAGTATCATTCCCAAACCCTAAACCCTTTGTATCCCCAAACCCATAAAGGACTATTCTCAATATGTGCAATTATATGTTCATTATTGTTGTCACATTGAAAATTTTATTCATAATTCATGGCTTCAACAACTTTGCATATCCTTCTTACCAATATTTACTAAGTGTCAAGTTTGGGACATCTATGTTCTCTTTATGGGATTTGCAGATCCGTAGACCTTGAAAATGAGCATAATCACGAAAAAGCAACCAAATATATTCTCCAAGTATGTAAGAACAACTCTAATTTCCATTTCCCAAAATACCCATCATTTAAAAAAACAAAATCTTAACCATCACTACAAAGAAGAAAATTTCCCTAAATTTTGAACACAATTTCCCCCTACATCCCCAAACCTTGAGTAGTGCATACCACTTAAAAGGTTGATCTCTCTATCAAGCCCTAGCTTAAGATCTCTATCCAGCCCTATCCAACCTTTGTTTGAGTGAACATCCTAGCTTGAGCTCTCTTTCCAACCTCTATTTGAGTGAACATCCTAGGTCCATCTCTTTATCCAACTTTCATCTAAGCAAATACCCTATCTCGAGATCTCTATCCAAAATCCATCTAAGCAAATGCCCTAGATTGAGCTCTCTGCCCATCCTCTATCTGAGTGAAAGCCCTAGCTCGAGCTCTGTGTCCAATGAGAAAAGCAAACAAAAATGCTCATTTCGCATTTCCCATGATCTTTATATGTTTTTTCATTGAGACCCTAAGAGGGTGGTTATAAAATTCCCTATTAGGTTACCTAAACTGCCCTCTTAGGCCTAAGAGGGCAGATTATAAACCGCCCTCTTATACCTAAGAGGGCGGTTTATAACCATTATATTAGAGTGACCCTAAGAGGGTGGTTATCCTAAGAGGGCGGTTATAAACTGCCCTCTTAGGATCTATTAGGACGATTTTTTACCACCATAAAAAACCACCTTAATTTAGTCGTCGTTAAAGCCTTTTTTTGGTGTAGTGATAATGAGAAGTATACATATTTATAAATGTATTTGGAGATGTTCCCCTCTTGAGATTCAATATTTTTGCTTCAAAATTTCTCGCCCAAGGTGCTCTATAATGATGGTGTGAAATTCTAAGGTCTTTGAATTTGGATCCATTTAGGGTGAGATATTCATCGCCCATAATATAAATATATATTGATTAGACATCAATATCCTTCATCATTAATTCTTGATATGACCTATGCATGCTCCTATAAAGGTTTCATGATGTCATCTTAAATGATGTACCTTCTTGTAGAGGAGGGACTATACACTTATGAAAGAGTAAACCTTAGCACCATTTGTAGGGTTTGGTATTATGGCCCTGGTTGGGGTTGTGGGGTTCTAGTGGCCCTCCATGTAGGTGTTTGGGGGTAAGAGTAGCAAAACTCGATCTTTTATATTTTTTGGAGTCTGGGTAGTGTAATCTTGATTGGGTTATAGAAGGTAGATCTCTCTTTTTTCTTTATATGTGACCAAATTTTTTATGTTCAGTCTAATCATTTTCCTCCAACTAACTTTTGATTCTATTTTTTTTGGTGCTCAAATTATTACCTCTTGCTTACGATTATTGCATGTTTATGTTAGGCATGTGTTCCTACGCTATTTTTTTTTTTTATTGTGTGCATCGCTACTTTGGATTATCATCAAAATTTTGGGTCTCTCAACATTTTTGTCAGCTCTAACCAGAACACCAATCTTGTGCACTTATATCTGACTCTTTTTGGATCTGGTTGCTACTTCCCATAGTATTCTTTTCATAAAACTTACCAAAATGCTCACTCCTCCCAAGTGTAGTGTGAACTCACTACAAAATATATTGGCTCGAGGATATCTAAATTGTAAACGTCCACATGTCAAATATTATATTTATGTGAGCAACAATTTGAAATCATGGAATTCTATTAATAACTTGGTTGAAGGAGAGGAACTCAACAAAATAGTAAATGAGCTTCAAAAGATGCTTCAACAATTTTATTTTCCTATTTTTATGCAAAAGCATATGTTGGTTTGGCATTTATCAAAATATGGTATATATTCAATCAAGTTGTAATATAAGGATTTAAAGCAATTATATTTTCCTACTCCCAGTGATTTCCCTTAGAAGAATGTTTAGTCACTAGAGGCCCTTGCTAAGGCTTTAAGATTCCTTCATTGGTAATCCAATGTAAGATTATTGCATGATACAATCTTCAAAGAAGAGGATAGACCTTTTAGATGTGCCTTAAGTGAGAAGTATCAAGAAACATAAAACCAATTACTTCTTCACTGTCCCTTTGCTTGAGCCATTTTTGGATGCTTTTAAGAAATATAAGAATATCTTGGGTAACTCCATTAACATTGAAAGGGTTGATGAAATCTTGGATTAATTATTTCAAAGCTAAAGCATTATGTATTCTATGGAGGATTGGTGTTTTTATTATTTGTTGGAATTTATGGCTTGAAAGGAATAATAAAAATTTCAAAAATAAATCTCAAAATCATGCCTAAGTTTAGAACCATATATGCATATCTTACATGAATTTTATATACATGCGCTCATCATGGGAAGTCTCAAGTATAGAAAAATAGGTGCTAGCCTCTTGGTTATAGGATTTGAATATACATGGAAGGGTCATCTACAACAATGGAGTTAACACAAAGGAT
The DNA here is from genome assembly GCA_028583015.1 of Wollemia nobilis. NCBI lineage: Eukaryota > Viridiplantae > Streptophyta > Pinopsida > Araucariales > Araucariaceae > Wollemia > Wollemia nobilis. The sequence continues at coordinate 1,631,625 of JAQPPZ010007329.1, forward strand.
TTTCTTCAATCTATAGCAAAATTCTTCTCAGCTACTCAAAATCTTACTTCAACTAACAACTATACAAAGACTACAACACTTCTTACAAGGATTAGAATTGCAATTGAAAAATAATGAAAATATATTGTAGTTGATGGAAATTCACAAGTTATTATGAATGATATTAATAAAAATGGATGTGGGAATTAAATTAAAATTAACATTATTATTTATGTTCATCAACTATTGTTGGAGATAATCTCTTAAAAATGTGTGCATACCTATAGAGAAGAAAATCGTGTAGCTAATAATTTATCCAATCATGGTATTGACCTTTAACTTATGAAATTTAATTTAGAGTGCAAATGGTTGAGTGATATTTTATCTCTTAATTAAAATTATGTCAAGGGTGCAAAAGCATAGCATTTTAAGAAAGATGATGAATATATTTGATAGAAAATGAAATGAATATTATCTTTAATAAAAGGTCAATCTAGGTATGGTTTACTTGACCTCACAACAATTATAATATTTGTTATTTTTATGGTATTGGCCTAGAGCTTAGTAAAAAAACTAATAATCAATAATAATATTAAATTTTGAAATAAACATTATTTTATACCAATGGCAAATTTTATCAAAGAACATAAAAAATCAATTTTAAGATCAAAGTATATTTTTTAATAAATATTTATAAATAAAATAAATTGAAAAGAATCATTTCCATTCTCACTAATATTTTTATCATCATCAATCTATGTGACTTGTCCATATTATTTATAAGTTAACTTAATAGATATATTTTTATTGCCTTGGACAACTTGAAGTGTAAGACATAGCCTAAGCCTTGGAAATATTTTCTTTTTAATGATGCCTTGGAAACCCTAAATTGAAATGGATAACCTCTAGAGTTCTTATTTCCTCATGCTACCCCAAAAAAATCTAAAGCTTAATGCATATTTTCCATACTGCTTTCTCTATGATTCTCCTATGCAAACCCTAAATTGCAAGGGATAACCTCTAGTCTAATTTCTTTTTTATTGGAAAAAGGATACTTTTCTACTAATTGAGGAGATTGGAGATGATTTACCAAGATCAAAGGTAGCCTCTGCCACTTTCTTTGCTTTGAAAATTGACTCTACATATTTCTTTGCAACTTAATTCCTTTTATATTTTAACTTTCATTGCACTTCCTTATCATGTGCATTATTTTTATTTTTTCAATGTTTCTATGATTAAACCATTATGGCATTTTACATTTAATGAAGTGATGAGGATTTCTTTATAATTAGATGATGGAGTAGTTCAAAATTTTTAATTTATGTTAGAAGTGTTTCTAGATTTTTTTGTCTCCACAAAAAACAAATCCTCATTCTTTGGCTTGAGATAGAAGCCATCTCTCCTTATACCATGGTCAACAACTTATTATTGTATCTTTTTTTTGAATTGTAAAATATGAAAACAAAAAAAAACACCTTTGAAAGAAAATTCATTGAATAAATTGAACTCATTCTCCACTTTTATTTTAATTGCTTTAAAATCTCTAAAAAATTTAACTAATACTCATTGATCTTGCATATTAATCCTTTGCTTTTAAAAATCATTTTATCTTGATCCACCATTTTATCCTTGATTATTACTTTATTAAATATCATCTACCATCTAGAGCTTACTAAATACTTCATTATGTATGAATAAAAGCATTTAAAAATTAAAGCAACATATAAGTATGTATAAACATTAATGTAAATTTAAATATATATTTGAATTTGTTTTGATCACTTGAATCTCTTTGAAATGTTTCTATCAAAAAGTTGATTATGAATTTATTATTGAATTTGAATAATATCTTTTGCATTATAAATTTGTATTAGTATTATAGATGTCCTTAATCTTGAACAATTGTGTGTATGGTATTCGAGAAGCTACGATCCATTGTCAATGTGGATTTCAAAGTTCAAGAACATAAGGTATATTGTCAAAGTGGATTTTCAAGTTATATTCAAGGTTGTTGATGTGTACTCTATTACCATGCCATGAATTTCCATGTCAAATTCAAATTTGATGGTGTGTAATATACAACCATGCCATGTTAGACATTTTTACACTTCTACGTAAAAGATGCATGTTGTTTATCAATTACCTTCGGTACAAGTGAATATAGGTCTTTTAACCTATATGTAGACTAAAACATGTTCCACAAGCTATTTTTGAAGACTAAAATTTAATTATAATTTAACATTGGCCCTTTGAGAAGAAATAACACATTATGGTAGATAATTCTACTAAATTAAAAAAGCAGATCTAATGATATATGGTCCATACAAAATTTTAATGAACAAACGAGTGATTATTTATTCAAAATTTTCTTCGTGGAAGCAAACAAATCATGAATATTTATTCAAACAATTTCATCATTCGTGTAATCCAAAGAACATGTACAATATTTGTATAATATCAAACCATACATTCAATTTTGGTGCAACTACATTGTTCAACTATATCAATAATCAGTGGAACATATTTACTACCATTCAATTCCATACAAGATTATGTACTACATCATTAAGGCTTTATAGTCATTTCACTCCACTCCATACAATATAATCCAACTATGGACAATGCATAGGTTGGATGATCCACCCAAGTGAGGATGGATTAATCACATCAATTGATGTTGAATACATAAATATATAGACTCATTACAAATGAATTTTCTTAACTAATAGATCATGCTTTTCTATCTTTAGATTTATCTTTTTACTTTTGTTTTCATTTTGTTTATCTTTCGATATGTTTTATATCACAAATATTTTTCTGTTTTTTTAACTTATTCTCTTCTTATTTAGGAAAAACACTTTTATGTGCTTTTTGATATTAAGCATTATTTTTTCAACATTCTTCTGCTTAATGCTTAATGTTCCAATCTTGATTTTCTTGAACAAAACTATTGATTTATTAAACAACACTTTTTCATTATCTTCCTACGACACATACACCTTCATTGCTACTCATACATGTTTGCATATATTCTAACTTTCAATTGTTGGCTTTCCTTTATTTTTCAACATGGGTGTGATCCCATGACTCAACCAAAAATGTTATTATGGTAACCTTCTTATCCTATTAGATTGCATGGATAACCAGTTGTTGCAACCACTAAGTATAATAGAGTAGATCATTGCTTACAAGGTTCACTCTATTGTTTTTCTCATCTCTCCCCCTTTATCTTTTAGGGATACTCATACTGCTTCTATTTTCATCATTTTTATTACTTCAACTCTCATACCTTGTTAAAGGTATGGACCAACTAGGACTCAAATCTAGGGCCTCTATGCAATAAGTTTGCTCTACCAATAAGCTTCTAGTTCCTCCTTGAACTAGTCTATGATTCAGATGTAAGATTGCTTCTACTCATTAATTAAGGCTTTCAGCTTCATCACAAGTTGTAATATCAATTTCCAGGATAGAATACTTTGATAATAAAATTCATTTTATATTAAACACTATGAAAGCATACAAATTATGTAGACTCATTCACGCACATTCATCATTATTGTAATACAAATAACACACATAATATATGCATAATATTAAATCATATACTCAATTTGGGTGCAACTACACTGCTCAACTATATCAATAATCAACAAGGTAGCTTTGCTACCATTCAATTTCATACAATATTCTACACTACATCACAAATGCTTTACAACCATTTCACACCACTCCATACACTATAATCCAACTATGGATGATGCATAGGTTGGATGATCCACCCACTGAGGATGGATGGAATGTTAAATACAAGAATATATAGACTCATTAGAAATTACTTGTTTTAACTAATAGATCATTTTTCTATCTTAGATTTATTTTTTTATTTTTTCATTCATTTTTTTTTTTTTTTTGTTATTTATATTTGTATATCACTTGCTTTTCTATTTTTTCAACTTATTTTCTTCTTCTTTAATAAAAGCACTTTCATGTGTTTTTTCACATTAAGCATTACTTTTTCCAACACTTTTTACCTAAGGAAATCATATTATTTCCATAAAGATTGTGGTTTAGAATTTTTGCTCTAAAATGGATGTCTATGATTGCATGTTTATTCATAGAAAGGATCCAATCATTGAATAAGAGATCATTTATAATACTTAGACATGTAGTATTAATAATTTTTTATTTTTCTATAGTTGATTGTAAAATAATTAATATTTGAATGGAAATGAATGACAAAGTAAGGTTGTGCATTGTTTAAGTAATCAATGTTTGGCTAGATAAATACATATGCAGTAAAACACATAATCTTATATGACTTATGATCTTGTTAAAAGCTACTTAATTTAAATTATAATTAATCTTATTTATAAATTAATACAAATATTTATTAAAAAAAATAGATAGTATAATATGCATTTTAAAAATGTTTTATAAAATAATTACAACATAGTTATAGTGTATTCTATATATGTGTAAATGCACAAGTATTGGGATGTATTTTTCCAAAAAAAAAAAATCTCATATTTTACCTATAAATAAAACACATTTAAAGAAAATTCAAGGTAAAAATATGTCTATAAATGAGAATATATACCATTACATAATGACAAGCATGTTTTCTATATTATTTTAATATTTGGCATGGTACCATATACTCTTGATAACCATATTAATGTAGGGCACACAACTTATGGGTCCTTTTCTCTATATCATAACCTAAATTCTAATCCATGTAGTCTTGTTATTTCAATCCAATTATTTTATGGATGTATACCTAAACTAAATAGTAACACTAGAATGTAATCATGTGTACATACCTCTCTTCATACCTAAACTAAATAGTAACACTAGAATGTAAGTATGTGTGTATACCCCTCTCTTCACAAGGGTAATATTGCACGAGTCTCTACACTCATTTTCTTCATCACTACCCAATATAATGCAAATATATTTTTAAAGCATCATCATCATCATTGATTGTTACTGGACTAGATAAGGGTATTGATATAATTATATTTACAAATCCAAATAAAAAAGACAACTTATGGTAATCATTGGCATTCTATACTTATTTTTGTTTTAGCATAGGCTTTGAGAAATTTTAAACAATACCTAAAAGTAAACTATGGAGTAGAATGAAAGACTTAAGCATGTCATAAAATATATAGTAACAATTCATAGACTCCATGAGGAGGTATGATCTGAAAATAAAAATGTAAGTAGGTATTTTAGAATACTTTGAATGTGATATAGCGGGTTAAACAAGTATTTCCATTATCCCCTACCCTATTTGATTTATATATAAACAAATTAGAAGAACGATTAAACATGATAAGAATAGATATTTTAGGAGAGTTTGTGGTGAGGCTTCTTCTATATATAGATGATCTCATCTTGATTATATGGTCAACATATTGAAAGAGCACTTAAAGGCCTTAGAACACTTATACAAGGAGGTAGGCATGTAGGTAGATACTAAAAAACCAAGATATTGATCTTCTCCAACCAAAAGAAAAAGTAATAGGTAATTTTTGTTTCAAGGGCTCTCTTGGAAGACAATGAAGTATAAATATCTTGGGATAGACTTCAATAATGAGTTTGATTGGAAAAGATGTAGAATGAAGAGAAAAGTAGGAGGATGGGGAGCATTTTTTGTATTACATAACAAAAGCAAAGCGGCCAAATTATTGGACTAAAAGACTATATGAGTTTTATTTGGACTACTAGTGGTACCAATGCTGTTGTGTGTGTTTGAAGTGCAGGCTAAAAAAATATCACACTTAAAATGAAGGAAAATAGAGAGGATGTAGAAGCATCTAACTATAAACAAATTCAAAATAAAAGCTTTAGTTCCATATGAAATTATTTTAGCAGAAATAAATACCTTCCTTATAGAGGCAACTACTATGGTTTGTCTTCTAGAAAAAATGTATAAATGGGTGTAAGTAAATGACCTAAAATTATAATAAAAGAAGATTTGTATACAAAATAAAACATAGATGAAGCAAAATAACAAATGGATAAACAAATGAAATATCAACTTGGATAAATACTCAAATAAAATAAATATATAAAGACATTTAGTGATGAAAAGTTCAATACAACTATGGGGAAAAATAAAGAAGAAAGAGAGCATTATCTTATAAAATTTAATTCTCATATGATTACCATCAAATAAATAAATAAATAAATATATATATATATATATATATATATATATATATATATATATATATATATATATATATATATTGATGGAGCCTCTAGATTCAATTAATTCAGATGAGATTTTTGAAAGTTGATTACAATCATGTGGTCAAAGATCAAAAGAAGAGTGTTGATGCTTTAGCTAATTGGACTTTGGACAAAGGTGATCTTACTTGTTATGGTCACCCTCCTATATGATGGGCTTCTCAAATTAGAGAAACTCTTATTTCTATCATTTCTTTGGATGGATCCAGTTATGAAGGTACCTAGTTTCTTCTTGTTTTTTTTTTTTTTTGCTTCTCTTTGGTTCATTCCGTTTTTTTTAGTTCCCTAGCTCATTCTATTCTTTATTTTGTTTCCTGTGTTGATTCTTGCCTTAATAGTCTTCTGGTCTAGATAGGTCATTGTTATGTTCAATTTTATTTTATTTTATTTTTTTTTGTTTAGTTTTTTAAGGTGGGTGGGTTCTTTTGTTTTGTTTTTGTGTTCTTTGTGTTGTTTTTTGTTGTTCATGTGTTTTTGTCGTTTTGATTTTTTTTTTATGTTTTTTGTTATTGTTCTTGTGTTTTTTTCGTTCTTGTTCTTGGGTTTCTATTTGTTTGTGTTATTATGTGTGAGTGTTTTCTATGCTTTTTGTTTTTGTTTACTGTCTATTGTTGGTTTTTTTTTATTTTTTAAGGTTTTGGTTGTGTTTATTTTTCATGTTTTTTTTTTTGTTATATCTTTGTAGTGTTATGTTGTTTTTGTCTTGTTTGTGTTTTGTTATGTGGTTCTTGTGTTTTTCTATGTGGTTTGTGTTGTGGTTTCTTTTATCTTATTGTGCGTATTTGGTTGTGCTTTTGTTTTTGATGCACTCAAGGAGCATGTTTTTTATTTTATTTTATTATTTTTGTTGTTATTTACTTATTTTTAAATTGGTTTTGTGTGTTTGTTTGCTCCTTGAGTATGTCAAAGGTGGTAGGCCAGGTTCGTATCTTGGACTTTTTTTGTGAAATGGATACCCCTACCTCCTTGGGTCTTACCCGAAAGTGGATGTTTTCCACAAATATATATATATATATAAAAGCAAACATCAATAAAGATTTTAGTGCTCTAATTGAAATCAAACTCACCTCAATTTAAATGTGAAATATGTATAGGAAAGAAAACAATAACAAAATGATAAAAGAGAAAGAGAATGTGTACTTTAGGCATCAATAATAATAAAAGAGATTTTGGTTTCGAATGCAAAACATTTTTGGATATTCTAACACAATATAAGGGTAATAAGTAACTGCATCAATCAAAATTTTGTCTGAAAAAGAAAAACTTAGAAAGTGATGGAGTTCACCACCAAAATTAATAATAAAGAAATAAACTCTACAAAAGGAAAATGATTTGAGTCAATTTTATACTTGTCAGTCATCGTTGTTTTTTATTCTTATTATTTTTATAAATATCCATTGTATCTTTGGCTTGTGATATAAGAACCTTCTGTTTTTGCAATTATTTATTTGCTCTGCCATTTGCAAACTAGAGTTGCAAGTACCCCAGCTCTGAACAACAAATGTTGCAGATTCCCCGAAGGTTACCCCACAGAACTCAGAGATGTATTGCAAAGCAAACGAGATTGATGTGCCATAAAAGCCGTATTAAATAGTAGGATGACAAAAACATGTACCGTAAGAAATATAGATCAGATACGAAGGCGGAGGCGGGGATTTTCTCGGGCCCAGAACGATGCGCCTGAAAGCTCTGATGGGTTCTGTACCAACATGCATTTATTAGATAAACTAAACAAAGATGACACCCAAGTCAACCTTAAAACCCCATGAAATTCCTATATTCTGTTACACAGAACATAAACATCCCAACATTTACTGCGTAATATTTGTCCTCTGAATCCAATTTCAGTAAATTATATAGTATGGAAAACATCATACCTTTTGTAATTGTGAGGTTACGGTCCGTTAATTTTTCAGGCTGCGTTTTCTCCTCTTTAGAGGTAATACCTCGTTTGTATGATAGCAATTTGTTTCCTTCCATTCCACTGTTTTGATTGCGACAGGAAATGTAGTAATATTGATTACCTGTGTGAAGCAGAAGAATCGGCGATAGGGTGGTGTGATGAATAATGAAGATGACTGTGCAGGGGCATTCGTTGTTTTTATTTTAATGGGTGACAGAAGGCTGTTAAATACATTGCATAAAACAATGAAAGGGGTCGGTCCCACACATCCAATGTCCATTCTGGGCGAGTGCATCTCTTCCAGCAGAAAAATCCTCATTATTTCTTTGCAACTTAATTCCTTTTATATTTGAACTTTCATTGCGCTTCCTTATCATGTACATTATTTTTCATTTTTTCAATGTTTCTATGATTAAACCATTATTTAACATTTGATGAAGTGATTAGGCTTTCTTTATAATTAGATGATGGAGTAGTTCAAAATTCTAATTTATGCTAGAAGTGTTTCTAGATTTTTTTTTTTTGTCTCCACAAAAAAAATCCTCATTCTTTGGCTTGAGATAGAAGCCATGGTTTTTCTTATACTATGGTCAATAACTTCTTATTTTATTTTTGATTTTTGAATTATAAAAGATAAAAATAAAAAAGTGTTTTTAAAGAAAATTCATTAAATATATTGAACTCATTCTTCATTTTTATTTTAATCACTTTAAAAGTTTTAATAATTAAAATTCATTGATCTTTCATATTAATCTTTTGCTTTTAAAAATTATTTTATCATCATCGACCATTTTATTCTTGATTATTACTTTATTAAATATCATCTACCATCTAGATAAAGCTTACTAAATACTTCATTATGTTTAAATAAAAGCACTCAAAAATAAAAGCAACATACTTATGTATAAACATTGATGTAAATTTAAATTTATATTTTGAATTTGTTTTGATCACTTGAATCTCTTTGAAAGGTTTTTATTAAAATTTGATTATGAATTTATTATTGTATTGAATAATATATTTTGTATTATAAATTTGTATTAGTAATATAGATGTCCTTAATCTTGAACAAACCTGTGTATGGTATTTGAGAAGCTACGATCCATTGTCAATGTGGATTTCAAAGTTCGAGAACGTAAGGTATATTGTCAAAGTGGATTTTCAAGTTATATTCAAGGTTTTTAATGTGTATTGTATTACCATGCCATGAATTTCCATGTCAAATTCAAGGTTGATGGTGTGTAATCTACAACCATGCCATGTTACACATTTTTGTACTTTTACGTAAAATATGCATGTTGTTTATCAATTACCTTCGGTACAAGCCAATATAGGCCTTTTACCCTATATGTAGATTAAAATGTGTTCCACCTGGAACAAAGACTATTTCTCTTGAGCTATTTTTGAAGACTAACATTTAATTATACTTTAACATTGGCCCTATGAGAAGAAATAACACATAGTGGTAGATAATTTTACTAAATTAAAAAAGCAGATCTAATGATATATGGTTCATCCAAAATTTTAATGAATGAGACGAGTGATTATTTTTTATATATGAAATTCTTTGCAAATCCTTATATTTATCAATGTTTGAGGAAAAATGAAATACTTTGAACATTCCAAAATCACTTGCCCTTATCCCTTTAGTTTAGATAGTATACTTTGATAATCAAAATTTTCTTATATTAAACACTACGAAAGTATACAAATTATGCAAATTCATTCACACACTTTCATTGTTCCTGTAATCTAAAGACTATAATATCAAACCATATACTCAATTTGGGTGCAACTACATTGTTCAACTATATCAACAATCGGTGGGATAGATTTGCTACCATTCAATTTCATACAAGATTATGTACTACATCATTAAGGCTTTATAGTCATTTCACTCCACTCCACACAATATAATCCAACTATGGACAATGCATAGGTTGGATGATCCACCCAAGTGAGGATGGATTAATCACATCAATTGATGTTGAATACATAAATATATAGACTCATTACAAATGAATTTTCTTAACTAATAGATCATGATTTTCTATCTTTAGATTTATCTTTTTACTTTTGCCTTCATTTTGTTTAATTTTCCATGTCTTTCTATATCACAAATATTTTTCTATTTTTTTAACTTATTCTATTCTTATTTAGGAAAAGCACTTTTATGTGCTTTTTGATATTAAGCATTGTTTTTTTCAACATTATTCTCCTTAATTCTTAATGTTCCAATCTTGATTTTCTTGAACAAAACTATTGATTTCTTAAAAAATAATTTTTCATTATCTTCCAACGACACATACACCTTCATTGCTACTCATACATGTTTGCATATATTCTAACTTTCAATTGTTGGCTCTCATTTCTATTTCAACATGGGTGTTATCCCATGACTCAACCAAAAATATTATTATGGTAACCTTTTCATCCTATTGGATTGCATGGATAACCGGTTGTTGCAACCATTAGGTATAATAGAGTAGATCATTGCTTACAAGGTTCACTCTATTTTTTTCCTCATCACTCCCCTTTTATCTTTTAGGGATACTCATATTGCTTCTATTTTCATCATTTTTATTACTTCAACTCGCATACCTTTTTAAAGGTATGGACCAACTAGGACTCAAATCTAGGGCCTCTATGCAATAAGGTTGCTCTACCAATAAGTTTCTAGTTCCTCCTTGAAATAGTCTATGGTTCATATGTAAGATTACTTCTACTCATTGCCCCAAAATCTCCCTAACCCAAACCATTAGTACTTGAGGCTCTGTGATATCAATTGTCACGATAGAATACTTTGATAATCAAATTCCTTTTATATTAAACACTATGAAAGCATACAAATTATGTAGAATTATTCGCACACTTTCATAATTATTGTAATCCAAATAACACACATAATATTTGCATAATATTAAATCATATACTCAATTAGGTGTAACTACACTGCTCAACTATATTATTAATCAACAAGGTAGCTTTGCTACCATTTAATTTCATACAATATTCTACACTACATCACAAAAGCTTTACAACCATTTTACACCACTCCATACAATTTAATCCAACTATGGATGATCCACCGAGTGAGGATGGATGGATCAAATCAATTGATATTAAATACAAGAATATATAGACTCATTAGAAATTACTTTTTTTAACTAATAGATCATTTTTCTATCTTGGATTTATTTTTTTATCTTTTCATTCACCTTTTTTTAATTTTGCCATTTATCTTTGTATATCACTTGCTTTTCTATATTTATTCTTATTTAAGAAAAGTACTTTCATGTATTTTTCACATTGAGCATTACCTTTTCCAACACTTTTTACCTAAGGAAATCATATTATTTCCATCAAGATTGTGGTTTAGAATTGTTGCTCTAAAATGGATGTCTATGATTGCATGTTTATTCATATAAAGGATCCAATCATTGAATAAGAGATCATTTATAATACTTAGACATGTAATATTAGTATATTTTTTATTGTTCTATAGTTGATTGTAAAATGTTTAATATTTCATTGGTAATGAATGACAAAGTAAGGTTGTACATTGTTTAAGTAATCAATGTTTGGCTGGATAAATACATATACATTAAAACACATAATCTTATATGACTTATGATCTTGTTAAAAACTACTTAATTTAAATTATAATTAATCTTATTTATAAATAAATACAAATATTTATAAAAAAAAATTAGATTGTATAATATGCATTTTAAAAAAGTTTTATAAAATAATTATAACATAGTTATAGTGTATTCTATATGTGTGTAAATGCACAAGTATTGGAATATATTTTTCCAAAAAAATCTCATATTTTACCTATAAATAAAACACATTTAAAGAAATTTCAAGGTAAAAATATGTCTATAAATAGGAATATATACCATTACATCATGACAAACATGCTTTCTATAATATTTTAAGATTTGGCATGGTACCATATGCTCTTGATAACCATATTAATGCAGGGCACACAACTTATGAGTTCTTTTCTCTTGATCATAACCTAAATTCTAATCCATGTAGTCTTGCTATTTCAATCCAATATTACCCTCTCTACACAAGGGTAATATTGCACGAGTCGCTCCACTCATTTTCTTCATCACTACCCAAGATAACGCAAATATATTTTTAAAGCATCATCATCATTGGTTGTTAGTGGAGTAGATAAGGGTGTTGTTATAATTATATTTAAAAATCCAAATAAAAATGACAACTTTTGGTAATCATTGAAATTCTATACTTATTTTTGTTTTAATATGGGCTTTGAGAGTTTTTTTGACACAATACCTATAAGTAAACTATGGAGTAGAATGAAAGACTTAACTATGCCACAAAATATATAGTAACAAATTAATAAAATCCATGAGAAGGTATGAGCTGAAAATCAAAATGTAAGTAGGTCTTTTAGAATACTTTGAATGTGATATAGCTGGTTAAACTAGTATTTCCATTATACCCTACCCTATTTGATTTATATATCGACAAATTAGAAGAACGATTAAACATGAGAAGAAGATATCTTTTAGGAGAGTTTGTGGTGAGGCTTCTTTTGTATATAGATGATCTCATCTTGATTATATGGCCAACATATTGAAAGAGCACTTAAAGTCCTTAGAGAACTTCTACAAAGAGGTAGGCATGTAGTTAGATACTAACAAAACCAAGATATTGATCTTCTCCAATCAAAAGAAAAAAAAACAGGTAATTTTTTGTTTCAAGGGCTATTTTGGAAGACATAATGAAGTATAAATGTTTTGGGACAGACTTCAATAATGATTTTGATTGGAAAATATGTAGAATGAAGAGAATATTAGGAGGATGGGGAGAAATTTTTGTATTACTTAACAAAAGCAAAGGGACCAAATTATTGGACTAAAAGACTATACGAGTTTTATTTGGACTACTAATGGTACCAATGGTGTTGTATGTGTCTGTAGGCTAGAAACATATCACACTTAAAATTAAGGCAAATAGAGAGGATATAGAAGCATCTAACTTTAAACAAAGTCAAATTCAAAGTTTTAGTTCCATATGAGATTCTTTTAGCAGAAATAAATACCTTCCTTCTGGAGACAATTACTATGGTTTATCTTCTAGAAAAATGCATAGATGGATGTAAGTAAATAACCTAAAATTATAATAAAAGAAAATTTGTATACAAAAGAAAACATAGATGAAGCAAAATAACAAGTGGATAACAAATGAATTATCAACTTGATTAAATACTCAAATAACAATAAATATATAAATACATTTAGTAAGGAAAAGTTGAATACAACTATGAAAAGACTAAAAAAGCATTATCTTATAAAATTTAATCCTCACATGATTACCATCAATATATATAAAAGCAAAAGGATTTTAGTGATCCAATTGAAAACAAGCTCATCCCAATTTAAATGTGAAATATGTTTTAATGATCCAATTGAAGACAAGCTCATCCCAATTTAAATGTGAAATATGTATAGGAGAGAAAACAATAACAAGATTATAAAAGAGAATGTGTACTTTAGGCATGAATAATAACGAGACATTTTGTTTTCCAATGCAAAACATATTGGGATATTCTAACACAATATAAAAGGTAATAAGTAACTGCATCAATGAAAAATTTGTTTGAAAAAGAAAAGGTTAGAAAGTGATGGAGTTCACCACCAAAATTAATAATAAAGAAATAAACTCTACAAAAGGAAAATGATTTGAGTCAATTTTATACTTGTCAGTCATGGTAGTTTTTTATTATTATTATTTTTATAAATATCCATCGTATCTTTGGCTTGTGGATATCAAGAACCTTCTGTTTTTGCAATTATTTATTTGCTCTACCATTTGCAAACTAGAGTTGCAAGTACCCCGGCTCTGAACAACAAATGTTGCAGATTCCCCGAAGGTTACCCTACAGAACTCGGAGATGTATTGCAAAGCAAACGAGATTGATGTGCCATAAAATCCGTATTAAATAGTAGGATGACAAAAACATGTACCGTAAGAAATATAGATCAGATACGAAGGCGGAGGCGGGGATTTTCTCGGGCCCAGAACGATGCGCCTGAAAGCTCTGATGGGTTTTGTACCAACATGCATTTATTAGATAAACCAAACAAAGATGACACCCAAGTCAACCTTAAAACCTCATGAAATTCCTATAGTCTGTTACACCGAACATAAACAACCCAACATTTACTGCGTAATACTTGTCCTCTGAATCCAATTTCAGTAAATTATATAGTATGGAAAACAACATACCTTTTGTAATTATGAGTTTACGGTCCGTTATTTTTTCAGGCTGCGTTTTCTCCTCTTTAGAGGTAATACCTCGTTTGTATGATAGCACTTTGTTTCCTTCCATTCCACTGTTTTGATTGCGACGGGAAATGTAGTAAAATTGGTTACCTGTGTGAAGCAGAAGAATCGGCGATAGGGTGGTGTGATGAATAATGAAGATGACGGTGCAGGGGCATTCGTTGTTTTTATTTTAATGGGTGACAGAGGGCTGTTAAATATATTGCATAAAACAATGAAAGGGGTCGGTCCCACATTTCCAATGTCCAGTCTGGGAGAGTGCATCTCTTCCAGCAGAAAAATCCAATAAATACTGCTTCTCAAATCTAATAGACAGTGTTTTAAGATCTTACTAGAGGTCAGATGACGTCAAGGGTCAGTGTATCATTATCACCACCACTGCTTCACGTTTAAATCCATTCCAGACTTTTTAAGCTCTTTCGGAATCACCGCTTCTTACCAGCCTTGAAATTTGCAGATATTTTTCAGGGTAGAATAGGAAAGATGTGTTTAAAAAAAAAAAAATCTATTTATTTTTAAGAAATAAGGTTTTGAATATTGTGTGATATTGTTCCAAGTATTATCTTATATTAAATTTTATTATAAATATAAAATAATATATTTTTTAATAATTATAAGGAAATTGGTAATTGATGGGCTGTTTCTAAGTCAACAGGACCTTGATCCTTCAGGGCATTGAACTGGGGTAGCCAATCGGCAGTGGGTTACCATCCTACTTTTATAAACCTTAAGCCCACTCAACAAGACCTCGATCTTCAAGGCATCGAACTAGGGTAGTCAACCGACAATCACTCAGCCATTACCATCCAACCTATCCCTTTTTGGGTTTGAACTCTTCAAGGCATCAAACTAGGGTAGTCAGGGTAGTCAACAGGCAATCACTCAGCCATTACCATCCAGCCTATCCCCTTCTAGGTTTGAACCTTGAACCTCTCCGAAAAAAAAAAAAAAAAAGCCAAAGCCCTAACCACTACACCATCTTTGCCCACAAATTTTTTTATAAAAATATGAAAAAATAATATAAAAATATTTTAAAAATAAAAATATATATTTAATTTTTTATAAATTATTTCTCTCTTAAAAAATAGATATGTGTAACTTTTTGTAATATATAATTAACCAAAATTGAATTATTCTTTAGATATATAATTATCTATATAATTTATTAGAAAAAAATTATTAATAAGTATACCAATACAAAACAATTTTTTTTTAAAACAATTTTAATTTAAAACCTTTCTTTCTTATATCTATGTCTAGCATTATAAAGTCAAACACTTATTTTTAATAAATTATTTGTTATTATTATTTTTTAAGAAATAAGTTATATATATATATATATATATATATATATATATATATATATATATATACTGGTAGCATGTGAAGGGAGAGATTTAAACCTTGGATCTTTTGATTTCAACAAAAAAAGTTTTAACTACCTTCTTAATATTGTTATTTTATATTATATATTATTATTTTTTTTTAATTTGTGGAAAACATCCCAAAAGGGATGCCACTTTCGGGTAAGACCCAAGGAGGCAAGGGTATCCATTCCGCCAAAAATGCCCAAGACTCGGACCTGTCCTATCACCTTTGACATACTCAAGGAGCAAACAAACACACAAAACCAAATTAAAAAAAGTAAATAACAACAAAAATAATAAAATAAAATAAAAAACATGCTCCTTGAGTGTGTCAAAACCAAAAGCACAACCAAACACGCACAATAAGATAAAAGAAACCACAACACAAACCACATAGAAAAAACACAAGAATCACATAACAAAACACAAACAAGACAAAAACAACAGCACACTACAAAGACATAACCCAAAGAAACATGAAAAATAAACACAACCAAAACCTAAAAAATAAAATAAAAATAAAAATAAAAACAACCAACAATAGAGAATAAACAAAAATAAAAAACATAGAAAACACTCACACATAAAAAAATAAATAAAACAAACAAAGAGAAACCCAAGAACAAGAATGAAAAAAAACACCAGAACAATAACAAAAAACATAAAAAAAACAAAACAAAACAACAGAAACACAAGAACAACAAAAAACAACACAAAGAACACAAAAACAAAACAAAAGAACCCACCCACCTTAAAAAACTAAACAAAGAAGACAAAAGAAAAAAAAAAAAATTGAACAAAACAATGACCTATCTAGACCAGAAGACTATTAATGCAAAAATCAACAGAGGAAACAAAATAAAGAATAGAATGAGCGAGGAAACTAAAAAAACTGAATGAACCAAAGAGAAACAAAAAAAAAAAACAAGAAAAAACTAGGTACCTTTGGAGCCATCCAAAGAAATGATAGAAAGAAGAGCTTCCCTAATTTGAGAAGC
Organism: Wollemia nobilis; assembly: GCA_028583015.1. Classification (NCBI taxonomy): domain Eukaryota; kingdom Viridiplantae; phylum Streptophyta; class Pinopsida; order Araucariales; family Araucariaceae; genus Wollemia; species Wollemia nobilis. Next base: position 1,648,451 of record JAQPPZ010007329.1, read on the forward strand.
CCACCATATAGGAGGGTGGCCATAACAAGTAAGATCACCTTTGTCCAAAGCCCAATTAGCTAAAGCATCAGCACTCTTGTTTTGATCTCTCGACCACATGATTGTAATCAACTTTCAAAAATCCCATCCGGATTAACTGAATCTTCTCAATAATTATTTTTATTCTCCAATCCACCTTATGATTCTTAGAAGGAGTCTTCAAGAGATTAATCATAAGTTGAGAGTCGGACTCAACTAACACCTTTTCCCATCCAACCTTAGAAGCCTCCTGAAGAAAACTAATTTATAGTGGAAAACACCTTTTTTGGGGTGCCACTTTCAACAGGTTGGGCATAGGAGGAATGGAGCCTTGTTAGCCTCTACCAAGACATAGGACATTCCTAACTATACCATATATCTGCAAGATGGAGACAAAGGGAATGGAACCTGGGTCGACCTCTACCAACACCCAGAGCATTTACCACTGCACCACAATAAGCAGATTTTATATTATATATTATTATAAATATAAAATAATATGTATTTTTCCATAACTTATTTATATATGTGTACCAAAATTTAGTTATTTTATGGAGACCTAGGTTCCAATCCCACGGGCATGCCTATGCATAGCCAGTAGCTCAACTCCTCTGCGTGTTGCACCTAACTGATGATGGTGATTTGTTTCCTGCTTGTCCGACGGTTCCCTTCATGCCACGTGTTGAACCAGACTAATGAAGACGGTGCGAACCCTGTGCATCGGGCGGTCCCCATCTCATGTCTAGTTACCATTAACAAGACGGTGGGTGCGTTGGAAGCCTTCGCTGATAGTTTGAACCTTGTCAGCGTAGCTGGCAGGTACTAAAAATTGTGATTGTAACTAATTCATCTATGTAACAAAAAAAAAATTATTTATTTTTTAAAAATATAATTATTTATATAATTTATTAGAAAAAATTTATTAATCAATATACAAGTAAAAAATGATATTTTTTAAAAAACAATCTAATTAAAAACCTTTCAGTTTAATGTATTCTCTTATTTTTAATTAAAGTTGTTATACTAGACATAAAATTAAATGGCTTGAATTGTTGGCTTGGACATAATAAAATAAAAATATTTACACAAATATCATTAATATTTAATATATATGTCGGCTTCCCACGTTTTGGCAACTTCCCTCAATTTTCGTAAGAAAGTCAAGGGTTCAAACCTGGCAGCCTGCATCGGATACCAAAAAAAAACCTCTCCAATTAATCTGAGGGGTGTACCTGGATGGGACAGGCCCCATGGAACGAAAAGTTCTGCTCCTACGAATACGAGGAACAATTTTCCTTAATTAAGAGGGACAAGGCAACATTTTCAGTTTTGGCTCTTCTTCGAGAGGTCAACGATTTTCCTTAATTAAGGTTTGTTTAAGGGGGACAACGCAATATTTTTAGCTTTAGCTCTTCTTGGGGAGTTCCAAAGTTCAAACCACGACGAGTGTGTAAGGGGATGGGTGTGTGGTGGTTGTGTTAAATTACATATTGATAAGCATAGCTCTCAACTTTATAGGGGTCAAGGTTGGGAGGAGATTGCTTAGCCCTATAAGGGTTTCTTACACTAGCCAAATAAATAAATAAATATATATATATATATATTATTTATTATATTATATATAAAATAAATATATGTGTGAGTGTGGTTTATCGGTAAGGACATCACTTGCATTATCGATGATGTGACCCGGGTTTGACCTGGGTTCAATCCTTACAGGAGATGTGTATAAAAAGTATTATTCAAAAAAAAAATTGTTATTATTATTTATTATTTTAAAATTAATTTTAAATATTTTAAATAATAAACTTTCTACAAAATGTAGAATATTATATATTTTTTGGATTTGGTTATTGTGAGAAATCCCTATAACCCACTGAGCAGTCTCCTCCCAACCATGACCCCTCGTAAAATCGACAGCTATACTTATCAATAGGGAATTTAACACAAAGCCACCACACATCCACCCCCTCACACACTCGGGTTTGATTCACACTTTATATTTTACACCTTCGACATTTTCATATCTATAATTGACATAAAAGGTTGAAAAATATTTTTTAACGAGCACCAAAAGCCATAGACAATGTGGAATGATCCTCATGGAGGATGTGTTTGTCCAACCATGCTCACAAACCTCATAAAGCTGTATTTATTCATATATACTCTAATAAACTTGGATACCCATCATCTAAGGATGATATGCAACCTACTCTCTTTCTAATTTAAACCTTGAATCTTCTATTTGAAGTTTCCAATTGTTTACACTTAAACCAAATGCTAAAAGACTCATGTTGTTAGAAGGGTTGGGTTGAGTTGATGGTTTTTATGAAAGTTTATTTTTTAATAAATATCTTACTCTATAGATTTTTTTATAAAAAACTATAAATTTATTGTTAACTATGTATATATTTTAAATAATATATAATTTCCAATAAGTAAGAACAATTATTTTACATTGTGTTGGGACATTCCAAGGTATGTAGTTGGTATTTCATCTCAATGACCTAGGGGTTCCCTGTCGGAGGAGTGTGGCCTCCAGTTGTGACACCCATTGTATTTAGTATTATTTAAAAATAATTATTTTACATAATCAACTTATATAATAAAAAATATATATTTTATTTATTAAAAAAATTTATTAATTATAAGTTAAACTAATTATTTGTTTAATGTCATTTGGAGAACTATTTTTATTGTCATATTTATTAATTTTGAGATAAATTTAAAAGCTTTGATTTGTCAACAAAAATACGAAACCCAATTAAATGAAATAGTTTCAGCTAATTTTTTTTTTTTGAAAATAGAGAAGATGATGATGATAATTTTCAAATACCCATTTACCAATAAAAAATATTATTTTAAAGAAGAATATAAATGAGTTAAATTATAGACATGGTGCATCGTTGCGGCCAAAGGAGAAAAGTGTCGCGATATCGTGACATGTTGCTTCGTCGCGACCAAGAGAGAAAAGTGTCGCGATTTCACGACATGTTTCTTCGTCGCGGCCAAAGGAGAAAAAGTGTCACGATTTTGCGACAAGTTGCTTCGTCGCGGCCAAAGGAGAAAAATGTCGTGATTTCGCGACATGTTGCAACATCGCGGCCAAGTGAGAAAAAGTGTCACGATATCGCGACATGTTGCATTTTCGCGGCCAAAGGAGAAAAGTGTCGCGATTTCGCGACATGTTGCTTTTTTGCGGCCAAAGGAGAAAAGTGTCGTGATATCGCGACATGTTGCATTTTTGCAGCCAGAGGAGAAAAGTGTTGCGATATCACGACAAGTTGCATCAACAGACCAAACCGATCCCTCTATTAGCTAGTTATTGGTTCAAGAGATTTGGCTCCATTGCAAATATTCTTTTACTCTTGTAAGCATGTGTTCTCTCTGATTTCGGCTGGGAAGTGTCTCTTCCCAAATTGTAATTGATTTTTGTTTTAATACAAGTTTTTTCAAATTTTTCAAAAAAAAGCAATATCATAAATATTATATAAAAAAATTAAAATTTAAGGTACACCAATTTTAAAACTTAGTTGTTGTGAAAGTTAGCTTGAAATAACAAATCCATTTTAAAGAAAAACGATAAATAAAAGACTTAAAATAGTGCAGGTTTATTAGAACTATTAATTGTAAATTTGAAAAGTTAAGGTAGTTTTTAGTAACAAAATTAAAGTAAATTTTTTTAAATTAAAATTTTTTCAACTTTTATAACAATTTTTTTTTACAAATTTGACTATTTTTTATGACTCTTGTTTAAGTTATATCAATGTTAACATATATGAAACTAAAGTTATCAATTTGACATTTTTCTTTTGTCAATAAATATAAAAAACATATGTATTGTAGGTTGAATGTCTAGGACGACACATTTTTACATGAGCATTATGGAAAAGGAATAAAATAAATTTAAAACAATGTTCATTAATTAATTTATTTATTAAACACATTCACACATGTCATGGATCTCTCAAATGAGATCCCAATTTAAACTTGGGTTTCTTAAATGAGAGTCCAAAATCATACCACTATAGTGTTACAGTATCTCATAACAACAAAAAATATTCTAAACTTCAATTCAAAATATAAATCATTGAACACAAAATATGTGTATGTAGATTGAATCCCATGTACACCCAAGTCACATACTTACATTTTCAATGTAGGAAAGTGTAAACACCTAAAATATGTCATGTCGAGGCGACTACTCATATGGGACATGCTAGAAGACCATATGAAATATCTTGGACAGATTCCAAGGTGAAGCAGTGGTTCTAACCATTCAATTTAGGAATTTTGGCCTAATCAATGTTGGTCGCGGTTGACGCCCACGGTTAACAGGTTTGATAACGCCTCAGAGCCACGTTTAGCCTTCAAAATTAGTTGGACCTCGATCGACCCAAAATTGGTTACAACGACCAATTGGTTGAAGATCCAAGAAGTTAGAGAGTGAAAAGTTTTAGAAGTTTCCATCCAATTGTCTCAGTTGTCCCTTCTTGATCTTGGATTCTCCATGAAGCTACGACATGGCCTTCTCATGTGCTATAAAACTGCCCCTCCAAATTGGAAAAAATTCTGGAAGAGTCTTGAGTTGAAGAGCAGTGAAGCCCTATCAAATTGTATACTCACTTGTATCCATTGAGAGGAATAATTTTGTTGCCTAATTGAAGATCACATGCAACTTGGAACCAAGAAGGCTATGGAGGGCTAAGAGGAATCAAGAAACTCAATTAAGCCCATTCCATCACCAATCCGAGCAATTCAACTACCAAATCTATTATATAACATCGTGGCAACCCTTGATCATCAATTCATCAAGGGGAATTGAAGATCTAAGACCGACATTTGAGAGCAACTTCATTATTAGCTCAGTCGTGGCTAACAGTGCTACCTGCATCGCAGACCCGCAATCAGGTTTAATTTTCTTTTTCCCTTGGTTTTAGTAGTAGTTTATCTTTTATTTGCAATAGCTTATATGCATTTGATCTATATTGGTTTCATTAGAGACAATTGTGTGGTAGAAGTAGGAATTTAAGACTTTTTCCTTCATTTCTTGTCATTTGGTAGCTAGATTAGTTGTGGCTATTTCTTATGTTTTTATGCTTCCAATTGTTTAAATAGGACATCATATGGATTGATTTATGTTTCCTTTATATTTCTTGATGGTCAATTATCATTTTTAGTGTAGATTACCATGTTTTATGCATTTCTTGATTTCAAGCTTTCATGAAATGTTATATGCAAGATTCCTCTAAAATCCTCATTAAGAGAGGCCTCCTTTGCTTTTAATTGCTTCTTTTTGTTTCTTGAATGCAAGGTTAACAAGGTCTTTCCATTCAAAGCAACAAATACCTTTAATCGTGGAGAAGAAGGCTACATCTGCCTTGGAGTAGTTTGTGTCAACCTAGGAAGCCTACGGATTACACGTACCCTTGCATGGGGATTTTCTATGATTGTAATAATTGTATCACATTGGGTATCCCTAAGAGGGATGGATTTGTAATCGAGTTTCATTGGAAATTTAATAAAAGAAGCTCTTCTTTGTGGTTATTTGCAAATTCGTCCATTCTTTTATGCTTTGTGTGATTTTCAATTATTATTAGCTTAGATGTATGCATCCTAGATTGCTACAGAAGGCGATCATGGTGAAAACCCTGCATTTTATACCACAAATAATAATTTACTATGTTTTGTGATGACAAGCCTTAGTCATGATTGATAGCCGTGGTTAACAGTTGTCACCATGTCACAGAGTCGCGGGTAACAGTTGTAGGCGCGCTTGACAGATGTGGTCAACATAGAACAAAGCATACCACAGGCATACAAAACTTCATCAGACTGGGATTTGAGGTAGGCTTCATTTTACTATGATTTTTCTATCTGTCTGTGTTTTTATTTTCCAAAATATAGAAAATAAAAATATATAAATGTTAGATTAATTAGAAAACTTAATGAAAGGTAGAAATGGAAAAATCCTAGTTCATTTTTAGTTTTCTACTAGCCACTGCTAGGAATAACAGATCTTTGATTGCAGTCCGTCCTAGTCTCTAGTGGTCTAGGCCATTCTATATTTTGAATTTTTATGTATGAGTCCCAATCAGTGGCCATTTTCTTCACAGATAATTGCATTCTCTAAAAAATCATCTAGCATAGTCGTCCATTCTCTTAAAATCAAATGTTCTTTTTAAAAGCATGTAGGGAAAATCATGTGAATATTATTTTATGTATTTTATTATCATGTAAATTAAAAAGAACCACACACACCACGACACATTGTAAATGCTACTGAGTTGGAAGTCACATACAACCACTAGTAGGGTTCAATGACAGTGTCAGTGATTTCCATCCGTTGGTCCAAATCCCTTTATTCTTTTGTTACTAGACCAATACGGGATCTAAGACGCTATCATAGCCCGTGTAAAATAGAATGCATTACTCTTCGGAGGGGTGTATCACTGCACACATGTGAACAGGGTGAGGATCGAGAGGACCTATGCTCCCTACCCGAGTGTGGGTTTCATCTCCACATTTTGGGGGGTTTACGTGACCATGACTTTCATTGTTGGTTGTTGAGCTACAAGTATACAGGTGAAAACCCTTAAAAATTTGAGTATATCATCAACTTATTGAAAACATGATGAGAGTTACTTTTGATACAAAAAATCTTAAAATACACCAAACAGTTTAGGGCTCACAAACAAAAATTTAAAAGAGATAATCATCATTGTTTAGTTTGTTTGCCTTAAAATTTACATACGAGATAATATAATATCATGGTGTGAACACGGAGAGGCCGATCCGAACATAGACCCGAGGTCGAGGTCGAAGCTCCACCCAATGCACAGTAAGACATGCAAAACCCTCAACCATAGAATCCTCCCAAACGTCGTTTGGCGAGTATTAGAGGGGAAAATTCTACGCATGGGGATCCTGTTGAGAATACCCAAGTTAGAAGAGCCACTAGACACTCCTCGAGACACAAATTAGAGCATGGGACTTCCCATCATGAGGGTCCCAAACAAGTTAGCATTTACCATGACCGCATTCCACGTGGTTCCACGGGTTCTGCTGAAGAGTATGTCATAGAGGGATCCACATTGGTACCCCTTTGACCTATATCTAAGGAAGGCACAAGGCCCCCATAATTTTAGTATAGACAAGTTCAAGATCTTCACGTTCAGGGGTAAATAGAGAGGGTCTCTTTCGAGCATAGACCCATGCAAACTCCCAACAGAAGTGAACCTTGTAGGATAACCATAGACATGTCTAAAGTGGGAGCAAATGGTATACCACCTCATGAGCCATGGCATGGTAGACAGATGGTTTAGAGAAAGTCTTTGGATAGCTAGGTTATAAACCTTCACCTGTGCCTTCTCATTTTGTGAGTGTGCATAGCGAAAGTACAATTAGGACCGTCAGAGAACCGAGAGAATGCTCTAAGCATTCCCATGATATGCATGCCCCTACATTCCATGTAGGCATAGAGTATAGGCGATCGTTGAACATAAATTTCATCTTCACAGACAAGGGCAAGAGCGTAGAAAATAAGTCTATTGGGGGACACACCCATAAAGTAGCTCAAACAAAGCGCACACACCAAATTCCTCATACGACTGATCATATAGATAGATATCACAAGCTGGTGTCAGAGCAGAGACATCATATCCTCCAAGACCAATTGGAATATGTTCGTGTAGAGTGAAAATGCCTTGAAAATGAGGACACTTAGAGGCAAAGGTTCATAAGACAATGCTTATATGAACAGTGCATGCACAAGCAATGCATCCTTGATCAAAAGGAGCGTGATGAGAGGGAGGACCTGTAACATAGCAGTGGAGTATTCTTTATGGGGAGGTATCTTTCGATGGTCAGAATAATCCCTAGGATGAGCTTGATCTTAAGTACCAAATTGAATAATCTTCCAAGTACCTCAACTACCCTCGTACGGACTGTCAATCTCTTGTACGGCCTTCCACACATACACTGTACGATCTGAGATCATACAGTGGCCAAGATGGTATGATCTTGCACTTAGAAAAATTGATGGATGTTGTTTTGGAGGCTGTCGTACATAGTCTTGTAATCATTCAAACCAATTACCAAAACTTCCAAATTGGGTAAGTTTCTATCAATCGCCTGTTTTACCAAATTGAGTAGGGATTCTGTTTACGATTTGTACGATGTACGATCTGTATGATCCAAAGGTACAACAAGATAGTATTTTCAATGCTATTCTACTCCAATCTCTCTTTGAAAGGTTTTGTAAGGTTTTAACATTCCAAAAAAGATGATTCCACACAAGCAAAGCATCCAATCTAAGATTATAAGTGATTCCGTTCAAGCAATTACACCCAAAAATCATACAGTCTGCTTCAATACATCCTTGACAATGTCCTCATGCTCCTAGATCATTCTCCATGATTCCCACCAGTAGCAATCTGCTCACAACCTACAATGAAGCCTAAAAATAACATATGAGAATAAGGAAGAAACTCAATCACACAATAATCATCCACAATGCATCAACCATACACACAGGATCACACACTATCATCGAAAATGTTTGTTCTTTATTATTAATGGTGATAAACTCAGTATAATGTGGAAACTCTATCCATACTATAGCAATAACTCAAAAATATGGCTAACTCTCTATCTTAGCAACTATGAATCAATAAACTAGTAGCCACACTAATAAATTCAAAAATGGGGCCTTATATAATGTTGCCCAGGTCGTTCCAAAGTGGTTCCTAAGACAATCTGTTATTCACAACTTCCCAATTACAACTGAATACATTATTTTGGCCTTTTCCTAAGTTTACACCTTAGGTTAGCAAATCCATGCGATATTTCATCCCAAAATTGCATTTTCTTTATATTTCAGTGATTTTCGGTGCGCCCTCTACGATTTGCCACTACTCTGTATAGTTTGCCACTCTAGTTCTATGGTATTATGTACGATTTGATCCCTACTATATAGTTTCACAAAACTGGAGCAAATCATCTCTAAAATAGTCAAAACTTTAGCAAATCACTTATTTCTCTAGGATATGGATTTGTTGCCTATATCTGCCCTCCCCTTTATTTGATTTGGCATCCTCGATGACTTATTCTTCTTCTTCTGTAATGTTTCCAGTCGAGCTACCTCAGCCTCCAAGTCCTTGACTTGGGTCTTGTACAATTCTCTCTCATTTTTTATCTTGGCTGTGTATCTCCCCATCTCGACGAATTTGACTTCGTGAAGGTTAGCCTTTTCCTCGATGGCTTTCATGAAGTCCATTTGTTTCTCTCGATTGGAGGCACTCTTTGAAAACTTATCTTTCCAATGATCCTCAGCTCTAGCAGTCGCTTGAAGCTCTTCGTTCTTCTCATCAATCATCTTCAAGTGATGCTCGATGTCAGCTTCGAGAGCTTGTATCTGGTCTTCCTTGTTCCTTATTTGATCCCGCTTGTCCAAGACCATCTCATTGAGCTTCTTTCCATACATCGTCAATTCCTCTATCTTCTTGGACTGCATAGTTATTTGCTTATCTTTCTTGGCCAACTTGGCTAACATCTGCTCATCCTTTACTTTGAGTTGTGCCTCCAACTCCTTGATCATGTCTTCTATCGTCTGAGCAATCTGTCACTTCTCTTACTCAAGCATTGTAATCTTGGCTTTAGACTCTGTTCTGAAACCCAACAGATCCTCCTCCAACTTAGTTATCTTTTCTTCTGCCACTACCCTAATTTTTTGTAGTTCTTCCTGCATTACAACCAATTCCTTTTGAGTGGTTGTAGTCTCCTCTACTTGCACCTCCTTGAGTCGATGGATTTTTGTCAACCCAATGCTCAGCCACTCTATCCAATAAGTCAGGAAGTTCAACTTTCATAGGGTAATGGACACACCTATGGCAACCCGTCTATACTCCACATCTGTCGTATTGGTTGGGCAAGTTGGATGACTCACTCTATCTAGGTAAATCCTCGAGTCCCTCCTGTAGTTTGTGACCGTTCCTTCTGGCAATTCTTCTCTTCCCAACATCATTGTTACCTCTTCCTTGGGTAACCTCCATGGATATTGTGTGTGGATCTCTTCTATCTTCTTTATCTGCTCCACACTAGTCACCCATTATGTTATATGCTCCAACTCGAGAGACACTTGTTGTTCCCACAACGCCAATTCTCCTACATGGCCAATACAAAATGCTATTCTTGCACTATTCATCACATGGCCTAATTTATTGAAGAAGTGCTCCATATTATCCTCTACACCTTGTTCCTCCTCTTCCATCGTAATTCTTTCGAACCGCGGTATCTCTAAGAGATAAATGGATTGCATTCCCCACCATTCTTCCTCTGAAGAAGTCCTCAGTTCGTCTTCTTCTCTAAGGTGTCTAGAGCTTCCTCCAAGCTCTCTAAGTGCTCTCTTGATATCAATATTTTCTCGAGGTGGAGATTGTTTCTCTTTTTCCTCCTCCCCCTCGTTATCTATAATGTTTATGATCTCTTCCTGAGATCATTGCTCATCATGTCCCTAAGACTTATCTGCTCCATATGAGCCTCCCTATGGCTCCTCCATATTATTTTGGCATTCCTCCTTACCCTCCACTTGTTGCTATTCTACCACTCTTTCCTCCTGTAGCTACTGTGCATCCTCTATTATGACCTTCGGGGCAACAAGTGCTTCACTTTATTATGGCACTTCCTTCTCTGAGACTTCATGTTTGCTAGAGCCTCCTGATACAAATATGTATCGCGTCTTCTTCTTCATCTTTTCTACTACTTCCTCGTGGATAGTGGCAACTCCATCGTGCCCTACCTCAAATCCTATAAAGAAGTCAGAGGCATCCATCTTCTCATATTGAGAGAAAATTTTTGGTGAGTGTACTATTTTCTCTGCCTCTACCTAATACACTTCATCCAACTCTATCACTTATGAATCTGACTCTTCCATTCTCTGTACTTTAGGAGCTGGTTTTCCTACCATCCTCTCTTTCTGCCTTCTCATCTTGATCTGAATTAGACTAATCTACCTTTCTTTATCAAGAGGCTGCTCTTGCTGCCTTCTAGCTAGTACCAATTATTCCAATTCTTGCTCCAACCATCTTGGGCATTTCTTTCGATGATGTACATCGACATCCTTCTTCGAAGAAGTATCTTCTTGACCTTCACTCTTGTGTCGCTCACTCCATTTCCATGGTTTCTATAGAGTCACCTTAGCTATGGGTACATTCTTTACCCATTTTAGTATATTTGGTTGATCTGGCCTAATATCCCTAGGCTACGTCAACCCTGGGAATGTCATCCCTACTTTTGTCACTACATTGAGAAGCAAACCAATAGCCTGAAAGGCCATCCCAAAGTTCTTTGGTCACTTCGTCAATGCTTCATGCATTCTTCACTCCAGATAGGTACCCCAATCATACGAAATCCCTTGGGTAATACCTTCTATGTATTGTGCCATCCATATTGGCATCTCTGTCTTGTCAGGCTCCTTTGGCTTTCATTAATTCCAAAGGTATGCTACAACTGGCATCTCTTAATTATGTAGCTTACACCACCATGTGGTCTTAAACATGATAAATATGAATAACATCATCAATATGATGGGTAACACCCATTGCCACCTATAACGGGGGTCAAGGGGGTGGGAACCCCCTTGTAGGATCAAGGGACAGTGTCCCTTGTAGGGTCGAGGGATAGCATCCCTCGCATGTTCCCTGTCATGAGATAGGGCAGGGTCAAGGGGCAGTGCCCTTGTGGGGTTTGGGGTGGAGCCCCGAAACCTCAACAAAAAAATTGCTAAGACCTTCAATGTCAAAGTCAAAATTTTCCCTTCATTAGCACTTTGGGGTTCTTTACTCAACCTCCTTAAACAACTCCACATTGACTCTCTTTTACCCTGTCTTAACCACTGATGGAACACTTTGTATGGTTCTACTCTATATGATTTCATCTTGTACGATTTCCTATTGCACAATCTCACATTGTACAACTTGACTTGAAATCATACAATCTCTACCAACCGTACGATCTCACCTAGCCACTGTACAGTTCCCTCTTGTAAAATCGTACAATCCCATTCTTCCTTAGGGAATTTTGAGTGTATGATGGGTTTTTCTATTTGGAAAAAATATTCCATAAAAATATCTTCCATCAAAACATCCTCCATGTCAATGTCTTCCATGTCAACATCTTCGATGACAACATCTTCTATGTCAACATCTTCCATGTCAACATCTTCCATGTCATACCATACTTTTATTACCGTGAGGAGTGTCACAAACTACATCACTAGTGACAACCTTCCTCTTTACATCATTTACCTTCCAAATTGTTATGCAAGTTCCTACATGCCATGTGAGGTCTTCATTACCCTCACCTAAAAACGGTGGACATTTTTGCTTGGTTACTCTATTAGCCATCTTGGGAGAGTCGTCACTCTCACTCAAGGTCTCCCGTGGAATCTTGAATGAATTCCTCCTTGGAGGTGTCTTACTTTCATTGTCGTTAGAAGAATCAATTTGAGGTATCTTATTTTGTCCCATCACTCGATGACCAAATTCTCATGCATCCTCACTCTACGACCTTCTTCGCTGATGTGATGGAGATTTTCTTGGTTTATCTTCCTGAGTCCCTGCGTCTTGTTGTCTTGGTGACTGACTCATGTCCTCTACACCCTCTCACAACCCTGTTTTCACTTCCTTAGGATTTACCATCCACTCTCTGTCATCATGCACTTTCTCTTTGTCACCCGTCTCCTCTATGATCGGTGGGTTTTCCTCCTTGTCTTCTATCTCAATCAACAACGTCTCAAAGTCTCCTTCTTCGGATGTCCAAACTTGCTCTATCTCTGGTTCGTGCATACTCTGATCTGAGTTAATTGTGTTTCCTCTTTGAGCAATCCTTATGCTCCTTCTTACTAGAATTTTCTCTTGTGGTTCTCTTCTCCCACGGCTTCATGTACTCGTGTTTGTCATAAGAAATCACCTCTAATTGTTTCGTCAAATTTGACCCGTTTTAACAAAAATGCCAAATTTGATAAGGCAAAAGTGCCAAATGTAACATAGTGGTGGAGTATTCCCAATGGTGAGGTATCTTCCTATAATTAGAATAATCCATAGGATGAGCTTGATATTAAGTACCAAATCAAACAATCTTCCAAGTACTCGAACTACCCTCGTACGAACTGTTAATCTCTTGTATGACCTTCCACACATACATTGTATGATCTGAGATCGTACAGTGGCCAAGATGGTATGATATTGGACTCAAAAAAATTGATGGATGCTATTTTGGAGGCTGTCGTACACAGTTTTGTAATCGTTCAAGCCGATTACCAAAAACTACCAAATCAGGTAAGTTTCTATCAATCACCTGTTTTACCAAATATGGTAGGGAACTGTGTACGATTTGTACAATTTATGATCTGTACAATCCAAAGGTACAAAAAGATAGTATTTTCAATGCTCTTCTGCTCCAATCTCTCTCCAAAAGGTTTTGTAAGGTTTTAATAGTCCAAACAAGATGATTCCACACATAAGCAAAACATCTAATCCGGTATTATAAGTGATTCCATTCAAGCAATTATGCCCAAAAATCATACAGTTTGCTTCAATACGTCCTTGACAACATCCTCATGCTTCTAGATCATTCTCCATGATTCCCACCAGTAGAAATTTTCTCACAACCTGCAATGAAGCCTAAAACTAACATATGACAGTAAGGAAGAAACTCAATCACATAATAATCATCCACAATGCATCAACCATACACACATGATCATACACTATCATCCACAATGTATGTTCTTTATTATTAATGGTGATCAACTCAGTACAATGTGGAAACTCTATCCATACTATAGCAATAACTCAAAAATATGGCTAACTCTCTATCCTAGCAACTATGAACCAATAAACTAGTAGCCACACTCATAAATTCAACAATGGGGCCTTATATAATGTTGCCCAAGCCGTTTCAAAGAGGTTCCTAAGACAATCCATTATTCAAAACTGCCCAATTACAACTGAATACATTATTTTGGCCTTTGCGATATTTCATCCCGAAATTGCATTTCCTTTACATTTTAGTGAATTTCGGTGCACCTTGTACAATTTGCCACTTCTTTGTACAGTTTACCACTTTAGTTGTACGGTCTTATATACAATTTTCTCCCTACTATACGATTTCACAAAACTGGAGAAAATCATCTCCAAAATAGTCAAAACTTTAGCAAATCACTTCTTATTTCTTTGGGAGGTGGATTTTATGCCTACAAGACCATTGGCTAGTATCGGTTTACCTCCCTACAGTTATTATAGGGTGAGCATTTATAGACGAGCTGCTTCGTATCCTGAGTTGTACCTTGATCATATAGACACCCATAGAGATCGACGTCTCACATCCGAATATCATGGACATAGGTAGTATGAAGAAGAAGTGGGAGACGAGATAGATCAAGAATATATCAAGATATCCTGAGTCAAAGTGGATGATGAGCCTAGTCCTCCACCTCGACCGAAGAGGAATGTGCCTCCAAAGGTACCTCAAAGTAAATCTAGAGAAGAGGAGTTCCTATCTTCACAGGCCTATAAGGTCTTGGTAGAAAATGTTAAAGCTATCGAGAAGAAAGGAACAACTTATCAAAATCCAACCTTAAATAAGATTTATAATGAACCTTTATCCCCATAAGTGCCTATGCTAGCCTCTCCTAAGCATTTTGAGATGCTTAGGCTAGAAAAGTTTAAAGGATAGGAGGATGCTCAAGAGCACGTTACGAGTTTTCTAGACATGTTCTTTTATATCGAGAGCATTGATGCTTTGCTCCTATGGACCTTCATTAAAACCCTCTCAGGCCCAACCTAAGAGTGGTTTAATTAACTCAAAATGCACAACATCACCAGCTTTGAGCAACTGGCCGATGCATTTCTTGAACGCTTCTCCTTCGACATCAAGAAAAAGGTGAACTTATCCGATCTGGCTACTTTAATGCAACATGATGATGAGCCAGTTATGGATTACAGGAAATTATGGAGAAATATGATGGAAAATTTATCATTATCAATCCTTTCTTCTGAATTAACCCGTATTTTTACAAAGATTTGCGCAAAGCACATTTTGTTGTTGCAGTTGCAGCAACATCAAACATTTGAAGAGGCTTTGGCGCAAGCCAAAGTGATAGAGGATATCAAGTTATAGGAGGGTAACTTGAAACTGAGAAGCAAGAAGTAATGGAACAAGAAGATCATCGAGAAATAATAGGCCAAGCCAAACCACATTAACCAGGTGGTTCTAAACCTTCAAAAATAGGATAAGGAATATCAACAATGAAATTATCAAGCCCAACCTCCTCCTGTGCAGTATGAGTAGCGCAACAACAACCAGAAGGGTAAGGACAAAGAAATGCACCCTCCTTGCATATTCACTCAATTATCAAAATTGTTGACATCGATTTTCCATCAATTGTGCAAGGCAAAGGCAATAAACTTACTAGAAATCAAATTAGTGGACCCTAATCAACCCAAGCCTAAGGGGTATAAGGATGATCAATATTGCATATTTCATCGAACAAAAGGTCACGACATAGAGGTATGTTGGTATTTCAAACATTTAGTGCAAAATATGATCAAAAGAGGTACGCTTCTTGTGGACAACCAGCAAGCGCCAGATAATTAGAATATGGGGATTTACAAAAATCCTCTACCCAACCATGAGGCACCAAGGAATAATGTTGGCCAAGTCAATCAAGTACACATCAAACCACCAACCCACGGGTTTGTAGGAATGGTCAATGTTATCACAAGACATATGAGGTATGAAAGGCTAAATCAACTCCATTGTCTATTAGGTTCCAAGCTATACCTCCTCCAAGGCCAACCCAAAATGTGCCAGACCCACCAACTAGACCGATGGTGACAATCAAGGGTAGGTTGATTCAAAACCTACAGATGACTCCAGTGAAGTTGTCAATTTATGAGCTGATTTAGAAGTCAACATTAGGAGATGCTTATGAATATTCTAAATTCCATAGAAGTGTTGTCCTAGGATCCCAAAGCATTAACACACTTTGTGGGATATGTACAACAGTATCAGGAACCAATTATACAATTTTATGATCATGAAATTAAGATGGTTTCCACTATCACAGTGGATCTGCTGCTCCACATCATTGCATGTGTAAACCACAAACCTTTCAAGTGAGTTTTGATTGATATGGGATAATAAATAAATATAATCATGACCAAGGCATTGACATACTTGAATTTGCCAAAGACGCATAACATACCTTCTACCTTCACGTTGAGAGCTTTTAACAATGTATTATGCTCAATTGTCGGTACGATAGTCTTACCTATTTAGGTGGAACTTAAGACCATCCTAGTGATGTGTCATATGATTGAAGGTGCTATGCAGTACAATATACTTCTAGGGAGGCCTTGGATAAGATAAATGTGTTGTGTCCCTTCCATTATCCATAAATGTATTAAATACGTTTATGAGGGACAGGTTCACGTGGTAACTTCAGATGAATAACCATTCAAATACATGAATTTAGTAGATTTGTAAGGGGACTTCGTGCTCCCCTCAACGTACCTAGACATACGACTAGTGCCACCGATCAAACAGCCCAGGAGGAAAAATGAAGGAAGTGTGTGCCAAACCTTCAATGTACACATCTCAACGATAGGAGCACATGACAACTGCATCTACCAGACCCTCTACATCCATAATGCATAAGGATGATAAGAATCTTAAGAAAAATATGGGTAAAAAATAGATAAAGCAAGCACCCAAACTAGTTGTCATAGAGGTCCCTAATCCCATGGAAGTAGAGGATGCTCAAGAAGAATTCGAAGAGGTACCTCAACCTTCTTTGCCTACGTCTTCAGTAGGGTCATCTGCACCACAGGTGACCATTCATTTGGTTAATCCTGGATTAGAGGAATATATTGTGTAGAATGTGACATTTATGTTGATCATCGATACTACGCAAGATATGGGCTGAACACAAGCCCATCACCTTCCCATAGGGATGGTGGTACCGCTGGGGGTACTTCCTAATCAAACTAATTTCATCTATGGAGGGCTCGACCAACTTACATATCAAACTCCCATGGATGAGGATGATGATGAACAATTCGTTGTGAACGTTAATTATCTCTCTAACCTGGAATACACCTTATGATATTTTGAGCTCTAACATTAGCATAGTTATAGTCTCATATTATTCTATTAAGGACATAGGAGGCCTTACAAACCACAGTATCAATTATCGAATGATAGGTTTAGGTTAGGATATTATATCGAAGAACAGGATGAACTACTCACGGTATCTTTAGACCACCTGTACCTGAGTTTGGGGGTGAATTCGAATTTAATGGTTATCACCCCAATCCCTCTGCATTTCGAAGGGATAACTGGTTAGTGTCTTACATCACTATAGAACCGCCTGAGATATATCACAAAGAAATCTTGGTGGAGACCGGTCTAGAGCATGCCTAAGAGACAACTTGGATGAACAAATCTGTGGGGTAGTCGATGACACATGCCTGCAAGTTTAGAATATTAGCATAGCATAAGATTTCAAGTCAGAGGATCATTTTGATAAGGATATAGTAGAGTCTATATCTAAGAGAGTTGGACCGAGTTGAATGTATGATAGTGATGATGATGATGAGTCCTCACACAATGAGTAATCTGAGGACGAGACTGAGTTGGCCTACCTAGGCCCTCTAAATTTATGTCATCTATTACCCTTGGAGACAGTCGTCGAGGATGAGCAATCCTCCATTGATGATAGTGGTTATCAAGAGTGGGCTTACATGGGGCCTCATATTCCTAATTTCCCAGTTCCAGTAGGTAGCGATGAAGGTTTTTATTACAATAGTGATGATGAAGATGAAATAGGGAGAGCCTATTTGGGGTCTCCCTACTTTCATCATCGTAATGCACTATACACTACAGAGGACATGTATAGAGATATCAATATCCATTGATGAGCACCAAAAATGCTCATTTTATATACACGATTAAGGATAATTATCACTGGTTCAATTAGCATATGAGATGTATTTTATATAACTTATGCATATAGTTGATAGAAAATCCGGTATTATGCTTTATTGGTGTTTTTAGTGGGAAATGTGTATAAATGCAATTTTTATTACTAATATGGTGTTTTCCAGTCTACATCCACTTGGACCTGAAATACCTCTGCTTTCAGAGACTAAGGCATGAGAGCAGGTGCCTTCCTATTCAAGGAAGGTGCCCAACAGAAGTAGGCGCCTTCCTCTTCAAGGAAGGCACCTAGTAGAAGTAGGTGCATTCCTTATAAGGAAGGTGCCCCCAACAGAAGTAGGCGCATTCATTATAAGGAATGCGCCCCCAATATAAGTAGGCACCTTCCTTATAAGGAAGGCACCCAACAAAAGTACGCGCCTTCCTCATACGGAAGGCGCCTCCATGCCTTCATACTTTGCAAGATTTACCAAGTCAACTTTGACTGGTTGACCAAGGACTATGGAGGAGGTTGCACGTGAAGACAAAGGAGATCTATTTTAATCATGTATTTATTAAATAGAATAAAGTATTTGTTATTATTATCAACCGATTGGCCGGTTGACCTTGTAAAATCTCTTAAAGCATATTATTATTTTTAGGATGCATTAGTTTAGGATTTGTTGTTACGTACACCTAAGGATGTTTATATTTATCCTTCTGGTGAATGAATATACTTTAAAATAGAAGAATAAAATATGTGTAGAATCAATTGTAACTAAATCACATCACGTGATTAAAATAGACTGATTTGTTATTGTAATGAGATTTGGCTACGCTTTATATAAAGACGCTGGCCAGATGAACAATGGGGAGGAATGATTAATTTTACACAAAAATTATTTTATTTTATTGTTTAATTAATTAAGAGTGCAACTCCTCTTATTCGAGCAAGCTCTACATAGCTAGCGGGGCGGACTATCTGTGGGAGCTTGGGCCCACTCCCTGCAGTAGTCCTCCCCTATTTAATTTGTGCATTTGCTTTCTGTAGATTAGTTTACTACTTTATTTAATTTTAGTTGTGTGTGTTTATTTCCTCGCATTTTATTTCCACATTTTATTTCCAACACTTTACTTTTTGTTTATAATTTATTTATTTCATTTCCCGCACTTAGTTTATTTGGTTTGGCTAGAATCCAATTACACAAACCTCCCCACAAAACTAAATAAGGTACAACCAGATTTTTTCCCCAACACTGCAGGCATATACTGTGCATGACACTCATAAGTTTACGAACTTACCATATTGATAATTTATGGAAGAGAAATGAATGTTTTTTGGGACGTGAATTTTTGCTCACCATTTTGGTGCCGTTGTCGAGGAGTGTCTAAATTGTAGTGTTCTAATTTACAAGTCAAATAAAAAGTCTATTTAAAATTACCTGTAGATATTTTACCTGAGACGTGTGAGTCCACCGTGGGCCTTTTTATAAGGCCAAAAATAGTTTTCGACACAGTCAGAGCTAAATTCCATTGGCAACTGTTTGTATTTTATAGCTTCTCAAGTAAACGTGGGAATGAACCTGATGTACCAAATTAAGTGTAGAAGTAGGAATAAAATGTGTTGTTGAAAAAATTAGAAAAAATCTGACATTGAAGGATTTCCATCATGTTCTAAATGGTTTCAAGAAATCAAAAGAAAAAGCACAACCCAAGTCTGATTGAAAATTTTTAAGGACGTGTTTTTATACAGAAACCATTGAAAAATTGTGCCTCTAGAAGCTTGGTTTTAAATTAAAAAATTTTACAAGCTTGAAATTTTTGCAACGTATTGGTACATTTTTTTTATGATGAAATTAATAATGCAGGGAAAATGACAGAGCATAATTTAAAGAGAACGCCTTGTTATGGAGTATGCTCTTCACTTGCGCTTAAGGCGACCTGGTGAATCAGAAACTAGCATGTGTTTTTAACAAACTGCTATGCCATGTTTTCTTTAGGTTCCTAGCTCGCGGATAGTCATTGGCTAACCTGCACACTTTTCCATTATGTTGAAAGAAGTTTGGTTGCAAGGCCATGAAGTAAAATACTCTTCTCATGCTACAGCATATCAGACTAGTTGAAAAAAAAAGATTTCGAGAAGACTAGTTTAGATGTAGGCATGGGGGAGACCCCACCTTCATCAATGCCACCAACAACACAATGAACGCTATTTATAGTGTTCGTATAAAAAAAAAAAGAGAGAAAAAATAAATCATCTGTTGAAAAGGCTCCAAGTTAATGAGCAAATAAAAAACAAAGTTTTATTTTGCTGCTTGTTGAAAGAGAGTATCCTCTTTCCCAAGGACCAGCTTGGTCCAGAAGAGAAATGAGAAATCTCCAACCGATAGCTAAATAAAATAGGGAAAGAGCTTGGAGGAGATCAGATTTCAAATGTCTGCACAAAGTCCACATGGTTCTTGAGCACAAAAAAAATAAAAATGTGTGAATGGAGCTCAAGGGGGCTAGAAAAATAATAAGACATAAATCTCGAGGCATTTTATGAAGGCGTCACACTTGAACACCTGCCACATGTTGTAGATTATGGAAAATATTTGTTTTTATCCTCACTTTGAGAAATAGAGGATCGCAGGGCCACTCTAACTCCACCTGCGACGTAAATAATTCAAAGTGGGAGATTATTCAGATGCACATGTGTCAAGATTGTGTAAATATTACTTAATTGAAAAAGTGATGCGTTCAGGGGCACACGATGAGAAAATAGTGCACGAAGATTAATCCCTGTAATGCATACGGAGAGTCCAATACTTTGGATATGCATTAGAGCATGATTAACATTTTTTTATGTGCTAATTGAGGAGGAGCTTGGTGTTTCAAAAATGTGAGTTTTTGGTTGTCATAAAATCCTTTCATAATGGTACATGGAATGTAACTTTCACACAGTAGGCTGCGTAGTTACCTGACTCACATGGCCTCCACTTTTGAATGCACAGTGCCAACATTACAGTTTTTATGGTAGCATTCTCATTCTGTTAAAATATGTGAAAAAAATATACAAAAGAGAGGCAGAGTCTCACTATGGTAGAATATAACATCAACTTTGAGAGGATCTGAAACCATGGAGAAATCTGCTTTTCATAAAAAAAGTGTGAGGGCAAAGATGTTTCAGTACATGGCACATTTTGCCAAATTCTTAGGATGGATCATTGACAAAACTCCAGATGTGAAAATCACCAGCTCAAATGGTTGAAGTTGACATTCTATTCTTTGATGTAGGTGATGAAAAAAAATGATAATCCAAGATCTGTTCTGGTCAAGGCAGAATAGACCAAAAAAAAAATAGAGAAAAAAAATTAGTTAGAATTTTATTTTAATGCCTTTAGTTTAGATTTTTATTTTATGGTTTGCAGGATAGCATGAAGTGTGATGTATACAAATAAGGTGTCTGTGAATATTTTGTGAATTGAGATTTATACATGGAGTTCGTAATAACACTATACGAACTATCTCGTGTACCTAATCATGTAGCATCCAATCTAGCAGGTGAAAGCTAGCAGAGTTTTACCTTGGCAACATTAGCACCGAAAGACAGGCTAAGTAACCTTGATCAAGCGAAAGGCTTCCAGTCCAAGGTGCTTGTGAAACTTTGGGAAAGTTTTGCTACAAGGTGTGTGACTGTTACAACCTGAGTAAATGATGAGCGAAGTCAAAGATGCTACACCACGTACAAGAGAAGAGTGCTGAGACAATGTTCGAGTAACGGTCAATGAGCTCCATTAACAATCACCTCACATTTGTGAGAGTGGATCAGACATCGGCATGGGGGAAACCCCATACCATACCAGTAGCTGGGACGAATGCTCAATCATTCATTTATCAAAAAAAAAAAGAGAAAAAAGAAAAATAGAAACAAAAAAAAGAGGAAGAAAAAAAGGGAGGATGCGTGAAAAAAAAAAAATGAAGTGAAAGATGCCTTGTTTATCAAGAAGGCGCCTTCCACATGAAGAAGGCGCCATACATTGGAGGCGCCTTCCACAGGAAGAATGTGCCATACATTAGAGGTGCCTTCTGCATCAAGAAGGCATCATACATTGGAGGTGCCTTCCGCATCAAGAAGGCACCATACATTGAAGGTGCCTTCCACACACACAAAAAAAAAATTGAAATACACCTTGTTCATCAAGAAGGTGCCTTCCACATGAAGAAGGTGTCATACATTGGAGGCGCCTTCCACATCAAGAAGGCGTCATACATTGAAGGCACCTTCCATGACAAACAGGTGCCTTCCACAAAAAGCAAGTGCCTTGACATCTAGGGTGCCTTGATCTATTTCCCGCACCTGGGTGGTTCTATGGCACAAAGAAAAAAAATACAAAAAGTGACGAGGCACCTTGATGGCATATAGTAAAGGTGCCTTGATCAAAAAAAAAAATGCAAATCCTCTCAGTGAATGGAAAAAATAAAAAACGCATAGAACAAGTCATGCTTAGCATAAATTTTGCTTTCTTATTGCTTTGCAAGGAATCATGAACCGAATGCAAGCTGCAGGTATCCTGAGAGCCAGGGCCTAACAGGCATGGAGTCATGACCCCTGTTTTCTTGTTTTTGTGTGTATAGTTTCGCAGGACATGGCCATGAACACAATCTGTAGGTAGAGCTGGCTTAAAATAGGCCTAACATATGTGACATCACGTGCCTTGCAATTAGGAGTGCAGTAAAGCGGAAAAGGCACTTACTTCCCACTAGGAAGAGAGTGCCTACAATCATCCCAATATAGTAGTGCCTTTTTCCATTTGGAGGAAGGTACCAATAAGCAATGTTCTCCTTTGATGGAGGTTCTTGTTGCTCGGTGTGGGACCTGATGTTCAGAGGGTTGTAGACCTGTTGTATAGAGGGACCTGACACTAGTGACAAGAGAATCACCAATTTAAGTGGGGAAAGATGCGGGTGAACCAGAACCTCCCGTAATAAGAAAAAAAAAAAATTGTTGTTTGACTCCCAATTGAAATGCAAATTAGAAACAAAGCTTGTATGGGAACACCAACAGAAGAAGGCTCAGCCTAAAAAAAAATAAAAATGGGGAGTTCGAAAGGCTGTTGTCATGAGGACATGACAATTTTTAGACATGGGGGAAATACGCCTTATTGTCGGCGCCTAACTTACTCCTATGAAAAAAAAAAACCCTTTATTGAAATAGCTCCACGATGAAATGCAAATCATAAGCAAAGTTCTATTTTTGCTGCCCGTTGGAAGAGAGTATCCTCTTTCCCAAGGACTAGCCTGGTCCCGAAGGGAAATGAGAAACCTCCAACTGGTAGCTAAATAAAATGGAGGAGGAGTTTGAAAAAAATAGATGTCAAATATCTATTTCCTTCAGAATCAACGCATGGTAAGTAGGCACCTTCCTCTTCAAGGAAGGTGCCAGAAGAAGGTAGGTGCCTTCCTCTTCCAAGAAGGCACCAAGAAAAGATAAGCGCCTTCCTTTTCCAGGAAGGCACCAATAGAAGGCCAGCACCTTCCTCTTCCAGGAAGGCACCAAAATAATGCAAGCACCTTCCTCTCACCGGAAGGCACCGATAGGAAGGTGCCATAGGAAGGTGCCAACAGGAAGGCACCACAGGAAGGCCCCACTAGAAGGCAAAAACCTTCCTCATAGGGTAGGCACCCCAGTTCTTTTCCCGTTGACTAGACAAGCATGACGTGGGCAACACAAATTGGTGCAGTTCCAACTCTATGTCATTTAGGTTAATTTGGGGCTCACACCAACGGATGAGAACATCCTACAAACACCAGCACATACAACACATAGATCTTAGCAATGCACCTAACAAATGCCGTGAATGATGAAATAAATATTGTTTTTCCTCACTCCGAAAAACAAAGGAATGTAGTGTTGTTCAAATTATGCATGCAAAAGAAATAATTTAGAGGGGAGATCATTTTGGATGCACACGTGTCAAAGGATGAAAAAAAAAGGAGAGATTCAAGATCTATTCTGTTCATGGCATAACATATAAAGATACATATAAATAAATAAATAAAATCTCCAAGAGCACCAACCTAAAGACGTCTCACACCACCAGCATCATATATATCAGATTCTATGAAATTCACTTGGGTATGTACTGATTTTCTTGTTAATTATGTGTATAGTTATTTTAAAATCATTTCTATGCTAATACCAGTTGACGCCTCCATATTTTTTCAAAATCTCCCATTAGAATTCAAACACATGATGTGCCTTGAAAAAAAATATAATTGAAAAAAAAAAGAGGCTATGGCATCTACATGGATAAATTTGGCATCATTTTCATTGCCGCCTCCTGACAATGGTAGTCATCTTGAGCGAACACATATAAATGATGCTACTATCTACCACAAAGGAGGTTCTGGAGATGCCAAATATGTTTTAGATGTATGTAAAAGTAGTAGCTGGTGATTGCACTTGTTTTAAACAAATTTGGTCTCACAAAATCTGACTAATGTGCAACACTGGAAAATGCCAGCATTAGTGCAGTGGTAATTTGCCCTAAGCAATGTGGTCATGATTTAACTATTTATCTGTAATTATTAGTCAGGATGTGTTTCTGACTTTTGCTAGTGCCGCATCGCTCCATAGATGAAGAATAGCAACACTCAATGAAAAAAACACAGTGCTGAATAAAAAAATATTACTGAGAAAAAAAATAGTAGTGCTGAATGGAAAAAAATAGCAGCACTCAGCGACAGAGAAACAGAGATGTTGAAGGCCATTAAAATAAAAAAAAGGAGGGAAAAAATATATATATCCCAGGGGTTTTTTTCACGAAGACATGACAAAAATTTTGGCATGGTCAGCCTACGAGAGGGATAACTTCACCTTTTGGTGCCATGAGGGCATGGCACATGTTAGGCATGGGGGGATGATGAGCACCAAAAATGCTCATTTTATATACATGGTTAAGGAGAATTATCACTGGTTCAATTAGCATATGAGATGTATTTTATATAAATTATGCATATAATTGATAGAAAATCCGATATTATGCTTGATTGGTGTTTTTAGTGGGAAATGTGTATAAATGTAGGTTTTATTATTAATATGGTGTTTTCCAGTCTTCATCCACTTGGACCTGACATAATTATGCTTTCAGATACTAAGGCATGAGAGCAGGTGCCTTCCTCTTCAAGGAAGGTGCCCAGAAGAAGTATGCACCTTCCTATTCAAGGAAGGTACTAAGTAGAAGTAGGCGCCTTCCTATTCAAGGAAGGCACCCAGTAGAAGTAGGTGCCTTCCTTATAAGTAAGGTGCCCCCAACATAAGTAGGTGCATTCCTTATAAGGAAGGCACCCCCAACAGAAGTAGGCACCTTCCTTATAAGGAAGGCTCCCAACAAAAGTAGGCGTCTTCATCATACGGAAGGCACCTCCATGCCTTCATACTTTGCAAGATTTACCAAGTCAACTTTGACTGGTTGACCAAGGACTATGGAGGAGGTTGCACGTGAAGACAAAGGAGATCTATTTTAATCATGCATTTATTTTACCACTTCACTTCACAATCCATCTGATCCCTCCAAACCATTGTATTTTTATGTAGATGCTATTGATTGGGATTGCGCTGACTCACCACTGGAGCCTAAGGATTTATTCCATAACGAATAAATATTGTAATATTTTCATTTTACGCCAAGATATGCACATGATGTTTTTCATACTCAGGATGCTTCCAATGTGGAACCTGCAAACCTAGAAGATGACATCCACTTGATCCCTACGCCTCACCAAATTGAGGAGGGATCCCACATGTTAGTAGAGGAAACCTTTGAAGTGGTTATCAATAGTGATCCCACGATTCCTAAGAAGGTTAAATTTAGAGAAAATTTATCTCCTAATGAGTGTACCAAGTTCATACCTCTACTGAAAGAGATACTTGATCTCTTTGCTTGGAATTAAAAGGACATGTCGAGTCTAGATCCAGAACTGGTTACTCATAACCTTTCGCTAGATATCTCAAAAAATCTATTCAAGCAAAAACTAGGGAAGATGCATCCAACAGTAGCCATAATGGTTAAGGATGAATTGCAAAAGATTTTGGATGTAGAGTTTTTCATTTCCATCGACTATCCAAAATGGTATCAAACATGATGCCTGTAGAAAAACCTGATGGAAGGATCTGTATTTGTATGGATTTTAGAGACCTCAATAGGACAATACCAAAGGATTCATTTCCATTTCTAAACATAGATGCTCCCATAGACGTAACTGTGGGTCATGAAATGCTCTCCCTAATGGATGGTTTATTTGGTTACAATTAAATTTAGATTAATCTTGAATACTAGCATAAAACCACATTCATAATGCCATGGGGGTTTGTTATAAGGTTATGCCATTCGGTCTTAAGAATGTTGGTGCTACATATCAATGGGCTATGACATACATATTTCATGACTACATGCATAAGATCTTGGAAGATTACATCGATGACTTGTTGGCAAAGTCATTGCTACGTTTAGAGCATGCAGAGGTCTTGAGAAAGGTCTTTAATCGCATGATAGAGCATAATGTCAGGTTGAATCCTAAGAAGTCTGTATTTGGTTTGACTTCAGGAAAGCTCTTAGGATTCATCGTTTTAAAATGAGGGATCAAAGTAGACCCAAAAAAGGTCAAGGCCATTTTAGAGATGCGTCCTCCCATGAATATCAAAGAATTAAGAAGCCTTCAAGACAAAGTAACATCCATAAAATGATTTATCACACAATTATTGGATAAATGTCAACCCATAAATCAACTGCTACACAAAGGGGTCCCATTCAATTGGGACAAGGATTGTCAAGCAGACTTTATTGAGATTAAGCACTCCCTGGCGATGCTGCCAGTTCTAGCTCCACCAAGACCAAATATACCATTCTTGCTATATATATCGGTAACCAACTTTGCATTAGGGACCATGTTAGCCCAAAATAATGTGCAAGATAAAGATCAAACTATATATTACATTAGCTTAACCTTGGTGAGTTACGAGCTAGGATATGCCTATGTGGAAAAACTGTGTTTAGCAATGGTGTTCGCTATAAATAAATTATGGTATTATATGTTAATTCATATGATGTATGTCATATCAAAACAAAATCCTTTGCAGTATATGATAGCAATATGTATCATAATACACATACTGCAAAGTGGATCATGCTATTGATAGAATTCGATTTGGAATTCATTAGCCAAAATTCCATCAAGAGACAAGTCATAGCCGATCAACTAGCAGAGGCACCACTAGAAAAATAGTAGGCCTCTTACCATTGAGCTTCCTGATGATGCAGTATTCACATTATCAGAAGCACCTGAACCCAAAGAACTAGATAACAAAGCTGATATGACCTTGTTCTTTGACGATTTGAAGTGTGAGCAAGGGGGTGGTGCAGGAATAGTGTTGTTCACACCACAAGGTGCTCCCATGCCCTTTTCATTTAAGTTGGAATTTTTTGGACTAAAAATAACTCTGAATACAAAGACCTAATATTGGGCCTTCAAATAGCTATCGCCATGAAGATCAAAAGTTTAAATATCTTTGGCGATTCCCTTCTCATTGTCAACCAAGTGAAGGGAATTTTTCAATGTAGGTATCTTGTACTGAAGACCTACAAATATCTTTTTGACACTTATCTAGCATAGTTAGAGTGGTACGACATTGAGGAAATCCCTCGTTCATCAAACATATTTACAAATACTATGGCATATTTGGTATCTTTAATTCCTCAAAATCTGTTTGCTGATTTTACTACCATCCACATAAAAATATTGTCACACTTTGTTGTACAACGTGAAGCTTTGGATAACAAAGAGTCAGTAAACATGATTCATATAGAACTAAACCATGAATAGTTCTACAGAGCTAGAGACTTTCTCAAGAGGGCACCCTAGGGGTCATTGATCTTGCAGGATCCTATGGGGAATGGTAATACCATTCACCATAAGGTTATTTCCCAGTATGCATTTGCAAATGTTAAACTATATGGGGAACATATCATCTTTACAATTGAGACTAAGGTCTATCAGAACTGGAGGTCAAAAATACATGACTTCCTAAAACTTGGTGTAATCCCTCAGGGATTGTCACATGCTACGAAATGCATTTTTAAGTAGAAAGTGACAAAGTATGTCTTGTTAGGAGATATTTTGTATCATTGAAGTTACGATGGAGTTCTCCTTCATTGTGTTGAGCCCCAAGAGTCAGCTTGGTAAATTTTGCAAGCTCAGACGGTAAGTGCGGTGGCCATATCAGTGGTATGGCTATCGTCAATCACATCCTTTGCATTAGCTATTATTGGACTACTATGAAGAAGGATTGCAATGTGTATGTCAGGAAATACGTTAAATATCAGCATCATGCTAATCTTGTGCACTTGCCATAATAGGCCTTATATCCCATTCAAGTGGCTTGGCCATTTGCTCATTTGAATTTGGATCTAATCAGTAAGATTTCTCCTCCATCATTGGGTCAACATGCATTCATTATTATGGTTACTAAGTATTTTACTAAGTGGGTGGAAGAAATCCCATTAACAATGACAACTAGAGCACGTATTGCAGATTTTATACTCACCAATATCATAAGTTATTTTAGGATACCATCCAAAATAATTTTGGATAATGGAAGTCATTCAAAAAAAAATTGTGAGAGCTCTAACGTCCAAGTACAGGATCAAACATAGTTTTGCGACTCCATATTATCCGCAAGCAAACAAGTAAGCTAAGGCTTCAAACAAGACAATGGTATCCATATTAAAAAATATGGTACAAGAGCACCATAAAAACTAGCACATACAGTTACCCCTTGCATTATGGGCTTATAGACTAGCATTCTAACACCCACTAGGGCAACTCCATTTTTACTAGTGTATGGCATTGAGGCCATTATACCCCTAGAGTTGGAAATTCCAATGTTGTGCATTGCATTGAAAGAGTTCATTGATGACGACATTGTGCGGTAATCTCACCTAGATCAATTGACACTACTCGATGAACATCGTGTGAATGCTCTTGAGCATCTCTATCAGGAGCACTTAAAACGAGCTTACAATAACAAGGTCCAATTGAGATACTTTGAGGTTGGTGATCTTGTGTTGAAAGAGAACTAATAGAACTCAAATCTACCATCAGAATTACGAGATAAATGTATGGCTAATTGGTTAGGTCCTTATATAATCTCTGAGAAGATTGGACCTGGGACATATCGCTTGACGGATTCGAAGAGCCTAAACCTCTCAACATCCTTCATCTTAAAGTGTTCTATACCTTAATCCATAAAAAGGCTCTAAAGACATTTGTAAGCCCTTTGGTCAAACAATTAAAAGGCTCCAAAGGCATCTATAAGCCATTTGGTCATCCCATAAAAGGCTCCAAAGGAAACTAAACCCCTTTGGTCAAATCAAAATTTTAAAAATCCATAAAAATTTAAAAAAGCAATAAAATCTAAAAACATTGCATTTTCATTTGCATCATTGCATTCCATTTGCATCAAGCATTTTTATTTTGCATGTGCATTTCATTTTGCATTGCATTAGGCATTTCCATTCGTCGCACTTGCATTAGGATAAGTTATGTTCACAATATTATAAACGACACCATGTTTGTATTTCAATCATGCATCTATGCACTATCATTATCATCCATCACCCTTGTGAGTAATTGTGTTTTTCAACACAACCCTTCCTGTTGCTATGAAGAATATACTAAGGTTTTCTGGTCATTCAACCATACCTAGTGGTCTTCTCAAAATTTGTTAGAAAGCTTGCTTTGCTTTTATAGATAAATTTTGGCTTTGATAGCACTTAGCATATTAGAATCCTATCACTAATTAACAAATTAAACAATCCTAATTAGGGTAAGGAAGGACAAAAACTACAAAAGTGGTCCGGGTCACCTTAGGTGAAAGGTTTTGTTACTTGCTTATTTTGTGAGGAGCAGTGGTCTAGAGTAGAGGTCATTGGCAAAAGGACAAGTTTACCCCTTACCCGAATAAATCCCTTGCTTACAAATGAAGGAACAAAATCCCATAATGAAATCCTAAAATAAAGTCAAATCAAGATCAAATTCAAAATAAAATAAAATCAATATCAAATCCCTTTCTCAAGAAAAAATAAATAAAAATAAAAAATAAATATAAAATAAAAAGAAAAAAAGAGAGTATATATAAACTAAATAGTGATTTTTGTCACTATATATGAGTAAGTATCCCAATAAATTGAAGAAAATAAGGGGTGAAATTGAATCCCTAGAGTGGGCAATACTCAAAGCCATGGAGTGATCCCCAATACAACAATGGGCTGAATGAATCCCGCCTGACATTGGGGTAGGTCTAGCAAGTCACAAGTGAGCTAGCTTTAGGTGGCCTGGATTGCCTAGTGTTCTAGTCTAACTAAATCCAAATCTAGGATCAGATAGACATTTTAGGATCTCCAATACAACAATGGGCTAAATAAATCTTGCCTAGCACTGGGACATGCTTATGCCTTATCTAATATATTCATTTGCACACACAGGGGTAATGAATAGCTTGGTCTTTTCGAGTGAAAACTTTATTTTTCAAAATTCTGGTATAGTGATTAGTACAACTTTTGATAAGTCAACTAGGGTGTTTGAGTTTCATGGAAAATCTCAAAATTACAGTGCGTGATTGTTATACATTCTATGGTGTCATCCATTAGATTTTTAAATTCATATTGCATTAGGATAAGTTATGTTCACAATCTTATAAACGACACCATGTTTGTATTTCAATCATGCATCTATGCACTATCATTATCATCCATCACCCTTGTGAGTAATTGTGTTTTTCAACACAACCCTTCCTATTGCTATAAAGAATATACTAAGGTTTTCTGTTCATTCAACCATACCTATTGGTCTTCTCAAAATTTTGTAGAAAGCTTGCTTTGCTTTTATAGATAAAATTTGGCTTTGATAGCACTTAGCATATTAGAATCCTATCACTAATTAATAAATTAAACAATCCTAATTAGGGTAAGGAAGGACGAAAACTACAAAAGTGGTCCGGGTCACCTTAGGTGAAATGTTTTGTTACTTGCTTATTTTGTGAGGAGCAGTGGTCTAGAGTAGAGGTCATTGGCAAAAGGACAAGTTTACCCCTTACCCGAATAAATCCCTTGCTTACAAATGAAGGAACGAAATCCCATAATGAAATCCTAAAATCAAGTCAAATCAAGATCAAATTCAAAATAAAATAAAATCAATATCAAATCCCTTTCTCAAGAATAAATAGATAAAAATATAAAATAAATATAAAATAAAAAGAAAAAAAGAGAGTATATATAAACTAAATAGTGATTTTTGTCACTATATATGAGCAAGTATCCCAATAAATTGAAGAAAATAAAGGGTGAAATTGAATCCCTAGAGTGGTCAATACTCAAAGCCATGGAGTGATCCCTAATACAACAATGGGCTGAATGAATCCTGCCTAACATTGGGGTAGGTCTAGAAATTCACAAGTGAGCTAGCTTTAGGTGGCCTGGATTGCCTAGTGGTCTAGTCTAACTAAATCCAAATCTAGGATCAGATAGACATTTTAGGATCTCTAATACAACAATGGGCTAAATAAATCTTGCCTAGCACTGGGACATGCTTATGCCTTATCTAATATATTCATTTGCACACACAGGGGTAATGAATAGCTTGGTATTTCAGAGCGAAAACTTTATTTTTAAAAAGTCTGGTATAGTGATTAATACAACTTTTGATAAGTCAACTAGGGTGTTTGAGTTTCATGGAAAACCTCAAAAATTCCCAAATAGCAACAACCATCGCAATCATCAAGAATCAAATTTCTCTTTATAAGATTTTGTTTATTAAATATTGTTCATAATATAGGTTAGATACCAGATGGATGTCAAAAATGATATTTAAACGGCCACTGACTATGTTACACATATTCTTTTAACTTGCAAGAGCTTATGGATAGAAACAATATATCATGACATAGTGCACATGGCTGATTAATTGATTAATTCTTACGGTAAGATGTATCAATTATAGTGTATGATTGTTATACATTCTGTGGTGTCATCCATTAGATTTTTAAATTCATATTGCATTCATACATTATGTTTTAAGTGATTAAGAATATATGTCCATTTACAAATAATCATCATCATGAAAATATGCAGTACATACATGGCATGAATCATGTCATAACATCATAAATTAAATGCATACAAGTACTATAAATTAAACGTTCATCTAACATCAAACATTACATTCATATACATTCATCATAAGTAGTCCATCTATGCATATATAATTGCATCTAATCATACATAACATAGATATCTAGCGCATGTCATCTATACATCACATCATATAGCATACAATAAACATAACACATTAGCATTGGATCCATATGCATCTCATAAACATAAACAAATAAAATCTACGCATATAATGAGTCTCAAATGTCAGATAATATATATATATACATATATATATATATATCAAAAATAAATTGTACATCAACATATGTCAAAAATACCTGCAGGCTACAACTATGTAGGTCCTCGATCTTACACTTAAAAATAGTACAACATTTATCATAGATCTGTACTAAGCAGAACCTGCGTCCCTAGTCTATGAGGCTCTACCATTGCCTCCACCCTCCCTATGAGTCTATCTGGAGCTGATACCTAAAGTCCTCTCAGTCCTATGTGACCTGTGACTAGAGCAAGCTGAGGACTGACCTATCTCCCTAGTCTAAGTTCTCTGAGATCCTAGAGCTATGGACCTCTCAAGAACCTCACCCTCCAGTAGCCCGATCTCTCCCACTAATATAGAGATGTAGGCAACATCTAATGATTGCTCACTAATATGTTGCTGCACCAAAGCCCACAGTCTCCTGATATCTACCATCAAGTTCATCACTACTAATACCTGCACTATATGAACTGCTAGAGAATCTAGAGCATCTAGAGCCATTAGAACAACCTGTGAATATGAGGGGTCTACCATCATAGCCCTGAGTGAGTCATGATCTATTGTCATGGAATCTAGCTGGGACATAAGGAGGATGCGCTACCCAGTAACCCTTTGGATCTCTATCTCCACCATTGAAATTTATGCCTGGAGAGCTATCTTCTCCTCTACATAGTTGTGCCACTTATATTGCCCTGCTATGAGCTATGATTGTAGGTCACTAACCCATGTTTGTAAGGTAGATATAGAGGTATCTCTCCCAAGCATATATATCTATAGTGTGCCTACTTGAGTCTGTAGGCTAGTAACCTAAGCCCTGAGCTATCCAATCTCACTATTAGGAGCTACGTCATACTTTGCTAAGGCCTCATTTTCCTCGTTAGTCTATGGGGCCTCCTTTATAGCTCCTCCCTCACCCCATTCCACTCTTAGTCATCTAATAGACTCAATGTCCATGAGGATCAACCTCTACTCCCTCTGCGCCCTCTGTTGCAGTCCCATATGTTGGTCTACCCAAGAGGCCCTCCAAGACCTGCCATACCCTGTTCGTCCACTAGGTGTTGTATTCAGGAGTAGTCCCTACATCTGCCAGGCCTAACTCTTGAAAATTGTCATCCTCATTATCCAACAGAGTCACCCTAGGCCATGTTAGGTCTCTATCTAGAGTGAGGTGACATTAGATGATGGGCAACTCTGGGATGTCCTGTTTGATACCAAATGAAGAACCTAAGCTTATACTAAGAGGGGGTGTACAGTATAAGACCACGTTTTACTTTTCTTTCCCAATCAATATTATGCAATGTAAAGATAGCAATACCAATAGCAGTGTTCAAATCAATGTACAAATCACCACACACAATAGATACACCACAATTTAAGTGGTTCACCCAATGTGGGCTACTCCATGGAGAAAATATTTCACTAAAATTTTCTCAATAAATCTCTTGGGAATCCTTTCTCTATTACAATGTTTATGGACCTTTGTCCAAAGGAGATACCAATCCCCTAAATCAATTTTGTGGATCTCTATCCACAAGAGACACCAATATCCTAGTCTCTACTCTGGATGGTGATCCTCTAGAAGACCTCTACCTCCACTACCATTAGAAAATGAAACTCTATCCATAGAAGACACATGTCTTCCCTACTCTAGTTGGAGATATCTATCTTCAACTCTATCACCTCCAAATATCTATCTGAAATCTATACTAAA
Source organism: Wollemia nobilis (assembly GCA_028583015.1). Taxonomy (NCBI): domain Eukaryota; kingdom Viridiplantae; phylum Streptophyta; class Pinopsida; order Araucariales; family Araucariaceae; genus Wollemia; species Wollemia nobilis. The sequence continues at coordinate 1,682,628 of JAQPPZ010007329.1, forward strand.
CATAGTTTGTTTATCTAGCACAAATGTGTCCTCAATATATGTCTCTAGTCTAGCACAAATCTATCCTCAAATCTACACCAAACTCTATCCTTAAATCTGTACTAAACACAGTCCTTAGGTATAGCACAAATCAGTCCTCAATATCTATTCTCAAGCCTTAAATCAAATCTTGACTCAATCTCAAATCAACTCTACTAGATCTGCCCCAAACCTTAACTCAAGGTTTGAACAAATCAATCAATCAACTCTACTATCAAGCCTTCTCAAAGACTTGTCTCAAATCTGCCTTGTAAGCTTCCACAAAATCTCACACCAATCTGTTCAATTTGTCTTAATAATTCCTCTCAAGAACTTAATCAAATCTACTCAATAATTCCTCTCAAGAACTTAACCAAATCTGCTCAATAAGTCCTCTCAAGAACTTAACCAAATCTACTCAATAAGTCCTAACAAGAACTTATTCAAATCTATTCTCAATCAGTATTGTAAGCTTCCACAAAAGCTTACTCAAATCTGTCCACAAGTCTTCTCAAAGACTTGCCTCAAATATTCTCAACAAGTACACACTAGAACTTGTCCAATCTCATAGAAACATAAAGAGAATTGTTTTTTTTTTTTTGTATTTACATGCCACGAAATCGAGTAGGCTATCTATCTTTTTATGACCGCCACAGTATTCTGCGTTGTCTGCCCCGAAATCCGCCACACAGATCTTCGTGCAATCCGCCCCTATAACCACCATGCCATAATCATTTTAAACCTTTTACATCACTGAAAGCACCAAGAAAGGGACAAGCGTTCAGTCCGGTGAGGCTCGAGATTTGAACCTTGGACCTTCGCCCCCATTATGGGGTTTGGATGAACCAATTTGTCTACACCTCGGACCTAACATAAAGAGAATTGTTAGAGACTCAATATGCCCTATACTTATCACAATGCTCAATCACTTTCAAGCACTATTTTAGAAACATACAGAGAATTGTTAGAGATTCAATATGCTTTAACTCAATCACTTTCTCAATTCAATTCAGAATATAGAATAGTTTTTTTTATGGAACTTTAACAATCACTTCACACATCCACTTGACTAGGCTCAACCAACTCTACTCAATAAATCACTCAATGAAATAATTCTTGCTTACAAATCCTAGTCCAATCATATGAACCCTCACTCAAAAATTTTCCAATAATACTTATCAACCAATCTCACATAACAATGATACTCATGTTCTTTCCAAACCCTACTTCAAGTTTTTCACTGAACAACTCGCTTCAACAACAATGCTTATAAGAAAATATTCACATAACAATGGTACTCGTGTTCTTTGCAAACCCTAGTTCAAGTTCTTCACTCAATCAATGGCTTCAATAACAATGCTTATAAAACAAGGTTTCAATAAAAACTCCTTATTCCATAAAACCTTGAAGCATTAACTCAACACACTCAATAAGGAAGCCCTAATCAAATCCTTTTCACTCCAAACTTATTTTCCAAAAAACCAACCAATCAACTCAATTATGGAATAATGTGCTCATACATTTTTCTTGATGATGAAGGGATCTCATAAATATACCATAACCACAAATACTTCTTTTCTAAGCTCAAAGAAGGTTAGGTGACAATACAAAACAAATAGCAACTCACAAATACACCTTACTACTCCATCTTTATTAGCATCCATCAATACATAGAAATAAATGACCAATTACACCTTATAATCTCCCAGTTGAAATAATATCCACCACTAGAAAATAATTTTAAAATAATCACTTTCTCAACACTTCTTAATGGCAAGAAGGCATCTTCAATAATAATCAACACTTAAAAGCAATTATCTCTCCAATTAGCTAAATATATTAAAAGGCTTTATAAAACAATTAACTCTTTATTCCTCCTAATTATTTTTAACCAAAAATAATTACCAAGCAAAAACACCTTTTATCTATCCCTTATAACTCCCACGTCACTTTATAAAACATTTAATAAAGCCAAAAATTAAATTTCATTTTTCAACAACCTTCTCCGAAAAACTCGATGCTCAAATAATGTGCATACCTTTTCGTTGATCCCTAAAAGGGATTCGACGAGAATCGAACCGCCGTATCCACAAGCCTAAGCACCTTAGTGCTTGGGAGTCCACCACGTGGGCCAGCAATGCCCACGTGAAGGAAGTGGAGATTCATTCACCTTATGCTCTTCTTCGCACACAACACCTCCTTCTAACACCACACACAGTCCACTAGTTGCAGCTCTTTAATCGCACGAATATCGAAGATACCTTTCGCAGTGTATTCGGGAGCATTAAATCAAAAATAAGCTTGGTACTTTATAAGGTGAAATGATCCACCTTTTATACAAGAATGGAGGAAATTTCTCACACGTCGACGCATTAGAAATTCGAATTTCAAATATTCGAATTAACTTTAATTATTATTTATTTATAATAATTTAAATTCTCTTTGGAATTTAAATATTATAAATTAAATAAATAATTAATCTTTGGGCCTTTTTTAACCAAACTAAAAGCCACCTTGGTTTTTAATTAAAACCTTTTATTTTTTCCATCATGGTTTTAATGAAAACCTTTGATCATGCTTCCCATCAAGCTCTTTTAGAACCAATCAAAATGCAATTCTTCTTAGAACCTTTTGACATCAATGACAACTAACATTCCTCAAAATGTCCAACACCAAATTGTCTGGTGACACGAGAGAAGTAGAAGAACTCGCGTACCTTGAACTTGCGTTCGAGGAGCCATCTGTCTCTGTGTGCCCATCATAGGTACTCGTCAGCCTTCGTCCATGGAGGGCAGTCTAGGTAGGGGTGCCACTCAATATGATCTTCCTGCAACCATGTAAACTGCTCTATGTAGTAGCTCAAGTCCTCTATGAGAGACCTACTCTAGAATCCCTCCTGATCTCAATACCAACATGCTGCATAGCATTGGCGATCCTCTTTCTCAATATCTCTGATCTTGAGTGGTAGGCCTATAGGGAGCTCAATATTGATGTGCTGCCACCCCCATATCTGAAGAAGTAAGTTGCAACCGATGCCCACTCTGCTCCTTTGAGTGATCTGATACAACTCATTATAGAGTTGCGCTAATAGGGCACTCCCCCAAGATAGGATCAGGTGTTGCTGAATGGTGCTCGTTAGGATATCTTACATCCTAGATTGGAGGTTCCAAGGGAACCTCACTCTAGAAGTATTAGGAAGCACAATCTACACAATCAAGTGCATGAAGACGATTGCTCACCGAGAGAAGACCTGTTGGGTGTACCAATGCTCAATGTGGACCCCTTCATAATCTAAATATTGTTGTGCTACGTCACTACGGTGGTGGCCGAAGATCTAATCAAAAACTACCTTATTCACCTCGATCGATGAAGATGTGATGGCCTCATCATCCAAAGGGATTCAAAAAATGTGATACACATCCTCTAGTGTCACTATCATCTCATTGGTAGGTACGTGAAATGTATTGGTCTATGCATCCCAGCGTTAGGCCAAAGTTGTCATGTAGGCCTGATCGACCCATGGCCCTGAACCAATCCTGCTCTACCTGTGTCAGAGCACTGTGTAGGTTACGAAGGATTTATGATTCCCTCACCCTCGCAGTCAGAGTCTGGTCGAAAGCATAAGGCAAAAACGATTAACAATCAACCAAAAACATCAAAAAATGACTTTAAAATGTCAAACAAAATCACAAAAATCTCAAAAATACATAAACATCGAAAAATACACTCAAAAATTAAAAAACAAAATGGACTAAGCACTTCAAAAAAAAGTCAAAAAAAAAATCCTTTTAAAATTAAAAAAATTAAAAATATATATTTTCTAAGGTTTTCTAACCACGGTTCAGACCCGCGTTCAGGATGGCGATTAACTTTGTGAATGTTGGTATTTGAATCCTGCCATGGCTGGCAGTCGTGGCCCCCAATTTACCAATTAAGGACCGCGCTTGCTAGCCACGACTAAGGGAGATGACCTTTTTAAGGTCATTTTCCATCTTGAGACCCCTAAAAAATTTAAATCCTCCTCTTTAAGCTAACCTAGGCTAAACCTATCTAGGGTGAGGTTCATTACCGAAAATTTAGTGATGTTAATTTAACATATTACTTAATGAGGTTCAATTTTATCCGGTACTTAAAATAATGAGGGTTTTTGTGCTTCTACCTTAGTAGCACCGACACCTCCAGGTTGGTCTACCATTAGTACATGTGGTAGTGAGGTCAAGTTTGTAGAAGCGTTCTGCATCAGATTTGGTAACTCACCTCTTAGAGAACTCAGGTTTGCAAAGTTGTCAATTGGAAATAATGACGTCAAAAATGACAGATTTTTCTTAAATATTTTCCATTTTTCCCCTGATCGTGGATGACACCTGTGGGTGCAGGATTAGGGTTTTTTGATCGCAGGTCGAAGTCGCAGCTAGGAAATTTTGAAAAATTGGTTGCGTTTGACAAGCGTGGCTAGCAACCTACAATAAATGCTCCAAAAAGTAGTATGGAAAGAAATGGATGGATTTATTACCCATTTTTTGGGGGACACCTCTGGTGGAGTATTGCACTTCTTAGAGATGTCAACAATTATCCACCTCATCTGGTGGGGATCTAGCAAGTGTTGAGGGTCTGTATTTTATTTGCTATCTAGAGGGACAAGTGCTCTCTTGTTTTTAGTGTAGGTTCCATTCCTGTTACTAGCACTATAAGTAAAGTTGTGAGTTGTATTTTAGATCAAGTAAGAATGTTTAGAGTAGAAATATTAAAATATTTGAAAGGAATATCTGATTTATGCAAGTTAGAATGTTTACTAATGTTGTATAAACTTGCATAGTTCTATTGTACTTTGGTTTTTCATTTATGAATTTATAAGAAGTATTTTTTCAAAAAAAAAAATAGAGATCCAAAGGGGCATGCATAAAGATCCTATTAGAGGATCTCTATTTGAGTTATGAAACAATTGTATATGAAATAAAGAGAATAAAGGAGAGGATGAGCTCTAGGAAAATAAATATAACTACTATAATGGGAGAAGCATCAACAAACCTACCATTATTGGGGTAATTGTAGGTAGGGTATAAGACCCATTTTTATTTCGATACATTAATCATTATATTAATTCTCGTGATAAGAAGAGGAAATTAAACTAGAGAGTTTGAAATTTTGCACTTCTTAAATAGAAACTCCTATGGTTTTTCTTACATGGTTAGTAACTTCTATTATATTTTTTACATAGATTTTGTGTCTACAAATGGAGAGGAAATTAAACTAGACGGTTTAAAAGTTTGCACTTATTGGTAAATAGTAACTTCTATGGATTTTCCTACATGGTTAGTAACTTCTATTATATTTCTTGCATAGATTTTGTGTCTACAAATGGAGCTAAAAGGATCCTGATGTGAGGAAATTCTATGATGTGATAGATTAAGTCATTAATTTTTATTTTATGTCTTAGTTGAATCAAAGAAGGGAGTCCCTCTAAATTTATCTAGGAAGGACACAAATTGGTAAAAGTTGGGTGGATTCTTTGGATTCAATACTTCTATTATTGTTTTTATTTTTTATTCAATAAATGTATGAGACTAGCATTGGGTAATGCATTACCATAGAAACTAGGTCAATCTACCTTGTTGATATGGTGCTATGAGTCACTTCCCATTTATCTTAAGGATGAGACTACACCTTGGTTCTTTGTAGGGTGTTGGTGCTAAGGAATTTCTCCTTTGTCCTTAGAATGAGACTACACCCTTGGTTGAATGTAGGGTGTTGGATCATAAAATAGGTTTTATTTTATACTTGGGGCCTCCCTAATTTTATAAAATCCATGACCATGGAAATGTGCATGTTGAGGATGGATTTAAATTTAAATTTTAGAGGTGAATAACCATAAGTAAACCCAATTTGGAGAAAAAAAGGATGGATGAAGTGGATTTTGGTAGCCTCATGTAGTAAGCATGAGGAATGAGTAGGAAAAATCTTGGAGTGATAAATTTAGGATTGGGTCATTCTCTTTAGAATTCTAATGTATGTTCATAGGATATGAAATCCTACTAAAAACATTTAATACATGTTGAGGTTCAAAATTAATGCAGAAAAAAATTATCCTCTTTGTCTACATCAAAAATATATAATAAGTATGTTTTGATATTTATGTTTGTGTCTTTCTAGTTTTTGTGAAGAAAAAGGGGATTGAAATGTGGGTCATTATATCTAGTATGAGAGCTAATGTTTGAAGTTATTTTATTTTAATTTTTTAAATTTTGGTATAAATATTTACAATGTACTTTACTCTTGGGATTTTGAAAAGTTCACTGAAAAAAAAAATACAAAGCATGGTACTCTGACATAGTTTACTTGGTACTCCAACATAATTTGCTGACCCTTGGTTTATTATTGACAGATCATTGATATGACTTTGAAAGATTCAAAATGAAGTCAAATTGTATCATTTTATCTTAAAAATTTAGAGTATTGGTATTGGAATATATATTTTTGAATAGGTTGAAAAGTTGGGGGCACATCGGCAACCACCCTCCCCATGAATTGAACCTTAGTCTCCATTAGGAGATCTCAATGCCTTTTATGATTGCGATGTCCCTATCAAGACATATAGATATTGGAATATAAAGTTCAAATATATATATATATATATATATATATATATATATATATATATATATATATATATATATATATATATATATATTCTAGTTTTATTATAATTACATATTTATATATATCAATTTTATTGTGTTAGGATAACTAACATATTTTTAAAAGCATCATATGGGTTAAACCATACCACATTGCAATAAGTATAGATAGAGATTTAAATTTATATTCTAAATATATAATTTATTGTTATTTTTATTATAATTACATGTTTTTTATTTACTGATTATTAAAGGTATGTTTGAAAGCAAAAGTAAACTCTTATGTTTAGGCAAGTATATACATTTTAAAAACATATGAAACTACAAATAATATCCTTGCCTTAGATCTATTTATCTATTTTCATTCTATATAAAAATTTAATAATATTTGGTTCCCAAACATATTTATTCACAATAATTTATTGAAAATTTTATACTCTTTGAGTTGAAAGTGATTAATAATGAAAATATTGACTACCGGATTATGACAATCATATATATATATATATATATATATATATATATATATATATATATATATATATGGATATATGGAATTGTTATAGAAGATATTGGTATCGAATGTTTTATCAAAATACTCATGTTATATGGAATTATCAATGAATCACACTTAGTTAATCCTCATAGAACTTGAAATAATAATGACAACCTCCAGTAAAATACATAAGTTAATATGTTTGTATTTTTTTAAATAAAAACTATATTTCCTTTTTTATGTAGGAGCATCATGAGGAATTGGAAGGCCAATCATCCAATGGTCATTATAAAATTTACTATGTAATTAAGACATAACTATTTATCAAGTCTATAAATTAAAAGGGGTTTGAGATGTCAAGAGGATCAGGGGTGAATAAGGGGAAGGAACCAAAGGAGAAGTGAAATATAGCAGAAGAGAAAAGACAAGAGAGCGAGGAAGAGGGGAAGAAGTTGTCTATGATAAGAAACCTTAGTTGGTTTGCACCTAAATACTTCTACTAGGTGGATGTAAGTATGAAATACAATAATAAATATAAGAAGATTTTCCAAATTTATGTTGTGTTTTGATGTTTTCCAAATTGTTATCATTTTTTGATTGATTTTTGTTGTAACTCATTACTATTAGAGTCGTCTGGTGGAGTTGCATATCATGGTATGTTATCATTGGTAAATGAGTTGTCATATAGGAAGTTATTTTTGACTAAAGAAATTGTTGTCAAACGGAAGTTGTCTTCTTAGGAAAATTGTCATCAAAGGGAAGTCATTGGAGGAAAATTATCATCAAAGGGAAGTTACCATTTGAGGGAAGTTGTCGTCTAGTTCTTGTCGTTAAGGATGTGCTGATGTGGAAAGAGCTATCTAGTGCAGGCAGCCAAGGAAGGGTTGTGTGAATCCTATGATCTTGAGATTACTTCTTACCTTTCTACCAACTGAAGACATCCTATTGTTAAGGAAAGTTACCTTCTAAGAGGTAATTTCTATCATCATGAAGCATGTCATCAATGGAATTGTAGTTGTCATCATGTTTGTCTGAGTTTTAGAGTGCAAATGAGTAAGGAGCCATGTATTTTCATATTGTAAAGAACAACTAGACCATTGGTCTGACACCATATGAATTAACTTGTCATATAAGGTTTAATCTTTGTTGTTAAAGTAAAACTACCCCCCTTTTACTACATTATTTTTGTATCAGAGTTTGTTTTTACACTCGAAAGTTTACAAATTATGTTAAAAATATGGAGAAACATGGAAGAGGAAGACCATGAGAACCCCAAACTACAAATATAACTAAAATTATAAGGGGAATTACCACTCGACTCGATGTGATTGAAACTGCACAAAGGAGAAGCATTCAAGTAGGAGATGTGAGTGACAATGAATAAGAAGTTGGTCAAAAATAAGCTCATGATGAGGAGTAAGAGGAAGAACAATAGGAATGATTAATCTAAGAAAATTCTAACATGGATAGGAAGCCAAAGATAGAAACCCCTTCATCTATTGGAATTTTAAATCTAGAGGAGCTCATAGACTAGATTATATAGATGGAGAAATATTTTAATTTTTAATCGCTAGAAGACCCCAAGAAGGTGAATTTTACCTATACAAAATTTAAGGGGTATGCATACTTCTAGTGGTATCTTGTCTAAATAGAAAGACAAAGAAAAGGAAAATAAATCATCTTTTATACCCAAATTCAAGGTAAAAAGACATCATCAACTTTGTAATTCTTAAAAAACAACCAAATGATATTCAAATATTACAAAATTGGTACCATTGGAAAACTATCAAAAAGAGATTTCCAACGAGTACAAACATAATTATGTTTAACCATAATTCAACCCTTAAAAATGACCCTTTTTGGAATGGAAAATTTTATTCCTAATGATGAATTTGACATCTAATAGTAAATTTCATGCCCAACAACAAATTTTATGCCCCATGAAAAAGTTGAAACCTTATGATAAGTTTCACCTTAAAATTGACCTACTCAAAACTGGATTAAAAAATTTTGAATTTCATGAAATTTATATCGTTGAAAAGTTCCCAAAATAAGCTTTCCAACGAGCTTAAGCATCACAAATTTATGCTCATGATGAATTCATAATAGTGCAAATTCAGCATCACCATAAATTTTAAGTTCAACCATGAATTTGTAAAACCACTGGTGAAACCTTCAGTTTTTATGGCATGACTCCCCATCACTACCAGTTCCACCACTCCACATCTGATCAATTTAGCAATCAACTCCCAATCAACATATTTTAAACTTGTAATTAGCATATCTTAACTACTAATCAAACCTCAATTAGCATCTCCTAATAGGAAATAAAATCTACTTAACTACCAATCAATCCTTAATCAAATCTGTTTAATTACCAATCACGATAGCTAACTAACCATCAACATTCTATAACTCACTACAATGTGACATCACATCCTCCACCTAGGTGGTTACCTTTTCCTAAATAAGGACCCCTTGGGATGGCATTTTTGGGGTTTTTTTTAGGCAAGGAAATGCTACTTGGGTTTTATTTAGAATCATTCTTAAGCTATCAAAGCTCTATAATATTTTTTCTCATACTCTCTTTCTCATTCTCTCACATTGTGGGAATCTTCAATAACGTCTAGGGTAAGTGGAGAAAGGTATAAGGGCATTGGAGCAAGCCACATCCTCTTGTTTCTACCATCAAGGAGGAATTCTTGGATGGAAAGGGGAGACTCTTGGTTGGGAAGGATATGGTTGTAATCCTCTATTCCCAGCTTGTTTTCTCTTTATTTTGCTTCTCATCACATGCATTTCCCTTATTTCCCTTCCTAATGGTTGGATTTCCATTATTTATCTATTAATATCTACATTTGTTGTTGTTTATGCATCTAATATTTGTCTTGCATCCATTCTAATATATTTTCTTCTATCTCTTTATTTTATTTGCAGCACTAATCTTCTTATGTAGGGTTTTCTTTGTTTTCATTCTCTAGCATACTTTTTCTTCCATTTTCATGCAATTTTCAGATATTTGGCTCATTGGCCTCTTTTTTACAGCCATATGTGCTCTCATTTGTTTCACATAACATCTATTGTAGGGTTATTTCATGATTTAATCACCTCATATACTCTTTTACATTTCATTTGCTAATTTATACTCCATTTTATAAGCTAACTTCACTCTTCTTGTGTTTAAATCATTAGATATCTGCCATATATATGTATATTGTTCATATTTGCAGGTCCATACATTCATTTTAAACTTGCATCAATATTATTTTCTACCACATACATCTTTTATGCTCACATTAATAGACACTTCATGCTTCTAATCATTTAATTGCAAACTTATTTACATTCTCCTTTCACTAATATTTTTTTGAATCTATTTATTATTGCATTTATTTTTTATTTTCAGCCATATATATCTTGCATACTCATATTTGCTACATTTTATTATAATTTGCAGCCATATACATTTTCTTAATCTCACATTTGCTGCATTTTATTCTAATTTGTAGCCATATACACTTCCTTATGCTCATATTTGCTGCATTTTATTCTAATTTGTAGTCATATACATCGTCTTATGCTCATACTTGTTGCATTTTATTATAATTTACAACCATTTACATATTCTTATGCTCATAGTTGCTATATTTTATTATAATTTGCAGCCTTAAACATCTTCTATGCTTACATTTGTTGCAGTTTATTTTAAAATTGCAGCTATACACATATTTACATGTTCACATTTGTTGCACTTCACTTTAAAATTGTAGCCATATGTCTCTTTCATGCTCATATTCTTACTTATTTTATCATTCTAATATTTTCTATTCATACGCTCTCACATTATAAATATCTACTTGGGCTTACTTCATTTGAATGCACAAGCATATATGCATATCTTATAATCACATTGATTTAAAAAATCTTGCATTTCAAAATCTTACATTTATTCACTCATAGCTTATTCACTAGTCACAAGATCCTATCAAATCACAATCTCAAGTCCTTGTATAGAAACCATATTGGATGCTTATCCTACTTTGCACTAAATCATTGTTCCATGTTCATTTCCTCTAATCAGTAGCAATTTACATGCATTTAGATCATTTTCTTTTCTTTAGATGCATCCCTAAAGCATTTAGACATCAACAAATAGGGATATCTTCCCTTTTGATAACTCAATCTCAACATTTAGACCAAATTTGTTTTTAATTTCACCTCAAAATATTTCAATCCTTTGTCAAAGAATAAATTCGTCACTTCCTACAACCATTGGCAAATTTGTCTCTCTATAACTACATAGACCAAATTTGTCAAACTCCAACAAAAAAATGTTGTGAATTTAAACTTCCATTTCAACTTCCATTTCCCAGGTTCAATTTCATACTCAATTTTGTTTTAATAGATATTTTGATGAGCTGGGAAGATAGTCTATCATCTCACTACAATCAAATGGATCCCCAAAATTAGACAACTATTTCTTTTGACTTAAATCTTGCAAGTTACAAAATTACCAGTCTATTATAAAAATGTCAGTGGCAAATATTTTAGAGTGTGGTGAATTTGCTCAATCTCTAAAATAGGTAACTTTGCAACTTGGCACCTCCTTGCTCTATCATTTTTTATTTTCTAATCTATTGTTTCACAACTTTTTTGCCTAAAAACACATTTACTGTGATTAGTAAAGGAAATCCTAGAGTAGTTTAAATGCTTCTTTTAATCACACTTTTTTTGGTAAAATAAATTAATCTTTTTTTTATTTGTGGAAAACATCCCAAAAGGGATGCCACTTTCGGGTAAGACCCAAGGAGGCGGGGGTATCCATTCCACCAAAAATGCCCAGGACTCGGACCTGGCCTACCACCTTTGACATACTCAAGGAGCAAACAAACACACAAAACCAATTTAAAAATAAGTAAATAAATAAGTAAATAACAACAAAAATAATAAAATAAAATAAAAAACATGCTCCTTGAGTGTGTCAAAAACAAAAGCACAACCAAACACACACACAATAAGATAAAAGAAACCACAACACGAACCACATAGAAAAACACAAGAACCACATAACAAAACACAAACAAGACAAAAACAACAGAACACTACAAAGACATAACCCAAAAAAAACATGAAAAATAAACACAACCAAAACCTAAAATATTAAAAAAATAAAATAAAAATAAAAATAAAAAACAACCAACAACGAGACAATAAACAAAAACAAAAAACATAGAAAACACTCACACAAAAAAACACGAATTAACACAAACAAAGAGAAACACAAGAACAAGAACGACAAAAACACAAGAACAATAACAAAAAACATAAAAAAACACAAAACAACAAAAACACAAGAAAAAAAAACAACACAAAGAACACAAAAACAAAAGAACACACACACCTTAAAAAACTAAACAAAAAAAAAAAAAAAAAAAAAAATTGAACATAACAATGACCTATCTAGACCAGAAGACTAATAAGGCAAGAAACAACAAAGGAAACAAAAGAAAGAAAAGAGTGAGCTAGGGAACTAAAAAAACTGAATGAACCAAAGAGAAGCAAAAAAAAGCAAGAAGAAACTAGGTACCTTCAGAACTGGAGCCATCCAAAGAAATGATAGAAAGAAGAGCTTCCCTAATTTGTGAAGCCCACCATCTAGGAGGGTGGCCATAACAAGTAAGATCACCTTTGTCCAAAGCCCAATTAGCTAAAGCATCAACACTCTTGTTTTGATCTCTGACCACATGATTGTAATCAACTTTCAAAAATCCCATCTGGATTAATTGAATCTTCTCAATAATTCTTTTTATTCTCCAATCAACCTTATGATTCTTGGAAGGAGTCTTCAAAATATTAATCATAAGTTGAGAGTCGGACTCAACTAACACCTTTTCCCATCCAACCTTAGTAGCCTCCTGAAGGCCTCTGAGGATACCATACCCCTCAGCAAGGTTATTGGAAAGAATACCCAAATTCTCAGCAAAAGTAAAAACCAGGGAGCCATCTGAAAGTCTACCAATTCCTCCCACACTTGGCTTTTCCAGGGTTCCCTCTAGAGGCTCCATCAGTATTGAATTTTCCAAAATCCTTAGGAGGAGGTTGCCAATTTCTTGTCCTATCCATCTTACTAATACTCACATTCCCTTTAAGTTGGTTGCCCTTAGAAGATTTAATCTTCAATATTTGCATCACTTGATCCCATCTTTGGTGGGAGTTTTGGGGGTGATTAAGGAGTTGATGGACTGATTCAACTAAGTTGGCTATGGTCTTTTGCCAAATATAGTGAATATCCTTCCTATCTTGATTAAAAATTTGGTTGTTCCTTTCAATCCAAATATTCCAAAGAAGAATGGTAGAACCCATCCAAACTAACTGCCTAATAAAATGATCAACACCCTCTTGATTAGGCCAATCCCTCCAAAGTTGTTCAAAAGTAAAAAAATTGGACCACTATAAGCCAAGTAAAGTGGCCATTCTCCTCCATAGCTCAGAGGCTAAAGTACACTCAATAAAAATATGGTTGAGAGTTTCTACATTCTCTTCACACATCTCACATCTAAAAGGGCCATGAAAACCATGCTTCATAAGTTGCTCACCAGTAAGCACCCTACGATGCAATAAAAGCCAATTAAAGAACCTCACCTTAGGCCAGAGCTTTTGAGCCCACAATTGAGAAAATATGTCAGAAGAATGGTTGGGATTATTATGGCATAAGGTCAAATAACCTTGAGCAACTGAATACTCACCCTTAGTAGTGTTGTTCCATCCAAAACAATCTTTTTCATGGGACCAAGAGAGAGATCTCATATGAAGGATGCCTTGGATATCTTGTCTTTGCCTTTATGGGATTTGAATAGGCCAGTCCTCAATAGGGATCCAATATCTACCAACCTTTGAATTACCAGTATGGTACCGATAGTAATTAGCCACCTTTATCCAATTAGCTCGGTGAAGCTCCTCCATCCAAGGCCTCCAATCGGGAAACTGAGTTATCAAAGGCTTGTGACCATCCCAAGAATCTATCCAAAAATTTGCCTGTTGACCATTATGAATGATCCAAAATAAATTTTTCTTTATCAAATCCTCACCGAGTCTTAAGAACTGCTAAAATGGGAGAACCTTTGGTAGGAAGTTGATAGCGAACAAGGTCTTCAGGACTTTTGTTCTCAGCATATTTAGCACGGAGATTATTGGCCCAAAGAGCATTGGGGTTATGCAACATCCTCCAATATAATTTAGCAGCTAAAGCTTTGTTGTTATTAATAGAAGATCAGAATCCTAACCCCCCTTTATTCTTAGGAAGACATAAAGTGTCCCATTTCACCAAGGCCCATTTTCTTTTCTCCTTAGTACCACTCCAAAGGAAACGATGACTGATTTGATCCAGTTCTCGAAGAACAACCTTTGGAATATTCAACATGGAAGATACATAAATAGGAATAGCTTGAAGGACTGATTTTACCAAGGTGATTCTACCCCAGAAGAAAGCCACCTATTGGTCCACTTTCCAATTTTCTTCTTGACTTTGTCCAACAACCAATTCCAATATTTATTTTTTTACCTTTGAATATTTATGGGAATACCTAAATAAGTGATTGGAAGGGAGGTCTTCTTATATCTTAATTTATCCAAGACCATGGATTCCTGTCTAGCAGAGTAGTGAAAGAAAATAACTTTAGATTTGTCTTCATTGATCAACTGCCCAGTAGCCTTAGAAAAATAGCTAATGATTTGCTTAATATTAGAAGCTTCCTTAACTGTAGCTTTACCTAAAAGAGTAGAGTCATCCACAAATTGAAGATGAGAGATAGGTCTAGCTCCATGAGCAATGGTAACTCCCTCAAGGGTTTTGTTTTCCCTCTTTTTGGTTATAGTCCTACCCAAGCATTCAACAAGAATGATGAATAAATAAGGGGATAGCGGGTCACCTTGCCTAATACCTCTGGAAGCTGGGAATGAGTGAGAAGGCCTGCCATTGATAAGAACTAAGTAGGAAACTGAAGAGATACATCCCATAATCCAATCCATCCAATCCTTAGAGAAACCAAATTGCCTCAAAACTTTGATAAGGAAGTGCCAATCCACTCTGTCATAAGCTTTGGATAAGTCTAACCGAATGAACATGGAAGGAGATTTTTGCATATCCATGGAATGGATGGCTTCCTGAGCAAGAACTATCTCATCTACTATTTGATGCCCTTCCACATAACCCCCTTGCTCTGGGAAATAATCTTATGCAAAAGAGGCTTCAACCTTTCTGCCATGATTTTAGTAATGATTTTGAGAAGAACATTACATAAAGCAATAGGTCTAAAAGCTGAGATATGATCAACCTCTTGAGCTTTTGGAACAAGAGTAATATAAGTTTTATTGATAACCTTCAAAATTTCTTTGGCTTTCCTGGCTTCTTCCACCACCTCTAATAAATCAACATGAAGGATATCCCAGAACTCTTGGTAGAACTCAATGGGAAAACCATCGGGACCTCGGGGTTTTCCCTTTTTGCATTTTAAAAACTACCTATTGAAGCTCATTGATAGTAACAGGAGCAGTCAAAATAGAGTTCTCCTCAGAAGTGATAAGAGAAGGGATTGCTTGAAGAACATTTTGTTGAGAAGTTGAGTCAAGAGGAGTAGCAGCAAAAATATTGGAAAAGTAATCAACAACAATAGAGTTCATGCCATCCCAAGTATAAACAACATCTCCAGAATCTGATTTCAGGGAAGAAATAAAGTTGTGAGATCTTCGAGCTAGAAGAGATTTGTGGAAGAAATTTGTGTTTCGATCTCCTTCTTTGAGCCATTGAATTCTAGATTTTTGCTTCCATAAGATTTCTTCTCTTTTTTCCCATTCCTCTAACTGAGTTGTGAGTTTAATTTCATCTGCACTTCTCTTCTCTGTGAGGCCATCTAAACGGATTTTCTTATTCAAATTTTCAATATGAGCAATAACTTCATGTTTTTTTTTATGAACATCCCCAAACTCTTTCCAGTTCCAAGTCTTGATTTTGGATTTAATGTATTGCAGTATTTTGGCAAAACAGAACATCTTAGTCCCATGCCTAGGTTTACCTTCCTTCCACCATTGTTGCACACGAGGTCTAAAGGAAATGTCTCTAAGCCACATTAATTGAAAACGAAAAGGAGAGAAACTCACATTGGTTTTCCACATTTCCACCATGACTGGCCAATGATCCGAACCAACATTATTAAGAGTCTTCACTTTAGGAATGTGACCATGGATTAAGAAATTTTTAGAGAGCAAAAACCTATCCAATCTCTCCATTATACAAGCTAAGCCTTGCCTTCTGTTAGACCAAGTCATAAGGCCATTATCTGGTTGGATGTCCACAAGATGGAGGTTTGCAATATATTCGCTCATGAGGTCGGTGCTTTTGTCCAAATTTCTATTTCCCCCATTTTCTCATCCAGAGAGAGGATGGTATTGAAATCTCCTCCGATCAAGATCCAAGCTTCAGGAAAATGAGAGATAATATGAGTTATATCCTTCCATTGTCTTCTTTTTTCCTCCAAAGCAGTCGGAGCATAAACAGTAATGCAGAGCATAATTTGGTTGGAATGTCTACTTTGAATAGCTATAGCCAACAGACCCCAACTGCCAACCATATGGTGAATAACTACCTCTTTTGGGTCCCAAAGACAAGCAATGCCACCAGAAGTCCCCTTGGGAACTGAGGGAAACCACTTTTCCAAGCTGGCCAAATTTTATCGGCAATTGAGTCCATATCCTCCATTGACATCTTTGTTTCTTGAAGGAAAACAAGATGTGGATGATTTATCTGAATCATTCTTCTAATTTCATTTTGTTTTGAAAGACTCCCTTTGAGTCCTCTAATATTCCAAGTGATGATCTTCATTAATACCAGGGCTAAAAAAGTTGGGAAGGGCATTAATCTTACCTTCCTCTACAAGCTTTTCACCTTCTTTTACCATATGATATTGATTGGTCTTGCGACCTGCTTTTTGATTAGAATCCATCTTCAATTTTTTTTCCTGTTTCTTGACTTATTCCAATTGAATATGAGATGGCTTCTAACCTTGAAGAATGCTCGTACACAGCCAAAATTTTACTAGAGGGTTCAACGGAGTCTATATTGGGACCTGTATTATTTGAAGTTTTGACATTTAAAAGATTGTTTTTCTTGTGTAAATTTTCTCCCTTTTTTCTGTTGAAAACCTTTGATTTGTTGGTTTGTCTCTGAGTTCTTCCCTTCATATTTAAATTGTGTTTCTAAGATTTTTGTTTCCATTATTTCCTCTTCCTCACTTGGGACATCATTTGTGGAAAGGATTTCAAACATATTAGCAGATGACTTTGATTGATCCTTCATAACTGGTTTTTTCGAGTGTTCTTCTTCTTAGGCATTTGGAAACCTGTTGAGTTTATATCTTCTTTCTTTTGATCAGGAATTTTATTTGGGCAAGCAATGGCCAAATGACCATATTCATGGCAAATTCTACAACGAAAAGGAATGTTCTCATAGTCCACTACTTGCTCCCAAGTGTCTTCCCCAAATTGTAATGTGATCTTTTTAGGTAGGGGTTTGTCAAAATCCATTAAAACACAAATCCGAGCATAAATAATATGTTCAAAATTTTGAGTACAATCAGCGAGTCATCATAAAAGTTCCTAAAGAGTTTCCAATTGAAGAAAAAATAGTAGGATTCCAAAATTCAATAGGGAGGCCAAAGAGTCTAACCCACACGGGAGCTATAGAAGGCATCTCTTCTTCGACTTTAAATTTAGTATGCCAGGGCTTCATGAAAAGCCCTGCCCTTCCAAAAAACCAAGGACCCCCTTGAAAAGTTTTCTCTCTATCTTCATTATTAGCAAATAAAACAAGAAAATAACCATTTGGATAAATAGAGATTTGTAACTCACCTTTAGTTTTCTAGATTTTTGCAGCCCAGACTTTGAAAGAAGATAGGCTCGGACGAAAACCCACGAACCGACAAATTAGTCCTCTTTTTTCCAAATCTTCAATGCCAGTCTGAATGTTACCCATATCAAGCTTAACAATAGGAGTTCCATCAGCTGCTTTAAGACATCCTGACTCCATTTTCCTGGGATCAATCTTAGGCATTCTTAGAGGTTTATGGGAAGCCCTAAGATTGATATTAGCATTGGGCTGAGGCTGTCCACCATGGAGGGCATCCCTAAAATTCATTTTTGGGGCTGAGTTTTCAAAATTCTTACCCTTGATAGGGGTTTTCATAGTAGAATTATTTTGTGGGTGCACCTTAGCACCAGATTCACTTGAGATATGAGCCATTTTTTGATCAACTGCTTGAAACTTGTTTCGTGATCTCTTTAATCCTTGCCCTAGACGTCGTGGAAAGGTATGGTTTTCACTTTTCTTTTGTGCAGCAAATTGGAAGCCGTTGTCACTCAAGTTCATAGTATGATCTATTGAAAGATAAATTTCTAACCCATCTTGGATCCCCTGCAACATTTCCTGCTAAAATATTGAGCATAAACCACAAAAATATTGGCCGCTAGGGCCCGAAGGCCCTAAAAACCAACCTCTGGAGCTGCTTGCACTCAACCCAGATGAAACCCTCGCATAGCCGCTTGCCAAAAATCTTGTTCACACATAGGGATGCGCTAGGATCTGTGTTGCTCCAAATGATATGAAAATTGGTGGAGACGTTCTAGGGTTTTTCAGGCATCTACCCTCAAAATTTTAGCTCAATCCGAGTCCGGATGAGTGAGATATGGCCGAAACAAGTTCGATAGTTTGGGCAGTCCTGCGAAAAACGTCCCTCCTCTAAAGCGAATTTTTTTCCCTCATATTTTCTTATTTCAAATATTTCAATTTGACATCTAATAAAGTATATGCTTATTTACTTTATTATGCATTGAATTACAAGTAAATTTATTATCTCAATTAATCTTAGCATAGAACTAAATTATTTCTTTTCAAAAGCAATTAGGCAAGGAATTAAAAGTACAAGTAGCTTGCATTTAGCCTATTTTGTTTGAATGCATCAATTCTTACACCCTTGCTTAAGATAAAATAAAAGAATTTATTTTCTTGTTTGGCACTTTAGGCTATTTTTTTATTAGGTAAATAAAGAGGTGGGTTTTTGGTATAGGGTCCCCAAAACTTATTTACAAAAAAAAATCACACTTCATTAAAAAAAAAAAAACTAAAACATATCCCCAACAAAACTGAAGCATTATAGATTAGTTATATTATAGACATCAATCCAAAAACTATAACTAATTTACCTCTTTCTTATTCTTAAAAAAAGTCTTATCTGCATCATTCACAACATACCAATAGGTCTTGTTTGAATGTCCTTTCAACTATTCTTGTACCAAATCATTATTACATCTTAATTCATCATCATTATACATCATGTTATCTTGGGAGTCACATCCAACACCCCCATTAAGCCATGTCCAACTCATCATCACCTTCCACCTCATCATGGGAAAGTAATTGTAGTACTTTTATCATTTATTTCTCCTTTCCTATGCCTGGGGGTTGACAAACTAAATAATTCTCACTTACACAGGCCTTCACTAGTTGATACACATTTGCTTCAGTTTTGGAAAATTTTGAGATTCCTCTCCTTCCACACAACCCAAATCAGATGTGGAGGGATGAAGATCTAAAATTCATTTAGTATCTTCCTACTTGAATTCCTTTCCCATTGGATTAGGAGGTCTTTCAAGGAGGCAGGAATTACCCATTGAATTCTCAAGTCATTCCACAATCTACTCCAAATTGTTCTCACAAAATTACAGTGTAGGAAAAGATGATCCATAATTTCTTCTTCTTTGTAGCATAAGATACATCTATTTGGAAATTGGAAACCCCTTTTCTGCAAATTATCTAAGGTTAAAATATTATTATGAGCAACAATCCAAAGGAAGAAGGATATTTTTGGGATAAGCCCTTTTACCCATACCTTTTTCCATAATTGAGGGCATCCATCCATTGTGGCATCATTCAACAGTTTAAAGGTATATTTTACTTTGTACTCACCTCCTTTATCTCCTTTCCATACTAGATTGTCTTCTTGTCCAAAATTATCATTTTTTATTAGTTCTTGTCTTACTACCTCCAATTTCTTATCTATTTCACAGTTTGGAGCCTCCTAAACATGACATTGCCTTCCTTCCTTAGTCATTCTAAGGTAGTCACTTTCTTTTTTTGAGTAGCCATTTTCCATTGTGCACCCTGCTTAATATCATCATATCTAATCAAAGGTTTTTTCTTAACCAAGCATCCTCCCAAAAGAAGACTCCTGATCCTTCTTTGACTTCCCATGATAGATGATCCCACAAAAAATTCTTGATACCTACCAACCCATTCCAAAATGCAGACCCATTTAGAAGGTTTTCCACTCTTAGAAAGGAGTTGGAGTTATCAAGATATTTTTCTTTACAAATATAAGTCCATTCAAATCCTTTATTTTGGCATAACTTCCAACCCAATTTTCCTCTTAAGGCTTTACTCAAGACTTTCATTTTTCTCAATCCAAGTCCACCCAACAATTTACTTTTACAAACCTTATCCCATGCAACCAAGGACATTATTTTCTTCTCCTCCATTCTTGACCAAAGGAATATATTACATATTTGATCAAAAAAATTTACTATGGCATATGACAATTCAAAAACTAGTGCATTGTATATAGGTTGGCTTTGGAGTGTTATTTTTATCAACTACAATTTACCTGCTTGACTCAATGTTATTTATTTCCATCCAATAAGCTTTTTACCAATTCTATCCAAAATCCTATCCCAAAAGTTTACTTTGAATCTTCCAATAAATAAAGGCATCCCCAAATAAATTGATGGTAAACTGCTAATCTGACATTTCAAAATCTCAACAATTTTCTTTTGTCTCTTTTCTCAGCACTAGCTTTCATCAAAAGAAACAAAATAATTTATAGGATTAGCTAATTTTTTATTGTATTTATGTTTTATGCATTTTTATTTTAGCAATATTCATATCTATTCTCAAGTATATCAAAATCCAATAGAAAAGACCTTAACATCCCTTTTATGTTTGGAAAATAGGCATTTGAATAGAAAAAATACATGAATATTTGCATTAGGCTAATTCGTTTATTTAAAATTTGTCTAAAATTTTATTTGCAAAGTTATATGCTAGCATTGAATCAAAACTTCATGTAGACCTTGTTTGTTGCATTACATGTATTCATTTGCATTCACTCATTATAACTTTGCATTTAGACAATAGGTTAGAACAAGAAAATCTAGGTGTTTCTACAAACAAACACATAAAACTTAGATCTAGGGAAATTGTTAGGATCTCATCCTAACCCTAATGTAATAACTTCCTTGATGTAATAATTCCTAGTGAACGTGGTAGTACCCATGATTAATATTTTGTAATGTTCTAAGTTTTAGCTTAGGTAGTTCCTATGACAAATGGCACCCTTTTCTATGTAACACATGGTAGATAGGTTAGGTAAGGTGGCCTTGTGCATGTAATTCGAGTGGCATTGTGCATGTAATTCGTGTGGCATTATGCATATAATTCGAGTGGCATTGTGCATGTAATTCAAAGTGGCACTATGCATGTAATTCGGGTGGCATTATGCATGTAATCTAGGTGGCATTTTGCATGTAAGCCAACCTTGGAAGGAAACTCTTTAAATACCCGAAAAGGCACCAATGTAATGATATTTTTGCAAATTAATGAAGTGTTGAAGGAGGTTGCCCCCTCGAAGAGGCCTGCAATTCTATCTATTATGAGATTATTCCTTTTAAGTAATTTTTGTTATCATATGCATTTAATTCTAAATACTATTATAATGTTTCTATGAGTTTATTTCCAAGAAAATGTGTGAGAGTGTGTTTATTTGAGTTGAGAGTGTGTTGTTTAGTATATTTTATAGTAGGATCTTAACAAATGGTATCAGAGTGCTTTCTAGGGCCAAGTTCTGCTGCAACTGCAATGATTATTGCCATCCAATCCGTCTTTTAGGTATAAATTCTGTGTGTTTTTTCCATTCCTATTTTTCTTTATTAAAAAAAAAAATCCAAAAATACAGTGCATTTTTTTCTAGACAAAAAAAAAAATCTTTTTAGTTGAGTACGTAGAAACCCTGTGTCGAGGGTTTTAAAATATCATGAAGGATATGTCATTATTGGCTAATCTAGATATCCCATAAAGCGTCTAGTGAAGTGAGGGGCGATCAGGCTCCAATACCCAGGCCTCAGACAGAACTCACGCATGAACTTGAGCTCCCACGTATCTTCGGGTATATCGGGAGACCATCTAGGTTTAAACAAAATTTTAGCCATTAGGAAGATTTTTGGCCTTGTATTACTCATAGTCTATGGGACACAACATCCTGAATGATTACCCTCCCGTATTGTTAGAGATGCGAGTAGTGTGCTCAAGGGTATGTGTGGAATCCTCATTGAGTAGTGGCCTGAAATATTGGTCCGAGCACTATTGTTTGTCACTATCGGTATAATAGAGGGACTATAGGTGGTACATACTCCTCTACATAGCATTCCCTATTTTTGTTAAAACTTCAACCTGTAAAAAATGAAAATATAAAAAACAAAATAAAACCAAACCTCCCTATTTGTAAACCTGCATTTCAAATCCCCAAAAGTGAGCATATGAGAAAGGAGTTCTCTACTAAAAAAATAATAGAAAGTACATGCATTCGAGATAGACCATGAGGGTGATACTTAATCTGACATTCTGGAGAATAACAGTCAAATTTATAGTCACAGTCATAGTCATGTTAGTCAGGTCAGAGAGGTCAGCACAGTCAGGTCAGAATTTACAGTTTTCAAGGTCAGAACAGAACTGTCATAACAGTCACCTGCAAAATACAGAGAATCTTAGGGCTAGTGAGGTCAATAGTGTTAGAGATACTATCAGGACTGGGCCAACCAGTGAGAGCATGACACGAGGCCAGTTATAGATATTTATCCTGTACCCAACTTTTGCTCTATAGCTCAGAATCAAAAACTGTAAACATCGTTAGACTCAGCAAAATAGGAGATAAACAAAAAAAAGTCTAGGGTGCCAAAAAGTAGTGTTGAGAGATATAGCTCATTGTGACCACCTCTTCGAGCTGATATTTTTGATATATAGCACCCAAGCACTTTTTTGGGCACTTACTAAAAATAGTAAGTCCTAAAAACTCAATTCTATTTTTAGTAACTGGTCACAAAAGGTTTCAAAATGGCCCAGGGTACCCGTGGACATCAAAAAGAACTAGACCACTTGGAATCCTTAACAAAAGCCATTGAGAACTTGCACTCGAATTTTCACTCCATAAGGGAAGAAGTCCAAGGTCTTCGCCTAGAGCATGAGGCCACTAGTAATCGCTTAGAAGAAGCACTGATAGAAGTAGACAACAAACTAAAAAGAGGACCACCCAAAATAGAACAACAAGTTGAGGGTTCTATAAGGAATCATGACCATGATCCATCCTTTAAAATGCCCAAATTGGACTTTCCCAAATTTATTGGGAAGGATGTTGATGGGTGGCTATGTAGGGTTGATCAATTCTTTAGACTTCATAATGTCCCCATATTTCATCAAGTCCATATGGCTTCCTTTAACTTGGAATCTGAGGCTCTACACTGGTTTCAATGGTTACGTATTGCCAACCCAAATCTCTCTTGGAAGAATTTTGAATCCCAACTACTCACTCAATTTGGTCCTAGTGAGTATGAGTACTTTACAAGGGCCTTGACCAAACTACAACAAATAGGGTCAATCCATGAATACCAAGCTCAATTTGAAAAATTGGCCAATAAGACAAGAGGATTGAATGAAGGGTTCTTCCAGATTTGTTATATCAATGGGTTGAAGGGGGAACTCCAAGTGGAAGTAAGAATGTTGAAACCACAAACTATGATGGAAGCTATCATTTTGACCCGTTTGGCTAAATCTAAACTCTCTGCCCAAATGCACCCATCAAATTTTCTTCAAAATAGACCTTCATTTCCTTCTCGATCCCAACACCCAATTGATAATAAAACTACTACACCCAAGTGCCTAACCACAGAAGAGATGGATGCATGTCATGCCCAAGGATTATGCTACAATTGTGATGAAATTTTTTTTAAAGGGCATAAGTGTGCACACAAAAAATTGTTCTTGATAGATGTTGAAGAACCTGATAACTCTGACCAAAGTGATGAGGATGAGGACCCTCCGAAAACACCTTCTCCATAAGAAGAAGTGAAACAGGAACCTGAGACAACAATTATAGTCCATGCTCTTGCAGGCATTACTACTCCACAAACCATGAAGGTTGCAGGATTTTTCAAGGGCCAACGTCTTTCCATCCTTATGGATTCGGGAAGCACGCACAACTTCATTGACCCTAGAGTTGCTTAGCGGGAAAATTGCTATATCCACACTTGTAATTCCTTTGAGATCATGATAGCCAATGGGGGAACCTTACCTTGTAAAAAAAAATGTCGTAATGTTAAAATCAAGATAGTGGACTATGAACTCAAGCAAGACATGTTTACCCTCCAGTTGGGTGGATGTGATATTGTTTTGGGATCTCAATGGTTGAGTACATTGGGCACTATCAATTGGAACTTTATCGAACTCTGGATGTAGTTCTCCCAAAATGGACAAACACACATCATCAAGGGCTCCCCAACAGGAACACCTCAAATTATTAGTTCAAATGGCATGGAGAAACTGCTAAAGTAATCATCACATGGGGTCATTGCATAACTGTTCTCCATCCAACCATCCACATCTCAAATAGGTGAAACCCCATCAAACCTACAATAAATTCTCCACAAAAATGAGGCCATCTTTGCGGAACCAACTACACTACCATCGCATTGCTCTCACGACCATGCCATTCCATTATTTCCAGATAGTGCACCTCCCAATATCAGACCATAAAGGTACCCTCATGCCATGAAGTCATAGATTGAGACAATGATATAGGAATTACTCAAGGCGGGTATCATTCAGCCTAGTACTAGTCCCTACTCTGCACCAGTCTTATTGGTCCTCAAGAAGGATGGCTCCTGGCGACTATGTATTGACTATCTTACAGTCACATATGGGAAGAGCATCTCAAGCATTTAGATCAAACCCTACAACTATTGGCCGACCATCAACTGTTTGCAAAAAGGTCCAAGTTTTCCATTGGTTTGACTGAAGTGGACTATCTAGGACACATTGTCTCAAAGGATGGTGTCAAGGTTGACCCTAAGAAGATCCAAGCAGTCCAAGAATGGTCAAAACCTCGCACTCTCAAGGGACTTCAAGGATTTTTAGGACTTACAGGCTATTACTATAAATTTGTTTGAAATTATGGAAAGATAGCCACCCCCCTCACCTCCATGTTGAAGAAGGATTCTTTTACTTGGAAAGGGTTGGCTGAGCAAGCATTCCTGGAACTCAAGCATGCCATGACCACCACTCCAGTTTTAGCCATGCCAGACTTCTCTAAAAAATTTATCATTGAAAGTGACGCTTTTGGTCGTGGTATTGGGGCGGTATTGATGCAAGAAGGATGCCCTTTGGCTTTCACCAACAAAGCCCTATCTGATCGCAATTTAGGGAAATCCACATATGCCAAGGAAATGTTGGCAATATTGCATGCAGTCCTGCATTGGCGACCTTACCTCATTGGGTGCCATTTCTCCATCAAAACTAACCACTAGAGTCTGAAATACTTTCTAGAACAATGGGTTGCCACCCCTGAGCAACAAAAGTGGGTATCAAAACTCATGGGCTACGATTATGACATCACGTACAAAAAAGGAAAGGATAATCTTGTGGCAGATGCTCTCTCTCGCCAATTTGAGACCCTTAGTATGTTGTGTGCTATTTCTGTACCATTGCTCCAATGGATTGAGCCCTTACGTCAAGAAATATGTTAGGATGCAGATTTGAAAGACTTGGATGATCCAGAGTCTACACCAAGATATAGTTGGGATGGTCAGGATCTATGTTACCATCAATGCTTGGTTCTTCCTCCTAAGTCCCCACTTCGAGAGCTCCTCATGAAGGAATCACATGCTACTCCATCTTCTGGCCATTCAGGGTTCCTAAAAACTTATGAGCGACTCAAGCGCACCTTCTTTTGAAAATTTATGAAACAAGAAATTTGCTCTTTTGTAGCTGACTACAACACATGTCAAAGGATGAAAGGGGAAACAGTGCGCTCTCCAGGCGCTCTTCAACCATTGCCAATCCCAGAGCAGGTGTGGACTGACATCTCCATGGACTTCATAGAAGGGCTACCTAAATCTGGATGCAAGTCAGTTATTTTCATGGTAGTGGACCGCCTTTCAAAGTATGCTCACTTTTGTGCCCTAAACCATCATTACATGGCATCCACTATTGACCAAATTTTTCTTGACTCCATCTTTCGTCTTTATGGCATGCCAACCTCCATTGTATCTGATCGTGATCCCACCTTTACTAGTAATTTTTGGCAAGAGTTGTTTAAGTTGCAGGCGACTCATCTCAAAATGAGTTCAGCCTACCATCCGCAAATAGATGGTCAAACAGATGTTGTTAATAAATGCTTCGAAACCTACCTTTGCTGCTTTGCCTTCGATCATCCTACTCATTGGGAAAAATGGCTTTCCTTTTCCGAATGGTGATACAACACTTCCTATCATACCGCCACCAAACTCATATTGTTTGAGGTAGTTTACGGGCGCCCTCCACTCACACCTTCCTCCTACATTATGGGCAGCTCCAAGGTCTAGGCCGTTGACCATGCTCTGAGTCAACACACCGAGGTCCTTCACTAACTCAAGCAAAATTTGAACATGGACCAGAATCGGATGCGCCAACAAGCTGATCAGCATCGTTCTGAGCATAGTTTTGATGTGGGTGATATGGTCTTCCTTCGCTTGCATCCATACAAACAATCTTCCCTACAACTTTGCAGGTGTCAAAAGCTCGCTCCAAAATTCTATGGTCCTTATCAGGTTCTACAATGGATTGGCCCTACAACTTACAAATTGGCTCTTCCCCCCACTTCCAAGCTCCACCTTGTTTTTCATGTTTCCCTTCTCAAGAAAGTTGTGGGCACAAAGGTACAGGTTCAATCAACACTCCCCGAATTGGATGAAGAAGGCTCCATCTTACTTGCACCTGAGTAGCTATTGGATCGTCGAACTCGCACTCTGTGCAACCATACCATTACAGAGGTCCTTGTTCAGTGGCATGGGCTTCAACCTAAGGATGCTACATGGGAGCCTCTCCATCAACTCCAGCAACATTTTCCTCATTTTCAGCTTTGAGGACAAAGCTTCTTCAATGAGAAGGGCATGTTAGGATCTCATCCTAACCCTTAATGTAATAACTTCTTTGATGTAATAATTCCTAGTGAACATGGGTAGTACCCATGATTAATATTTTGTAATGTTCTAAGTTTTAGCTTAGGTAGTGCCTATGACAAATGACACCCTTTTCTATGTAACACATGGTAGATAGGTTAGGTAAGGTGGCCTTGTGCATGTAATTCGAGTGGCATTATGCATGTAATTTGTGTGGCATTATGCATGTAATTCGAGTGGCATTGTGCATGTAATTCAAAGTGGCACTATGCATGTAATTCGGGTGGCATTATGCATGTAATCCAAGTGGCATTTTGCATGTAAGCCAACCTTGGAAGGAAACTCTTTAAATACCCGAAAAGGCACCAATGTAATGATATTTTTGCAAATTAATGAAGTGTTGAAGGAGGTTGCCCCCTCGAAGAGGCCTGCGATTCTATCTATTGTGAGATTGTTCCTTTTAAGTAATTTTTGTTATCATATGCATTTAATGTTTTTGTGAGTTTATTTCCAAGCAAATGTGTGAGAGTGTGTTTATTTGAGTTGAGAGTGTGTTGTTTAGTATATTTTATAGTAGGATCTTAACAGAAATTGATAAATTCCCTTGGCGAACACAAAAAAATCATACTTTTACCAAAGATAAAAGATCAAAAGTATGCATTAATGACAAGAATGGTAGCAATACCCTCCTATATCGAGTGTGGAATCTCAAAGGAAAGAGGACCTTGTCAAGGCTAGTGCCTCTCACTAGGGATCTCCTTTTGGCTACCCACACCTTTGGTGAACCCGAAGTCAACACCACTTGGATCCCTATCCTACCTTTTCGACCAAACCATATTTAATCAAGATAAAATTTGTTAAACTTAATAAATACCATTTTAATATGTTTTTTTAGTTAAATCACAATAATCTAGATAACATGAGCATAACCAATTATTAGTCCTACTAGGGGAAATTTAACGACCCCTTGACTAATCCAATGTACAAACCTTGGGGGAAAATATCCCTTTGCTAGTATATTATGGGGGCTAGTGGGATTCATAAGGAGGGCTGCTATTTTGGGGTGACATAAGGGTCTCAAACATCTTCTTTTATTTATTTATAAGTACTCTAGAAATAAAACACTAATAATTGAACTCCCTTGGCCATGGTTGAACTACCATATATAACCAAAAATATAGTACGTTAGTTGACAAAAAATCCAAATTCATTAAATGAGATTCCTGATAAGCAAAAGGTTATAGAAAATCTTATCTATGAAGAAGAAGAGGATGATGAACATCCTCCTTCTAGTACTCTTTCTCCTATGTAGACTCAATAGGCAAAGTTAATTTGTAGGTCAATAGACCATCTAGATGATTTTCTTAGA
The DNA here is from genome assembly GCA_028583015.1 of Wollemia nobilis. Classification (NCBI taxonomy): domain Eukaryota; kingdom Viridiplantae; phylum Streptophyta; class Pinopsida; order Araucariales; family Araucariaceae; genus Wollemia; species Wollemia nobilis. Next base: position 1,711,453 of record JAQPPZ010007329.1, read on the forward strand.
GTAAATAGAGAAACAATATAACAAGTCCTTGTGGCTAAATAAGGACCTTTGACTACTTTAGCCACAGAACAATCGCTTATGCATCTTCCATAATATCCTAGGTCAAATCCTATGGTACCTCAAATGGACCCTTCACATGGTTCCAATCCTTTCATTAAATTACCACCACTATAAGTCACAATTTCTAATATTCCATCATCAAACCCTTTTATCCCTAATAATCCTATAGCTAATAATGTAGTTGTCCCCTTTAGGTCAACTCAACCTAACTCACAATATTATCCTCAAGTAAATGCACAACCTCAATTCATGGTACCACTAGTTCTTTATCCAGGTCTTCAAGATTTAAATGTTAAACTTGAACAATTAGCTAAGAAAAACTCTGAATTTAAGCAAAAAATATTCTTCCTCCAAGGAGGCATAAAAAAATGCTTATAAGGATTGTTGTAATGAGCATGTAGATCCTTACCTAAAAAATAAACCATATCCTACAAGCTTTGTGTTACCAAAGCTCTAAATGTATAGGGGAGAAGGTGATCTGATAGAACACCTTCATTTTTTTAGAGTTGCATGCCATGACATCAAACATGATGAAATGTTTTTAGTCTTGGTGGTGAGGCTTTAGCATGGTTCTACCAACTTCCTAACCATTCGATTAAAATCTTTTCTAAGTTGGAAAAAATATTTATACAATATTTTTCTACTTCCATCATAGAAAAGTGCATATTAGATGATCTATATCAACTTAAACAGGGTAAGAATGAAACCCTTAATAAATTATTACCCCAATGAATGGCATTGGTGAGGAAGCTTTCATTTTACTCTCCACCTAAAAAATTCTTGCATATTTTCATACTAACCCTTCAAGAACACTTATCTTATCCCCTAAATATGAGCCATGTAGTGTATTTTGATGACGCAATTGATCTTGCTAAATAAATGGAATATGACCTCCAATGAAGGGGACAAATGAAAACTAAGAAGGAAGATGGAAAATCATCTTCTTCTTCCAAACCTAAATCACAATAAATAAATAAGCATGTAATGGGTGATGGGTTTACCGACTCCCACCTCATAAATAATGTAAAAATTGGTCATGTGGGCACTGCAATTGTCCTTAAAAAACTTATCCTAAAGAAAACACAAGAAAAACCTCTAATAAATTTTACTAGATTAAATCAATATTTATCATATATCTTGCCACAACTCTTGGAAGTAAAAATTATAGAGTTACCTCCAATTAGGCAACATGATCTAGAAAGATAAAATATTCCATATTTTAAGGTAGATGAACAATTTGGTTACCATCATACTAATGGGAACCACACTAACAAATGTAGAACACTTAAGAATTTATTACAAGACCTTATCGATGAAGGTCACTTATAGTAGGAAGTTTCGAATAGACAACCTCCTCCAATCAAAAATTAAGGATATTTCAAAATATCTTACCCAAATATGAACAAAAATCTACTAGCATTGTGTCCTATAGGAAATTTCCCCCACTCGATCATAATCTAGTGGGGATGATGTAAGTTAGCACTATAATGAGACAACAGGCTAAGGAAAAGGGTTAACATTTAGAAGCCTCTAAAAATCCTCTAGTCTTAAGGCCTAGGCATATATCAACTATGGAAGGTCCACCTTTGGTCTTGAAACCCCAAGATAAAGGTAAAAATGCTTTTAACCTCCAATAATAGTTGGAGGAAATCCCAACCAAGATCTCCATATTAGAGTTGTTAAAAACATCACCAAGCCATAGAGAGACCTTGTTTAAGATTCTAAGTGAGCAGGTCATCCACCAAGATGTTAGCCCCGTGAACTTTGCTAATATGGTAGGTTCATTAGAATTAAACCATATCATGATCTCTTTCTTTAAAGATGATCTCATTCCACCTTTGATGCTAGGCAAGTTGCCTTTATACATTACTTACCACATTGGTGATCAATATAAAAAAGGATGTATATTAATGGTGGCTCAGCCATCAATCTTTGCAACCTTAGTTTTATTCAAAGAATAGGACTAAGAAAATTGGACATTGTCATAAATGCTCATGACAATGAAGAATGAGAAGCAACAAGATCCATAATATTACCAACTAAAGTAGGGCCTCACATTTTGAACATGTCATTCTATGTGTTTCCTTATGAATTAAACTATAATATCTTCCTAGGGAAGTATTCGATTCATGCTATGCAAGTAGTCCTTTCAAAATACCATCAATATGTCAAATTTGAATACCAAGGAAAGGCATGTAGTGTTGAAGGCAATAAGCATCCTTTTGCATATTGCCAAAATATCCATGCTGAGAATCCTAAGGCTCGCATCTGCGGTTTTGCCCATCCTTAAATGATTCTCAAACCTTTATTAATGGCTCAATATGTTTAGTTCTGCTTAGAGGAATCCAAGAAAATCAAGAAGCTAGAACAAGTACCCAAGCTTCACTTAAAGGAAAATAAAAGGTTGAAGTACAAGATATCAACCACATAAACCTCAACCATCAACCTGAAATTTTAACCTTAGACTTAGCTAGGCTACCCCCATCCCCTCAAACTTTAGGGTTACCCTCTAGGAGGGGGATAGTGGTAAATATTAGGAGTTGTACTTTCATTTTTGTTGGAATGACAAACGAAGAGAAAATTCATGGGAACAATCCTTGTCCGATAGAATGAAAATATGCTTCTTGCTATCTTTCGGATCTTTACCCAATCCCTAAGAAAATTATTTGCAACCTTGGGTATAAAGGAAAAGGCTTAGGACCCTAAGAACAATGCATAAAGGAACCTTTAGAATCAGAATCTTGGCATGGACATTGGGGATTAGGTTATCTCCCCAAATCCAATGAAAAGACACCTTATGCTTCCTCAAAAAGTGATGATGATGGGGAAGTATACCTTTTCTCAATAGAACCTCAAAAGGAGATAACATTAATAGAAGGGTTAGACTAGGATGAAGAGGAGGAGGATGAGCCTTCCACCTTCTCCTTTTTTGACTTATTTACTCAATATTCCCAAGTAAACACACTTAGTGTCATCCATCCTAAACTCATAGAAGTTGAACAAGATTCCAACAACACCTTTGAATGTGAGGATAGGACAACTCTACCTTCGACAATACACCAATCAATAGAGGATCCTTTGTCAACTCTAGCCATAAATGACTATGAAGTGAAAGATTTACCTCACAACCCTTCTAAGGATACTTAGGATGATATCCCTATTTAAGGGTCCTTTTCACTAGTTCCACATACCTCATAGTCAACCAATGAGGAATAGAGGACTTTAAATGCACAAAACATTCAGAGTTTTGGGGTCATACCTACCCCTCCTCATTTCAAAGATGAGTCTCAAATATTTATAGAAGAAACTATAGACATTAACATAGGGTTAGAAGATAACCCTAGAATAATTAAGTTAAGAAAAATTCTAACTCTTGAAGAATGTGAGGAATACACAAAAATCTTAAGGGAATTTTATGATATCTTTGCATGGTCCTACATAGATATGCTAGGGCTAGACCCATCCTTGGTTATTCATCACTTAGTAGTTAAGCCAGATGCTAAGCCAGTGAAACAAAAGCTAAGAAAAATGCATCCAAAAGTTGCCTTACTCATAAAGGAAGAACTCCAAAAAAATTTGGAGGTTAAATTCATTAAGGCAATAGACTACTCTGATTGGATATCAAACATAGTCCTAGTCGCTAAGAATGAAGGTGTTGTGCAGGTTTGCATAGACTTTTGATATATAAATAATTTGTTTTTAAAGGAAGAATTCCATTTGCCTAACATAGACATGATAGTAGACTTTACAGTTGGATGTGAGATGTTATGCTTTATGGATGTCTTGTTTGGATATAAGAAAATTTGAATCTCAATTGAATATTAGGCTAAAAAAACTTTTATTACCCTTAGGGCATATTTTGTTCTGAAGTGATGCCCTTCAACTTAAAGAATATTGGCATGACTTACCAACGCACCATTACATATATATTTCATGATATGATACACGATATCGTGCAAGATTATGTTGATAATATTTTAGGATGATCCATGAAAAGAGAGGATCATGTTAAAGACCTAAGGTAAATTTTTGAAAGACTTAGAGAATATAAAGTTTACCTAAAACCTTCCAAATATATATTTGGGGTGACATCCGACAAGTTCTTAGGTTTCATCTTGTCCAAGTGTGGCATTAAGGTAGATCCTGATAAGATATAAACAATAACTAAAATATCATCCTCCAAAACCTTAACCCAACTTCATAGCTTGCAAGGCAGGTTGCAAGCAATAAGAAGGTTCATATCCCAATTGGTAGACAAGTGTCAACCCTTCTCCAAAATTTTAAGGAAAGGGATTGAGTTTAAATGGGATGAAGAATTCCAAAAGGCCTTTGATACCTTGAAGACATATCTTCTAAATCTTCTAGTTTTGGTCCCTCAGGATCCCCTTAAACCATTGCTACTATATATTGCAGTAATATTTCATGACTTAGGAGCCATGTTGGCATACTAGGATGACCAACATAGAGAAATGTTAGTCTATTACATTAGTTAAATCCTTATCAATTATGAAACCAGGTACACACCCTTAGAAAAATTGTGCTTAGCAATAGTTTTTACTTCACAAAAGTTAAGGTATTATATGCTAAGTCATAAAACTTATGTGATAGCTAAGGTAGACCCATTGAGATACCTCATGTCTAAACCTTACCTTTCATGTCAAACAACTAAGTGGGTGATGGCCCTCAATGAATTTGACTTAGAATTTATAGGTCAAAAATCAATTAAAAGGCAAGTAATCGTCGACCATTTGGAAATCATACCTTTGCATGTTAGTCACTTCTTAGTACTCAAATACCTTGATGAAATGGTAGGTACCCTTAAAGTAGCCCAACAATATACATGGACTTTCTTCTTTGATAGTGCATAATGAGGTAGTGCAATGATGCATCAAAGGTGTAGGGGAAGACATTATATTGGTATCCCCTCAACAAATAGTCATACCCCTATCTTTCAAGATTTAGTTCTCATGCACAAATAACACATTTGAATATGAGGCACTCATCCTTGGGCTAAGGGGAGCCTTAGACCTTAAAGTAAAATCACTCTCCATATTTGGAGATTCACAACTCATAGTTAATCAAATAAATGGAGTTTATCAAACGAAATATGATAAACTAAAACCTTATAAAGATATCATGGATAAGTTGATGACTTATTTTGATAAAGTTACTATCGACATCATTCCATGATCTAGAAATCACCAAGTAGATGTTATGGTTGTGGTTGCATCACTTATGCCTTTAGATCTAGAATATGAACAAGCAACAATCATCATTCACCAAATAAGATAACCCACAACCTTACAACATAGTCAAGAACCCTTAGCTATTTTTTCCATCAAACAAGCACCTATCCTCGATACTTGGTATAAATAAATCTATGACTTCCTCAAGAATGGAGTCATGCCTGAAAGCCCAAATTGTAATCAATGAAAAATTCAAAGGTAAATGGCTTGTAGATTTGTCATTCTCAAGGATATTTTGTATAAGCGTACATTCAATGGTATCCTTCTAAGGTGCTTGAACTCAGATGAAGCTAAATTAGTAGTTTGAGAATCCCATGAGGGGTCATGTGGTGGTCACTTTAATGGAGCATCCATCACTAAAAATATTATTTGTATGGGATATTACTGGCCAACTATGGAAAAGGATATTCGTAATTTCATATAAAAATGTGATAAGTGGCAAAGGCATGATAACTTAATCCATGCTCCTAGCGATGAGTTACAATCTATAACATCCCCTTGGTTCTTCTCTCCTTAGGGATTAGACATAATAGGAAAAATTAACCATATGTCCTCATATAGACATAAATTTATCATAATAGCAATTGAGTACATCACCAAGTGGGTAGAGGCCATGACCTTATCCTCTTGCACTAAAGCTTAAGTGTAAAAATTTATGTTGAACTAGATCCTCTCAAGGTATGGTATCCCTAAAAAATTAATCATTGACAATTGCACATCCTTTAAAAATAAAGACATAACCAAACTTTGTGCTACATTTAAAATCCAACATAAGTGGTCAATTCATATTACCCACAACGTAATGGTTAGACCAAATCTTCAAATAAGACATTGATTAAAATACTAAAGAATCTAGTTAGCAAAACTAGTAGGTATTGGCATCTACAACTCTATCCTACCTTATGGGCATATCATAATAGTACACAAACTTCGACTGGTGTTGCATCCTATGACTTAGTTTATGGGACTAAGGCAACATTCCCCTTTGAACTAGAAGTTCCATCACTTATAATCCTTCTTAAGGATGCAGCTATTGGCGATGCGTATTACCATGCATGACTTATACAGCTCAATTTGCTTGATGAAAGGTGGATCCATGCCCTAGAGCACTTACAAGCTTATCATAAAAGGATTAAAAGGGCCTATGATAAGAGGGTGTGACCATGATCCTTTGAAGTAGGTGACTTAGTACTTAAGGAAAATAAAAAGAACACAAATACTAAAGAGGATAAAAAGGGCAATTTCAAGCCCAATTGGCTAGGACCCTTTATAGTCACTACCAAATTTGGGTCAAGTGCATACTTCTTGGCCTCCTTAGATGGTAAAGAACATAAGGATCCAATAAATATAATGCACTTAAAAATATACTATGCTTGAATATGCATGTCTTGCTTGCTCATGTGCTTGACTACATTAATTGCTTGATGAATGCTTAATTCACTTGCCTATGTTCATATGCTTGATGCTTGGTTGTTTGTTGCATATTGAGTCGGGATATTCTTCATGACCAGTGATGATCTTAGTTAGGACATTGCATTGCACTTAGCTAGGTAGCTAAGATAGTGGATCTCCAAAAGACTCTTTTGGTCCCCAATACATGCACATCTCATTGGTTCCCCATATCGGTCATCTTTCAACCAACTTTGCTAGCACACCATGATGAACTTTGATACTACATAAGCATATTTTGCTTTAAATAGGGGGTAATCTAAGCTAACAAAGCTCTCCCCTCCATCATATCACATATTTTCTTCTATAACATCAAAGTATTTTCATCTGATTCATCTCTACACTTAGGATATGTAGTTGATAGAATAATTCAATGATTAGCTAAGTGCTTAACACTCTAAGGCATTTGGTAGCATAGGATTATTCTATCAAAAGTATTTCCTCAATGTAAGGATCTATCAAAAATCTAACCTGATTCATATCTATACTTTGGAGAAGCATTTGGTAGAATTATTCAATGATTGAAAAGTACTTTCCATTAGTGAGTATCTAACAACATTGGATAATTCTATGAAATATTTTTCCTTAGTATAGGGATCTATCAAGAAATTCAAACCAATCCTCCTCATTGTCCTACGAACAACCCATAAGATTGTGTTCTCATCTTTCTACACATTGATGGGCATTTGTATGAGGTTAGTACAAGCCTACCAATGATAAATAATAGGGAACATCATCCCTAGATTGTTTGTGGTATATCTAGGATAAAACAACCTTATCAAAATCCATCAATAATATTTCATCAAGATTTATTATCTTCTCTCCCTATCTATTGAGTCAAATTATGAAAATAGCAATCCTTTGCCTATATAATACCAAAATCATTTCCCTTTATTCTATCAAATATATGTGCTAATAGGCTTTATGATATTTTTTTTGCTCATGTATGTTGCTTACATTATTTGCATATCTCATAAAGTCACAAGGGGACTTCTCGCAACAAGACCTTAATAATCATAGCTAGCAAATAATGTAACTTGTATTACATTTGTAGTAGGAAACTAGGCTAGTAGACCTCATTGATGACTCCTCAAAATTTCTACATGGCTATTTGTCATAGATGCATGATTTCCTACCATATTTCACATGACTACTTGAAATTATTTGTACATTCACTTGCTATAATTACATAAAGGCTTATCAAATATAAAGCATAATCCTTTCTAAAGAAGGACCCTCTTGACTAGGGGTAAAATAGCAAAAATCACTAGAATAACCCCACAACTAGGGGCATTCAACATAAGTAAACATCCAAGCAATAAGGACATAAACTATCCAACATATCAAAATAATAAGGACATAGATTGCCCAAAGTAAAAATGAAACATAGATTATCTCGAAAAAAATACAAACATCAAGCAATAATTAAATGGACAAATATTATCCAAAGAAAAAATGGGACATAGATTATTCCAAAAAAAACATCAAACAATAATTAAATGGACATAGATTGTGCATAAGCATCTTTTAAAGGGACATAGACTCTCCACAAGCATATTTTAAATGGACATAGACTATCCATGAACATGTTTTATATGGACATATACTATCCACAACCTAAAATTATATGGACATAGATTATCCAAATAAAAATCAAAATGGACATAGACTGTGTAAAAAGTATATCAAAATGGACATAGATTGTCCAAAAAGCATATCAAAATGGACATAGACTATCCAAAATGCATATCAAAATGGATATAGACTGTCCAAAGGTAAATCTTATATGGATATAGACTGTCCAAAGGCAAATCTTATATGGACATAGATTGTCCAAAGACATCTTTTATATGGACATAGATTATCCAAAAGCATTTAATGTTATAGACTACCTAAAAACAACATGCTCCACTAAGATTTTATCAAATAATCATGGCTAGAAGATCCACCACTTAGGATAAAAATAAATACTTAATGACATAAAATATCATGGACTACCTAAAAATGCTATCAATCTTAGTCACCTAAGCACTTTTCCATGTATAACAACATAACATCAAGCTACTTTAGTCCTCTGAGCAATGCTAACCATGTCCTCTAAGCAATGCTAACTAAGACCCCTAGGAAATGTTAAATAAGACCTCTAGGTAATGCTAACTAAGAACTCTAGGCAAAGCTAACTAAGTCCTCTAGAAAATGCTAATTAAGACCTCTAGGTAAAGCTACTTATGTCCTCTTGGCAATGCTAAATAAGACCTTTGGATAAAGCTAAGTAAGACTTCCAGGTAAAGATAACTAAGATCTTCAGGTAAAGCTAACTAAGATCTTTAGGAAAATATAACTAAGACCTCCAAGCAAATCCAATTAATTCCTTCATGCAATTCTAACAAATTCCTTCAAGCAAAGCTAACCAAGTCCTCCAAAAATGCAAATAAAATTATATGGGCATGAGCTCCCTAAGAAATAAAAAACAACATCAAAAATAATAATTAAAGCAACCTAAGTGCTTGTCTATTAATTAGGTTTATAGGCCACTGCTTAGGGAAAAACAAAATAAAAATTCTTTAAAGGAACAAAGTGTCCAGGTAACATATCTCAATATGCAACAAAAAAAAACATGAAAACATGTTAGACATCTTGTTTAACATGAGAAACAAAACATATAAAATTAAAAAAATACTCACACATCACCAATCATTTTTACATTTCAAGTTTTTATGGCTTACTATCTTGGCAACTTAAGGGGGTATACCTAGGCACAACTGCATAAGCAACCAAAATTGGCACATATTTTGCAAGTCCATCATAATCAATGCATTAATTGAAATCATAAAAATTTTACCCCTTTTGTAAAATTGGAAACATAAACTTTTGAAGTATTCATATTATAATAAATTCTTCAAAAGGGGGTAATTGTACACCCAATTTTTCTCCCTATATTGACCACTCATCATATCATCCATCACACAATTGACTAATTTGACCAAATCACCTTTTGTACCCAAATTTAGGGTAAAAAGACATCATCAAATTTATCATTATTGAAACTCAACCAAATTACCTCCAAATATTACAAAATTGGTACCATTGGAAATATATTGAAAATATCTTTCCAACAAGTATAAATATGACTATGTTTAACCATAATTTGACCCTTCAAGATGGTATTTTTTGGCATAACAAATTTGATGCCTAACAAAAAATTGGATGCCCAACTACAAATTTGATGCCTAATAGTGAATTTGATGTCCAACGATGAATTTGATGATCAATGACAAATTCGATGCCCCATAACGAATTTGACATCTTAGGGCAAGTTTGACCATAACTTTGACCTACTCAAAACTAGGTCAAATAGACTTCAGATTTCGCAACATTTGTACTATTGGAAAGCTCTCAGAATAATATTTATAATAAGCATAAGCATGTCAAATTTAAACTCACATCAAATTTGCAACAATGCAAATTTATTGTCACTACAAATTTGAAGTTCAACCATGAATTTTCAAAAACATCGATAAAACCTTTAGTTTTGGCTATGCAACTCCCTGTCACTATCAGTTCCATCACTTCACATCTAATTAGCTTAGAAATTAACTCTCAATCAACATCTTTTAATCTGGCAATTAACATCTCTTAACTACCAATCAATCCTCAATCAAATATGCTTAACTGCTAATCAAGACAGATAACTAGCCATAAACATTCTACAACTCACCATAACTTAACACCTCAACCTCCCCCTAGGTGGCTACCTTTTCCTATATAAGGACCCCTTGGGATGGAATTTGTGGAGGGGATTGTTTCATGTAAGGAAATTCTACTTGGATTTCAATTACAAGCATTCTAAAGCAATGAAAGCTCTATAAATTTCTCTTCTCAAGCTCTCTTTTTGTATTTCTTATTCTCTCACATTGTGGGTATCTTCAAATAACATTTGGGGAAAGTGGAACAAGGCATAAGGGCATTGGAGCAAGCCACATCCTCTTGTTATTGCCATTAAGGAGGAATTCTTCTATGGGAAGGGGAGACTCTACTAGGATTGGTTGTAATCTTCCATTCCCAATTTTTTCTCTTTATTTTGCTTCTCATCACATGCATTTCCCATTACCTTGCTAATGCTTGTATTTCCATTGTGTAGCCGCTAATCTCTACATTTCTTGTTGTTCATGCATCTAATCTCTATCTTGCAGCCATTCTAACCTATTGTCTTGTTATTTTACTTTATTTTTAGCACTAATCTTCTTATGTTGGGTTTTCATGCTTTATTTTCATTCTCTAACATATTTTTTATTCCATTTCCATGCAATTTTTAGCCATTTGACTCATTATCATTTTGTTTACATCCTTATGTGCTCTCATTTGTTTCACATAACATCTATTATAGGGTTATTTCATGATTTAATCACCTCATATACTCTTTTACATTTCATTTGCTAATTTATACTCCATTTTATAAGCTAACTTCACTCTTCTTGTGTTTAAATCATTAGATCTCTACATTATGTGTACATTGTTCATATTTGCAGGCCCACACATTCATTTTAAACTCATATCAATATTATTTGTTGTCACGTACATCTTTTATGCTCACATTCATAGATACTTCATGCTTCTAATCATTTAATTGTAAGATTATTTACATTCTCTACTCACTAATATTTGCTTGGATCTATTTATTGCTATATTTATTTCTTATTTGCAGCCATATATATATATATATATATATTGCATAATCATATTTGTTGTATTTGATCTAATTTGCAGATATATCCATCTTCTTATGCTCATACTTGTTGCATTTTATTCTAATTTATAGCCATATACATATTCTTATGCTCATACTTGCTACATTTTATTCTAATTTGCAACCTTAAACATCTTCTATGCTTACATTCTTTGCATTTTATTTTAAAATTGCAGCTATACACATATTTACATGTTCACATTTGTTGCACTTCACCTTCAAATTATAGCCATATACCTATTTTATGCACATATTCTTACTTATTTTATCATTATGTTCAATCTAGGATAAGATCATTGTTCAATCATTAACATAGTAATTCCCACTATTCCATCACTAAATTACAACAACAAATAATTATATATGCTCAAATAATTACTATTCACTTAAGGATAGTGCCACTATACAACTAATGGTATATCCTCATTTACTGGTTTTGCAATCACCGTTAGGATCTACAATGAAATTCATTTCATAGGAAAAGGCTTTGTCTAAGAAATTTGCAACTCAAAACAGATGGTGGACTGGACTATTAGCAACTTTAAGCAATTCTTTTTATATTTGTTATGATATAATGAATAAGAATCCCTTGTATGAGGAGTTCAATATTAACAAGGCAAAGTAGAGCAGCCAGTAGAAAAAGATCCCAAGACAAATCAAATTTTAGATTTCAAAATAAAATGGAAAACAAAATTAATCAGCCAAAGAATGCAAGATGGGATGGCTAATAGTTGAGTATTAGCTACACCGTTAATGCAAATGAAGAATACCTTGGCAGTCCAGCATTTTCCTTCACCATTATAAATGGCATCTACTAGACCAGTGTAGTTCCAATTCTTTATGACATTGTATGGTCCATCATGAATTTCAACCTCTATGGTGTATCCCCCATTATTAATCAGAAAAATGATACTCCTCTGCCCGTATCGAATCATGGTAGAGATATCCTAGGCTATCACCTGCTCAAGTAAGGGAAATATTTCTAATTTCAATGCAACTTATAAAACAATTACAAATTCAAAAATTAGAAATTGCATCTTTAGATAGTGATGAATATTTGAACAAAGCAGCTAAGTCCATGGTGATTCAATATGTAGCACATCTATTGCAAATACTAAAATGTAAGCAACTAAGTCCATGGTGATTCAATAGGTAGCACATCTATTACAAATACCAAAATGTAAGACTGATATATTAGTCAAGCCATAAATAGTAGTTTACCCAATGCATTCAATTATAATCATCCAAATGATTCACTAATACCCAAACAAACCTTAATAGGTAACCAATGATAATAAGCAATTTGCATCCACCTATGTTCAATCTAGGATAAGATCATTGTTCAATATTAACATAGTAAAACCCACTATTCCATCACTAAATTACAACTACAAATAATTATATATGCTCAAATAAATACTATTCACTTAAGGATAGTGCTACTGTACAACTAATGGTATACCCATCCGTTATTGCTACTGGTATACACATTCAATAAATACTATTCACATAAGGATAGCTACTATACAACTAATGGTAGGCATGTAGGTAAATACTAGCCTAATAGTGATTGGCAAATCAACAAATGAGGAGATACAATTAATGGTAGAGCACTTCTGCAAGGAGGTAGGCATGTAGAAAAATACTAGCAAAACCAAGATATTGATCTTCTCCAACTAAATGAAAAAGAAATAGATAATTTTTTATTTCAATAAGAGAAGTAAGAGAGTATAAATATCTTGGGATAGACTTCAATAATAAGTTATTGAAAAAGATGTGTGGTTGTTGCCAACTCTCCTATGTACCATAATAAGTTATTGAAAAAGATGTGTGGTTGTTGCCAACTCTCCTATGTACCATAATAAGTTATTGAAAAAGATGTGTGGTTGTTGCCAACTCTCCTATGTACCTTATATATATATATATATATATATATATATATATATATATATAAGAGAGAGGAAAAGATGTAAAATGAAAAGAATATTGGAAGCATGGAGAACACTTTTTGTATTATATAATAAAAGCAAAGAGGTTGAATTATGAGACCAAAAGACTATAGGAGTTTTATTTGGACTACTAATGATACCAATGGTGTTGTATGGATTTAAAAAGTAAATTAACAATATATCAAATTTAAAATGAAAATAAATAAAGAAGAATTAGAAACATCTAATTACAAATAAATTTAAAATAAAAACTTTATATTCTATATGAATTTTTTAGACAACTTCTATAATTAGTTTTTTAGAAAAAAAAAAACAAAAAATACTTGTTGAAAACAGAGAAAGTTGGAAAATGGTAAGAGTTGATTAATAATAAAGAAATAGACACTTAAAAAAGAAAATGATTTGAGTCAAATTTTATAATTATCATGTTGTTTTTATTTTCATAGGGTATATTTGGCTCGTGGACATGGACACTCAGAACCTCACTCCTTGTGGAACACTTGAAAGGTATGGTTTTTGGCCTCATCACTGAGTTCAAACTAGGCATGTTATTTTAGAAAATAAAAACCACCTGTTTTTTTTATTATTTATTTGCTCTAACTAGAGTTGCAAGTACCCCCGTAACGGCTCTGAACAACACATGTTCCAGATTCGCCGAAGGTTACCCTAGGGCACTAAGAGATATACTGGAAAGGAAACGACATTGATGTGTCATAAAAGGCGTACAATGACATAAGCATGTGCGGTAAGAAATTTAGATCAGATACGAAGGCGAAGGCGGGGATTTTCTCAGGCCCAGACCGATGGGTGCGCCTGAAAGCTCTGATGGGTGCTGTACCAACATGCATATATTAGATAAACCCACACAAGTCAACCTCAAAATCCCGTGAAATTCCTATAGTCTGTTACACCGAACATACACATCCCAACATTTACTCCGTAGTACTTGTCCTCTCAATCCAATTTCAGTAATTATATAGTGTGAAAAATAACATACCTTTTGTAATTGTGAGGTTCCGGTTCGTTCTTTTTCAGGCCGCGTTTTCTTGTCAATGGAAAAATAGGCAATACCATCACCAAAAAAAAATACCGGACCCTTCACCAACTCACAGGTAATACCTCGCTTGTATGATAGTACTTTTCCTTCCATTCCACTGTGTTGATGCAACGGGAAACGTAGTAAAACTGGCTACCCGTGTGAAGCAGAAGAATTTGTGATGAATAATGAAGATGACTGTGCAGGGCTTTTTTATTTTTTATTTTTTATTTTTAATTGTTTTGTTTTGGCTTTGGTTGTTTTTATTTTAATGGGTGGCAGAAAGCCGTTGAATATATTGGATAAAACAATTAAAGGGATCCAACACTTCCAATGTCGTCGAGTGCATTTCCGCCAACAGAAAAAATTAATAAATACTTGTTTTAGAATTTAAGTTTAATGTTTTTCTATGGCTTGCTATACAAAATAAAATCTTGGTCATATAGGTATCGGTGTTATCTTTGTGGTTTGGATGCTGAGTTGGTACAACATGTCTTTATTTTGTGTCCGAGGTATGTCTCTTTCTATTGTATGATCTTTTATACCAGTGTACCCTCCCCCTTCTCTTTTCGACTTCGTGTGTTCCGGAGATTTAGTTTGGCTCACATCATGTGGTGCAGTGTTTCAAAACTCGCAACTTGCTATAAACTCGGGAGCTTAATTTTCGCGAGTGTTCGACAACTCGGGAAAAAAACATCGAAGAAATTAAACTAAATTTATTTGTATGCCTCTCCCCTGCCTCCCTTGCCTCTCAATCTTTGCTTCTTCTTTGTCTCGACCCCTGCCTCCCTTGTCTCTCCCATACTTTTATCCGTACAAGTCAATGAAAAATGGCCGAGTCCGAGTTTTTTATTAGAAAAACTCGTAGGCCTCCCTGACCCCTGAGTTTCACAGGTACTCGCGAGTAAACTGCAAGTTTCAAAACACTGATGTGGTGTATTCACAGGTACTCGCGAGTAAACTGCAAGTTTCAAAACACTGATGTGGTGTATCTGGAAGGAAAGGAATTTGAGGGCTTTTAAAAATGAAACCAATTCAACCCTCTCTATTTGCGCCAAGAGCATTGCAGCAATAGTGGAGAACATTTTTGCCATCTCTTTCTATTTGCGCCAAGAGCATTTGGGCAATAGTGGAGAACATTTTTGCCATCTCTTTGGACTCAGGTTCTTCTTTTGGGGAATTAGCTCTAGAGCATACTTTGGGGTTTAAAACATTTTTGAGGTCTATTGCCCATTTGGATTCAGGAAGGAGAAGATAAATTTCTTGGGAATCACCCCCCACATACTAGATTAAACTCAATTTCGATGGGGCTTCCAAGGGTAACCCAAGAGGCAAGTGTAGGTGGTTTAATGTAGAACAACAATAACAAACTCCTCGCCTTTGCTGAGAAGCCGGGACATCAGTCAAGTCATTTTGCTAAAGCTCGTGCTCTCTTCCAAGGGATTTCTCTGTTGAGTGGTGTAGACACCAAATTACAGCCACTAATCCTCCATCCTAACCATCCCACCACCCACTTGTCCACCATACACCTTTCTTGCCAATTATTTGGCCCAATTCCACCTTTCCCGCCATCCATTTCACCATTTTAGCCCTTTCCCGCCATTTCCTAGCCTAATTGGGATTATTTTAATATTATTTTATATTATTTAATATTTTATATAATATTTTATATTATATTACAATATATTTATTATAAAATATATATTTATAAACTCAATTAACCACAACCATCTGATCCATTCTAATCTCCACCGTTAATATTCATTAATCCATGTCGCATTCAAAAAGTAATCTCAACCTTAGGATCTAATTTAATCTTAGCTACACGATCAAAAGTGTAAGGCTAAAACCCTAAGAAAACCCTAGGTTGGATTATATACAAGGGAATTCATAAATGCTCAAACCCTGGAATCCACTGGAACCTTGAGAATTAGACATTTGCACCCTAGAGGAATTATTGGTGAAGCCCTAGCATAGAATCCTAAAAATCTGAAGCCCTAGCTCGCCAACAAGACTTATGTTGTTCCAGTCGTCCCCCATTCATCCTCCATCGTCGTCACAGCCCCCATCCATCTGTCGTATTCATTGCCATAACCTAGATCTACTTCTGTAGATTCTGCCCTAACCCACAGGTGCCATCCAAAGCTTGCGAGGCTCGCTACAGAGCCTGCGAAGCGCTCACCACAGCTTGTTGTATATCGCAGGCGCTCTCCAAAGCCCGCTGTATCCAGTAGGTGCACACTAGAGCTTGCCAAGCTCACGTCAGAGCCTGCCAAGTGCGTTTCCAAGCTTGCTACAACTACATAAACATGAATCTAAGTCCGCTACACCACGCCATCAACAATAACTGAACCAAAGCAAGGTATATCTCATTTTAATGTATTTTATTTAACAATTTGTTGATCTTGCATGCTCTCTTTCTTCACTATTAAACTAGGGTTTTATTTATGTCCGAGGGCCTCACACTGTAGAGCCCTCACAGGTATTACTAACTCCCTTTGTTCTATTTTGTGTATGCAAATCTACAAATTTCACACATTATTTGATGGTTGTTGAAGTTGGAGTGGCCCAACCTTGGATATCTAAAGCCCACTCAACTTGTTGGAATCAAGGACGCACCCAAATTTGAAGACACTTCTGTTGTTTTTAGTTAGGGTTTCGGAGAACCCTAGCGCCATTGTAATCTATTGTATCAAATATTCGCATGGAAAAATGATTGTAACAAAGGAGTTTATCGGCTCCCCCTTATTTTATTGAATATATTCTTTTGTGCAATATTTGTGCCTCACTGCATTATTTGGTTTTCTGTTATTTTATTTTAAGTGTCATGTTCTTGCATTCACAAATGGTGATCACGGTGGGATCCCACAAGGGTTTCATTATTTGATAGATCTACCTTGCTAACTTAATTTTATTGCTAGTCGTTGCAGGATTTACATAAACGTAAAAGTCACCTCGTTCATCGCTAGGGTTTCTGAAGCGTTCTACAGCAATTCCAGATATCGTGCAGGTACTCTTCTATGCTATGCAGGTATCCTTGTGCGCCTAGCAGGCGCTCTGCTACGCTTACGCAGGTGCCCAGTTACGCCTGACATTAATTTGGAGCAGAGCTAAGGCTTCCAAGTGAGTTTCGTAACCCTAGTTCAAAATTTAACAATTTACGTATTCTGTTTTCTGCTATTGTTTTTCACTGTTTTTGGGATTAACATTAAGTAATCTGGGGAACAAGTAGTTACATTCAAGGTTTGTGTGTATTTCATTATACCAAATTCATTTCTTGTTTTGAAGTTGTATATCTAGGTGATTGTTTGCATTTTTGAGTGCATATGAAACAGAAAAGCATCCTAGATCTTGCATTTTAGGGTTAAATATCACTTTAATTTTGTATATCTAAATAGGAACAACGTTTTGACGCATAAAGCAATCCTGCCCTAGGCTGGCCCCTTTGGCAGAGAGGTGGACGAACCATCTGATTGCTCTTGTGATTTTAATCACTTGTAGGTAGGGGATTCTAAGGGTGTACTCTGCACTCTTTAGGTGAAATTTGTGTCTTTGTGTTGGCTTTTGATTTAGATTAGTGAAGTTAGTAATCTTTAATATTGTTTTCACACTATAGAGAACGAGAAATCTTATAAAATAAATCACACACACCTGCACGCTCCACTTTTTAACAGTAATAGTTGGATTTCATCACCAACTATTGCTTGAGGTTTGGTGACAACGACATTCATATTCATCCATCAAATCTCTGCCTCTAGACACCATAGGACTACCCCCGAGAAAACTTGTTGGAGGTCATTACCAACAAGAATATCATTTCCCCAACCAGCCATAGTTTTTACCTTTGTTTTCATTAAAAAAGATTAAGTTACATCAAAACACACAAGCCAACAATTCTAAAAGGAACTTCACATTAATGAAAGAAAATAATTAATGAACAAGGTAAGCCACACAAGGTGAACCCTAGGATTGGTTGTTTTCTTTGCTTTAAATTTTGGAAAGGTTGTTAATCTGTGTGATTTAGATAAGCTTGAAATCTTTGGTTTTATTACTTTATGGTGCTAACATGACAACAAAAGAAAATAATAAACCAAAGTAGTTTAATGGATAACAGTTCCCATGATCTTGCTACTTCGGTAGACCCATCCAATATGGTTCAGACCACTTTGTCTGGATCATCCCATCCACCCCACTCTCAAGTAGAGACACATTCACACAATGTGGAGACAGCCACCACCTACATAGACATGGATAAAGTGTAGCCCCTTTACAAGGATTCTAACTATGTCGTAGAACCCCTTAGCCAAGAAGGTTTGGAAGAATCTGAATTGGCTGCCACCTACATTTCCTAAGGATATCATAATTCTAGTTATTAATATGGTATGCCTTCCTCCACGAGCCAACCACCAGAAAGCCCAAGTGTTCCAAACACTTAATTCACATCCACCTATACCAACCCCTTGTATGAGGAGTAAGTCAATGCTGCCTCACAAGTCCCTAGCCTCCAAGTTGTAACATCAAACACAACTTGCACCATACCCATGTCCTCTCATCCATCATCATCCACACCTCCATCATCTCACTTAGCCAACATGACCATGTCATCCACCCCTCCATCATATCACTTAGCCAACATGACCATGACTAATCACCCATCATCATCGACTCATCCATCATCTCATCCAACCACAACCCTATCATTCGACACATGGTCAAATCAAGAACTTATGGATACATTAGGGCTTATCAACAGGTTTCTTTCACAATGAACAAAAGGAAAATAGTCAACTCACATAGACCCTATGATCCAAGGAGTTCCAAATCAACCTTTTTCTCACCAATCAAAATTTAGCATGGGTCCCTCAATCTTCCATAGTGTCCATCCCCAATCCACCACCACTCCACACATTCACCATACCAATCAACATTGCCACTAACCAACAACACAATCCATTTCTCAATAATCATATTCATCAATCATCCCCATATTTCAACCATCAATCTTCTCCACATACCCAATCCAATTAATTCCACGACACCATGTTGGTCACATCTCAACATCTACCATCCAGCCCATAAACCAACCATCATATAATCCAAGGTCCTCACATTCCAGCAAAAGATCTTAGATTCCAGGCAATGCAAAAGCAAATCGATCAGTTGATGCAAAACCCACCAAGGATAACGAGCCAAAAGCTCACATTAAGCCAACTAATCCATCAACCAATCCATCCATCGGTACCATCACCGCCTTATCCGAAATATTTTACGATACCAAAATTTGACAAGTTTAGGGGAACCGAGGATCCTAAGGAGCATGTGAGTTCATTTGTCCACATATGTTTTTAGATTAGCGATGATAATGCTCTTATGCTTTGAACGTTTCCTCAAACATTAGGGGGAGATGCCATTGAATGGTACAATCAATTGCCCACACATAGTATTTATACTTTTGATCAATTGATAGATCTATTCTTGGAACGCTTCACCCTTAATATTAAAAATGTGTCCTTATCGGATATATATTACTTGAAACAATGGGATGAGGAACCTATCTATGATTTTAGAAACCGTTGGAGGGCAGTTATAACAAAGTTGCCATTCTCCCTCCCAATGGAAGAAATTATCAAAAATTTTACCAAGAGTTGCTTAAAACCCATCTCTTGGATGCTTCAACTCAATACTTATAGAACATTTGAGGAAGCTTTAGCACAGGCTAGTGTCATTGAGGAGATAAAAATCCAAGAGGGTGTCATTAAGCCTAAGAAGAAAGAATGGCAAAATAGAGGCCAATACCGAAATAATTAATCTGGCCAAACCAAATCCACACAAGCCTCAACAACTAACACAACTAATCAAGTCAATCAAGTGGTCATGAGCTAGCATGTAATGGCTCAAAAACCAGTGCAACAACAAATTTCCTATCATGCGGTTCCATCAGTAACCCAAGCACCAACGATACAAAACACGACGCCAACTGTGGAACAACCTACCTATCGCCAATTCAATCGACCTCAGCGTCAATACACTCCCTTAGCGGAATCATATTCAGCCATATTTTGAAGGTTATATGAGACCAACAAATCAGCCTTACTGGAAATTAGACCCGATGATCCCACCAAAAGACCTAAATGTTATAGAGAGCACTTGTTTTGCCCATATCATTAATAAAATGGGCATGATATCAATCCCTGCCATGTGTTCAAAAACATAGTGCAAGACCTCATATACTTAGGGGCCATTAGAGTCAATAACCCCTTAGCTCCACAAAATTAAAATTTGGGCATATATCAAACACCTCTACCTAACCATGGGGAGGCCCAACATAATGTAGGAGGTAAAAATCAGCAACCACCTCCTAATCAAGTAAATCATGTCCAACAATACCAAAAATTTGTAGGAGCAGTCCATGTGATCACTAGAGGGCAAAGGCAAAATCAACAAAATGTTCAACAACTTTCAATCCCACCTCCCATCCAAATATCGCCAAATCCATCTCCGCAAATCAATCTATCCAACCCATCCAATCCACCCATCCTTCGTCCAATAAGGCCAACGGTAACTTTAACCAGCCGGTTAACCACTAGTTTGAAAATGGCATTAGTAAAACTTTTTGTCTATGAGCTTATCCAACAATCCCCTAGGCATAGAGAAGCTTTAATGGAAATACTCAAGTCAATTGAGTTAGAATCCCAAGACTCTAATACCTTTAACAACTTTGTAGGGAGTGTTAGAACATGCATGGAACCATCAATTACCTTCTATGACTTTGAGATAAAATCAATGAGTTTAGAATCGGTGGACCCTCCATTGCACATAATGGCATTAATAGACAGGAAACCCTTCAAAAGAGTATTAATTAATACCGGCTCGTAAATCAATATCATTACTACCGCTACTCTTATCCACCTCAAAATACCTCCATCCCACATTTCCAAATCATCATTCACCCTCAAAGCATTTAACGATTCTTTGTGTACCACAGTTGGCACTGTTGTTTTACCTATAGAAGTAGGGACCATAATGTTGCACACCATGTTTCACATTTTGGAAGGAGCCATGGCATATGATATACTCCTTGGCAGACCTTGGATGAGGAAAATAAAATGTGTTCCATCAATTCTCCACCAATTCTTGAAATATGTTCATGATGGACAAGTCCATTGCATCCCCGCGGATGTCGAATATTTTAAGTATTGTAATTTCATTTCAGATCCTTATGAATCCATGTTACCTTCCACTCATCTATTCTTGGTTCCATCATCGAATCCATCCACATCATCTCTTAATCTGCCTTATTCTAATCCATCTCCATATTCTTCTGAGGCTCCCATCATAGAGGAGCTACCCATCACATCACCTCCTCAAAAATCCATTTCTTCTTGTACATGTGGTCACAGTCAGTCTACTGTTAGCACATCATGCATCACATCTACTCCTTCTACAACCATTTCTTCTATTCCATATCATCATTCCACATCGCCATCCAATCCCACTCCATCAGCCAATGTGTCATAAGTCAAACTTTCATATTGTGTCGTATTTGACTCACCACCATCCACAACCAACCCAAAGCCACTTGAGCCTTCACCATCCACCTCATCAACCCAAGTCAAAGTCCACATCACTAATCCAAGCATTGGTGAGTATGTGATCCAAGACATCACCATTACACCCCTAGCCATTCCCATAGCTAAGTATTTTGGATGTCCTCGAGACCGTCCTTTATCCATAGGTGTTGTTTACGACATGAGTGTCGCTCCAAATAGCATTAACTTTGTTTATGGAGGGTTGGATTGCTCAACTGAGGTAAACCCACCCGAAGAACCAAAAGAGCCTAGGCGTGCCGATATACCTAACATAGAGGAGTTTTTAGCTCGATACTTTAGTATGTTCCATTGGTAAGGTCAAGGTATAGGTTCCCATGAGCAAGGGATGCATGATATCTTAGAGGTCCCATATAGAGGTGCCCATGATCATTCCGGTTTAGGCTATACCCCATTGTCTTCCACCGCTTCTCTTGAGCAATCCTTTAAAAAGCTTACACTCAATGATGAAGATCACCCCATCCACCCACTACCCTCAAAATCTTCTCTTGAAAAGGCCCTTCAAGAACTTTGCATGGAAACAAAGATGATCCCATCAACTTTTCATATCTTGTCTTTGATTTCGATGATGAAAGTTATGAAGAATTTGAAGTCATGTCAAACGCTTCTGATGATTTTGAAGAAGAGTCACAACCCATTGTCCCCATCACCCAATAGGAAGAGTTTTACCTCCGAATGTCCCCATCCATCATCCCATATTCCACTTTCTTCTTCCACAAGAACAAGACGATACACTTGGTAATATGCCTTGAGCCACCCACATAAGCCAAGAATTGTAACATATGTACATAAAAGAAAAATAAAAAATAAAAATAAACAAAACATATTAAAAAAAAATGTTGCTCTGATGTTTTCACATTCACTATTACAGGGATGCCACACCTCGACATCGACTCCATTCAATTGTTCCATATATCCATTCAGCTAAACCACCTTTCCTTTTGCTAGGTCAATATGAACCCTATTGACTTATTCACCCCACTCCATAATCCATACGATCTGGCAAAGCCAATTCCCATTGACGTCAGCCTTATTTATTTGGACCGGATTTCCTCCTCATCCTCCCTCTCGAAGTTCATCCTATTCGAGGAATTTCTAAGGGCTTCGGCCTACTACATTCCTCCTTCACCGCCACCTTTGCCTCCATCACTTTCTACCAGTGGTCCCGAGGTCTTTTAGGCAGAATTAGATAGTGATAAGCAAGAAAAGTTAGATGTCATTTTAGATGACTTTAATCTAATCCCAAAACCACATCAACTTGAGGAAGGTTCACATATGTCCATTGAAGATACCATCAACATGAATCTTAGTTCAGATCCTAGAAATCCCCAAATTGTCAAACTTGAAAAAAGTTTAACATCGGACGAACACGAGCAATTCATTGCTCTCCTCAAAAAAAATAAAGAGGTATTTGCATGGTCCTACAAGGATATGCCTGGCCTTGATCCTGACCTTATTGTCCACAATATCACCTTATGTCCTGACGCCAATCCGATCAAACAAAAACTTAGGAGAATGCATCCTACCGTAGCACTCATAGTCAAAGAGGAAATACAAAAACTACTAGACGTTCACTTCATTGTTCCTATTGACTATCCCGAGTGGCTTTCAAACATGGTACCCGTTCATAAGCCTAATGGGGGGATACGAGTTTGCAATGACTTTCGAGATCTAAATAAAGCATGTCCTAAGGATGACTTCCCTCTACCAAACATTGATACTCTTGTCGACACCTATGTAGGCCATGAAATACTTTCCTTCATGGAAGGTTTTTCAAGATACAATAAAATTCGAATAAAGCCTGATGACCAACATAAAACAACATTCACAACACCTTGGGGAACATTTTGTTTCAGGGTTATGCCCTTTGGCCTCAAAAATACAGGAGCTACTTATCAAAGAGTCATGACTTACATCTTTCATGATTACATGCACAAAATCATTGAAGACTATGTAGATGATCTCTTGGCTAAATATAAAACCCAAAAAGAACATATTTATGTCTTGGAAAATATTTTTGATCGGTTGTTAGAATATAAGGTGAAATTAAATCTAAAAAAGTGTCTTTGGTGTTACCTCTGGTAAACTTTTAGGATTCATTGTCTCCAAACGATGAATTGAAGTGGACCCATATAAGGTTCAGGCCATCATAGAAATGCCACCCCCATTTAACATCAAGGAATTGCGTAGATTGCAAGGTAAAATTCAATCGATCAAACGCTTCATTGCACAACTTTTCGATAAATGCAGGTCATTTAATCACTTGCTACAAAAGGGAGTAGCATTTGTATGGACAGATGAATGCCAAAAAGCATTTGATGATGTCAAGTGCTATCTAACTTCACCACCAGTCTTAACTCCTCCTAGGTCGGGGGTCCCCATTCATATTTATGTCTTAGCTACAAAAGCCACTTTAGGGACAATGCTTGCACAAAAAAATGAACAAAATCGAGAGCAAGCAATCTATTACATTAGTCGAACATTGGTAAGTTATGAAACAAGATACGCTTATGTAGAAAAACTATGCTTAGCGATGGTTTTAGCCACTAAGAAACTTTGATATTATATGCTAAGCCAAACAACCTATGTCATAGCTAGATAAAATCCTCTGCGCTACATAATGTCTTGCACTTATAACAACACCCATATTGCTAAATGGATAATGCTCCTTACAGAGTTTGATCTTGAGTTTGTTAGCCAAAAATCCATTAAAGGTCAGGTTATCACTGATCAACTTGTGGAAGCTCCACTACCTAGTGATCATCCTCTGATTATTGAGCTCCCAGATGATTTGGTATTTTCAATAACTGAAGTAGAAAAATATATCATTCCCAAGGAAGACGTCGATATCACCTTATTATTTGATGAATCTAAGTGCGAGAAAGGTCAAGGTACAGGATTTGTCTTTCACACACCACAAGGGATTCCCATCCCTTTATCATTCAAGTTAGACTTCTCACGTACAAACAACACAACAGAGTATGAAGCCTTAATATTAGGTCTTCAATTTGCTATAGCTATGGGTATCAAGCGTATCCGAATATGTGGAGATTCTCAACTTGTTGTAAAACAAGTAACAGGAGAGTACCAATGCAAAGAACCTACCATTAAGCTTTATCATGAAGTAGCAATGAAATTGCTCTCAACATTCGAATGGTATGAAATCAATAATTTACCTCGTTCGACTAATAGATTTGTAGATGCAATGGTCTCTTTTGGATCCTTGATTCCAAAGAATGACTTAGGAGAGGTACCATAGACACAAAAATCTAGCACCTTTTAGTTCACATTCACCACCTCACCATCAAATCCTGCATAATAAAGATATATGCCTAAGTTCTAACTTAGGGATATAAAATCCTACACATCATTATATTTTCTTAATTTATTTAATTAAGAAAATCACCCTAGGATACCCTATCTACCCATATGACATGTGTCTTGGACACTTCATCCAACATCCATGCCACATCTTACCCACTCTTGTCCCCTTTGTCCTTGTACATGAGACAAATTCCCAACACCCATGCCACAAATCCTTTTTTGTTGTCGCCTTGTCCCTTCACATAAAACAACATCCTACATCCCACTCCACTTGGAGCCACATCACCCCAGTTAAGTGAACCACACTGAATGACTCACTGTAACTGCCCCTTCCACCTGGCAGTCCAGATTTGCCACTTGTCAAGTTAGGCTTACCACCTCACATTCCCCTCCAAAGCCCTAGGCAGCCTATAAATGCACCATCAATCCACCAAACAGAGGGAGCTAAATTCACGTATCGACAGGCTGCCAAAATACATCCAAACCCGACGAGAAACTGAGAGCGTGAGCTCGAATTCGATCATTGGCACACATATCGAGGTGACCTATCATCTCAACCAAAATCGCCCGCTCACGGTTCTACAGTCAAAAACATGCATCCGTGGTTTCACAACCGTAGATCTACGGTTTCCAGTCCGCAACCGCGTTCCCGCGGTTCCACAGTCCCGAACAAGTTTTATCAACAGAGATCAATAACTTATCGATTTATTTTTTTTTAATTTACATGGTGGAATCAGTAGCTGCCACGAATCCGAGCAGGCTGTACAATTTTTTATGGCCGCCATAGTATTCTACGTTGTCCGCCCCAGAAGCCGCCACACATATCTTCGCACAGTCTGCCCCTATAACCACCATGCCACAATCATTTTAAACCTTTTATGCCGCTAAAAGCACATAACTTATCGATTTGTTAGCAAGGCATTTTTTTATTAGTATTTCCATGTTTCTTGCAAGCATTCATTTCAAGGGTTTCTTTTATTTGCATTGTTTGCAGTCATTTATATAGGTGCTATTAACCCTTGTTTGGTTTCCATGTGAATAGGAGATAGGTATTTGAAGAGTTATTGAAGCTAGGAGTGGTCCCTACATTGGATACCAAAGCCCACTTACCCCTTGGAGCTGTAGCAGAGGAATGAAGAGCACCCTATCTTGCTGAAGAGTTGGAAGAATTTACCTCTCCTATGGGAGCATTGTAACATCTATCAGAAGGAGAAAATCATTGTAGCATTACCCCCAACACATTTGGGGTAATTCAAGATATCCATTTGTAACATTGTATCAAGCACTAATACAAAGGAACATTCTTTTTGGAAAATTTCTCTCTTTGTGTTTATCTTATTTATTGTGCTTAGTTATTTTGCTATAGAAAATGACGATCACAGTGGGACCCCCTAAAGGTCCTATTTTGTTTTTCCTTGTTATCTAAATTTGTTCACTAATCTATGTCTGCACCTATAGGTTTCGGGAATTTGAAGCGCGCATAGATTCGACCCAAAAATTGATATACGTAGAAAATCTTGTGGCCGTATCATTTACTGTGGAAACACAGAAACATGGTTTTTTTTTGAGAAAACATAGACACGCAGTTCCTGGCAGGAGAAAACGTAGACACACAATTTTTTCCTGATAAAACACAAAAATGTGGTTGCTACATTAAAAACACAGACCGACGGTTTACAACAGGAAAGAACACAGGTATGTACTTCATGCTTCCTATCTAATTTTTGTCTTAGTTTCAGTATAGATTCCATTTAACTAGATTAAGAGTCTTAGTCTTGTATGTCTTTGTGTGCACTTAGTTCTTAGAGGTAGAAGAAAATAATTAAAAACTTTGCATTCATATAAAAAAAATTGCATTTGCATAGTAGAAAACAGATCATCTTGCATTCACCTAGTTAGGAATAGCTAAGGTGTTTATTTCAGGATTGGGTTTGTAAGATTATTCGGTTTCTATTGACAAAAAGGACCCGCACATCCGCGGTTAGGATATCCCAAACGTAGACATGCAGTTGGAAAACCGCGCACCCGCGACTAGCCCTGTTAAATAGAATCTGACTAAATTAGATCTAAAATTGGTATTTTTACACTGTCTTTCATTCTCTTTTTTTTGCTTTTCTAAATTTAGGCCATTGAAACAGAATTGCATAGTAATTTTGCATAGCATCCTAGTTAAACAAAACCACCACACACTCACATAAATGTTGGAAAATGGCTGGATTTCATCATCGTCGGGTTTGGATTTCATCACCGAACCACCAACATTATACCCTGTTCTTAGCCAAGGCTGATTCCAAGATCCGTCATAACCCATGGGTGATAGCATGCATCTCTCTTTGGAGAGGTGTATCGTAGACTACGGGTGAACTGGGTGAGGAATTGGTAGGACCTGTGCTCCCTGGCCGTGTGTGGACTTCATTACCACATATTATAGGCGGGATTATGCAACTTAGATTTCATAGCCAGGTTGTCGAGCTACGAGTATACAGGTGAAATCCTAGATTCATTTAGGGAAAAACATTGAGCACATGCCTTTTTCATTTTCCAAATGAATTTCAAAAAAAAAAAATATATATATATATATATATATATATATATATATATATATATATATATATATATATATATATATATATATATATATATATATATATATATATACGAAAATCTAGCATCAAAAATTTTGTGTGGTTATTTGCTTTGTGTGTTGTATTGCATTGTATTTTCACTTTACTTGTATAGATAGTCTCACTTCACATATTACCCCATAGTAGCGTATGGTAGTGACTCGTAATCAAGCTAAGAAACTAGTGTCAAACCGAAGTTAGTGGTCTTCCCTTATGGCCTCCCAGTCTGGCAATATCCCTCACACTTCGATGGTGGGACAAGTAGGTATACCCCTTTCTATGTCACAAAGTCTTGATATAGGGTCTTCTAGTAATGCCCCTAACACAAACATAGACATTATGCATAGAGCTACTCACACAACTATACCTGAGACACCTATTAGTGAACCTCCTACAACGGTAAATAGTCAGGTCACCATGATAGATATGGACACTGTTATAATGTACTTGAATGCAGCTAGAATGGTCTTCCCATAATTACCACCACTCTCAATCCCATCACGTGGCGTACCCTCATCACAACAAGAATCCATATTCGCCTATCCACAATAGTCACAATAGATTTTCACCAATCATATCTTTGAGTTGGCTGTTGTATCATTAACCAATCAACCATTGTCATCCAACCAAATTCCCCCCACATTATCACAACAAATGACCATTACCACTAATCCCTTGTATAAAATAGTTCCTATTGTTTCACAAGCCCCAACATCCATTCCTCCATCCACATTTTTAGGACATACATCTCATACCATTCCACAGTTAGTGGCGATACCCTTTGCTACTTACCCCCCATCTACCTCCACTACAATGGTTGTTCCACAACTAATTCAGTCCACCACATCACAGGTAGTAGTCCCTATGTCAAATGCAATTGCTATGCAACAGGCTTTCTTACATTTACAGCAAATAATTTTAGATAATGCTAATCGTAGCATGAACCCTGAACCTAACCAAAATTTGCAAGGGATTGAGCAAAATATTCCACCTACATCTCATCAACCTAATGCATTTATCCAAGATCCATCTTGGGTAATGTGTCCTCCCTCTACCACTGTGGTTCACAATCAACCACCGCACCCATATGCTAATGCAATAGGTCAGCATAATATCATACCTTCATCACCCCATCCATACCATAAAATACCTCAACATCCATACCATAACACATTTCTGCCAAACATGTCTTATCATCCCCAACCTACATACAATCCACCCCATTACAAGCAACATCAAGTACGTTCGACTGTCAGTCCTGTAGATGATCCTAGATACCAATTTTTATAGAGTCAAATTGATAGTCTTGCCATGCAAACCCCAGGCTTGCAATACCAAAATCCAAATTTAAGGCAACTACTCAATCACCCTATTCATGCTTCGATACCAGAGCCGCCATATCCACATGATTTCCAAATACCGAAGCTTGAATTTAAAGGAGAAGAGGATCCCCGTGAGCATGTAACAAGATTTTTGAATGCATGCTTCAGAATCAAAAGCAGCAATGCATTGCTATTATATACATTTCCTCAAACATTAGTGGGGAATCCCAAGACCGTTACAACCACCTCCTGCATCAAAGTATTTTTACCTTTGAACAACTAGTAGACTAGTTCCTGGAAATATTTGCCCTAAATGTTAGAAAACAAATAAAATTGACTGATTTGATTTACCTAAAACAATATGATGATGAATCAGTCTATGAATTTTGCAATAGATGGAGATCAATCATGATCAAGTTACCATTTTCACTCCCTATGCCAGAGATAATATGAATGTTCACGAAGAGTTTTGGTAGACCCATCTCTTCATTGCTACAACTACAACAATATAGAACATTCGATGAGGCACTCGCCTAAGCAAAACTTATTGAAGAAATCAAAATTCAAGAAGGCGAGATTAAGTCTAAGAAAAAATATTGGCACAATAAGAATCAAAAGGGGAATAACCATGGTCAGTCCAAGACCGCATAGGTTAATCAGATAGTTTTGAGCCAACAACATTCAAATCAACCGGCTCAAACACAAATACAACCCCAACAACAACAACAACTGCACCAACTAAATTATCAAGTGGTTCCACCCCTACAACAGGCACAAAATTAGACACAACCTGTGGAAAGGCAATGCCATTTTAAGCCAAAAATAAATTACATGCTAGTACAAGAGCCATATTCATTAGTATGTCAGAAGTTGTATGCAGCAAAACTTTTTAATTTATCGAAAATGAAACCTGATGATCCTAACAAATGAAAGACAAAATGTTACAAAGAACACCCCTTTTGTATCTATCATAGACAAATAGGACATGATATTGAATGTTGTCATGGATTTAAAGGAATTGTGCAAGATTTATTGGAAGTGGATACAATCAAAATTGACAACCCACTAGCCCAAAATAACCAAAACCTAGGCATATATAAAAAACCTTTGCCACATTAAGAGGCGAATCAACAACTGATGGGAGCATCAACTTCTACAGTTCCTCCCAATCAGGTTAATTATGTGTCTCAACTACCACAAGGTTTTGTAGGGGCTATTAGTATAGTTACCCATGGACAAAGGCAAGCTAATCGCACAACCCAAGCTTTGGCAGCATCACCAACTAATGTGCCCATACAACTTGGATCGAGTGGGCCACCACCACCGTTCTACAACCGCCCTGTTGTTACATTGAACAATCGGTTAACACAAAGTTTGAAGATGGCTTCGGAAAAATTGTCAATTTATGAACTCATACAACAATCAACACCTCATAGGGAAGCATTGATGGAAATTTTAAATTCTATTCAAGTACAATCAGAAGACCCCAATGCATTCAATTCCTTTGTGGGTAGTGTGCAAAAGTGCATGGAACCCTTGATAGTATTCTATGAATTCAAGGAAAAACAAATATTAGCAGATTCACCTGATCCACCATTGCACATAGCAGCTCACATTGACAAGAAACCCTTCAAGAGAGTTATTATTGATACAGGTTCTTCAATCAACCTCATTACCACACCTACCATGATGAAGCTCAACGTCCCATCATCTCACATCACAACATCCACATTCACTCTTAGGACATTTAATGATGCTTTATGCTCAACTGTAGGGAATTTTGTTCTTCTCGTCACCATGGGGGTGAAAACAATACATGTTCTCTTTCACATATTAGAAGGGGAAATGCAATATAACATACTTCTTGGATGCCCTTGGATTAGGGAAATGAAATGTGTGCATTCAAAATTGCATCAATGCTTAAAATATGTGCATACATTTCATACCAGTTGACATTGAACCTTTCAAATACTGCAACTTTATTTCAAATCCTTATGAGCCTTTACTCCCATCAACACATCTAACCATCCAACCACTAGTCATTAGAACCATTTCATAAAGCACCACATCATCAAAAGCACCCATTCCAGAAGAGTTGCCTATAGTTGATCTAGATTTTGCATCTAAAAGTGTTAGCTCAAGGTATCCTTCAAACACTGCATTTCATTTTCAAATTACACCCACTCATCCTGCTAATCAATTGCCATATCCATCTAGTACACTTTCAGATTCAAAGCCACCATTCACATTCAAAGCATAACCCACATCATCAGCCACTACTTCACAGACATTAGAACCCATAGTCTCACAAATAGGGCCACCTATTAAATATAATCCAACACCGCCTACAAAGCCAAGAGATAAGGCTCAAGAACCCTCTTCATTCGCTGAGCCATTAGCCACACAACCATCTAGAGTTGCAGTACATCTCACCAATCCAAGTATTGGTGAGTATATTATTGAAAGTGTCATAGTTACACCACCTATCGAGTTAGTCAGAGACTACGGTCGCCCTTGCGACCCACCTTTAGCTATTGGTGATATATATAGAATGGGTTTTGAAACAAATGCAATTAATTTCATATATGGAGGGATGGATTCTTCATCGGACCCACCTCCTCAAAATGACAACTCTTTACAAGAGTTTAATGAAAACATTGAACCCAAGTTTCCTAGTGAGATAATTTTGAGGGTTAGTTGGCAAGGATATGGACTTGGAAGACATGAACAAGGTCCTCACCATATTATCAAACTAGAATATAGAGAACCAAGTGACCTCTCCGGTCTAGGCTATAAACCTTCCATCGCAAGCTCTTCTCTTAATCAAGCTTTCCAAGAAGTGGACATAGAATGAGAACAAGAGGAGGAAAAGAGCGATGAGGAGGATGAACCTAATGATAAGGATGAAAAAATGGAAAGTAGATACCAAATCCACAATTTTTACCCTTGAGAGCAATATTTACAACGAGAAGTAGATTATGAAGATCCTACTAAGATGGCATACCTTAGGCAAGACCTTGATGTTAGTCTCACAATGACACTGAGAGGGGGGGTGAATCAGTGTAGCTCTTTTAAATTCTAAATCTTCAACTCTTAAAGCTGAAATAATGAAAACTTAAAACCAAATAAAAGAAAAAATAACAAGATAACATCACACAACATAAGATGTATCGAGGTTCACCGATTTGGCTACTCCTCAAAATGACTATTTGGACTCCCATCCAAATCCAGCCTTTGCAAAGCACCAACTTTACAATCAATTTACCAGCAACCACTGGAAGGAGCACCAACCCCTGATTTATCTGCACCAACAGAAAGGAGCACCAACCCCTGATTTACCAGAACCAACTGGAAGGAGCACCAACCCCTGATTTACCAGAACAAACTGGAAGGAGCACCAACCCCTAAGGCCAAGCACCAACTTGGACTTCCATTTTGAAACTAGAAGATTGACATAAAAATGCCTTCACTTTTACAAGACCCTGACTGGTCTATTGCTTACCCAACGTCTACCACAATTCACAAAACACACATGCTTATCGCCCACACTAAAATCCCTCAATGAAAATTCTCCAAGCAACACTCCTTTTATAACTATCCTTTCTCTTTGTAACTCCAAGTGTAACTCCTTCTTTCATATTCTCATACACCACATGTCAATTGTAACACCTTCTTTCATATTCTCATATGCCACTTGTCAATTGTAACACCTTCTTTCATATTCTCATATGCCACTTGTCAATTGTAACTCCTTCTTTATGTAACTCCTTTTGTATATATTGAGAAGGAATTTTGTCAAACACGTCACATGCAAATAATTGACACCATATTCTCCTATCATGACTGTTCGTTTTCTTGGTCATGACTGTTCATTTTCTCCTTCGATGACTGTTCATTTTCTCCTTCACTTGTGCATGCATGTGTTTTGGTTTTCGAGAATGCTTTTCGTCAAACACGTCACATGCAAATAATTGACACCATATTCTCCTACCATGACTGTTCGTTTTCTCGTCATGGGCATGCATCCGATTTTCTCCTTCATGACTATTCATTTTCTCCTTCCATGACTGTTCATTTTCTCCA
This sequence comes from Wollemia nobilis, assembly GCA_028583015.1. NCBI lineage: Eukaryota > Viridiplantae > Streptophyta > Pinopsida > Araucariales > Araucariaceae > Wollemia > Wollemia nobilis. The sequence goes on from JAQPPZ010007329.1 coordinate 1,744,900, forward strand.
CATGGACATGCATCCACTTCTTTCCATGTGTAACGACCATCTTAAATGATTTCAAATCATTAAAGATTCCTTATGGGTCCACATCACTATGTAGTCTTTAGTTTCACCATCCTGGTGTTCATCACTAATATCAAACGCACTGTCAACTACTCTATTCCTTTGGCAAAAATGCAACATGTCATGATATCGTGACACTTTTGTTTCTCTGCATGCCTACCCTTTTTGAGTCGCAAAAATACGACATGTCGCGATATCGTGACACTTTTGTCCTTCTTGCTCTTTCTATTTGCTTTGGCCCGCAAAAATGTGACATGTCGCGATATCGTGACACTTTTTCCTTCTTGCTCTTTCTCTTTGCATTGGACCATGAAAATGCTACATGTCGCGATATCGCGACACTTTTTCCTTCTTGCTCTTTCTCTTTGCATCAGACCGTGAAAATGCTACATGTCGCGATATCGAGACACTTTTTTCTCCTTGCATTTTCTCTTTGCTTTGGACCACGAAAATGCAACATGTCGCGATATCGCGACACTTTTTCTCCTTGCATTTTCTCTTTGCTTTGGACCACAAAAATGCAACATGTCGTGATATCGCGACACTTTTTTCTCCTTGCATTTTCTCTTTGCTTTGGCCGTGAAAATGCAACATGTCGCGATATCACGACACTTTTTTCTCCTTGCATTTTCGCTTCTGCTTTGGCCGCAAAAATGCAACATGTCGCGATATCGCGACACTTTTTTTCTCCTTGCTTTTTCGCTTCTCTTTTGGCCGCGAAAATGCAACATGTCGCGATATCGCGACACTTTTTTCTCTTTGCTTTTTCGCTTCTCTTTTGGCCATGAAAATGCAACATGTCGCGATATCGTGACACTTTTTTCTCCTTGCTTTTTTGCTTCTCTTTTGGCCGTGAAAATGCAACATGTCACGATATCACGACACTTTTTTCTCTTTGTTTTTTTGCTTCTCTTTCTTTGATCTTTAGCATATGGGCCACTTCGGTCTTCTTGGAAAACCTATAACAACTTCACCCAAACATCAAAAACATCCTCATAAGCATTTAACATCACTGTACATACTCTGAATAACCTCTGAGCTCTTGTCCACTGCATCAATCGATCTATCTGATTGTGTTGACAACAATGACAATACTATCGCTACACCTTGCTCAACAATCTCCCCCTTTGGAATTTTTGGCAACACACGTGCAATTTCCTATAACTCTTCTCCCCCTTTGACAAAAATACCAAAGGGCTGCTGTAAACTCCCCCTGAGTCCATGCACAACATTCTCAGGCAAAAATTATTACACTTAGCAAAAATCACAAACATGAGCAAAAATATAAATAAATACACAAATGCTCCCCCTGAGAATGTGGTCCCAATAGCTAGTCAATTCTTGGGTAGCGTGACCACTCCCAATTTATTGTGAAGATACTCAAAGACTTCCTTGGGCAACGGTTTTGTGAAGATATCCACTACTTGCTCTGTTTTTGGAACAAAATCCAACTTAACCTCACCTTCCGCAACTTTCTCATTCAAAAAGTGATACCGGATAACAATATGTTTTGTGCGAGAATGCATAACCAGATTCTTTGAGATGTTAATGGCATTGGTGTTATCACACTTAACTAAAATTGGCTCATTGAAGTTAATACCAAGATCTTTCAGGGTTTGTTTCATCCATAATACCTATGTACAACACATTGTCACTGTAATATATTTTGCCTCTACTATGGATAAGGATACTGACTCTTGTTTCTTATTGTGCCACGTGACCAACCTGTCTCCAAGATAGAATGCACCTCCACTAGTACTCTTTCTATCATCTACACATCCTTCCCAATATGCATCTGAATACACAATAAGGGTGAAGTCCTTACCTTTCGGATACCATAACCCATACTCCATAGTACCCTTGAGATTTCGAAGAATCCTCTTCACTGCTATCACGTGAGTCTCCTTGGGACTAGCCTGAAATCGTGCTACCATGCATACTTCTTGCAAAATATCTGGTCTGGTAGCTGTCAAGTACAGTAAGCTCCCAATCATAGATCTATACATGGTTTGATCAACATGTGGAGATTTTTCATCCTTGCTCAACTTGCAACCTGTCGTCATGGGAGTGCTAAGCGGCTTACAATCCTCCATTATGAACTTTTTTTAGTATCTCTTTCACATATTTAATTTGAGAAATAAATATGCCCTTCTCATTTTGATTAACTTGCAACCCGAGGAAATACGAAAATTCACCAATCATTGACATTTCAAATTCTTTCTGCATCTTATTTGCTAAATATTTGCATGACTCATCTTTGCTGCTACCAAATATGATATCATCTACATATACAACAAGAATAATAAGATGGCCATTTTCTATTTTGACATACAAATTACTAACCACCATACCTTTCTTGAACCCTTGTTGAATAAGATAGTTGTCTAGCCTTGCATACCATGCTTGGGGTGCCTTTTTTAAGCCATATAATGCTTTCTTCAACTTGCAAACCAAGTTGGGATCATCACCAGGTTGGAAACCATCTAGCTGCTCAATATAAACCTCTTCTTCAAGTTTCCCATTCAAAAATGCTGATTTCACATCCATTTGATAAACTTTGAAATTCTTGTAAATTGCTAAAGCCAGAAACATTCTAATTGCCTCTAGTCTAGCCATAGGTGCAAAGGTTTGTTCAAATTCAATACCTTCAACTTGTGCAAAGCCTTTACAAAACAATTCTTGCTTTATTCCTGACTACCTGCCTTTCATCCTCAGATAACCAAACAAATACATAGGAGCATTAAAATAAAACTTTAAGATTGCTCCCCCTGAGGATGTGCTACCTGGAGTTGCTTAGTGCAATAGAGGAGTAGTCTCCTTCAGTCCAAGGAGACATGATTTCCTTTCTTCTTTCTTTCTCCAAACTTTCTCGAACTTGGGCTTGAGTTTTTCAACTACATCCCTATTTTGAACCTTTTCGTGAACTTGAACATTTCTCTTGGGTGGTTGTCTCTTGTGCATCCTTGATGGATGATTATTTTCCTTTCTTTTATGCACATGATTTATTCCCTGTCTGTGTTGCATTCTTTGTGTCTGATGAAATCTACTGTCTTGCCTTAGATTAGATACAAAATTTCTTGGACAAAACCTTGCTATGTGCCCATGACCATTACATTTAAAACATTGCATATGGTGTTCAATCAGAAAAGCAGATGTATTTCTATCATCATAACTCTTTGATCTATTATTCAAACCACAATAAATTGCCTAGTGACCATAATGGTTGCATCTAAAACAATAGCCATTAAAAGCATTATTATGAATAGAGTGAGAGTGATAGAACCTCTTTTGTTGTGGTTGCTTTGTTGTAGATCTCCTTTGATATTTTATTCCTTTTGAAGATTCAACTTCAAACTTTTCTTGCTTTGATCCTTCAACAGTGGACTTCTTCTTCTCTACATATTTAGAAGATGAAGGTTGTTCAACTTCATATCCAAGACCAAAATTAGTCATGGAGCTTCTTTGTTGCCTTATCATTTCATCTAGCAACTCTATGCTCTTCTCAAATTTGAGATTTGTATTGGCCTCTTCTAGTTGTTTCTTCAAAGAACCAATCTCCTCTTCTTGTTTGCAGCAAACACTCTCTTTCTCATTGATCTCGTGACTCGAGAGTTTCTTCAATCCTTTTGGACTCTTCTACTTGCAACTTTAGATCACTAATAACTTTGTTAGATTCCTCTTCAAGTTTGCTACATACATCGACTTTATCATCCAGGTGTGACTTCAAGGCTTCTTCTATTTTCTTGGCTTTATGAATTTGTAAGAAGAGATCTTCAATCTTATCCCCATATTCTTCCAACTTCTTGGACAGTATTTTGTTCTTTTTTCTTTCTATATTCAACTCTTCAAGTGCAGCGATCAACTCACATTCTAGATCTACTTCAACCTCAAGGTTTTCATCACATACTTCATAATTCACTCCTATCTTTTCTAGTTCAATTTTCTCTTCCACAGGAACTGAAACTTACTGAGATGCCTTATTGGAGGAGGATCTATTCTTCTTACCCATTACGTACTAATCCAAGATCAACCCTAGCTGATTTAGCCTGATAAGGAAAACTAGCTCTGATACCAATTGTTAGTCTCACAATGACACTGAGAGGGGGGTGAATCAGTGTGGCTCTTTTAAATTCTAAATCTTCAACTCTTAAAGCCAAAATAATGAAAACTTAAAACCAAATAAAGCAAATATAACAAGATAACATCACACAACATAAGATGTACCGAGGTTCACCAATTTGGCTACTCCTCAAAATGACTGTTTGGACTCCCATCCAAATCTAGCATTTGCAAAGCACCAACTTTACAATCAATTTACCAGCACCCACTGGAAGGAGCACCAACCCCTAATTTACTAGCACCAACTGGAAGGAGCACCAACCCCTGATTTACCAGCACCAACTAGAAGGAGCACCAACCTCTGATTTACCAGCAACAACCCCTAATGCCAAGCACCAACTTGGACTTCCATTTTGAAACTAGAAGATTGACATAAAAATGCCTTCACTTTTACAAGACCCTAATTGGTCTATTGCTTACCCAACGTCTACCACAATTCACAAAACACACACACTTATCACCCGCACTAAAATCCCTCAATGAAAATTCTCCAAGCAACACTCCTTTTATAACTATCCTTTCTCTTTGTAACTCCAAGTGTAACTCCTTCTTTCATATTCTCATACGCCACTTGTCAATTGTAACACCTTCTTTCATATTCTCATATGCCACTTGTCAATTGTAACACCTTCTTTCATATTCTCATATGCCACTTGTCAATTGTAACTCCTTTATGTAACTCCTTTTGTATATATTGAGAAGGCATTTCGTCAAACACGTCACATGCAAATAATTGACACCATATTCTCCTATCATGACTATTCGTTTTCTCGGTCATGACTATTCATTTTCTCCTTCGATGACTGTTCATTTTCTCCTTCGCTTGTGCATGCATGTGTTTTGGTTTCTGAGAAGGCTTTTCATCAAACACATCACATGCAAATAATTGACACCATATTCTCCTACCATGACTATTCATTTTCTCGGTCATGACTATTTGTTTTCTCCTTCATGACTATTCATTTTCTCCTTCGATGACTGTTCATTTTCTCCTTCATGACTGTTCGTTTTCTCCTTCATGACTGTTCATTTTCTCCTTCGATGACTGTTTTTTTTCTCCACATGGACATGCATCCACTTCTTTCCATGTGTAACGACTATCTTAAATGATTTCAAATCATTAAATATTCCTTATGGTTCCACGTCACTATGCAGTCTTCAGTTTCACCATCCTGGTGTTCATCACTAATATTAGACGCACTGTCAACTACTCTGTTCCATGCAACATGTCGCGATATCGTGACACTTTTGTTTCTCTGCCTACCTGCCCTTTTTGAGTCATGAAAATGTGACATGTCGTGATATTGTGACACTTTTGTTTCTTTGCCTACCTTCCCTTTTTGAGTCACAAAAATGCGACATGTCGCGATATCGTGACACTTTTGTTTCTCTACCTGCCTGCCCTTTTTGAGTCACAAAAATATGACATGTCATGATATCACGACACTTTTGTTTCTCTACCTGCCTACCCTTTTTGAGTCATGAAAATGCGACATGTCGTGATATCGCGACACTTTTGTTTCTCTGCCTACCTGCCATTTTTGAGTCACGAAAATGCGACATGTCACGATATCACGACACTTTTTCCTTCTTGCTCTTTCTCTTTGCTTTGGACCGTGAAAATGCTACATGTTGCAATATCATGACACTTTTTCCTTCTTGCTCTTTCTCTTTGCATCGGACCATGAAAATGCTACATGTCACGATATCGCGACACTTTTTCCTTCTTGCTCTTTCTCTTTGCATCGAACCGTGAAAATGCAACATGTCGCGATATCACGACACTTTTTTTCTCCTTGCATTTTCTCTTTGCTTTGGACCACGAAAATGCAACATTGCGTGATATCGCGACACTTTTTCTCCTTGCATTTTCTCTTTGCTTTGGACCGCGAAAATGCAACATGTCGTGATATCATGACACTTTTTTCTCCTTGCATTTTCTCTTTGCTTTGGCCGTGAAAATGCAACATGTCGCGATATTGTGACACTTTTTTCTCCTTGCATTTTCTCTTTGCTTTGGCCGTGAAAATGCAACATGTCATGATATCGTGACACTTTTTTTCTCCTTGCTTTTTCGCTTCTCTTTTGGCCGTGAAAATGCAACATGTCGCGATATTGCGACACTTTTTTCTCTTTGCTTTTTCGCTTCTCTTTTGGCCGTGAAAATGCAACATGTCGCGATATCGCGACATTTTTTTCTCCTTGCTTTTTCACTTCTCTTTTGGCCACAAAAATGCAACATGTCGCGATATCACGACACTTTTTTCTCTTTGCTTTTTTGCTTCTCTTTCTTTGATCTTTAGCATATGGGCCACTTCGGTCTTCTTGGACAACCTGTAACAACTTCACCCAAACATAAAAAACATCCTCATAAGCATTTAACATCACTATACATACTCTGAATAACCTCTGAGCTCTTGTCCACTGCATCAACCAATCTATCTGACTGTGTTGACAACAATGACAATATTGTCACTTCACCTTGCTCAACACTTAAGCCACTAATACTAGGACCTCATACAAACGCTAATGGATTCTGGATGAGTGACAATGATGACGATGAAACTAAAATAATTTTTATCAACCATGCTCTTGAGATACAAGACAAGATAATGCTCCAAGATGAAGCACGTCCTGAATGGATTAATCAATAAGAAGAACCTCAAGAAGAGATAATATATGGAGAAACCATGCAGAAGGATAACTGGTATCAACAGAAGTTTCCAATAGACCGCACACTTTTTTAGCTAAACAAAGAGCATGAGGGTCTTGAACCAGAACCTCCATCACATTGGCAAAGCATACAACAAAACCAATCACATACATTAGATCAGTTGCAACCTAGAGAATACGAGTCATCAATTCTTGAATTGCAACCACCTCATTTCCATCAAGTCAACATGATTTTTGTTGATTTGCTCACCCCACTCCGTAATCCATATAATGAGACAAAACCGATCTGTATCAACACCAGTATCATAGCCATGGATAGGATTTCATCCCCACCATCCACTGCTGACTTCATCCTGTACGAAGAGTTTTTGCACGCTTCAAACGCTTATATTCCACAACAACCTTCATCATAAAACAATTCAGTTTTTCAAACTGAGATAGAGGGGGACACCCCAAACACATTTGAAAATATAGCAGAGGATATCCACCTCATCCCGACTCCACATCATCTAGAGGAAGGTTCTCACATGCTAATAGAATAGTCTATACATGTGAACCTTAGTGAAGACGTAGATAATCCCTAGATTGTCAAAATAGCAAAATAATTATCCACAAAAGAAAAAGAAAGCATCATAAACATGCTTATTAAAAAGAAGGAAGTGTTCACATGGTCCTACAAAGACATGCCTAGCTTAGATACAGATTTGGTAGTCCACAACCTTACGCTAGCACATGATGCCAAGCCATTCAAGTAGAAGCTTAGGAAAGTTCATCCAATAGTCGCATTAATTGTGAAAGAAGAGTTGCAAAAGTTATTGGATGTACACTTCATAGTACCAATCGATTATCTTGAATGGCTTTCAAACATGGTACCCATTCGTAAATCAAATGGGGGGATACGAGTATGCACTGATTTTTGAGATTTAAACAAAGCGTATCCCAAATATGATTTTCCTTTTCCAAATATTGACCAATTAGTAGACTCCTGTGCTAGTCATGAAATGATCTCCTTAATGGATGGTTTCTTCGGATACAATCAAATTCAGATTAATCTCGAAGATCAACATAAAACAACATTTACAATGCCTTGGAGGACATTCTGCTGCGGAGTGATGCCTTTTGGGTTAAAGAACGTAGGAGCTACATATCAGCATGCCATGACAAACATATTTCATGATTATATGCATAATATAATCAAATATTATGTAGATGATCATATTGCTAATTCAAAAACGTGTCTTGAACACATAGATGTGCTAGAAAAGGTATTTGATCGATTAATAGAACATAAGGTAAGTTTAAATCCTAAGAAGTGTGTATTTGGTGTCACATCAGGAAAACTTCAAGGATTCATTGTTTCCAATAAAGGCATTGAAGTAGACCTAGGCAAGGTAAAAGCAATATTAGAAATATCACCTCCCAAAAACTTGAAAGAGTTACGAAGTTTGCAAGGAAAAGTCCAATCTATTCGATGATTCATTGTGCAACTCTCAGATAAATGCAGACCTTTTAACCGCCTGTTACAAAAAGGAGTGATATTTTCTTGGACAACTGAATGTCAAGAGTCATTTGATGATATAAAGAAATATCTGGCCTCATTGCCAGTTCTTATGCCACTAAAAATAGGAGTCCCATTTTACCTATACATTTTTGCAACAAATTTTGCTTTAGAAACAATGCTTGCACAAAAGAATGAGAAAAATAAAGAGCAAGCAATTTATTACATCAGTTGAACATTGGTAAGTTACGAAACAAGATATGCTTATGTCGAAAAGTTATGCTTAGTAGTGGTTTTCGCCACCAAGAAACTTAGACATTACATGCTAAGCAATACCACCTATGTTATAGCTAGAGAAAACCCTCTGCAATACATGATGACTCACACTTACAACAACACTTGCACTACTAAATGGATAATGCTTTTAACAGAATTCGACCTCGAATTCACAAGTCAAAAATCCATAAAAGGGCAAGTGATAGTTGATAAATTAGTGGAATCTCCACTGCACAATGATACACCATTAATAATTGAGCTTCTCGACGATTCAGTATTTTATGTCACAGAACAAGAAGAATTAGTTTCACCTAAGGATGAAGCAGATATGACAATGTTGTTTGATGGATCAAAGTGCGAAAAAGGGCAAGGTGCAAGAGTTGTGTTTTACACACCTGAAGGAATACCCATTCCTTTATCATTCAAACTCGACTCCACATGCACTAACAATAATGTAGAATATGAAGCCTTAATATTAGGTCTTAAATCAACTATAGCAATGGGAATAAAGAATAAGAATTTTTGGTGATTCTCAATTGGTTGTATACCAAATAAAAGGAGAATACCAATATAAAGAACCAGTCTTAAAGAAATATCATGAAGTAGCATTACAGTTGCTAGGAAAATTTGACTGGTATGAAATTAGTAACTTGCCACAATCGACAAATAGATTTGTGGACGCAATGGCTTCCTTGGGATATCTCATCCCTAAAAATGAACATGGAGAAATGCAATCACTAATCATAACAACAGTGTCTAAACCATAAATTCAAAAAGTAGAATATATAGGTGAGAAGAATGTTTGTTTGATACATGTCGAACCTTACAATTCTTACCTTGATGAGATAAAATATTTTCTCAAGTCAGGCACACTACCAATAGAAATGACACAAAATGCAAAAAGAACATTCAAACAAAGAGCCATTCATTTCACTTTACTTGGATATGTGTTATATAAACGTAGTTATGATGGAATATTACTACGATTTTTAAATCCAATTGAATTAGAAAGAGCAATATCAGAAGCCCATGATGGTACTTGCAGTGGTCACTTCAGCAGAATTGCAATTGCAAAAAGAATATTGCGCATGGGATACTATTTTCCGACAATGGAAAATAACTGTTGCAAATATGTCAAAAGATGCCAAAAGTGCCAACATCATGCAAACTTGACCCATGTGCCATCACAAAATTTACAACCCATTCAAATTTTTTGGCCCTTTCACAATGGGGCCTTGACTTGATCAGTAAAATAACACCTCTTCATCAGGACAACATAAATTCATCATAACTGCTATAGAATACTTCAAAAAATGGGTGGAAGCAATTCCAATGACAACTATGATTGGACCTCGAATAATGGAGTTTATACTTTAGCATATTATCTGTCGTTTTGGAATACCCTCAAAAATAATTTCTGATAATGGAAAGTCATTTAATAATATGGATGTTAGAGCATTGTGCAACAAATTCAAAATCCTACACAGCTTCTCAACACCTTATTATCCACAAGCAAACGGGCAAGCTAAAGCAACAAATAAAATAGTCATATCCATTCTTAAGAAAGTGGTAAAAGATAATCATCGAGATTGGCATACTCACCTCCCTTTAGCACTGTGGGCTTACAGAACAAGCATAAGAACACCAACGGGAGCAACACCATTTTCACTATTTTACGGTGTAGAAGCAATATTACCATTAGAGCTTGAGATACCATCCTTACGAATCGAGATACATGAATTCATGAACAATGATACAACTAGACAGGCGCATCTTGACCAATTGACAATTATTGATGAGAAACATATCAATTCTCTAGAACATTTACGAGTATATCAAAATAGAGTCAAGCGCGCTTACAACACAAAATTCCATCCTCAGAAATTTCAAGTGGGGGACCTAGTGCTCAAAGAAAACCAACAAAATACTAATTCTTTACCACACTTAAGGGATAAATTTGTAGCAAATTGGTTGGGCCCATATCTAGTAAAGCAAAAATTGGGACAAGGAACGTACAGACTCTCCAATTTAGAAGGGAAATTGGAGCCAGACCCACTGAACATTATGCACCTAAAGGCATTTTATGGATAAAACAACTTGCAATATATGTATATATATGTACATGGTTAAAACAAAAATAAACAAAATATTCCATTTTACAACATTGCATGCATTTCACATTGTAAATAGACATATTTTAACTTGCATTTGCATTTCAATTATATGTTCATACAAATAATATATATATATATATATATATATATATATATATATATATATATATATATATATATATATATATATATAGTTGCATCCATCCCATCCCTTGCTTAGTAATATTTAATAGTGGTGATGATACGACCAAGAAAAAAAATTCTAAGAATTGGGGGTATTCAACTAAGATTATTTACAACTCACAAATCATACACATCATATATGATATATCATACAATTTTCAATCACTCAAACATGTCTAGTGAAAAACCAAACTTCATGAAGTGTCCAATTTTATTTAGGACCAAAGAACTTTCATCACATTAAGAAACTTTTGAGTATGGTAGATTGACCCAAAAGTAATCTGGAACCAAATACACTTTTACAAATCTTAAAACATCTTTAATAATAGAAAGATAACACCAATTTGGGTAAACCTCAAAGCAAGAAAGTCAAATTATTCGCTTACCCTATCATGCAACATAGTCCAAAAAAAAAAAAATAGTGGTTATCACCACTACCATAGTGGAACAACAAATATAAATAAATGTAAAGGAGTAAGGATAGGGTGACATTCTCATCACACTTCGGTTGAGAATCCGATTCCCCAAAACTCTACACAAAAAAAAAATTAAAAACACACACCACAAATATCTAAAGCTGAAAATATCGTACTATGTTCCCCTCAAAAAGTTATGTAGTCATCACAAAGGCTTAAAGATCAAACCATTGGACTATAGAGTGATACCCCACCGGGGCTATAGATGCTTGACTGGCAGTGGAGTAAACTCATGCAGGGTGACATGTCTCTCTCTCAAGAGGGAGACCTTTGAACGCACATACGGGTAAGCTAGCCAAAAATAAAACCCAGAAAGGTACCGTTCAAAAATTACTCAATATGGGGCAATAAAAATCACAATCACATGCACTAGTTTTGGATTTCTTAGGGTCATCGACACACAAGATTTAGTAAAAGAACTTCACTTGCACACAATATGGTCCTAAAGAAAGTAAGATAACATCAAGAAAAATGGTTAACATTACTAGCTTCTTTGAGTATTTGAGAATACTTTCAGTTACATATCAAAAACCAAATTATAATCAATATCACAATCCACATACCATTTATACATACCACATACAACACCACAAAGAATAATCAAGTGGGATACCCCCAATTGCAAATATGAATGAGTAAAGGTTAAATACTCTAAGCTAAAAAATATTATACGAGCAATATGAATACCGTCATTTAGTTACATGAATAAAAATCAAATGCATTTTACAAGTTTAGTTGCATTCATTTTCATAGCAATACCATAGAAATATTAGATTGCATTATATAAACATTGCAAAGCATAAACAATAAGAATGCATATACAAATAACACATGTGAATACCGAAATAATATGCCATGATATATATATATATATATATATATATAAATGAAATTCGACAAAGTACAAAATGTCAGAAGGTAGTATACATCAGAGCATCGAGGCTCATACTAATATAAAATATACAAAAAATAAAAATAAGGCAATACAACATCTAGCTAGTGCTAGCAGGATCCCTCCATGGACCCTACACTGTAGAAGCCCCATGAGAGTTAGAAGTACGATGAGTCCTACGACTTGTATCATTCCCTTAGCTAGTAGTGGCAATAGATGATGAAGGAGAAATAGGTAAAGGAATCTGAAGCTCATGAATAATGGTCTCCAAAATCTCGATGTAGACATCCTGCTTACGTAGGCTCCTCAAATTAGCACATTGGAAAGCGACCCTCTAAGAAATCTTTGCCCGTAGAGAAGCAATAGTCAAAGCAGAATCATCACCTCTAGCACCTGACTGCAATCGAGAAAGCTCACCCTACAAATGGGTAAACTCACCACCAATTCTGGTGATCTCTGCATCCTTAGCAACCATAATAGTGTTGCTAGGTCCAACCCATAACCCATCCACCTCAGCTTGAAGACGATTCACCTCACCCTGATACCATGCTAACTTGGCCTTCAATCGACCCAGCCTCAAATCTAGGCTATCTCGCTTAGCCTGGAGAATCCCCCACTCATCCTCTGACCATCGAGGAGGTAAACCCTCATCATCATTGCCACCACCCTCCTCAGGATTCTAAACGTCCATGCCCATGTCAGCTCTCGAAGAGCTACCATGTCGGTGCTTTGCCGACCAAGGAATTCATCCACCCACATCAAGGAATTCATCCACCCACATCAACATCATCACCACTCACATTATCATCTACAACAATGCTAGGATTCCATAGAGGCTGACTTGTAAACCAAGCATCATACTCAGTAGTCGTGCTAACATCATCCAAGTCAAGCACCTCCAAGTCTGAGTCGTCAGTAGGATCATCGACTTACCAAAAATTAGGAGCAACAAGTAACCCCAACTCATCACCCCGTCGCCTATATGTAACAGGCACATCCATAACATCCTGAACAAGACCAAACTACCGTAGTACATGAGAGAACTAGATAAACTCCATATCCCTCAAATTGGTGCCAAAAACCCATCATCTTCACCTAACGCGATGAAGCTCCGCTGCATCCGTCGCCCAATCCAAACCCCTCAAAGGCCACCAACACATCAAGTCCCTAGTCAGAGAACTCAAGATATCTCTGAACTCTGAAGCTCTCACAAAATATCGACTAACCTCCTCACTAAGTAACCATCTGTATGCCCAGGGAGAGGTGGCATCCATTCCATAAGGTAAACCAATAGGGTGACCAATGATAACATGCTCCCAACACCAAATATGGAGAAACAAACTACGACCTAGGCCCTTACGCCCATACCTCTTCACCTCATAGAGCTTGCTATAAACCTCATAGAGAAGAGCGGGAACCCAAGTTAACCGATGAGGATCAGCTATCAAGTCAAGAACAATAGGCACCTGGTTCCACGGGATCCTCGATCCCATGGAATTGGGTAACAACATGTTGCTCAATATGTACATCATAAAGATAGATAATGCACCCAAGATGCCAGTTGTAAAGAGATCCAAATACGCAATACCGCCCCTGCTACAATCAATATCCCACATCTCACCAAATAAATGGAAAGGGCCTCCTTCTTGTCAAGGCCAACACAAATGGTAGGACCCTTGATAGGGATGCGAAAGATACGATAGATATCCTCGAGAGTGATAGTCAGCTCCCCTGTTGGGAGCTAAAATGTGCCCTTATCTGGATACCAATGCTCAAAAAGTACCAAAAGGAGATCCTCATCAGCTCGGACAGTTCCTAACCACCCACAACCATCTAAACCAATGTCCTAAAGTAAAGTCCAATCATCATTAGAAAGTGCTTTCCGCACTTTTCGAATGGTCCTTGGCCACCTATGCCGAGCATCAAGAAGCTTAACCTGAAAAGAAAACATACAAAAAAACAACAAAAATTAGCACAACATGCTAGAAATAAAAGAAAAAAAAACGAGAATTTTTTACCTAACCTAGGTAATAAAAACAAAAATAATTTTTTTTTACCTACCCTAGGTAATAAAAGCAAAAAAACAAAAAAATTACCTAATCATGGTAACAAAAACAAAAACAATTTTTTTTTTACCTACACTAGGTAATAAAAGCAAAAAAAAAAAAAAAAATGAATTTTTTTTACCTACCTTAGGTAATAAAAGCAAAAAACAAAAATAATATCTAATCATGGTAACAAAAACAAAAACAAATTTTTTTACCTACACTAGGTAATAAAAAACAAAAACAAAATAAAAATTTTACCTACCCTAGGTAATAAAAAGCAAAAAAAAAAAAAAAAAAAATTACCTACCCTAGGTAATAAAGCAATAACGATTTTTTTTTTTTAACCTACCCTAGGTAATAAAAGCAAAAACAAACGCTTAATGAGCAAACAATAATCATTTACCAGCCCCACTTAATTATCAAACAAGCAAAACAAACAAGAAAAAAAAAATGGCAACACACCTACCTCGGAAAACCGGCCGCCAACTTCCGCTCAAGCCGAGCCACCACCACCGCTCCCCTCAGAAACCCCCATCTCACTCATCACTTCAACCGACAAACCAATGACAACTGGCAGAATGATTTTGAAAATGACAGTAGCCTATAAATAGCTTCTTTTAGAGGTGAAAAACGCGCACTCGCGTTTTCTGCGGTGCATGAAAATGCAAACACGCGTTTGGAGGCACAAAACGCGATTTGATAAAGAAAAATGTAAATCCGCATTTTTTGCCAAAATAACCGCAAGTCAACGGTTTCAAAAATAAAACAAATAAAAATAAAAAAATAAAAATTCCAATCCACCTAATCATCTGGAGTGAAACTTGTATCTAGCGGATTATCCTATACACCTAGCGGTTGCAGCGACTAGCAATCCATGCAAACCGGTTGGATGGGTAAATCATCATAAGGAAACTCATTCAAAAATCACAAAAAAAAACAACAATGAATCAAGTCGATAAGTCCCTAAAATCAATGAGCTTAAATGTGTTCTAAAACAGATTTACCAAGGCAATTCTACAAAAACCTTTTGTTGGGTCAAAAGGGGAACAACAAACAAAAATTTGGTAATAATAAAAAAAACCGCTTGAGCATCAAATCCTCGACGACTGGTTCCTTAAACCCATCATTTGGAAGGAATTGCTAAAGTCATAGTGGATGAAGACTCAAAAGGGTGGTCAAAATTTTTACCATGTATTCTAAACATTAATGAAACCAAAAGCAAAATTGCAAGAACACAAATAATCCCAACTTGTGGAACATTGAAAATCAAGACAAAATTCATTAACAAAATAACAAACATTCAATAAACAAAACACTTTCAACATTCATATTTTGTCAATTGGCTTATGGGTGTCAACCTTTACCCAATCATCAATTGAGGGGCAAGCAAAAAAATCTAAATTTTAATTTCATTCATTATGTATGTCAAAGAGAAATGAACCCATTCGTCTAATAAAGATATATGTCATTGAATTTTTGCACCACATTGTGTTTTACACAACACAGTACAAAAAGGGGCAACTATAGACACCAAAATCTAGCACCCTTTAGTTCACATTCACCACCTCACCATCAAATCCTGCATAATAAAGATATATGCCTAAGTTCTAACTTAGGGATATAAAATCCTGCACATCATTATATTTTCCTAATTTATTTAATTAGAAAAATCACCCTAGGATACTCTGTCTACCCATGGGACATGTGTCCTGGATACTTCATACAACATCCATGCCACATCTTACCCACTCCTATCCCCTTTGTCCTTATACAGAGACATATTCCCAACACTCATGCCACAACTCCTTTGTTTTTGTCCCCTTTTCCCTTCACATAAAACAACATCCCACTCCACTTGGAGCTAAATCACCCCAGTTAAGTGAACCACACTAAATGACTCACTGTAACTGCCCCTTCCACCTGGTAGTCCAGATTTACCACTTGGCAAGTCAGGCTTGCCACCTCACATTCCCCTCCAAATCCCCATGCAGCCTATAAAGGCACCATCAATCCACCAAATAGAGGGAGTTGAATTTGCGTACTAACAGGTTGCAAAAATACATCTAGACCCGACGAGAAAATGAGAGCGCGAGCTCGAATCCAATCGTTGGCATGCATCTCGAGGCAACCTGTCATCTCAGCAAAAACCACCCACCCGTGGTTCTAAAGTCAAAAATGTGCATCCGTGGTTTCCAGCCCGCAACTGCGTTCCCATGGTTCCACAGTCCCGAATAGGTTTTATCAATAGAGATCAGTAAATTATCGATTTGTTAGCAAGGCATTTTTATTAGTATTTCCATGTTTCTTGAAAGCATTCCTTTCAAGGGTTTCTTTTATTTGCATT
Source organism: Wollemia nobilis (assembly GCA_028583015.1). Lineage (NCBI taxonomy): Eukaryota > Viridiplantae > Streptophyta > Pinopsida > Araucariales > Araucariaceae > Wollemia > Wollemia nobilis. Next base: position 1,761,580 of record JAQPPZ010007329.1, read on the forward strand.
GTTTATAGTCATTTATATAGGTGCTATTAACCCTTTTTTGGTTTCCATGTGTGCAGGAAATAGGTATTTGAAGAGCTATTGAAGCTAGGAGTGGTCCCTACATTGGATACCAAAGCCCACTCATCCCTTGGAGTTGTAGCAGAGGAATGAAGAGCACCCTATCTTGCTAAGGATTTGGAAGAATTTACCTCTCCTATGGGAGCATTGTAACATCTATCAGAAGGAGAAAATCATTGTAGCATTACCCCCAACACATTTGGGGAAATTCAAGATATCCATTTGTGACATTGTATCAAGTACTAATACAAAGGAATATTCTTTTTGATAAATTTTTCTCTCCTTGTTTATCTTATTTATTGTGCTTAGTTATTTTGCTACAGAAAATTAATTTGTATACATAAAAACACAACACCATGGCAATAAAATGAAACATTTTATTAAGTTTGGTAAAGTCCCTTTTGATACACTTTGACTCTTTTAGGGTGCATTTTACAAAGAAATGTGCCAAAGGGGAATCCCTTTTACAAATCAAGGATGGTGTCTTTGTCTCTTCATGCTACAACAATGTGGAAGGTGGGTTTGTCATGACCACCGTGATGAGCTTGAGCTTGTTGAATCTGTAACCTGCACACATGCATTTAGACAAATGTTTAGTAGCACCTGTCACAATGAATATGATAAAATGTAATGAAAATGACTAATGTAAATGAATATGAATAAAAGAAAACAAATAATGAATATGAATTACATAACACAATACGGGCATAATAACATTAGCATTCCTCCTCCCCCTCTCTTGGACACGTGATGGTGACCTTATAGGCCTTTGAGGATTTTAGAGGGAAGGATAGGTGGCAATCCAGGACTGCCAAGTGGCAAGGATTGGGTAGCCACCTATCCTAGATAGTTACAGTGAGTCACTAGAAGTATCTCACTTAACTGGGGATATGTGGCAAATGGGTAGGTGCAAGTGGACTGATGTGTGGAGTGAGGTGTGAGATGTGGCAAGTGGGTAAGTGCAAGTGGAGTGAGGTGTGAGATGTGGCAAGTGAGTAGGTGCAAGTGGAGTGAAATGTGGAGGGTTACCCCATGTGAAGGGACAAAGGAGACAAGGGTGTATGAGAGGTGGCAAAGGAGTGATGGTGATGTGGCCAGGACACATGTCAAGTGAGGAGAGAGGGTAGCCTAGGAGGATATTTTCCAGATTTAATAAAATCTAGAAAATACAATTATGTGTAGGATTTTATACCTAAGTCAAAACTTAGGCACATAATATTATGCAAAACTGAAATGTGCAATGTGGATGAATAATGTGCAGAAATTATATGCCTAAGTTTAGACTTAGGCATATATTATTATGCAGAATTGTGGTGTGTAATGCCAATGAATAATGTGCAAGAATTATATGCCTAATTTTAGACCTAGGCATATATTATTATGCATAATTGTGATGTGTAATGCAAGTGCCTATATTTTAGTGTCTATAGATGCCCCTTTTTGTACCGCATTGTGTGAAACACAACGTGGTGCAAAAATAAAAGACACGTGGTTTTATTTGATGGAGGAATGGACTCAAATATTCTCGACATAAAGAATGAATGACTTTTTTTGAAAACTTTGATTTGTTTATTTACCCCCTCAATTGGTGAATGAATAAAGGATGAAACCCACGAGCCAATTGACCAAATGTGGATGATGAAAGGAGGTGGTTGATTGAATGATGTGGTTGTGATGCAAATGTATGTTATTTTGATAAAAAAAAACGAGAAAAATTTTACCTAACCTAGGTAATAAAAACAAAAATATTTTTTTTTTTACCTACCCTAGGTAATAAAAGCAAAAAACAAAAAAATTACCTAATCATGGTAACAAAAACAAAAACAATTTTTTTTTTACCTACACTAGGTAATAAAACGCAAAAAAAAAAAAAAAAAAATTACCTATGCATGGTAATAAAACAAAAACGAAAAATTTTACCTACCCTAGGTAATAAAAGCAAAAACAAAAAAATTACCTAATCATGGTAAAAAAAAAAAATATATATATATTTTTAGTAATAAAGCCCAAAAAAAAAAAAAAAACAAAAACAATTTTTTTTTACCTACCCTAGGTAATAAAAGCAAAAACAAAAAAATTACCTAATCATGGTAACAAAAACAAAAACAATTTTTTTTACCTACACTAGGTAATAAAAAGCAAAAACAAAATAAAAATTTTACCTACCCTAGGTAATAAAAAGCAAAAAAAAAAAAAAAAATTACCTACCCTAGGTAATAAAGCAATAACGAATTTTTTTTTTTACCTACCCTAGGTAATAAAAGCAAAAAAAAACTCTTAATGAGCAAACACTAATCATTTACCAACCACACTTAATTATCAAACAAAAAAAACAAATAAGAAAAAAAAAAGGGCAACACACCTACCTCGGCAAACCGGTTGCCAACTTCCGCTCCAGCCGAGCCACCACCACCATCACTCCACTTGCCAACCTACATCTCACTCATCACTTCAACAGACCAACCAATACCAATTGGTAGAATGATTTTGAAAATGACAACAGCCTATAAATATTCGCTTTTAGCGACGAAAAACGTGCATCTGCATTTCCCACAATGCATGAAAACGCAAACACATGTTTGGAGGCGAAAAACGTGAAAACGCGGTTTCATAAAGAAAAACACAAATCCACGTTTTTTGCCAAAATAATCGCAAGTCAGCAGTTTCAAAAATAAAATAAATAAAATAAAATTCCATCCACCTAATCATCTGGAGTGAAACTCGTATCTAGTGGATTATCCTATACACCTAGCGGTTGCAACGACTAGAAATCAATGCAAACCAGTTGGATGGATAAATCACCATAAGGAAACTCATTCAGAAATCACAAAAAAAACAATGAATCAAGTCGATAAGTCCCTAAAATCTATGAGCTTAAATGTGTTCTAAAACATATTTGCCAAGGTAATCCTACAAAAACCTTATGTTGGGTCAAAAGCGGAACAACAAACAACAATTTGGTAATAATAAAAAAAACCGCTTGAGCATCAAATTCTCGACTACTGGTTCCTTAAACCCATCATTTGGAAGGAATTTCTAAAGTCATAGTCGATGAAAACTCAAAAGAGTGGTCAGAAAATTTACCATGTATTCTAAACATTAATGAAACCAAAAGCAAAATTGCAAGAACACAAATAATCCCAATTTGTGGGATATTGAAAATCAAGACAAAATTCATTAACAAAATAACAAACATTAAATAAACAACACACTTTCAACATTCATATTTTGTCAATTGGCTTATGGGTGTCAACCTTTACCCAATCGTCAATTGAGAGGGTAAGCAAAAAAATCAAAATTTTAAATTCATTCATTTTGTATGTCAAAGAGAAATGAACCCATTCGTCTAGTAAAGTTAGATGTCATTGAATTTTTGCACCACATTGTGTTTTACACAATGCAGTACAAAAAGGGGCAACTATAGACACCAAAATCTAGCACCCTTTAGTTCACATTCACCACCTCACCATCAAATATTGCATAATAAAGATATATGCCTAAGTTCTAACTTAGGGATATAAAATCATGCACATCATTATATTTTCCTAATTTATTTAATTAGGAAAATCACCCTAGGATACCCTGTCTACCCATGGAACATGTGTCCTGGATATTTCATCCAACATCCATGCCACATCTTACCCACTCCTATCACCTTTGTCCTTGTACAAGAGACAAATTTCCAACACCCATGCCACAACTCCTTTGTTGTTGTCCCCTTGTCCCTTCACATAAAATAGCATCCCACATCCCACTCCACTTGGAGCCACATCACCCCAGTTAAGTGAACCACACTGAATGACTCACTGTAACTACCCCTTCCACCTGGCAGTCTAGATTTACCACTTGGCAAGTCAGGCTTGCCATCTCACATTCCTCTCCAAAGCCCCAGGCAGCCTATAAAGGCACCATCAATACACCAAACAAAGGGAGCTAAATTTACGTACCGACAGGCTACCAAAATACATCCAGACCTGATGAGAAACTAAGAGCACAAGCTCGAATCCGATCGTTGGCACACATCCTGAGGTGACCTATCATCTCAGCTGAAACCGCCCACCCATGGTTCTACTATCGAAAACGTGCATCTATGGTTTCACAACCGTGGGTCCACGGTTTCCAACCTACAATTGCGTTCTTGTGGTTCCACAGTCCCGAATAGGTTTTATCAATAGAGATCAGTAACTTATCGATTTGTTAGCAAGGCATTTTTTATTAGTATTTTCATGTTTCTTGCAAGCATTCCTTCCAAGGGTTTCTTTTATTTGCATTGTTTGCAGTCATTTATACAGGTGCTATTAACCCTTTTTTGGTTTCCATGTGTGTAGGAGATAGGTATTTGAAGAGCTATTGAAGCTAGGAGTGGTCCCTACATTGGATACCAAAGCCCACTCACCCCTTGGAGCTGTAGTAGAGGAATGAAGAGCACCCTATCTTGCTGAGGAGTTGGAATAATTTACCTCTCCTATGGGAGCATTGTAACATCTATTAGAAGGATAAAATCATTATAGCATTACCCCCAAAACATTTTGGGCAATTCAAGATATCCATTTGTAACATTATATCAAGCACTAATACAAAGGAACATTATTTTTGGAAAATTTCTCTCTGTTTTCATCTTATTTATTGTGTTTAGTTATTTTGCTACAGGTACAACCCCTAATAATCTCAACAATCTCTAAAGGGGTTGTTGTTCGCACTAACCCTACAGATGTGAAAGATGTCTGCTTCAAACACACGGTATCATATGAGTCTTGGTCAAGCCCCATTGTAGCCTTCTTAAAATTTGGAACACTCCCATTATAAATGTCTCGGTCTGCCAAACATGCTTTTAAGAAAAAGGTAGCCCATTTCATTCTTGTGGGTGATGTGTTGTATAAACAGGGTTATGATAGAATTTTGCTTCGATGCCTCGAACCTGGGGAGGCTCAAAGGGCCATCGAGGAAGCCCATGATGGTACTTGTGGTGGTCATTTTAGTGGAATGGCCATTGCAAAGTGCTTATTACGCATGGGTTATTATTGGCCCACAATGGAACATGATTGTTGCACATATGTCAAAAATTGTAAACAATGTCAAACACATGCCAATTTAACTCACGTACCATCACAAGCTTTATAGCCAATACAAAGTATTTGGTCCTTTTCACAATGGCGCCTCGACCTAATTGGCAAAATTTTGCCCTCCTCTTTAGGACAACACACATTCATCATAACCACCATAGAATAGTTCACAAAGTGGGTTGAGGCAATACCTCTAACTAGTACGACAGGACCTCAAATTATGGATTTCATACTCCATCATATCATCTGTCGTTGTAGCATTCCCTCTAAAATAATTTTGGATAATGGTAAGTCTTTTAAGAAAAGGATGTTTGAGCACTCTGCAAGAAGTATAATATCCAACATAATTTCTCAACTCCTTATTACCCACAAGCAAATGGACAAGCTGAAGCTACCAATAAGACCTTGATTGCCATTCTTAAGAAACTTGTCAAAGAAAATCGTAAATATTGGCATTCACAAATTCTGTTGGCACTTTGGGCTTATCAAACAAGAATCTGAATGCCAATAGGAGCAACACAATTCTCTCTGGTCTATGGAGTTGAAGCTATTATGCCTCTTGAGCTCGAGATTCCTTACGAATTTCCTTGCAAGAATTCATAGATGATGATACAGCTAGACAAGAACGACTTGACCAACTAACACTCCTCTATGAAAGGCAGGTCAATGCATTAGAACATTTATGAGTTTATCAAGACCGCCTCAAGCGTGCTTACAATGCTAAAGTCCATCTTTAGGAATTTCATGTAGGGGATCTGGTCCTCAAAGAGAACCAACAAAACACCAATGCTTTGCCACATCTTCGTGACAAATTTGCAGCAAATTGGTTAGGTCCATACATAATCACTCAAAAAGTGGGTAATGGTACTTATAGGCTTACCAATTTAGAGGGAATAGAGGACCCCGAGCCCCTTAATGTTCTTCATTTAAAGGCATTTAATTGTTAATAGTGACTATATATGTATATATACATGGCTAAAAAAAATCAAAAACAACAAAAACAAATTGCATGCTTTCACATAGGCATTACCACATTGCATGTTCATTTACATCTAGGCATTATTTTAATTTTCATTCGCATACACTACATCATACATATTTCATTGCATTATACAATTTCCATTTGCATATCAACACTCCATTGCATTAGGCATATACATTTGCATTCATCCCATCCATGTCCAATGATCTGGCATAGTAATGATGATATGACCATACAAAAAAAGTCATGTTTTAACGATTGGAGCTACCTAGTTTGGAAAATAAATGCAACTTTGATAAAAGTCATATGTCAACCACATCATAGGTCACAACAGCCTAAATTTTCAGACTCAACCATTACTTGTGTAACAAACAACCTCAAATTGGATGTCTGATTTTCTTTAGGACCAAAAACACAATTTACACACTAAGAAGATCTTGAGTATTGCCAATTGAGCCCGAATACAATGTTGAACCAATCACATTCCAACACATCTTAAAAACATTATGAGCCAAGGAGGGTTATTACCATACTTGGGTATACCTTGAGGTGAAAAGGAGATATCCCTCGCTTGTCCCATTACGCAACATAGTCCAAAAATAGTGGTTTTCACCACTACCACAATTACTCTTCGAACATAAACGTAAAAACATAGAGTAGTAAGGATAGGGTCAAAATTCTCATCACACCTCGATTGAGAATCTGATTCCCCAAAGCTTTATACAAAATTAACAAATAAAATCTCAAATACCCTTGATCCCTAAAGTCATAAGGATTCATACTACATGCCCCTGACAAGGATGGGTAGTCATCCCCAAGGCCTAAAAGATCAAATCCCATTAGACTATGGAGTGAATATTCATCGGGGCTATAGATGCCTAACTGGTAGTAGAGTAAGCTCATGTAGAGTGACATGTCTCTCTAAAAAGGGAGACCTCTGAATGCACATAATTACAGGCTAGCCTCAAGTCATCTCCATAACAGGTCATGGCTAAATCCACTCATAATGGGTTAATGAACTTCACATACACACACACTGGTTCTGGATTGGATAGGGTCATTGTCACACTCAAAATTTTGTATATGAATCTCACTTGCACACACATTGGTCCTAAAGAAAGTTAGACAACCCTAGTGAGTCTAATTTATAATACTAGTATGTTTGAGTCTTTGAAAATCCTGCAATACTCATCCCATATCAACATCCATATCTTCTTCCATATCAACATTCGTATCTTCTTCCATATTAACATCCATATATTCTTCCATATCAACATCCATATCCTCTTGCGTATAAACACCCATGTCTTCATAGTGATTCAAGTTGCAGAACACCACCAAAATTGGTACCCCATTTTGCCAAACAATGGACAAAAAAAATGGTCAATAAAATTTTTGAACTGTAAAAGATCATTCGAACAACATGCATTCCTCCCATATAGTTTAGACTCATTTACTTGCATTAATCATCCATAACATATCATCATTAATAACACATCACATAGTTTGTATTTTGGATTAATCATAGATTTACTTGCATTAAGCATCCATAGCACATAGCTTGCATACATCATTCATATAACATTAGGCATATACATCATTATTAGCTTGCATTACACATCCATAATATTCAAACATTATTCATAAACATGCATCAAACATTAATCAAATAAACATAAAAGCATCCACACAAGAGATAACACATATATATGAAAAATCCATGTATATATAATATAAATATCACATATACAATCAATTTCAAAAGGCTACAATGGAGAACCAAGGCTCATATATACAAAATAGTGCATATAAGAACTAAGCCTACTATCAATGAGAATACTCCTGAGACCTAGTAGGAGCCCTCGGCCTAGTACTTTGCCTAGACTCCGTATGCATAGATGACTCAGCCACAGAAGAAGGAGGATTCGATAATGTACTATGGTGTTGCATACACACATCCTCCAAGGAATGTACATATGCCTCACTAACTCTTAGATGTCGTAAATCCATTTTATGTCACCGCTCCACAAAAATATTTGCCTAGAGCTTCATGGTTTTCGCCTGATCACTAGCCACCACCTCTGCCCGCTTTGACTCTAGCTGAGCTATAGTCATCCTGGCCTCCCTCTAAGACTCAAGCATAGTATTTTGCTCCTCGCATAGCTGCTCCAGCTTCACCCGTAGCCTGGATACCTCAGAGATCCCACTCGTATCCTCATAATCCTCCCTCTCTCCCTCTACCAAGCCCACCTCAGGAGCCTATTGGGTTGCTCCCCTTGACTATCTCTGACCTGTCGATCGCTAGGGCCTCATCCTCTTTGGAGCTGTACTCGAACCTGTAGCTGCCACATCCACACCTACAACCTTTGGAACCCATATCGATTGGGCACCAAACCACTCCACATACTCCAGAGTCACCCCAGCATCATCTACATCGGCGATATCAATCTCCTCATCATCTTCAATCACCATTCACCATGGCTCTGCACATGGCAGCATCCCCTCATCCTACCGATACCGATACAACACGGGATCATTTGGCACATCCTGAGGCAATCTAAATTTCCTAAACACCCATGAGTACTAGAAGTACTCCACCTCCTCATCCCATCGCCCAACCAACCATCAAGCCTGCCTCACTTGACATAGCTACCTCCTATCTCCATCCCATATAGCTCCTCACCATGGCCTCCATATCACATCTACCCAAGTCAAGATCGACCACATGTCCCGGTACCACTGCCCAGTGTGTACCTCCCGACTCGGCTGAACCTCCTCGGCCATCTCCTAGCATAGGGCTCCCCCATCCACCATGACTCACATGGAAACCCCTCGGGTCGAGCTACCATAAAATTCTCCCAATACCAGCACTATAGGAGGAAGCTACAACCAATCCCCTTCCTCTCCCTTCGAATCACCTCATATATCTCCAAATACAGCTGTGCCAACAAGGCAGGAGCCCATGCATACTCCTTCGGATCGATGATTAAATCACTCACCAACCCCAATAGGTTCCAATGGAACCTACAACCAGTGCTATTGGGTAGTACTATGTTCATTAGAATGAACATGATCAATGCAGGGAGTGCATCCAACTCCTTTTCCTTGTACATAATCAAGTAGCATATCCCTCCATCCCCCATCCGGGCCTCTTGCCATCGATCCCCAAATATTCTCTCCATATTTACCTTCTTATCCCTCCCAATCACCACCTTCTCCCCTTATTATGGAACCTTGAGAATGCGATAGACATCCTCAAGAGTCACAGTAGCCTCCCTAGTCGGCAACTGGAAAGTCCCCCTATTCGGGTCCCATATCTCTATCAAAGCAGAGAGATACCCCTCATTAGCCCTCACCATATCAAGCCTCGCCACACCCTCCAAACCCACCCTACCCAAAAAACCCCACTCATCTTTCGAAAGCTTCTTCCTCATTCCTAGAACGCACGGAGAGAAGTGATGTCGAGGCTCAATATCCTTTAGTTGCAACAACAAAAACACTTTGTTAGCATTAAAGCTATGTTAAAAAAAAAGAGAAAAGACAAAACAATTTTTTTTTGCACAAAGGGAACAAATGATCTTACCGGGACAAAGGGTGCCCCCACTCCACCAGTAACATCAAGGCCCTATGCCACCATCGCCTCACTTCACACACTCACTAGCCTCACAAACTCACAAATTCACTCCACTCCTCAAATGCAGCTCCTCGAAGTCAACAATGCATGAATGAGCCTAAAAATTCACTCAGAAAGCTTTTTATAGCTTTCCTTAGTGTATTCAGGCATAGACCTATGTTTGCAAATTGTGGGTGTGGCTATGCGCCTGCAGGCGCATTCAGACGCACGTGGGCGCCTGCAGAACACACTAGGTGCAGTCGCACACTTGGCAACCAATAAACATGAAGACAAGAACCATCAAAATGGTAGCTCCCCTCATCCAACATGCACCAAATTTCATCCACACATCATGCACATCATAAAATTTTATTTTGTGAAAACATAAATAGTTTTGCATGCATATTGGGTGAGAACAAGACCAAATTCTACCAAAAAACATATCACATTATAAAACATAACAATCAAGGTCAAAATTTCACAAAATCGCAATTCCACAATTCATCATCATATGCTTCATCATCCCATTCACTTTCATGCATGTTGGAGTTGATTTGACCGCTAAATCACTCATCTTTGCCATAAAGCACCGCAAATACCAACAACATGCTAAAAGCACAAATCAATCAACTCCACAATCAGTCACAACATTGCATGACTCCATCAAACATTCTTCCATCATCATATTTCATACATCACTCATCACACAACACATTTTGTCTAGTTAAGTCAATAGTAAGTGAACCTCGTATCTAGTATGTTATTCTATAAACTTGGCGATTGCAGCGATAGTAATCCATGCAATTTGGTAAGATGAATAGCCTACAATAAGGACACTTGACCATGATCAAATTCAATTATCTCATCATCAAAGATCACAATCATATTTGGCACCTCAAATTTGGAATACAACCTTGCCAAGAACAATTTGCTCACAATCAGTCATTGATGTCCTTGTCTGTGGGGCAAGAAAACACAGATAAAACCACAATCTCAAACACTCATTCACTTGACAACAGTCATAATACAGGACACCAATAAGTTTGATTGGTTCCATCATAGAATTTGTGAAGAAATTTCCATAGTCAATACCCAACCCCTGCATTGGCTTAGTCAGCCTGCATCTTCATATCTTGCATACTCAATGATGCCATAACAATAGCTTATTCAACAACATCGAATAACCCAAATTTTGGCGTAACCACATTACATTATGATTCCTCCGTGACGGAATACATCTCACATAATCATAAACATCTACACTAGACAAATCCCCCTCTCAACCGTTGGGGCAAAAATGGTATAACATTTTACATCATTCATATCGTCTACATTTTGCATGGTCTTATACACCAACCCCTTTTCCACCATTGGGGCAAAAACGATATCACATCTGCATTTCACATCATTCATTCATCAACTGCACAAATCCACTGCATCATTCATTATTTGCACAAACTTTTCAATTGGTTTGTGCGATACATTGGTAACTCATTCGCCAATTGAGGGGGTAAGCTACGTAAAATTCTAAAAAATCTTTATTCTCTTGTCTTCAACATCAGTGCTCAAATCCAACGACAGAGAGAAGCAGATTCTGTGCCCATAGCCCAAGCAGGTGTCTCGTATTTTTGCACCATATTGTGTTTCACGCAACATGGTACAAAAAGGGGCATCTGTAGACATCAAATTACAACTACTAATCCTCCATCCTAACCATCCCACCACCCACTTGTCCACCATACACTCTTCCTGCCAATTATTTGGCCCAAATCCACCTTTCCCGCTATCCATTCCACCATTTTAGCCATTTCTTGCCATTTCCTAGCCAAATTGGGATTATTTTAATATTATTTTATATTATTTTATATATAATATAATATTTTATATTATATTATAATATATTTATTATAAAATATATATTTATAAACTTAATTAACCACAACCATCCAATCTATTCTAATCTCCACCGTCCATATTCATTAATCCATGTCACATTCAAAAAGTAATCTCAACCTTAGGATCTAATTTAATCTTAGCCACACGATCAAAAGTGTAAGGATAAAACCCTAATAAAACCCTAGGTTGGATTATAAATAAGGGCATTTGTAAATGCTCAAACCCTGGAATCCACTGGAACCTTGAGAATTAGATATTTGCACCCTAGAGGAATTATTGGTGAAGCCCTAGCATAGAATCCTGAAAATCTGAAGCCCTAGCTCGCCAACAAGACTTCTGCTATTCCAGCCATCCCCCATTCATCCTCCATCACCGTCATAGCCCCCATCCATCTACCGCATTCATCACCATCACCTAGATCTGCTTTTGCATATTCTACCCTAACTCGCAGGTGCCATCCAGAGCTTGCGAGGCTCGTTGTAGATCTTGCAAAGTGCTCACCAGATTCTACTGTATACCGTAGGCGCTCTCTATAGCCTGTTGTATCCCACAAGTGCACACTAGAGCCTATGAATCTTGTGTTAGAGCCTTCCAAGTGCACGTCCGATCTTACTATAGCTACAAAAATGCGAATCTAAGCCTGCTACACCATGCCATCAAAAACAACTGAACCAAAGCAAGGTATATCTCATTTTAATGTATTTTATTTAACAATTTATTGATCTTGCATGCTCTCTTGCTTGACTATTAAACTAGGGTTCTATTAATGTCCGAGGACCTCACTCTGTGGAGCCCTCATAGGTATTACTAACTCCCTTTGTTCTATTTTGTGTATGCATATCTACAAATTTCACACATTGATGACTATTGAAGCTGGAGTGGCCCAACCTTGGATATCTAAATACCACTCAACATGTTGGAATCAAGGACACACCCAAATATAAAGACACTTCTATTGTTGTTAGCTAGGATTTTAGATAACCCTAGCACCATTGTAATCTATTGTATCAAATATTCGAATGGAACATTGATTGTAACAAAGGAGTTTATCGGTTCCCCCCTATTTTATTGAATATATTCTTTTGTGCAATATTTGTGCCTCACTACATTATTTTGTTTTCTATTATTTTATTTTAAGTGTTGTGTTCTTGCATTCACAAGTTGATTTGATCAGAGTAAGGTCATCATTGAGGGTGATTCCCTTAATATCATCAATTAGTGAAAGGCTCTCAAACTCCTAGTCTTCTGTCACTAATATAATTTTTGAGGCAAAAATAATCCTTCAGGACTTTGAAAATGTGGTTGTAGAGCATGTGTACAGGGAAGGTAATAAATTAGCTAATTTCATAGTAAATTTGGAGTTGAGATAGGATGGACTAACTATTTGGAGAGAGGATTTTTTGTTGGGTATCAATGATTTAGAGACTAGAGGTTTGTTTCTTTAGACCCCTTTGTAATTCCCTTAGGTTGGGGAGGTTTTTTTGGATATCAATGATTCAAAGACTAGAGGTTTGATTCTTTAAGCTCGTTTGTAATTCCCTTATGTTGGGGATGTTTTTCTCAATTGGAGATGTTGTTGATAGCCCACCCATTTCCACCAAGTTCAATATTTCAAATATTTTGAAATTCTTCACTTGTACTGCCATCGTTTTGGTTGGGCCCCTATCTCATGGGTGGTATAAGTTGTTTTGGGTGCTACTGAGATTCACTAGGTTTTATGACAACTAGTGCAGTGAGAAGACTCTTATTTTGATTGCTATGCTGATCTAGGGACAAGCAAGTCATATTTTGGATGGCCCCAACAAGGACAACCTAGACATCAATGAACAATAATGATTGGGAGCATATTTTTGATGGATCTTTCTTAGATTTTTTTTTTTTTGTTTCGGTTGTTATCTATGCTTGGGTGTCCCTATGTGGGTTATTATACATGGGTTATGAGAGCTGGTTGAGGCCATCTGCTCTTCCTTCTACTTTTTTATTTATTTGTGGTGGCTTTGTTGGTTTACCCTACATGGGTTTTGGATGTTGGTCTCTGTTTAGCTTCCTAATATCCTTCTCCCTAATAGGATGTAAGTTGTTACTTTTGTAATAAGGTTTGGGGATCCTTTCAAAACCCCTTCTTTAAACTAATAAAAAAATAATCTAATAGACAATCTAAGAAGATCTTAGTACAGGTCAGAATAGGTCAAGAGTCAGTGTTCGGTTATCACCGCAGCATCACATTTAAATCACTTCTTACCATCCTTGAAATTTGCACATACTTATTCATGTGGGTAGAATTGAAATTAAAAGTTAAATTTTAAACTAAAAAATATGGTTTCTGCATTGTACTATTCTACATCATATTATGTGATATGTATTGAATATTAATTAGCCATTTTATTTACCTATTAAAAATATAAATATATGTAACATGCTATAATATATAATTAATCAAAAACTCATTTATTTTTAAAAATATAATTTTTATATTTAAAATAAAATTGATAGAGTTGAAAAGTAGTTATTAACAACCACAAGGTCAAGTGATATTCTACTTAATATCCTCATCTCAACTTTACAAAATTTTAGATCGTTCATGAAGGAAAAAATACATAGAATTGGCCCAACTATAAAAACCATTAATATGCAATGCATCTATGTAATATTTCCATGAATGTAAATAAGTACAAAAGCATACTAGACTAAGGTTTAATACAACAATCAACTTGCAATGTTGTTGATGCAACTACTGTGCAGACATATAATATCCCTTCATTATGCATATAATTTGACATATTATACCTTTATTCATGGTACAATGATTTTATTTTCAAACCATTATTTCTATCTATCTAAGATGTCATACAACCATATAATATTAATGATTCCCATTCATAAAATGTAGTTTCATACACTACATGAAAGTATAATATTTATTTCATTCATGAATAATTTCTGAATGATAATCTTAAATGATGTTCTAATGTCCACATAAAGGCTAAAGTAATGCAAACCTATATGTTACTATAAGTGTTTAAGACAAGTAGCTTATATAATTTTTTGTCAAGAAGCATGCAAGATATTCATATTTTAATCATAGAAAAACCAATTGTTACTAAGTGCAACTTATATAGTTAATAAAGTGCATTATATTTTTATTTTGATTAGTTGAAGAAGGGCTTTTGAAAGGATCCTTGAACCTTTTACAATTTTACAAAGGGAAAACTGCTACAACAAAAAGAGAAAAAATACATGTTGCTACCCCAACACAGGGCTCTACCATTAACTAAAACTAAACTAAAAAACCACAAGAGAAGAGGACATGATAGAGACCCAAAAAAAACCATCCAACTAGGATATACCAACTACAACCCACGACTATAGAAGAACAAGACTTTAGCCTAGATGGAAGCAACATCTCTAAAAACTTTCCTAAACACCTTGTTGTTTCTCTCCTTCTAGATTTTCTAGACCAGGTGAGGGAGACTAAATTACCAAAGGGTACACAACCTTAGGCTAGCAAAGGGGGTATACCATTGATCAAAAACATCAAAAAATTGGTTTGGGATAACCCAACAGACCCCCAGGGTATTCAGAAGGAGTTAGAGGACCTCAAGTGAAAAGGGATAAAGGAAGAAAATGTGGTTAGTAGATTCAACATCACATCTACAAAGGTGGCACCTATTAGGGATGGTCATACATCTTTTTTGGAGCTTTTTCATAATGAGAATCTTGTTTTGGATAGTAAGCCATAGAAAAAAGTTGACTTTCGGAGTAAAAAATTTATACTAGATATTTTTGAAAGGAGGCAGGTCTACAAGATCAACTTTAGAGAGGTAATAAGCAGAATTCACCAAAAAGGAGCCATCCTTTTCCCCCTTACATATAATAGAATCTTCAATATCATAAGATCTAATGATCTGTAAGCTTAGAATGTGATTGATATAGTCCATAACCTTTCTTTAATCCTAGTTCAAGTTCAGGAAATTGATATTCTGCCAGGATTTCACCCCATTACTTATCTAAATGAAGTCTACAAATTTAGCTCTAAAGTGAACCCAAGTCATGGGTTTCATAATTGATGCCTTAGTAATGTGAGCTAGAGGAGCATCACCTACCCAAGTGCCTTCCCAAAAATCAATATTTTTACCATTTTCTAGATTCCATTTATGGCCCTTTGAAATGACAACAAATCTTAGGGATACCAAGCCAAAAAGCTAATCTTGGAGAGGGGGGAAAATAAACTAGAAAGTTTCTATTTTGAGAAAGATATTTGGTTGATAGAATGTGGATCCAATCAATACTCTTGTTCTTGAATAACTTCCACCCTTGCTTGGCCAATTAGGTGATGTTCATGCTCTTAACTCTTCTAAGGCCAAGGCCACCGAATTGTTGGAAAGAGTAATCTCAACTGCATCGTTTCATTTTGCAAAATAGAAACAGAGCAATATTTTTTGGCATATATAAGTATTAAAATTAGATGTATATCTTATAATGGAAAAATAAAATAAATGTAAGGGGATAGTCTAGGGTTTATTTTTAGAATGTTTTTTCTTGGATTTTCAAAGCATAAATATTTGGAAGGATGAGATCATTTTGGGATCGACCCAATCCACTCTTGCTGAAACTTAAGACTTTTTTGTAGCTTTTTTGGTTCAATGTGAGAAAATAAATCGTACCGAAAATACTCTAATTTTTTTATTCTTTGTATCTTATGACGACCGGTAGGTAGCTAAGAGAGAAGAAGAAGCTGGAGAAAAAAAATTGAGTTGAAGCTCTGTGTAAATTTGAAGTTCTGAATTTAATACAATATATATATTATGTTGGAGTCATTTTATTTTTTTTATTATTGTAATTATTCTCTATATTCTAATCTACCTCTTAGATCCATCAGTGGTATCAAAGCGTAGGGTTTCAAAAATATCCAAAGACAAGGGTTTCAAGCAAAAGGTTGAAAGCCACAATGGCAGCATAAATAGGTCTAAGCACAAGCCTTACGAATCCACATATTCCTCAGTTTAGCAGTAAAAACTATGATTATTGGTCTATTACAATGAAATCCTTATTTTATTCACAAGATATATGGAAATTTTTTGATAATGGATTTCCAAAGCTAGCAGATGCAGCAACATTCAATGCACTCACAAGAGCTGAGAAAGACACTGAAAGAGAATTGGAAGAAGGATTCAAAAGCCATTTTCTACATATTTCAAGAAGTATATCAGAGCATCTTCCCAAGGATTCAAGGAGTAGATCAGAGCATCTTCCAAAGGATTAAAGGAGTGACAAAGTCTAAGCAATCTTGGGACATCTTAAAAACAACTTATCAAGGAATGGAGAAAGTTAAGGCAACAAAAATACAAATGCTAAGGAGGGATTTTGAGAAATTGTAAATCAAGGTATCATAATCAGTAGATTTTTTTTTTCACCCAAGTTATTGGGCTAGTAAATCATATGAGATCACATAGAGAGAATATTCAAGATAGAAGAATAGTGGAAACGATATTGAGGAGCCTCTCGGTAAATTTTGATTCTCTTGTAGTTGTCATAGAAGAAACTAAGAATATAGATCATTATTCAGTGGATGAGCTCCAAGCATATCTTATCTCACATGATCATAGGTTGAGTAGATTAGGAGACACCTCATTGGATAATACCTTCAAAATACAAGCTAATATTGGCCAAGGCAGAGGAAGACGAAGGCAAAATTATAGAGGAAGAGGAAGAAATTTGTATAGAGGATGCAGAGGTAGTCCATCAAATTCGAGTGGAAGGGGTAGCAGCAAAAGCATAAGCAAAAACCCAAGCCAAAACTAGACACAAAATCAATATCAAGGTGAAAGGTATGATAAATCTCAAGCTCAATGCTATTATTACAGAAAAGTTGGCCATTATGCAAATGAATGTAGAAAGAAGTAGTATGATCTTAAAAAAGAAAATAAATTCAATTTTACAAGAGAAGATGAAGGTCAGGGTAGTATGTTGTTGGCATGTAATTTACTATTTTTGGCATGTAATTTACTGAAGGAAGATCAAAAATATGTATGGTATTTAGACTTTGGTTGTAGTAATCATATATCAGGAAACAAGGATTTGTTTACAAACTTAGATGAAAATGTGAAGTCTAACGTTACTTTGGGGAATGATAACAAAGTTTCAGTCATGGGAAAAGGAAACATAAATATTTAACTAAGAAGGAGGAGAAAAAGTATATACCATATGTGTATTTGTTTCCTGGTCTAAAACATAATTTGATTAGCCTTGGTTAGCTTCTTGAGAAAGGGTACAAAATTTCTTTTGACAACAATGAATGTGTAATTTTGAATAAATATCCTAGTAAGCAAATAATTGCAAGAGTTCAAATGACCAGCAAAAGAATGTTTCCCTTGAAGATAAGACATAATTTTAATCCACAAATGTAAGGAATAGCTACAATAGTCAGTCAGTCAAACTATGTTTCAAGATGAAATCAAAAATGAAAACTAGTTATGGCACTTAATACTTGGGCATTTAAGCTTTGGAGGTTTAAGTTTACTATATAGAAAGAGAATGGTGAAAGGTTTTCCACCCATAGAAAGATAAAAAAAAATATGTGAATGATGCATTCTAGGAAAATAACACAAATATTCATTTCCAGCAGGAAATACACTAAGATCCCAAGCACCTTTAGAGATTATACACTCACATTTGTCTGGAAAATTCAAACCCCATCAATTAGTGGAATGAATTATTTCTTAACTTTCATAGATGATTATACAAGAAAGACATGGGTTTATTTTCTCAGGCATAAATATGAAGCATTTGAGTACTTTAAACAATTCAAGACTTTAGTGGAGAAGCAAAGTGGATATTACATCAAGGTGTTGAGGATGGATAGAGGTGGTGAGTATGTTTCAAAGGAGTTCTTAAATTACTGCAAATATAATGGAATTCACAAACAATTTACAGCAAGGTATACACCTCAATAAAATGGTGTAGTTTAAAGGAAAAACGAGACAATTATGGAGATGACAATAAGTATGTTGAAGGTAAAGCATATGCCAAATTAATATTGGGCAACAACAGTAGAAAGTGTATTTTATATCATAAATAGGTGTCCAACCAGAGTGTGAGAAATATAGTTCCTGAAGAGGCATGGAGTGGAAGAAAACATAGTGTTTCTCACTTGATAATATTTGGTTGTGTGGCTTATGCACATGTACTGGATGAGTTAAGAAAGAAATTGGATAGCAAGGTATAAAAAAGCTTATTTTTAGGATTCAATGAACACTCAAAAGCATACAAACTATACAATACAATGATAAAGAAACTTATAATCAGCAGAGATGTATAGTTCATTGAAGAAGAAGCATGGGATGGAAGTTTGGAGAAAACAATTAATGTTGTTGCAGCAAGTCCACATGAAGATATAGAGGATATAGTGTCAATCAATACACCCATAGTTGTGAATCCATACACACCAATGCATGCACAACAAAGTGGTCCATAGGTAACACCATCAACAAATACAAAATTAGTCCCACGAATGCAAGCAAGAACTCCAGTAAGTGCACAAAAAACCCCATGAGCAGGCCCATAAAATAGTCCAACCTCTAGTGATACATCTAAACCAACATTGGAAAATTTAAGGAGGTAAAAATATAGAAGTTTAAATGATGTTTATCAACAAGAAGAAAATGAGAAAAATGCAGGTCAGAATTTTTTATTTACCTTATATTCACTTGCAAGTGATCCAATACATTTTGAAGATGCAGTTAAAGAAGAAAAATGGATAGTTGCAATGAATGAAGAGATAGATGCAATAGAAAAGAATGAAACATGGGAGTTGGTGAATCTCCCACAAGGAAAAGATGTAATTGGAGTGAAGTGGGTTTATAAAAAAAAATGTAATGTAGAAGGAAAATTTGAGCGGTACAAAGCAAGACTAGTTGTGAAAGGCTATAAGCAACAATATGGAATTGATTACGAAGATACATTTGCTCCAGTAGCAAGAATGGAGATAGTGAGAACAATACTTGCAATTGCAGCCCAGTATGAGTGGAAGGTCCATCAATGTGAAATCAACTTTTTTAAATGTTGTGTTGAAGAAAAAAGTGTATGTGTAGCAGCAACCTAGTTATGAGGTTGAAGGAGAAGAAAACAAAGTATATAAACTAAAAAAGGTACTTTATGGACTGAAGCAAGCACCATGGGCATGGTACAATAGAATAGATTCTTATTTTTTGAGCAATGGCTTTTGCAAAAGTGATGGTGAGCCCACTCTCTACATTAAATCAAGTCCAGGTAAGCTTATGATTATTGTGTTGTATGTATATGACTTAATTTTTATGTGCGATGATGAATATATTGTCGTTGAGTTTAAAAATGAAATGAAGAAAGAGTTTGAGATGTCAGATTTAGGATTGTTGAGATATTTTCTTGGGATAGAAGTGCAGCAAATGGATCATGGCATTTTTATATGTCAATAAAAATATGCAGTAGACATATTAAAGATATTTAAAATGGAAAATTGCAAACCTACCCCCACTCCTGTAGCAATTGGTTTAAAATTGAGAAAATAATATTGGACTATAAATGTGAATCCAACATTGTACAAGAGCATTGTAGTGAGCTTGATGTATTTGACAGCCACAAGGCCGAATATAATGTATGCAGTTAGTTTTATTTCAAGGTTCATGGAGACTCCCAAGGCAATGCATTTGCAAGCAACAAAAATAATTTTATGATATGTTAATGGAACAAAAGAATATGGTATTCTATACACCAAGAAAATTGAATTTAAATTGACTAGATATACAAATAGTGATTGGGCAGGTAGTATAGAAGATAGAAAAAGCACATCAAGCTATGAATTTCATCTTGGATTAGGAGTAGTTTCATGGGATTTGAAGAAACAGCCTATAGTCTCCTTGTCTACAGCTGAAGCTGAGTATATTGCAGCGACAAGGGCAGCATGTCAAGCCATTTGGATGAGATGAATATTAAAATACTTGGGTCATAAACAGGAAGAAGCAACCAAATTATTCTATGATAATAAATTAGTAATAGCCCTCTCCAAGAATGCAATGTTCACAAAAGAACCAAACATATTGATACACAGTATTATTTTATTAGAGAACTGATAAATGTTGGAGAAATCATTTTGGAACATTGCAAAACAAAGGATCAATATGAAGATATTTTCACAAAGCAATTGGGAACAAGGATTTTTGTACAACAACGTGACAATATGGGCATCACAGATGGAGGTGTAGTAGTTGATCTTAAGGGGCAATGTTGGAAAGAGTAATCTCAACTACATCGTTTCATTTTGCAGAACAGAAACAAAGCAATTTTTTTGGTGTATATAAAAATAGATGTATAACTTATAATATAAAAAAAAATAATTAAATGTAAGGGGATAGTCTAGGGTTTATTTTTAGAATGTTTTTTTCCTATATTTTCAAAGCATAAATATTTGTAAGGATGAGATCGTTTTGGGATTGGTCCAATCCACTCTTGCTAGAACTTAAGACTTTTTCATAGCTTTTTTGGCCTCAATGTGAAGAAAGAAATATTACCGAAAATACTCTGATTTTTTTAATATTTTAATCTTATGATGACCAGTAGCTAGCCAAGATAGAAGAAGAAGCTGGAGAAAAAAAATTGAGCTGAAACTCTGTGTAAATTTGAAGTTCTGAATTTAATACAAAATATATATATTCTACTAGAGTCATTTTATTTATTTTTTATTGTTGCAATTTTTCTTTGTATTTTGCTCTGCCTCTTAGATCCAACATGAAGTATTTTCTAGTGTATACCTATTCCCAGGAAACCAGGTGAAACTTTTTCTTCTTCTCATTTTCAGACCAAAGAAAGGACTTTTGAATGAGTTTAATTATTTAAATAACTTTAGCGAGGGCTTTGAAAAGTGAGAGAAAGAATAAATGAATGCTCTGAAGGGTGGATTTAACTAGTTGGGATTTTCTAGCCTAGCTAAGAAGATCCCCCTTCCAACCATCCAATTTCCTTTGCATCCTTTCATTGATTGGGTCCCAAAATTTCTCTTTCAATATCCCCTTAAATAAGGGCATCCCAAGGTAGGTAGAGGGAAATTCAACCACCCCATAGCCCAAAATTTGGGAGATCACTCTTTGTCTTCTTGGGGGTTGTTAAGGAAGAAGATTAATTTTTTTTTAAAGTTGATATTCTAGCCCATAAACCTTTCAAAGGATGTCATAATATCCTTAATCTTCATTGCTTGTGCAATAGAAGTCAAGGTGGTTATAAGAGTGTCATCATAAAACTGCTAGTGGGATAACAAATCCACTGAAAGAGCTGGTTTTTATACCTACTATGGTTTGTTCCACTTTTATAGATCTACCCAATGCTTCAACCATAATGATAAAGAGGAACGGTGAAAAGGGGTCACCCTATCTCAGGCCCATGCAACATTTAAAGTATCCCATAGTCGAGCCATTAATGATACTTGAGAAGAAGGTTGATGAGATACAAGCATTGATCAGGCTTATCCAACTTTGATGAAATCCAAATTTATTTAGCACTTTTAGGAGGAAACTCCATGAAACCTTGGCAGACGCTTTGTTCATATTAAGCTTAAGAATAATCTCAACTCTCCCACTCTTGTTCATAAAATGAATAAGTTCATGATATGAAATAATTTCATCTAGAATCTGCCTTCCTACCATAAATCCACTCTGAGTTGGGTCAATAATTTTGGGGAGAAATAGATTGATCCTGTTAGCCAAATTGTTTGTCAAAAACTTGTAAATGGTATTACAAATTCAAATAGGTCTAAAGTCACAAAAGACCTTAGCTCTTTGGTATTTTGGAACAAGGACCATGAAGGTGGAGTTTACGTTCTTGGGAATGGTACCAGACCTCTGAATCTCTTTCAAGGCATATCCTATGTCTTTCCCACAATGTGCCAACATTTTTGGAAGAATATTGGGGGAAATTTGTTTGGACCGGGGGCTTTCAAACTGCCCATTTTAAAAACTATTTTTTTAATTTCCTTGTTCTTAAACGGGCTCAACAAGAATGAGTTCATGTCTTCAAAAATCAATTTTAGGATATTTTATAATAAGTTATCCTTAGCCCAAGAGTCACTATCCTCCATGTCGAAAAGCAAGGATTCAAAAAAACTAACAACATCTAGCCTAATTTCCTAAATATCATTTGTTTTATATCCATCACCCTTAAAAAATTTACTAATTCTATTGGAGGCTCTATACCTTAGAGTAGACATATGGAAATATTGTGTATTATGGTCTCCCACTTTGAGCCATAGTTCCCTCGACTCTTATTTCCAAAGAATATCCTCCTCAGAGGGCTCTCTCGACTCTTATTTCCAAAGAATCTCCTCCTTAGCCAAAGTATTATGGAGCTCAGCAAGCACCCCCTTCTCTTTATCTATTAGAGTAATATTCCATTCTTTGGGATATTTACCCTTTTACTCCACTAGGTAAAATAGGTAGTATATTGCATTACACTAGTTAGGTATATTATTACATTTACTTTTTCTACTTTCTACCATGTAGATATTTACTGTCTTAAATATTTAATGGTAAATTCCTAAATATCCTAAGTTAAGAATCCTAAACCAAACACTCTACCTCCTATGGAGCGTTGGTTAGCATGGATGCAGGAATATAGATTTTATTTCTATTTTGTAACCTATTTAAACTATAGTTTCTAAACTATATTGTTAATGCAAATTTATCATTTTATCAAATATTCTTTATTTCCTGGCCACATTGGCATTAGATCTGGATGAGGAGCTGTAGCACGACATCTTCATTCCACAAGACAAGGCGAAGGAACTTCTTGCTGCAGGAAGAAGCACCATTTTATTAGTGACTTTAATTTTCTCTAATTCCTAAGTTTTGAAGTTTTTTATTTGATTAATTTTGCACCTAAATCTATGGACCGATGATCGAAGATCAAATCTTGAAAACTGGCCCATGGATCGATGACCAAAGATCAAACCCCGGAGATCGACCCAACACGGTTCCTATGAGCAAGGGCGCAAGAGCCCTCTATCGATGATCGGATATTTCTTTCTCTCTAGCCCAACCGCGGGACCCAAGGTCGGCTTGCATGCAAGGGCAGAAGCACCCTCCGTGTGACGGTGGACCTCCACGAGAGGACTGGAGTACCCTCTATGTGGGGCCGAATACCTAGCACCAGACCCAGACCCTAGTGACAGGAGGGTTGACCACCTAAGGGAGGGCAGGTGCATCCTCCCAGGTAGTGTTCGACCACATGAGAGTGGATGGATGATGATCGGAGACAAAGCTTCGATAACCATCGACTAAGAGCAAGGTCAAAAGTGCCCTAGCTCGGACTGGATAGAATAGAACACGTGGCATTGATCGAATCTGACATATTGGACATGGAAACCTTAACCTAAGCTGACTCGACTGAGGGACAACCAACTGTGTTGTGACACATGTTGAAGCAAGGAGATGGGGCAAGACAACTAGCTGACACGTGGCACCAACTGGCCACTAACCCATGTGCGAGGAAAATTTGGTGTTTCGAGCATCAAACGCCACATGGCAATTTGTGATTCGATAGGTGGAGTGATATGGCGGATGGTAAAGGTCCAAAGCAGTAGTGATTTCTCGAGGAAATCACGCGTTCAAGGAATGCGTCTAGGCATTTAAAGGCCTAAATCATCCCTTGTGGGATGAATGTGGGATAAATCCCACCGAGCCATTCCAAAGGCTTGCAGTGCGTTAATACACCGCATGTTGAGGATGGCTTTCAAAGCCGCCCCAATAGTGCAGTGATTAAGGCTTACGCCTTGACATGCGCGAGGTCATGTGATCGACCCTGCCCAGTGAAATTTTGCAAAGGCTTTTTAAAAAATATGATTTTTTTTTGTTTTAAAATTAATTTTTTTTATTTTTTATAGTTTTCTAATGTTTTTAATATTTTTTTTAGATTTTTTTTATAATTTAGCATATTTTGGCTTAAAATCATCAATTTTAAACCATTTAAGTTGATTTTTTTCCAAACGAATTTATTATAAAGATTATTCATCTTTAAAAGTATTTTTAGCATTTCAAACTTAGAAAACTTTTAAAGAAAACCAAATTTTTTTTGCAATACCTCCTCTTATTCCTATAGTTTTCTCCAAAATTTTTGGAGATAAAGAGACATAGGGATTCCATATTATATTGCAAAACCAAAGGCCATTTCAATTTTTGAAAATACATAAACTTCACCATTTCATGCAAATTAAAACCCTACATTCTTTTCAAAACTTGTTAAATTTGCAAACATGAAAGGGGACAAAATCAAACACATTTGATTCTTTATTTACAAATTTGGAAAACAAGGAGACTCAAAAACAAAATTTTTCAAAACATCAAAGGCAAAGTGTGCATTTTTTTTCTCCAAGGGGGGATATAAGACATAAAATTGCACATTATTTTTTCAAAATTGAGAAGAATTTGAAGCTTTGGGTCCATCAAAACCAAGTCATTTGTTGACTAGTCTAGAAGCCTTTCAAACGCGGGTTGTGTGTCGAATTGTCTTGGAAGAAGTCCTCGATTTGTTAATTTTACAAAATAAAGGGGGGAAGACAACATTGTACTTCTTTTGCAAAATTGTAAAACAAAGGAGGAGACATAAATTATCAATTTTTTGCACAACACTGTTGCAAAAATTAAAAGGTGCATTTTCGATTTTACTCGACACCTTCATTGGAAAATTAGGTGCATTTTTGGTTGCATCCGACACCTAGGTGATAAGAATTTTGTGGGCATTCTTGTTTCATTATTGCATTATTTCTTTTTCAATTGTAAGTCATAGAATCAATAACACTCTATACCCCAAAATTTCACAAATTTGTGTTAACCACTACACATATTTAAGGCCAATATTCACTTGATATTCTCTCCTACAAACACAAACCCCTAATTCACTCTATTTTTTTGTCTTAATTTCCTCAAACTGATTATCTCTCTTCAAAAGGATTTTTAGGTAGGTGCCATTAAATATATTTTTGAGTTAATTATCTTTCATCTCTTATTTGTTTGGCTTAATTTCCTCCAACTGATTATCTCTCTTCAAGAGAGTTTTTCAGGCAGGTGCCATTAAATACCTCTTAAGAGTGAAATAAAGAACAAATTTTTTAAAATAAAGGAACCTTGAAAGTGTCAATTCTTTTGCACTAAGGGAGGATAATTCCTTTCTTCCTTCAAACACATATTTTGAAAAGAGGGAGATAAAACTTGTAAAGGCAATTAGAAAAGCATAAGTCATCATAAAAATATACCTTTTCTTTTAGAATTCATAATAGCAACCATGCTTGAAGAACTTGCAATAAGGAAGGATGATTTGGTGAACTTTTTTGATAAAATTGCCTAGAAAACAAAGTTTTGCAAAAATTGTAAAAATGACAACCATGACACCATTTAGTGTTGGTTTCAAAACAAGCAAAACTAAAATGTCAAAGGAACACCATAAAAGCCATGTTTCTAGTGAAGTGTCTCATTCTGATTCTGAATCTAGTTCAAAGAGAGCACACAGAGTGCTCATGGCTCAAACAGTATCATTGTGTCACCTTGAGCAAACACCATTTCCTCTCTCTCCTCTTTTAGGCTTCATAAATAGCATAAGTTTTTGTTTGAAGTACTTGTAATAAAGGGGTGTTTGTACCTCTTTTAGGCTTCATAAATAGCAAATTATCATTGTTTGAAGTCCTTGTAACAAAATGAGGGAATTTTTCATTGCCTAGGAGGCAATATTTGTAAAAATCCTTCACAAAACTCTTTAGTTGCACATCTTTTTGCAATTAAGGGGGGATTTACATTTTTTTTTCTTCACAAATTTTTGTAAAAAGGAAAGAAGACTTATAAGGGTGCATTTTCGGTAGCGACCGACACCTTAGTCATACTTCTTTTAGATATTAATTATAACTTTTTTTGCAACGAGAAGGGGGGAACTTATAAGGGTGCATTTTTGGCAGTGACCGACACCTTAGCTACCTTATCTTTTGCAAACTCATATTGTAAACTGAATGAACCTCGTATGAAGTGATCTATTCTACTACACCTAGTGATTGCAGTGGTTGGTTACCCATGCAATTCAATCGAATGATGAGATTACTATAAGGGCATTCGTTGGTGCGAAGACAAAATGAGGAATAACCCATTTTTTTCTTAGGAGCAAGAACCAGCAGATCAACATCTTTTTCACTATATTGGGACAGTTATATACTTTACCCTAATATTGTTGTATAGGAGGATGTATATGTATTACCCAAATAATGTAATAAGGGGGATGTTAGAGTAATATTTCATTCTTTGGTATATTTACCCTTTTACTCCACTAGGTAAAATAGGTAGTATATTGCATTACACTACTTAGGTAGATTATTACATTTACTTTTTCTACTTTCTACCATGTAGATATTTACTGTCTTAAATATCTAATGGTAAATTCCTAAATATTCTAAGTTAAGAATCCTAAACCAAAAAATCTACCTCCTATGGCGCGTTGGTTAGTGTGGATGCAAGAATATAGTTTTTATTTCTATATTTAAACTATAGTTTCTAAACTATATTGTTAATGCAAAATTATCATTTTATCAAATCTTCTTTATTTCCTAGCCACACTATCTCTAATCTCCCTAGACTAGTCCTGAGCAATGATGCTTTCTCAAATTACATCAACTGATATTGTACATAATCCTTTCTTTAGTAGATTTGACCAAAGATGACCTTTTTCCATATTTTAATGTTTGACTTAATCCACCTAATCTTAGAATCTATTTGGGAAATTAAGGGTCCAGATAAATCACCACTAGTCCTTAATATTTTCTTCCATATTAGGGTGCTAGTACCACATCGTCTCAATTTAAATGGCCTTGGAAACCTCTTGTAATTTTTATTCAAACACATCAACAGAGGGTTATGGTCTAATCCCACTTTAGGGAGAGAGCACAGAGAAGTGTCTATTTGTATTCAAAAATAGATAAGTCTTCCTTAGAAATATGGATTCTATATAACCTAATATAAATGATTTGGTCCCCAATTATCCTATTACTCCACGTATATTTACTACCTTTAAGCTCAAGATCCATTAATTTATTTTAATCACAAACAAAGCAAATTATTCCATATCTCTCCAAATACTCGTAGTTCCCCTTTCTTTTTAGATTGAAAAAGTGAAGAGTTGAAATCTCTAGCCAAATTCTAGCTTTCCCCTTTAAATTATTCTCTCATAGTGCTCAATGAGTGCCAAAATAGGCTCCTATTAGTATAAGAGTTTGAAGCATAGATATTAGAAAGGATCCACTGACGATTGGAATCCTTGCAACCAAAAAGAATGTTAATAACTCTTCCTAAGGATGATAACACTAAACCCGCTAGTTTCTCCCCATACCAAAGATACGATTGATGAGCAAGGTGTAGCCAAAAGTATTGTCATTGTTGTCAACACAGACAGATAGATCGAGTTGATGCAGTGGACAGTAGTTCAGAGGTCAGTCAGAGCATGTACAGTGAATTTCCAAGAAGACAGAAGTGGCCCAGATTCAAAGGATCAAATAAAAAGACAAGTAAGAAAACTATCACGATATCGCGACATGTTTTCTGTCGTGATTTCGCGACATGTTTTCTGTCGCGATTTCGTGACATATCGAAGGAGAGAGAAAATGCTGGAAAAACTGTCACGATTTCACGACATATCAAAGGAGAGAGAAAATGCTGGCAAAACTATCGTGATTTCGTGACATGTTTCATTTTTGCAGTCCAAAGCGAAGAGAAAGAGAGAAAATTGTCATTATTTCACGACATGTTGGACGAAAGAGAAAGCACAAGGAAAACTGTCACGATTTCACGACATGTTCGAAGAGAGAGAAAGCATAAGGAAAACTGTCACGATTTTGCGACATGTTGGATGAAAGAGAAAGCGCAAGGAAAACTATCCCGATTTTACGAAATGTTTAAAGAGAGAGAAAGCGCAAGGAAAACTGTCACAATTTCATGACATGTTCAGAAAGAAGGTGCAAGCAAAGAAAATTGTCACAATTTCATGACATGTTCGAGGAGAAGGAGCTTGAAAAGAAAAGTGTCACAATTTCACGACAATTTGCAAGAAGGATTGTACGAACGAAAAAATGTCACGATTTCGCAACAGGTTCGAGAGAAAGAGCTTGCAGAGAAAAAGTGTCGCGATTTCATGATATGTTGGGTTTTCACGACCTAAAGAGGAGAGAGAGTGTACGAAAGCGAATGTGTCGCGATTTTGTGACATGTTGAGTTTTCATGGGCGAAATGCAGAGAAAGGCACAAGGCAATGAAAGTGTCACGATTTCATGACATGTTGAGTTTTCACGGACGAAAGGCAGAGAAATGCACAAGGCAGCGAAAGTGTCACGATTTCATGACATGTTCTGTTTTTGCAGGTGCAAGCCGAGAAAAGGACAAAGAGGTAGAAAGTGTCACGATTTTGTGACATGTCATGTTTTCATGGGTGCAAGCCGAGAAAAGGACAAAGAGGCAGAAAGTGTCGCGATATCGCGACATGTTGTGTTTTTGCTGGTTGAAGCCAAGAAGAGTAGCAAGGAGGTAAAAGTGTCACGATATCGCGACATGTTGTGTTTTCACTGGTTGAAGCCGAGAAGAGTAGCAAGGAGGCAAAAGTGTCATGATATCGCGACATGTTGTGTTTTCACTGGTCAACAGCCAAGAAAAGGTCAAAGGGGCAGAAATGTCATGATATCACGACATGTCATGTTTTCATGGGTAGAAGGTGAGAAGAGTACAAAGAGACAGAAGTGTCACGATTTCATGACAGGTCGCAACAGCATGATTAAGGATAGTTAACTGGAGTAGAACGATAGTTATAGGGGTAGTTGCAAAGTAAAATCATGCAACCAATATAAGAAGAGTCAACTGAAGTTAGTGCGATAGTTACAGGGGCAGTTATAGATAGAAATCATGCAAGCTAAAATAAGCACGGTGCATTAAATATAGAATGGTAGTTACAGGGCCTGTAAAGTAGTGTAACCATCAAGCGGTAGTTATACTGAAATTCCAACACAAGAAAAAGAGCTATTAATAGGTTGCATGTAGAAATACTGTGTGATAAAGGAGTTACTTTTAGAAGTGTCTATTAATAGGGTGCATGCAGGATTATGGAAGTCATAGAAGAACAGGAGTTTCAAGTTGGAAATATTGTTATAAAAGGGTAGTTGCCTGGAGAATTAGGTTGTTGCTGAATGTGTGAAAGTGCTACCGAAAGAGTGTGAAAGTGCTACTGGAAGAGAGTGCACAGGAGGCGAGTGAGCAAGGTGTGTGCTGGGTAAAGAGTGGGCAATGTTGAGAGAGCAATAGACTAGTCAGGGTCTTGTAAAAGTGAAGGCATATTTATGTCAATCTAAGATTTAAAATAGAAATCCAATTTGGTGCTTGGAATTAGGGGTTGGTGCTCCTTTCAGTCGGTCTTTGGTAAATCAGGGGTTGGTGCTCCTTTTTGTTGGTGTAGATAAATTAGGGGTTGGTGCTCCTTCTAGTGGGTGTTGGTAAACTGATTATGAAGTTGGTGCTTTGCAAAGGCTAGATTTGGATGGGAGTCCAAGTAGTCTATTTTTGAGGAGTAGCCAAATATGGTTAACCTCGTTAAATCATGTGTTTTGGAATTCTCTCTTATTATATTTGCTTTATCTGGTTTTAAGCTTTCATTATTTCAAATTTAAGAGTTGCAGATTTAATTTTAAATAGCTACACTGATTCACCCCCCCCTCTCAGTTCCATTGTAAGACTAACAATTGGTATCAGAGCCAAGTTCCTGAACAAGCTCAATCGGCTAAGGTGATCTAGGAAGTGACACAATGGCAGTTGGTGAAGGATTCTCATCAAACAAAGCTCCATTGTTTGACGGGACTAATTACGCATTCTATAAAATTAGGATGCAAACATATCTGTGTGCATTGGGATACGACATATGAGACTCTGTGGAAAGTGGATACACAATACCCACCACTCCTCCAACCGATGCTGTCAATAAGAAACAGTTTGAGAATGACTTAAAGCAAAAGAATGCTATCATGTGTGGTGTAGCAAATAGTGAACTTGTAAATATCATGAGCTATAAAATGGCAACAGAAATATGAGACAAATTGAAGAGCATTCATGAAGGAGACGATAAGATCAAGGAGGCCAAGTTGCAAACTCATCGAACTCAGTATGAAGCGCTAAAGATGAATGATGATGAGAACATAGCAGCATATATGCTGAGAGTAAATGAAGTCATTAATGCCATTAGAGGACTTGATGAGAAAATCGAAGACTGCAATCGTAAAAAAGGTATTAATATCTCTTCCTAAAAGATTTGATTCTAAAGTATCAGCTATAGAAGAAGCCAAAGATCTAAATACATTTAGTATGGATGAGATGCATGGTTCTTTGACTGCGTATGAGATGAGAATAGGAAAGTCTGATCCCACAGACAAAGAAGCTGCTTTTAAAGCCCATAAAAATATGAAAGCAAAACAAGAATCCGAAGATGAAGAGACATCAGATGAGATGGAAGCAAACTTTATCTGAAAACTAAAAATAGGACAAGGAAAATATAGAGGAAAGCTACCATTTAAATGTTTCAGTTGTGGAGGCGTTGGGCATGTTGCAGCTAGATGTCTGCTTAACAAGGAGAACGAAAGTGATGAAGAAACACATCGAGAAAGAAGTGACTGGAAGAAAAAGATGAATTTCAGAAAGGGCAACTTCAAGAAGAAAAGTTTCATATCCAAGAATGTCAGCTCCTATGAAGACATATCCGATGAGGATTTTGAAGAAGAAACAGGTGAAGCTCTGTTCATGACATTCAAAGAACAGGAAAGTGATGAAAACCTTGAGGCTGAGGCTAAAGTAAATCTAAGAGGTGAGTTGATCATTGCACTTGAAGAATTGAGGATAGAAAATAAAAATAACAAAATACTGTCCAAGAAATTGGAAGAATATGGGGATGAGATTGAAGATCTCTTCTTACAGGTTCAAAAGGCCAAGAAAATAGAAGAAGCTTTGAAGTCACAGATCAATGAGAAAGATATTGTTTACTGCAAACAAGAAAAGGAGATTATGTTATTGAGGAAACAACTTGAAGATGCCAATACAAATCTCAAATTTGAGAAGAGCACAGAGATGCTAGATAAAATGATAAGACAACAAAGAAGACCCATGTGCAAGCTTGGTCTTGGATATGAAGCTGAACAACCTTCATCTTCTAAATCTGTAGAGAAGAAGAAATCCACTGTTGAAGGATCAAAGCAAGAAATACCTGAAGCTGAATCCTCAAAAGAAAGAAAACCTCAAAGGAGATCTACAACTAAGCAACCCCAACAAAAGAGGTTTTATCACTCTCACTTTATTCATAATAATGCTTTTAATGGCAATTGTTTTAGATGCAACCAGTATGGTCACAAGGCAATGTATTGTGGACTGAATAATAGATCAAAGAGTTATGCTGGTAGAAATACATCTATTATTTTGTTTGAACACCATGTGCAATGTTTTAAATGTAATGGTCATGGGCACATAGCAAGGTCTTATCCAAATCTAAGGTAATATAGTAGATTTCATCAGACGCAAAGAGTGCATCAAAGAAAGGAAAAGAATCGTCCATCAAGGATGTACAAGAGACAACCACCCAAGAGAAATGTTCAAGTTCATGAAAAGGTTCAAAATGGGGATGTAGGTGAAAACCTTCAGCCTAAGTTCAAGAAATACTAGAGAAATAAAGAAGAGAGGAAATCGTGTCTCCTTGGACAGAAGGAGATTACTCCTCTATTGCACTAAGCATCTCCAGGTAGCACATCCCCAGGGGGAGCAATGTTAAAGTTTTATTTTAATGCTCCTATGTATTTGTGTAGTTATCTAAGGATGAAAGGAAAGTAGTTAGGGAGTTGTTGTATAGCTGTCAAAGTGTGTTTTCTATTCATATAGTTGTTTGTGGTAGTGCCGTGAAGTGTGGTGATTAAATTGAGAGTTGTCATTATTGGTAATATTGTTGTATGTCATTGTTGTACTGGTAATGGTTCTTACTGCCACTGTCAAAAGTTAAGGATTATAACAGTTTAGATGATTTGGTTGGTTTTGTGGTACTTGTGTTGGATGCTTGCACAGAGTTGGCAGTAAAATTGCAGTGTTGGTACAGTGTTGGATAAAAGTTGGTACAAGTGTGAGTCACTTGTCAATTTTGTTGACAGATGTGAAATCAGCTTTTTGAATGGGAAGATTGAAGAAGAGGTTTATAATGAGCAGCCAGATGATTTCCAGCCTAGTGATGAATGGTTGAGTTGCTTTCATAAAGGTTGTTTTGATCAAGTTAATGCTTTACTTGATACATGATTTGGGCTTACTCCATTGAGATTGATTT
The DNA here is from genome assembly GCA_028583015.1 of Wollemia nobilis. Taxonomy (NCBI): domain Eukaryota; kingdom Viridiplantae; phylum Streptophyta; class Pinopsida; order Araucariales; family Araucariaceae; genus Wollemia; species Wollemia nobilis. Next base: position 1,794,569 of record JAQPPZ010007329.1, read on the forward strand.
GAGCAAGTTATTCTTTGCATTGGTGATTTATGTTGGTGGTTGTTTTGTTCAAATACCTTTGGAAGGAAAAGGATGTCTACTAATTTCCTTTTCATGTAGTGATTGGTTGAATGCTTCAAGGTTAATCTTGAGTTGAATGATGTTGGTTAAACCTTGTCTATAAGCATTGTTGTTAAAGCCCTAATTGGTTGAGAAAATATATTGGTTGTGGAAAGAACATGAGTATCATTGTTATATGAGTTATTGCATTGTTGGCAATTGTTGGGTTGTGTTTCATGTTCTTGAGAAAAGCATACTACATCTATCTTATTCTTTTGAGATTGAGATTGAGATTGGGAGTTAAGTATAGAACATATTGAGTCTCTAAAAATTCTCTTTATGCTTCTATGAGGTTGATGAATCACATTGGGTCTCTAACAATTCTCTTTATGGGTTCATGCTAAGCAAGTTTTTTCTTGATGAACTTGTGAGCTGATTTGAGGACAATGTTGGGACATATTTGAGGACAGTGCTGGGATAGATTTCTAGATGCAGATTTGGGCAGGATGTGTAGATAACAGAAAGAGTACCAGTGGAGGTGCATTCTATCTTGGAGATAGATTGGTTGCATGGAACAGTAAGAAACAAGAGTCAGTTTTCTTATCCATAGCAGAAGCAGAATATATTGCAGCAACAGTGTGTTGTACGTAGAAGGAGCATTTATATATTTGATTATCTTTTTGCTCATGTTTATAATTTTTGGTAACTGTCATAATGTGTGCCTGAGAATGTTGTGCATGGACTCAGGGGGAGTCTATAGTAGCCCTTTGGTATTATTGTCAAAGGGGGAGAAGAATGACAGGTAATTGCACGTGCGTTGCCAACAATTCCAAAGGGGGAGATTGATGAGCAAGGTGCAGCCAAAAGTATTGTCATTGTTGTCAACACAGACAGATAGATCGGTTGATGCAGTGGACAGGGAGTTCGGAGGTCGGTCAGAGCATGTACAGTGAATTTCCAAGAAGACAGAAGTGGCCCAGATTCAAAGGATCAAAGAAAAATACAAGTAAGAAAATTGTCACGATATCGCGACATGTTTTCTGTCGTGATTTCGCGACATATCGAAGGAGAGAGAAAATGCTGGCAAAACTATCGTGATTTCATGACATATCGGAGGAGAGAGAAAATGTTGGCAAAAAAATCATGATTTCATGACATGTTTCATTTTCGTAGTCCAAAGCGAAGAGAAAGAGGAGAGAGAAAAAGATGTCGTGATTTCGTGACATGTTTCATTTTCACGATCCAAAGCGAAGAGAAAGAGGAGAGAGAAAATTGTTGCAATTTCGTGACATGTTGGACAAAAGAGAAAGCACAAGGAAAACTATCACGATTTCATGACATGTTCGAAGAGAGAGAAAGCGCAAGGAAAACTGTCGTGATTTCATGACATGTTGGACGAAAGAGAAAGCACAAGGAAAACTGTCACAATTTTGTGACATGTTCGAAGAGAGAGAAAGTGCAAGAAAAACTGTCGCAATTTCGTGACATGTTCGGAAAGAAGGTGCAAGCAAAGAAAATTGTTGCAATTTCATGACATGTTTGGGGAGAAGGAGCTTGCAAAGAAAAGTGTCACGATTTCGCGACAATTTGCAAGAAGGATTGTACGAACGAAAAAGTGTCGCAATTTCACGACAGGTTCGAGAGAAAGAGCTCGTAGAGAAAAAGTGTTGCAATTTCGTGACATGTCGGATTTTCGTGACCCAAAGAGGAGAGAGAGTGTACGAAAGCGAATGTGTCATGATTTTGCAACATGTTGAGTTTTCGTGGGCGAAAGGCAGAGAAAGGCACAAGGTAGTGAAAGTGTCACGATTTCGTGACATGTTGAGTTTTCACGGGCGAAAGGCAAAGAAAAGCACAAGGCAGCAAAAGTGTCACGATTTCATGACATGTTCCGTTTTCGCAGGTGCAAGCCGAGAAAAGGACAAAGAGGCGAAAAGTGTCACGATTTCGCAACATGTCATATTTTTGCGGGTGCAAGCCGAGAAAAGGACAAAGAGGCAAAAAGTGTCGCGATATCGCGACATGTTGTGTTTTCGCTGGTTGAAGCCAAGAAGAGTAGCAAGGAGGCGAAAGTGTCGCGATATCATGACATGTTGTGTTTTTGTTGGTTGAAGTCGAGAAGAGTAGCAAGGAGGCGAAAGTGTCGTGATATCGCGACATGTTGTGTTTTCACTGGTCAACAGCTAAGAAAAGGTCAAAGGGGTAGAAATGTCACGATATCGTGACATGTCATGTTTTTGCAGGTAGAAGGCGAGAAGAGTACAAAGAGACAAAAGTGTTGCGATTTCACAACAGGTCGCAACAGCTTGATTACGGACAGTTAACTGGAGTAGAACGACAGTTACAGGGGCAGTTGTAGAGGAAAATCATGCAGCCAATATAAGAAGAGTCAACTGCAGTTAGTGCGACAGTTACAGATAGAAATCATGCAAGCTAAAATAAGCACAGTGCATTAAAGACAGAATGACAGTTATAGGGCCCGTAAAGCAGTGTAACCATCAAGCGGTAGTTATACTAAAAGTCCAACACAAGAAACAAAGTTATTAATAGGTTGCATGTAGAAATACTGTGTGATAAAGGAGTTACTTTTAGAAGTGTATTAATAGGGTGCATGCAGGATTATGGAAGTCACAGAAGAATAGGAGTTTCAAGTTGGAAATATTGTTATAAAAGGGTAGTTTCCTGGAGAATTAGGTTGTCACTGAATGTGTGAAAGTGTTGCCGAAAGAGTGTGAAAGTGCTGCTAGAAGAGAGTGCGCAGGAGGTGAGTGAGCAGGGTGTGTGCTGGGTAAAGAGTGGGCAATGTTGAGAAAGCAATAGACTAGTGAGGGTCTTGTAAAAGTGAAGGCATATTTATGTCAATCTAAGATTCAAAATAGAAATCCAAGTTGGTGCTTGGAATCAGGGGTTGGTGCTCCTTCCAGTCGATCTTTGGTAAATCAGGGGTTGGTGCTCCTTTCTATTGGTGTAGATAAATTAGGGGTTGGTGCTCCTTCCAGTGGGTGCTGGTAAACTGATTGTGAAGTTGGTGCTTTGCAAAGGCTAGATTTGGATGGGATTCCAAGCAGTCTATTTTTGAGGAGTAGCCAAATCTAGTGAACCTCGTTAAATCATGTGTTGTGGAATGCTCTCTTGTTATATTTGCTTTATCTGGTTTTAAGCTTTCATTATTTCAAATTTAAGAGTTGCAGATTTAATTTTAAATAGCTACACTGATTCACCCCCCGCTCTCAGTGCCATTGTAAGACTAACATAATTTATTTTAATCACAAACAAAGCAAAATATTCCATATCTCTCCAAATACTCATAGTTCCCCCTTTCTTGTTAGATTGAAAAAGTGAAGAGTTGAAATCTCTAGCCAAATTCTAGCTTTCCCCTTTAAATTATTCTCTCATAGTGCTCAATGAGTGCCAAAATAGGCTCCTATTAGTATAAGAGTTTGAAGCATAGATATTAGAAAGGATCCACTGACGATTGGAATCCCTGCAACCAAAAAGAATGTTAATAACTCTTCCTAAGGATGATAACACTAAACCCGCTAGTTTCTCCCCATACCAAAGATACAAAAGCCCCTTGGATCCCCTTGAATTGGGATGGACACAACATGTGCACTCCTCCAAATAGTTTTTTGACCAAATCGATGCTCCCTCCTCCAACTTCATTTCTTGAAGTAAAAAAATATCAAGCAAAAAATCTTTCCTCAACGATGCCACCACTTGTTGCTTTGTAAGGTCATTCAAACCCCTTATATTATAGGACATGAGTTTAATTTATGATATTTGGTAGAGGGTTTTCTTACTCCCCCATTCTTATGGGGGAGAGCGATCCAAAGGAGGTGATCTTCAATTACTTTTCACCAACCCCTTTTCCTTATCTGTTATTTTTGACTTTGTCTCCTTCTTCTCGAGGTCCCTATTAAATGGTTTCCTAGGCTTTTTCTCCACCCCACATAGACCATATATTTCTTATGGCTACAAGTTTTTGGACCTGGGGAACCCTTCTCAAATCTTAGAATATATTTTCTTGCCACCACCAGCTGTGCAAGAGGAATCTTCAGAATGGAAGTTACTACCATTATCAAATCAATCTAAAAATTATTGTCTAAGCCCAAGTAATCAAAAGGGTTCTACACCTTCAGCAAGGGTAATGAAGGGGAAGAACTAACTAGGGGACAATACAAGCCCCCACCTTCCCTCAAAATGTATTTCAAAACCAGGTTCATAGGAGCCAAAATAGATTCCTCCTGCTTCAAAGCAACTAAGTTTCCAAAAGGAGGGGCTGGGACCAAAGATCCAACAACCTACTCTCCTTGAGCTGAGGGTATAGCCATCTTCTCTAAAAGGGGCTTCTTGCTTTTGGGGAAAATATTAGTCCAATATGTTTTTCTTGACTTCTTTGTATGTCAATTCTTAGAGATGTGCCCTAATTTTTTATAGTTACTATATAAAATCGACCAATTTTTATTGACAATGGGTTGAGTACAAGAGACTAAACTCGAGATAAGCTTAATGTATGATGGTAAATATACTTCCAAGTTCTCATTAATACACATATGCACAAAAATAATTTTGAACTTAGATATTGTAGCTGGGCCAATCGAGACCAGGTCCCCCACTACTTTTGCTATCTCCCATAGAACATCATCATGTCAATATTGGATCGACAAACATAGGAGCCTAACCTAGAGGGGAGTAGAGTTAATATTTTGGATATCTAGGTTGAAATCTAGATTTTTTCGAAGAAGGTATAGACCTATCTTCTTGAAAAACCAATGTCCACTACCCAAAATACACCTTGAGTCTTCCTCACAGTTCAACTTGAATAGGAATAAGGCCTTCAAAAGGGCCACAACCTCTAGCCAACATAGTGGCCTCCATTTAGCAATAGCTCACCTTCTCACTCACTTTTGATTTGCCCTAAAAAAATTACCTACCAGATTTGAAGCTCCCTGATCCATAGTAAGTTTCACTAGACCTACAAGGATGAGAAGCTTATTATGCTCTAGAGATAAGTCAAATAAAACTTTAGTAAGGTTTGGACCCTGGAGGTGGCCCCCCAGAGCTCATAATTATAAGCAATAATCCATGGTCCCCCATAGTGGTAATAGAACCAACAATGCCCTGAAAAGGCAAACCCTAACCTCGAGCACCAATGGACATTATATTATAACCAAGTGTGCCAAAAGAAGCCAATTTATCAATATGACTAACTTTAGGACCACCACCCAAATCTCTAGCCTAACCACCTCCTTCACCCCGCTTGTCTTTACCACCCTGACCATGACCCCCATCCTACTAACCCTTCCTACTCTGATTTCCAACTTGCTCATCCATCCTCAAAATCCAAACCCTAATCTTGGGGTAACCATGAGAAGATAAAACTTGGAGTTACTCTCCTCTTCATGATTCTCCAAAAATTTATACTCAGCATGTGCACCTTGAATTCATGATTTTCCTCTTGAATGGAGAAACAATGGAAGAATTTCCACTCTAGATTTTTTCAGCAAAAAAAAAATTGAACCTTCTTAGTGGGATATTTGCATCGCCTTCTCCACAATAAGAAAATGATGTCTCGTTAAACCCTAATAAATCTCTTCCAAATGTGTGTCGTTAAACCCTAGTTTGGGGCAACCGTGAGAAGTGTTTTCACTATTTTGGCCTATCGTTTCGCTCACTGACCACCATAAAACTGTTGATCTTAATGGTCGTTTCATCTAAATCCAATAAAAAACCATCAATGCTGGAAATAACCAAACTTTGCACATAAACGCTCTGTAGGTTTCGTTATAACCCTTCCTCCAAACCACAACTACATTAAAACGCAAGCAAACGATGTCTTGCAAAACCTAGTTTGGGGTAGTTGTGAAAAGTATTTTTACTATTTTGGCCTATAGCTTCACTTTATGCATTCTACTATTTCATTCATAAAATAATCAACTATTACCAATTTTAATCATTGCAAATACTAAATTGTAAGATTAATATTTTATTCAAGCCATAAATAATAGTTTACCTACTACATTCAATTATATTTATCCAAATGATTCACTAATACCCAAACAAAACCTAATAGATAACCAATGATAATCAACAATTTGCATCCACCTATGTTCAATATAGGATAATATAATTGTTCAATCATTAACATAGTAATTCCCACTGTTCCATCACTAACAACTACAAACAATTATATATCCTCAAATAAATATTATTCATTTAAGGATAGTGTTACTATACAACTAATGGTATACCCATCCATGATAGCTTCTACTAATTTGTAAATAATGATAGTATAAGTAGTCAACCAATAATGATATTCACTTAAATATAATGCTATGGTGTAGACCAATTGGTGTGGTGAAACTGATAATGGGGACATATGCCCAAGGTCCAAATCTCAGGTCTCGCCAGATTGAAAGTGTTCATTTTTTAGTGCTTTTAGCAACATAAAAGGTTTAAAATGAATGTGACATGGTGATTATACGAGCAGTCTATGTAGAGTACTATGTGGTGACTTTCAAGGAAGATAATTTAGAATACCATGGAAACCAGATCATCGTGGTGGCTACAAATTCCACTATGTAAAAAAAAAACTCTTGTTCAACTACTAAAAAATCAGCAATGACAAATAAATTATTTAGCCACTAACATTCAATTGGAACATCAATATGGTCCAACCATCGAAGTTACAAACTATGTCAATCGTCAATTCATTACGCAAGTATTTTGAATGTTGTATTTAAGGTAAGATATTAGTTTATTAATATTCCTACTACCTGTAGCATGCATGCAACAAAACCAAATTCAATATTGCTACCATTCTATCATATAAACAAGGTAAAAAACATTTTTTTTTATAAAACAATTTAGATTATATTATTTTATTTTATTTTATTAACCAGAACATTATAATATTTTGGTGCTAGTATTATCCATCAACTAAAAAACAAAATGATGTGGAATGATATACATTGTTGTAATTCCATATAAGATAAATAAAAGTCATTAAAGGTCTCGATAATTATTTTTATAAATTTGTTTTTATAATAAAAACTTATAAGTATCATTATCAAAGGTAAGATAGGCTTAAAGAGTAAAACATTTAATACAAATCATTAAAGGTCTTTATAATTATTTTAATAATAAAAAACTATAAGTATCATTATCAAATGCAAGATAGGCTTTAAGAGTAAAACATGTAATACAAAACATGTTAGAGTTTTTCCCATATGAATTTAATTTCAAGGCAAGAAATAACCACACTATTAAATGCTATTCAAAGCATAGTTGGAAATCTTGCAACTAGGGAAAAACTTGGCATTCCAATTTTGGATATTTTATCCACAACTTAGGAAAACTCAACAAAAAAATGCCAAAGAAAATTTTTATTTCAAAAATACGTTTTAAACAAAAATTGGAGAGCTAGAAAGTAAATTTAATATTAGATATTTATAACAAAGAGGATACAATTTGTCATCAAATCCAACCAAATATATCATAGTACCATACAAATGAAATTTTTTAAAAATATAATGCAATTTTTAAATTAATTTTAGTTTTCCCCTTCTCCCTCTTAAATGAGATGGTTGGTCTTGGATTTGAAGAGGTGGTCAAATTTGAGGTATCATCATGGTATATATCCTCCATCTCTCTCAAATGTTATGCTTCCTCCTCATATACCTCAAAAAAATAAACAAGCTTTCAATGAAACCTACTACCACTATTAGCTTAATACTCCCTTATTTTTTCCTCATTCATTTTTTTTATAATTTTTCCAAATTTAAATTCTAGTAGTATTATATTGGGAAAAGGTGACAAGTAGATTTTTTTTGGTATAATAATAAAAGAATGACAATCAACATTCAACATACTAGATTTTTAATTAATTGCAGTTATAAATATTTTACCAAATTAGCAATTAGTCTCTTTCCTCAAGGGTACATAAGACTATTAAGACATCTCTATATTTCTATTGCTTTTAATAAATTAAACTTACTAAAAATATCATGATCACTTTCTTGGAGATTTATGTAGATATAGTTGAAATTTTGAAACTCCTCTAAACATAGAAAACACGTTATTTTTAAAATTATTAATCATGAAACTCTGTAAAAAATTGTTCATTGTAGGAGAGAAGAAAAACACAAAAATATGGTCAAACGGCCTTTTAAAATTTTAATTTTCCCACCATATTTTTGCTAACTAATCTAGGCTTGCTAAGTTTCTCACAAGAAACGATAAGAAATCACAATTTTTTTGTTGTGAGTTGGTAGTTTTCTTGCCAAGAAAACTAAAAAAATGCATTGCCCATTATTTCTTGTGAGATTCATGAGAAATTGAGGGAAACCAATAATTTTCTATGGTTCAAAGAATTTTTTTGTTTCAGTGTTGCTTATGAATGTATTGGTAAAAATAAAACTCATGACATTCCTATTAAATACATAGAAAAAAGCAGATTTATTAACAAAAAAATAATAATTGAGTAGGGTTTGGTTCTTAGCTAGTCACCCTTCCAACTATTATATGATCCAAGTAAGAGTTTTGAAAAGGTATCAATTTGATTTCTTCATTACATAAGATACCCTTCCAACTATTATATGATCCAATTAAAAGTTTTGAAAAGGTATCAATTTGATTTCTTCATTACATAAGCTACTTTGAACAACCAGTTGAAAGTCATAGTACAAAATAGAGTTTACCCATCTAAAAATATGATTCTATCACAAGGGGAAACCCTATAGGGTTTAAAGTTGTACCCTGTGCTATTTCACATGAGAAGAAAATAATAGATGGTCCTAAATTCAACTTCAATAAAGAAAATATCATTCTAATTATGTATTATGAAATGACTTAATGGTAGCACAACCATTCTACTCATAGAAGAAAATGATTACACAAAGAAGTGTAAACTAATCTTAAGGTAAACAAGGTAAAATATTAACTTATAAAAATGATGTCCTTCCTTGTTCCCCCTTTTCAAAGTTTGTATGAATTTATTTCCACTTATAATAATGTATTTCTACCCAATATTTAACCAAATTATAATGCTTCATTATGCATACAAAAATTACTTCTCCAATAAAAATATCCTCAAAAGAAGGGTATTCTTATGAACATTACAGCTAGAGCCAACAAGGCAAGAAAATAATAGTGGGTTTTATCCTCCCCTCAAATATTTAGTTTCTTCTATACCTTCTTTATAAAATAATGTTTCTAAGATGCATTTAGTTCCCTAAATGAATGGATTTACTTCTCTTGTGCCTACTAAAACCTTCACATAATTTTACCACTTTAAATATGGTTTCACTTTATTAACTATTTGGAGGTTTACATGCATAAAGTAAAATATGATTTCTATTGTTATTGAATTAAAAATATCTTTCATATTTTTATCAAACATGGTCAAGTTAACTAATATCAACACAATAGGGAAATATCATACAAGAAGACCAACCAAAATAAAAAAACTAAGCCTTGTTGTTATAATGACAATGTTTTTTTTTTTTTTTGGTGGTGGCCACAAGGGGTAAACAGACTGTGACCACGAGGGAACCATTACATAACATATCCGCAACATGTGAGGCGAGAGATTTGAACCTGGGCCTCTCAGCAACTAGAGAGGTTTAACTACCCACTTGCTCTCCAACTCCTCTACATGGGCGGATAAAACAAGTCAACGGGATTTGATCCCTTAATCTCTGCCTTGCAAGTGCTTCACGAAAGCTTGTCAACCAACTGTGTTTTCAAACTAACATTATATCTCTATATCTCTATAAGATAATGTGCTTCACAAAAGCAAGTGCTTCACGAAAGCTTCACGAAGTGCTTGGATTTTTAAGAAATTTCAATTCTACAAGTTTGAAGTCCCCTCAAGAATTTTAGCTACATCCTACCTAGGAGTTGGTAAACTGAACGAAGAGGATTATTGGCCTCCTTCCTGTAATATATATTTTTTATTATACTAGAGGAATCTCTACACCTCTTCGTGGGTTCGTTCGAATATCACTCCTTTTCACCACTATAACCTAATTATACTAGAGGAATCGGTAACTCGTTACAATTTTCTATGCCTCTTCATGGGTTTGAATCTCACTCCTTGTTGCCACTATAATCTCTAGTTGCATCGAGTAAACCTTTTACGTATCCGACTATGTTGATGTGACACACCCACCAATACTATGGGATCCAAGGGATTGAAACCCTGGTCTCCATGCTCTTACAAAAGTATTTTGATCGTTGAACCAAGCCCTTGGACCCCCCTTCCTATAATATGTTACAATCATCTTACAATTCATAAATAAAATCCTAATAATAGGAATAATAGGTGGAGAGCAGGAATAACTTCCTAATTAATCACAATTCTCAAATGACTCTTACTCGAGTACAAAAATTGAGGACTCATGTTTCAATTCTAAATAAAAACACTATTTGAACCTTGTCTTTCTACAAAATAAAGGAAAGAGTCCCTTTCAAAACCCTTTTTTTTAAGATATCTATTCACAACATAACATAGAATCTAGTACACATTAAATATTTTATATTAGTATTTCATATCCTATGAACACATACTAGATTTTAAAATATCTGATATAAACATATAGAGAGGAAATAATAAGAATGGTTGAAGGAGGAAGATGAAACAATGAGGTGGAAGAAAGGATAAATAGAAGGCTCGATTGTTGTCAAAAGAAAATTATTGACATAACATAGCTACCTTGGATTATCGTCATTAAAATTACTGATATTACTTTGGATTGTCAACATTTCTTTGGATTTATGACATTAAACTTGTTGATATTGTTATGGAGTGTCGATATTAAACTTGTTGGCATTATCAGTACTTGTAATCATGTACCAACCATCTAGGAGCTAAACTAAATTGTTGTCATTGTTGAACAATTGGTTGGGTGTTGTCAAGATGAATACCACCATAATATGACAAAATTATCATATGAAGGAATCTTGTGATGCTTCAAATAGTTTCTCAACTATAACTGTTACATAATTTTTGGTATCATAGCCAAAAGATCTCTGAGATGTGATGTATGTAAAAGGAATGATGACACAATGGGAAATAATAAGACCACAAGGTCCTTGAGTTGCAAATATAACTGAGATGTTGAGGGGAATTACTGCTTGACTAGAGGTAATCAAAATTACCCAATGAAGAGGAATTCATCTTAAGGATATTAGTGATATCGAAGAAGATAAGGATGACCACATGGAAGCTTGATATTGGGAGCAAGGAGAAGAGGTAGAAGAGTTATTGATTAAAGTAATCTCCAATATCGGTCAAAATCCATAGATAGAAACCCCATTGTACAATGGAAGCTTAAACCTAGAGGAGCTCATAGAATGGATTACCAAAATGGAGAAGTACTTTGATTTTGAATCAATAGAAGACCCCAAAAGGATGAAATTTTCCTACACAAAGCTAAAAGGGCATTCATCCTTGTTGTGGGACCATGTCTAGACTAAAATATGAAGAAAATGAAAGGAAAGGATTAGGAAATGAGAGAAAATTATCATTAAGTTGAAGGTAAAATTCCTTTCATCTAGCTATCAATTGAGTATTTTCAAAAAATTGTAGAACTTGAGACAAAAGGATGTGAGTTTGAAGGAGTACATAGAGGAATTCTATAGGCTTACCATTTGGGCTAGTCACATGGAAGACAATGAACAAAAAGGATCAAAGTACATCAATAGATTATGAATATCTATACAATATGGCATCAGTATGATAAGGATAAGGGTGGTAGAGGAAGCCTACCAGTATACCTTGTAGATAGAGGAGAAGTTGTTGCATAGGCAACAAAATAATCAAATAGGAAGAGAATTGTTCTTTCATGGATAAGGACAAACAAGTAGTGGAAGAGGACAATAAAAATAAGGAGATGTTAGTACTTATCATAGTGATTCTAGCCATAATAGTAGAGGATGTGGAGACTTATCGTGGGCAAGAGGTGGTTTTGGTTGAGGAAGGGCTATAGGATTCTCTAGATGTTATAGATGCAGAGAAGATGATTATCAGACATTTGAATGTCCAACCGCACAACAAAGCAATAATAAGGGAAATGAGGTAAGAAACCATATTGTACAAGCCAAAGAAGAAAGTGTTTTTTCCCCAAGGTATGTGGAGGAGACCAAGCAAGGAGAATATTTTATGATGAAGAGAGTGCTTTTGAAGCCAAAGAAGAAGGAATGTGAACCTATCCAAAGGAGAAATATTTTCAAAATTGTGTGCAAATTTGGTGGCAAATATTGCAAGGTCATCATAGATAGTGGAAGTACCAATAATTTAGTATCTACTAAGATGGTAGAGAAGTTGGGTTGAAGAGGGTAGAACACCCTAGTTCATACAAGGTATCTTCGTTGCAAAAGAGACACTAGATTCTAGTAAGTGAAGAGTGCAAGCTAAATTTTTAAATAGGATCATACAAGGATGAGGTCCTATGTGATATTATGCATATGGATTCTTGTCATGTGTTTTTTGGAAGACCTTTGTAATTTAATAGGAAGGGAGTACATGATGGTAGGGAAAACACCTAAACCATTATGAAAGATGGTAAGAATTTTGTATTGAGTCCATTGAAGGACAAGGATAAAAGAGAGGACATTGGTCCTCAAATGTGTTTGGTTTCAGGAAAATAATTTCTAAAAAAGATGATGAATAAGAAAACATATTTCATATTTATTGTTAAACCTAAAAAGGGTGATATTGTAGACAAGGAGAAGATTCCAAGTGATGTGAAGGGATTTGCTAGATGAGTATACAAAATTTTATCAAAATAATTGACAGATGGATTGCCACCAACAAGAAGTATTATCCATCACATCGATTTCATTCCTATATCGAGTTTACCCAATAAGGCAACATATAGGTTGATGCCAATGAAGAATGAGGAAATAAATAAACAAGTTTAAGAGTTTTTGGATAAAGGAGTAATTAGGGAGATCTTGAGACCATGTTCAGTACCAACTATGCTTAAACCAAAGAAGGATAGAGAATGGTGCATGCGTATAAATTCTAAGGCTATCAATAAAATAACTATCAAGTATCGATTTCCATTTTCTTGTATGGACAATTTGATGGATTGCTTGAGTGGACCAAAGTACTTCATGAAGATAGATTTGAAGAGTGACTATAATTAGATCAGAATTAGGAAAGTAGATAAGTGGAAGACCACATTAAATACAAAGAATGGATTGTATGAGTGGTTGGTTATGCCATTCAAATTGACAAATACACATAATACCTTTATATGATTAATGAACGAGGTGCTGAAGCCATTTCTTGGCAAGTTTTTATTGTCTATTTGGACTATATTTTGATATTCAATAATAAGAAGAAAGATCATTGGCATATTTGTGATTGGTCTTACAAATACTAAAGGAAGATAAGTTGTTATTCAACTTGAATAAATGTAGTTTTATGAAGGATAAATTGGTGTACATTGGTTTTATGATTTTCCAAGAAGGGTTACGAATGAACACTGAAAGAGTCAAGGCCATTGTGAGTTGGTCATCACCTAGGAGTATGTTTGAGTCCAATATTTTCCATGGTATCATAATTTTTTATGGGAAGTTCATCAAAAACTTTAGTGGAATTTGTACCTTGATCACAAAAATAGTAGAGGAAAGCATGAATTTAAGTGGGTGACTACAAAAAAAATAATTTTTTGAATATTGAAGGAGAAGATAATGGGACAACGCATTCTAGATTTTCCACACTTCAAAAATGTCTTTCAAGTGTATTGTGATGCAAGTAGGAAGGTGATAGGAGGCATCTTAAGCTAGCAAGGCAAGCACATTGTCTGTTTGAACAAGAAGCTAAATGAATAAAAGAGAAAATACTTTATCTATGACTAAGAGTTTTAACCCATTTTTCAAGCCCTAAATAAATGGAGACATTATTTGTTACCAAAATAGTTTATCATATTCATAGATAATAATGTTTTACAATTTATCAAATAGAATAAGTTCAATCAGAAACATATGAAGTGGGTGGAAGTTTTGTAGAGATATTTATTTGTCTTGAAGCATAAAAGTGGTCATTTAAATTGAGTAGCTAATACCTTAAGTAGAATAAATATGTTGCTAAAAACGATGCAAGTTAAAGTCATGGGTCTTGAACTTTATGCTGAGGATATAGACTTCAAATAAGCTTGGACATCATGTGATAATACTACTATAAGGAACTTAATGCCATGGTTGGATTACTTCATACAAGAGGGACTATTGTTCAAGGGACAACAATTATGCATACCACGAGGTTAAATTAGGAATAACATGATAAAATAGAAACATAGTGGAGGACTAGATGGACATTTTAGAATAGATAAAATAATGGGTCAACTTTATACCAGTTACTATTGGCTAGGAATGAATGTGAATTTCAAAAGGTTTGTGCAGGGTTGTCAATTTTGTTAGCATTCAAAGAGGGGAGTCAAAATACTGGGTTGTATGAACTATTATAAATACCAAAGAGACCATGGGAGGATGTGATCATGGATTTTGTTCTTGGATTTATGAGGACACAAAAGGATAATGAATCTATTTTTGTTGTTGTTAATAGATTCGCAAAGATGGCACATTTCATACCTTGAAATAAGACAAATTATGTTACTCATATGACTAATTTTTTCTTTAGATAAGTTGTAATATTATATGGTTTCCCAAAGAGCATTATGTCAAATAGAGATACAAAGTTTGTGGGTCACTTTTTTTTAACCTTGTGGAAGAAATTGGATACCAAATTGAGCTTTAGTTCATTTTATCACCCACAAATAGATGGATAGACTAAAGTAGTGAATAAAAGCCTTGGGGATTTGCTGCAATGTTTAGTTGGTAGGAAGCCAAGGTTGTGGGATACTGTGTTGGCACAAGCAAAATTTACATATAACAATTCAATAAATAAAAGCATGGTCAAATTTCCATTCTAGATTGTGTATAGAATGCATCCTCGAGGAGTAGATGAGTTGTAGAGCATAGTTGAATTGCAAAAACCTAGTGCCATGGTAGAGGATTTTGCTAAATACATGTAAGATTTATATAATGAAGTGAAGGTTGATATGGAAAGGAATATCTTGAAATACAAACAATGTGTTGCCCTCAAGCATTAAATACAAGAGTTCTAAGTTGGATATTTGGTTTTGGCACACTTGCAAAAAGAAAGGTTTCTGAAAGGTACTTACAACAAGCTCATTTGGAAGAAGATTGGACCTTGTAAGGTCTTGAAGAAGTTTACTAGAAATGCATATAAACTCGAGCTTATAAAGGGTATTGACTTTCACCAATATTTAATATCATTGATTTATATCCATACTATGATCTAGCCAGAGATGTGGATGAAGATCAGATAGTTGATGTTCCAATAGAACAATGGATAATGCAGTTGCTAGAGAAGGAATGAGACAAAATTGGGGTAACCATACATTCAATAATATCAAAGAACATGAGAATCATGTTCTATTATGAGTACCTGGTCAAGTGGAAAAAAAATCCAATTGAAGTTGTGACCTGGATAAATTCTTTCAAGATTTCTAAGTATGGAATTTTGGTTAAGGACTTAAAAAATATTCATGAGATTCACTCATAAAAAAATTCCTCTTATCCAATCAGTATGATGCATACATTTGGAGAGGAAGTGATAGGAAAAGCTGAGGGAAGAAGATGAAAATATGGGGTAGAAGAAAGGATAAATAGAATTTTGGTAGACCAAGGTGATAATGAAGGGTTGGCAGATAGAAATTAGTGACTCCAAAGTTGAAGAAACAAAGGGAAGAGAGTTGTTTTACCTTGATTGTATAATTTTACCTATACATGATTGAATCTACCTATAACATTTATTTAATCAATAAAATATGATTAAAATTCCATCCACATTTCACCCCAAAAATATATTGAGTATTCTAATTTTGTAGAAGTGTGCATTAGAACATTTGTATGTAGGTGTAGATTCCATGCAAGGAGAAAGTTGTAGTCTAGAATACATGAAAAAATTCTAAGAAAAAAATTATTAGGAGTAGAACCATCAAGCCATTGAGAGTGAGTCAAATTGAAGAAAAATATGAACTATGTTGCAATTTCTATCACAAAGGAATCCATTGAGATCGACATGTCAAGGGTTGTCTAACAATATCATCACAAGTGGAAAGCCGATAAACATTGGTCCTTGACTGAAGGTTTTTCGACTAGTCCAATTGTAGAATAAGTTCATAATCAAGGACAATGTCATAAACAAAATATTACAACATAACATAGCTACCTTGGATTATAGGCATTAAACTTGCCAACATTTCTTTGGATTGTCGACATTAAACTTGTTGACATTGCTTTGGATTGATAACATTAAACTTGTCGACATTGCTATGGAGTGCCAACATTGCTTGCACCTATCATCATGTTCATTGTTGACATTGATGAAGTCACCAATTGTTTGAGATCCAAACTAAAATATAATTATTGTTGTCCAACTAGTTGGGCATCGTCAGGATGAATATCACCATAATTTGACAAAATTTTCATCCAAAGGAATCTTGTGTTGTCTAAAATAGTTGATCATCCATAACTACTACATCACAATCCCAAACTAGTAACCAAGCTATATCTTACCCCTTCCTCATGATCCTCACATGAGGCTTCCAAACCTAGTTTATCAATCATCCCCTTCTTTAAATTGAGTCTGCACAAAGGTCTTCACACTATAAATTACAAGTGGAATACATTATTAACATGCATGCCTATTTCCATCTGTTTTAATAATCTCATAAAATATTAACAACCCCTGCATATATTTAAAGTAGAAACTCCTTAAGACCCAACACTTTATGGGGAGCCAAGGTGTAGACTCATCATAATGATAAATTATAAGTGAAACATAACACCATCTCATGAGGATGGACTAGCCTAATTACCATGATCATGCACTATCCAACCTGAGTCTCTTATACTTATTAGAAATTATAAGAATAAAATAATGGATTTATTAAGCCCATGAAAGGGATCCACTCCCTTTCTTCCAACTTGTGACCTATCTAACTAAATATTAAGGTACTTCTCTAAATCTAGCTAAGACTTCATAAAACAATAACCAATAACTCAATCCATTACATAAGATAATCCCCTCACATAGGGGTCTTCTCAACTCCATTTCAATATCAAACACAAAATCCAAGTAGGGAATACCATGGAAATAACTATTTATCAACAATTATAAAATTTAAAATATGGTTTAGTGATTTTGAGACCTACCTTCTATTTCCCCAATTATAATAGAGTTATGAAAGCTTCTCTATGTTATGGTAGGTATCCTTCTTATTCTATAGCTCTTCCTCTCCTTCCAACCAACAATTAATGAGCCCATATTTTTCCTTTCATTTTATACAATTGTTTCATAACTAAAATAAATATCCCTTTGATAGGATCTTGACATGTATATTTTTGCACCTTCGTTTATAAATGGAGAAGAGGGAGCTCACTTACCTTCATCATAAGCAATTTAAAACTTTTAATTTTAAGTAATTTTTAAAGGGATACTTTATCAATAACTAGATTGTAGCCATAATTAATCAATAGCATTAACTATATTAATGTCACTAATCAAATAGAATAGGTTTAAGCATTCCCATAATATGATTTTTTTACCAAATTATAATGTTATTCAAAATATGAACAAACATTATCCATTTTATTTGTGTGGTAGATTAAAGCATAAAAATATCTCATATAAAATCATGTGATATTATCATTTGCAATAGAAATTCAAGTCCATATGTTATAATATCCATATAATTTCTAAAACAAGGGAATACTAATGACTATATCAAGACTAAGGTTTAATTAATATCTAAGTCCTAGAATAAGAAGTTCACATCCATGGCCGAATAATGGAAAAATAAATTATGATGAGTTCTAATGCTATTATACTTGAATTATTTAAAAAGTAATGAAATCCATTATATTTGAGGTATTATGAACCATTGCTATATAAAGTTACTTTATTTTTAGTGGATGGGAAGAAGAATCAAGGGATAATATCATTTTGATAAACTAAAAGCTAAAAATTAATTCCAAAAAGAAATTTTAGTATATTATTAGATAAAATATATATCATACTATGCTACTGATCTATAATTTCCAATTTATGAAACCTTAAAAAATACCTTTTGAACTCTTGAACTACTTCTTAGCTTGGCTCAACTTTGACAATGTCAAAACAAGGCCCTCCATTTTGGCATTAAAACTACTCTTCTATGCCAAAAATACTCATATATGTTAATAATGTAGTATGAACAATCCATAAAGAGTTTTACTCAATGTTTATCAAGCTTAAAATACACTTTAAATTTAACTACTTAAAATGCTACTCAATTCTAGCTCAAAATTCTTAGTTTTTATGCATTAAAACCATGCAAAAGCTATAGAATAAAGTGGAATGTAGCTAAAAACATGGAGCAAGTGTAATACATATCCATAGTAGAAATGGCATGATGATTTAAAGTGGGATAAACCTAATTGGTTAAGAAGATACATAGCTCTATCAATCAAGCTTCATATTCCTTACATAATTAATAAATGTATAAGAGATCTTGGCCATCGACATAGCCTTGGTTGAGTTATACAATAGCTATATACCTTTTTGTAGCATTACATAGATCTTAGTGGATTATTTTCTTTTTTTTTCTATAACTTACTTGCCTCTACTCTTGGCTCTTTCAAAAATTTCTTCTCCTTTGTATTGTCCAAAATAAGCCTCATCTAGTCTCTTACACTTCTAAATACATAATGAAACTAATTATTCTTGACTTATATGGTTCTTCCAAGGGTATTATGCATGCAATTAATATGTCATGTTTCTATCCTACAAACATTTCCCTTGGAAATTACATAGTTTACATTTTAGACACCTTGTTCCTACCAAACCATTCCTAGTCAACTTGTTCCTTGAACTACTTTTTAGCCTTTTAAAGATATAAGTAGATAATTTTTTATATGAAAGTTTTAGTGAATTTTTATAATGATGGGATTCAATTTTGTGGTAATTAAGATAATGAATAAAATAACCTTCTATATATATTTTATCATATTTAAATATCTAAAAGAGAATATGGGAATATAAGTTTTACCATTTTGACTAGTCAAAAAGGTTGTGTTTTGGTAAGAAATTTATATTTTATAGAATCCCTTTGAGCCCTCTTTAACATGTAAAAATAACTACTCAATTTGAACTTTGATTTGGTTTACTTATGCCTAAAATATTACTCATTGTTGTTAATTACTATTTTCTATTTTTTGGGGGATAGATGATGCATTTTGAGCTAAAATTAATTTCAAGATTATTACTATTGTTGGAAACCTCACTCAAAAGTTTAATTAAATTCAAATTTATTTAAAGGATTTATGGTCAAAATACAATGTTTTGCTATTTTCAAATCTTGTCAGGTGACATTCACTTGGACATTCATCCTTGAAACCACTTGGCATGGTTCTAAGTGACATGTAGTAGATCATTTGGATCATTACTATAATAAATTTACCAATTTTAAGATGATTGGATAAATTTTATTTGTAATATAATCTATGAAGATATTATTTTCAAATAGATAAAAATAGACTTATGACTTGGTTCATGTACTCAAATTGATACACTATGAGTCTTTACCTATAGAAAAGCTAATAATTATAGTATTACAAGAGGATGAATATTTACAATATTTATTTTGAATAAAGCTAGTGAGGTGATGAACAAAGAGCTTAAGGTTGTCTAGATTAGGAAGGACATAGTTCACATTGTCAACCTCAAATATTAGAGATTTAAACTGGCTAATTGATTCAACTCCTTAGAAATAAAACCCCTCCCTTCTCCATATTGAAAAGCATTATGAGATGCATATATTTATGAAAGAAGAACATGATATAAAATTTTGGATTTATAAAACAAAACATATTTTATAAAATATACCATATTTGTATAGAACACAATGTGCAAGTATTTTAAGAGTCTTGTTTCTAGGATTGACATTAAAACTAAAACATGCACATGTTTTCTTCATAACAAGTGCATTTTTTTGTATACCCATTTTTACCTCCCAAGTTTTTACACTATTTATACGTAGACACCTAAAATATCACATTATTTCTTGTGCAGTGCTAATAATTCATTGCCTTGTAAAAATCCCCAAAAATCTAATTAATTTGCATAAAAAAACTATTCATCCACTTTAGCCCATTTTTCCCTCTAAGGCCCCTCCTACACCTAGCCCCCGATCATCATGTTATCATCCCTCTATCCTAGCCTAGGTCCACCTCACTCTAGTCTACCCTTTGACTTAGCATAGCTGCACCTCACCCTAGCCTACCTTACCCCCTACTCTTCACATTTCCATGCTCATTCAATGCTATAAATGGGATGAAGACTTTCTTCACCCATGTGCATAAATTACATAGACGACTCCTCATCCACATGTCATAAATGGGGTGAAGACTTTCTCCACCCCCATACGTTTACGAGGTATGGTGCACCCATGCCCACTTAATGCATATGGGTGGGTGAAGACTTTCCTCCATCCAAGGGCATTGATGAAGCATGGTGCACCCATGCCACCTCACAGGCCACCTCACCCCCATAATCCTTTCCAAATTATATAAATAGCGCCCTATTTATTTCATTTGTAGGAAGATGAAAATTTCTTAGAGAATCTTAATCAAAATCACTCTAACCCTCATTTGCATGCAAACCCTCCTTTGTGCTAACCCCATGAATGTCCTTGTATACCTATTTTTTTCTATCCTTAATTTGTAAACAAGTTGTAGAAGTGGAATTAGATGACCATTGGACTCATACCAGAGCTTCCTGGGAACCAAAAAAATATTTCATCCAAAGGATATTTCAGTCAATCCAAACAAGCAATAATCATACAGGAATGTATGATCAGCTTGAACCATACCTCTAGGTATGGCTCCTGTTAGGAACCATTTTTAGGTATTTGTAAACTAGAAAACCAGAAACAAAGGTGAGTATAACTATTTTTATATATTTTTATCTTACTTTAGCTCTATTTTAATGTAATAGATTAATATTTCAATTGTTTGCACTCTTCTAAATATGGGTCTAACCAAGGTAGACTCATAGGTGCTACTAACAACTTGTTTTGGATGTGTGCAGATTTTGGATACTTACTCAACCAACGGTGGTAGGCATAAACCCAACCCATATTTGAGGTGGCAAAAGAAAGCATGGAGTACCATGAAACTTTATTGTAAAGAGCTTCTTCATTGGAAGACCCTTATTTGTAGCCTAAGGGGTATTTGTGAATCATTATGTAATCATAATATTATTTTAATAAAATGGTACACTTTTTTACCCCATTTTGGCGATCATGGTAGGACCTCCTAAACCCTTTTATTTTGTTTTGTTAGCATTTTAGCTATTCTACTCACTTTTTATTTTATTTTTTTTGTTTTTGTAGGTTGCAAATCCAACACAAACCATCAAAAACTGTTAGAGTATATTACATCATTTGGGTCATGTAAATGTACCACCTTTGGTACATAGTTAGAATTGGAGATTACTTAAAGGGGAAATTTTCTAGTTAATCCAAGCAATGTAATAAATGCACGAGTTTCAATGTACAATGTGTAATGTGCAAGGTGTCCCCTTGTACAACTAGATAGAGTGTTGGCCAAGGAATATGTACTGACCCAAATTTTTCGTACCCTTATGTTCAGGCTATAGGATCCATGCCCGAAAGGGGGATGCGAGAAGGATGGGATAATACCTCAGACTGAGAGGCCCTTTGAAGGTCACACCTCTCGGGGGATGGGTGTAAGGGTGAATTTTTGATGGATGGTGGGGTTCACCAGGAAACTTTGAGTGGAAGTTTCCACGCCTAGGTTGAGAGTGGATTTGATGTGTTCATTTTATACTCAATCATTCATATTCCTAGGTTGGCCAAAATGAATCTAAGCTATTCTATATGAAGATGTCGATTTATATGAATACATAAAGCATGAATGAATCCTAAATACAAGGAATATGTTAAATGAGAAAGAATGCACCTGATTTCGGATGTCTGATGAAGATTTTGAAACTTGTAGGAGTCCAGATCGTCCTGAATATGACAGGATCATCTGAAATTGTACAGAATCATCCCAAATCATAGGCGATCATCTGATATCAGACAATATCATCGTCGATCTGACAAATTTGTTAGACGAATTCTTCAAAAACCTGCAATCACATAAAAAGACACCAAAAAACAAAAATGCAACTGCAAGAATAATGCAAAATGATAGAATTGAGAGTATAAATGCTTAAATGATAGATCTAGATAGCAGATTAAAGGAAATGCATTGTATTAATAACTTATTTTAACTTTATCATGCATTTATGCTAAATGAGGTGAACTCTAGGATGCAAAATGAAAAATAATCAAGCTAATGCATAATAAAATAAGGAAGGAAGATGAGAAATGCAAACTCGGGGCTCTGATTTCCCCCAATATGAACTACAGTCGAGATCGCCTCCAATCGTACAAGATCATCATCGATCTGCAATAGGATCGTCCGAAATTATATGGAATCACCTACGACGATCCGAGCTTCCTCCATCTGAAGCATAGTGAAAACCTGCAATGAAAACTTAAAACTACGAGTGCAAACAATGGTAGATAGGACATCTTAACACAACAAAGCTAAATGGCATGTAAAATCAACTAGGGAGAGATTTAGGAGGAGAGCCAGGCAGGGGGATAAACTGATAAAATCCCAGTTTATATAGGATTAGGGAGAGGTTAGGAGGTTTGGGATCATCCCAATCTGGGAGATCTCCAATGGAGGAATCTCCAACTACGTAGACACGCTTCTGCCCAAGTTGGAGAGGCTGTTGAAATAGAAGAAAATTATGAAAATTCGTTTTTGCGATGAAATCGTTTGGACATTCTGTTCCAAACGAATTTGTCCGATCTAGGAAGATTTCGTCTGATCGACGACGATATCGTCCAACGGTCAAAACAACTCCTAAAAATGGCACAAAAAATTGGGGGAGCGGTTAACGAGCGGTTTTAGGGTTAAAATTCAAATTTTTGTCTTTTACTAAGGGTTTAACTACGCCAATTTTAGGGTGCTACATTTTGCCCCCTCTTTAGTGAATTTTTTGAATAAAATGCGTTAAAGACGAGTTCTTCACGCTTTACGAGAAAGAAAAAAATTATTCTATTTTTTAGACGACGATTCTAGGTCGAATTGTATGACTGCTTACTATGGTGTCCCCTCCGTGTTTTTACCCAAATCGAACGTTTGAGGTAAAAGCAAGGAAAAGCAAAATTTTAAAAAAAGTTGTTTTAAAATAAAATTAAAAAAAAGTAGGGTAAAACCCTAATTCATTGTTACTATTCACTTTCACTATTTTAGAGCTATGCAGGCAAAATGGTGGAAACAACACACAAATCGACAGAGGTCCGACGCGGGTTGCGGGTAGGGATCTAAACTTGATGCATTATATTTTTAATTTGATTTGTGTGATTTTTAATTTGAATTTTGACTATTTTTGGGGCATCGCAGCCATTTTTAGGTCGTCAACGACGTCGAAATGAAATCATCCCAATTTTGTCGAAATCATCCCTAGATCTCTGATTTCATCTAGGGGCAAAATCGATGAAATAGGGGCGATCCCGTCCAACAAGGGGCGATCCCCAAGTTGATAAATTGAAGACGATTTCATCCTACCAAGGATGATTTGACTTAATTTAGTACGATATCATCCAATAATGGACGATATCATTTTTTTATAAGATGAAATTGATTTAACTAATTTTAATGATTATCTATTAATGATTTTTGTTGTTTTATTTTTTATTTTGCAGAGGGGATTACTAAAAAGTCGAGAGTGGAATTACGGGGGGCTCAGAGATGATGTAGCTGCACTCGATCAAGTGGAGCGAGACCGACTATTGGAGGTTGGGCTACAGCATGTGGCAGAGATGCCATAAATACCTACAGACATGGGGTTATTAATAGCCCTAGCATAGAGCTGGTATCTAGGGTCATCCTGCTTTCGGCTATCGACAGGGTAGATGGCTCTCACTCTAGAGGATGTATGGAGGATCTTGAGGATCCCCATACATGGGCGGTTGATGACTCCTACGGCCAATTAGGGCCATGCAATGATGAGACTGTGCAAAGACCCTAGCTTCGCCCTGGAGAAGGGCAGAGTGAACATCGATACATTAAGATAGATGCATGGGGCATCTCGATTGACTCAAGTTTTGGCAGGGGTAGTATGTGGCCTACTGCTATACCACCAGAGTGGATGTAGGTTATCGTGGCTGCTCTCATATGTGGACTGCAACATGAGAGACCACGGCTACAAGTTTGCTTGGGGTAGCTTTGTGTTATGTCGCTTGTATAGGATCCTATACGGGGTCGTATACAAGGGAGGTAAATGTATAGTACTGACATCGCTGCTACAAGTTTGGTGCTAGGAGAAAATTGTAGTGCAGAGGCCGATAGGGCTTCCACTGATAGGGGTTGACCAGGAGAGACCCCAAGTTTTCTATTGGTGGCTTCAAAGAGGGTCACAGCGATGGATAGATCTACCGATGTCTCGAAGGTTGGTAGATGACCTCATCCCTAACCAGATCACCTGGAGACCATGGAGAGAGCATCCTGGGTGGGGAGAGTATGGACAGGAGTTGGATCGCATCATGCGAGTCTTTTGGCTGAGGATGGAGCAGGGAGAGGTAGAGCTCCACCGTTATGACCAATTTTTGAGGCAGTTCGATCTACAGTAGGGGATCCCTTCTCTCAAAGACTACAAGTACTCTTAGACTATTTGGGATAACACTACACTGAGTGGGGCTTCATATATGCAACAATTTTAGATTCAAGACGCTGACGATTCCCCCATTCAGCCAGTGGATGGGGACGATGCTGGGGTCACAGACGGATATGATGTCTAGTAAGCAGGCATCTGCCCTCCTCAAATGATGAGGGCATAGGGTCCGATGCACGCTATGGTGTGACGAATGGGGAGGCGATGCTAGGCTACCATTGATGCAACAAGGAGTCATGGAGAGAAGGAGCAGTGATGGTCTCCTCAGGAGAGACACCAAAGAGTGCCACAAGGTTCGAAGAGACCACAGCAGCCAGAGAGGAGGGAAGAGGGACTCTCTTCTCAGTAGAGGGATAGGCTAGCATCACCCGATAAGTGCAAGGGTGTCGAGGTGGGATAGAGTAGCGAGATGGTGGCTCTTCGAGCTAAGATTGCCCGCCTACGAGCTCAGGTGCATACATTGCAAGATGAGGCTACACGACTTAGGGCTCAAAGCGAAGGGGTGAGAACTCAAGATCTGGCATGGGCTATTGCTTAGATCATGTTCTACTAGGGATTGTACTATCATGTGGTTCTAGAGAACCAAAGGATACCATTGCCAGCCCCCATTATGGAGTCGATCATGATGGGATCGTCGAGGACATCCTCACGATCAATGTTGAGGACCCATGATACAGCATGGACCTCGATGGGACCACCTACTCCACCTCAATACAGGAGAGGAGATGAGGCTGAGATCTCGAGGGCTTCTCGAGAATAGCTACACATTAACTATAGAGTGTATATTTTTGATAGGATTGAGTATGCCAGGGTATAGATTATGGCATACCAATCTAGTTTTGATATGATGTATAGATATTTGATATATATATATATATATATATATATATGATCTTTTGTGATATGACTTATCCATATGTTTTATGATGCTTTAAATTTTGAATTGTTGATTGATTATTCATGTAATTATGTCATTGGAAATAGTATAATTTTATGTCATGCTGTAAAATTTAAATGAAATAATCTGATGTAAACAAATTGGTTGTTGTGGTATGATTTGATGAAAAAATAAAGGGACTTCTAACAATTTCAAAGGACTTTGTCATTGTTATATGACCATTTCATGGAGTCGTCGCTCGCTAGGTCGTCAAGCTAATCCCAGTATAGAAATATTGCTAAAAGTAAAAGAGTGCTTAAGAGACTGCCTTAAGACTTTGTGTTGTGATGATGAAAAATGATGATGGTAATGATTTGTTTTCAGATTTTCATGAAAATATTATGCATGAAATATATAAAAAATATATGATTTTTTCTAGGCATAAAATTCCTGAGTGTGATAAAATTTTGAACAATTCCTTAGGAATTATACCATCGTTGCCAAATTGAATGTTGACATAATGAAATGAAATAGAAAAAGTGTTCGTTCTTTTTAAAGCACAATTGTGTAACATAATGATGTAATCCATATGTTTTTATGGATAAAAATGGGAAATAAAATTAGAACAATGGTTTGCGCTAGGTATAGAATTATAAGTATAGACAGAAATAATTTTATTACATAATTAATTTTTTATTTTGAGATAAACAAAAATATATAATATGAGGACTTGCGCTAAGCATAAAATTCCAATTTAGGTTTTAGGAACTATACCATCGTTGTGGAAGTCGAAAGTATATATAAATGTGACTTTATTGCTAGATTTTTGAACATGTTTTGAAAGAAAATTTTGGATGTTGGAAAAAAAATGTATTTAATTGTTTTTACACTAAGCAGATGTTATCAAATAAGAAGATGAAATTATTCCAAAATATTTGCATAAATATTGTAAATTATCTCAAACAAAATGTAGATTTATAAGGAACCCTCATGTGCATATGTGAGTTCATTGCCGATCTTGATTTATCATAATGATACAAAATCTCTCAAATACAAATGTGTGTGCAAATGTATTGTTCATTTACCAATTTTGAGCAAGATAATTTGATACAAGTAATTTAAATTAACCAAATAAGTGTTCGTTGACCATGATTTATATGCATGTAACCATACCAGACTACTATGTAATTCGGGTCATCAAGAGCTAGTTGATCCATAATCAGACATAGGTCTGTACAAAATAAGGTCGCTAATGTGACAGACATATCACCATGCTAGGGGTTACCCAAGGCCAAGCGGGTTGGACACAAACCATCTGTTATGGGGCTTACCTCACGGTTTTCGAATAATTGAGAATTCCAGGGATTCAAGTTCATTCACCCTTCTTTTCTTTTCAAGGGGTAGGGAAAGGGATTTATTTGCATTTTGCTTGTTCTTTTCTCTTTCTCTTCTTTTTTTTTTTTTTTTTGAATTTTTTCTTGGAACTGAGATAATGTTGAAATATTGTTGCGATGGTACAAAAATGATATTTTTCTTTTTCTCATTTTCTTTGACTTTTCTTTTTCTTCCTATACTAGGGATACTTGCTCGGATTGGCTGTAGAGCAAGGGATTTTTATTCTGGGTAGGGGTGAGCTTGTCCTTTTGTCAATTCTCAAAGATTCTAGACCATGTGCATGATAGGATAGCAGGGGAAAATTTTCGCTCAAGAAACCACTTATACTATGTAGCATCATATTGAATTTGCAATGAATCATTTTAATGTGAAAAGATATACTTGGTTCAAGTAAATAACAAGATCAATTCTCTATGCTCAAAACTTTATTTAATTCAACTGTGGACTTTGATATAAGAGAGATTAATAATCATACCAAATAAAATCAAGATATTTATTCATGTGAGGTTGAAAGTGCTGGATTCCAAATAAATGCTAATTTATCCAAAATAACTGAAAATATTACTGCAATACTTTAAGAATTGACAGGTGCAAAAAATAAAAGATGTTTTTTTGAAGATTTTGATATTTATTTATTTTTGTTTTTTATTTATGAATTGATAATATACACAATATGATTGTTTTTGAAATTTCTATATGAATTTACTAAAATGAGACAAGATGTACAATATATACAATGACAAAATTACCATAATTATGCATAATAGCGCTTAAGATGCATAATTTTCATAGGTTATTTAATATATTTACCATATAAGGTAGCTAATCTGTATGCTCCCGATCCAAATTTAGTAGTGATGATATATGGCCCAAGCCAATTAGGTTCAAATTTACCTTTAAGGTATTTAGTTGCATTAGTATTTTTTTTATTTTCTTTTAAGACAAGGTCGTCGATCTCAAAGGATCGATGATGAAATTTCTTGAGGTATGCTCGTTTAAGCTTTTTCTAGTAGGCTCGAAGATGCTCCAAAGCATTGATGTGCTTCTCATCTAGGATTTCCAGCTAACTAAATCTGCCAGCACGATATTCATCTCCTACTTCAGTATCTTGAAGTAGCAGAGACAAAGAAGGAACTTCTAATTCAAAGGGAAAAATAGCTTTAGCGCCATAAACCAAAACAAAAGGTGAAGTGCCCGTGGGAGTACGAACGCTAGTTCGATAAGCCCACAAAGCAAGATATAATTGAATGTGCCAATATCGGCCAAATTTATTGACCAATATTTTGAGGATTTTAATTAATGTTTTATTAGATGCTTCTGCTTGGCCATTACCCCCGAGGATAATAGGGAGTGGACCAATGATGTTGAATTTTATATTTTTGATATAGTTTCTTTACATATTTATTTTTGAAACAAGTTCCATTATCCGAGATGATATTTGCAGGAATTCCGAACCTAAAAATAATTTGATTAAAAATAAATTTGGAAACTTGGGTTCTAGTGCAAGAAGCTAAGGGCATAGCTTCAACCCACTTCGTAAAATACTCGGTGGCGGTTATGATGAATTTGTGTCCATCAGATGACACAAGATTGATTTTTCCAATAATGTCTAAGCCCCATTTTGAAAAGGGCCAAGGGGATGAAATAGCCTGTAGTTCTTGTGCAAGCGCATGGACAAGGTCAGCATGTTTCTGGCACTTGTCGCAATGGCACACATAATCATGTACATCATTCTCCATGGTAGGCCAAAAATATCCTATCCTAAGGAGCTTCTTAGCAATGGTTCTACCACTAAAGTGTCCCCCACAAGATCCATCGTGGGCTTCACTCAAAGCTGATCTAGATTCTTCTAGGTTCAAACATCTCAGTAGGATACCTTCAAAATATCTCCTATATAACGTATTACCAATTATTACGAATCGACTTGCTTGTCTAAGCAAATAATCGGTGCTGGTTTCTATTAAAACCTTCAGGAAAGGTCCCATTTTGAAAAAAATTGAATATATTAGTGTACCAAAGTTCAGGAGTAGTTTCATTGATTAGAAACACATCCAAATGTTCTAAGCATGATTTATTTGAAGCGGGTTCCTGGAGTCAACGAATAATGATGGTAGCATATTCGTCATCTAACTCCAAGGGTAAAAGAGATGCAGCTGCGACCATAGCATCAGCTGCATGATTATTAGTTCTAGGAATAGCTTCCAAGGTAACTTGATCAAATAAAGATATTAATTTTAATACATATGCTTTATATGGATGCAATTTATCATCTCTGGTCTAGTAAACATCTCTGGTCTAGTAAACAAGTTGAGAATAATCGAAAACTAATAGATTTTTAATTTTTAGTGTCAAGGCAGCTCGTAAGCCAAGGATTAAAGCCTCATATTTAGCAATGTTATTAGTACAAGCAAACATTAATTTAAAGGACATAGGTATAAGATGTTTCTATGGAGATATTAGAATAATACCTACACCAGCCCCACTCATGCATCGAGGCTCGTCAAAGTATAAGGACCATTTCTCTAGATGGTCTGCCTCTAGTTTAAGGCATTCATCAGGAAAATCAATGATGAGGGGATGGGTAGACTCTAAGG
This sequence comes from Wollemia nobilis, assembly GCA_028583015.1. Lineage (NCBI taxonomy): Eukaryota > Viridiplantae > Streptophyta > Pinopsida > Araucariales > Araucariaceae > Wollemia > Wollemia nobilis. The sequence continues at coordinate 1,824,306 of JAQPPZ010007329.1, forward strand.
GTGCAGCAGCTAATTGATCTGCTATGATTTGACCCTTAACAAACTTTTGTCCTATAAACATGAGTTCAAACTTGCTTAGAGCAAGAACCCACTTTGCTATGTGACCAGATAAATAAGGTCGACTCATGAGATACCATAAAGGATCGGATTTAGCAATAACATATGTTTTCTGACTAAGCATATAGTGGCGTAGTTTCTGTGTAGAAAATATGACTGCTAGACATAACTTCTCTAATGTTGTGTAGCGAATTTCATAACTGATTAATGTTCTGCTAATATAATAATTGGCATGCTCTCTTTTCTCATCATCCAGTTGAGCTAACATAGCTCCTAAGGCAAAATATGAAGCAAAAATATACAAGATAAATGGGCGATCAAGTCTATGTGGCGAAAGGATGGGTGGGTTAAGAAGATATTGTTTGAGGAGTTCAAATGCTTCCTGACATTCATTTTCCCAATGGAAAGAGACATCCTTCTTAAGAAGCTTAAGAAAGGGTCCAGTTTTATCCGACAGCTTATCGATGAAGCGACGGATAGCTTGAATCTTACCTTGTAAACTCTCTAATTTAGATATATTTGTGGGTGTGTGCATATCAGTGATAGTCATAATATTGAGAGGGTCAATTTCGATGCCACATAAAGAAACTATAACCCCCAATAATTTACCGGACTTAACTTTGAATATACATTTGGCTGGATTCAATCGAATAAGATATTCCCTTAACCGGTTAAATACTTTTCTCAAGTCATCTAAATGGTCATCTTCATTAATAGAACGAGCTATAATGTCATCTACATAATCATGTAGTATATCATGCATCATATCATGAAAGATATAAGTCATGGCTCATTGATATGTTGCACCTACATTCTTCAAACCAAATGGCATCACTTTCCAACAAAAGGTCCCCCAAAGGGTAATAAAGGTTTTTTTAGCTTGATCTTCAGGAGCTATCCTGATATGATTGTGTAGCACCCTAAAATTGGCATAGTAAAACCTTAATAATTACAATTACTCTAGTAAATATTCAAATTCAAATTTCAACCTCCAAAACCGCTCCCAAACCGCCGTTTAACCCGTTTCCTCCTTTCCCGCGCCATTTTTAGAGTTTGTTTTGTCCGTTTGACGATATCGTCTTCGATAAGACGATATCACCTCAGATCGAACGATTTTTTTTGGCGTAGGAAGTCCAGACGATCTCGTCCCAAACTGATTTGTGCATAGTTGGACTCTGTTCCAACGGTGTCTCTAATCCGAGCAGAAGCGTGTCTACACTGTTAGAGACCTCCCCCATTGGATATCTCCCAAATTGGGATGATCTCCAACCTCCCAACCTCTATCCTAAGCCTATTTAATCCTAGGCCCTCCCCTTAACATCCCCATGGCTGAAATTCCCTGTAACTCGAATTCTACATGCACTAGACCATCTTAAATCACTATTTGCATTTGTATTTTTCCAATTTTGTTTACAAGAACTTCATTGTTTTTCAGCCGGAGCAAGCTCAATTCATCTCAAATGATCTCGTACAATCTCGGACAATCTTGACCCAATTCGAGATGATTTCGACTGCAGTCCACATTGGGGGCAATCAGTGCCCAGAGTTTGCATTTTCTCCACTATTTTTCACTGCATTATTCTGCATTTAGTTAATTCTATGGTTATTCTTTATTATCCTGCATCTTGAAGTTCACCCATGTAGCTTTAATGCATAATAAAAGCATAAATTGTCATTATATTGTTATAATGCATTCGTGTCTTAGTTTGATATTATCATTTTAATGTTCTTACTGCCATTTTACATCATTACCATCTGTTATCATAGTTGCATTCTCTGTATTTTGCATCTGTTTCTCTGTTTGTAGGTCTCTGACGAATTTGTCTGATGAATTTGTCAGATCTCAGGCGATCCTGTCAGATAGGAGACGATCATATCAAATTCCAGACGATCTTGACTGCTTCAAAAATCAGAATCTCCATCAGACATCCAGATCAGGTATGGCTCTGTAATTTATCTTTTTCTCTCTATTTTTTGTCTAATTTTGTTCTCTGTATGCATTTAGTCTGCACTTTCATAATAGAACAACTTAGTTTCATTTGGCCAAACCTAGGACTTGGATGATTAAAGATAAAATTGAACACATCAAACACATTCCCAACCTAGGCGTGGAAACTGCCATTCAAACATTTCCTGGTGAACCCACCATCCGTAAAAAAATCACCATAATACACCTCCCCCGAGAGGCGGGACCTTCACAAGGCCTCTCAGTCCGAGGTACCGCGCCATCCTTTTCCCATCCTCATTTCGGGCACGGATCCTATAGCTTGAAGGTAAGGGTGCGAAAAATTTGGAGTGATACATTTTGGTGAACCCGACGTGAATAACATAGGCATCTTTATGATTTAAAAATATATAAATAATATATATATATATATATATATATATATATATATATATATATATATATATATATATATATATATATATATATATATATATATATATATATGTATACAAGAAAAACAAAAAACAAAATCATCATTTCAAGATTGTATGTTTTAGATTCAATTCTAAATAGTAGATACTAAATATTACTTTTAGAAGTACTAAATAAACCATGAGTTTTTACTCAAATCAATATGATCCCATTAGTAATGTTGGAAGAATTCAGCCAAATACATTTGTTGATTATGACCAACCTCATCCCTATTCAACACCACCTCCATCACACTTTTCTCATTTTTCATCCTTACCCCAATAGGACAATCCCTTTGCCAATCCTCTTCATAACGATATTATCTATTCTCCCATATATCCATATTATGTCTATCGATCCACATACAATCCTCCTCCACCATTTCAATATTCTTCTTTCAATACAACACATTCATTTCAACAAGAAAATACTTATTCTTCCAATTCTACCATGCACTCACCTCCTACTTCGCAATTTCCTGTCATCATTCTACCCATAATAAAGAAAGTAGAGGTGAGAAACCATTAGGCCCTTTTATGACTGAATTCCTAAGGCACGTATCAAAAACCTCTCGAAAACCTTCATCATGTAAATTTACTAAGCTCAATCAACCAATGGATATAATTCTCAAGCATTTACTTAATACAAATAAGATTGAACTCCCTTCCATAAGAAAACTTGATGCCACAGCAGATTGGTTTAAACCTGAGCTACATTGTGAATATCATAGAGTAGATGGACATATGACACATAAATGCAAATATTTAAGATGTGCAATTCAAGATTTGATTGATAAGGGTCTTTTTAATATAAAGGAATTACAATCTACAATTGATTATAAATCTCCAGTAAAAAATCAAACCCCTACACAACAAATATCAATAATCAATCAAGACATGGGGATCTCCCAAGAACCCCTACTCAATTATCAACAACAAGAAACCAATCAAATATTGCATGTTAATGTGTCCCATCATGATGATATTATTAATATTGTAACAAAAACTACAAATGAGCAACCTCAAGTTCAATCAACTCAATCTAATATTCAAGATATGGGTTCCTCATTTGACCAACCTTCAAAACTATATTTGACTCTAGAGAATGATCCAAAATGGAATGTAAGCATAGAAAGCTCATCTTTAAAATCAAAATCTCAATATGAAATCCACTTTGATAACCAACAACAAGTGATTAATCCTCAAGCAAAGATATCCCTTTTGGAAGTATTACAAAGTTCTCATAAAGAAACTTTGTTCAAGATACCTAGCCAACAATTTGTTCCTCATCATATTTTCTCTAAGAACATAATCAATGGTGTAAACCCTCTTGAGGTTAACCATATTTCATTCTATGATGAGGAGATTCCTTCCTCTACTCCACAAGAAGACTACTATCTTTACATTACAGGATCTAGTAAAGAAACACCTGCTAAAACTATCATGGTAGATAATGGCTCCTCTCTTAATTTATGCACTTATCAATTATTCCAAAAACTCAAATTAAAAGAAGAGGATCTTAATGAATCAAATGTTATTATAAAATCTTTTAATAATGAAATTCAAGAAGCTCACAGTACTATAATTCTTCCTCTTAATATTGGATCCAAGATCCTGGATACTTTGTTTTATATAGCATATTATCCTTCACCTTACAACCTACTTCTTAGAAGTCCTTGGATTCATACGATGAGGGTTTTCCCTTCCACTCTTCACCAATGTTTGAAGTTTGAACTTGCAAATAAAATTGTTACCATACAGGGTGACCCAAAACCATTTGAAGAATATTTAATGGTTGAAACATCAACTTCTATACATTCTCTATTATCACAATTATCTTCTATCCATCACTTTTCTTCATCCATATATGATCATCCTTGTTTATCAAATAACATCCATGCATATCTTTCACATCTTCTCCATCCATATTATCAAAATTTGGAATATAGTGATAAAAATGAAGAACCTTCTTATCTTTCTGATATTTTATTTTGTAACATGATCAATTTTACATATATAAAAGTAAAATCTTTTGCTACATTATTCTACATTATAACAAAGCTTTTGTTATCACTACCTTTTATTCATCACCTTTTGTTCTTACCTTCAACACAACCAAATTATCCTTCAAAACCTCCTTTGATTTTGAAGCAACCTTAGATACGCTATACTCAAATAACCTTGTATAGTGTATATAGATCATCTTGTATATACCACCAATTCCATCATCTAAAAATTCATATAAAAAATAAAAAATTTCAAAAAAAAACAATCACATTGTAGTTCTTTCAATTCATCAATTAAAATATAAAAACATCAAAAACATCCAAATCATCAAAATCTTCAAAAAACATCTTTTATCTTTGTACCTCTCAATTTGTGAAGTATTGCAGTTATATTTTCAATTATTTTGGATAAATTAGCATTTATTTGGAATCCCTCACTTTCACAAACACAAAATAAATATCTTGATTTTTATCTGGCATGATTACTAATCTCTCTTATATCAAAGTCCACAAAATTCAATTAAATAAAGTTTGAGCACAGAGAATTGATCTTGTTATTTACTTAAACCAAGCACATCTTTTCACAATAAAATGATTATATTTGTAATGTCCATGATATGCTACATAGTAGAAGTGGTTTCTTGAGTGAAAAGTTTCCCATGCTATCCTATCATGCACATGGTCTAGAATCTTTGATAATTGGAAAAAGGACAAGCTCACCCCTACCCAGAATAAAAATCCCTTGCTCTACAGCTAATCCGAGCAAGTATCCCTAGCATAAAAAAAAAAGCAAAGTTCAAGAAAAGGAGAAAAAAAAAATTTATATCATTTCAGCAATGTTCCAAGCATTATCTCCAAAAAAAATACAAAAGAAAGCAAAATCAAAAGCAATAAAATCCCTTTCCCTACCCTTTGAAAAGAAAAGAAGGGTTGATGAGCTTGAATCCCTGGAATTCTCAATTATTCGAAAATTGTGAGGTAAGCCCCATAACAGGTGGTTTGTGCCCAACTCGCTTGGCCTTGGGTAACTCCTAGCGTGGCACTATGTCTGTCACATTAGGGACTTTCTTTTGTACAGACCTATGTCTGCTTATGGATTAGCTAGCTCTTGATAATCCGACTTACATAGTAGTATGGTATGGTTATATGCATCTAAATCATGGTTAATGAACACTTATTTGGTTCATTCAAATCTCAAAACTGGTCAATGAACAATGCAATTGCACACACATTTTGTATTTGAGAGATTTTGTGTATCATTATGATAAATCAAGATTGGAAACGAACTCACATATGCACATGGGATTCCTTATAAATCTAACTTTTGTCTTTAAGATACTTTGAAATATTTTTGCAAATTGTCAGGAATAATTTCATCTTCTTATCAACCATGCAATAAAACTCTCTTATTTTTGGATTTCACGATGATGGTATAATTCTATACCTACATATTCTATGCCTAGCGCAAACCATTGTACCAATTTTTACTACCCATTCATTTAAATATCATAAAAACCATATGAATTAAATCATTATGTTATACAATTATGTTTTTTTTGACAAAAAGCATGCACATTATCATTATTTCATGTCATTATGTCAACCTTCAATTTTGCAATGATGGTATAATTCCTAGGGAACTATCCAAAAATTTTATCACACTTAGGAATTTATGCCTAGCAAAAATCATTTTAACATTATTTCATGTATACTATTTTTATGAAACTCTGAAAACAAACCATCATCATCATCATTTGCACCATTGCACCAAAGTCTTAAGACAGTCTCTTAAGCACTCTTTTACTTTTAACAATATTTCTATATTGGGATTAGCTTGACGACCGAGTGAGCGACGACTCCATGAAATGGTCTATAATAGCGACAATGTCCTTTGAAATTATTGTTAAAATTCCCTTTTATTTTTTTATCAAATCATCACATCACAAACAACCAATTTGTTCCATCAGATTATTTCATTTAAATTTTTCAAGCATGACATTTCAACCATAATATTTCCAACGACATAATTACATGAATTATTAAATCAATCACACTTCAAACATTAAAAGCATCATAAAAATACATAAGACAAGTCATATGATCAAAATAAAAATATCTCATCTATATCTGTATCAACCATCATATACATCATATCAAAACCGAATCGGTATGCCACAATCTGTACCTCGACATACTCAATCCTCTATCAAAAATAATAAATACTATATATCAATCGTAGCAATGCAATCGTAGTAGCTAGCCTCGAGAACCCCTCGAGCTCTCAGCCTCATCTCCTCCCCCACCCTGAGGTGGACGAGGTGGCCCCATCGTAGTATGTGTGGTACTGCGAGTCCTAGTCGTCGATCGAGATGCAGTCCTCGATGACCCAATCCTAATTGGGTCAGCAATGATGGGTGGCAGCTATACCCTCTGACCCTCTGGCACCATCTGGAAGTAGATACCTTTGTAGAACGTGGTTTGAGCAATCGACCGTGCCAGCTCCTGAGTGCTCGCTCCTCCACCCCATGCTCTGAGTTGTGCAATCTCATATCTGAGCTGTGTCACCTCAACTCGGTGGCGTGCAGCCTCATCTTGCAATGTCTGCACCTATTCCTAGAGATGGGCTGTCTTCGCTTGGAGAGTCACTATCTCGTTGCTCTCCCCAGTGCCAACACCCTTGCCCTTATCGGGTGATGGTGGCCTCTCTCTGTGGAGAAGGGGGTCTCTCCTCCCTCCTCTCCCACTGTAGCGGCCTCTACTGTGCCTGTGGTCTCCTCTGCTCTCTCCTGCCGAGACCCTAAGCTACCTCAATGGCCGCCTGGCACCGCCTCCCCATCCAATGCACAACTATGTGAATCAAACCCTGAGCCCTCGTCATCCGAGGAGGGAGGATGCCTGTGTACCAGGCATCGTAGCTATCAGCTACCCCAATGTCGTCTCCATCCACTGGCTGAATGGGGGCATCATCTGCGTCTTGAATCTAAAATCGTTGCATATCTAGAGCCTCGCTAAATGTAGTGTTATCCCGAACAGTTTGGGAAAACTCGTAGTCTCTCAGAGATGGAATCCCCTATTGTAGATCGAACTGTCACAAAACTCGGTCATAGCGATGGAGCTCCACCTCTCCCCTCTCCATCCTCATCCAGCAGGTTCGCCTGATGCGAGCCAACTATTGTCTATCCTTGGCCCACCCTGGATGATCCCTCTAAGGCCTCCAGGTGATCTGGTCAGAGACAAGGTCATCAAGTAGTCTCTAGGACATCGATAGATCTATACGCCACTGTGACCCTCTCCGAAGCCACCAGTAGAAAGCTTGGGGCCTCTCCCCATAAATCCCTATCAAAGGAAACCCTACCGGCCTCCGCACTATAATGTGCTCCCAGCACCAAACCTGTAGAAGTGATGTCATAACCAGACATCAACCGCCATTGTACACGACCCCATGCAAGATCCTGTACAATCAGCATAGAACAAAGCTGCCCCAAGCAAACCTGTAGCTGTGGTCTCTCATGTCACAGACCACATCTGCCAGTACCCATGGTACCCTGCATCCGCTTTGGTGGCACAGCAAAAGTCCACCTACCACCCCAACCAAAACCCATGTGAGTCTCGATGCCCCAGGCATCTGACGCAGTGACTCGATGTTCACTTCGCCCTTCTCCAGGGCAAAGCTCGGATCGCCACACAGTCGCATCATCGCGTGGCCCTGATTGGCCGTGGGAGTGATCAGTCGTCCTTGTATGGGGATCCTCAAAATCCTCCATACATCCTCTAGTGTGGGAGTCATCTCCCCTATCGATAATCAAAAATAGGAAGAACCCGGATACCACAATTAAAAATATTTTAAAATTTTGTTTTTCCGCATTTTTACCTCAAACGTTCGATTTGGGTAAAAACACGGAGGGGGCACCATAGTAAGCTGTCGTATGATTCGACCAAGAATCGTCACCTAAAAATGGGAATAATTTTTGCTTTCTCGTAGATCGAGAAGAACTCATATTTAATGCATTTTCTTCAAAAAATTTGCTAAAGAGGGGGCAAAATGTAGCACCCTAAAATTGGTGCAGTAAAACCTTAATAATTACAATTACTCTAGTAAATATTCAAATTCAAATTTCAACCTCCCAAACCACTCCCAAACTGTCGTTTAATCTGTTTCCTTCTTTCCCGCACCATTTTTAGAGTTTGTTTTTTCCGTTTGATGATATCGTCTTCGATAAGACGATATCGCCTCAGATCGGACGATTTCGTCTGGCGTAGGACATCCAGACGATCTCTTACCAAACTGATTTGTGCATAGTTGGACTCTGTTCCAATGGCGTCTCTAATCCGGGCAGAAGCATGTCTGCGCTATTAGAGACCTCCCCCGTTGGAGATCTCCCAAATTGGGATGATCTCCAACCTCCCAACCTCTATCCTAAGCCTATTTAATCCTAGGCCCTCCCCTTAACATCCCCCTGGCTGAAATTCCCTATAACTCAAATTATACATGCACTAGACCATCTTAAATCACTATTTGCATTTGTATTTTTCCAAGTTTGTTTGCAGGAACTTCATTGTTTTTCAGTCGGAGCAAGCTCAATTCATCTCAGACGATCTCGTACAATCTCGGATGATGTCGACCCAATTCGAGACGATTTCGACTGTAGTCCACATTGGGGGCAATCAGTGCCCAGAGTTTGCATTTTCTCCACTCTTTTCTGCTGCATTATTCTGCATTTAGTTAATTCTATGGTTATTCTTTATTATCCTGCATCTTGGAGTTCACCCATGTAGCTGTAATGCATAATAAAAGCATAAATTGTCATTCGATCGTTATAATGCATTCGTGTCTTAGTTTGATATTATCATTTTAATTTTCTTACTGCCATTTTACATCATTACCCTCTGTTATCATAGTTGCATTCTCTGTATTTTGTAGCTGTTTCTCTGTTTGCAGGTCTCTGACAAATTCGTCTAACGAATTCGTCAGATCTCAGGCGATCCTGTCAGATAGGAGATGATCCTATCAAATTCTAGACGATCTTGACTGCTTCAAAAATTAGAATCTCCATCAGACATCCGGATCAGGTATGGCTCTGTAATTTAGCTTTTTCTCTCTATTTTCTGTCTAATTTTGTTCTTTGTATGCATTTAGTCTGCACTTTCATAATAGAAAAACTTAGTTTCATTTGGCCAAACTTATGACTTGGATGATTAAAGATAAAACTGAACACATCAAACACATTCCCAACCTAGGCGTGGAAATTGCCATTCAAACGTTTCCTGGTGAACCCACCATCCGTCGAAAAATCACCATAATACACCTCCCCCAAGAGGCGAGACCTTCGCAAGGCCTCTCAGTCCGAGGTACCGCGCCATCCTTTTCCCATCCTCCTTCCGGGCACGGATCTTATAGCCTGAAGGTAAGGGTGCAAAAAATTTGGAGCGATACAGATTGTAACCAGAAAATCCATCCATTAAGGATATCATTCCACTCCCAGCAGTAAAATCAATGATCTGATCCATATTGGGAAGAGGAAAATCATCTTTAGGGCATGAAACATTAATGTCTCTAAAGTTTGTGCAAACCCTAACTTTGGTAGCTTCTTTCTTAGTTACTGGAACTACATTCGATATCCATTCAAGCATAATCAATGGCTTGTATAAAAATAACATTCGGGAGTTTTTCTAACTCCCATTTGACTAGTAAGGCCACTTTAGGATGCATTTTTCTAAGTTTTTGTTTAACAAGTTTAGCATCCGGATGGACTACTAGGTGATTCATAGTTACAGAAGGGTCTAAACCTGGCATATCTTCATATGTCCAAGCAAAGACATCTTCATATTCTTTAAGAAATGCAATGTATTTATTCTATTTTTGTTGACTCAATTCTGATCCGATGTTTATTATGTGAGGATTATCCTCAGTTCCAATGTTAATTTTTTTGACATTTTTTACTTCCCTGTGGAGATATTTCTCAAAATTAGGTGGGGCGGGTGAAACGCCCAATTCTTGTAATTCTGCCAAAGTTAGCTTGGATAATTCATCTTGAGGAGTCGTGGCCTTAATATGGGCTATAATAGGTATAGAGCCATCAAAATAAAATTCATTATGTAATAATTCCTCAACGAAGACATCATGGAAGATATCTCCCTCCAACTCATCGTTGGATTCAAAAATCATCTCAGGGTAAGCTATAGATAGCATATTGCATGTAAATGGCTTATTTTTTAAATGTAAAGCATTGTGCTCATCCAAATAATCTTGATAACATATGAGATGGTCATTATCCTCAAATGGGAAGGGTTGACCCTTACTAGGAAATAGGCCCACACCACATCGGGCAGGCCACGACTCTACATCAAAGGGTTATTTCATACCATTTTGGAAAGGTCCTAAACCTTTCCCTTGATATCTCAATTTAAGCATTATATATTTAGCTTTAACATACTCATTAGTAAAATAACATCGAGCATATCCATCATAATAAATTTTGATGTTTCTGGGTATTCTACCCCAGTCATATCCCTTATAAATAAAAGCACAACTCCCAACTTGGTAACTACTTCCCATAGGCTATGGGAGGCCCAAGGTACGAGGAGATGGTGGAAATTTATTTAAAATAAGGGAATATTGCATAGAAACATTTGTTTCTTCTGATATAAATATTTTAGATAAATTGGGTAAGAGCTTGTCAGTAAGAGCATAAGAGGTAGAAGGAATATTTCCTACATCTTCTGATGCAAAAACTATACCTTTGGTGGATGTAGATGTTGTAGAGATGTCGATGGATGGATCTTTTATAGGTGTAGAAGTTATATGAGTAGAACAAGAGGCATTGGTTGTGGGATTAGGATCTTTTTGAGGTCCTAATGTGGTTTGTTTAGAAGAAGGTTGAGCTGTATGTAGGGGTGGAACTGATGGAGAAGAAGTATATGACGTTGTGGGTGTGTGTTTCACATGTTTAGACGGATAATGAGAATTAGGATGTGTGGATAACAGAGCAGGGTAAAATTGAACTCCAATAGGTTCTGCCAAAGCACACATATCAAAGGTTCTAGGATCACCATGAATGGTAACCAACTGATTCTTAAATTTGAATTTAACACATTGATGTAAAGTTGAGGGAACGACTCGCATCGCATTGATCCAAGGGTAACCCAAGAGTATATTGTACGATGTAGGGCAATTTACAATAAACACGGTTGTATCCAAGGTTCTCGGACCAACCTGTAATGGGATGGTAATAACTCCACACGTTTCTTGTGTTTCATCATTGAAGGCTTTTATGATCATATTAGTTCTTTTCATTTCCTCACTTCTAAACCCAAATATTTGGTAGAAGTCAAAAGTACAGATGTTTAAAGATGAACCATTATCAATCAAGACTCATTTAACTGCTACATATCCAATTAAGGCAGTAATATATAAGGCGTTATCCTTATGTAAACTATGTTGCGGTATGTCTCTATCCCAAAAGTTAATACAATCAACTTCATGAGTTATTATAGTATTAGCCATGGCTTCAGGTTGAATGTTTTGTGGTACCATCATCTGTCTTAATGTGAGCATTAATTCATCTCTATGTGTAGGAGAAGATCTTAAAAGGTCCAAAAGAGAAATTTTGGCTGTAATATTTGATAACTGTTCATTAATGTTATAAGGAGGTTTACTTTGAACATTAGGTACATGATTCCATTTATTAGGAACCTTCAAAACAAATGGAGCTGATCCATCGTTTTGCATTTGATCTTGTTGAGAGTTTTGAGCCTATTTTCTAGTAACAACTCCAATGGTACCTACAATATTATTCTGCGGATGATGAATGGGTCTTGTTCTAGCATTTATGGCTTGCTCATTAGAAAGTAATTGGTGAGACGATGGTCTAGTAGTGATTCTTCTTGGAAATGGTTCTTCTAGGACCATATGACTTGTGATAGGATGAATAGTTTTTTATTCATATTCAGAACTATTCGATTGATTTGATGTGATTTCCATATCACTCTCAATCTCATATTTCGTATCACTAAGATCATATATTTGCACATTATATAGAGGCCTGGTTGTAACCACAGATAAAGTTGTGTCAAATATTTTTGGCTCATGAGCGGGTAAATGCCCACTAATAGTTTTGACATATTGGGTAGGAGGGGGAACATTATGATGTTCAATTTGATTAGCCACTTCCTTACCATGTTTTGGTAAAGGATGTTGAAATATTTCCAATGACTGATTAGCATTCTGATTCTAGTTTTGGGGGATGTTCTTTTGACAATTATTAGGAGGATTTTGCTTAGGTTGAAAGGCTTGCACCTCCATCTCATTGTTATCAATCAAGTCCTGTATTTTATGTTTTAATATTTTACAAGAGTTGGTAGTGTGTCCAGGTCCTCTATGGAAGTCATAGTGTAAATAAGATTTGTATCTGGGTATAGTTGGATCAGGTTCCCGAATATTTGGTAATTGAATCAAACCTCTTTCTAATAATTATGGTAGAATGGTTGATAAAGGTTTATTTAACCTAGTAAATTATTGAGGAGGTTTATTGGGAGGTTTCAGTATAAACTTCTTTGTTGTGTTTGTAGCATTAACAGTAGCAATATTTCTACTATCAGTGACTCCATCACCCACAACTTGTTTATTCTTATATTGATTTCTAGATGTTTTCTCATCATCTTTCTTTTTAAGTTGTCCTCTCCTAATGAGAGCATCTTCCACTCTTCGGGCTAAGTCTATATCCTGATCGAAGGTGGTCAAGGTAGCAGTTGATAACTCATAAGATAGTTGCTCTTGAAAATTATTGAGAAATATGTCCAACATCTCCCTATAAGGTAACACAAAGTGCAATTTTCCTATCAATTGTCTCCACCTAGCTAGGAAATAAGAAAAACATTCATCTTTGTCTTGTTTTAAGTTGTACAAGTCTTTAATGGTCACATGTCTTTCGATGTAGGCACTAAATAGATGAACAAAATAATCAGTTGTTTCTTCGAAATTCCTCAAAGAATTAGTGGGTAATTGATAATACCACTCTAATGCCATTCCTCCTAAACTTTTTAGGAACATTTTTAGCAATAATAAGTCATCATGTGATATATCATGACATGTTATCCTAAACATACGAAGATGCTCTATGGGATCTTTCGTTCCTTTATATATGGGCAGGATAGGCATAGGAAAATGTTTAGGATACGATTGTGCTAAAACTATAGGATCTAAATGCTGACTACACATCTCTCGATAATTATACGAGGGATGGTAGGGATCTATCTGGTCCATGTGGGAAACTAACTGTTTCACCATGGTTTCAAGATTACTAATTTGTCCACCATATTGGTTCGGTGGGACATAGGTATGGGATTTATGAGTGTATGATGGTGTGACATAAGGATTAGATGCTATATTGCTATTATGTAAAGTGTTGGTAGGAAGGGTATTATGAAGGAGATTTGTAGTAGTATTATGTTGTATCCTAGATTGTTGGTAATTGGTGTTTGGTTTTGTTTTGGGATTTTGTTTATTTGAAGTATTTTGATCAATAGTTTGGCAAAATAGAGCAGTAAATGATGGTTTCTTTTATACGATAATAACCCTAGGCTTGCTAACAGGCACTTTAGATGGTTGGGTAAGCTGTTGTTGTTGCATGTTCTAGATTATAGCGGCCATATCCAAATTGGATGGCCCAGATTGATCACTTTCTTGTTCAATAAAGGACAAGGGATTAGTGCATGTGTGGAATACTTCTTCTAGGATTGCTTGAGTGTCACTAATTCGATCCTTGTCCATATATACTGATCTATTAAAAACATCGATATTTGTGTTAATGAACTTCCAAAAATTTTCCATGTTTTCAAAAGTGACAGCTCCTCCCGAAGACATTTTAGAGGATGAGGATCCTTCCTCTCTAATAATTTCTTCATGTTCATTTCCTATAGCAAGATCTTCTTCTTGTTGGTATAGGGTTCGTTCTTTCGGAACTTGATCTTCAGGAAGGACATATGGGTTATTTAATGGTTTTCCTAACCAATCTTCTTCTTCTTCAGTCTGTTTTCCATTCCTAAGTCTAGGAATTGTGCTTAAACTTAGATTTTAGCAAATATATATACTTGTATATATATGCGATTGGTTTGAGAGGTATATATTTTAATTATATACCTACTATAATACTTAAAAGGGAAATATTTTTCATTTTTTGTTTATATGTTTTTTTTTTGTATTATTATTTCACAAGTATAAAAATAACAAACATCATGCTAGTTGCAAGAAATAACAAAAATAAAAAGAATAACTTAGTTTTCTATAAATAGTTTATGGATATCGTTGATAGGATCAAGTTCATTAGGAGTCATGAAATGCTCCTCTTCAAATTGGAAGTGGTTTTTCAAGAACTTGACAAAGTGTGCTATGGTAATGTGATCTACTTCAGATTCTGACTTATAAAAATAAAGTTCATGGCAATACTCTCAATACAACTCAGCTCTAGGAATTCTATTCCATATTTTTCTATCTGTAAGATCGACTTCTTGATCCTCTATATGAGATAGAAATTTATGCACTACAACTACGTTCTCGAGGTATTCCTCAAAGGTGTACAATTCTAAAGACACAAGTGCTCTTTTATCTGCTAACCATCTATGGCAAGCTCTCTGAAGTTCATGGTACAAAGTAACCTGATCGGGATCCATGATTCTATCTAGGACAAACCTCTTAATTTGCCTAAGTTCTATAGATATAGATTCAATAATACCTAATATCCTATCAAGTTTTTCCCACAAAGGTTGGACTCTATTTGTTTGAGGTACTCTAAGCACAGAAGTAATCTCTATGGCTGTTAATTGATTTTCAACATGTATGGTGACAGCTCGTATTTTATTGTAATCTACCATGTAAGTCTGATATGCAATTTTAAGTGTTTGTCTAATGATTCTAGATGTTCTTAATAATGCATTTATATTTTTTATTTTTATTATTATTTTTTTTGTTTTGTTTTCAAAAGGCTTTTAGTTTTACGTCGGGTTCACCAAAATGTATTGACCCAAATTTTTTGCACCCTTACCTTCAGGCTATAGGATCCATGCTCGAAATGGGGATGCAAGAAGGATGGGACAATACCTCGTACTAAGAGGCCTTTTGAATGTCGTGCCTCTCGGGGTAGGGGTTTAAGGGTGAATTTTCAACGAATGGTGGGGTTCACTAGGAAACTTTGAGTGGCAGTTTCCACGCCTAGGTTGAGAGTGGGTTTGATGTGTTCATTTTATACTCAATCATTCATATTCCTAGGTTAGCCAAAATGAATCGAAGCTATTCTATATGAATATTTTGATTTACATGAATACAAAAAGCATGAATGAATCCTAAATACAAGGAATATGTTAAATGAGAAAAAATGCACCTGATTCTGAATGTTTGATGAATATTCTGAAGCTTGTAGGAGTCCAGATCATCTCGAATATGACAGGATCATATGCAGTTGTACATAATAATCCCATATCATAGGAGATCATCTAAGATCAGACAAGATCATCGTCGATCTGATGAATTCATCAGATGAATTCGTTAGAAACCTACAATCATAGAAACAGACACTAAAAAATGAAATGCAACTGCAAGAATAATGCAAAATGATAGAAGTGAGAGTATAAATGCTTAAATGATAAATATAGATAGCAGATTAAAGGAAATGAATTGTTTTAATAACTTATTTTAACTTTATCATGCATTTATGCTAAATTAGGTGAACTCCAGGATGCAGAATGAAAATAATCAAGCTAATTCATAATAAAATAAGGAAGGAAGATGAGAAATACAAACTCAGGGCTCTGATTGCTCCCAATATAAACTGCAGTCGAGATAACCTCCAATTGTATGAGATTGTCATCGATCTACGATAGGATCATCCAAAATCATGTGGAATTTCCTACGACGATCCGAGCTTCCTCCAGCTGAAACATAGTGAAAACCTGTAATGAAAACTTAAAACTACGAGTGCAAACAATGGTAGATATGACATATTAACACAGAAAAGCTAAATGGCATGGAAAATAAACTATGGAGAGAGTTATGAGGAGAGCCAGACAGGGGGATAAACTAAGAAAATCTCAGTTTATATAGGATTAGGGGGAGGTTAGGAAGTTGGGGATCATCCCAATCTAGGAGATATCCAATGGAGGAATCTCCAACTGCGCAGACACACTTCTACCCAAGTTGGAGAGGCTGTTGAAACAGAAGCTAATTATGAAAATTTATTTTTGGGACAAAATCATCTGGATGTTCTGTTCCAGACGAATTCGTCCGATCTAAGATGATTTCGTCTGATCGGTGACGATATCGTCCAATGGTAAAAAAACTCCTAAAAAATGGTGCAAAATATTGGGGGGGCGGTTAACGGGCGGTTTCGGGGTTAAAATTCAAATTTTTATCTTTTACTAAGGGTTTAACTGCACCAATTTTAGGGTACTACAAAATCTATCTTCCTATATAAGGGTCTCATAGTGAATGATCATAGAGATCAAGTTCATAAACTTCATTATAGTAGAGAGTAGTAGATAGTGGTAGAACTCCTTGATGGAGTATAATGTAGTTATTTAGCTTATATCAATGGAGTGACCATCACATCCATACTGTATTGTATTTTTACCACTTTTTATTTTTAGTATATTTTAGTCATATTGTAGAATTCCATTTTTCATATTTTATACATCTTATTATGACCTATGATAGATCTCTCCCATTGCACATATCGTCAAAATATAACAGTGGTATCAGAGCCATGATGAATCTAGATGGGAATAGGGAGAGTCACCATTGATATTGTTGGCCTACATATTTGTAAACCAGATCTGTCATTATGTGTTGCATGTAAATACTGCCACTAGGAATCGATTGATAGAAATATCCATAGTAGGTCAATACAATTAAGGAGAGTCACAAGTGAGGACTAAAATAAATCTCAGTTATAAAAATTATGATATTACATTTGGCTAGTGTTTCCATAGAGTTGCAAAAAAAATTTGCAAAGACCAAGACTCAGCATTCATTCCACTAGTTTGATGAATCAACTAGTGAAGACCATTTAAGGATCTAGATGTTTTTAAAGTTTTATTGTTTCAAAAAAATAGACACTCAAAAACATGAGGAGAAGATTCATGGTGAAGTTTTTATATTGGAGATCTCCATTGCTAGATTTAAAAACTTCACATTGTAGAGGAAAAGGCCATAGAAGCCTTGCACCTAAATAAAAGGTCATAGAAGCCTTGTACCAAAAGAAAAGGCCAAAGAAGCCTTGATCCCAAAGAAAAATCCATAGAAGCCTTGATCCTAAAATAAAATTCCATAGAAGCCTTGATCTAGAATAAAAGGCAAAAAAAACCTTGATCCACAAGAAAAAGGCCACAAAAGCCTTGATCCATAAGAAAGGGCCACAAAAGCCTTAATTCTAAAGAAGACTCCAAAGAAAAGTTTTTGATCTAGAAGAAGACTCCAAAGAAGAGTTTTTTTATCCAGAAGAAGACTCCAAAGAATATTTCCTAAAGGATACTCCAGAGAAGAGTCCTTGAAATAGGATATTGGTGATCTCCTTTACTGATTAAAGATATTTTTGAGGAAGTTGAAGAGATCCATAGAAGATCTCATTGGAAAACTTCCAATCATGGAAGAGATAAAGAGGGACTAGAAAAGTCCTATTCCTAATCAAAGAAGAAATTTATTTTAGAGATCTATGGGTAAAATTTTGTGTCCCTACACCCACTCTTTCTCTTTGAATATGATGACATATTAGAGCTAGCCAATTTTGAAGCATTGCCGGAAGAAGCGGGTTTTCAAAACCAAATGGATAGTAGTGAAACAAATCTTCAAGTTTGGGGTTGGACAGAAGAATGGGAAGGGGCATGCTCAAAGGAAGATCTAAAATCTCCATCCTAACTATTGTATGGAATATTGGGATCCCAAATCCATGGATGAAATAAATAGACTACAATAGAATTATCTCAAGTCTCAGGTTCTCATCCCCTTAATTGGATGGAACTTTGGGTAGGTAGCATTAAAATTTTGAGTCCAATTTACTGTCCCTACAAGGATCTTATGAACAAAATATAAGGAAGGTAATGCATCCCTAAAAGCAATCGATGTCAAAGAGAAGCCATTGGAATAATCAAGATGGTTCATTAATGATCACAATTATCTATCCTGATATAAGCTAATGGAGAGAAAGTGGAAGTATGTAGGCCTAAGGTGATCAACCAGACATTAAAGTTATTCTAAAGGATAAAGTAGATGGAATTTATTGGTTCTACAGGTTTAACAAAAGTGATCAAGGGCCTAGATCTATGCACGAATATCTAGCTTCTTTTGAACAACTGATATTCTTCTAAAAATAGCATGATAGTAGATATTCTAACCATTCTAGTATGATTCTTCCCACCAAATGCCATCAATGCTTGAATTTAAATCTATTGTAAAATATCTTATAAATTACAAAATGTTCGTCATTCCAAAGGGTGGCTCTATGGCCTTTACAATTCATATGTAATTCTTTGTTGTTTGTAAATAATAGTGTATCACTGTTTGGTCTCTCAATTTGTCTTTGATTTTGCTTTTGCCTTTGTGTGAATGTTTATTTCTACGATGGTCATCTGAGTTGGTTCGCTTAATTTTTCTATCTAGATTTTGTGAGCCTAGTTGGGTAAAACTAGAATTCACATTCGCCACTAAGCATCGAGGTTTATTTCCATTAAAGTCGATCAGGTGGGAGTGTTCTAATTATGCTATCTGGATTTCATGCACCCTCCTACTGGTTTTGGAATTCACCCTTGCACACTGATCCAAAGGAGAAGTGAATATGGGTTGGGATGATTTGTTATGTGGTTCGCTATTGTTTGCACTGGAAATGTTTGAGTGTGTCTTGATGCAGTCATACCCTATCCTTGTTAGTTTTATCTATGACCTTCTTTCCTTTATTTTGCATTCCCTTTTCTCCCTTTTCTCATTTATGACGTAGGTAGATGGAATCTAAGGAGCCAACATTCTTCAAAGATCGATCACCTCTACCTCTCCAAGATCTGGTGACCGTACAATGTTGGTCGAGGATCATCGAGTGCACCTCCCACTCCTTCAGTGCTAGTTTTTGCACTTAAATTTTTTTGTGACTCCACTAGGAACTCAATGAGTTTTTGTGTTTGAGGAAACTAGAGTTTCCAATTAAGTGTCCATATAATACTTTTTCTATTCACAGTGAATGGATAGATTCCCATCACAACCATGTGTGAGCCTCCATTAGAGTTTCCAATTAAGTTTCCATTGATAATACATGCACATAGAATATAATGTTAAAGCATCACCTCCTCTTAGATGACCACTATATAGATCTTAAATCATAGAAGATAGACATATAGGTAGTATAATTTTAAAGTAGTCATCTCTTTCATTGATGGTTATAAATAAAAATTGATGGTCACATATGTTAAAAGTAACCATGTATATTTTGAATAGCCATCAATTCATTGAAAATCATAGACATGTTTTAAATAACAATATATGTCTTGGGTAGTCATCAATTCTATTGATAGCCATGAGCGTATGCTCTAAGAACATCTTGTACTAAAATATCATTTGAATTTGTAGGATAACTACTCTTCAAATTCCCATCAACATTTCTCTTTATAGTTATGTCCAAGAACCCATACTAACTCAACATTCCCCTTGACAAAGTAATCTAGGCTAAAGAAAGAAGAAATTAATTATGAAATTAATTTATTTATAAAGATTGAGACTTTTAACAAGTTTGAATTTTTTGTGGGATGATCTTGTAAACTTTTATATGGTTGGAAAATATTTACTATGTTAGTGATCTAATAGATGATGTCTATTGAGTACTTGAAGCTAATTTCATTTGTAGAGGACCTCCATTTCACTTTTTTTTAGGCCATTAATAACTATCTATTATTTACTAGTATATTGGTCTATAGTAAACAAATATCCTAACTAGAGTTTAGATTATTATAATGTATACAAGTTATCATCTATTTAGTATAGGTATTATAGCAGTAGGATTCATAATCAAACTTGTGGCCCATAATAGTTAATGATTCCTCTATATGAAATGAATGAATGATTAATTAAAATTTGAAGATTTATTGATAGATATTGAAAGAAGGAAATTGTGAAATTAAGTTTGAATATTGGAAGACAAGAAATAATTGAATTTGAAATTTGATGAATTTAAAAACTGATGAATGTGAAAATTGATTAATGAAAATGGTTTGAAATTTGAAATTTAAAAATTGAGTGATTTTAGAAAGAGAAAAGAAATTTGAAATTAAAAATTTGAGAGTTATAAGAAGAGGAAAAGTAAATTGAAATTGTTTGAAGAAAATGATTAAAGAAGAAGAAAAGTTAAAAAATAAATTGGGGAGCAATAAGGCATCCTTCATCAAAGGAATTAAATTTGTTCAAATGAATACATCACAAAGATCATATAAATTCATAGGATCAAATTTTATGAGAAGAAATTTTCAAGCTCGAAGATATTGTCAAGAGCATGTGACAATATCACATGAAATACATCAAAAAAAAAAAAATTATTTATGGTACACATATTCTTATTCAATTCACCACATGATAGGAAAAATATATTGGTTTGATTCAATACAAATCAAAACAAACATTCCAATGAAGATAGTGGATGAAAAGGTTTGCCATGTATAATAATTTTGGAATGTGACACTTAGTTTATCATATTATTAATGCATATTAGAATATGTGTTGTATTTTTTGGGTATAACACATATTCTCATTTTAGTATCTTATGTTGGAATATATTACATTATTTGGTTCCTTACTAATGTACCATCATGGGTACATATTTAGATTAGGAGTGTATTAGGAGTTAAGTACTTTATTAAAGCAATGTAATAAATGCACAAGTGTTAGAATGTGCAATGATGTAAATGTGCATGTATTCCACATGTACACGAGTCCTTAGAATAGAATAGTGAGGTGTCATAGGAATTTGGAAGGCAAAGAGGCATGTCTCATTATAAATAGGCCTTCATAGAATAGAAGCAATAGAGGATTTTTGAGTGCATGGGTAGAATAGTAGTAGATACAATATAGATCCATTTTTGCAAGATGGAGAGTTAGTGACCTCCATTGCATGGCATTGTATATTTCATGAGATTTCATTAATATCCATTTATTGAGTTATTTTAGAATTTTATTATCAAATTTTCATGCATATTAGTTAGTCATTATCATATTTATAACATTGTATGCTTAGTTCCATACTTGTGGTTGCATTTTATTTAAGTTTATAGCTTCAAAAAATAATAGTGGTATCAGAGCACTAGGTAGATCAATAGGAAATAGAGAGAACCACAAGAGAGATTGAGAGGATATTGTAAATCTCAAATTTAGAATTTTTAAAATTATATTTGGTTAGATTTTTTCCACAGAGTTGCAAAAAAACTTGTGAAGACTAGAACTCAACATTGATTCCACTAGATTGACAAATCAACTAGTGAATATTATTTTCTATAGAGTTATAGAAATTTCTATTATTATTTCCTAATACTTTGTTGTAGAAAAAGGAGATTCAAATAAAGTTGGGAGACTTCCTACAAGAGCTAGAAATAATATATTCTTTGGAATCAATCCAGTACCTGAAGAAACAAGTTGTATATTGAATATTTGGAGGCCTAAGGAGAAAGGTCCCATTAAAATATTTGCAGATTAAAAACTCCAAGTTAAATACTGAGGAGAGATCTAGTGTCCAAGGAATCCACATTGAAGGTTGTAAATCAAGAAGGAGGTCCTAGAAAGAAGACCCCATTAAAGGAAGAAAAGACTCATGAAGAAGAGTCCTAGTGAATATTAGAATTTGGTGATCTCCATTGAAGATTGATAATTTTACTTTGAATAAGAGACCCATAGGAGGTCCCATTGAAGAACTTCCACATCTAGAAGGTTAGATATTGAGAAGGACTAGCAAAAGTCCCATTGTAGATTTTAGAAGCAGCATATTTCAGAGATCCTAGAGGGAGATCTCATTGCAAAACTTCCTCAATAGAAATTTGAAGAAAATATCTCATTGGGAAGACCAAATAAGCTACGAGAGTGAATAGCCTAGAGGAGAGGTCTCAAAAAGTAACAAAGATAAGGCTTGGAGAACCTCATTGAAGAAGAAGGTCATTGAAGGAGTTCCTAGGAGAACTCATTAGAGAAATATTTGAGGGAAATTTAAGGAGAATTTTCTAATTAAGAACTTGAAACAATTATCACCATCCGACAACAAGCCCAAGAAAGAAGGATTTGGTAAGAAGCTTTCTAAATTTTGAAGGAGAATAGTGAAGACCTCAATATAGTTAGAATCTTGAGAAGAAGGCCATTAGATAACCCAAGATTAAAGTTAGAATGTGATAAGAATATTAAAGGAAAAAAGAGATAGAGAAGCCACCAAATCTAAGAGATAGAAGATTTCATGAAATAACCTTGAAAGTTATTTCAGAGATAGGAGATTTATTGGTTTCTACAGCAGATAACTGAAGAGTTCTTGAAGCAAAATTCAGCTATTATTTGGAGGAGTTCCCTACCAAATTTTGTAGGTTCAAGGAAAAAATTTCAATGAATATATTGACTATTAAAGGGTAGCAATTAGAACAAAATTACTAGTTGCAAAACTTCAAACTTACAGAGTGCATTTTGAAGAAGAATTAAAGACACTAAACTACAAAATTGGACAGTAAGTTAAAGGAGTTTCTGAGTTGCATATAGGTGAGCTAAAGAGTTGTTTTGGATAGCCAAAATTAGCTACAATTTTATATACTACAAGGCATCATTTAGGTGATTCAAATCACCAATATCGTCACCATCTACAAAGGTAGAAAAGGTATGCAACTAAGGTGTAAAAGGTTCATTAGTTGAACATTTATATTTGGTTCTTTATTAAGTTTATTAAGCACCAATTTCAAGGTTTAGAGGTTGCATAACTAGGTTTCAATTTAAAGTCTTCAAGGTAGTGCAAAAGTTATAGTTTACAAGGTTCAAACCTACATAAAAATAGAAGTTAGATATATTTTGAGAGAAAGAAAAATATCAACTATCTATTGTCTATTCAATAAAAATAAGACTCTACAGATTTGCATATACTATAGTGCAAAATATTATTGAAAAGATTATAATTATCAAAGTAAAAGTATCCAAGAAAGGAAACAATTGCCAAGGGTTAGAAGGTAATATTAACTCTAGCTTATCTCATCCTACAAAGGAAGTAGAAGTTGCCATTTTGAGAAGCCAATAGAGTCATTTTAAGAGTACAAGGGAGCAAACATCTACACATATTATTCTATGTTTGCATAGCATCTCATTAGAGCCACTCAATAGAGCTCTAAAAGTGAAGTATCTCCAAGGAGAAGGGAGATAGCTTAGATAGCATTAACCTGCATTCATCACCCAAGCAATAACAGATATTGCTTACAAGTAGAAGATAGCAAAGAAGGTGAAAGCATAAGTAGGAGAAATAGCTACACTAAGGACATCAAGCCAAGTATGTTCAACATCTAAGAAGCCTTTGGTGAAGGAAAAATAAGGAACACCAAAAGGTCTTTGAAGGTAAAGTGAGGCATCTTCTATATTCGATAGCTTTTGGTGAAGACATCACAGGTAAACTTAGAAATGTCTACCTCCAAGAAACACAATTGAATCGCTCATAATCCCTATTAAACCCACATAATTAAATTGAAAGTAGCTTTGTTGGCACTTAGACAAACCTTAAATTTTATCCACTCAATTAGACTAACTTGCACCATTGCAAGAAATCCATTCAACTCATATATCCAATATGGAAGTCATCACAGGTACAAGGTAAACTTAGCAAGCCTAAGGAGGAGGTACATCAAACTACAACATAGATTAAAAAGTGTGAATCAATTTCAAATAAGGTTTAATCACTGCCTAAAGCCACTGCATAGCCTTGGTTGGCACTCAACTAAAGTATTAGAGGAATAAGTTATTTCTTCAATAAAAATGTTGGAGAATAGATATCATTTATCTATCATAGATGCATTTGAAGTAGAGCAAGAAGTGCAGTGACTAAGCTTTGAGAAGTGAGACTTAATCAAATGAATAAACTAGGGTAGTTAGGGTAAAGTGGTGAAATACTTACACCATGTGGAAGAAGGCATTTCATGCAATCAAGTAGGAAATTACCATGAAACCAAGAATAACTCGAGCGCTAAGAAAAGAGGAATACTTGGACATTATTTATATAACTCTCTTATAGAAGCATTGATCATAGGTTAGAGATGTTGAAGGAAACAGATAACTCTCCTAACACTTGTAATTTGATGTTGGAAGAAGTTTCAGTAGAAGTGTTTGAAAGGAGTTAGATAACACAAGTGCCACTTGGTACTATTTATATTACACAACATTCTATTTCAGAGACACCCTTAAGAGAAGTTTTTGTATAGCACTCATAAATATGAAGCCAATATTAAAGAGAAGAGTTGCAAATTTAAGGTAGAATTTAAGATTTAAAGTAGCATGAATATTGAAAAGTAATAACACTGTAAGCACACCATTTGAATAGAATTTTTTAGGCTAGCATATAGATGTTATAGAAGAGCACACTTGCTAGATGAAGAGAAGTGCGCAGACCAATAAATCAACATTGAAAAGAAGCATGTTTGTCAGTTGAATAGAAGGGCATAGGATAGCATACTAACATTGGAGAAGAGAACACAACTCATTGAATAATAGAAGTGAAATATTTACATAGCATCTCAAAGTTGACAAGGAGTCAACTGCCATTAAGACGTAGGAAATCAAGTTGATTACAATAAGTTTCCAAGTCATAATTAAGCACTTGAAAAGTAAGAATAATAATCATATATATTTCAATTTCAAAGGTGAAATTAAGGTATACACATTAAGTTTTATACTCTAGGGACATTGAAATATAGGAGTAATAAGGTGTTAAAAGAAACTCTAGAAAGAATATATATTACCTTTAAGAAAGAAGTAGAAGTTAGAAGCATTAAAATATTTATTATTATTGCTTCAAACATTTGCAAACCATAAACAAGGAGACATAAGATTAATTTGCAAATATTTAGTCTTTCTAAATTTCTAACTTGGGAGATACAAGGAATCCTACTCAAAATTGAAATCATAGAAATTTAGAAACTTCATTATACAAAGGTAGAGGGAAGTCAAACTCTAGATTTATTTAAAAGTTGGAAGATTGATTTTATTAGTCTCATACTCAAGTTGAAGAGACATAGAGAATCCAACTTAACTATCTTAAATATATTGAGAATTACTATCTAATTGTATCATTAAGCTTTCTACAAGGAAAGATAAAATAATTGTTTTAAAAAATTGAACATTATATTAAACTTATCATCAGAATTCTAGGGAGACAAAAGGAATTCAACTTAAATTAAATCTAGAAATCCAAGAATACTATCAAGTTTATTATTTACTCAATTACTTGCAAGTCAAAAGGATATTTTTACAAAATTTAAAAATTGGCAAAGTATTTCCAAGATTGATTCTACAAATTAAAGAAGAGTATTTAATCATCTTACTAGGGAGTCATAAGGTAGACTACTACAAAGGATCTATCAAAATATACTCAAAATTACTAAAGAATCATCAACTAGTATTTATTCATTTACTCCAAACACTAGTGAGCTATTAGGAATTCATCTTCAAAGATTTATCTAGAAGAAACATGGATGAAATTGTGAGGAATGCATTCAATAGTGAGGAACTATTGCATGAGTTGGAATTTTATTCTCAAAATATAATAGATACCCTTGAAGGATATAAATACTTATCCACTAGTAAAAGGGAAAGATTCTCAATGTTTCTCAAAGAAGCAAAGGAAGGGAATTTTATGACATTAATTGGTTATCTACATGAAGTAATTTTTAGAGCATGGTGGAACACTCAAAATGTAGTTATACTTACTCCAGAATAATGTTTGATGATATATCTATCATTGATTATTTTTTAATTTCCTCAAAACAAAAAGCAAAACAACAATCATAATCAATATTATTGTGATGATATACTAACCCATCATGAAGAGGATATACCACTGATAAAATTGCAAAAATGATGAAGAAGAAGAAGGAAAAAGAAGCATGATAGAAAAATGAATATGGAGGAAAGTATTTTCAAGCTGAATTCAGATCAAAGTGAACAAGAGAGACTAGATGAAGAAACACATCCAAATACAGATAACAAGTACAAGGAGGAAAGCAAGAAAGAAGAACTCAAACTTCAAAATCAAAACAAAATCCATATTGAAGATAAATATGAAGTTCTTATTGAAGACTAAAGTCTTCAATACCCAAATAATGTAATATAGGGGGGTTTTGGAATATATTACATTATTTTTTTCCTTAATAATATACCATCATGAATACATATTTAGATGAGGAGTGTATTAGGAGTAAGTACTTTATTAAAGCAATGTAATAAATTCACAATTGTTAGAATGTGCAATGATGTAAATGTGCATGTAGTCCACATGTACATGAGTCCTTATACTAGAATGGTGAGGTGTCATAGGAATGTGGAAGGCAAAGAGGCATGTCTCATTATAAATAGGTCTTCATAGAATAGAAGCAGGATAGGATTTTGGAGTGCATAGGTAGAATAGTAGTAGATACAATGTAGATCCTTTTTTGCAAGATGGAGAGGTAGTGACCTCCATTGCATGGCATTGTATATTTTCATGAGCTTTCATTAATAGATATTTATTGAGTTATTTCAGATGTTTCTTATCATATTTTCATGCATATTAGTTAGCCATTATCATAGTTATAACATTGCATGCTTATTTCTATACTTGTGGTTGCATTTCCTTTAAGTTTATAGCTTCAAAATCTATCTTAGTTGGTTAATCAATGAAGAACTATGGAATTTAAATACATCAATGGAAACAAGAAATATCTCATCAAAAGATAAAATAAATTTGAAGTTATAGGATCTATCAAAAAAAAATTGCATTGGATATAATTTGACTATCACAAGAAGTTTTAAATTGATCTTTTCCATGAGAAAAATATAATGATTCATTTGTTTATTTTTCAAAATAACATAAAACAGGGCATTGGACCAAACATAGTGCTAGAATATCAAATGAGATCAATAGGTAAAATTCATGGATGGATATTATATGAAGACAAGATGAATATTGAAGACTAGAAGTTTTCACACCAAATAATGTAATATGAGGGGGTTCTAGAATTATTACATTATTTGGTACATTGAAGTACCTTTGAGTATGATTGTAAATATTAGTAAGAGTGTGTTTTATACTTTATAAATATATTTGTCAAAATATGGAGAGTATTATGTGTTATGTACTAAAGTGTGCAAGGGATCAAGCGCGTAAAGTGTGACTTGTGTGTACAAGGTGTCAAGTATGCCATTAAAGAGTCATGGGTGATAGATTTTAAGAGAGAAAGTGAAGAGTCATAAGTGTTAGGTATCAAGTGTGGTAGTGAATATTCATAAAGATATTTCAAGTTGTAAAGTGAAAGGTCATGTAATCATGAGAGTTTTGTCATAATGTGAAGTATGTGAAAGGTTATATCTCCTAAGATTTTGAGAAGACAAATAGTTAGGAATATTGAAGAATATTATTGTAAGGTGATATATTGGAGATAAAGCTCCATGCAATGTAATATGAATATTGAGAAATCTTCTAAATGTAACCAAGTTTGATGTATTTCTTTGATTATAAATCAAATTTACTTTATGAGATATTACTGTTATTATTGTGAATCTAATTGATATTTGATCCTAGAGAAATTAACCTATGAGATAATTTGACATAAGTTCTATCAGTGATATCAAAGTCATATTGGTGAGTGTCTTGTTGGTTAAAAGAGTCACATTGAGTGGAGAGAGTCATTTTAGCTTGTAATTTCTAGGGTGGAGAAAGTGATAAAAAGTGAGAAAATTTTGAATAAGGATTACAGAGATTCTAGACATGTGAAGAAGGAAGAAGAAGAGTGATAAGGAAAAAATATTAGAGAGTTTTGAGGAAGAATTGAAAGGAGATAGTGTTGGAGAAAAGTGAAAGAAGATATACTGAAAGTGAATATGAGTGGACTAGAGAAGTATTGAAAGTGGACTAGAGAAGTATTAGAAGTAGACTAGAGGAGAAAGTATTGAAAATAAACTAGTGAAGTATTGGAAGTAGACTAAAGGATAAATTATTATGAGAATATTGGAGAAAAAACTATTGGATGAGTTATAGAGAAAAAAAGCAGTAGAATGGAACACTATATTTTGAGGAAAATTGGCAATCTTGGATGTGTGTATTTAGTTTGATTGAATGTGACATGCTAGAATTTAGAGGATGTTGAATATATATTGGTGGATGAAGCCAAGAGTGGAGGACAAAATGATAATGAGAGCATTTTCTAGATGATTACAGAGAATGTAGGAGTTAACATTAGACTATAGACATGTGAAGCCTAGAAGATAGATTGGGAGTGGACATTAAAAATGTAGACTATGAGGAGACATTGAGCCTAAAAACAAGAACACAAAGTTGTGATGAAGTGCTAGAAGATCCTATGAGCAAGGAGAAGTCATGACTAGAGGGTAGAGAGAATCCAAAGAAGGTGTAACTAAATTTAGGAAATTCAAAGCAGATTAATCAAAGTTGTAATACATATTGAGAACATCCAAAGTGCATAACATTTAACAAAAACCCTAATTTTGAATCGATATGAGACATGGTAAAAATCAAGATAAATATTTAATTTGGCTATATCTTATTTTTGGGCATTTGATTTTATTGACTTGGTTTTTGAGTTATAAGAGTATAAAAGTAAATTTGTAATTTCATTAAACTTTAGAGATAAAAGGAATTAATTGGATGGAAGGAATTAATGAATAACAGTTAAAAGGAAACAAAATATTTGAAATTTGTATGAATTTTAAATTAAGTGGAGTGTCAATTAAATTTAAATTTAAATGTGAAATTATGAAATAAAATTGAATTGGGAATTGAATTTGATTAAATGAAATGAAGATTGAATGATGAACTGAAATTTAAAAATTGATTGATTGATATTGAAAGAAGGAACTTGAGAAATCAAGTTTGAAAATTGGGAGACATAAGAAATAATTGAATTTAATATTTGATGAATGTGAAAATTGATTAATGAAATTACATTGAAATTTGAAAATTGAGTGATTGAAGAAAAAGGAAATAATTTTAAAATTAAAAAATTGAGAGTTATAAGAAGAGGAAAAATGAATTGAAATTGCTTGTAGAAATTGGTTAAAGAATAAGAAAGGCTAAAATTAAAATTTGGGAGCAATAAGGCATCCTACATCAAAGGAATTAAAGTTGTTCAAAATGAATACATCACAAAGATCATACAAATTCAAAGGATCAAATTTTATGAGAAGAAATTTTTAAGCTCAAATATATTATCAAAAGCATGTGACAAGATCACATGAAATCCATAAAAAAATGATAAATGAAGATGATTCATGGTACATAGATTTAGGTGCAAGTCACCACATGATAGGAAAATTATATTGGTTTGATTTGATACATTTTAAAACAAATATTTCAATGACAATAACGGATGACAAGGTTTACCATGTACAAGGATCTAATAATGTGATACTTGGTTTGTCATATTCTAAATGCATATTAGAATATGTGTTGTATATTTTTGGTATGAGAAATAAACTCATTCTAAAATCTCAATTGGTTAACCAAGGAAGAACTATAGAATTTAAATACATTAATGGAAATAATAAATGTCTCATCAAGAGATAAAATAATTATGACGCTATGAGATTTATCAAAAATAAAATTTTTGCATTGGATGTAATGGTATTATCATAAGAAATTTTAGATTGAATTTTTCCATGAGAACAGTATAATGATGCATTTTTTATTTTTCAAAAGAATAGAAATCAGGGCATTTGACCAGACATAGTGCTTGAATATCAAGCAAAATCAACACGTAAAATCCATGGGGGGAAACTACACAAAGACATAAGATGAATTTTGAATACTAGAAGTCTTCACACCAAATAATGTAATATGGGGGAGTGTTGGACATATTACATTATTTTATTAATTGAAGTAACATTGAGTACTATTGTAAATATTATATTAGGATTTTATTTTATATTTGTCTAATGTATGTGTCATGGAGAATATTATGTCTTATATAATAAAGTGTGCAAGGTGTCAAGAGTGCAAAGTATGAGTTGTGTGTGCAAGGTGTCAAGTATGCAAGTGAAGAGTCATAGATGATAGGTGTCAAGAGAGCAAGTGAAGATTCATAAGTGTTAGGTATCAAGTGTGGTAGTGAAGAGTCATAAAGATGTGTCAAGACGTAAAGTGAAAGGTCATGTAATCATGAGAGTTTTTTATCATAATGTAAGGCATGTGAAAGGTTGTATCTCCTAAGAGTTTGAGGAGAGCAATAGTTAGGAATATTGAAGAGTCATATTGTAAGGTGATATATTGGAGATAAAGCTCCATGTAATGTAATCTAAATCTTGATATATATTCTAAATGTAACCAAGTTTGATGTATTTCTTTAATTGCCAATGAAAGATTTAATTTGTGAGATATTTATATTATTATTTTGAATGTGATTGATATTTGATCCTAGAGAAATTAACCTATGAGATAATATGGTATAACTGCTATCAACTCAACTAGTTTTTATAAATTTGACACTCCAATGGTTAAATATATCAAAGGCACCAACATTTGGCAATAGCACTACTATTAGCTCTATTTTTGGAATGAGTTGAATATTTGTACCACAAGCTAGAAGCCCGCAAATTCCTTCCTCATTTCTCTAGTTTTATCATGCATGTTGTCTCCTCTCTTAAGGCCTAAAAAATTTTAACTCTTTCCCTCGTTATAATGGTATATTTTACCTCCCTTTCCCTCCAAGTATTTTTCCTCCCAAATCTACAAATGCAACCCACAATATGGGCATTCAAGAAGCATTATTTAAGCATCAAAACTCTGCCAAATTTTTGTTTAAGCACTCTTTTCTCTCATGCATTCTCTCTTATTTTTGAGAAATTTCTATAGAATTTTGGGTAAGTGAAACAAGGCATAGGGGAATTTGGAGAAATACCATATCCTCTTATTATTGCCATCAAGGAGGACCTCTTGGCTACGAGGAGGAGGCTTTGCTAGGGTTTGATTGTAATATTCCACTCCTAGCTTACTTTTCTCTTCAATTTGCTTTTTATTTCTCTTATGCATTCTCCCTTTATTACATTGCTAACACTTCTTGAATGTAATATATAATTGCTAAAACTTGTTTTGAATATTTTTATTGCTCAATGTTAGCTTTTTATGACCTATATTTAAGAAAATGCAACCACAAGATGTAAAATGAGCAAGCAATGTTAACTATATGATAATGGAAATATAATATGCAGGAAAAGTATATGAGAAAATTCTACAATAACTCAAAAAATAGCCATTAATTAAAGCTCACAAAAATAGTACAATGTAATATAATGGAGGACTTAAACACTCCATAAATAATGCATGATCTACATTGTACCTACTAAACTCACTATACTTCCTAACTATCTCGGCTACCCTTAGCACTTATCAAAGGCATATATATAGGGATATATGTACCTTGCCATTTCATCTACTCGTGACTCTTCATCTACCTATCCTATGACTAATGCACATTTACATCATTACACATCCTAACACATATGCATTTATTACATTGCATGAAGTAACTACTCAAACCTTAATCTAAGATAAATTTCTAATCTAGAGATGTACCCAAGGTGGTACATGGGTATGTACCAAATAATGTAAACAATTTCAACACCCCCCTATATTACATTATTTGGGTATTGAATATTTTAGTCTTCAATATGGTCTTTGTTTTGGTTCTAGAATTCGATCTCTTCTTTATTGATTCCTTCATTGTACTTTATGTCTATATTTTGATCAAGTAAATATTTAGTATCTTCAAAAAAAGTAATCTTTGCTGAGAGAGATTTAACTTCATGTTCATCTATAGGTTCTTCCAGTTCCTGAATTTCTTGAATCTCTTGAACCAAGTATCATTTTTGTTTCCCTTCTCTATATTGCAATTAAGGATAATTTTATTGATTCTAATAAGTGTATGGATGCTAAAATTATTGCCAATATTGATTATATTAAATCTGATATTACTTTGTTTGGAATGGATTATTTGGTTGGATTCCATAATTTGTTTGATTTCCTTAATGTTGGTTTCTAGGATTGAATTTTTAGTAATTAGTACTATGTCCTTTCTTATTGCATACTTGATAATATCTATTATTCCATGGTCTTCATCCTTTTGGGTATGAGGAAACATTTCCCTGTGGATTATCTTTTGAAACTAATACATTGTTAGTCATTTCATCTTTAACTGTATTTTCCACTTCATATTCTTGAAGAATATTGACTAACTCATCAAAATATGTATCTTAGGATTTGTAATTATGTAACTAAATGTTTGTAGTTATCTGGAAGTGCTTTCAAGGTTACTTGAACAAAAAACTTATCTTCTACCTGTTCTCCTAAGGTTAACAATTTTCCTTTTATATTTGCTACTTTCCTTAGGAACAGTTCTATACTTTCACCACTATTCACTTTCAGAGAATGCAATTGAGTTTGAAGATTTAAGATAGTGGCTTTATTCTTTCCTTTAAATATTTTGGCTAAGGTTTTTCAAGATTTTGTAGATGTTTTTGCTGAACTAATGTAAGGTTGTATTTCATCTGTAATAGAAAAAATTATTATCATTAGTGCTTTTGCTTCATTATCTTAAAAATTTTGAATCTCACTATCACCTGTAGTAGGTTTAATTTTTGTTCCTTTAACTATATCCCAAATATTTTCAACTATCAGTATTGACCTCACTTTGTTTTTCCATGAAGATTAATTAGGTCCTTTAAGAAGTTGGGATTTTGTAAGAATGAATTTGTTTGATGTCATGATGATATTTGTAGACTACCTTATATCTCCCTATTTAGAGTATGTGATCAATTTTGATAAGAATTTTCTAATTCTCAAGTTTGGTAGGACCCCTTATATCTCCCAAGTATTTGAGTGTACTAAATTCTTTATAAAGTGCTTAGCTTTCTTTAGATACCCTTTTGAGTTGAATCCTTAATGTTTTGAAGATAATTTTAATATAATGTTCAACTCCTATTTCTCACCTTATTTCTCCCTATTGATATATGCACTTTCAATTTGATAATGTTCTCTATTTTTCAAGACTCTATAGTTGGATTCCTTTTGTCCCTTAAATTTGTATAAGAGGTAAGTATAAATAATAATTTCCAACCTTTTAAGCAATGCTATGAAAACTTCTTTTACCCTTTTATTTGTCGATGGATTGGTTTTCTAAATTTCAATGATCTAAATTTTGATGTAGTACTCCTTATATCTCCCTAATTTAAAAATTTAGAAAATGATAATATTTGCAAAATAATGCTTCAATTTTCAAGGTAGAAATCCTTATATCTCCTAGTTTAATGATTTGCAAATATTTAATAGTTTCAATGCTTTTATCTTCTACTTCCTTCTAAGGCATTCAATATGCTTTTCAAGGTTATTCTTTATCACCTTATTACTCCTATTATTTAAATAACCCTAGAGCATAAAACTTGATTGATTGTAACTTTAATATATGCCTTATTTCTCCTTTGTGCTTTGCAAAGGTTATGAGAATAAATCTTACCTTCAAGGTACCAAACTTTATGTGCACTACCACTATACTCTATGCTCGAATAAGCCTATAATCAATGTGACGTCTTGCTCATTTAATGATGTTTTAATGCATTAATTTCTTCATGATACTCTATCCTCTATCCTCTTCATTCTACCTAGTGATCTTCATGCACTCCCTTTTGCTCTTTGGACTATGAATACTCAATGTTAGAACTCTTCTTAGGCAGGGCTATTAATACCTCTTTGTCTTCCTTTGGAATGCATGTGATGTGATATTTGCATTGATCTCCTTGTTAGGTGATGCAGGATCATTACAGTATTTAGAATAAGTTGATGCAAGTGTTATCTCTCTCTATGGACATTAGAATAATAATTTTGTATTCCCTTGTGCTTGTTTGGAGCATTATAAAATCTTGTAGATAGTGGGTGGCATAGGTGGAAGCATTTTTTGAGAGATAATCCTCCTGAGGTACTACTAAGACTTGTTGGTGCCTTTCTCCTTCATTCCAAATGGCATAATATTATTTTGTTTGCTTGTGACAAGTGTAGGCTTCTTCCTTTGCATGTAACCAAGCTCTTCAACATTTTGTATCTCCTTAACACTCTTCCAAATCCTTGCAAGTTGTTTGGATTCTTTTTTAGTATGCTTTCTTGATGTCCAACGTATGGTGTATCCTCTCCAATGAAGGTGGCTTCTCCTATGGTGTTTCAATGCTTTCTTCTAAGTGTATGTTCATCCAATATTCTCTCCTCTTCTACTTGGGTAACTTTGATGTTATTATCTTTGTGTTATGTTATTCTCCTTGCAACTAGCACCTTTATTATTTTATGTTGTTATTGTTATTAGCACTATGTTGTCCTTAGACTCCTTGTTGCAGGTTGTTTGTACACTGTGAGCACTACTTTCATGAGACTGTGGTACTAAATTTGGTATCTTTAGACACCTTGAATAAGATGATTTTGACCCCTTATTTGGCTCTTTCCCCTTCACTATGAAGCTTCTTCTTTTATAATTGATAATACTACCACTTGATGATCACGCCTTTTATGCTACTTTGGTGTCTTAAGACACTTCAATTTTTATCTTCCTTTTGTTGGATTTTTGAGATCTATTAGTCTCTTTTATGTAGCTTTCTTCCTTGAATTTAGTATGGCGGCACCCTCTCTATTATTTGGTGGTTATAATACTACTTTGGTGGCTTATCTTCACCAAAAAATTGTTGTTTTTCTTGCATTCAATGGTGGATTCAAAATTACCTTCCCTTCCTTGGAAACTCTCTCCTAAGACTCCTTGCTTGGTTAACTTTCTAACGATGATTTCAATATTTTAATCATGTAAATGCTATACTTTTTGGATGGATATGCTTTGAACTATTGTATATGTAATCTATACTTTAGAATGATGTCTTCTTTTATTTCAATAGATAGTAGGAAGTTGATATTTTTCTTTCTCTTGAAATATATCTAACTCCACTTTCTTTTGTGCAGGTTTTAATCCTTGTAAAAACTATCTTCTGCACTTCGTTGAAGACTTAAACTAGAAATATTCATTTTGCAAACCTTGAATTTGGTGCTTAGTAAGACTTAATAATAATAATTCATTCCTTGAACATAGATCTAATGGCTAAACAAGATTGGTGTCTGGTCACAAATATAAAAAATGAGTGGACATCGATAGTCCAAAGGAAATATCTTCAAGAAGCAAATTTCCTTAGTGATACTGCCCCACAAGAGGATCCACTTTTTGGAAATACATTATTAGCAGCAGGATGCTTTTGAAGAAAGGTGTAATATGGGGACTTGGGGATGGGAGAAAATTAGACTTTTGGAATGAAAAATGTATCACAAAAAAACCACTCATTAAAGATCCTCTCCTGTCTAGATTAAAAGCCTATACAGACTTCACAATAGGACGCAAAGTCTCTAATTTCTTAAGGCTTCAGAATGATAGAGCCAGATGGAAAATAATTAGATGCACTTATCATTCTTCTAAGTCCATTAGCATGAATTCCCTCCTACACTCCACCGTCATCCCCTCTGGAAATTCCAAAGATCTCCTTATTTGGGAGCCCTCAGAGAGTGGAGAATTTATAGTCAAGTCTTCTTACCAACTTCTTCTTGAGATTGAGGATATTTTGTTTCCCTATAATCTAGTGTGAATTAAATCCTTCATTCCTAAGGTGTATTTCTTCACCTGGCTCACCATTCAAGAAAGAATCCTTACTATTGACAATTTGCTCAAAAAAGGTTTTACCATTCCTAACATGTGTTTTGTATGCTTGTCCATGTGGGATTCCCCCCCTTACCTCTTCCTCCACTACCCCTATTCCTCATCCATCCTCGAATCCATATTTTTAACCTTCCATATCATGTGGATCAAACATTTCTCTATTGTGGATATTTTCCTCCAATGACCTAATCCCTTCCATAACCCTCGCCTCAAGTTCCTTTGGAAAACTTATCTCCACCATTTCCTCTGGCAAGTTTGGCTTGAAAGAAATCGTAGAATATTTTCCCAACATCCTTCTATCCTGGAGTTAATTTCTAGTAAAATCCTAGCCTTTGCCAAGGAAAATTCCACCCTCATTCCCCCTTCCCCTCGCCCTGCCTCCAGATCTGAGCTTGCCTTAGGAATATCCTTAGAACTTTTCCTAGAGGATTTTCAACCCTCAATTAACCCTATAATTAGTTCTAAGTGGATTACTCCACCGATAGGATGGTTCAAATTGAATTTTTATGGGGCTAATAAAGGAAAACCTAGAAACGCAATATTTGGAGGCATCCTAAGAAATAATTAGGGAGAATTCATCCTCACCTTTGCTAAAGGGTTGGGAGTTTAGACTAATCATGTTGCTAAGGCTAAGAGCATGTGGAGAGGTCTCTCACTTGCCAAAAAATTTCCCAATAGGTTAATTATCAAAGAAGACTCCCTAAATATTATTAGTTATCTAAAAAATAATATCAATCCTTCTTGGAGTGTCAGAGATTACATTGAGTGTGCCAGGAGTTTGATCCTTGGTATTCAGGAAGCCATTTCCAACACTCTTTTAGAGAGGCCAATGGTGCTGCGGATAGTTTGGCCTACCTTGGAGTTCTTGAAACTAATATTATCACATGGACATATGACATCCCTAATGATATTCACACCATCGTGGATTATGAAAAACCTCAGGTCAACAATCCTAATGGTCATTCTCATTAGGATTAGTTTCTTCAACACCCTCATCCTACATCAGCTGCATAACATCGATGGCACTGCCAGTGAGATTTCCATGTGGACTGGCAATATTCTCTAAAAATTCAAAAGGAGCGTGGACCAAGAATTCTACACTATGATTAAACTTTATTTTTCCATGCAGACTGATTTCCATCGCAATAAGATCGTGCTTTATTGGACCGGTTTTTTGGAAATGAACACTAAATTTTATTTTAATTTATGTCAAGTATTTTTACTTGTGTGTAGTGACTTAGGTGGTGCTCCAACTTCCAATAGTGAGTTGATTCATGAAGACCTTTACTCCAAGAAGCTCAACTACTTCTTGCCTCGATGCTGCACCAGCATTGGACCAATAAATAATCAAATCCAAGACAGTTCAAACCAAGATTCCATAGTCTCCAAAAGTTGGACTCCCAATGGAAATATAGTTTGAATGTGGCTAATCCTCATGGTATGGGGAAATGGTCTTATTTCCAAGATCATGCATTGGAGTCTACAACATTTCCTCCTAGGGGTTGTTGGTGATAACGGTGATGATTGTCATCATTCTAGTAATATATTGTGTGATCCAATACCCAATCAGTGTGAAAGACAAAGGATCATCACCACCAAATTTTTAAATATTCTTGGGGACTTTCCCTCTCTAGGTAATCATTACCAAAAAAGCAATGGAAATTCAAAATCCTTAATACCAACTTTGAAGTGCCTTGTGGATCTCAATAACGGTGTCTTGGAAAGAAGGCCATTTTCTATGGGCTTCTTCCCATAAATCTAACACAAGCATCTTATTTATTCCCATTCCCTGTGATATAAATATCCCTTATTTGTTGTTTGTCCTCCATCCTCACCAGTGTATAGTGTTACCCACTCTATTTTCCTCATTTCCCATAAACAATCCTTTTGGTTCTTTTCCCATCCTCACTCATCTACCCAACATGAGTTTCATTGAGACTAGCAAAATTGAATGTGATATCCTTGCTGAGAGAATCCTAATTGAAAGGAATTTTTTCCCTTCCTCCATTTATTTTTTGATGATGAAATTGACATAAACATGTCCTTCTTGGAGACTTGGGAGGAGCTTCCACATTGATGTTAATATCTTATCAACCATCATAGGTAAACCAGCGAAGGGGCATTCAATCCATAGGGAGAAACACAATTGGGAGGTTGAACTGAAATAGTTCAAAGACAATGAAAGAAACTTCAAAGGGGTAAAGCAAGGGATCTTTAGGAGGGATATCCTCACACCTTGAAACAATGTGATAAAACTCATAATGGAATTCATCACGATCGATGATCCTGATAAAGTCCTATGTAGTTTCCATTTATCCTTTTTCAACCATTTTCGTGATGTGAAGCCTATCAACATCCCCTAGTTTCTCATAAACTTCATGAATTACTCCATCACATCTTGTAGGAAAAATAAAGGAATGGACCTCCCCTCCCACCAAGGATTGTTCAAATTCATTTAAAGCTACATCCTAGCCCATAGCCCCTAGGCCCACCCGAGCAAACCCAACCCAAATGCAAAATCTACTAGGCCTCCTGCCCGTTTACCCCTTGCAGAAAGAAAGAGGAAATCTATTGAAGTTGTTCATGATCTGAAGGCTAGAAAAAGCATAAAATTTGACAAAAATGAATTCCCTGTCATAAAATAAGCCCAACTTCAAGACCATTCTATGAAAGGTAGTCAAAATATGATAGATATCAAGGCAGATGATGAGGACGTAGAATATGAAGCCAATAAATTGAATAAGTTCATCATATCCACAATGAAAAGCATGATGAATGCTATGGTAAACTTTATAATTGACCTTAGGGAGGCCCTCCATATGCTTTTCTTTGGTGTGCATATTGGGTAGGAGATTGACGTCTATTATGAAGTAGAGGACGTGGTTGCCATCAAGGAGGAGCCCAAGGATCTAGTGAAGGATGAGGTCAAGTATGAGGATGAGGAATCCATAGAGGACTAACTTCCTTAATCATATCTATTCTTTTCCTATGGCTACCTTGCGTGGAGCTTGTTTGTTTTTTTTTAGGCCTATTCTGCTAGGGCGGTGTCCCTTTCTTCTCCTTTCTTGTCTTTTTCCAGAGGCTGCATCCTCTACTTTTCTTTTTATTTTTCTAGACTCGGGGCTGCGTCCCCTGTTGATGTTCTATTTTGATTGTAGCAATCAGTGTTATTTTTATACTAATGTTTTGGGATCCTTAAAACCCATTTTGTAATAAAATATTTTAATTTACCAAAAAAATACTTAATAATAAGATAAATATAAATGTTCAATTAATGAACCTTTTGCACCAATGTTGCATACCTTTTGGTCTTCGTATGGTGATGGATTTCTTGGTGATTTGGATCACCTAATTGCTACTCCAAGTTTGATAAATTTACATCTTCAATTTGTATTACTTTTCTACTTTAAACAATTCTATTTTGTAACTTCTTCTTGTTCAAATTAGCTCCTTAACTCTCCTAATTTACAGCTTTATAAATTCTTTAACTTGCTACTCGAAATTGTGGTTTTGTGGCTTCAACTCTCCTCCAAGTAGCCTTCTTGAATTCTAAAAATTAGCAGCTATTAATGTTGCCCAAATGCTACCTTCTAACTATCCTTGAACTCTAAAATTTTTATGTTCTCACATAGCCTATTTCTCCTTCGATATGTTGTCCTTGAATCTCCCAAATTTAGTAGGAACCTCCTCCAAATTATAGCTAAAAATTTCCTTTAAGAGACCAATTTTTTGCTATAGAAATTAGCAAACTCCTTTCTCCAAGTCAACCTTCAAAGGAAATCTTCAAGCCTCTCAAGTTTGGTGGTTTCTTCTAGCTCCTTTTACCTTCAATCTCGTTGTCAAATTTTGACTTCAATATTGGCCTATTTGTTGGCCTTCTTCTCAAGAATTTTAATGTCTTAAGGTATTTGGAAATCCTTTGCAGAATTTGAAAAACTTCTTGCCAAATATTTCTTTATTTTGGGTTTGTTTTCAGATGGAAACAATTATTCCAAATTCTTGACTATCAAAAACTTCTCCTTAATAGCAATATTTTCCCTTGAGTTCTCCTCAAGTCAAATCCAATAGTCTTATTCAAGTCTCCTTAAATGAGGCTTTCCTAGCCTTCTCCTTATTTCTCATTTCAATACTTACTTGAAACCTCTTATCTTGGATCTTTAATTTTTTTAGCTTCTGAAATATTCAATAGGACTTTTCTAGTTCTCTATCTTCAATCTTCAATCTTCCAAATATGGAAGTTCTTCAATGAGACATTTCTCTTGGGTCTCCTCCTTCTAGAGCTACTTTCTTATTTCTTTACTCTAAAGTCTTTTATATTCATATTTCTATGAGGATCTCCTTCTTGGTTCTCCTCAATCTTCAATCTGCAATGGGTTCTTCTTTCTTGGACCTCCTCCTTAATTTGTAGTCTTAAATGTGGATTCTTTGGCTTCTTCCTATCTTCTCAATATTTAATCTACAAATCTTGCAATGGGACCTTTTCCTTAGGACTCCAAATATTTAATACTCAACTTGTTACTTCAAGTGTTGGATTTATTCTAAAGAATATATTCTTCTTAGCTCTTTGTAGGAAGCTTCTCAACTTTTTTTGAATCTCCTCTTTTCTGCAACAAAGTATTAGAAAATGATAATCGTAATTTCTTTAAATCTAAATATAATAAATCTTAACTAGTTGATTTGTCAATCTAGTGGAATTAATGTTGAGTCCTAGTTGTAACCACCAGAAAGGGTCACACCCGATGGCGTATCCTATTGCAAGAATGATAAAGTATAGCATGCATACAAGAAAATGAAATTGACAACAAATGAAAAAAGAAAAAAAGCACTTACGTCCTTCTTAGGGATATTCATTTTGATACAATATTACAATAGGAGTGCACAATTATTTTCCCTCTTAAGGGTAGGTGTGATTTCCAAATGCCTTTCATAATGGCAAGAATTTCTCTAGGGTGGAGGTGCCCTCTTCTTCATTATGGGGAAGGAAATTGATGGTTGGTTCTCCTTTGAAACTATTCCTTGCGGTCAAGAAACAACACAAGAATGTCAAAAAGATAGGCAGCCTCTCATGATGAGGCCCTTTTAGTTAAATTGCATAATGACACCATTAACATGCATAATCAATAAAATGTAAAGAATGCTTCTAATCTATGCAAAGTGAATCAAGATTCATGTAATAGCATAAAAGAAAGTAACAACTACACTATGCATGGATCAAAAATGAAAAATGAAGCATAAACATGCAAAAATAAAGCATTTAAGTCCTAATTGAAGCATAAATACAAAGAGGCTAAACTAACCTAATTCTATGGTCATAATTCTGCTAAACTAACATTAAACTATGAAAACAACTAATCTAGCCTAATTAACTAGACAAAAATGAAATTAGGAAGGTGGTTATACCTCTGCTGCAAATCGTAGCTCTAGTGAGCGGTCTGCACTACAAACCATGGCTGATAGCCACAGTTAGCACTATAATAGGCTTACCCTCAATTCTAAGGGTAGTGGGATTGACCTTCTTGTCCAATTGATGTTCAAGGGTTGCCTTCGGTGTCATTATAACAGGTTTGGTAGTTTAATCACTGTGATGAGCCTTTGTTTGCTCAGATTTGTATTTCTTGATCCTCCTAGGCTCCTAGAACTTCCATGGCAAACTGATCGTTGGATGAATAGCAAAGTGGCCTTTGAATGCATGAATTAAATATGTAATCCAACAGGGCTCTTCTGCTTGCTTGATCAATTCACACTCACTCGATAATTTGTTAGCGCTTCACTATACAAATCATCTATATCGTCTCCCCATTTGGAAGGGGTATTTATAGGATGCCCTAGGATTGGGGATGGCTTCTTGGAGAAGCCAAGATCAAGAAGGGGTTGTTAATATAGTTGGAATGGAAGCGTCCACCATCTAACCACCTTCTTCTAGATCCAATGGCCATTTCAACCAATTTGGCTCGGATTGAAGGCCAACTGAACTTCAGTTAAGATCGTAGGTCACAAATGCAGTCTAGACTACAAATCGTAGGTCTCAGCCACGGTTCAGTTGTAAACCATAGGTTTGGGCTGCAATTCAGACTAATTAGGCTAAGGAGCCCACTTGAGTGGTTAGAACCACTGCTCTATCTTGGAGTCTGTTCAATATCTTCCATATGGTCTTGTAGCATGCCCATATGAGTAGTCGCCCTCAACATAACATATTTTAGGTGTCTATAGATGCCCCTTTTAAGATGCGTTGTGATATTAAACAATGCTAAGCAAAAATAGACCTCCTAAAATGATGCCAAAGGTTCTATGATGATCATTAGTCATATTAACATTAGATGCCCTAGGTCCAGCAAAAGGATGCGCATCTTACTTCCAACTCTTTGGAGGCTTAAACTTGAAAATCTTGCACTCGCCATCACTCATTCGTGTAGCATTTTATGCTACAATAGGAGTGGCCTATATAACCGAAAGGAGATGAGATACAAATAAATTATCATATTTGCTATTTTCCCCAAGCAAAAGGGTAAGCTTATGATAGTTGTTAACAATGATTCACAAGGACGAATGCAGTTTTGACAAGATCAAGGAATTTACGATCTTTGGGATCTTTTGTTGATTTTTATTATGATTTGATATTATGACTACCCTCTCAAGCGACAAGTCGATGAGAGTAATGATAATGAATAAAGTGACAATATCGCTTGACCACCATGGATGATCTGAACAAATTTAGATTTGAGCATATTAATGCATTGACTAAGCCTAGTTTAGATTTTGATTCCAACTGTTTATAGTATTTGCACATTCCTATCCCATGGAGCAGTCGGGATACAATAGTCATCTTAGAGAATCAAAATGATACAAATCCAATCAGATTTATGTTGAATCAAATTATCGATGATTTGCTAAAAAATATGTCATAGAGGAAATGACATGCAAAGCCTTGTTCTCGTGGAGCAGTCCGGTCGTGAAGGCCTTCTTAGGGATTGCAAAGAATCATATCAGATCAAAAATGACATTTTTTCCCCAAATGATCTTATGGTAATTTACTCATCTTGTCGGGTTGCATGGAGTGCAAGTCACTGCAACCACCAAGTGTGTAGGGTAAATTAATGAATACGAGGCACATTTGGTGTTTTTAATTATTTGATTTTTTTTCAATGTTTTGAATTATACATTGAGCTTATTTATTTGGCTAGGAGGTGTTTCACTCCATGGAATGATTGTCATAGCGATGACCCCGGTTGAATGTACTTTATAATCTAAGCCAAATTTTTTATTTTTAATTGGATCTCGGTGCTTGATTATCACCAAATTTCCAAATTAGTTTGCTTTTATTGAGTTTTGACCCAATGGGAGGCATTAATTTATCTTTTTGGCCCTTCCCATGGTGGGATTTTCCTAAATTTTCTGCCAGTTGCAAATCACAACTATGGTCTGCAGTTCCCATTTACAAATTTGGGAACTGCGTCTAGGGCCTGTGGTCCGTGCGAAACATGAGAGTGTAGCGACCTTGGGGTGCACGTGCCACTCTTAACTCTAATTGTGATGTTATTACTATACCAAAAATGAAGCTAAAATATTACGAGAAAACATATAACACAAAAATGACAAAGAATGGATCTTTCATTAATATTGAACCCCGGTTACATGTTGGTCCCTCTTAGGGATACCCATCTTGATACAATGATTTACAAGTGGATGAAGAGATGTCCCCTTTTGCAAAAGGGTGGCGTGCTCTAAAATGCTTCCTAGTTTCGCACACAAAAATTTCTAAGGGCTTACAGATGCCTCCTTCTCCAGGTATGTCTCCTGGATTGATCCTCTTGCTCTCATATGTCATGGATTATGTCTCGTGAACCTGTGGCCCTGTATGCAATTCAAACAACAATACACATTTAGCTATCCGAGATTGCCTCCCTAGATAAGGTTGTTAGTAATCAAAGAATGTAACGAAACTATGATAAAACAATGCCATGAAATCAAGTAAATCTAAGCTAATGATATAAGAAAACAAGATAAAAGATGCTATATCTATCTAAGCTAAGCTTGGGCCACTATCCAAGATAGTGGCCGCTAAATAAAACCTTGCTCTCCTTGTCCCAAAGCTATGGGTCAAAGACTATGATCTGATGTTGAAGAAATTAGGTGTTGTGCCCTTTGATTTGTCAAAGCTCCATCGCACACGTGATCCCAAAGAGAACTCTCTCTCTGAAATGATCTCCTGTATATGATTCGGGTCTCTATATGTCATATATCGATCATGTGTATCTATATGTCAAATATTGATCATGTATCTCCCTTGGTGCTCTTAGGCTTGCACCTTTTATAGTGTGAAACCCTAGGTCTATGTCCAAGCCCTAGAAATGAATTTCTCATGTGTAGTGCAAGTTAGCATGAGAAGCCTTTGTCTATTGTCTATATTTGAAGGCCAGTTAACTGAAATCTAACTGCCCACTTGAGTCTTCTATGTGAACTATTCGTTAGCATGAGAAGTTTTTGTCCTTTGTTTATGCTTGAAGGTTAGTTAACTTAAATCTAAATGCAA
This sequence comes from Wollemia nobilis, assembly GCA_028583015.1. Classification (NCBI taxonomy): domain Eukaryota; kingdom Viridiplantae; phylum Streptophyta; class Pinopsida; order Araucariales; family Araucariaceae; genus Wollemia; species Wollemia nobilis. The sequence continues at coordinate 1,869,273 of JAQPPZ010007329.1, forward strand.
ACTCAAGTCTCCTATGTGAATTGGTCATGAAAAGGAATGCAAAGTCACTCTAGCTCACCTTTATTGCATGGAGATTGCCACTTCCACTCGATATTGGGCTTGTTTGTCGGTAAACCGCTTCTTATGGCTTAGTCGTTGTCATCTATAGTGGCTATGATCTGGCCATTATCACCTGTAGTGGCTAATGTTTGGCCACTCTAGGCTTGAGCGGCTAGAATATGGTCGCTCTTGGCTTGAGCGGCCAAGCTTGGATGGATTGAAAAGGCCCCAAATGAGTGGTGAGAACCACTATTGGTGCTTGGAAAGTCCAATATTATGTCTTATGATCTTATGAGTGTGTCTATGTAAGTAGCTCCCCTAAGCATGACATGATTTAGGTGTCTATAGATGCCCCTTTTTGTGATGCACTGTGTGGAAAACACAACATTGAGCAAAAATGTAGACTGATACATTTGTAGGGTGTATGGTGATCAATGGTCTTATCAACGCCGGATGGCCCAATCATGCAAGATGGTGTGCATCCCTTGAATCATTGCCTCAATGTTCGGAGGACTTAGCCCAGTGGCTTTTGCATGTTAAATTGCACTCATTCCTCAAACTCAATCGGGTAGCTTCAGTTGCTACAACAATTTTGACCAGTAGGAGAGCTACAATTGAAGATGTCATGTCTACTTACGTTCCCAACAAACAAGGGAAATTTATGATTATTGTATGCAATGATTCAAAGGATGAACATAATTTTGCTATGATCAAGTGATCTTTTGTTGATTTTTATTATGATTAAGTTGAAGTTTTGAACTACTTCTTCACACAATGGATTGGTGAAGAAATGATAATGAATGAAGCAACAAGTCGCTTGACCAATATGACTAATCTGGTTCCTTTCTAGCATTTGCTACTTTTAATGGGAAATCCCACATCCAAGTGTGACTCCAATTGCTTATGATAATCATCCATCCCTATCCCGAGGAGCGGTCCGACTATCAATAGCCTTCTTAGGGAGTTAGGATGAGTGATTTTGTTCATGCCTAGATTGTATCACTTTGACTTAATGTTTTTGATGTCATAGGGGAATTAGAATGACCCCTTTGCACCCGTGGAGCAGTCCGACCATCTTGATCTTCTTTGGGTTTGAAGGGTGACATATCATAATTCCAAAATGAGTTGCTTTTGCCCCAAGTGGCCTTATGGTTGCCTACTCATCTCACCGAAATACATGGAGTGCAAATCATTGCAATCATCGAGTGGATAGAGTAGGTAACTGGATACGAGGCCTGCTTGAGATTGTGATTTTATGTGAATTTTTTTATTGTTTTGAACATTCTGATGATCCTAAACCATCAAAGTGTGATTATTTATTATTTTTTTTATTCCCTCATTGAAGGAACTGCTTAATTTTGACCTATGGGCTTGGTCGTTGTCAGGTCCAGTGACCTTTGATTTCCTGCCTATGGTCGTTATCGCCTTGAGCGGCCAAGAAGCTCGAGCCGCTGATGTCAGCAGTGGCCAAGGCATAATTAAGAAAATATAAAACTTGTAATTCTAGGGTTTTGACCTATCATTTTCACTATTGAAGATTCCATTTTTAGAGCTCTGGTGTAGCGGCGACGGTTGTGACTTTGAAAATTTGCTGGTGCTGAGGACATGGCTGCATGGGGTGAGACATCAGCTGCTAGAGGAGCCAGAGCTTCTCGGGTATTTCTCTTCAAAACCCTAGCTCTCTTTTCTTTGCTTAAGTAAAATTGAACTTCACTAAGAAATGAGCAAAACGAACATCACTAAACCTGTTGGCAATGAACAAACTCCGTAATTAGGCTTAGGTTCCTTTTTGCCATGGTGGGTTGGTCCCCAAATTTACAATCTGTCAGTGGCTTTAGCCTAGGGTTTTTGAAAATTTTCCATTATTCCCTTGCTACCATCATTTTGGGCATTCTCAAACTTAGCTTAGTTTTGATGCTTGGGTAGGGGATTTTTTTTCCAATTTGTTTGCTTTCCCTCCATTTTGTTGTTTTGCTTAAGTTATTTTGTCAATTGTAATTTTTTTGTTTTTTTGGCCAAGGGTTCATGGGTTTGTCGTGCCACCCCTTGGTCGTTGTCTCTTAGAGCGACCGACTCTGAGCCCTTGTCACTCAGAGCATCCAAGCTTGAATTCCAATGATAAAAAAATTGACCATTGGGCCTTGGCCACTGCTACCTCCAACGGCTAGGTTTTGGCCACTATAGGCAACAACGGCTAAAGCTTGAGCCTTGTTTTTGCATTTTATGTATTGATTTTATGATTTTTTTTTAATTTTTGCTTTGCTTAGGTGCAATTTATTCTTTTCTTGCTTAGATTTAGAGTAACTCATACTCTTTTGCATCGTTTTCATGTTTATTGTGAATTATGCCTTAGATGCATTATAGTTATGTTTTTTTTTCTTCTACTTTGTTTAGATCCTCACTGCTCGGGATCGGGACCCGAAGATCCTATTGGAATTGCTTCCTGGATTTGATGACACTGACTGGGAGTGGTTTAAGGCCCGTGGGCTATAGTATGTTATCAGGTTGCCCCACATTATGGCCTACTAGGCTTATCTTATGGCTTTAGCCCACCATTGGGACCCATGGACCAACACCTTCCACCTTCCACTTGGTGAGATGACTATCACGCCGGAGGACATGTACAGGATCTTTCAAATCCCGTTCGATGGGGTGCCCATTGTTTCATCGACCACTAATGATCAGGTGGTCATCTATGATAGGGTGTTTGGGGCACATTCTACATAGGATCTCTAGGATACTGGGTCCAGGGGAGTATCTATCAAGACTTGGTATGATGCTCATGTTTTCACAGCGAGGCATGTTGTGTTGCTGATGGTGATCAACAATGTTCTTATCCTAGACTGCTCAATTTTGAGGTTCCCTTGGAACCTCCTAGCGATGGTGCAGGACCTCTGGATAGTGAGGAGCCTATCATCTATGCATGGGGTAGATCATTATTGGCTTAGTGCTATGATGAGTTGTACCACATCCATCGGTGGGGATGCATCAACATTGCTTGTAGTTTGCTCTTACAGGTTTGGGGATGGGAGCACATTAAGGTAGATCACCCTAAGGGGCTCCCAACTGAGATTACATCTATTGAGGCTTGAACATAGTGCTATGCTACTAGATGGGCTCGGGAGCATGAGGAGCATAAGAGCCACACTTTTGTAGGGGAGTTGTCCCACTACACTGATGCTTTTACCAGACTATTGGTCGAAGATGTCATGTGGTGGTCGTATTATGAGTGTTCGATTTGGGATGATCCAACTAGTTTTATTGCTAGGACATGGTACGAGTGATGGCTCATTGGTCGTAAGATTACCATCTGGGAGTATTTCTTCTACTCTCGGGTTCTTCGTTAGTATGGATTGTAGTAGGATGTGCCCTTGGTACCATTCTTGTACAGGCGCCTCATAGAAAGAGAGGGACCTACCTCCACGATAGGTCACAGAGCTTGCAAATGAGGAGGATGCCCCAACCATAGACCCTACAGTGGCTAGGGGAGTTATAGAGGCCTACTCTTAGTGGTGGGGTGATCGAATGTGGCATGGAATTGGTAGTCTAGGGCACGAGGATGATGGCGGGGGTGATGGCATAGATCCGATAGGATGCAGGGTTCGAGCTAGGACCAAGGTATGGGGCCAGCCGATAGAGCAGGTGGTAGTAGAGGATCTTGATGTTCCTAAGGAGGAGGAGTTAGAGCCCAAGGAGAGAGACTCTCCTCTAAGAGCATAGTTGCATGAGGTCGAGGCTGAGCTCTAGGCTACTAAGATCTAGGTACAACGGTGAGATGCTATGATTGAGCAGCTCACAACATAGATACAGGCTCTGTAGGCTACTATAATGGGTGGTAATGTCAGGATGTAGTTTATTGTTCCTACTTCTACACCATAGGAGGTTCCAATAGTAGGCTCAGGGGTAGAGGTGGGATGGCTTCATTCCTTGTTGGATGAGCATGAGGCTCAGATCCAGGGTCTTACGAATCATGTTACCCTCCTTCAGATGCAGCTCAGGAGGCATGGGATTGTCCCTAAGGATCCAGCAGATGCAGGTGGTTCATAGGTCAGTGGGCGCTCTACCTCGGGGTAGTCTTCCACCTATCCTAGCCAGTGGACCCAAACTCGGATAGAGAGACCTATAGGCTCACATCACTCGACTCACGACACCACCACAGGGGGAGGTGGCACTGGAGGAGGTGATGCAGGGGGCTCAGGCCCAACACTAGATTGATGTTCTACTTGGTTCTTGATCCATTTTTGAGGTTGACTGACCTACATGACTATAGCCCATGGGCATTTTTGTATATCCATTGGACTTGACACACATATTTTTATGATAGATTTGCCTTTTGTGACTCATTATGTGTATCATTTATTGCTTATGTTTTTGTTGTTATTTTATTTTATGATATGATGCGATGATGATATTATGATGATTTGATGGATATGTTAGATGATAGATGATATTTGAAGATGCTTAGATGGATGTGTAGATGCTTATATGATTTGATGATATGATGCAATGTATTTTGATGATGAATGATGAATTTATGATATGCAAATGGATATTGCCTGTATGTTTTATGATGTGGTTTATGGATGATTAATGACTTGTTTTCGTGGATGCAAATGTTATTGTTAAATGCATGTTCAATTTTTGCTTTAATTATATGCACCTAACTTATGTGATGGAATGGTATAAATGAACCTGTATGCTCTAATCACTTAAAACATACGGAATGCATATGACATTGACAATCTTAATGGGTGATACCACAGAAAGTTTAAAAATGATCATGAATTTAAATAATCACTTCTATCATAAGAATTGATTAAGTATTCATATATGAGATGTAATGGTGTGTAATGTATCTTCTTAATAAGTTTTTGTAAATTAAAAGATATAAAGTAGTCAATGGTTGTCTATATACTATTTCTAATATATATGCGGTATCTATCCTACTATGTTGATACCCCCTAATTTATAGAATCTTATAAGGAATATGATGGTGTGATTGATGTTATTATTTGTTGCTATGTAAAAAAAATTTGGGGCTTTTTGAAGATTCAAACACTCTAGTTACCCTATCAACAATTGTCTACTTACCACTTAGACTTTTGAAAAGTTATGCTTTTACCATGGACCTGGTTTTTCATGATCTCTGTGTGTGCATGTGATTGTATATTTTGAGGTAGAACTCAAGCATTTCCTCCGATGTCAAGCGGGATTCTTTCATCCCATTGCTAAGATCAAGGATCCTCAAGTGTTCATCTCATCCTTATGTTGGACTTAGTTGGACTATACCACTAGGCAATATTTGGTTACCTAAGCTAGCTCATCCACATTCAAACATTGGTCTACACAAATGCATGAAGAAATTGTAATAGACATATCATCATGCGTAAGGATTTCTCCTTCCAATTTTGTACAATGCTAAGAATTCTAGGGATTCAAGCTTTATTCCCTTCTTTTTGGCTTCTTTTTGGCTTTGGATATTTGCTCATATGTAGTGATGAAAATCACTGTTTATTTTGATTTTGATTTTTTTCTTTGAGCGGGGATTTTTTTTGTAGTGATGATAATCACTGTTTATTTTTCTCATTCTTAGTGATGAAAATCACTGTTTATTTTTTATTTTTTTTTGAGCTTGATTTTTTTTGTATTTTGAATATTTTATTTGTGTATCGGATTTTTGCTTTTGAAATATGGACTGTATGCTTGGCCTTTTGAATTTGTACTTTTGCTTTGGGATTTTTCTTATTTTTATTTAAGCAAGGGATTTTGATAGGGTAAAGCTTGTCCTTTTGCCAATTCTTAGCACCTTTAAACCGGTTGCATAGGGGGATAAACAAGGATAATCCTTTTCACTTAAGGTAACCTAGACCGCTTTGCAGCTTTTATCTTTTCCTTGTACCAACTAGGATTTTAATATTTCAATTAGTGATGGGATATTGAATATCCAAGGCTTTATCATAGCTAGGCCTTACATTCTACTAATCAAAGTTATTTTCCTCAAAATTTGATAAGATTACTAGATTTGGTTGACTAACCGAAAAGCCTTAGTAATTATGTATAGCAACAAATGATGGTTGTGTTGAAAAATACAATTACACACATGTGGATGGAGGTATGGATATGAATGACTTGTGCGACAAACTGTGGTATCACTTTTAAGAATCTCATGACATATCTTGTAATGTATGTGAAAATGCAATGCAATGATATGGATACAAAATGTGAAGTGCAATTGTTTTTGTATTTTTGATTTTATGTTGTTTTTGTATTTTTGATTATTTTTACCAAAGGGCTTATTATGCCTTTGGGGATTTTGTTATTGATTTTGACCAAGCGGTTTGAATTACCCTTGGAGCCTTTTTTATTTTATTTTTGACCAAGCGACGTGAATTACCCTTGGAGCCTTTTGAATTGATGTTTGACCAAGCGGTGTGAATTACCCTTGGAGCCTTTGATTTGATTTTGGTTTTGACCAAGCGGTTTGAATTACCCTTGGAGCCTTTGATTTGATTTTTGACCAAGCAATATGAATTACCCTTGGAGCCTTTGATTTGATTTTTGACCAAGCGGCTTGAATTACCCTTGGAGCCTTTTGAATTGATGTTTGACCAAGCGGTGTGAATTACCCTTGGAGCCTTTGATTTGATTGTTTGACCAAGCGGTATGAATTACCCTTGGAGCCTTTGATGATTTTGGTTTTGACCAAGCGGTTTGAATTACCCTTGGAGCCTTTGATTTGATTTTGGTTTTGACCAAGTGGTTTGAATTACCCTTGGAGCCTTTGATTTGAATTTTTGACCAAGCGATATGAATTACCCTTGGAGCCTTTGATTTTGAATTTTTGAATTTTATGTTTTTATGATTTGTTTGTGTTTTTGACATATTTTAATGCTTTTTATTTTTGACATATTTGAATTTTTTTGTGTTTTTGACATATTTGAATTTTTTTGTGTTTTTGAGATATTTGAATTTTTTTGTGTTTTTATGTGTAAAATACCTTTAAGTGAATGATATTGAGAGGTTCATGCTCTTCAACACCATCTAATGATATAAGGTGATATGCTCTAGTCCCAAATATTTGTGAAATCATTTATGGACCTATCCATTTTACCGTAAACTTATCTCACAGATGCGGCGATAGATTTGAATTTTGTTGGTTTTCTTTGAGCACTAGATATCCAACCTTGAATTCCCTTAGGTGGAATTTACTATTGTAAGCTCGTGCAATGCAATATTGGTAAACAAGGAGATGATCTAAAGCATTGACTCAATGTTCATCAAGAAGCATCAATTGATCAAGGTGGCCTTGCCGCAAAACTTCATCACCTATGAAGTCTTTTAGTGCTATGCGTAGAGTCGAGATTTCCAAATCTAGAGGCATGATGGATTTAGTGCCATATACTAGTGAAAATGGTTTTGCCCCAGTGGGCGTCTGTATACTTGTCATGTATGCCCATAGCGCAAGAGGCAATTGCATGTGCCAATCCTTGTGATTTTCTTGCACTATCTTTCTCAAAATGGAGACTATTGTTTTTTTTTAGGCTTATGCTTGCCCGTTTTCTTACGGATAATAAGGCATTGAAAAACTATGTTGAATATGATATTTGTTCATTAAAGTACGCACATTTTTGTTTTTAAAATATGGCCCATTATCTAATATTATCTTAGAAGGGACCCAAAAATAACTTATGATATTGTGGAGTATAAACTTCGTAATCCTTGGTCCAGTTGTTGATGTTAAGGGGATCGCTTCTACCCATAGTGAAGTATTATGTGGCCATTATGATGAAAGTATGTCGGCATGAGGACGGGGGTGAGATCTTCCCAATCAAGTCTAGTTCCCATTGCAAAAATGGCCATGCTTCTTGGATGGGTTGCAAACCTTGAAATGGTAAGTGCATTAGATTTGCATGATGCTGGCACTTACTACATTTTTTGACATACTTGTAGTAGTCCTTTTCCATTGTGGTTCAATAGTAACCCATTCTAAAGATGCACTTAATGATGACCATGCCACTGAAATGGCCTCCACATGTTCCATCGTGAGCTTGTGAAACTATCCAAGTTGTTTCTAGGGCTCAATAAAACAGAGCAATACTCCATTATATCCTCGTCTATAGAGGATTTATCCTAGAAAAATGTATCTTGTTGCTCTCTGTTTAAATGTTAACCTTTTCGTATGCAACAAAACTTGAGGTATTATTCTGATATTTAGGAAGTGTCGTAGTTGGGAAATGATGCGTAGTCGTTATACCATCATTAATTCTCAAAGAATCTATCAATCCAGGGCAATGTACAAGGCTATCTGTGGAAGAAGAAGTGAAACAACTATAACTTAGGTCAATCTAGGGCAACAAGTCTTTATTGGTGGAACCGGTTTGGTGGGGGGTTTTGGAACATTCCTATCTCTAAATTGCATGAATTAAATCTTAATCTAAGTTGCAGAATTGGAAACTAATCACTAACTGCAGAAATGAAGTCCTAATTACAATTGCAGAATGAGACCTAATTATATTGCAGAATTAACAGTTGCAGAATTGAAAGTCTGATCCTAATTGCAGAAAGGAAATCTAATTACTTTTGTAGTAAAGAAAGTCTAGATCTAATGTGGAAATAAAACTATCAAAATTCTGTAATGTAAGGTTGTCAATCCTCTCGCTCGTATTTTGACAAAGAAACACAAAAATGCAGAAATTGCCGAAAAAAAGTAAATCTGGAAATAACATCCAAAATAAAGTGAAAGCTTGGCTGAAAGTAAGATTGCAACTAAAACATTAAGCACAAGATTTATCTTAGCATAAATGAACTAATACTGCAAATATTGTCAACTATTCACAAGCAATTTACATAACAAGTTCTGCAACTCATTCTCTCGCAAAGAAAATCGAATAAAAACCTGTTCCGTTAGTCCTCCTCCTAGGTCCGGAAGTGGCCACCTCTTTGTCCGTAAGAAGGTGTAAGTCTCTCTCTCTTTCTAAATCTTAATCACACTCATTTACAAGTAAATTGAAATAGAACTGTTGCACTTTATTGATCAAAAGACATGATTACAAGAATTCGCTAAAAATCATACAGACTATAACATAATTTCTAGTTATACTCGTATTTCGCTAGCTTACTCTATTTTCTATCTATCTGCTATTTCTCTACCTCCTTACTCGGCTCAACCTGAATGGGAGCAATATTTATAGCTATCCTATGATCTGATTACAAACAAAGAATATCTCAAAAGATCTAACCCTACAATGTTGCAACAAATTCTGGTTTTATCCTAGAAGAGGACTAAAACCTGATCTTTCCCTTAATGATGGCTTTGGTCGGCAATGACGGCAAAAACAGATGGCAGATATTTCTCTTTACTTTTTCCAACCTTTATTTCCCTTTTTTCGTCTTCAAAAATCGGTCAAAAAGGTCAAAATCACATTCTGTTCTTCATTCCGAAGATAAGTGGCTTCATTCCGAAGACAGTGCAGTTTTCATTCCGAAGATCGCTCATTCCGAAGATCGCTCATTCCGAAGATACTGCATGCTTCATTCCGAAGATCCGCTCATTCCGAAGACGCTGCATTCTTCATTTCGAAGATCCGCTCATTTCGAAGATGCTGTGTTTCTTCATTTCGAAGATATCTGTTCATTCCGAAGATGCTTCGAATGAACAAATGTGTGCTTTTCCTTTGATTTCTTCTGCATCTCTCGGGTGGGTTATCTCTTAAGATCAAATTCTAATGGTCTCCATTCCTTTCCTCATGTGAATTCCATGCCTTGCTATTTATGGACAGCTGGCTGGAATTTACATGGGAAAGACCAGTTTTTGCTGCACAAGAACAGTTTGCTTGCACTGTTGCCAGATTTAGGTGAAGTAAATGCTTGAAACAAATCAAAATATGATTAGTGAAATGCTGCTATTATTCTAAGCATATCTCATTGTAGCAAATCATAACAAAAAGAACACAAAACTATGCAAAAAGCTGTAAAATCAGCATATAATATCTCAAATACATTGATCATGCAAAATGGTTAATATACAGCATATTAAATCAACTTAACTAACATATCAGATAAAACATAAGAGTTTATAGGCATTTTTAGTGTACAAAACATGTTATGATTGAGGCATTTCCAGGCCTCATCATTTTCCCCCAACTTATATTGATGCATGCCCTCATGCATTCTGTTGGGCTATGGAATCACAGATGTCCATGTTCAGATTCCATGACCTGTAGAATAACTTCTTGCCTATGTAATATCCTCTGTTTTCCTGAATGTTTCTAAGCCAATCTTCAAATTGTTCATCAGGCTGTTCATCTTCTTCAAAGTAAAATGGAACTGGAGTAATGATGGTTGGAGGCCTGAACCTGAGACCTATCCAGTTATGCTGCATGACCTGGATCAGTTGGACTACACCTTCTGCTCTTCTTCTGGACCACTCTAGATTGATGGGGGAGATAGGTTCTCTTTTTCTTAAAGACATGGAAAGTTCATTCCATCTGGTCTCGCATACTGACAATGCTGGGAAGAAATTGTGATCACAAAATTCTTAAATCTGGTCACACAGTCCCTCAAATTGTTCAAGTACATTCTCTTAATATCATCCCTGTTCATCATTGAAAAGTGCTGCTGAGTGATATTTAGGTGATTTGGCTGGATTGCTCTGACTAACAACTCAGCCCTTGTTTCAATCACTTTATTCTGCCTTTTCTCATGATCCCAATAAAGCTGATTTTGCAAGGTAGACATAAATGCTCTCAACTGAACATCTCCAATGTAGATTTGAGGATGAGAGTCAACTTCCTCTCGGTATGAAGAAACTATGCAAAAACAGTTCACACAGGAGATTTTTCTGCTCAAAAGGACTGCCAAAATATGCCTCCAAAAAATCTTCAATAGTGTCCAATTTGTATGGAAGGTTTGAAGTAATCCTCATGACCTGCCATCTAAGGTATTTTTCCTTCAAAATAAGGTCGAAAATCTGGCTGGCCGTCTAAATTGGACTAAAAACTCAGCAATTTGGCACAAGTCGGATACCTTTTCTTTCAATGCCTGAATTTTTGTGTCCTTGGCTTCTAGCTGTTTTGCTTCCAGTTTGAATTTTTTAGTTTTATTGGCAAGCTGTTCATATCTAATCATCCAGCTAGCTATGTCTGCATTGTACTGCTCTAAGGACACAGTATTAGGTGGTCTTACTACAGGGGGGATCCTAGGCACCAGATTTGTCTGAACTCCTTTTTCTGCCACTTCCACTGGCTGTTCATCTGTCAATATCTCTACTTGCACCCCCTTATTTGCTATTTCTATGGGGTTATCATCAAATAGTATTTCTACTTGTACCCCTTATCTGCTGTTTCTACTGGAAGTGTAACAAGTTGAAATGCAGGGACCTCAGGAGGGAGTACTTACTTGAACTTTTTCTTGCCGTTGGGACTGCTCTTGTGCCGGTGGCTCATTTTCAGGATCCTCTCGCAATATTCCTCACCATTTCTCAAGCATCTTCGTAACAAGAAGGCACTCGTTCGAATGAACAGGCACTTCTTCGTAATGAAGGAGTGCTATTTCAGGATGAACTTCTATGTCCGCCTCAACAGAATCATCTCGCTCTTGATAAACCCAGAAGCAATTGAGCCAAGTTATCTTCATCATGGAACACAGCTGGCTGCTTTTCAGATTATGCCAACAACTTTTTGAGTTCTGCCATTTCCTGCTGGAGTTCTACAATTTTTCTTTCTTGCATCTCAATGATGCTTTCTTTCTCTCGTGATCCATCTCGGTCCGTGTCTTGACAACACTCCTTGCTGCCCTCACCGCTCCTGATGTCTTCCACTTCTTTCTCGCTTGAAGCCGATGCACAAATCGCTTGCAGTTGGCCGTTCAACCAAATTTTCCTCTTCTGTTGCAACATTCTGTTCTTGTTCAAGAGGCTCTGTGAGACTGTCTACAAGGACATCCACCATATCTGTAGCCTGTTGAATTGTAGCCTCTTCCAAACCAACTTGCTCAGTTTTTGCTTCAGCTATCTGTTCAGGGAATTCTAGAAAATTGTCAGATGCTGGTTGTATCTCTGTGACATCTGGGCTACTTGGTCTATCTTCTTCCTCCATGACCTGTTCTGCAGTCTCTTTCAAATGGATTCTTGTAGACCTCCTAGTTCCGGATGCAAACTTCTTCTTTTTGCTCTATTTTCTGGTGACAGCAGGGGTCATGGGGTCAGTTTTTGATGCCTCTGTTTCCCTTGTTTCACTTCTCTGTTCTGACAAGTCAGTTGCAGCTTCAGCAAACCGAACTCTCTTTTGTTTTTCTGCTTTGCTGCTAGTTCCAGATCCTCTTTTCTTTTGTCTCTTAGCCTGTGAAGTTGAAGGCTCAGGAGCAAGTTCTGTAATAGCTTCAGGGGCATCTTCTGCAGCTTCTTCTGCAGCAACCTCTGCAACATTTTCTGCAGCAACTTCTGCAATATTTTTTATAGCAACTGTTTCCTCTTCTCAAAACATCCAATATTTGACTCCTCTTCTTCTTCACTTTCATCCCCAAAAATGACATCATTTAAATTAGAGTAAAACCCGTCAAAACTCCTAGGGTTTCCTCTGAAATGATGTTGGCAAATTAATTTGATAAGGCCATGATGGCGAAGGCTTCCTTTACCCTCCTGATATCTTTTTGCCATGTTCTTTAACTCTTGGTACAAATACAGGGGAAGATTAACCCTAACTTCTAGTTGTCTACCATGTCTGAGATGGTTTAAAATTCGGAGATGATGCCCTGACAACAACACATACTGCCCTTCACAGGTCAAAAACTTAATCACCCGGGTGGCTACTTCATCCTAGGGTTCTTGCAAGCTAGCCCTTTTTAACCCCTTGCATGTGTTGTTATGGGTTAAATATTCATGTTCTCTATCATTCTCTTCTACAAACTGATTAACTACATTTGCCAATGTGTTCTTGCCAGATCTAGTAATTGAAATTCCCTCTAATGGCAGCTCTGTAATTTGACTTAAAATTTTAGGGCTTACCTCAATAGACATGCCGTTGACATTTGCTCGGTTATTTCTGAACGTGTGGGCAAACATGCCAGCTAAATCTTCTGAAGACCCATTGAATTTGTCCAGAAATGTCATAAACCCTCCGTCTTCAAAAATCTGCACAACTGCCAGATTTTCTCGGAGGAAATTGGTATCTGCAGGTTCTGTTCTGATCTTGCGTCCCATTTTTCTCTGTTTAAAACTTGTACACTGCGGCTGCTGTCCTACTGCAGGATTTTCTGGCTGTTTCCTGTTGCTAATTTGTAGAGTTTAGAACCTTCGCTGCCCTGTTTCTCCTTCTTCTTCGTCTTCTTTGGAATGAGCCGTATTCTGTGCACTGTACCTCGCAACACGTCTTCGAAAAGAAGGATGGCACACATATCTACTTCTGCACTGTACACCTGTTCGTTGATAATTGCATGGATGTCCTTGTCGTCAGATCCACGTCATCAGTTTTGTAGATTCTCACGTGCATGTTAATTGACATTAAAAATTGGTGGCATATGGTTGCAGATTCTCCGTATTTCCAATGAGTGCAAAAATAGACCATGTGCCGATTGACACGTGTCCCTTCTTCGCATGCAACTAAGAAAAAATCTTAATTTTGTCGTATCTTATTTTCTTGGACGCCACGTGGAAATGCTCTTTTCGAAAATGCAAACGAAATTTCATTTCGAAGATTATGACCTCATTCCGAAGACAAGTCTTCATTCTGAAGACAAATCCTCATTCCGAAGATTATGACCTCATTCTGAAGACAGGTCTTCATTCCGAAGACAAATCCTCTTTGCAGAATTTTCATTCTGAAGATAGACCATTCCGAAGATCAATCCTCATTTCGAAGATTAATCCTCATTCCAAAGATCAAGCTGTATTGTGAAAGTAAATCGTCATTCCGAAGACAGACCTTCATTCCGAAGATAGATCTTCATTCCAAAGACAAATCTTCATTCCGAAGATGATGCAGCAAATCGTCATTCTGAAGACCAAGTTTCATTCTGAAGACAAATTGTCATTCCAAGACAAAGTTTCTTTCTGAAGATAAAGTGCAACATTCATTTTGCTGTCATTCTGAAGACAATTTCATTCCGAAGATAATACAACAAGTATTGTTTTTGGCATTCTTGTTCCGAAGATTAGGCAGAAATCAATATTATCATTCTTAAAACATGTTTTTAAGTATGCCAACTCTTATGAATACCTTTTATGCTAATGGTTAATTGTCACATACTATATACCAATCATTTTACAATGAAGAAATGTAAGAAATATATACCTGATAAAAACAGTTAATGCCACTTTGAAGAATGACTCGTTTGTTGATATTCTCACTGAGATTTTCTCGCAACATTTCAAAACAAGTGCACTAGGTGAATTTGTACAATGATGATTCAAAAATTTCTCAAGGTTATGCATGCCTGAAAACTGGTTTTCATGCATACCAACCCAGTAGTGCCTTAAAAAGGTTTTCACTGCTGAGTTATTCATTTTTCTCTTTTTTTTTTTTTTTTTTGATTTTCCCCATTTTTTTTATTTTTACCTCTCCTTTTCTCTTTTTTTTTTTTTTTTCTTGATCCTGACTATGCCCATGAAGGAATTTCATGATTTCCCCTGAAACCATGCCCATGAAGGAATTCATACTCAGAATTTATTCATCTTTTTGTTTTCTATTTTTCTCATTTTTTTGTATTTTCTATTTTCTTGAAATCCACTGATCATGTTGATTGTTTTGAAGTGGAAGAAGGATTCTCTTCCACCTGCTGTGTATCCAAACTATCAAGTTGCTCGCAAGAATTCTTCTTTAGTCGAGGTGTATGGTATACCCCGAGGCGATGTCCATTCACTACCAACTTTCTTCGTGACCCATCAATGGGGGATAAACGAGCTGCTCCATTGTTGAATACCTCTTCAATCCAGTAAGGTCCCAACCATCTAGTTCTCAGTTTTCCAGGGAAGTCCTCATATTGAGAATCGAACAATAAAGCCCAATCTCCTTGTTGGAGTTTCCTCTGCTGAATGTGACTGTCATGCCACAGCTTCCTCTCGCTCCCGAATTACCTCGTTTGGTGCAGAGCATCCAATCTAAGTTCATCCAATGCATTCAGCCGTAGAATCCCGTCTATCCGTGCCTCGCGACAAGTCAATTCCAATTTCAAGTGTCATGCGCAATGTTAGTAGCTCAAATTCAATAGGTAAGAGAGGCTTTTTACCAAAGACTAGTTCATAAGGTGTGAATCCAGAGAGTGGACTTCCAAGTAGTATTGTAGGCCCAAACCGCTTCGGTAGTTTGTCTAGCCAATTTTTCCTATGAAAAGCTACTATTTTTGTCAAGATGCGTTCTAGTTCTCTCGTTTGTTACTTCAACCTCGGCCATTTGCTTGTGGGTGGTAAGGTGATGATTTCCTATGTTTGATTTCATACAATTCTGTAAATTCTTTTATGACTTTGGATGCAATTTGGGGTCCTTGGTCTGTGGTGATAGACCGTGGAGCTCCAAATCTCTCAAAAATCCGAGTATACAAGAAATTAACGACCTTCTCTTCACGAGCATGTTTGAAAGCACGCACCTCTACCCACTTTGTCAGGTAATCAATGCATACTATAATATGCACCTTTCCTTGAGAAGGTGGATCAATAGGTCCTACAAAATCAAGCTCCCACCTCTCAAATGGTTCTAAAACCATTTGAGGCTGCAGAGGCATCTCATTTGTATGAGTGGGTTTCCCCATTCTTTGGCATGCATCACAATGCCTCGTGTACTTTTTCACATCCTTGTGAAGAGATGGCCAATAATATCCTATCCCTAAGATTTTTCTAACTGTGCTTTTTACGAAATAGTGTCCACCTGAGGGTTCATCATGACAAGCTCTAAGGATATCATACACTTCATCCTTTCGGATGCACCTACGTAACACATGGTCAGGACTGCACTTAAAAAGCATACCCTTAATCCACTCAAAAGAAGAACTCTGTTTGATCAATTGTTTTTTCTGTTTTGAGGTGAAATGTGGAGGAACTTTCCCCGTGGCCAAATAATTGGCTATATCTGCAAACCAAGGTGATTGAACCGATATAGCAAATAGTTTTTCATCAGAAAAGTGTCATCAACTAATTCCCCTTCATCCGTGTTCTCGCAACCCGGACAAGAAATCTGCTACAACATTAGCTTTTCCCGGTTTGTTGATTATGGTAATATCAAATTCTTGCAAGAACAAAGCAACCAACGAATAATTCTTGCACTTACCATAGGTTTATTCATCAAATACTTAATGGTCGTATGATCTCGTGTGAATAAATATTTGATAACCTCGTGATATAATGCCTGAATTTGTTGATGGCATAAATCATCGCTAGGAATTCTTTCTCGCTTGTTGTATAATTTTTCTCTGCTCCTGTCAAGTTTTTGCTAATGTTGTAGATGGTATAATGTTCACCATTATCAATTTGTCCTAATGCTGCTCCAATTGCTGTATTGGAGGCATCAGTTTGAATGTGAAATGGTAATGTCCAATTAGGTCCTCTAAGCACAGGTGGAGTTATCAATTTCTCTTTCAGAGCTTCAAATGCTTCCTGACACTTTGCAGTCCAGGAGAATTCAAAATCTTTAGTCAATAAGGCAAACATAGGACTGGCTATTGTACTAAAGTTGGGAATAAACCCGCGGTAAAAACCAATGTGTCCTAGGAAACTTCTGACATTAGTCTGAGTTTTAGGAGGAAGGAGGTTCTTGATAATTTCAACTTTCTTTGGATCAACTTGGATCCCTTCAGGAGAGATGTGATGACCAAGAACTATCCCTTCCTTCATCATCATGAAGCATTTATCTGGATTTAAGGATAAGTGGTATGTTTCACAACGAGTTAAGACTTTGTCAAGATTTTCCAATGTAAAATCAAAAGTTTGTCCACATACCGTGAAATCATCCATGTAAATTTCAACACTTTTGGTGGTCGGATCAGCAAAAATTGCTAGGACTCGCTCACTGAAAAGTTGTTGGGGCATTACACAAACCAAAAGGTAAAACCCTATAGGCAAATGTTCCCCATGGACATGTAAAAGTTGTCTTTTCTTGATCTTCAGTGCAATCCGAATTTGATTATACCCACTCTAATCCATCAAGAAAACAAAAGTATCTTTTTCCCAAGCAAGAGTATCTAACACTTGATCTATGAAAGGTAATGGAAAATGGTCTTTGTATGTCACCTTATTCAATTCTCTGTAATCTACACATACTCTCATTTTTCCATTTTTCTTAGGAACTATTACCAATGGAGAAACCCATTGACTATCAGAAATTGGGTAAATGAATCCTACTTCCAGGAGTTTTTCAATTTCTTCCTTCACAATATCTCTTAAGGCAGGATTCAATCTTCTTTGAAATTGTCTGACTGGCTTGACTTCTTCAGTATAGATCTTATGGGTACATATATCAAGATGAACTCCTGACATATCTTTGTAGTTCCAAGCAAAAGCATGAACATGCTTCCGCAAAACAACTATCAATTTTTCTTCCTCTTCCCTAGTAAGTCGGCTGTAGATATTCAAAAATTTGCCTGGTCGGACTTCTATTTGTTTTGTATTTAGAAGGACTGAATTCACTCCTTCATACTTGGTGATTAAGGGATTAAGAGGACATTGCTGAGATGGGAGAAACGAAGCAGTTTCTGTTTCATTGCTGCTTGAGGGAAGCATTTCTTGTATGGAACAGTGAGAAGGAAAAATCAGATGATGGTGCCATCCATGTGATAGTGAAACAGAGTTTCCTTGTGATAGCACAGATGATTCATCTTTAGATTTTTGATTCTCCTCATTACTTATCAATTGTTGGGTATTTGTTGCTTCCTCTTCTAAACCTTGTTCATGCGAACATTCATCAGATTGTTTCATTTTCTAAGTTTTCTCGTGTCACCGAGGTCTTCTGTGTGTTCTCTTACTACTAAGGTAGCTAGTGTAGAAATGACCTCTTTCGGTTCTTCATCTGAGTCAGAAAACCATAACTGGCCTGAAAATTTGCTAGATGGTTTTGCAGGAGGATATAAAGAAATTTGTTTCAGCTCAATACCATTTGAAATGGTCATATTTCCAGATCTACAGCCTATGAAGGTCGCTGCAGCTTGCAAGCCAAGGTCTTCCCAAAATAATGGGATATCCATGTGCTGAATTTCTTGGTCGTAAAACCAAAAAATCTGTAGGGAATTCCCAAGAAGAAACTTCTATAGGGACATCTTCAATGATTCCTTCAGTGTTTTGCTACTGACCTATCAACCATTTCTAAAACTGTAAATGTGGGGCCGAGATGTTTGAGTTGTAATTGTTCCATTGTATCTTTAGTCATGACATTTATTGTAGCTCCTAGATCCACTAAAACATTTTATATTGGTACCGAACCTATGGTGACTGTGATAACTGGGCTTCCCGGGTCACTATACTTTGGAGGTAGTAGTTTTCCGGATAAGAGATCAGCTATCTTCCCTTCAACCCACACAGTCTTGGGGAATGCTTTCTTCTTTCTCCTCGTTCTTTTAATGCACAAATTTTGGACAAGATCGTTGATTTCTGGTATTTCCTTAATGGCTTGCAATAAGGGCAATGAGATAGTCAATTTTTTGAGTTCTTTGACCAATTCTGACTCATAAATTTTTGGTATTACATTAAGTCTTTCAGGATATGGAACTATCCTTGGTAATTGTTCTGCTTGTGTCTCTTTTTCTATTGTTGGATCCAATTTTTCTGTTTCTTTTGTTGGTTGAATTCTCTCTGATTCTGATGATTCTTGCTCTTCATTATCTTTGGTTTCCATTAAAACTGGTTCAGGTACAACTTTTCCTGAACGGAGTTGAATATCACTACAATCAAGAACATTAATTTCAATATTTTCTTTAGCTTCAGCCACATAGACAGGAGGTGTCTGTCTTACACTATTGGGATTAGTGACTGGCTGAGCTGGCAATTGAGGTTGCTTCACTTGCTGTGTTTGCTATTTTTCTTGAAAATTTTGATTAGGTGCAGGCAACAAATGCTGAGTTTGACCTTGATTCCTTTGCTGCCTTGGATAGGACTGGTATTGCTGATTCCATTGTGGTTGGTTTTGCACCCAATGTGGATTAGTCTGATTTTGATTCCATGAGGGGTTGTTTTGATTTTGATTCCATGAGGGGTTGTTTTGATTCTGATTCCAGGCTGGATTACTCCAATTTGATTGTGGCCATTCTTGGGAATTTGTCCATTGAGGATAATTCCAAGGACGTTGGGGTGGTTCTGATTGTCCCCAAGGCATAGTACCAGGATTATGCCCCCAATTTGTAGGAAAACGAGGGGGATTTTGATATTGAGAGAAATTTCCCCTTGTTTTGGTCCAATATAGTTGAGTTCCTCATCCGGTTTTCTAACACAGCTTTGAGTTGTGGTAGCAGTGGCATTGATCGCTTGAATGCCTTTTTGAACAGATACTACAAATGGCCGAGATGGTTGTTTTATTCAAAGGACATTCCCGGAAAGCATGTTTACTTCTACATCTTGGGCAATAAATTGCCAAAGGTTCTCGTATTTTTAGCTTTTGCAGAGATTTCCCCTAAAGTAGTGTTTAGATGCACTAGGATATCGGTTTTGAAATTTGCAAGTTCCTCTATCGAGTCCTTTACATCGTACCATTTGTGCGGTTTTTTCTTCTTCTCTGCTTAGTGCGAGAGTAATTCCTGCAGAGATCCATAATCTCCTCATTACTGAGAGTGGTTACATCCCCTTTTCCCATTAAATCCAGAACTTCTCTGGATTCATCTTGCAATCCTCTCAAAAAGATAGTTTTACACAATTCTGGTTCTACTAGTCCACATCTCCTTTGAACAAAGGAGAACCTATCAAGGTAATCTTCCAAGGTCTCATCATCTTCCCCGCTTGATTCTAAATAACTCATCCTTTCTATTCCTTACACGGCAGTATTCCCGATATTTGTCTAAAAAGACAGCCTCCATTTGATCCCGTGTTCTTATGGAATTTGGCTCTAAGCTCATGAACCAACGTAATGTCGAATCCTTGAGAGTTGAGGGAAAAACCTTAAGTTTTTTATTGTCATTTATATAATCATAAGTCCGACACACTACCTTGAATTCAAACAAAAATCGGTCAGATCTTCGGATACAACACCTCGAAAGGTGGGAAGTACTGAAGGTGAAATGGTCTTCATGGGAGAGTTTTGTGTTGGATTCAGATGAATAGGATATTCAAATGTTCTGGACGGTTGGAGCACATCCTGATCATCCCCTTCATTATGAACATAGCCATGCTGGCCATCTACATTGCCTGCCATAGTTTCTTGTTTCCTAGGAGAAGTTAAAGCTTCCCAAATTTTTCTCTCAAGAGGTCCAAGCTTTTCTGTTGATGAGTCTAATGAATTATCTTCCTTAAGATATTTCGTTGATACAATTGGTGATTTTATTTTCTCAAAATGTTCTACTGATGGTGAGACTGGTGATTTTTCTATCAACTTTCTGGTAGTTCAAACACAGGTGATTCACCCCTTAGGCGTGAAGATCTCCTTAATGGGACAAGCCAGGGATCCTTTGGGGTCTCCCTAGACTTACTCATTCATGTTTACTCCTAAATGACATAAATTAAGTCAATAGTTGTTATCTTACTCCGCTGTTATATTCAGATTTTAACCTGAATGTTCACAGTTTAGTCTGATTACAACTATTGGACTATTTGTTTTCTTCTCGGCAACACTATATCCCCGAAACGGTGCCAAAATGATGCGTAGTCGTTATACCATCATTAATTCTCAAAGAATCTATCAATCCAGGGCAGTGTACAAGGCTATCTGTGAAAGAAGAAGTGAAACAACTATAACTTAGGTCAATCTAGGGCAACAAGTCTTTATTGGTGGAACCGGTTTGGTGGGGGGTTTTGGAACATTCCTATCTCTAAATTGCATGAATTAAATCTTAATCTAAGTTGCAGAATTGGAAACTAATCACTAACTAGTAAAATGAAGTCCTAATTACAATTGCGTAATGAGACCTAATTATATTGCGTAATTAACAGCTGCGTAATTGAAAGTCCGATCCTAATTGCGTAAAGGAAATCTAATTACTTTTGCAGTAAATGAAAGTCTAGATCTAATGTGGAAATAAAAACTATCAAAATTCTGTAATGTAAGGTTGTCAATCCTCTCGTTCAGATTTTGACAGCAAAACACAAAAATGTAGGAAATTGCTAAAAAATAGTAAATTCTGGAAATAACAGTTCTTAAAATAAAGTGAAAGCTTGGCTGAAAGTAAGATTGCAACTAAAACATTAAGCACAAGATTTATCTTAGCATAAATAAACTAATACTGCAAATATTGTCAACTTATTCACAAGCAATTTACATAACAAGTTCTCGCAACTCATTCTCATCGCAAGAAAATCGTAATAAAAACCTCGCTTCTGTTAGTCCTCCTCCTAGGTCTGGAAGTGGCCAGCCTCTTTGTCCATAAGAAGGTGTAAGTCTCTCTCTCTTTCTAAATCTTAATCACACTCATTTACAAGTAAATTGAAATAGAACTGGTGCACTTTATTGATCAAAAGACATGATTACAAGAATTCACTAAAAACTCACAGGGATCGTAATAGCCAATTTCTAGTTATACTCTGTATTTAGCTTCCTTACTCTATTTTCTATCTATCTGCTACTTCTCTACCCCCTTACTCAGCTCAACCTGAATGGGAGCAATATTTATAGCTATCCTATGATCTGATTACAAACAAAGAATATCTCAAAAGATCTAACCCTACAATGCTGCAACAAATTCTGGTTTTATCCTAGAAGAGGACTAAAACCTGATCTTTCCCTTAATGATGGCTTTGGTTGGCAATGACGGCAAAAACAGATGGAGGATATTTCTCTTTACTTTTTCCAACCTTTATTTCCATTTTTTCGCCTTCAAAAATCGGTCAAAAAGGTCAAAATCACATTCTGTTCTTCATTCCGAAGATAAGTGGCTTCATTCCGAAGACAAGAGTTTTCATTCCGAAGATCGCTCATTCCGAAGATCGCTCATTTCGAAGATACTGCATGCTTCATTCCGAAGATCCGCTCATTTCGAAGACGCTGCATTCTTCATTCCGAAGATCCGCTCATTCCGAAGATGCTGTGTTTCTTCATTTCGAAGATATCTGTTCATTTCGAAGATGCTTCAGAATGAACAAATGTGTGCTTTTCCTTTGATTTCTTCTGCATCTCTCATGTGGGTTATCTCTTAAGATCAAATTCTAATGGTCTCCATTCCTTTCCTCATGTGAATTCCATGCCTTGCTATTTATGGACAGCTGGCTGGAATTTACATGGGAAAGACCAGTTTTTGCTGCACAACAACAGCTTGCTTGCACTGTTGCCAGATTTAGGTGAAGTAAATGCTTGAAACAAATCAAAATATGATTAGTGAAATGCTGCTATTATTCTAAGCATATCTCATTGTAGCAAATCATAACAAAAAGAACACAAAACTATGCAAAAAGTTGTAAAATCAGCATATAATATCTCAAATACATTGATCATGCAAAATGGTTAATATACAAAGATATTAAATTAACTTAACTAACATATCAGATAAAACATAAGATTTTATAGGCATTTTTAGTGTACAAAACATGTTATGATTGAGGTATTTCCAGGCCTCATCAGGAAAGCCAATCCTAATAGGCCACAACTTCTATAGAATAGACAACTTGCTCTTCCTGCATTTTTGATGTAGTAAACATGGATTGAGGAACAAATCTATGGTATATGGTCACACCACACTCTATGGGTCCTTGGGAGATAAAGGACCCCCAAGGTGTTGTTTGCAAGAAACTTCTAGCTATGAAGGACCAATCCTGATTTGGTTCGATGTTGATCATGTTGACTGATTCTTGATTGTCAAAATCTGCATGGTGTATTGTGGAGTACAAAAGCACTTTCACATGAACGGTTGTAAAATTAGCAGATATATTTTGAGGGATTAAGGATCCCAAATAGGCCATAGTGTCTTCAAATCTATTCGATGTATGATGGATTTCCTCGATGTCATACCATTCCAGTCAGGCTACGTAATTGTCAACAAGTTCCTTGTAAGTCTTCAGGAGTGGGCACCTACATTGGAAGAGCCCTTTGACCTGGTTTACTATGAGTAAGGAGTCACCAAAGATATTAAATCTTTTAATGCCCATCGCTATGGCTATTTGGAGTCCCAAGATCAATGCTTCATATTCTGTATTATTTTTTGTGTACAGGAAGTCTAGTTTAAATGATAAGGACAATGGAGCACCTTGTGGTATGATAAAGACAATCCCTACTCCACCTCCTTGTTCACACTTTGAACCATCGAAGAACAATGACATATCTTTTTCTTTCTTAGGTTCTTTGAGATCTGGCAGATTTGAAATGCAAAGACCGCATCATCATGCAACTCTATGGTGAGAGGCTTGTTATCCTGAAGAGGCACCTCTGCTAATTGATCTGCTATGACTTGTCCCTTGAAGGACTTTTGGATTATGAACTCTAGATAAAATTTTATCAATAGCATGATCCACTTTGTAGTACGTGTATTGTGATACGTCTTTCTCATCATGTACTACAAAGAATTTTGTTTTGATATGACGTAGGTCATATGGCTCAACATGTAGTGTCACAACTTTTGAGTTGCAAATACCACTGCTAAACACAATTTTTTGACATACGCATATCCTAGCTCATAGCTCACCAAGGTATGACTAATGTAATATATGGTTTGCTCTTTGTCTTGTGCATTCTTTTGGGCTAACATGATGCCCAGTGTAAAATCAATTACTGATGTATATAGTAAAAATGGTATGTCTGGCCTTGGTGGAGCCAATACTGGTAGCATTGCTAGATAAGTCTTGATCTCTACAAAGGCTTGATGGCATTCTTCATCCCAATGAAAGGGGACTTCCTTGCATAGAAACTTATTCATAGTTCTGCATTTGTCTGATAATTGCATGATGAATCTTTTGATGGATGCTATCTTGCATTGTAGGCTCCTCAACTCCCTAATGTTGGTAGGGGCGGCCATTTCCAGTATAGCCTTTACCTTTGTAGGATCAACTTTGATGCCTCTCTTAGATACGATGAAACCTAAAATCTTGCCTTAAGTTACGTTGAATACGCACTTCTTAGAATTCAATCAGACATTGTGTTCTGAGGTGATCAAAGACTTTTCTAAGGACTTCAGCATGCTCTTGCCGCAATAGGGACTTGGATAATAAGTCATCCATGTAATGTTCCAAGATCTTATGCATATAGTCATGGAATATGTATGTCATGGCCTGTTGATATGTGGCTACAGTATTTTTGAGACCGAATGGCATCACTTTGTAATAGAACGTTCCCCATGGAGTAATGAAAGCAGTTTTATGTTGATCTTTGGGCTTAATTCGGATTTGGTTGTATCCAAAAAATCCATCCATTAGGGAGAGCATTTCATGACCTGCGGTTGCATCTACAATAGCATCTATGTTTGGCAACGGGAATGAATCCTTTGGTTTTGCCCTATTCAAATCTTTGAAATTTGTGCAGATACGGACTCTTCCATTAGGTTTCCCTACGGGTACCATGTTTGACACCCACTCAGGGTAGTCAATAGGAACTATGAATACTACATCCAGTAGTTTTTGCAATTCGTTCTTTACCATCAAAGAGATGGTTGGATGCATTTTCCTCAATTTTTTCTTGACTGGATTCTTCATGGGATCCAATGAAATGTTGTGAACGACTAACTTTGGATCTATCCCTGGTTTTTCTTTGTAAGTCCAAGAAAAAATATTTGGCCTCTCCTTGAGGAGAGGAATCAATATGGCTTGTTCCTGTGGAGATAGAATTTCTCCAAACTTGAATTTCCTTGGTTGGGTAGGATCATCACTAATGTCCACCTCGAAAGTTACTTCTATAGCCATATATGACCTATCCTCTAACTGATGAGGCATGGGTATCAAATGAATGTCATCAGTGGGATTCATAGGACCTACTAACTCAGGTTCCAAACCAACATGGAAGACAGCATACGCACAACCTCATGCAAAATGGATCGGCTGTAACATCTCTTAATTGGGTAAGAGGTCTTCTGGCTCTATGGGTGAACTAGCGCGATCCCAATCAATAGCGTCTATATCAAGATGGAATTATTTGGTAGGATCTACTGGATTATGAAGTGGAGTGGTCAAATTGATGGAGATCATGTTGATGGATGGGATGAAATCTCCAAGACCACATGGGTGTAATCTTGTCTTAGGGGTTTATCTTCCATACTCACGATGAGGTTCTGGAGGAATGGGAATTTTTGGATCTGGCCTGTGAGAAGGGCGGACAATAGGATCATTGGCCTCTAACTTCTCTCTGAATGTAGGTGGAGGGGGATTAACCATTCGATGAATGGCAGCTAGGTCAAAAGGTCTCCC
Source organism: Wollemia nobilis (assembly GCA_028583015.1). Classification (NCBI taxonomy): domain Eukaryota; kingdom Viridiplantae; phylum Streptophyta; class Pinopsida; order Araucariales; family Araucariaceae; genus Wollemia; species Wollemia nobilis. The sequence continues at coordinate 1,894,753 of JAQPPZ010007329.1, forward strand.
TAAAAATTATAGTTGAGGGTCTATGGCATGAAGTGCCACCTCTCTCTCTACTAGCTTGTTGACTTGCCACAAGTGGTGAGGTCCAAGGTAAGCCATATCGATCGCATCCTCAAAGTCATCATCACTTATACAGAAACTATTAGCATTGGTATGCAGCCATAAGACAAAGGTCTCATGTCTTAGCCCTAAGTAGGCCATATCTCTGTTTCATCTTCATATTCTTTGTCACTTATGAAGAACTCATTTGCATTTGTCTCTTGCCCCAAAGTCAGGGGTTGATGGCTTAAGCCTAAGTAAGCTCTTTCTGTTGAGTCTTCTGATTCATAGTCACTTTCATCTTATGTATATTCAATCTCATCATGGATGGACCATGTGAACATTTATAAATAGTGAGGCCCTTGATAGGCTAAGCCAAGTTGCACCTCATCATCACTTGCTTCATATCCATTCTCCTCATCCCATGAGTTGTACCCTGTTGGGGTGGAATCAATTGAGGTGTTTGGATGATAATTTTCTAGAGGTGGTATGTTTATCGTGGCTACTTGTCTATTGCTCAAATTTTCTATTCGCAAGGGGTGGTAAGGAATGAAATCAATTTCTTCTCCCAACCCTATGCTTAATCTTTCCAATGCCGCTATAAGCAAGTCATCTCAACCTCCGCTATAATAGCCTAAGCCAAATCTGTCAGAAGGAAGCTGATATAGTGGCTCATAAGGTCTCCTCTGCCCTTGCTCATATATGCCAAGGCCATATCCATGCTAATTGCAATGCTCAAAGTAGCTTAGATAAAAATTGGGATTAGAGAGGTAATGAACATTGACTATGAATAATTCGTCACCATCTCCTTCTATATCTAAAGACTTATGAGCATAGTCCAGGCCGGCATAGATAAAATTGGTTTGGTTGGGAGGGATTCCCAGTGGAACCACTATTCCTACTGGCAACCTCAAGTCTTTAGGCCTCCCTATGTCCTATGCAGTCTCAATGATAGGCATAAAGGTGATGTTCTACACAAGGTATTCCCCTATGCCTATACTTTCCCAGTGTATTGATTCATGCGACATGGATGACCCCACGGATGATACTGGTGAAGCAGGGTGATAATCACTATCTTCATCTTAATCTTGAGGATCTTCCTCTTCCATAGGACTTGGCATTTTAGTAATGGCTATAGTTGGCATTTCTTTGGGCCTCTCTTCCTTAAATAAGGGGGTCTTTAGCTTTTGATTGTTTTTTGGTTTTGACATTGATGGTACTTTAGAAGCATTGACTATCTTGAGTGCACCAGGAGGTGTTGATGTGCCTAGGTCTTTTCTTACCCCTTTGTCTTTGTTATCAACTTGTGTGGTTGGGGATGAAGGTGCCACATATAGGTGAGTAGAAGGTATCATGAATTCTCCTAGAATATCCACCTGATTAACATATTTAAAAGGCTCTTCATCAGCCAGAACCACATAGAATTTGCTTTCATGCACATACTTCACACACTGGTTCAAGATCGAAGGCACCCACTTCATGGCCATTATCCAAGGGTGCCCTAAGAGGATGTTGTACTACATAGTGCCTTCCAAGACATGACACATCACGGGGATGGTATTGTGCCCCACCTTGATGGGTAGGACTATCGTTCCCACAGTATTGCATAAAGCATCATTAAAATATCCCAATGTGTAAGTTCTTGGAATGATATTGGCCTTGGGTATCTTGAGGTGCTCTATTGCAGTTGTTGGGATGATGTTTATCGATGAACCTGTATCGACCAAAACCCTCTTGAAAGGTAATTCATTTATAGCCACTACAAAATTTAGCAAAGGATCTAGTAAGGCAGTAGAAACTGTCTTAATCTCATGATCATAGAAATGGATTACATGTTCTTGGCATTCTTGCACTTGTCCCACAAAGTGAGTGAATGCATTCACATCTTGCGGTTGAAGCTCAATTGTTCTTAAAATCTCCATTAGAGTCTCCCTATGCTTTGGGGACTGTTGTATGAGCTCATAGATGGATAACTTATATGGATTCTTCTATAGTTTTTGCTCCAATCTACTCTAAATAGTTACCACAGGTCTCGTTGGTGCACCTGGAAGGTTATCTTGCCTTTGCCTAGGAGCAGCTGGGATGTTCATGGGAGCTACAGGCAGTTGCAGTTGACCATTACGCCTAGTCCTTGTCAATATGTTAATGATCTCAACCATCCCAATGTATCCATGGGTAGGTACGTCAGCTTGAACCTGATTGACTTGGGCCCCTTGCTCTCGAGGGGCTTCATGATTGGGCAATGGGTTTCTGTATATGCCCATGTCTCTGTTATCGAAAGCTAGTGGGTTGTCAACTTTGATATCTCCCACCTCAATCATGTTTTTCACTTGATGCTTAAACCCGATGCAAGCTTCAATGTCATGCCCTGGTATCTTATGATAAGGAAAAAATTGATCTTCCCTATATCCTTTTGGATTAGGATGGTTGGGATCCACAAGAGGTATATCAATAAATCGGATCCTCTTGGCCTCGCTCAACTGATTAAATATTGATTACATTGATTCTATCATATGCATGAAATAATGAGGTGGTTTGCATTATCGATTTCTTCCTTGATTGTTCTTTTTGTCGTAGTTGATTGGTGGGGAATTTGCTTGATAGTTATGTGGTTGTTGTGCACCCCCATCCTTAGGTGTATCCAATATGTCTTGATTGACTGGAGTAGGGTTACTCTGCTTCTGTTTGTACTTGTCATTCTTACCATTCTTGTTCCACTCCTTTTTGTTTCAGAGCTTAATGGTTCCCTCATCTACTTTTATCTCTTCGATGAGCTTGGCCTATGCCAAAGCTTCTTCGAATGAAGGATACTATTGGAGTTGTAGCAAGAGGGAGATATGTTTAGAACAACTTTTGGTAAACATACGAATGATCTCTTCTGTGGGAACGGAGAATGATAATTTTACCATGATTTTTCTCCACCTATACCCATAATCCATTATTGGCTCATCATCATACTATTTCAGGTTTTCTAGGTCTGGGAGGTTCACCTTCTTCTTAGCACCAAATGAGAAATACTTCAAGAATTCGTTTACTAGTTGTTCAAAGTTGGTTATGCTATGCTTAGGTAGTTGGTTGAACCATTGAGTGGTAGCACTTGAAATTTTCAATATGAATGTTCTTAGCATGAGAGCGTCATTGTCTTCAAGATGAAAACAAGTGTTGATAAAATTGGTGACATGTTCTTGTGAATCCTCTTCACCTTTAAACTTCTCTAACCTAGGCATCTCAAAGTGCTTAGGATATGGAGGTCTAGGGATTTATTGGGCACAATGGTTGATTGTGTATCTTGCTCAATGTTGGTGAGTTCCCAACTGCCTCTTGTTTCTCAAAGGTTTTCATCTTTTCAGCAAGCTCTTGAAATGCCTTTTATGCACGGATTTCCTCTTTGTGCAAGCCTATTCGCATTGGCAATGGAGGTAACTCTCTATTCATTTTATTTGTTCCATTTTCCTCCCTCCTACGAGGGGAATCAGGATTGTGATCTTGGTTTTTATTTTTGCCCTCCCCCCATTAGTTGTATTTTGTTCATGATTTGATGGGGGGTTTCATTGTGGGATATCTTGTCTAGTGTGCCTTTTCTTATGTGAGTCAGCGTGTCTTGTTCTTTGGTGGTCACCACCATTTATCTATAAATTGTTAAGAGCTAGCTACTCAGATTGCTCTCTTAATCGTTGCTCATGTTGGTGCAAGAGTATTTCTCTTTGTTTCTCTTATTTGAGAGCTTCCACTAACTATCACTCTTTGCGTAATGTATTTTCTAACTGCATCATTCAATCAGTTTGTGCTATTGTAGAAGACTCATTTTTATCTGACTCTATTCTTGTAGTCTTGACTCACAGATTCCTCAAGGGGGTTTCTACTGTATATGTACTCTTGCTATTTAATGTGACTTGTTCAGTTTACTATTGAATATCCCTATGATCAGACTCCATGTGTCTTCTATGAGGTCACTCTTAGGTAACCCTAGACTAGGAGGCATGTTTAGAAGTCACAGTTTGTGAGCTTCTAGATGTAGAGTTCTCAATAGCTACAGTTCTTTAGGGTGGTTGAGTAGGAAATCGATCCAACCTATCTAGATATCTCATTCTCCATGGCTGGTCCCGTGGGGTGCCATTTACTCCTATGAGGTCATAGTCTATGGGAATATTTCCTTTTATGCAAAGAGTTGATTCTATATGATTCCCACGACTAGATGTAGCTCTAGTTTCCTACCCTTCAGTGGGTAGACCTATTTCATATGTTTCTTATGAGTCTTGAGGTGTTGCAATTCTTGTTTACCTTCTTGATGAAAATGGCTTAGTGGTGACATGTTTTCTCCATGTGGATGGAGATGTGGTAGTCTCGTCATCCCTATGTGAAGAATGAGTCTTAGAACCTTATTTATGTCCATGTGAGGAGGAAGCCCTTGAAGTTTCCTCATGTCTTTGAGATGTTTCTGTGTGTTTAGAGGAGGCCCTTGAGGTCTCCTCATGTCTCCTTGATGAGGATGGCTATGAAGCCTCTTTTTGTTTATGTGACTTTGTTCTATGATGTGGTTCCTTAGGGTTTCTCGAGGAGATCCCCCAAGAGTTGAGTTATCACCCCTTAGGATTTTGGAGCTACATCTCACGGTCTTACGGGTAGGTCATTCAACATTACTATGACTCTGCCTATGGGTATAAATTGCTTCTCTCTCCCTCAACATCAAACCAAGGGTGTTTACTTCTTGTTTTGACCATGTTGCTTTATGAATTGATCTTTTGAGCTATTTAGGAATGACCACACAATTCCAAACAAATGTTTATCTTGATTACCAATTTAAGTGTGCCCTAAACTGTTTGTTGTGTTTTAATGTGTTGTTCTATTGATTTCTTTGTTCTTGTTCTTGGATTAAGAATGAGAAGACTCATCCATAGTGATAATCAAGTACACTCATGCCAAACATGATTTTCTCAAAATAAGCTAGGGTACACCGCTGAAGACCCAATGGGGGGTTCGCCTAGCTACTCCACTCTTAACCAATGATTTTTCCAATAATGGGAGACAGTTTGAACACAAGTAACTTAGTGTCACTATAAGTAAGTTTCCCAATACATTTCTAGGAAGCTCTAGGGGGTAAACCAGTGGAAGGAGATGAATTCCAATGTCACTGGACTGAATTGAAGGTTGGTGATGAAATCCAACTCTCCAATGTTTAAATGAGATGTTCATTTGTGGTGTTTATTTTAAGCTTGTGTAACATGAAGTGCATCATATAGCAGCAATGAGTATTTCCTATATGCCTAAGTGCAAAAATAGGTTTCAATATTCAGAAAGATGCTTGAACTACTATGATTTGTATGAGTGCACTTTATCTCATGCAACTATGGCCTCTGGAAGGGCCTCAAAGCAAGCAAACAACATACATATCTAGCACATTGGATTCTAGGGCAAACTTTTCAGGCATAAGTCACTGTTCCTAGCAACGCCTAGTGGAAAATTTAAAAGAAGATCTAAGATATGCGAAATTCTTAATTCTTTGTTCTTTATTCTTTCAATTTCCAAACATAAATGTGCTTTAAGTTATCTATTTTGAACACACAGAAGCAGACAAAAAGATATAAAATATCAGAAAAGCTATACCAACCTTTGATCCAGCTCAGAGAGTTGATGTTTTGACCTCTGCTACACTCCAGTCCTAGTCGTTGTTGACCAGGGTGGTTGGTTCTTGGCCACTATAGCTCAAAGCAGCTAGTTTTTTGCTGTTGTAGATCAGAGCAGCTATTTTCTGGCTATTGTATCTCAGAGTGGCTAGTTTCTGGCCATTGTAGCTCATAGTGGCTAGACATGCACACAAAATTAAGTTAGTTTTCTAGTAGAAAATGAAAAATTAGTGGTTGTCCCATTGTGATCACCATTTTTAGCAACCCCGGGGTGCATGCGCTGCTCTTAACTCTACTTGCAATGTTATTACTATACCAAAAATGAAGCTAAAATATTACAAGAAAACATATAACACATAAATGACAAAGAATGGATCTTTCATTAATATTGAACCTCGGTTACATGTCGGTCCCTCTTAGGGATACCCATCTTGATACAATGATTTACAAGTGGATGAAGAGATGTCCCCTTTTGCAAAATGGTAGCATGCTCTAAAATGCTTCCCATTTTCGCACACAAAAATGTTTGAGGGCTTACACATGCCTCCTTCTCTAGGTATGTCTCTCGGATGGATCCTCTTGCTCTCATATGTCATGGATTATGTCTTGTGAACCTATGGCCCTGTATGCAATTCAAACAATAATACACGTTTAGTTGTCTAAGATTGCCTCCATGGATAAGGTTGTTAGTAATCAGAGAATGTAATAGAAATATGATAAAATGATGCCATAGAATCAAGTAAATCTAATCTAATGATATAAGAAAACAAGATAAAATATGCTATGTCTATTTAAGCTAAGCCTACAGGCCACTGTCCAAGACAGCAACCCCTTAAGAAAACCTTGCTCTCCTTGCCCCAAAGCTATGGGTCAAAGACTATGATCTGATGTTGAAGAAAGTAGGTGTTATGCCATTTGATTTGTCAAAGCTCCACCGCACACATGATCCCAAAGAGAACTCTCTCTCTAAAATGATCTCCTATATGTGATTTAGGTATTTATATGTCATATATCGACATGTGTCTCTATATGTCATATATCGATCGTCTCCCTTGGTGCTCTTAGGATTGCACCTTTTATAGTGTGAAACCCTAGGTCTATTTCCAAGCCCTAGAAATGAATTTCTCATGCATAGTGCAAGTTAGCATGAGAAGCCTTTATCTATTGTCTATATTTGAATGCTAGTTAACTAAAATCTAACTGCCCACTTGAGTCTTCTATGCGAACTATTCATTAGCATGAGAAGAGTTTGTCCTTTGTTTATGCTTGAAGGTCAGTTGACTTAATTCTAAATGCAAACTCAAGTCACCTATGTGAACTGGTCATGAAAAGGAATGCAAATTCACTCTCGCTCACCTTTATTGCATGCAAACTACCACTTTCACCCGATATTGGGCCTATTTTTTGGCAAACCGCTTCTTATGGCTTAGCCACTATTGTCTACAGTGGCTAAGGTTTGGCCACTCTAGGCTTGAGCGGCTAGAATTTAGTCACTCTTGGCTTGAGTGGCCAAGTTTGGATGGATTGAAAAGGCCCCAAATGAGTGTTGAGAACCACTATTGATGCTTGGAAAGTCTACGATTATGTCTTATGATCTTATGAGTGTGTCTATGTAAGTAGCTCCCCTAAGCATGACATGATTTAGGTGTCTACAGAGAGGTCTATAAAAAGTCCAATTTTCAAATGTCTCTCATTATTCCCTGATAGTGACTTGCAAACTGGAGCACTAATAGTGACTAACTGACAAAATTGACCTACAACCTACCACACTTTACCCGCACACCTACTCATAGGACGATGGTAGAGCACGGGCAAGCATCTTCTAGCCACGAGGGACGAGGCGAGGGCAAGGTAACTCAAAAACCAAGACCTCGCATCCATTACCACTTAAAAATGAACCCAATTAAGTAATTGGTAAATCAATTTCATTAAATTGCTGGCAATGAACCTCATCTTAGGCTAGGGTAGCTTAGATTTTAATTTTTTTGTATTTTTGGCCGTGGTATCGCACCCAGCCGGATCTCAATCGGAGACCGTAGGTACCAGTTGTGGTTCCCAATTGGTCAATTGGGGACCACTGTATCTGCCAACTATAGTCAACATTCAAAATCCTAACGATCAATTTTTGATCGCATGCGAACCGTAGGGTTGACCCGCGGTTCACCAACTTTAGAAAAAAATTTAAAATTTTTAATTTTTCTAAGTTTTTAGAGGTAATTAATATCATTTAATGCATTTTTGACCTGTTTGATTGACAAATTTGATTTGTAGACCTGCATGATGACATGTTTTTGCAATTTTATGAGTTTTTACTATTTTTAATGATTTTTAGATCATTTTAAAATGTTTTTGCTTGTTTTAGTTAGCTTTTTCCTTATATCATGTTATTTATTTTAGAGATTGACCTCTAGAGCTTGAGAGCCTGACATTCTGAAGACTCTCCATGGAGAGCTCACTGATGGTGAGCGAGAGTGGTTCGAAGTTGTCGGCTTTGACTACGTACTGGATCTACCCACTATCAGGGTAGATCAATCCTATCTGACTATGTTGGCCCGATGCTGGAATATGTGGACCAACACATTTCACCTGCCTACAGGTGAAATGATAGTTACATTAGAGGATGTATACAGGATCTTTAGGATCCCCATTGATGGTGAGGCCATCGTCTCCTTGACCTTTGGTGCTAAGGAGTCCATCTTCGATGCCATATTCGAAGTGAGGAGGCTCAACGTGCCATTGACCATGGAGGGGTCCACATTGGCTATTGGCAGGGGAAGAATGTCTTCTCTATGCGTGAGGCCATTTTCATGCACCTGGTGGTGCAATATGTGCTTCCAGACTCCTCGGGTGCAAGGATTCCCTAGAACCTCTTAGCTACTATGCGTAGAGTTATCCAGAGCTCTATCTGATAGCCACTACTCCTAGCCTAGGGGAGCACTCTACTAGCTCAGTTGTATCAAGAGCTATATCAGATCACTGATCGGAGCCATCGAGGGATCAGTTGTAGTCTTCTACAGATTTGGGGCTGGCAGCATATCAGGATAGAGCATCCTAGGGAGCTGCCCATACACATCACAGAGATCGATGATGATCATCAGTGCTATGCTACCTACTAGCCTCGAGAGGAGGAGGGCTTCCATAGTAGGACCCATGCTGGCGACGTCCAACATTATATTACATGATTTGTAGGACTCGAGCCAGATGATATCGAGTGGTGGCCCTACATGGAGTGTCCTGACTGGCCTGAGGTCGATGAGCGGCTTCGAGAGGCTCACTGAGATAGATGGTTACTCGATCGAAAGGTCAAGATTCGAGAGTACTAATTTTTCTCTCATGTCCTATGATAGTTTGGCATGGTGTAGGACATCCCAGAGATCCCATTCGCCTATAGGCGCTTGGATTTGGAGAGGGATCTATCATGGATCTAGCCTCCGGCTCTAGGGGACGCTCTAGATGACTTCCAAGAGACTGGAGTTGACAGAGCTATGACCACTCCAGAGTACAATGGATGGTGGTCTATGTTCTATTGGTATGGGATAGGGCCTCTAGGTCGAGTGGTAGATCAGGCCAGAGCAGAGGTGGATCCTGACGGGTGCAATGTGCACCAATGGACAGAGGGTGGCTAGGGCATAGAGGCTACCATTAAGGAGGCTCCTGAGGTTGACCCTGATGAGGAGGCTCTCGAGGAGGGTGAGGTCCCTCCTGAAGAGTGTAGAGGGACTACTCTTGGCATAGGTGGCTGACTTGCAGAGTCAGCTTGGATGATTCTAGATACAGTAGAGGGAGCGAGACACTACTATCGCTACTCTACAGGCATAGTTGACTGATAGAGATCATCGACTTGACACAGGTAGAGCAATAGATTGCTAGCCTGATAGCATGGGCTACCATAATAGAGACCCAGGTTGGTGAGCTCACCCATGCTCATGACTTGGCACTAGCATAGAGGGATGCGATAGTGGTAGAGTGGGATCTGCTCAGGGCATAGAGGGGGGATCCCTCATCCTCTCAGGTGATTATGGGGCCTCTGATGGCACCAGTAGTAGTACTACTAGGTGGTCGGGATCCTATGGCAGAGATCTAGCACTTGTAGGGTTTGTTGATGAGTGCCAATGATAGGCACACATCCAGGGTTGCTTGGGTGGACCAGCTAGTTGGATATATTCAAATGCTAGGTGTAGAGGTTCCTAAGGATCCATATGCTCCAGAGTCCCAATGGACTAGATCTTGGACTATAGGATAGTCTACTGCTAGCTCGAGCCATCACACCCATCAGAGTGAGAGGACACATAGGTCCTCTAGTACACATGGTGGCAATAGTCATACCAGGACTAGGGAGGCAGGGTAGTCTACTACAACATCCAACCATAGATCCCGATGGATAGAGGTTCCCATTGCATAGGTGGTAGTTGGACGAGTGCTAGGCCTCTTCGGGCTAGGTGGTACTCAGGGCGCTCAGCAGGATCCACAGTAGATAACAGGGCAGCAGGTAGAGTAGGCTCCTAAGCACAGTACTGAGGGAGGTGGTGAGAGCTCCGGTATAGGGGGAGCAGATCAGAGCTAGAGCTCTACTATTGTAGGATACATTTTTTATACATATCATTTTTGGTGTAAGGTCGAGGACCTACACATTTGTAGCTTGCGAGCATTTTTGTACTCCCGATGTACTCTAAGACACACATTTATATATGATATGATCATTATTTTATGGCTCATTATTGTGTACTCATTTATTTTTGATTTTATGTTTATGTGATGCACATGGATGCAATGCTTATGTTATGTTGATGCTATATGATGTGATGTATGGATGACATGCACTAGATAGCTATTTGATTTATGATGATGATATGCAATGATCTAGATGCTTAGATGTGCTTTTTGATGATGGATGCATATGGATGCGATGTTATTTTCTTAACGCATATTTGATATTGCTTTCTTTTCATGCATTAATGTATGTAATGATTTATTTACATGATGCTAATCTAATGTAAATGAACCTGTATGCTTTAATCACTTAAAACATAAGGAATGAATGCAAATATGTTTATCAATCTAATGGATGACACCACAAAATGTATAAAAATCATGAATGTAATTGAAAATCCTTAAGATAATAATTTAATCAATTAATCACCCATATATGAAATGCAATGGTATGCGATGTTTATAATGCGAATGATATAATGTGTCATTCGATTTTCTTTTGCAAATTTGAAAAATGTGCACGATATAGTCAGTGGTCGTCTAAATATTATTTCTAATATCCATCCAGTATCTATCCTATATGTTGATTGTGCTTTATATAAATATGTATCATGGATTCGATACTTTGCAATTTGATGATTTATATGGTTGCAATTTTTGACATTTTGTTGCTATGGGAGAAAATTTTGAGGTTTTCCATGAGACTCAAACACCCTAATAGACTTATCAAAAGTTGCATACTAACCACACTAGACTTATGAGATAAAAGGCTTTTGCTAGGATAGACCCTAACTATTCATTATCCCTGTGTGTGCAAATGATTATTTTAAGATAAGACACGAGCGTTCCTCGATGTCAGGCGGGATTATTTCAGCCCATTGCTAAGATAGGGGTTCCACAAATGTCTTATCCAATCTCAAGTTTAGATTTTAGTTGGACTAAGCCACTAGGCAATGCAAGACACCTAAAGCTAGCTCTTCCACATTCAAACATTGGTCTTGTTCATAAGCGAGATGCTAATGCATCAGACATATCATCATGCGTAAGGTATAGTAGTGTTGACAATTCTAGGGATTCAGGCTCATTCCTTTCTATCCTTAAATTTTTGGGATACTTGCTCATATGTAGTGAAGCAAGGGAGTCGATTCCATATTCATTTTTAACTATCTTTGGATCTTCATTTGATCTCTCTTCAAACTAGATTTTGGATCTTCATTTGATCTCCGCTCGAACTTTTGATTTATGATCTTCATTTGATCTTCACTTTTGAACTTCACTTTGAACTTTGATTTAAGCCTATTTTTTGATCTTCACTTTTTGGCATTTACATTTGATAATTTTCTTCAGAAACTTTCCTTTGGGGGGATTTACTTGGAAAAATTGTTTCTGGTATATCGATTGAGAATATCGATCTTATGATATCAATATGGGATATCACTCTAGGGAGTCGATCTATGATATCGATCTAGGGTATCAATCATGAGGATTGATGTGGGATATCTCTTTGGGATATTGCTCATTTTATCGTAAGCAAGGGATTCTGAATAGGGAACTAACCTGTCATTTTTCCAACTGCCAATATTTCCCATACCGTCCGCACAGAGGGATAAGCAAGAATAACTCTTTTCACTTCAGGATACCCGGTCCTACTTCATGGATTTCATCTTCCCCTAGTCCTTGTTAGGATTGTTTAAATTTGTTTATTAGTGATAGGCTTCTGATATGCTAAGGGCTATACTAACTGAACCTTAGCTACAAAAGCAAAGCAAGCTTTCTACCAACTCTTGATAAGACCACTAGGTATGGCTGAGTGATCGAAAAACCCTAGTATATCTCCATAGCAACATTATAGGTTGTGTTGAAAAACACAATTACTCACATGAATGATGGATTATGATAAATGCAGAGATGCATGATTTAAACACAAACGTGGCATCATTTGTAAGACTGACAAACACAATGCCTTCTATTATGGAATGCAACGGATGACGAATGCCTATATGCAATGCAGTAATGCAACGAATGCATGTGTAAATGCAAAATGAAAATGCAAAATTCAAATGCAAATGCAAATGTTTTTGGATTTTATGCTTTACCAATTTTTTTGGATTTTATTGATTTTATAATTTTTATGGGTTTTGAGCCTCATAATTGACCAAACGGTGAGTACATGCCTCTGGAGCCTTTAGATTGACCAAGCAATTTTTAGGAATCCTTGGAGCTTTTAGGATTGACCAAAGGGATTATGGGTACCTTTGGGGCATTTTGGGATGACCAAGCAGATCTTGAGAATCCTTGGAGCCTTTGGGGTTGACCAAGCAGTTTTTCAGAAACTCTTGGTGCCTTTTGCATTTGACCAAAGGGCTTACAGATGCCTTTGGAGCTTTTTAGGATGACCAAGTGATTATAAGAAAATCCTCGGGGCTTTTAACTGACATGACCAAGTGGTTTCAGGGACCCTTGGAGCCTTTTGGGATGACCAAGCGGTTTTGACCAAACCCTCAGAGCTTTTGAGGTTGACCAAAGGGCTTATAGATGCCTTTGGAGCTTTTTTACTTGACCAAACCACTGATGAGAGTGTTTGGAGCTTTTTAGGATGACCGAGTAGTTACAAGCAACTCTTAGAGCCTTTTACTATGCTCTTCAAGCATAAAACGCCTTAATATGGATGATGTTGAGAGGTTCAAGCTCTTCAACACCCCCTAGCGATGTTAGGCGATAGGTACCCGAACCAATATTTTTAGATATGATGTAGGGTCCTAGCCAATTAGTCATGAATTTGTCTCACATATCTAGTGGTAAATTAGAGTTCTGTTGGTTTTCTTTCAAGACAAGATCCCCAACTTCAAAGTCTCTCTAGTGGACTTTGACATTGTAAGCTCATTTTAGTCACTCTTGATAAACGTGGAGATGCTCTAGGGCATTCATGACGTTCATCAAGTAGCGTCAGTTGATCCAATCGAGCTTGTCATGTAGTGTCATCATCGATGAACTCTTTCAATGCGATGCACAACATTGGAATTTCTAATTCCAAGGGCATAATGGCCTCAGCACCATATACTAGTGAGAATGGTGTTGCCCTAGTGGGCATCCGAATACTAGTCCTATAAGCCCATAACGCAAGGGGCAGTTGGATGTGCCAGTCTTTGTGGTTTTCTTGTACCATATTTTTCAAGATGGCCACCACTATCTTATTTGAAGCTTCAACCTACCCGTTTGCTTGTGGATAGTATGGAGTCACAAAACTGTGTTTGATTCTATATTTAGATGTCAAAGCTCTCACAGTTTTGTTCTTGAAAGACGTTCCATTATTCGATATTATTTTGGATGGAATCCCAAAATGACTTATGATATGCTCCAGTATAAACTCTGCTATACGAGCTCCAGTTGTCGTTGTTAAGGGTATTGCTTCCACCCACTTTGTAAAATACTCAGTAGCCATGATTATGAATGTATGTCGGCCCAATGATGGAGGAGAGATCTTGCCTATAAGATCTAATCCCCATTGAGAAAATGGCCAAGCCGCTTGGATGGGTTGTAAGGCCTACGATGGCAAGTGCGTAAGATTAGCATGATGCTGGCATTTAACGCATTTCTTGACATACGCATTGCACTCCTTCTCCATAGTGGGCCAATAGTAACCCATTCAAAGGATGCGCTTGACGATGGCCATGTCACTAAAATGGCCACCGCATGTACCATCATGGGCTTGCAAAATTGCCCATGATGCCTCTTGGGGCTCTAAGCAATGAAGGAGAACTCCATCGTAGCTTCTTTGGTACAAGATGTCTCCTATTAAGATATATTTGGCCACTTTCTATTTAAATGTGTGCTTCATGGCACATGAACAATCCCTCTGGGATTATACTAAGCTTTAGGAAGTCTTTAATTTGTGACATCCAATTTTGATAAATCTCAGCTTTGATTGCTAAGACGACTTGCTCCCCCTGCATATTTACTTTTGCAAATGCAGACTCAGAAACAACCCTATGGTGAATGGTAGTACCACTCCCCATGGGACTCTGAGAGGTTAATGACCCCCAGGGTGCCTTCTTAAGAAAGTCTTTAGCTTTGCAGAACCATTCAGCTTGTGGTTCTACATTGATCATGTTGACTGATTCTCTATTATCATAGGATGCACGCTCTGCTGCTGGATGAGAGAGCATCTTGACATGGATGGTAGTGAAATCAGCAGATGGATTCTGAGGGATTAAATATCCCAAAGAAGCCATGGTATCTACAAACCTATTTGACGATCGAGGGATTACCTCAATGTCATACCATTCAAGTTTAGCCAAATATGTGTCAACTAGATCTTTATAGGCTTTCAGGACAGGACACCGATACTAAAAAACCCCTTGAATTGATTTCTATGAGCAAGGAGTCACCAAAGATGTTTAATCTCTTAATATTCATGGCGATAACTATGTGGAGACCCAATAGTAGGGCTTCATACCTAGCATTTTTTGTGCATGAAAAATCCAACTTAATACAATGGCATTGAGCTCTCTTGTGGCATGAAGAAATCTATTAGCACCACCCCTTACCCACATCATTCTGTACATACCCTAATGACTCATTTCTAAATTTAACCTTCTTTGCACTGGTAGGATCATCATTGATATCCACCTCAAAGGTTTCCTCTATCGACATATGCAATCCCTCCTCAAGCTGGTGAGGCATAGGAATCAAATGGATGTCATCAATCGGGTTGAGTGGTTCCACATTGGAAGCATTTTTGGCATGATAAACATCATATGCATAGCCTAGTGCAAAATGGAAAGGTTGCAACATTTCTTCATTGGGGAATAAATCCTCAGGCTCAATGGGTGAATCAGCATGATCCTAGTCGATAGCATATTTGTTAAGATACAATGGTTTAGATGGATCTGCTGGATTGTAGAGTGGAGTGGTCAAATCAATGGAGACCATGTTTATGGAATGGAATTGATCTCCAAGACCACATGGACTGACCTCTACAAAATATGTACAGTCCTCATACCCACGATCTGGCTCTAATGGCATAGGCACAAAAGGGTCTTCCTTATGAGGACTATGAATAATCGGATCCTCCCTATGCACTAAATGCAAAATAGGATCATTTGGCTCATGGAGCTGCATGTAGGTCGGTGGAAGGGGATTAACCAACCAATGGATTTGATCCAAGTTTAACCATCTTGCTCTCATACGTGGACCAACATGTAGTTGCCGATAGACCTCATCGATGTCAATGGGTTGATGATGGTAACACAAATAAGGAGGACCAAGGTAGGCCCTCTCTAGCTCATATTCTTCATCACTATCATAATAGAATCCTTCATTCACCCCCACTCCTGGAGGGTGCTCCTCCAAATGAGGCCCCATGAATCTTACTTCTTGCATGTTGTCATCGCTATCCAAAAAAACTGGATAATTATACCTCATGTACGATGCTACCGAGAAAACTGGCTCGGTATCTTCCCCTGAATGATCAATGTTGGGAAGGATCACTTTGGTATCCTGTACTGAATCAATAGGCAATAGATGACATGCATATAAAGGCCTTACATAAGTGCCTTCGACTTCATCCTTAGATTCATCATCGTTTGAGGATTCCTCATCTACGTCATAGCTTGGTCCACTCATATCGGAGGTGGACTCCGCTCCATCTTCATTACAAAGATCTCCTAGCTCGAGATCACTTGCAGTAATGGGGTTGCACCCCTGCATGTCTATGTCATTGACTGCATCATGGGTTTGGTGTCCCAGTTGATCTCTAGGGTTCATTTCTACCTCAATCTGCTCAAGGAGCCCTTCACGATGATCTTCGAGTGGCTCAATGGTGATGACAGATATCATAGGGTGATTCCTCTAGAATTTGGAAGGATCTGGATGATATGGATTAAAATCCACATCGTCCACCATGCTGAGGTACAAATGATCTAGGGATGCTATGAGCAAATCATCCTACCCATGTATTTGTAACCCTAGACCGAATCTATCAGTGACTAACTGATAATGAGGTTCCAGCGGAGTCCTTCGTCCTTGTTCAAAGAGACCAAGGTCGTATCCATGCCAATGATATAGCTCAAAAATATGCATGGCATACTCTAGATTAGACAAATAATGAATGTTTACTACGAAAGGTTCCTCATCATCTTCATCCATGGGCTCTCGTGTTGGAAGTTGATCTAGCCCCACATAGATGAAGTTAGTTTGGTTAGGTGGCTCTCCCAATGGAACCATCGATCCAACCGGATAACGATGAGCAGAATGTTTGCCCATATCTTGTACAGTCTTTAGAATTGGTCTAAAGGTCACATTTTGCACAAGGTACTCGCCTAATCTGGTATTAGTGAGATGTACCATCACCCATGGTGCGGATGACCCTGCTGAAGATGCAGGCAAGGTAGGCTGAGGTGCCTCCTCGGCTTTGTCTTGGGGTTCCTCAACTTCCATGGGAATGGGAACATCCTCGGTGATTGGCTTGGGCTCACGCTCTTTCTCTTTCTTTCCCATATTCACCTTCAATTTCCTATCATCCCGATGCATGACTGATACTGATGGTTTCAAGGAAGTGGTAGTGGTGTGCTCTAATCTGTGTGACACATATGGCATTGGTTGAGCATGCACTATCGGTTTACCTCCTGGTTTCTTTATTGGTGATGACGATTCGAACATCCAGGTGTGTTTATGGGAGTATGAAACCCCTAGGAAAATCTGCTAGGTTCACAAACTTAAATGGCTCCTCATTCGAAGCCACTACGTGAACCAATCCCTCATGAATATATTTCACGCACTGATGCAGTATCGAGGGGACACAATGCATTTCATGAATCCAAGGCCTACCGAGTAAAATGTTGTACTACATGGCCCCTTCTATCACATGACACATTACTAAAATGGTCTTTAGACCTACCTACATGGGTAGGATAATTGTGTCGATAGTCGAACATAGTGCGTCGTTAAACACTCTCAATGTAAATGTAGTTGGCACAATGTGTGATTTAGGTAGCTTCAAATGACTCAGTGCCTTGGTCATTATTATGTTGATCGATGAGCCAGTATCGATCAAGACCCTTTTAAATGGCATGTGATTCACACATGCGATTATGTGCAATGACGGGTCGGTCATGGTTGTAGAAACCGTCCTTATCTCATGATCGTAAAATTGGATCATCGGTTCCTAACACTATTGTACATGTCCCACAAAATTTGTAAATGCTTGCGCATCCTGGGCCTGTACTTCAATGGACCTCAAAATATCCATAAGAGTCTCCCTATGCCTCAGGGACTACTATATTAATTCATATATTGACAACTTCCTAGGAGTTGTCTGCAGGTTTTGGACCAACCTGCTCCTTATGGTCACCACCGGTCTTGTTGGTGGGCCTGGAATATTTTATGTCGGCTACTAATTCGGCATGGCTTGTATTTGAATGGGAGCATGAGGTTGATTTTGTTGTTCGTATCTCCCATGCCTAGTGACAATATTGACCATGCCTATGAACCCCTGGGTAGGTGGTTCGACTCACACTTGGTTAACTTGACCAACGTTGTTTCGAGGTGCCTCATGATTTGGTAAGGGGTTCTTGTAAATCCCCATATTATGATTATCGGGCACCTACGGGTTGTGAGGCACTACAAGCTCACCCTTGTCAATCATATTTTGCACCAGGTGTTTGAAATACCAACACACCTCGATGTCATGACCTTTTGTTCTATGAAAGATGCAAAATAGATCGTCTTGGAACCCCTTTGGTTTGGGTTGATTGGGGTCTATCATCTTGACTTCGGGTAATCTGATTGCCTTGGCCTCGCATAACTGATGGAAAATCGACGTCAGTGATTTCGTCAATGGTGTGAACTGGCGAGGTGGGCGTTGATCTTTGTTCTTGCCCTTGTAATTGTTGTTGCACTTGTCATACTATGCAGGGGGAGGTTGGGCCTGATAATTCTATTTTTGTTGCCCCTTGTCCTCCCATTGGAGATTCAATACCACTTGATTTACGTGGGCCTACTTGCCCTGTTGTTTTGTGGCACTCTTATTTTGTCCCTCTCTCCTATTTTTGAGCTTCAAGTTGCCTTCCTACAACTTGATGTCCTCAATCACCTTGGCTTGCGCCAAAGCCTCTTCGAATGTAGGATACTGTTGTAGCTACAGTAGTAACGAGATGTGCTTGGCACAACTCTTCATAAACATTCGAGTTAACTCTATGGTAGGAATAGGGAATGGCAACTTTGCCATTAGTCTCCTCCATCTCTTTTCGTATTGCTCTATTGGCTCATCGTCGCACTGAGCTAGCATAGCTAGATCAGAAATATTGGCCTATTTCTTGATGCCAAAGGAATAGCATTCAAGAAATGCATCAGCTAATTGCTCAAAACTTGTTATGCTATGTTTCTTTAGCTGATTAAACCACTCTCGAGTTGGCCCTAAAAGTGTCATGATGAACGTATGCAACAATAATGCATCATTGCTTGCTATCTGAAAACAAGCATCCAAAAAGCTCGTGACATGTTCCTGTGCATCTTCATCACCCTTAAACTTGTCCAACCTGGGCATATCAAAATGCTCAGGGTAAGCCAGAGTAGGCATCGAAGGATCCAAAGGCTCGTTATGGATTTTCCTCAATGTCAACTTTTGAATAGCCATGCCTTGTCTCTCAATGGCTTTAATCTTCTCGGCTAAGGCCTTATAGGCCTCTGAAGATAGAAAGTCCTCCTCCCTAAGTTGATGTGTAGGTGGCTTAGGAGGTATTGTCTTCCTTGTATGAGATGGAGGGCATTGCTCTTCCTCCTCTTCAGCTCGGGAGCTCTCAGGATATTCTTGCTCGTATCCATCTCCCATTGCTACTTCATGTTGCCTCTGCCTTTGATTATCGAGTGGTGATGGCCGCTCCCTCTATTTGGCACTAGCATGAGTATGAGCATCTCTATGCTCTTGATGCATATCGGCTTGTGAGAAATCCTTCCTATGTGTATGCTCTCTATGCTCATCTTGAGGATATAGGCCAGCCCTAGCTAACCGATCCTCCTGCTCCACGTGTTCCTTTTGGGCAAGGATACGCTCTTCACGCATGCACTGCTCATATAACCTCTATCTCATGAGCCTCTACGCTTGAATATTTTCATCTTCAATACGCTGCCTCTCTAGGTGAGCATCCTCCAATTGATCTTGGAGGAGTTGGCATTTCTACTCTGATGCCAGTCGATGTGATCTATCGATCTGATCGACCGTGGGAGGCCTTTGGTATCCCTACTTTGTATGAGCGACCTTGTGGGTTCTGTACCCATCGGACTGATGTGTTGTGCCTTTGCCTCTATCTATGAAGATGGCATTGGCCTCCTACTGTGTCCTATACTATGAACCACCATGCGCAGATAGTGGGTGTGTGACATGAGGGTGCTTAGAAGCCTCCCCATGTTCTCTAGTAGTGCGGACGACACTCATGCTACGCTCACTCGGGGCTCGAGTGGGTGGAGCGGAAGGCTTGTAGCCTAGCTGCTCTAGAACACTACCTAGACCCTCTAGCTACCTAGACCACCATCGCTCATGCGGTGATGTGCCATTATCTCCCACCTTTGATATATCAATGGTGATCTTGCATGGTGGACCATGCATGGGAGTATGGTTAGACCTATGCTCGATAGCGAGCCTATCTACCTACCCCTAAATGGGTGGGTCTCTAGTCCTTCTATACTCAGAAGGTGGAGCCATAGATCCTCCAGTGGACTTAGTACGTAGGGGCACCAACCTGGTCCCCTACACAACAAACTCTTCGATCGATCCCATGGATGCGCATGCATTACGGTCTCGGTAATGGCTCTCAAGTGGAACACCCTCATGCTGGAAGGTTTCCTATTCTACTCTATGCCTAGAGGAGTGTACTGAAGCTCCTCTATCTAGGGTTTTCTCTACTGGCTCCCCTCGTGTCGAGTTATCTCCTCGAATGCTAGTCGAACGACATTCGGTTCGCTCATGTGGTTGAGGAATTGACACGTACTATTGTGAATTGGTTAGGGGTTGGTCATCGACATTGGCTTTGGACCTTTTCCGACCACCCCGTGTATCCACCATTGTGTACCTAGAGTCTAAATGTATTATTATTAAGCAAACAAGGTATACAATAATGATTATCTCATTTTAAGTTTTAAAAGTGAGTCCTAAATTGTTTGATGTGTTTTCAAGATTTGTTGTATCAGTGTAGAAACTCTTATCGTGTTTTGCAAAACTTGTTGGATTTTATTCTCAATTTGTTCAAAGGATTTCACCTATACACTCGCACAAGCCAAATATGGGAGTGAAGTCCATACTCAATGAGGTAGCACAGGTCCTCCCAGATCCTCACCCATCACACCATGTGCAAAGTGATACACTCCTTCGAAGAGAATACATGCAATTTTTCTAGGATAGGAAAGGTTCTTGGATCCTGGTCTTGGTCTATATATCAAGGGTCCCATAATAGGATTTCAAATGGGCCAATCAAATGGAAGTTACACCCACTATTGGTCTCAATCTAGTGGTTGGATGTCAGAGCCCAAATGCCATAGTGTTTAAGTGCCAAGTGGTGTGTGTGGTTCCTTTTAATGTACATAAAATAAATGCATCATATAGCATACATGCTCATTTTCTAAATGCTATGCAAATGAAAGACGTTTCAAATTCAAAAAATGCAAGCTACTCTAGATGCTCTTTAATACTATGCACATTACGATGCTAAATGGCCACTAATTGGGCCTCACACATGCAAACCATCCACACATCTCTATCAAGCATGTTGTAGCCTAGGGTGGACTGCAATCAGAGGTCCGTTGTTCCCAACAGTGCCTTTCTATTGAAAGCAAAACACGAAAGCAAACTAGGACAATTGATTTACCATTTTCTTAGTTCATTTCCTAATTTGCATTCGAATTAACCTTACTGTAAAAACACAGAGAGCAAAAAAGTGATAGAGGTCTAAAAATAGGACCTACCTCAAGTCCTACACTATCTGATATTCTAAATTTGTCTGTCTATGTTGTCAGTAGGAGACCGTAGGTCTGACCTACGATTCTGACTGTAAACCATACCTTGTACCTATGGTTTAGTTGTTGGGCCACAGCTGATAGCTGTGGTCTGTACCTACAAGTGCAAAAACCAACAAAGCACAGTCAGATCCTAAAAATATAGGGTTCCACCATGATCGCCTCTGTAACCACCAAAAAGGGTCACACCCGATGGCGTATCCTATTGCAATAAATGATAAAAATATAGCATGCATACAAGAAAAAGAAATTGACAACAAATGAATCAAAAAGAAATATGCTTTATTCCATTGTATTCAAAGTCAAAATCCAATTACAAGTACATCCCTCTTAGGGATAATCATTTTGATACAATATTACAATAGGAGTGCACAATTGTTTCCCTCTTAAGGGTAGGTGTGATTTCCAAATGCCTTTCAGGATGACACGAACTGCTCTAGGGTGGAGGTGCCCTCTTCTTCGCGATGGGGAAGGAACTTGATGGTTGGTTCTCCTTTGAAACTATTCCCTACGATCAAGAAACAACACAAGAATGTCAAAAATATAGGCAACCTCTCATGATGAGGCCCTTTTAGGTAAATTGCATAATGACACCATTAAACATGCATAATCAAGAAAACATGAAAAGTGCTTCTAAGCTATGCAAATCGAATCAAGATTCATATAATAGCATAAAGGAAAGTAATAGCTACACTATGCATGGATCAGATATATAAAATGAAGCATAAACATGCATAAAGAAACCATTTAAGTCCTAATTGAAGCATAAACATAAAGAAGCTAAATCTAACCTAATTCTACGGTCAGAAGTCTGCTAAAATTCCATTAAACTATGAAAACAACTAATCTAACCTAATTAACTGAACAAAAATGAAAATAGGAAGGTGGTTATACCTCTATTGCAAACCATAGCTCTGGTGAGCGGTCTACACTGTAAACCATGGTTGACAGCCATGGTTAGCACTCTGATAGGCTTACCCTCAATTCCAAGGGTAGTGGGCTTGACCTCCTTGTCCAATTGATGTTCAAGGGTCACCTTCGGTGTCCTTCTGACAGGTTTGGTGGTTGAATCACTGTGATGGGCCTTCATTTGCCTAGATTTGCGTTTCTTGATCCTCCTAGGCTCCTAGAACTTCCATGGCAAACTGATCATTGGATGAATAGCAAAGTGGCCTTTGAATGCATGAATTCAGTATGCAATCCGATAGGGCTTCACTGCTCACTTGATCAATTCACACTCACTCGATAATTCATTAGTGCTTCGCTATACAAATCATCTATATCTTCTCCCCATTTGGAGGGGGTATTTATAGGATGCCCTAGGACTAGGGGTGGCTTCTTGGAGAAGCCAAGATCAAGAAGAGGTGGTTAGGACAGTTGGAATGGAAGTCATCTTCACCATCTAACCACCTTCTTCTAGATCAAATGGTCATTCCAACCGATTTGGCTTGGATTGAAGGCCAACTAAACTTTAGTTAAGACCACAGGTCACAGCTATGGTCTAGACTACAAACCATAGGTCTCAACCATGGTTCAGTTGTAAACCATAGGTCTGGGCTACGGTTCAGACTGATTAGGCCAAGGAGCCCAAATTGAGTGGTTAGAACCACTGCTCTATCTTGGAGTCTGTCCAAGATCTTCCATATGGTCTTGTAGCATGTCCATATGAGTAGTCACCCTCGACATGATGCATTTTAGGTGTCTACACTAGTATTTGCAATTTTTTATGTAACTCTATGAAAAGACTCTAGCCAAATGCATTTTCAAATATTTTGAAAAGGATTTTCCTATCTCCTCTCAATCTCTCTTGTGGATCTCTATTTCTTATCAATATACCTTGCGCTCTGATACCATTGTTAGCTTTTGATGTCTATATTTAAGGAAATGCAACCACAAGATGTAAAATGAGCAAGCAATATTAACTATATGATAATGGAAATATCATATGTAGAAAAATTATATGAGAAAATTTTGCAATAACTCAAAAAATATCCATTAATGAAAGCTCATAAAAATAGTATAATGTAATATAATGGAGGACTTACACACTCCATAAATGATGCATGATCTACATTGTACCTACTAAACTCACTATACTTCCTAACTATCTGGCTCCCCTTAGCATCTATCAAAGCCATATATATAGGGAGATATGTCCCTTGGACTTTTATCTACCCATGACTCTTCATATACCTATCTTATTACTAATGTACATATAGACTACATGTACATTTACATCATTGCACATTCTAGCACTTGTGCATTTATAACATTGGATGAAGTACCTACTCAAACCTTAATCTAAGACAAATTCCTAATCTAGAGATGTACCCAAGGTGGTACATTGGCATGTACCAAATAATGTAACATATTCCAACATTTAAGCATTTCATTTTATGTTTTTTAAACAATTTTACAACTTTTGGTCTTGTTTCATGCTCACTTGGTATCATTTTTTAGCTACCTGTAGTCAATATAAATATATCTTCATCCTATATTAGTTATATTTTCTTCTCTAATCACTACAGTATCTTTTTTTATGCTTTTGTATCTTTTATGGGACTTATTGTATATTGATTTATGCATCTTAGTCTCTTTTGTCTTATCTCATATTGCTAACCTTGTAATTGTAGGTCCTCTCCTTAGTTCTTTAATTCCTTAAGAATTATTTTTCTCACTCAAGCACCTACCTGGGTTTTTATCTTAGTCTTGTTTCTAGCTTTAGAGACTTATCTTTTTTCTTAATGTATAGCTCCCTTTCTTTGTTGCATGTTGATTTTTGGGGAATTTTATATATATATTTTTTTGGTAATTATTTTAATATATTAACAGTGGGTTTTTATAGAGGATCCCAAAACCTTATGTACAAAATTAGCCATATTTCTAATGATGCATCATACCTCTTGGTTGTAACAATAAGCCTAATTGCAAGTAAAGCCATCCTAATGCTAAAGACTTGGAAACTGTAAAAAGGGCTTTTAGGCCTAGAAACCCAACGAAAAAGAAACAAGACAAAACCGAAGGAACACCAAGTAGAGCCCGAAGAAATGAAATGAGCAAAGCAAAACAGACAAGACACCATGGACAGCTAAGTAGACAAAATTGCCACGCCACACCAAAACTCGTCGGAGGGGGCTTTCCAAAAACTGCGCAAGGAAAGCTTCATGAATGGATGTTTGCTCTGGCCAACCTTTCCACCTCGGATGGGAAGTGAGACTACCACATGACCGGACACATGGTTGTGAGCCCTTTGTTGGCCATGTGGTCAGCCACGTGATTACCTTCTCTCAAAGTATGATTTGCTTTCCACCTACCACGATAGGAGAGAAGCGTTCTTGCCTCAAGGATGATGTTGTAGACTTTCTAATATGGATTTTTGGTGCCAAGAATGTAATTCACGATGTTGAGTGAGTCACCCTCAATAATAAGAGGCCAATGATCCTCAGAGAGTATCCGAATACCTTTCAGAGCGCCTCAGGCTTTGGCATAGTGATTTGTCTGGGAGCCCAAATCTTCACAATAGGCCATCACAAGATTCCCATCATGATCTCTGACAACACCCCCAGCACCAGTGGGCCTAGGATTCCCCTTAGCCGCTCCATCAAAGTTTAATTTAATCCACCCCACGGGGGTTTGGTCCAAACAATATTCCTTCGACAGGGCCCTTTAACAACCTCCAAAAACGGCCAGAGATTCATCATTTTGAGAATCGCTTCTTCACTCGAAAGGTAGGGACGGGGACTGGGAACAACAATAGAATTCTCGATGGTGTAGGACAACACCCTTTGAGCAACAGAAGGGGGCCCTCTAGGAGCTCTACCAAATATTATGGCATTCCTCTCTAACCAAATTTGCCAAATTGAATGATGGAAGGAGGCCTCGAGGAGGAAGCGAAGTTTGGGATTCTTGAAAGGATTAGGCCATTGGTGGAAAGCATCTCTGAGGGAACGGGGAGAGCAACATAGGATTTGGAAGGAGGATAGGACAATACTAAGAACGGAGTGGGAAAATGGGCAATGCAAGAATAAATGATCCCTCATCTCGCAATCTGCAAGACACAAGTAACACCTGTTGGGGAAGGCAAAACCTCTCTTGTGAAGGTTGTCAATTGTTAAGGCTTTGTTGTGGAAAGCAATCCATGCAAAGAATTTGATTTTAGGGATGAATCCTTTCCTCCACATAGTATTCCACCTGTAGTCCAGAGCAGTCTTGGTGGTAAGAAACTCATAAGCTGATTTAACAGAAAAAAGCCCATCCTTCATACCACTCCAGATGATTTTGTCATTCCTCCTAGCAAAAGGAATTAAAACCAACTGGAGGATATTTTCAAGAAAGGTAACCTCATTATTAAACCCCTCCACAACTGGAATCTTCCATCGAGGAAAACGGGTGCTCCGGTCTATGAACTCTGCCACCCTGAGTTGGGATTTAGGGTCAGTCAAACCTCTCAGCCCAGCGAGATCCACCCTCGACCCAAGGGCTTCTTCAGTCGCCCACTTGTCCTTCCAAAATAAAATGAGGTTGCCATCTCCAAAAATCTAGTGGGCTCCCAGGCTGATCAAATGTCGGGTTTGGAGCACAAATTTCCAAAAGGCCGACGCCACGAAGGAGGTCTCATCATCCAAGAAGGAAATGGGGCCAAGATACTTCTTTTTAACCAGCTTAACCCACTCCACTGGGTCGCTAGATAGAATCCTCCAAGCGTGCTTTGCTATCAGAGCCAAATTCATAAGTCTTGATCTTCTCAACCCCAGATCGCCTTGGTCTATCCTTGAACACACCTTGTCCTAGGAAACAAGGGGGAGTCTAGATTTCTCTTCACTGCTAGACCATAGAAAGGTTCTCTGAATCTTCTCAATTTTAGAGTGAACTACAACCGGAAGCATGAACACCAACATGAAGTAGGTCGGGATCCCCTGAAGACAAGCTTTGGTAAGGGTGGCTTTTCTGGCTTGCGAAAGGAGTTTGCCCTTCCAAGTTTTGAGTTTCTTATGAAGGCACTCAAGAATCATTTTCCACATATCCCCACTCACCCGCTCGCTATAAGATAGAGGCAACCCCAGATAGGATGAAGGCAGGGAATCAATAGTGCATTCAAGAATTCTAGCAATACGAAGTTGCCTGCGTAGGGGAGTGTTAATAAAATAGATGTTGCTCTTGATGTAATTGACCTTTTTCCCTGTAGCTTGCTCATAATGAGATAGGATCCGCTTGAGCAATTTGGCTTGGGCAACAGACGCCCTAGTGGATATGAGGGTGTCATCCACAAATTGTTGATGAGTGACAGGATCAACTCTAGAAGTTGGCAAAATGCCAAAAATCTTGTTCTGACAAAGAGCCCCTTTCATGGACCAACTTAGAACCTCTGCCAGGAGAATGAAAAGTATGGGGGATAAAGGATTGCCCTGTTTGAGGCCTCTGGCACATTGGAAATACCTAGCTGGGGACCCATTGACCAGGACAAAAAAAAAGGGAGTGGATATACAACTGTAGACAAGGTCTATCTAGTGGGGATGAAAGCCGAACTTGAGGAGGATTGCACACAAAAATTTTTGATCAACTCGGTCAAAGGCTTTGTTCATGTCAAGCTTAAGAAAAAGAGCAGCATTCTTGGAGCGATAAGTGGAATGAAGGGTCTCATGGACAGTGATGACACCATTAAGAATGTTTCTGCCTTTAACAGTGCTTCCCCGACAAGGATCAATCGGGATGGGGAGGATTGTTTTGAGTCTATTGGCTATAGACTTGGTAAGAATCTTGTAAAAAACATTGCACAGGTTGATGGGCCGATAGTCAGAGAAAATTTTGTAGGTAGGAGACTTAAGAATGAGGGCAAGAAAGGTGGAATTGAGTTTCGGGTGGATGGATCTAGAAGCTTGAATAACCCGAATAGCATTGCACACATCCGGACCCACGACCTCCCACATGACTTGGAAGAATCAGGGGGGGAAACCATTGGGGCCAGGGGCCTTATCTGGTTGCATGGATAACAATGCTTCCTTAATATCGGATGAGGAAAAAGGTTCCAAAAGCTTAATTCTTACCTCATGGGGGACTTTAGTCAAAAAATTGGCGAGCAGAGATTTCTGGACCTGAAGGTTGCTGTCCGGAGGAGTGCCAAGAAAATCCTGAAAAAAGTCAACCGCTTCGCTCCTGATTTCCTCTCTCCCTGGTAATGCGCCCATCCTTACAAGCCACTTTTCTTATCTTGTTGGCCCCTTTGTGCCTCATAGTAGACGCATGGAAAAACCTCGTGTTGGTGTCTCCATTCTTCAACCAAAGGTCACGAGATTTCTGGCGCCAGAACATTTCCTCCCTAGCGAGAATAGAATGAAAGTCCACCAAAATACTCCGCTCTTCCTCCCTGAGACGCTCAGTGTAACCTTCGAGTTCCATCCTTTCCTCCAAAACCTTCAGGTTCTCAGAGATGGATTTTTTGGACTCAAAAATGTTGCTAAAAACCTCTTTATTCCAAAATTTCATATTTTCTTTGACCATTTTGAGCTTTAGAGCCACCCTCTTAGGAGCATTTCCTTCCACCTTCAATTGCCACCATGCTGAAACCAAGCCTTTGAAGTCCTTGTGAGAGATCCACATGGATTCAAATCTGAAGGGGGTTTTAAAAATAGGCCCATCATCTGCCTCCAAGAAAATAGGGTTATGGTCAGACCCAATCCTTGGAAGAGTCAAAAGGATAGCCCCACCAAGGATAGGAATGGCTTCTTGGGACATAAAAAATCTGTCGAGCTTGACTTGAATCAAACTACTCCCAATCCTTCTGTTACTCCAAGTGAAGGAAGCCCCTTTGAGTTTGATGTCGAGCAAGCCATTAGTAGAGACAAAATCCTTGAAGTCCTCCAAGCTGCGGCTGAAGTGGTCGGATCCTCATTTTTTTTCGAAGGATGAAGGGGAAAATTGAAGTCACCCCCTAAAACCCAAGGAAAATTACTAAAATTCTCCCTCATCTGAGAGATAGCTTTCCACATTTATGCTCTCTCTGTGGCAGAATTTGAAGCATAAACGTTGGATAGAATCCAGGAAAAATTGGTGGTTTTGGACTGGAACAGTACATTGATGATTCTGTTGGAAGTTGATAGCAGGCTGCCCTCAAACCTTGAAGGGTCCCACAAAACCATGAGTCCTCCCGTTGTTCCCACTACAGGGCTGGACAAACAATTTGCCTTGGACCAAATGACCTTTGCAACTTTATCATAGGAGATAACATCGACCTTGGTCTCTTGCAAAATAAGGATGGAAGGATTAGTCCTCCTACGAAGATCAGCCACTAACCTTCATTTGGCTGCACCGTTCAGTCCTCTCACATTCCATGAGAGGACTTTCATCTAGATAGTTTGAGGTTTTTCTTGCCTCCCATTCCTTGTTGAGGGGGAGGTTTTGATGCATGCGCTTCATCCGTCTGAGCGCCATAGTCATCCAGAACCAGCAAACGTTGGGTTCCATTTGCAACGTCATTTGTTGTCTCTTTGTCCCGCTTGTCTTTGTTAGGAGGACGACCCTGCTTCCTCTCACTACCAAAATCCACACTTTGTTTTTGGCTCCTCATGTTTCAGGGGCTAATGTGATTGGATTGTTCACCCCTCCTTCCTAAGAGGTAATCTTCTAGCATCGTCTACGACTGGCTAAAATCGGGATGACCCATATCTTGGGGCAAAGAAACAGTTTGAGTCACAATTTGGGATGGGGTCCGTTCCTTCTCTTCCTGTGATTCACTTTCCAAGTGGGAGTCTGCTCCTTTCTGATTGTTAGCCTCAAGTTTTTCGGGGTCCGATTGGAGAGTGGGATTCTCTTTAGGTTGAGAGAGTCGGACGCAGACTCCAGAGGGGCCTAGAGATTCATGACCCTTCGCATCTGGAAGATTTTACTGCTTTTCCTGACCTTCCCCATGCTCTAGGGGGTTGCCATTTTCATGCTTCTGCTTACCCGGTTTTTGAAGAGGACACTGGGATTGGAGGTGCCCTTGGGACCGACACTGGGGGTAGAAAGCTGGTCGATTTTCATAGACAATAGCTTTTTTATGAAGAAAGGTACCTCCAGACCGAAGAGTGATGAAATTTGGGAGTTTTGCCTCCAAATCCTCCAGAACACAAAAATGGGCTTGGACAAACCTTGTTCGAGCTCAGGTGAGTGGGTCAATGGTGACCAACTCCCCATTGGAGCGTGCAATACCCCTTATGACATTTTCATGCCAGCCAAAGAGGGGAAGATTCAGGAGCCTAACCCATATTGTGGCAATGTTGATGTTCTGGGTATCAGGACTGAAATCCATGTCCCACTTCCTAAGGAATAAACTTCTACGGCCCAGAAACCATGGCCCGCCAGCCAGAATTTTATAGTAATCCTCCATGGCAAAAAAACCTTGGGATAGGGCTGCTAGCTCCATATGACCAGAAGTCCTCCATTTGCTTGTTGCCCACTTTTGGATAGTTTCCATGTCAGGACGACCACCAATGAATTTGCCTATGAGGGTAAATTTCTCAAACTCCATGAAGCTTGAAAGAACTTTCGTCGGGATGTCCAGCTCATCCCCAACCGGAAATAACTCTTTGGTAAAAAACCCGTTTAGGGTTTCTGAGGCCATTGCCTAGGCATAAGACTTTTGAGCCCCACCACCCCCTTTGTCTGGTGGGTCCTTACCTCGACCGACATCGTCAACAGCCTAGTCTTCTTCAATGGGTTCGGACGCTTCTGCACCTCTGGATCCCTGGTGCCCTTTGATTGATCTGCTACGCCCAAGACACGAACCGTAGCCACTCCCAAGCTCCCTTGTAGATGACTTCTCGCCCATCGACATCTCCTCCCTCCCCGCACTTGGAGACTGCTGCTCCACTCTCCGGTTGTTGGTGGCTGCTGGTTTCACCCTTCTGCTACTCTACTGGTCGAAACCCTAGCTCTGCGGCCAAACCACCAGAAATCTGTAATCTCAATTTCATATCAGGGAATTTTATATTTTGATTCATATTTCTACACTTAAATCTAGCTCATACATTCTTCCCTAATATCCTCTTACAACTATCAATATTTAGATAAGGTTTATCAACTTTTCATCATCTTAGGCATATATTTCTATGTTGCAAGAATAATAGTATGAGCAATCCCTAGGAACCTTAGCAAATTTATTCTTTGTTTTATCATAGAGAAATAACATCATATTCTTGTAATAGCGCCACTACCAACACTATTGTTGAAATTCAATGCTATTGTTGAAAAATTTTCTTCCATTTCAGTCTTAAATTTTACTGTCAAAAGAGATAAGGGATTTAATCGGTCTATCTAGATAGTCATCCACTTATTTGTGATTAGATAGATCCCCTAAACCTAAAACTTATTGTTTTTTCTTAGTTTTATAGGTTCATATACAATAGCACTAGAAATACACAATAGCACCAGTACCAGTGCCATTGCAAAAAGTCATTGCTATTGCTCAACCACAAAAATTAGGTAATTGTTAAGAACCTCTCTTATCATTAAAATAAATCATTCACCAATATGTAAAAATATCAAACAAGCATCCACAAATGAATTCCATAATAACAATCCACATAATAAAATAGAGATTGATAATACCCTTAATGTAGGGCAACACCATACAATACTCCTTATTGGAAGGAAATCACTTTACAATATCTCCAACTCCATGAGCCAAGACTTCTACAAAGAATACTTGATATCACTTCCTTCTCCACTCCTACCTTTATATAGACTCTCATTTTCCCTCACCCTAGTAACTCTTACAATAAAGTAATTGTTACATCATTACTAATTCATCATTATTAATAACTCCTACTTACAATAAAATAATCATAATGAGCCATACCACTTGGCACCCATATTCCTATCCCTAGGTATCTAACAATAATCTCTATGTTTAATTAAATTTTTCTTTTTCCTATAACCTATTTTTTGCTATTTTATCTCTAATTTCTACAAATCATAGTTTGTTTTATCAACTATATGAAGAAGAAAGGAATCAAAATTAAATTTTATTTTGATAAATTGCTTTAGGAAAATAATCATAAAGGGATTTAGTTGCAACCTAGGCCATCTAGTTTACTTGCATTATCTCTTTGTTTTCCCTTGAAAAGAAAAGACTCCTTTACTTTATTGTAAGCATTGAAATAAAAAAAGAGCATATAGTCTAGGACTTTTATTTGCTTGCATATTTGTATTCTTGCATCCTTTATATTTTAATTTTATTAAAGTTGTCTTGTTTAGGTTAGAAAACACAACCTTAGATGATTTGATAAATTGAAACACAAAGCATTCACTTGAACATATACTTGTACATATACATATACATATAAGGTAGACCACCCCACATGAAATTTTTAGGTTCCCTTTGGAAAGTGATCAAAGTTCTAAACATGCACAACATGCTATTTACAAAAACATGAAACATAAGTTATAGGAATTTACTATTTATTTTAATCACACTCCACATGTAGAATGAGTCTATGCATGATCTTATCTATGCAATTGTATGGATATTTCATGATTATCTCCTACCTCAAAATGGACATCCACGAGTATGTATTTATCAGTAGGATCCTCTATATTATCTTCCTCCTATATCCTTAGCCTATTTATAACACAACTCCCTAATATCCTCCCTAGGTCCCATAATACAAAACTCCTTGGCTTATTGTCTCTAATGTATCATGAAGTGCATATCCTCCTTATCACTTTCTATGTCAATAATATATATACTTGTATACACTTAATCAAGCGCACAACATCTACTTGGGGTATATTTACCCCTCACAATTACCTAAATTTTATCTCTCACTACTTACCTCAACCTCTAGCACTCAACTAGGCCCAAATGTCTCATTTATACTATATACCTCTCCTTAGTGTGTTATGGCATAAAATACAAATATTAGGTATGGTACCCTCCTACTCAAGTGTACTCAGTAGACTACTCATAGTATGCCTTCTCATCACATACTAGTATGTCCAAATAAGAAATTTATCCCAAAGACCTCATAAACCTCTAAATATTCTAGAAAAGACCCACCACAAATCCTCCATGTGCTTTCCACTTCTATATTTAATTTTAATAGTAGAAATACTCTCGTGTTTTATGGCTTTATTTCTTCCTCTAAAAATAAATGGTGAATCCATGATATGAGAGACTTCATAAGGTTTATACCTAAAAAATCCCTTATATATCTAGTTCATAAGTAAAGTAAACATTATCATATATTATTATCCCCTCACACAGATGCCATATAAATGATGGTAGAGGTTTGTTAACATCATATCATCCCAATCAAAGTGGAATATTTCAATTAATACCATGCACACACATGCAATATAAAATACAAATTAGGCCTAGCTTCATCAATGCAAGCATCATCAAGCGTGTGCGTGTGCACACACATACACACTATTTATTTTATTGCATATGAGTATATTTTTTTCTATTAGTTATATTTGTATATGTGTATCTGCCAACACATAGATTATCCCCCATACATCATCCTATATTATTAGTCTCTCATCGTCCTTATTTTATATCTCATTGCTTTAATTTTAGTTTTGCTTTAGTTTAGATTTTTTCTACTATTGTCTTTACTTATGGGATGTAGTGTCCTCTTAGGATTGTTCAAGTT
Organism: Wollemia nobilis; assembly: GCA_028583015.1. Taxonomy (NCBI): domain Eukaryota; kingdom Viridiplantae; phylum Streptophyta; class Pinopsida; order Araucariales; family Araucariaceae; genus Wollemia; species Wollemia nobilis. The sequence goes on from JAQPPZ010007329.1 coordinate 1,927,763, forward strand.
TGGGTAAAAATGAGAGGTTATAGTTAAAATATTTATGTGAGGGCATCTTCTTAGTTTTTATCATTACAATTCCTATTTATTTTTAATTCTATTATTTAATGATTATCACTATATTGTTCTCATATTATAGTTAATTATTGCTAATGCTTTAAAATACTATCATGAAATTCATAGAATAGGTCTTGATAATGTAATTGAACCCCTTTCTAATTTTTTGAGCATTTGTTGTGGTAGTTAGACTAGTAGGTTAAATACTTTGCAAGCTACATGAGAATTGTAATGGAACATTAATATATTTCCTTCTAAACTTCACATGCAAATATTTTTGTAGATCCTACTATGGTAAATAATGAGCCTTGTAGAACAAACATTCCACAACTAATTCAAGTATTAGTTAAAGCCACTAAAGAGTTCAAAATTACATTTGAATATTTTGGTATGTTACAAATATATTGCATTGATGATGTTATTTGAACATGTTATTATGAAGTAACCTTATGCATTTGGGGACTTTTTCCAATACATTTAACTGAAAAAATGTTATATATTTATATTTATTTTATATGTTATTAGATATATAGCAACACTATGACAATGTTGTGAAATGAATGGCCATATGTTAATGTTACTATTCTTGATACTTTCATAAAATATGATTGGAATGATGCATGTCTTAAAATTATGAACACAATAGTAAAGGCTTTTATTATTTCTTGTAGTATCCACATTGAGAATCTTGTGTTATAATTTTATCTATGGTGCTTGGCATCCTTCCTATGATGATAAACTAGTCTTCTCTTATGGATCTTGGTGTGTTATTAAAATCTTGTTATAAATGCTTGATGTTGTGCCATCATGTCCTTAGCCTAAAATTGATAAGTAAATAACCTCAACAAACAGTTAAGTAATGGAATCAATCATAAGCAAGTCCAAGATTTTGCACCACTGTATAATACTAGGAGAGGGCTTACTATGCTCACTATATAGCAACTAACTACTAAGATGTCCCTAAGGGATAATCCAATTGGTTATAGTTGAATGTTTATTAATGTGTTCCTTTGGGGATCGATAGTCCATCTCACATTGATTTCCTTTGGGGAACAAGTAGTCATCGCGTAGTTATCAATTCTCTATATAGAAAATAAACTATAAAAGTAAAGAATCACACATATTGGAATAGTGTATTAATATGAGTGATGAATCTTATGTGAGTAGTATGGATCACTACCTTGCATTAGCAAGCTTCCTACTCTATTTAATATAGGGATTACTACACTTCACTCATAATACCTCAACTTAATCTTGATAGAAGTGATAATGTTTGCATATGTGGTACTAAGCTTCTCTTGAGGCCATAGTCTTTGTTTAAGCCCTTTGGGCTCTTGTACACATTATATAAGTGAATTTATTGAATATTTTATTATTTAACCTAAATTTCAACTGCTTAACCTTGACTTGAAGGTCTCTTTCAATTGGGTGTGAATACCCCTTCCTACCAATCATTTTGTTATTGGTTGGTGTATAGTTTTTCCTTTTACAGTGTTTTACTATCTTTGGACACCCCTTTTACATTGTGTATTTATTTTTTTTGAGCTATTTCTACTTATTTGGGTAAAATTTTGATTCCATTCATTTCTATAAAGTGTTATGAAAGTCAACATGGCATAGAAGTGGGTATGAATATTCGTTACCCAATTTCTTGTCTTCAAAATTTTATCTTATACAACTAATCTAAATTTTTTTGGGTAATTTAAACAAGATAACATAAAATTGTGAAACTTTGGATTACAAAGGGGAAAACAAAATTGCAACACAATAAATTTTACAAATAAAAAATCAGACCTTTATTACAAGATAATGTTACGATGGATCTTTATGTAGAAATGTAGTGGTTGAAACTCTACGATTTGCACTTTATCTAATTACCTTCATTATATCTTGTAGATACCTAAAACACATCATGTTGAGGATAATCCCTCTATGGACTCCTTTTAAACCATATGATCCACCTTGGGTAGCCCTAAGGCTAAAATAGTGGTTTTCACCACTCAAATAGGGATATATCCCTTTACAACCATGGTTGTCCCTCCAAGAGATGGCCTCCAGTCAAGATCATCTCACCTTGATATGGTCATGCCAAAAGTAGAATAAAAAAAGAGTGGGACATAACTGGAAGCAAAAAATACCAATTAATCCCATGTATAAACTTAAATCACAATTTAGCACATGCATGAGCCTAGATTAGAGAAACTGCATGACATAATAGTTGCATGGAAATTTTAAGGATAAGAATTTGCTTTTCTTAATGTGAACTGCCTCTTCATTTTTTCATGCATAGGTTTGTGCTATTATTATATTTATTTCAAGGAATCTATATAATAGCACCCACCCCTCAGTAAAAATATACAGAGTTTTCAAATCTTCAAGTAATGAAGTGTTGTCAAAATTCAACCACGAGCTCTTAAGCCTTTGCATTGTTCTCATTGTAGAAGTTATGTTGCTGGTTCACTCTAAAGGTTAAAGACCTCATCCATATTCTATATGTGATTTAATACCCCTACTTTGAATACTAATCCAGACCTAGTAATCCATTCTCACGAATGCACCGATCCATTGACCAAACCCATATCGAATCCAAGAGTCACCTCGCATCAAGCCCAAAAAATCACTTATAGGATAACGACCATATTGATCCAATATGGCTCACAGGCATAGTTATCATACCCTAATATGACCTTATGTTAGTGATTTGTTTGTTTATTTTACTGTAGTTGATTTTAGCAATATTTATTTTATTGCATTTTATATCAGTTATAATTTTATTTATGCATGCATCTATTTTTATTTCATTCATTTATTGCATCTTTTATATTAATATGGGCCTTATCTCAAAATTCTTTGCACATGCTTTTAATATTATTTAGTTTTCTTATGTGCAAGCTACAAGTTCTTACACAGGAAGAGGAGCACCAGATTCATACCATACCATCCATTTAAATAGTCTCAAAAACCTACCCCATATCAATTCATGAGTGCGAGGAATATCTTGCAAAGCTACACGTATATTTCGTTTATAATTGTATTCATTGTATCAAAAAATTTGTACCAATCCCTCACAGAGGGTATCATATTATAGCCACTTTGAAAATACATATCTATGATCAATATAAAGGGCATAATTATTTTATATTGTATTTTGTCATCATGGTTACATAATTGCTATCTTTGATTTATTTCAATTGCATGGATGTACAGTATTTTTCAGCATTTCATTGGTGATCACGGTGGGACCTAGTCCTTGTTTTCTAGTCATACTACTAATTTGTATATATTGTTTTGATTACAAGTTGTAGGTTTAACAATCTAGCACAAATATGGCCCATGTTTGGCAACCGTCTAACCCTGATACGGTCCCTATTCGACAATCATCCCTAATCAGGATGGCCTCAGATCATAGAGTATAAATAGCAAAGAGCAAGATATTCATCAAACATAGGACATCAAGGTGAGTGCCTCTATTCTCTATCTCTATTTTTGTAATAAATTTGTAAAATATATTTTAGATCACAAAGAATAAAGTACATAAAATTTATAGTGCCGAGCTCTATCTATGACTATCTCTGGTCCAAACGACCCTTGTCTGAGGTCGTCCTTAGTTCATACGACCCTTATTTGTGGTTGTATTTGTGATAGATGACCTCTATAATTAGTTGTATCTATTTGGTATGGATCTATAGTAGTCATTGTTTGGCTTATCTATTGTTGCCTACTCAAAGGCTGATCTCATGTAGGGTTTTGCATTTTAGAGTTCTATTATTTTATAGGATTTTTTAAAGTAAAACATCATTTTATGCATTAGTAAAAAGATCATTGAGTGCTTCTTGATTTTAATTTTTGCATAATAAAAATAACCCCACACACCATGGCTTATTTAAACATCAACGATTTGGATTTCATCACCAACCATTAATCAAGAGCATCAATGGTGGGATTCATCTCTACCCGCTATCTCGCACCATTAAAAACTTAGTGGCCAAACGTGAGTGGCTTTCTAAATTTCATCATTGAAAAGTCTCCTACTCTTGGGTGAACTCATAGTAGGAAGGATTAGTGAGCCCCTTTACCATAGGGATCTTTAAAATAATTATTGGATGCAATTATTATTCTTGTGTATTCCTTAAACACATGGGTTAAGTGAAAGTAAGGCTTTGTCGGTAGTAGCACATTAGACAGTGCAACCCCTTTAGGGGTAATTTTGTTCCCATAAGGTTACCTTGAGCCACATCCATAGGAATCCACTTTTTATCGTTTTAGTTATACTCCCAAATAGAGGGTGTGCTCAAACTACCTTTAGTAGTTTTCTATTTTTCACCCTTATTTTTCATAGGCATAAGGTATAACATCAAAACACACTCAAACAATTATAGGGACTCACAATAAAAATTTAAATGAGATAATCACATTGTTTGCTTGATTTTTCTTTACTATTTGTTTAATCCACTTCATGGTAACAACTTGTAGCCAAGCTCAATCACAAGCTAGCATTGCTAAAAATTTATAAGGAGACATGGAATATCTCTAGTTTAGTCCAGAGGACATGGCCATTCCTAAATGGCATCCTGGTGTTCATCATGACACCAATATTACCTATAGGAAATCTGATCTTCAGGATATTCCTATTCAAGATGTATATGTGGGTCCTCGATATGATCTTAATGAAGATATTCTAGATCAAGCAACATTGCTTTATTTTTATCAAAAAAACCATAAGCCTATTGAGGGATCTAGTAGGACAATTTCATGCATTCACATCCTAATTTGTCCTACTAATCAATCACTAGAGCATTGACAAGAACTATATGAACTGATATGGCTATTTTGAGTAGGACGATGAGTGTTGTACCTATCTAAATGGGTATACTATCGACTCATCAATGGAGATCAAGCAAAGTGGCTTGATCATCTAGCATCATCCATGGGGTATACTTGGTATCACCACCAGTGTTAGCTTTACCTCGACTAGGTGTGTCATTCCTATTATATATATTAACTACCAAATTTACCTTAGGAACCATGTTGGCCCAAAATAATGAGGTAAATAAGGAACAAGCTATATATTACATCAGTCGCACCCTAGTGAGCTATGAGATCAAGTGCACATATGTTGAGAATATTTTCTTAGCGGTGGCATTTACCACCAAGAAACTACACCATTATATGTTAAATCAAACAACGTATTTTATGTCTAAGAAAAACCCTTTGCGATATATGATGATTCAAACATACCATAATAGTCGTACCACAAAGTGGATCATGTTGTTGATAGAATTTAACCTCAAATTCATAAGTCAAAAATGCATTAAAGATCAAGTCATTGTTGATTAACTAGCAAAGGCTCATCTCTAGGACGATAAGCCTCTTATAATTGAGTTGTCTGATGATGCATTTTTACATCATCAGACTCGCCATAAACTGAAGAACCTAAAAACAAAGCCGATATGACCCTATTATTTTATGGTTCCAAGTGTAAGCAATGGGGTGGCATAGGAATCATGTTTTTTACATCACAAGGGGCTCCTATAGCCCTTTCATTTAAACTTAATTTCTCATGCACCAACAATAACACTGAATACAAGGCCCTCCTTTTGGGTCTTCAAACAACTATCACCATGAAAATCAGAAATCTCGATATCTTTGGTGATTCTTTGCTCATTATAAACCAAGTCAAGAAAAATTACCAATGCAAGTGTCTAATCTTGAAATCGTATAAAGCATGTGTGGACAACCTACTAGCTAAATTAGAATGGTATAACATTGAGATAGTCCCTCATTCATCTAATCATTTTGTAGATACAATGTCTTCCTTGGGATCCTTAATTCTACAAAACCCTTTAGATGATATCACAACAATTCATGTCAAAATGCTTTACCATTTAGCAATTTTGCATGAGGCTTAAAAATATGAGAAAGTTGTCCACATGATTTAGATTAAACCGTACCAAGAACGGTTCTCTCACATAGATAATTTTTTAAAACATGCTTCTTGGGGATCATTTATCCTGAATAGTTCTTTTTTTTATATCGAAAAACCCCTTGCGGGGCTTCCTTGGTCTAAGAGACCACAAACAGGGGGTTCTACACCGTCAAAGTCACCCGGGGGTCGCACCCTACTCCCTCGCACCAACATTATCAATTGGATTTTTGGTACCCAATTCAGCTTTTTGGTAGGGTGGAGATTCGAACCTGGGACCTCCCTTGGAGGATTGCCCTCTCCTCTCCAACTCACCTACAACACCTGGGTCCTGAATAGTTCTTTTGATAACAACACAATAATCTATATTAAGGTTCTCTCCCAATCAGTATTTGTGCAGAATGAATCTCAAAAGGAACAAGCAGTTCATTTAGTCAAGACTCACTAGTATCAAGATTGGTTCACCCAACTAAAAGATCTTTTAAAACTTGGTAATATCCCTTTGGGATTATCACATGCCACAAAACAAACATTCAAATAAAAAGCAACAAAATATGTCTCGTTAGGATACATATTGTATCATCGAGGCTACAATGGTTTTCTCCTTCATTGTTTAGATCCCCATGAATCTTCTTGGGTAATTTTACAAGCTCATGATGGTACTTGTGATGGCCATTTTAACGGTATGGATATCACTAAGTGCATCCTTATAATGGGTTATTATTGGCCTACTGTGGATAAATACTGATGTTTTTATGTTAATAAGTGCATGAAATTTTAGAATCATGTTAATATTTTGCACTTACCTTCTTAGGTCTTACAACTGATTTATTCGATATGGCTTTTTTTGCAGTGGGATTTTCATTTAGTTAGAAAAATCTTACCCCCATATTTGAGCCATCACATATTTATCTTAACAACCATAGAATATTTTACCAAGTGTATGGAAGCCATCCCTCTTACCACTATGACTAGACCCTGCATTGTGGAGTTCATACTTCATAATATGATATGTCATTTTGGTATTCCATCCAAGATCATCTTGAATAATGGGGTCGTATTTAACAACAAAGATGTGAGAGCTTTAACCACCAAGTATAACATTTAGCACAACTTTTCCATACTCAATTATCTACAAGCTAATGGGAAAGTAGAGGCATCAAATAAAATAGTTATTGCCATTCTGAAAAAAACTATCAAAGATAATCACAAATATTGGCACCTTTAGTTGCCTTTTGCATTATGGGCTTACATAACTAGCATTAGGATGTCTACTAGGGCAACTTAATTTTTGCTAGTATATGGCATCAAGGTAATTATACCCTTGGAAATGGAAATTCCTTCATTGCGCATATCACTACAAGATTTCATTAATGATAATACGATACGGCAAGCTTACCTTGACCAATTGACCCTTCTTGATGAACGATGTGTTAATGCTCTCGAGCACCTCTAAATTTATCAAGATCACCTTCAATGAGTTTATGATATGAAATTCCATCTTAGAAACTTCAAAGTTGGGGATCTTGTGCTTAAAGAGAATCAACAAAACTCCAACTTGTCACCGTACTTGTGAGATAAATTTATGATAAATTGGTTAGGCTCATTTATCATTAAATAGAAGATAAGGGTAGGGACATATCACCTTACTTATCTTGAGGGTGTTGAGGAACCTAAACCTCTCAATATTCTTCACTTGTGGTTATTTTATGCATGACACACTATGCATAAAAAAAAACAAAAAACAAAAACAAAAACCACAAAAATAATACAAAATATTAAAAATACAAAAACATTGCATTCCCATTTACATTGCATTCCACCATGCATTTCATGTCGCTATATTTGCTTACTTGCATTAGTCATGTTCTTTCATTGCATTAGCATTAATACTATTTTGTTCTTACATGCCAGGGTCTAGCACCATGCCTGTATATCTGTATGGGTGAAATTTTACACCTCTCACCCACCCCTTTATTTTAAAGAAAATATGATGCCTATAGAAGTGACTAAGTTTTGGAGATAGGCTTTTGCGCTAACAGTTAGGGTGAACCTTGAAGGTGAAGGTAGCTAGCATATATACAGAGAATTAAATGGGTGGGAACTCAAGAACTGCATCTGAGTGAAACCATATTCATTTTTTTCCCAAATGAAGGATGGAGATTTAGGAAGGTGAGTAGGGCAAAACTATCCTAAAACCCCGCTCACTAGCTAGGCGAAAACTTTGGCCAATTAGAAGGGCTAAACTATCATAGGTCCCTACCTATAAAGAGGGAAACAATTTAGAACATTAGGTGGGCGAAACTTTTATAAAACCTTGCACAATTGTAAATAATACACTGGGGCAGAGTATAGCAAGAAAGATAGATCCTATGGGTCCACCCTGTATCAGAAGTGCCCAACTACCAAGAAATTGGGTTTTGGTTCATCAGAGAATAAGCCTTCTATTCGGGAAGATGAAATGTTGAAACATAGATCCTAGATCAATGACAGCCTAATGCCTATCTGAAGGGGTAAGGTAGGTGAAAAATTATAGCATAATAAAACTCAAACCTATACAGATTCATCTACCTTCCCCTAGCAGTTATTTCGAGTCACATATTTAGTCTATATCAATCTCACCTTCCTACCTAATGCCATTAAATATTAGGTTTGAATTTATTGTAAAAATATTATGAATACTAGAATATTTGCCATTCCAAGGGTGGCTCTTTAGCTATTACAATTCACATGTAAAGTTGTTCATTGTTTTATAAATATAAGTATAATATTGTTTGGTCTCCAATTTGGATCTTTGTATCTTTGTGTTGAGTTTAAAATGCTTATTTTTGCTATGGCTATCTGAGTAGTCTCATTTAATTCTACTATCTAGATTTCATGGGCTTTACTTAGTGGTTTTATAATTTGCATTCATATTGGGTTGGGGTTTATTTTTACTTAAGCTAGTCGGGTGGGAGTGTTTTAATTTTGCATCCTAGATTTCATGCAACCATTCATTGGTTTTAAAATTCACTTTCAACTTGTTACACTAAATGATAAGTGAGGGTGTAATTGGTTGATCTATTAGGTAGAATTCTTGTATGTTCACTTACGATGTTTAGGATACATGTGTCTTGATGTGACTATAACCTGTTATTGTGATTTTTAGCTATGGCCTCATTTTACTTTTCTTTCTCCCTCCCTTTTCCTCCATTTAGGCATAGGTAGCTAGTACTTAAGTAACCGACCTTCTTTGAAGATCTTCCACCCTACCACCCCATATGTGATGTTTGTCTGATGTTGGTGCAGGTTTGTGGGTGTATAAATCAGTCTCATTCTCATTAGGTGCCATATCTCCACCCAATATTTTGTGGTACATCCAATGGGACTGAAATATCTCATCCCTATAGATTCTCGTGAAGCTCTACTATGCAATATCTATTTGTTCACTTGGTGAATCCATTACAGAATGAGATGGGTTCCCTATAACTGGTTGTCTTCAAAGTGAAGCAGTTTTGGTGACTCTAGTAGGGGCCCATAAGGTCTTCATAGTTTAATGAAATCAGAGTTTGGTGATACTCTAGTTTACCCAAATCTGGTCAAATCGCCTAGTGACTCCTCGAAGCAAAAAAATTTAGATCCTGAGATCAGTTGCCTCTTCAAAGCTTTGAAATATATGAACATAGCAAAGGACTCAAGATTTTATGAGTAGTCTTGACCTCACTAGCGAAGAAAGCATGCTCATTTAGTGACTTTGAATCCAAAGAAAGGATTAAGATTTTTGAAGACCAGTGATGTAATGGCTCAGTAGTGCAATCCCCTATGGGATGATCCTGGCCACTCAATCTTCGTTGCTATCATGATAACCTTGAGGGTGTCTTCAAGATCTTGCCAAAATATAATGGCACAAACAAAGTTGTGCTTGAGAACCTAGAAGACATCATTCCTATAGCTATCATAATCAACATCAAACATGAGGATGTGATGATCAGGATACTTGTTCTTTCTATGGAAGGGAGGACATTACAATAGTATAGGTCATTGCAGAGAGGAAGTAATTGTACATGGGCTGACTTGGTAGTAGCTTTCACTGATACATTTGATAGCTATCATGACCCATTCTCCCTGCTTACTCAGTTCTCGTTTATCAAGAGGAACCCTCTTGAAAGTATTGAGTAATTTAATGTTCGATTTGAAATAATCTAGAGAATAATCCTCCATGAAATCCACCCAACTACTGTTGAAGCACACTACTATTATATTCAGACCTTTAGCCCTAATATTGGTCTTCTCTTACATCAATTTGGGGAAAGTTGATTTTCCTAAATCTTTCAAGAGATTTTTAGGGCCGAGTAGATTCTAATGGGGAAGATACTTCCTAAGAAGGACTTATGGTCATAGCCACTCTTTATATTTTCTACCCTTGTAGAACTTGTACCAAACCAAGTAGGACAGGATGCTTTCAATGCCACCTTCCACATGGTCATACAACAAAAGCAATAATATTCTCCTAAAATCCTAAATTATCAGTTAGTAGGGCCACTTCAGGGAGGATCTTACCATAGCATCTATATGCTTTATTTCAATCCAATAAATCAACCCTATATCCAATTCGATCTACAAGATGATAATGCTCATGGATGTAGCTAGGTGCAAGACTTGATGTCAATAGAAGAGCATGCAGTAGAACTGATACATCAAGTCAATATCAATAAGGAGCAACACTAGAGTCTATCCTTTAACAGTTCACCACCTACAAGGTGGAATGATATGGTAAAAGTGGTTGCCACATTAGTCTTTGATAGCTTGAGTACCAAAGCACTCAGGAAAATGAAATAATTAATTGTGATTTAATCATAATTATAAGCCACCGCGGTCAGTTCCAAATGGAATACAAACAAAGGCTCAAATTCAATGTAATCTGGTTTGGTCATTACATATTCACAAGATGATTTGCACAAGCATACTTGGCTCAGGTATGTAGGCATGACAAAATTTTATGTAAATAATGCAGAAAGTAAATAAAACTATACGATAAGCATGGTTGCTCACAAGGCATCATCGTTTTGTTTGTGGCTTGTAGGGAAAGCACTCTAGTAATGAATTTCTAGCTACTTGGGGTGTTAGAAACTATGAAGTAAGAAGAATGGGAGGATTCTCTAGGTCACCCCTTGGAAAAATAATACTTTCATCCCATATTTACTGTTCTTCCTTATTTTCTTCTTTTCTTCTTTGTAAGCTATTGTTGTGACCCCATAGCCCAATGTATGTAACCAACAAATACCAAGGTCTCACATGATCCCCTTGGAAATCCATAACCACATGGAGGTCCTCCATATGATCTGACACATGTCAAGCTTGTTCAAAATTAGGGAAATATGCTATAAATAAGAGCTCATCCATAGTGGTAGACATGGTCAGAAAGTGTAAGCTATGAGAAGTTGCTGAAGCAAAATTACCCCATGGTGGATAGCAGTTAGTAAAAGAGAATCCCTATTGGATTGTGTAAAGAATAAAAATTGTAAAAAGAGAGGTGAATATCCATGGTAATTTGTCTACTCTTGGAATATTTTGGGTCCTTGGTGGGGTATGTTTAGGATATTGCAATCCATGGGGGTATCTCATGGGATGGGGTATTCACCCTATCAATTTTATCTGATAAATCCTGGATTGCTTTTCCTTTCATCTCCCCTCCTCTCTATGTTCTTCTCTTTCCTCCACTTTCCCTTTGTGCTAGTTATCTTCAACTCTTTTGGTTGAAGATATTTGTCCTTGTACCTCTGGTGCTTCCCATCTCTTCCCCTTTCCTCTTGTGTTTCCTTCTCCTTTCTTTCCCATTTTTCTTGTTATTTTTGTTGATGATTTTCTTCTCCTCCTTACTCCCCGTAGTGTTTCACCTTGTTAACTATTTCGTGCTACCCTTCTTCCTCCATTGTCTTGTAGTATCGTTTGGTTGCAATTTTTTTCTTCTTTCTTATATTTATCCCCTTCCTCTTCTTTGTAAAAAATTATGTTATGCACTTTAATATTTTATCTAGGTTCCTTTTTTCCACAATATGGAAATCCCCTATGAGTCACCAAGAGTATGGGTGAAATTTTATGCCTCTCACCCACCCTTTATTTTAAATAAAATATGATACCTATAGAAGTGACTAAGTTTTGGATATGGGATTTTGTGCTAATGGTTATGGTGGACCTTGAATATGAAGGTAGATAGCATAGATGGGCAGATAATTGAATGAGCGGGGACTCAAGAATTACATCCGGGTAGAACCATCTTCGTTTTTTTCCCAAAAGAAATATGGAGATTTAGGAAGGTGAGTAGGGTGAAACTATCCTTAAAATCCACTCATTGGCTAGGCATAAAATTTGACCAGTTAGGAGGGTGGAACTATCATAGATCCTCACCCTTTAGGATGGTAGAACTTTGGTACATAAGGAGGATGAAACTTTTTTAAAACTTCATCCAGTTGCAAATAACATGTTGTGGTAGATTATAGCAAACAATATAGACCCTAGGGACCCACCTTGCATCAAAAGTGCCTGACTACTAAGACATCAGTTTTTGTTTCAGTAGAGAACAAGCCTTATAGCCAAGAAGATGAATTTTTGAAACATAAATCCTAGAGAAATTGTAGCATGTTGCCTATCTGAAGGGATAAGGTAGATGAGAAATTTATGGCATAATAAAAATTGGACCTATGCAGAGTCATCTACCTTCCCCTTCCAATAATATATTTAGAGATACAAATTACCATCCAAAGGCCTATCTATATCAATCTCACCTTCCTGCATAACGCAATTAAAGCTTAGGTTTGAATTTATTGTAAAAATATTATAAATACTAGAATGTTGTAAATATAAGTATACTACTATTTGGTCTCCAATTTGGGTCTTCACATATTTGTGTTGAGTTTAAAATGCTTATTTATGCTATGGCTATCTAAGTAATCTCATTTAATTCTGCTATCTGGATTTTGTGGGCTTTACTTAGTGGTTCTAGAATTCGTATTCATATTGGGTTGGGATTTATTTTTTCTTAAGCTGGTTGGGTGGGAGTGCTTTAATTCTGCATCCTAGATTTCATGCACCCATTCTCTAGTTCTAGAATTTGCTTTCAACCTATTCCACTAAATAATAAGTTAGGACATGATTTTTTGATTTATTAGGTAGAATGCTTGTATGTTTACTTGTGATGTTTAGGTTGCATGTGTCTTGATGTGGCTATAACCTGTCCTTGTGAGTTATGGCTACGACATCCTTTTACTTTGGTTTCTCTCTCCTTTTTCCTCCCTTTAGGTATAGGTAGCTAGGACTTGAGGAACTGGTCTTCTCCAAAGATCGTTCACCCTGCCACCCTAGGCAAGATGGCCATTCGATGTTGGTGTAGATTTGCAGGTGCATCAATCAATCTCCTTCTCATTAGGTGTTGGATCTTTACCTAAAAAATTTTCATCTTTCTTAACCAACCTTTTTCATCATCATAATTTGCACTTTTCTTATGAGATTTAGCTTATTAAGGGGTCCTCATAAGATAGGGTAGATACCAGATGACCATAAGCAATGATATTTAGATGACCACTAACTATTATATGCACACCTCTTACTTTACAAAAAAACATAGGGAAAAACCCCACATTCCACACACCATTCCATCCTCATTCCCCCTTTTGGGTAATTATGTTTTTCAACACAACCAATAGGTTTCTATAGGGTGTTCACTAGGGTTTTTTATCACTCAACCATTCCTAGTTTTATTTTTAGATTTTGTAGAAAGCTATCTTGATTTTTAGAGGGTAGGTTCTTGCTTTGATCATGCCTTGTATATCTCAAATCTTGAACATACATTCACATTAAAATATGAGTTCCAACAAGGAAGTATGAAACTACAATGTATTCCTTACCCCTTAAGTGAAAGGTATCCCTTGCTCATCCTATTATGTGCATGGTTTAGAATGCTAAGAATTGACAAAAATACAAGGCCCCTCTACCCAAAGTAATAAAATTCCTTGCTCTTCCACAAAACGAGTAAGTATCTCAAAAAATCAAGAGTGGTTTTCACCATTAAGAAAATAAATCTCCATGGTCCTCATCAAAAATGATCAAAAATCCTAAATAAAAAAATCAAAAGAAAAGAAGGGGGTAATGAGCTTGAGTCCCTAGAATCCTTAGTTGTTCAAAAACTGTGGAGTGATCTCCATTACAACAATGGGATATAAACGTCAGTCTAGCAATGGAGGAGTCTTACATTTGATGATATGTTTATCACATTAGTGAGCTTCTTTTGTATATACCAATGTCAGATTGCATATGACCTAGATTTTGGTGGCTTGTATTACCTAGTAGTCTAGTCCAACTACATCCAAAATTAGGATCAGAATGACCATAGGATGATCCTCATTATAGTAATGGGCTCTAAGAGTTAGCCTGACAATGGGGTAGTCTTATGCATCATAATGAATACACTATGCACACATAAGGATATTGAATATCTAGGTCTTCCTAGTAGAATTTTATCTTTTAGAATCATGTGTAGTTAGTATACATCTTTTGACTGGTCAACTAGGGTGTTTGAGTCTCATGGAAACCATGTTGTTTCCCTATAGTATATTACTAGTCCCCCATCCATCATTTACATTTTTATCATCTTACATATGGTTGACTTTCAAATGTATGACTTTTGTGAAAAGGTTAACATTTTGATTGATGACTTTTATACATTATGTGGTGCTTACATTTAGGTTATTTTGCATCTTAGATTCATTTATTATGTTTTAGCATATTAAAAAAATCAGATTTTGCATCATCATGTCATCAGTACATAACCTACATGTATACATCTAGGCATACATCTATGCATACATGCTAAAATGTTTAGGCATATATCCATCATATATAATTGCATCCATGCATAAAATAAAAATAAGTAATAAACACATGATAGACCACAATAGAAGTAATATCATATATAAATGGTAAATCTGGTACATCATGATATAAAAATGCCTGTAGGCTACAATACATTAGGTCCTTATACCTCACACTCCAAAAAATAAGCACATGCAAATCATAAGTTAGGCTGGCCCTGCACCACTGGTCTCACCTCCACCCTTTGCCTTGTCTCAATGAGGTTGACCAAAGCCACTGGCCTTTGATCTCTGGAGAGTAGCTACAAACCTTAGAACTGGTATCCTAACTGATATCTACCCTAAATTATTATGTCAACTCCGATGTGATACCCCTAATGAAGCTTACAAAGGTAATCTACCTCCAAGCTGCTCTACCTCATCCTCTAAACCAAAAATGTACTCTTGATTTTAGCATCAATGAGATACATAGAAAGCCATCATCCCTTATAGCTCTAACACCTATACCTGCAACCTAACTACATCACCCATGGCCTATCCACATGTCCCCTATCCAGTAGCCAAACCTACCACCTACACCTATAGATAATCATGCTCTCCTATCATCCCTATCACCTGTATTCATAGAGCATCTCGCATAGTACCTAAATCATCCCCACCTAGATCCACCACTAGATGATCTCCATCCTCACCCACTACCTCTACTTGAAACAATGTCAAGTCTACCTCATTACCTTAGCATTGGTAAATGATGGGCTTGCTAGGTACATCCTAATGAATCCCAAAATATTGAAAAATATGAGTACCAGATGTACTAGTGCTCTGTGTCGTGGTGATCGACCACCCATCACTTGAATCTAATATACCTCATATTCTCAACCACCTCTTCCCATGGTGGGTAATCCCTTTATGGCCACCATATAACCTAATTTAGCCTTGGTCTCTTAAAAGACTCTATGTAGTGAGCAATCATGCCTAAGTGGGGATGATTTCAATCCACCTCTTGATCCTACCTCCACTACATCATGTATCCAATCTTCCTATCCACCATCTAAGCTTTCATTGATCAATATCATATAGCTCATCATATAAATGAGTTGATAGCATAGTTTCCCAAGCCATGATTAGAGGATCTTGCATTGTGCACTTGACTAAACCCTGAACTAGCTCGAGCAAGTTCCATGGGAACCTCACTCTTGAAGAGTCAGGCAGTAGTATGTTAGAAATGAGTGACATCAATACCGCATATCTCATCATCAGGATATCAACATCATACCATGCCTTGACTAGCATCCTATCGCTATCCAAGATACACTAAGAAACCTCTAAATCATCTAAAAATGCCCTCTAGAGCACTCTACTATATTGGCTAGTATATGTAGAGACAATGGGGTGTCCCTCAATTGGAATACAAATAATCTTGTAGATATTCTCTAGGGTGATTGTCACCTCACCAGTTGAAATGTGTTGGTTTGACTATCCAACTAATCAATCAAGGCCATCAAGTAGGCCTAATCTACGATCACTACCTCCAACCTCACCACTTACTTAAGGCCAATGGCCTCAAACCACTCCCAATCGACATTAGAGAGTGCATTATGCGTTGTCTTATAGATCGTGGGATATCTATGATGAGCCCTCACACATTGAATGCACAATTGCACAATATGATAATTAGGTAAAAAAAGGCAATAAAGTCAATAAATACTGAGGTCATCTTAGGCCAAAGTGGTCTCCAAGCGAGACCATCTCAGATTGATATGGCCTCCATAATGGTCATATTTTTTTCATTGGATTTTTAACCATGATCGTCTCTCCTTGAGACAGCCCTCGATTTCACAAGAGGGATCATCTCACCTTGAGATGACTCCCAATAGGGGCAATTTCAAATCAAAATTCCTATACCCTAAATTAAATTAAGCACACAAAAGCAAAAAAAAATCGAGCACACAAACAACCTACAATACATTTTAGTCTAAGGTGTGATTTCTTGCCTTAATTTTTTGGTGAGGTTATTTTCCCACTTTAATTAGTGAGGTTCATTTTATTTTGTGAGGTAACAAAGGAGAGAATACGATGTTTACCTTTCTCCTTTTACCTCCTTTTATCATTGAGGTCTCAGGTTGGTCCATGGTAGAATTCGGATAACACTTCAATAACGCTCTACTTCAAAAAAAATTATTCTCCTAACCTCCCTTTTCCTCCAATTTCTAACTATGCAAATGACATCAAAAATGTGCTAATTTTCATTTTATATTTTCAAATATATGCGACTATCTTGAGGTCATAAAATCATAGTTACTACGACCATCCTACCAGCAGACGACCACCAAATTTCAAAAAAATAAAATAAAGATAACCGAGAGATAAAAAAAGCTCCAAAGGAACTTAACCCCTTTGGTCACATCAAATAAAAAGGCTCCAAAGTCACCTACACCTTTGGTCACATCAATTTAAAAAGCTCCAAAGGCACCTTGCACGTTTGATTAAAATAAATCAAAAGGCTCTAAAGGCATTCAAATTCTTTCAGTCAAATTTATTTAAAAAAATCTCCAAAGGAACTTAACCCTTTTGGTCACATCAATTCAAAAAGCTCCAAAGGCACCTAACACCTTTGGTCAAAACAAATCAAAAGGCTCCAAAGACACCCAAATTCCTTTGGTCAAATTCATTTTAAAAAAACTCCAAAGGCACCTAACCCCTTTGGTCAAATAAACTTAAAAAGAAACACGAGTGAACCTCGTATCTAGTGATTTACTCTAGTCACTTGGTGGTTGTAGTGATTGGTTATCCATGCAATTCGGTAGGATGAGTAAATTACCATAAGATCATGCACACAAAAATTAAAAAATGGGTCATGTCCCCTTTTACTTTTGTAATGGTCCTAGAAAATCCAAAATCAAGTCATCTTGATCAAGTGACTCATCGCTTTCATCATTTTTCATCTCCTCTATCGACTTATCGCTTGAGAGGGTAGTCATACATCACAAAATTTATAATCAAGTCAATAATCAAACACTCAATAATGAAAATTATGTTCGTTAAAAAGTCATTTCCAAAGATAATCATGCCCCTCTTGCTTGGGGTAGACAACAAGCAAAAATTTCAACCAAACAAATGCTTGGTATTCTTGAAGCCTAGGGTCTATAGACCCCTGTGTCTACCCGTGGTTGAAAAGTGTGCCAAGATTAAGAATACCTCAAGCCATGAATACTTGGCTAAAAGGTGTACCAAAACTAAGTTCTTCAAATTTTCAAAAGCAATGATTTCAAAACATATGCTCTTTTCATGATTGGGGTATCTAACATTGATCAGATCCATGAACATCACCAACCCTCAATTTGACTCTAGGTCATCTATTTTTGCTTTGCATTGTGCTTTCACACAATGCATACCAAAAATGGGTATCTATAGATACCTAAAACATGTCATGTTGAGGATACTACCTATATGGACTCCTTTTAGACCATATGACCCACCTTGGGCAGCCCTAGGGCTAAAACAGTGGTTTTCACCACTCAGACAGGGACATTTCCCTTTACAATTATGGTTGTCCCTCCAAGGGATGGCCTCTAGAGGCCGTCTCAACAAGGGATGACCTCAAGTTAGGGTTGTCTCACCTCGATATGATCGTGCTAAAATTATAATAAAAAAAAAAGCAAGACATAACTAGTAGCCAAAATTACCAGTTAATCCCATGCATGAACTCACACAACAATTTAGCATGTGCATGAGCCTAGATTAGAGCAACCGCATGACACAATCAGTTGCATGGAAATTTCAAAGATAAGCATTCTCTTTTCTTAATGCGAACTGTCTCTTCATATTTTCTTGCACAAGGTTATGCTATTATTAGATTTATTTTGAGAAATCTATATAATAGCACCCACCCCTTAGTAAAAATATACAGAGTTTTTAAATCTTCAAGCAATGAAGTGCTACAAAAATTCAACTAAAAGCTCAAACCTTTGAATTCTTCTTTGTAGAAGCTATGTTTCTGGTTCACTTTAAAGGTTAAATACCTCACCTATATTCTCTACATGATCTAATACCCTTGCTTTGAATACTAATTCATACCTAGGAAGTCATTCTCACGAATTTACCAATACATTGACCAAACCCCTGATCGAACCTAGGAGTCACCCTACATCAGCCTCAAAAAATAACTTACAAGGTAGTAGCCATCTCGATCCACGATGACTTGTAGGTACGATCATCCCACCCTAATACGGCCCAAGGGCAGTGATCTATTTGTTTATTTTATTATAGTAGATTTTAGCAATATTTATTTTATTGTATTTTAGATCAATTATAATCTCATTTATGCATGCATCTATTTTTTTATTCATTTATCGCATCTTTTATCATTAATACAGGCCTTATCTCAAAAGGCTCTACACATGCTTTTAATATTATTTAGTTTTCTTATGTGTAGACTACAGGTTTTTACATGGGAAGAGGAGCACCAGATTTATACCATACCATTCATTGCACCAGTCCAAAAAAAAATCCCTAGATAAATTCGTGAGTGTGAGGAAGATCTTGTGAAGCTACACCTATATTTTTTTTATGATTGTATTCATTGTATCAAAATTTGGTAGTAATCCCTATGAGGGGATCATATTGTAACTGCTTTGAAAATATAGATCTATTATCAATATAAAGGGCATCATTATTTTATATTTTGTTTTGTCATCATGGTTACATAATTGCTATCTTTGATTTATTTCAATTGCATGGGTGTACAATATTTTTTAGTATTTCAGTGGCAATCACAGTGGGACCTAGTCCCTATTTTCCAGTCATACTTCTAATTGCTATATTTTTTTATTATTGTAGGTTGCAGGTTTAACCGTCTAGCACAGAGATGGTCCCTGTTTGGTGACCGTCTAACCCTAAGATGGTCCCTATTTGGTAACCATCCCTAATCATATGCTATGCAAATCAAAAACAATTCCAAAAGGAAAATATTGTTTGGAAGCATTTAGAAGAAGTTTTACATGTTGTTGACAACCTTTTCTAGAGGAAATTTTCTAATACCTTGGGAGGACTTGGATCAAAAGGATCTCATTATTTTCTAACAATTATTTTCCTAGGATAAATATTCACTAATAGGTTCCTTTTGCCTCTCTTGCCTTTCATTTTATTTTATTTTTTTGTTGACTAATTTTCAGATTAAGCTACTTAATTTTTTTTAAACCTCATTTGTCTTTTATGGAATTTTCAAAAAAATACATATCTTTTTTATTCAAATTTTTTGGTTTGAGTGCAATATGGGAGGATAGTGTGCATAATTACCCAAGAAGAAAATAAGAGGTTGAATAGTTTTAGACAACCTTTATAGACAAGATAAGTTATGGGTAGACTTTATCACATGTCACAAATCTCTTGGCCACTTGACAAAGTTGCTAAAATGGTATGGCTATTTTTTTCTATATTGACATGAGAGAGTAGCTTGATTGGTTGCACTTTAAAAAAATGTATAAGAAAAATTTTAATAGATATGAATAAACTTTTTTTTAAATTCTTTACAAAATTTCAATGGGATTCTAGTTTAACACTTTCACCATCTATTTCATTGCATTGAAATTTTTTGCTCTTTTTCTTAAAAATAGAAAATTTAATATTCAAAAGAGTGGAAAATTCCATGAGATGCAATAAGTATAATGCAATGATCATGCATGGGTGATACATAGTTGTAAATTTCAATTTTTATGCTACTATACCTTTGTCTTTGGCTCTCTCTAAAAAGTCAAAGGGCCTCCTTCAAAGGAGATCCCTACTATTATTGGTTTGCATATACACCCAAGGACCCTTGGTTAGTGGAGGATATCTAAGACATTAGTACCTTGGAGGTCCATAGGATCACTTCCCATGCCTTTAAATTTTTTTTCAAAACTAATGATATCACCTCATACTTGACAATATATCACTACTCGTGAGGTGGTACCTAGTGTTGGCATGGAATATATTGATTATGTGCAACTTGATGGTGAATCATGTGATGACATCACTATTGATAACATAGCATGTGATATGTAATTTGATGATGTTACACTTTGTGATGTGGCATTTTATGACTTCACACTTGATGGCATGGAAAATGATGACATCACCCTTACTAGAGATGACTTTGAACCTAATGATGTGGTAGTGACATGGTGAAGGTTGATGTGGCATAGGTTAATGTAGAAGTGGTTGATGTGGTAGATATGATGTGGTGGACATCACATTCATGGTATAAAATGGGTTTGACCAATTATATTTTTTCAACTTATCGAACCATCTAACCAAGCAGTCACATAGTCAACAAAAAACTTGGTGAATAAAAATTCTAAATCACACTTGAGCATATGGCATGCAGTATGATATGGTTTTTCAATACCCTGTAAAATGCCCTACATAATTAGCATCCTAGTGGAACCCCTTTGCATAATATAATGACAATAGAAGTTGTAGATTTGTGATTTATCTATCTAATCAATTACCAATTAGAACTTCTCAACCACTCACATAGTGACACATGGAAGCATCCAATTTGATACAAGTACTAAAATAATTTTTAAATATTTTAAAGGTTTTAGAGATATTTCTATGATTTTAGGGCCAAATTTTGGGGACCAAAACTTTTACATATAAAAGTGTTTTACTCATTTTTCAGGTAAATTATACAATTTTTGAGCTTTTTACATTAATAGTGTTGTTTATAGTCATGAGTGCATGCAAAATTTGTTTTTGGACAAGAAATCTATGGATCAACATGTGTCCTTATTAAATGGTCCAAACTATATCACTTGAAAAATCCATATTTAAGCTTTGCTCTAGAATAATGAGTTGCTCACATATGTGAATGGGATCCCTCAAAGCATTGATTTTGAATAAATAGAGCAATTATTTAGGAAGGATGAAGTACTGGTCCAATAGCTCTCTATGTTGATAATATTATTTACACTAATTTTAGTAGAATTATACATCCTAAGGTATTTCTTGATAAATATTAGGGTTTGTATGGCCATATTGACTTTATACAAATTAGTAGATTGGAGGTAGAGCTTTCTACCTTGACTATGGACTCTTGAGATAGTTTATGTGTATATCAATCGATTCAAGATATTTTAAGATGATATATACACTATTAGAGGAATTCCTATGAAGGAGTTTGATTATGATGGCAAGAAAAACATTGAGATTCTCAACATTATGTTCAACAACATGGCCAAGCCCTATGAGATAGTTACTATTGTACCTAAGATACTTCATGTCTATATACTAGATTCTCCTCCTCCTTCCCTTGATGATGTGTTCAAAATTTTATGCTCAAATATAATGACATAAGTGTCATCCTCTCACCATATAGGGTCATGAAAAATAAATGATCAAGACTAAGCCTAACAAAAAGCAAAAGTAAGGTGAGAATAAAACTAAGTAGTCCTTCAAGAATCTAGTTTGCACCTCTTGTAAGAAGGAAGAACACAAAGTAAAATTTTGTTAGATACAAATCAAGAATCTTGAACAAACAACCAAAATAGGGGTTTTGATTTTGCGTTCTCCTATGCTCAAGGTGAGGATTATTGTGATGGTGAGACCTTACAAGCTCATGTAGCTATTCATTCAATATATTGGACATCCATTTCTTCTAATAAGTGGATTGTAGACTCAAGTATGATTTAACATATGACCAAGAACAACCAACTCCTACATGACTATAATACACTTATTCTAGAAAGTGTATTGTCATTAAGGATGATTTTTCCTTGAAGGTGGTTGGATGTGATGATATGGACACTAGTTATTCTTCTTTTTTTGCTTGATAATAAGGGGTTGTACTCGGGTCCCCCACCCTTGAAAAATTACAACTCTCTTCTTTAGAGCTTGAGATTTTATAAATAAATACACTTATCATCTCAATTGAGATGCTATAGCTAGAAACCTACATGCTTTTACATAAAATGTTTAAATTCTTGATTTTTATTTTTTGAATCTTTTCAATTGTTTGTATGAATACGATTATTCCAAAATTTAGCATCTTTCTTGAAATTTTCCTATAGCATCCTTCATAATGCCAAAAATTCACCTCTACTATTTATGCCTTGCATCTCAATAGAGTAATATTCCTAAAGTATCACACTATCATAGTTTGCTTTACCAAATCTGGATTTCTAGTTTCTTTCCTCATTGAAGTCCTAAACCTTCATTGCTCTTCCCATCATTTGAACCCTAGCTGACAAATATTTGTAATTTCATTTTTCACAACTTAAAAAATCATCACTACCCTTGTTTTGAATGGTTGAATTCATAGGATCGAATATCCTTTAGTATTGCTTAGATTCTTGCATATGACCAATCATTTTAAAGCTATTCAAATTCCAAACAAGTTGGTCCAAAACTAGTTGAATCAAAAGACTTTTCTCAAATATATGGATCCTAAAATATGAGATATTTTTCAAAAAAAAAACTAATCCTTCGCATATTTCTATTGTAAAGAGGGGGAAAAACCACACCAATACCTATGGGTTCCAAACCCACAGGCACACCAAAGATAAAAATAGGGGGTTTTAGTTGATCCAACCTTCCACCCAACAACCCAACCTGTTGCTACACTACACTCAACAACCCAACCTATCGATATGGTTCCCTTAGTTGATCCGATCTCAAACAAGCCTTCCACTCAACAAAGGTTAACTTTCTATGCTCCTTCAACCTAATAAATCTTCCACACTATTTCAGCCTTCCCAACCTTCCACTCAGCATCCCAACCTACCACTATAGCTCCTTCAATCAATCCAGCCTTCCATGCTCCTTCAGCCTTATTGACCTTCCATGTTCCTTCAGCCATCCTAGCCTTCCACCCAAAATTCTATCCTTCTACTGTATCTCCTTTAGCCAGCCCAACCTTCCATGCTCCTTCAACCAACCCAGTCTTCCATACTCCTTTAGCCTTGACACTCCAAAGGTCAAATCATAATTTAACCTTCCACACTTCTTTAGCCTACAGCCTTCCATGCTCCTTCAACCTTCATATTTTTTTATCATTAAAGCACAAAACCATTTATCAGGCCCCTTAGGGGGAAACCCCTAGGGGAATATCCTCATGCACACCCTATTCACACTAGTTATTCTTTATTTTATGGAGCTCTTCATGTTTTGAGTTTAGGTCCAATCTCTTATCTATATATCATATAATCCATACAAATAAGAAGGTTGAATTTTGAACAAATTTATGGGTGATTGCCACAACCCCAAATTTAACTATAATAAAACACACAAAAAAGAAATTTATTTTTTTATTTTTTTAACTATGGTGAGGGATTCACAAACCTATAACCAACCTTAGGTTACTCGAATGTTTAAAAATCCCCTAATTTTATCGAAGAGTTACATCTCACGAAATACCCTCACACAAGTCCATTTGTGTAGGTGTATTATGTGTTACCGCAAATAATCTTATCCATCTCATCATTCTTGATGAGCTAAATTTATCACCTTTAGTCAATCAAAGGTATACGCCCATCTCCATACCATACACAATCCAGTTTGTGTAGGTATGCTATGTGTATTGCAAGTTAAGCTATCCATATAGTCTCCATGATGAGCTATCTTAACTCAGATGTAATATTTCCATAAAATTAGTTACCAAACTCCCTAAGGGGTCTTAATCCCTTAGGTCACCTATGTTCACCCTAAGGGGTCTCAATCCCTTAGGTCATCCTCTAAGTTCACCCTAGAACTTATTTCTTAGGTTTTTGTTGAATAGAAAGAAAACAAGAATAATTCTAGATACTAAATATAACAAAGAGTATAATTCAAAAAGCATTCAAAAATACTGAGGAAGAAAAATTTAAAAGAAGGTAAGCATTAATTGAAAAAGAACTAAGACAAAATATAAATGATTCATATCAGTAAATTTAAAGAAATAGCCCTCATCATTCCATATTTATTACAAACATCTTAGTATGGCAAAACCCCCCATACTCTAAAGAATAAGGCATACATCCTATTCATTTAGGTAAATTTTCCTACAATTCTAGTCTATTTGAGCATAAGTAAATAATTTGCAAGAAGAGAACAAACTAGAGCAATGGTTCCAACTACCTTTTCTGTCCTCCTCCTCTTTCCATTGATCAATTGAGGATAGTATGGGATCAAGGCACTCATGGTTCCATGATAGACATGCTTCTAAATGCATTTATTAATTTATTTTCCAAATTGTAACTATGCAAATTAAATCAAAGTATCTAATCATCTACTGAACAGTTGATATCAATAAAAAACTCAATTTCATTTTCCCCTCTCATTACCCAATGAGAGTCTTTCAACAATTACAACTAGGTCATAGGTTTTACTTTAATCAATTCATTCAATATTTATTTGACAAGTTAAATCCCATATCTTTAATCATCAAATAACTAAGTTCCTCTACTTCCATAAATTAAGCCTCATTACTTAATTCATAGAATAGACCATCTTTTATTTCATAAATTAAAGTCCCATACCTTCAATCTACGACATAACCTTTGTTCTTTGCTTTATAAATTAAAGTCCCATACCCTTAATTTACAAAATAAACTATTTCTATTTATTTAATAAATCAAAGTCACTTACTTTAATCCATAAATAAACCCTTTTCCTTTATTTTATAAATTAAAGTTCCATACCCTTAATTTACAAAACAAACTATTTCCATTTATTTAATAAATCAAAGTCACTTTAATCCATAAATAAACCATTTTCCTTTATTTTATAAATTAAAGTCCCATACCCTTAATTTACAAAACAAACTATTTTCATTTATTTAATAAATCAAAGTCACTTTAATCCATAAATAAACCTTTTTTCTTTATTTTATAAATTAAAGTCTCATACCCTTAATTTACAAAATAAACTATTTCCATTTATTTAATAAATCAAAGTCACTTACTTTAATCCATAAATAAACCCTTTTCCTTTATTTTATAAATTAAAGTCTCATACCCTTAATTTACAAAACAAATTATTTCCGTTTATTTAATAAATCAAAGTCACTTTAATCCATAACCATTTTCCTTTATTTTATAAATTAAAGTCGCATACCCTTAATTTACAAAACAAATTATAAACTCTTTCTTTCTCATTAACTAAAGCTCACAACTTAAATTAATAAAACCATAATATAATCTCTTTCTTTTCATTAACTAAATCCTACAACTTTAATTAATAAAACATATTATAATCTCTTTATTTTCATTAACTAAAGCCTACAACTTTAATTAATAAAACATATTATAATCTCTTTCTTTTCATTAACTAAATCCTACAACTTTAATTAATATAACCATAATATAATCTCTTTCTTTTTATTAACTAAAGCCTACAACTTTAATTAATAAAACATATTATAATCTCTTTCTTTTCATTAACTAAAGCCTACAACTTTAATTAATAAAATATTGTAAACTCATTCATACCAATGCAGGCACATAGGAGAACAACCCACACACAACAACACAAGATTCTACAACGAACATCAAATAGGAGGACGTGAATAGGTTGGGAAAACGACGTACACAACACAACACTCCTACGTATATCTCGATCAGCTAGAGTGACAAAAGGGTTTGACTAGGGATCCTGACAGACACAACTCACCCAAGACCTAACCTGCATTGGGCGTCGTCTAACAGTATCAAAATGAGAAAAACCCAACCATAAGAGAGAGACATCAATGACGTAATATGGGTTGACAATCCAACAAACCAAACAACAAGGAGACAGTTTACCCAACTGGCGATAGGGTATAGTGCTACCAACACTTCTCTAACTCAAAGTATAGACACCTAAATCGTGTCATGCTTAGGGGAGCTACTCACATAGATACACTCATAAGATCATAAGACATAATCTTGGACTTTCCAAACATCAATAATTATTCTCACCACTCATCACTCATTTGGGGCCTTTTCAAGCCATCCAAGCTTGGCCGCTCAAACCAAGAGCGGCCATATCCTAGCCGCTCAAGCCTAGAGTGGCCAGACCTTAGCCATTGTAGATAACAGTGGCCAGATCTTAGCCGTTGCAGATGACGGCGGCTAAGACATAAGAAGTAGTTTGCCGACAAACAGGCCCAATATCAGGTGGAAGTGGCAGTTTGCATGTAATAAAGGTGAGCGGGAGTGACTTTGCATTCTTTTTCATGACCAGTTCACATGGGAAGTTTGAGTTTGTATTTAGACTTAAGTTAATTGACCTCCAAGCATAGATAAAGGGATAAAAGCTTCTCATGCTAACGACTAGTTCGCATAGAAGACTCAAGTGGGCAATTAGATTTTAGTTAAATGTCTTTCGAATATAGATAATGGACAAAAGCTTCTCATGCTAACTTGCACTACGCATGAGAAATTCATTTCTAGGGCTTGGACATAGACCTAGGGTTTCACGCTATAAAAGGTGCAAGCCTAAGAGCACCAAAGGGGGATCTTTTATCACATCAGGGGAGAGAGACATTCTTTTGAGGAGAGCTTTTGAGACTTAGAGAGTTCTCTTTGAGATCACGTGTATGGTGAAGCTCTAACAGATTGAAGAGCATAACACCTATTATTTCAACATCAGATATAGGCTTTGACCCATAAATTTTGGGCAAAGAGAGCAAGGTTTACCTTAGCAACTATTGTCTTGGACAGTGGCTCGCGAGCTTAGCTTAGGTTTTAGACATAGCTTCTTTTATTCTATTTCTTTATGTTTTCATATCATTAGCATATATTTACATGATTTCATGGCATAGTTTTATCATATTTTTGTTACATTATTTTATTACTAACAACCTCATCCGGGGAGGCAATCTCGGACACCTAAACGTGTGTTGTTGTTTCATTGCTTGTAGGGCCATAGGTACATCGGACGAATATTGCAACATACGAGAGTAAAAGGGATCCCTCTAGGAAATAGACCTAGAGAAGGAGGCATATGTAAGCCCTCATATATTTTCATTTACGGAACCTAGAAGCTTTTATAAGCGCACCACCTCTTCGCGGAAGGGGAACTCCTTACCTATTTGTAATTTATAGTATCAAAATGGGTATCCCTAAGAGGGACCGACATGTAACCGAGCTTCAATATCAATAAAGAGATCCATATTTTGTTATTTTGTGTTGTATGCTTTTTCCTCCTGTATTTTCATTTTATCTTTGGTATTTTAAATAGCATTGCAAGTAGGGTTTAGAAAATGGACCGGTGCGTGCATTCCCTTGGTCACTACACAAAGAGTCCTCAAAAGGGTGACGTAACAGTAAGTAACATCTTCAGGAAGACCATTGTTCCAAGAGAAGACCCAACTGGAGGAGCTAAGAGCTAAAGAGATAACCCACAATACAAAAGAAACCAGTAACCCGATCTACAAATCCCAACACGCACAACCACAACCAAATGATGCTAACTAGGAAGTGAAGTGTTGAGTAAACAAGCACCCACAAGGGTTGCTTTACAAGGAGAACATATAGGCCTGAAACTCATAAAACAAAATAAGAGTCGGTCTCCCCTCACGTAGGTGAAAGGAAAGAAACTAGTCTTAGTGAGGAGAGAAAAGAGGTAAGCCCAAACATCTAATAATACCCAACAAGAGACAGCTCGGTTCGAAGCTCGAACCAGACAACCAAGTCCATGCAAAAAAATCCAATATAAAAAGGAAAAGCTTTAACAAACCAACCTATTATTTAATGGAGCTGGTCTCATTTTTTTCTTCCCTATGATTTTACTGCCTTCAACGCCTGGTTTTTTGTTTCATCACATAGCTTCTTCTTCTCCTTTGCACCATCCACTAGCACTAGCACTCATGGCCAACCTCCTTCCATAAGGAGAAAAGTTTATCTTGCCCATATCTCTTCCATCAACCACAAACCGTGACTACCATTAACATCTCATCTACCTTTTGGTGGTAAATTTGATATTTTGAGTTTTAAAACATTCTTCCCACTTCTCCAAAATTTGACTTTAAGGAGTTGATGGCGAGAAACTTCTCCTCATAGTACCTTATCTACTTTTGAATAAAAAATCATTTATATGAAGTAGATTTGAATTAACTAGAGAGTAGAATACATTTAAATTATTTTAATATAATTAAAATTTGTCTCAAATTATCCATTATCTTCAAACGAAACTATATTATCATTTAAAATAAAACCATCATTATCTATAAAATGAAATTCCATTATCATTTTAAAATTAAACTTCTATTATTTATAAAATGAAACTCTATTACCATTTTAAAATAAAACCACTATTATCTATAAAATGAAATTCCATTACCATTTTAAAATAAAACTTCTATTATTTATAAAATGAAACTCTACTATCATTTTTAAATAAAACTTCTATTATTTATAAAATGAAATTCCATTATCATTTTAAAATAAAACCACCATTATTTATAAAATAAAATTCTATTATCATTTTAAAATAAAACTTACTTTATGTAAATAGAATATAGAGTAAGAGGTGTTTTTTTTAATACTAACATCATGCTATTATTTTGAAAGATTTTAAGCAAAACAAGGAGCTTTCAAAGGCAACCAACTTATGCATGTTTTCATTTTCCAAACCACCAATGCAGATAGTGATGAAGTAAAATATAATCAAACATATGCAATAGACAAAAATGGATTCTTTTCGTCAACTTAGTCACCTGTCTTTGCTTGATAATTAATGATAGCTACCAGACTATCAACTTGAGGCTCGAGGTGGATAGCTATTAACGATTATCCCTAACATATAATGCATACCTATATGAATGTATCCATCAATGTTACCCTGAGTTTGCTTTAATCATCACTTCCCCAACCTCAAGTACCCTCACCTCTGGTGGATGATTCTACTTCTTCCACCTATGAGTATACCTGATCCTACACATTGGTAATATGTCAATAGTACCATGTTATTCAAAAACAAATTAAACATCACATAGTTGTTCAATTGCACAAAACCAAGTATTAAAGCATCATCAATTAAAACATTATTTTTCCATGCCATAAAGTCTGCCAGGGAGGGTCATGACATCCTGCCCCCTAGGACTAAACATTATCCTGGGTGTTTCTAGTTTTACAAAATAAAATTATTACATTATATTTTCAAACAAGAAGGAAAAATATTTTTGCATATTATCCATTGTCTCCCAAGTGGTATTTCTCTTAGAAAAACTAGTTTCACTAGACCTTATATTGCTCAAGAGTTCAATTTTGCGTAGTCTTAGAACAAAATTCAAGAATTTTTACCAGCATCACTTTAATAGCCTTCGAATTTGCCATCTATAATTTAAAAACATCCCACACATGTTTAGGGTTAGCAATATATTTTCTAAGCAAGGATATGTGGAAGGTGTCATGGATCTTTGATAAATTAGGTGGTAATGCAAGTTGGTATGTAATCGAACTGATCTTTTCAATGAATCTCAAAGGGTCTCACAAACCAAGGATCCAAATTTATGGATTTGATAGCACTCTTTATCAATTTAACCCTTAAAATATCATATATCCTACTGAGTACTCTCTTGGAGTCCTCTGTAGATGAGCATAACTTTTTTTCCTATTAACAACTTCTTTAAGTCTTTATCTGATTACCTTCAACTGATATTCCATTTTCCTGACCATTTCTAGCCCAATCACAACTCAATATTCTAGGTTATCCCAAGACAATGGTATTCTACACTTTCACCCAAACAAGGCATTGAAAGGAACCATTCCTATAGAGAATTGATATCCATTATTGTAGGTAAACTCTACAAGATGTAGGTAGTCTTCCTAATGAGACTTGTGATCCATCCAATAAATACGAAGCATGTCTACTAGTACTTGGTTTATCCATTTTGTTTGACCATTTGTCTCTAGGTGGTATGCTAAACTCATATTCAGTTTCATGCCAACTACACTATGATGGGCCTTCCAGAATTCAAAAGTGAATTTGGAATCCCTATTTGAAATGATTACCTCAGTAAACCCATGCAATCAGAATATCTCTTTGGAAAATCTATTTGCCATCACCTGAGCATCATCCTTTGTGTTCCCTAGTATGAAATGTGCAACCTTATTCAATCTATCGACTGCTGCAAGGATTACATCATATTGATACATAGTCTTGGGTAAACCTACTATAAAATCCATAGATATAACCTACCATTTTTGTGTAGGTACATCATGTGGATATAATTATCATACAATATGCTTGTATTTAGCCTCAACTTTCTAATATTCAAGGTACCGAGCCATAAAATCGGTGATATCCTTCTTCATTCCAATCCAGAAGAAGGTTTTTTTCATGTTTTATCTCATTTTAGCCCTTCTAGGTGTTGGACTTTAGATCTTAGGTTTAATATTTGTAAGTCTTTATTAAGCATTTGTTTTGTTACGTAGCTAATAAGTGAGAGCATATAGGGAGTTGTTAGAACAATGTCTATGTTAGGGAATGTGCTCATATTAGCTGTGGTTGGTTGAGAGAATAGTTGAGCTCCATATTTTGTTGAGCCTAATTTTATTCATCTCCCTTCCTATATAATGTAATCGTTTCATTCATAATAAGTAGAATGTATTTGCCATTCTCAAATAGTATCAGAGCATTTAGGTAAGCTTGAGATCCTTGAAACTATCCATGACATTTATTTGTGAATTCAGTTTGCATAGGTGAAAGCTTGATGGAATCATCTTTTGAAGACACAATCTATTGTGAATGCAAGAAGACGACATTGTCATTAAATACTGCGCATTGGAGGCATGATGACATATATTTTAAAAAATGCATATAGATCTATGTGTGTTGGCTCACATAGTGCAAGGCACTGCGATCTTCACATAAGTATTCTATTGTGTCGTGTTTACGTTGCGTAGAAAGAAAAAAATGGGTCGACATGATTTGTAGTTGAGTGCTACCATTAGAGGACAATAATGTCCATGATAAAGCAAGCCTAGGGTCCCGTGAGAAGGTGACATGAATGCTGTAAAAAAATATGCTCAACTGTGGAGATAGCCTGTGAAGATAGCCTGCACTGTGAGAAAAGAAATGAGTTTCTCTCACAGAGGAAGAATCAAGGCATGGTGATTATTTGCAGATGATAATTATTTTTTGGCTTTAGATAACATCGATATGCAAGTTTCAATAGCAATGAGCCTGTCACTTGTGCTGACTAGACACATAGTGTAAATCACCATTGATTGATATTTATGGATCATGGAAGTTTGTATAGCCTATCGTTGTGGACGTCAAGCAAGTTTGAGTAGATGTAGCTCACCGTGGGAAAGCAACATGAGTCACAACCAAATGCATAGTAGATAATCTTCGACATAGATTTTAAGATCATTCCTTCACCCATGGAGACCTAGCGTCTGTCAAGTGAGAAGACAATGCGAGCACAACATGATTCATTATCATTTGCAGAATAAGGGGGTCTATGGGCTTCTTGCATTATTAGATTTCTTAGCCTATTTTTGGTATGATGACTCTACCTTTGTAACATAAAAGGTCATATATCATGCCAAATTCATTATTACCCTCAAGTTATTAGCTTATCCTAGCCTAAATTTCCTAGCAATACTCATCCCGAGATTGCTCTTGTCTCACTTGATTCATTAGATTCATGTGACTTATGGTTATGTTTGCTATGTGTCTCCTTCTGCTCAATGCTTCAACAACCTTATTCTCTTTCCCCTTTATGTACTCAATTTTAAATTGATATTTCATGAGAAACTTGACCCATCTTCTTTGTCTCTCATTGAGTATAGGTTGGGTGAATATATACCTCAAACTTTGATCAATAGCAATTCCTTCTACTAATATGATATGCCCAAGATATTGTACCTCTGAAACATAGAAATCACTTTTGGCTAGATTTCCATAGAGTTGGTTCTCTCTCAACAACTCTAACACGATCTTGAGATGTTTATCATGCTCTTCCTTGTTCTAAGAGTATATTAATATATCATCTAGAAATACAAGGACAAACTAGTCCATGTGTCTTCTGAATATTCTATTCATTAGATTCATGAATGTTGTTGGGGTGTTAGTTAGTCCAAAGGGTAGGACGATGAACTCATAATGTTTGTACCTAGTCTTAAATATCATTTTCTGAGTATTATCCTCATGTATTCTTAACTAATGATACCCTAATATTAGGTCAATATTGGTGAATATCATGGCATGTCTCAATTGGTCGAATAAATATTCGATCCTAGGTAAGGGATATCAGTTCTTAATTGTAGATTTATTAAGCATTTAGTAATAAATACATAATCTTAAGGAACCATCTTTCTTTTTCATAAATAATATCAGTACACCCTAAGGTGACACACTTGGTTTTATCAATCCCTTTTCTAATAGCCCTTGTAGTTGAACCTTTAGTTCCTACATCTTGATAGGATTCATCCTATATGAATATCTATGAATAGGTTCTTCTCACATCATAAGGTCAATTATAAAATAAAATTCCCACACAGGAGGAAGTCTAGGTAAATCCTCTAGGAACACATCCTTAAAATCTTGTAGAATTGGGTGCTTCCCTAGAACCTCTCTCTTTTGATCATCTCTCAATTTATTATATTTTACAGCATAAACTATCCCTCATTTCTTGAGGGCTTTCTTCAACTATATATCTAACAACATCTGGGATTTGAGTACCCCCTACTCACTATGAATTCTCAGTATTTCTTTACCTTTCTTTGAATACTCAATCCATCTATCTTGGAAATTGATCAAGGCTTTATGGGCTTGTAACCAATCCATCCTTAGGATCACATCAAAGGTATGAAGTGGAGCTACATACAAAAAAACTTCCATGGTACCACTAATTCAAACCATAATATAGATTTCTTCTTGCCAAAAACATCAATAATATAATTAGGATGGTATTCTAAGGTTATGATGTAACATTAATACCAAATCCCACACTTACTGCATGTAAGGTATCATAACATATATTCCCCCTTAGGATTAATTCCCATTATATTTTAGCAAGCAGGAGATTCTAAGTCATCCCAAATTTAGCTTAAACTCTAAGCAAGCCTTCATTGGAGACATCCAAATCCCTTTAGCACGCAAAAAGTTCTACACCCTCGTATCTAGAGCTTTGATACCAAATGTAACAACCCTAAATTTAACTACAAGAAAACACATAGAAAATAAAGAATTTTTTTTTAACTATGGCGAGGTATTCACAAACCCCTAACTGACCTTAGGATCATCTAATGTTTAAAATCCTCTAATTTTATTGAAGAGTTACATATCACGAAATACCCTCACACAAGCCCATCTGTGTAGGCATATTATATGTTACAGTAAATAAGTTTATCCATATCATCATTCTTTATGAGCTAAACTTATCACCTTTAATTAATTGAAGTTATACACCTATCTCCATACCATACACAAGCTAGTTTGTGTAGGTACGCTATTCATATTTCAAGTCAAGCTATCCATATCGTCTCCATGATGAGCTATCTGAAATCAGATGTAATATTTCCATAAACTTAGTTACAGAACTCCGTAATGGGTCTTAATCCCTTAGGTCACCTATGTTCACCCTAAGGGGTCTCAATCCCTTAGGTCATCCTCTAAGTTCACCCTAGAACTTGTTTCTTAGGTTTTTGTTGAATAGCAAGAAAACAAGAATAATTCTAGATACTAAATCTAACAAAGAGTATAATTCAAAAAGCATTCAAAGATACTAGGAAGGAAGCAACATTTAAAATAAGGTAAGCATTAATTGAAAGAGAACTAATATAAAACATAAATAATTCATAGCAATAAATTAAAAGACATAGTCCTCATCATTCCATATTTATTACATACATCTTGGTATAGAAAAACCCACCCATACTCTAAATAATAAGTAACACATATTATTCATTTAACATTATCTCCCTACAATTCTAGTCTACTTGAGCATAAGTAAATAATTTGCAAGAAGAGAACAAACTAGAGCAATGGTTCCAACTATCTTTTCGATGCTCCACCTCTTTCCATCAATCAATTGAGGATAGCAGGGGATCAAGGCACTCATGGTTCCATGATAAACATACTTCTAAATGCATTTACTAATTCCTTTTCCAAATTACAACTATACAAATTAAATCAAAGTATCTAATAATCTACTGAACAATTGATATCACTAAAAATCTCAATTTTCATTTTCCCTCTCATCACCCAATTAGAGTCTTTCAACAATTACAACTAGGTCATAGGTTTTACTTTAATCAATTGATAGGGATTAATATTTAATCTTCTAATATTATCCCTATCACATGGATCATATTGTACAACATTTAATGCTCACATGGATTGGGTGCATTAAATGATGTTTTTGTAAAGGCAGACATGCCTATAAATATATTTTTGACTAATGCAATTGTAAGTTTTTATTTGTACCATTTTATGTTGTTTATTAAGAGTGTTTCCCACATCATTGGTATCAGATTTGAGCATTGGATAGGTGAGTATCCTCTTCCTCTAGGCCAATCTGGTTCAAAAGAGGAACGAGAAAACCACCAATGGATCTTGGCTTGGAGAAACACTCTTTCCTTTTTTGTAGACACCTTTGAGCACTTCCATTCGTAAAAACTCTTAGCTGGGGCCCCTCTGACTCTGACCCTCAGCTAGATGGGTCCCTCTAACTCTGAATTTCATCTCATATTTCTCAGATCGATCTTTTTCTATAATGTAAACTTCATTTATGATCATCATTCATAATGTTGAGTTTCATAGAGATTTCTACCAACCTTATCGATATTTTCACAAAAATCAAACATATCCAAGCAAAAATTCTTCTTACCATAATGATTACTGATAAAAATATTCTTGTCAATAAAGCACACTGAGAATTGTGCATTTTGAGACTTAGTGTTGTTTTTATGTTATTTTGTTTGTGTTGGTTGTTCTTGTTGATGAATGAAAATTAGTGCAAGTTCTTGAGCATTATTAGTGGCTTTTCTGGCTTGACGGTAAGTAAGCAAAAGATTAGTGGAGTGTTGTGCATAGAGTGGAGTTCTTTCAATGAGAAATTAATTTTAATATTTTTGTAGTGTGTATGTGTTCTTATATGCATCATATGTTTCTCTCCTATCATATTGGTAAGGTTTACCCAAAAGTAACCCACAACAATCCATTTGAGTGACATCACACGTGACCAAGTCCTAAAACTTGGGGCCAAATACAAATGTTATGGTACATGTGTGTGTGATGTTTGAATTTTTTGTGCTATCCTTCCACCCAAGAGAGTAGGGTGAGGATGTCATATTGGTAAGGTCTACCCAAAAGTAACCCACAACAATCCATTTGAGTGATATCACATGTGACCAAGTCTTAAAACTTGGGGTCAAATGCAAATGTTATGGTGCACGTGTGTGTGATGTTTGAAGTGTTTGTGCTATCCTTCCACCCAAGATATTAGGGGTGAGTATGTTTTGATGTAGGGATCTTGAGCTTATCGATAATGGACTACGCAATGAGATTCTTATGTGATTCATTATCGATTATACAATCTACTACAAAGTTATGGAGAAATTGAGCCTGAGTGACAAAGAGATGGTCATGATCACCAGCTCTGAAATGGTGATTCATGAGTGTTAAATTATTGAGTTGCCCTCTCAACTCCTCATAAATTTCTTCTTCACTAGAAGTCTCGATGGGGTTATCACAAGTTCCCTCATTAGACTGTACAAAAATATTCTTCTTCTTTTATAAGTGTGGACATTGATTTTTATCATGGCCTTGCCTCTTACAATAATTACAAAATTTAGCATTCGGATCATTAGACTTTAAGAAGAAGATGAAGAAGAAAATAAATTTTTAGAAGCAGGAGATGAGTAAGAAGTGGGGGTAACAGAAGAAGAAAAGTGAGATCTCTTTCTTTCTAGTTGATTCTTGTGCCCCTCTTCTTTTGATCCTCCTGAAGAGTTTCTTCTTCCTCTTATTCAAAGTCTAATTATTTGAATGCTAAATTTTGTAATTATTTTAATAGTCAATGTCATGATAAAACTCATTCATCAACAAGAATAGCCAACACAAACAAAATAGCATAAAAATAGTACTAAGTCTCAAATACACAATTCTCAAGTAAGAAAGATATTGCACAAGTATGAAAGTGTGTTTTAGGAGCCCACTTCTTTACCACAGGAAAGGGTCATTAATTATACAATTGAGATAATTCCAGTAACACCTCTTCCAAATATTTCGATGTACAGGCAATCCATTTTATAGTATGATGAAATAAAGAAAAAATTATAGCAATTAAGGCATAGAGTTCCTTATCATAAGTGGAGTGGTTTTGTTTTGTTTTGGAAAAGGACTCAGAATGATAAGCTATGGGATGGCCATTTTGTTTGAGAATATCACCAAGGGTAAACTAGGAGGCATCAATTTCTATTTCAAAAGGCTATCAAAGGTCAGGAATGGTTGAGATAGGAGCTGAACAAAGCTTATCTTTGAGAGTAGTAAAAGCTTGTGTATGGGCATCTATCCAATGAAAATAGATTTGGCCTTAGTCAAGTAATGCAATGGAGCAGCAATGGTGGAGTAGACTAGAATGAATTTGTGGTAGAAGTTAGCAAGGCCAAGAAAAATCCATAGTTCTATGATGGTGTTGGGAGTAGGCCATTTGAGAAGAACTTCGAATTTGGTAGGATCAAATTTAATACCTTCAGCATTAATGATGAAACCAAGGTATGAGATGGATGTTTGGCCAAAGGAGCACTTTTGAATACTGGCATATAACTGATTCTTTTGAAGGATGGCAAGGACATGCTCAAGATGTTGTAAATGTGTTGTCCAGGTCTTGGAAAAGATCAATATATCATCCAAATAAATTATTACATATTCATCTAGGTACTCATAGAACACCCTATTTAGAAGCCTCATAAATGTATTTGGAGCATTAGTGAGGCCAAAGGTCCATTCAAACAAACCCAACTTAGTCTTGAAAGTTGTTTTTCAAGTATCTTCTACCTGTATTCTAACCTGATGGTAGCCACTTTTAAGATCAAGTTTGATGAATAATTTAGAACGTTGGAGTTGATCTAATAAGTCATCAATGCGAGGAATGGGATACCTGTTTTTGATAGTGATTTTATTGAGTGACCTAAAATCAATACAGAATCTCCAAGTACCATTTTTTTAGAACAAGTAAAATGGGTGAGGCACAAGGAGAAGTGTTGTGTTTGATGAAGCCCTTATCCAACAATTCCTGTAATTGTTTCTTTATTTCATCATACTATAAAATGGATTACCTGTACATCGAAACATTTGGAAGAGGTACTGCTGGAATTATATCAATTGTATGATTAATTAACTTTTTGGTGGTAAAGAAGTGGGCTCCTAAAACACACTTTCATACTTGTGCAATATTTTTCTTACTTGAGAATTGTGTATTTGAGACTTAGTGCTATTTTTATGTTGTTTTTTTGTGTTGGTTATTCTTGTTGATGAATGAAAATTAGTGCAAGTGCTTGATCATCTTTAGTGGCTTTTCTGGCTTGGCAGCAAGTAAGCAAAATATTAGTGGAGTGTTGTGTAGATAGTGGAGTGCTTTTAATGAGAAAATACTTTTGATCTTTCTGTAGTGTGTATGTGTTCTTATATGCATCATATGTTTCTCTCCTATCATTTTGGTAAGGTTTACCCAAAAATAACCCACAACAATCCATTTGAGTGACATCACACGTGACAAAGTCCCAAAACTTGGGGCCAAATGCAAATGCGATGGTGCACATGTGTGTGATGTTTGAAGTGTTTATGCTATTCTACCACCCAAGAGAGTAGGGGTGATGTCTTGATTTGGGGAGCTTGAGCTTATCGACAATGGACTACGTAATGAGATTCTTATGTGATCCATTGTTGATTATACAATCTACTGCAAAGTTATGGAGTAAGTGAGCTTGAGTGACAAACAGATGGTCACGATCACCAGATCTGAAATGGTGATTCATGAGTGTTATATTATTGAGTTGCCTTCTCAACTTCTCATAAATTTCTTCTTCACCAAAAGTCTCAATGGGGTTATCACAAGTTCCCTCATCAGACTATACAAAAATATTCTTCTTCTTTTGTAAGTGTGGATATTAAGTTTTAGCATGGCCTTGCATCTTACAATAATTACAAAATTTAGCTTTAGGAGCATTATACTTTGAAGAAGAAGAGGAAGAAGAAAATAAATTTTTAGAAGCAAGGGATGAGTAAGAAGTGGGGGTAACAAAATAAGAAAAGTGAGAAGATCTCTTTCTTTCTTTTTGATTCTTGTGTCCCACTTCTTTTGATCCTCCTGAAAAGTAGAGAGACTCCCTTAATTGTGCCATGAAATTATTCTCAGCTAGCTACACGTACTTGAAAGCATCATCTAATGTACTACAAGGAGTATAATTGATCTCTCTATAAAAGTGGGTGAGAAAATCACTTTTAAACTTTACAATCAAGACAACATCAAAATCTGAAATGCCAAGTAACTTGAAGGTGATTGAAGTGATGAATGAAGTCATGTATAGATTCCCTCTTGCCTTGACATATATGTAACCATTGATTCAGTAATTCCTCCTCATAATTTGATGGATAAAATGAGGCTTTCAAAACTCGTACCATATCCTCCCATGTACAGATTTGGTGATTGGATATGAGGACTTTCGCGAGGTTGGAAATTTTGAGCTTCAGAAGTGGAACCTTTTTCTCATCAGGAGTTTGAGTTTATTCAAACCATATCTCCATATCAAGAATCCAGCTATTGAGTACATCAGGGTCGTGAGAACCTTCATATATTTTGACTTCACACCTTGGATGAGGAGGATGGGAAGACAAAGGCAGGTTGTGTAACTTGGCCACTATCTCGGCCAATATTTCATCATGGTTGGCAGTGATATCCACTAATTTTTCAAAAATGGCCATGTTCGTCGCCATAGGTTTACTAAGAGTGACCAAATATTTACTAGGTGCCAGATTAGGATAGAAAATGAGAATGGACTACAAAAAATTGTTTAACAACTTTTTAGTGGGTCTTTGCTCTCCTATTGGAATTTTACTGAACTCAAGGTAACCAAGAATGGAGGTTTAATTAATTAAAAATTATTGAGGGCCTTAATTAATGCAACAACTACCAATATCCCCAATGATCAATCAATATTCAAAGGTTCAACGAAAGGCGCAACTTACGACCACCAATGACTATTAATATTTAACGCTAGCACAAATCGCCATGACTAAATACAAAACTTTGTGAACCCCAACGATGCATGAGCTAGCAGGTAAGATGGGTAAGACTACATCGATGACACGCAACCATCAAAAAGTAATAAGCGACTAGTAACCACAGTGCACGAGCTAACAGGTAATATGGGTAAGACTACCTTGATGACACGTGATCACCAACACGTAATAAATAACACAACAAGCGACAAGTGGAAAATGACATGTGACCACCGATGATGAAAAGGGACACGATCACTAACTAGTGATGACAAGCTACACGACAAAGACACATAGGTTTAATAAAATCAAGAGGAGAGCTCGGGTAGCCAGTGTATGTTGGCTACATAAGTATGTGCGCGAAGTCAACTAAAAATAGCATAGGGGCGTAAGTATGGATAATGTGGGATATATGTATATGATGACTTCAAAAAAACCAATGCAACACTCTCTACCAAAAAATAAGCCACTGAGAAATTTTGGACAGTGTCAAAAAATGATTAAACATTAGAGAGGCCTATTAATATTTATCATCGACAAATGGACATCATCGAAAAATTGAATATTATGGCTAGAAAATGCATAATATGTTGCAAAAATAATTGTTGAGTACCCAAGTTGTGCAGGGAATCATTGTAGGGATGATTATCTATGTCATGGTGGTGCTTGAACCAGGGCTACATTTTGCAGATCATTCTACAATCAAGTACGATCGGGATGGATCGAGCATGTTGCACTGGGTGAGAGGCCATTGTATTTTTACTAGCCGAAGCATGCAGTAGTTAGCGAACAAGAATCGATTGCCAAAAACAATCAATATCTCCTATGAATGGTGATTGAGATGATTGGTAGAATGGTCGTAAGGATGATGTGATGGTGTAGAACAGTGTAGATAATTGATGGTGAAATTGTGTGGTTAGTGGAAAATCAGACACACGAGTAGAAAAATAGTA
Organism: Wollemia nobilis; assembly: GCA_028583015.1. Lineage (NCBI taxonomy): Eukaryota > Viridiplantae > Streptophyta > Pinopsida > Araucariales > Araucariaceae > Wollemia > Wollemia nobilis. The sequence continues at coordinate 1,968,703 of JAQPPZ010007329.1, forward strand.
TCAAACAACTTTGAGGAGCAAAAAATTCATCGTCTTCCCAAAAAAAATTGGATCTTCTCCTCCTCTGAATGTGCAGAACATGACTCTCACCTACAAGGAATTGAGCACCAAGGACTCCCGATTAATATGGAAAATGCAACGAATGAAAGGCCAAAATGACACAAAGGTTTATAGGATTACGTCAAGTTGTCAAGGGATGATAAATCCAAGTGTGAGAACTTTAATCAAGAGCCAAGGATCGGGGTCAAAGTGACCATGGCTAGCTGAAGGTCGGTGACCAGAGGGACCCAATGAGAGTTTTTAAATGAGGAGTGCTCAAAGGCATGTGTGAAAAATGAAAGAGTGTTCCTCCTAAGCCAAGATCCATTGGTGGTTTTCTCGTTCCTCTTTTGAACCAAACTGGCCTAGAGGAAGAGGATACTCACCTATCCAATGCTCGACTCTGATACCACTGATACGAAAGTAACACTCGAGAGCAAGATGCAAGGAAATAGCACAATGAAAATTGTCTTTGCATTCAAACCAAAAACATATTTATAGGCATGTCTGCCTTTACAAAGCGATATTTAATGCACCCAATCCATGTGAGCATTAAATGTTGTACAATATGATCCATGTGATAGGGATAATATTAGAGGATTAAATATTAAATATAATTCAGTAAACCTATGATGACGAACATGGTAATTGTTGTAAATTAGTGGATATCACTGCCAACCATGATGAAATATTGGCCGAGATAGTGGCCAAGTTGCACAACCTACCTTTGTCTTCCCATCCTCCTTGTCCAAGGTGTGAAGTCAAAATATATGAAGGTTCTCATGAACCTGATGTACTCAATAGCTAGATTCTTGATATGGAGATATGGTTTGAATACACTCAAACTCCTAATGAGGAAAAGGTTCCATTTGCAAAGCTCAAAATTTCCAACCTCTCCAAAGTCATCATATCTAATCACAAAATTTGTACATGGGAGGATACGGTGCAAGTTTTGAAAGCCTCATTTTATCCATCAAATTACGAGGACTTATTGAAACAATGGCTATGTCTCCATCAAGGCAAGAGGGGATCTATACAAGATTTCACTCATCACTTCAATCGCCTTCGAGTATTACTTGGCATTTCAAATTCTGATGTTGTATTGATTGCAAAGTTTAAAAGTGGTCTTCTTGCCCATATTTATAGAGAGATAAAAAAAACTCCTTGCAGTACATTGGACGATACCTTCAAGTACACGCAACTAGCTGAGGATAATTTTATGGCACAACGGAGAGAGTCTCACTACTCTTCAGAAGGATAAACAGAAGAGGGGCACAAGAATCAACCAAAAATAAAGAGATATTCTCACTTTTCTTCTTATGTTACCTCCACTTCTTACTCATCCCCTACTTCTAAAAAATTATTTTCTTCTTCCTCTTCTTCTTCAAAGTCTAATGCTTTGAATGCTAAATTTTTTAATTATTGTAAGAGGCAAGGCCATGATAAAACTCAATGTCCACACTTACAAAAGAAGAAGAATTTTTTTGTACAGTATGATGAGGGAACTTGTGATAACCCCATCGAGACTTCTAATGAAGAAGAAATTTATGAGGAGTTGAGAGGGCAACTCAATAATGTAACACTCATGAATCACCATTTCAGAGTCGGTGATTGTGACCATCTGTTTGTCACTCGGGCTCACTTACTCCATAACTTTGCAGTAGATTGTATAATCGATAATGGATCATAGAAGAATCTTATTGCATAGTCCATTGCTGATAAGCTCAAATTCCCTACATCAAGACATCCTCACCCCTACTCTCTCGGGTGGAAGGATAGCACAAACATTTCAAACATCACACACACATGCACCATAACATTTGCATTTGACCCAAAATTTTGGGACTTTGTCACGTGTGATGTCACTCAAATGGATTGTTGTGGGTTACTTTTGGGTAAACCTTACCAATATGATAGGAGAGCAATATATGATGCATATAAGAACACATACACACTATAGAAATATCAAAAGCACTTTCTCATTAAAATCACTTTACTCTCTGCACATCATTCCACTAATATTATTCTTACTTGCTACCAAGACAAAAAAACCACGAATAATGCTCAAGCACTTGAACCAATTTTCATTTGTCAATAAGATAAAGCATAACACTTCATCCAACACCTGCATCAGCTCTATTCCAAAGTCATCCAAATCTTGAAGAAGACACAACATCAACAAAATTAGGAAATGGACCATCATCGTGTACCACACTCCTTTCAGATAGGTGACAGAGTCCGGTTGTACCTTGATCATTGTAGATTTCTAGAGAAGGCACATAACAAGATAAAACATCTTTGTTATGGGTCACACTATCATCCAAAAACTATCTGATAATGCATTTTGATTAGACCTTACAGCACACTTGGGTAGTCATGATGTTATCAATGTTGATCTACTCCAACCATATCATGAGTCCACATTAAAGAGCCCACCTGTCATCAGTCATCCTACTGGTGTTGTTCTAGCTTTTTAGCTTCCACTGAAAGAAGATCATCTGTTCAACACTAGGACTAGACACACTATACAGGGTTCATCCACTTCGTATCTGGTTGCACACCACGGAGAGCTTCTACACCAAGCTCGGTGGATCACTTCAACATAGTTGGCTCATGATTTTCCCTCACTTTTGGATGCATTGGAGTCCAATGCTTCTATAGTGGGGAGGAATGATAGGGATTAATATTTAATCCTCTAATATTAACCCTATCACATGGATCATATTGTACAATATTTAATTCTCACATAGAATGGGTGCATTAAATACCGCTTTTATAAAGACAGACATGCCTATAAATATATTTTTGGTTTGAATGCAGACAGTTTTCATTGTGTTATTACCTTGTGTCTTGCTCTCGAGTGTTACTTTTGTATCATAAATTCATTCAACCTTTATTTGACAAGTTAAAGTCCCATACCTTTAATCATCAAACAACTAGGTTCCTCTACTTCCATAAATTAAGCCTCATTACTTAATTCATAAAATAGACCATCTTCTTTTACTTCATAAATTAAAGTCCCATACCTTCAATCTATGAAATAACCATTTTCCTTTGCTTTATAAATTAAAGTCCCATACCCTTAATTTACAAAACAAACTATTTCCATTTATTTAATAAATCAAAGTCACTTACTTTAATCCATAAATAAACCCTTTTCCTTTATTTTATATAAAGTCACATACCCTTAATTTACAAAACAAACTATTTTTATTTATTTAATAAATCAAAGTCACTTTAATCCATAAATAAATCCTTTTCCTTTATTTTATAAATTAAAGTCCCATACTTTTAATTTACAAAATAAACTATTTCCATTAAATCTAAGTCACTTACTTTAATCCATAAAGAAACCCTTTTCCTTTCTTTTTTTTTATAAACTAAAGTCCCATACCCTTAATTTACAAAACAAACTATTTTCATTTATTTAATAAATCAAAGTCACTTACTTTAATCCATAAATAAACCCTTTTCCTTTATTTTATAAATTAAATTCCCATACCCTTAATTTACAAAATAAACTATAAACCCTTTCTTTTTCATTAACTAAAGCTCACAACTTAAATTAATAAAACCATAATATAATATCTTTCTTTTCATTAACTAAAGCCTACAACTTTAATTAATAAAACATATTATAATCTCTTTCTTTTCATTAACTAAAACCTACAACTTTAATTAATAAAACATATTATAAACTCTTTCTTTTCATTAACTAAAGCCTACAACTTTAATTAATAAAACATTATAAACTCATTCATACCAATGCAAGCACACAGGAGAACGACCCATGCACAACAACACAAAAGTCTATAATGGACATCAAAGAGGAGGACGTCAACAGGTTGGGAAAATGATGTACACAACATAACACTGTTGCACATATCTCAACCAACTAGAGGGACCAAAGGGTTTGACCAAGGGTCCCGATAGACGTAACTCACCCAAGCTTTAACCCATGTTGGGCGTCATCTAAAAGTATCACGGCAAGGAAAACCCAACTAGAGGAGAGCGATGTCAGCAAGGTAAGATGGGTTGACAATCCAACAAACCAAACTGCAAGGAGGCAGTTTACCTAACTGACGATAGGGTATAGTGCTACCAACACTTCTCTGATTCAAAGAGTCCTCAAAGAGATGATGTAATGGAAGACCGTTGTTCCAAGAGAAGGCCCAACCAGAGGAGCTAAGAGCTAAAGAGATAACCCACGATACAAAATAAATCAGTAACCCGATCTACAAATCCCAACACATACAACCACAACTACACGATGCTAACTAGAAAGTGAGGTGTTGAGTAAACCAATGCCCATAGGGGTCGCTTTACAAGGATAACATACAAGCCCAAAAATCATAAAAGAAAAGAAGATTCGGTCTCCCCTTGTGTAGATGAAAGGAAAGAAACCAGTCTTAGCAAAGAGGAAAAAAGATATAAGCCCAAACATCTAGCAATGCCCAACAAGAGATAGCTCGGTTCAAAGCTTGAACTAGACAACCAAGTCCATGCAAAAAACCCAACATAACAAGGAAAATATTTAACAACCCAACCTGTTATTTAATGGAGTTGGTCTCATTTTTTTCTCCCCTATGGTTTTGTTGCCTTCAATACCTGGCTCGTTGTTTCACCGCATAGCTTCTTCTTCTCCTTTGCACCATCCACCAACACTAGCACTCATGGCCAATGTCCTCCCATAAGGAGCGAAGTTCCTCTTGCCCATGTCTATTCTGTCAACCACTAGCTCTGACTGCCATTAACATCTCATCTACCTTCTGGTGGTAAATCTGATATTTTGAGTTTTAAAACATTCTTTCCATTTCTCCAAAATTTGACTTTAAGGAGCTGATGGTGAGAAACTTCTCCTCACAATACCTTATCTACTTTTGAATAAAATCTCATTTTATATGAAGTAGATTCGAATTAACTAGAGAGTAGAATAGATTCAAATTATTTTAATATAATTAAAATCTACCTCAAATTATCCGTTATCTTCAAATGAAACTATATTATCATTTAAAATAAAACCACCATTATCTATAAAATGAAATTCCATTATCATTTTAAAATAAAACTTCTATTATTTATAAAATGAAACTCTATTATCATTTTAAAATAAAACCACCATTATCTATAAAATGAAATTCCATTATCATTTTAAAATAAAACTTTTATTATTTATAAAATGAAACTTTATTATCATTTTAAAATAAAATAACCATTATTTATAAATGAAATTCCATTATCATTTTAAAATAAAACCACCATTATTTATAAAATGAAATTCTATTATCATTTTAAAATAAAACTTACTTTATGTAAATAGAATATAGAGTAAGAGGTGTTTTTTTTAATACTAACATCATGCTATTCTTTTGAAATATTTTAAGTAAAACAAGGAGCTTTCAAAGGCAACCAAATTATGCATATTTTCATTTCGAAACCACCAGTGCAGATAGTGATGAAGTAAAATATAATAAAAAATATGCAACAAACAAAGAGGGAGTCTTTCCATCAACTCAGTCACTTGTCTCAGCCTAAGAATTTATGATAGCTACCAAGCTATCAACTTGAGGTTCAAGGTAGCTAGTTATTGATGATTATCCCTAACCGATAATGCATGCCTATATGAAGGTATCCATCAATGTTACCTTCGAGTTTGCCTTAATCATCACTTCCCCAACCTCAAGTACCCTCACCTCTAGTGGATGATTCTACTTCTTTCACCTACGAGTGTACCTGATCTTGCACATTGGCAATATGTCAGTAGTACCATGTTCTTCAAAAATAAATTAAACATCGCATAATTATTCGATTGCACAAAACCAAGTAATAAAGCATCATAAATTAATACATTGTTTTTCCATGTCACAAAGTCCTCTAGGGAGGGTCATGACAGTGATCAAGGATATTGATGATGGGATTTAATATAATCACCTCAAGGTATTACGTTGAGTCAAATTAGATGTACAAGCTAGGCAAGAGATTGATGCCTCCCTCTTGTCCTTATCAAAAGCGGTATTTTTTTGATATAGTGGGATAGGCAAAGGGTGTTGGTGATTGCATTACAAAGCTCATGCATCTTGGTTATGGATCATTTAGGTATATGAGTCTCTCCCTAGTGGTGTCTATGAGGAGTGTGTTTTGGGGAAGCATCACAGAGAGTCCTTTTCAAAAGGGACTACTAAGCATGCCACACAATCCTTGAAGTCCCTTTATAGTGATATTTGTGGACCCATGGATACACCATCTCTCTCCAAAATTAGTTACTTTTATTTCTTCATTAATGATTTATCCTTGTATATATGGTTGTCTATTATTATACCAAAGATGAGGCTTTAGGGAAGTTCAAGCATTTTAAAGCACTAGTGGAGAATTAGTTTAAATGGAAGATTACATCTTAAAACATATGGAAGAGGTGAGTATGTGAGTAATGCTTTTTCAAATTTCTTGTCACTTCATGTTATTACATTTTAGAGAATTGTCTATTATACTCCAAAGTAGAATGGGGTAGCTGAGAAAAACAATAGGTGACTATGGGAATGTCTCAATGTATATTGCATGCTAAGGGGATGGAGTCCAAGTTTTAGGGTGAAGTAGTCACTTGTGTAGCACATATTATGAATCTGTAAAATACGAAACGTAATTGTATTATTGCAGCAGCGTTTAAATAATGTTTACATCTGCCGGGAATAGTCACCGGCGCAACAGAAGAACAGAAACACTGTTACGAAGTTGTAACAGTCTGTCTAATAAACAAATACAGACAAAGGTAAGTACGCTAACATCCCCCTTTATTACATTATTTGGGTAATGTAATAACTAATAGCTATACTAAACTACTAACATCCCCTTACATTATTTTGCAATACAAAGTGAGCCGCGAAACAATTCAAATTTGACACGTCCAAGTGCCTTAGTGAAAATGTCTGCAACTTGAGCATCGGTGGGAATGTGCTGAAGCCGAATTCGGTGCTTTGGAACTTCCTCTCGAATGAAATGACATTGTGTGTCAATGTGCTTTGTTTTTTCATGATGGACTGGATTCTTGACGAGGTTCGTAACACCCCGATTGTCGCAAAACAAGTGTATTGGAGATTTTGATGGATGGCCCATACTTGTCGAATGCGACGTAACCATATCACTTCGCACACAGCCTTCACGTGCGGCGCGATATTCTCGCCTCGTTGAAGAAATAGCAACCACCGTTGCTTCTTGCCGTGCCAAGAGACAGGACCGGATCCCGATGAAAAATGTATCCGTAAGTTGACTTGCGATCATCAAATGATCCGGCATAGTCGGAGTCCGTGTATCCTTGCAAGAAGAATTTGTTGTTCCTCTTGTATTCTAGGCCATATTCTATAGTACCACGGACATAGTGAAGAACACGTTTTGCCGCTTTCCAATGAGTAATCTTAGGCTCCCGCATGAACCTCGAAAGATAGTTTACAAGCAAATACGAGATCCGGCCTAGTATTGGTCGGATATATGAGACTCCCAATCAACCGTCGATAGAGAGTGCCATCTACCTCGAGGTGAGTCATCATATCGCGATAATCGAAGTCCATTCTCCATAGGAGTTGCCATTGGCTTGCAATCACCATGCGATATTTATCGAGCAATGTCTTGGCATACTTTTTCTCGAGACACTTTGATGGTGTGCTCCTTCCGGCTGAATTCCGCACCAAGACAAGAATGGAGAAGTCCGAGATCCGTCATCTCAAAAGATTTGCACAAGTTTCTTTTGACAAGAGAGATCATATCTTCCCGAACTCCCCGTAATGAGCAGATCATCCACATAGAGTACAAGCAACACTATCTCGTAACCCTGTTTCTTGAAATAGAGGTTTGCATCCGACGGACATCTCTTAAATCCATGCCGCATTAGGTGATTGTCCATTTTTATATACCAAGCTCGAGGAGCTTGTTTCGCACCATACAAGGATTTGACCAATTTGCAAACTTTCTCGTTGTTGGCCTTCCACTTCAAATCCTTCAGCCGAGTCATATAGACTTCTTCTTGGAGATCACCATTAAGAAAGGCACTTTTGACATCCATTTGGTGAACTTTCCACCCATATTGTGCCGCCATAGCACACATAACCCGAATTGTGGTCATCCGAGCAAGTAGGTGCAAAAGTTTCTTCATAGTCGATGCCTTCCTTTTGAGCATAGCCCTTTGCAACAAGACGGGCCTTATGCTTATCAATTGTTCCATCTCGCCTTGTACTTGACTTTGTATACCCATTTGCAGCCAATAGGTTTCTTTCCATGCGGCAGATCAACAAGCTTCCAAGTTTTATTCTTCATCGTAGACTCATACTCGTATCCATAGCGGCCTTCCACCGAGGCTCACTAAGAGCATCTTGCACCGATGCAGGTTCAAGACTATCTATGGTAGACATGAATGCCCCGTCATCATCAATATCCATATCCTCAACTTCTCTACTTGGAGTCACAGTAAAGTTCCTCAAAAGATTGACAAAGATCATCAACCTCACCAGCTTCTCGGCTTCTCTTTCCTTTTGAGCCATACTCCGTGTACGAGGTCTATCCAAATTCAAATTGGGAGGAGTGGATAAATTTGCATCTCTCGATTGTATTTGTACACCATTTAGGATTCTCCTTCGGTGGTGGTGAAGAAGATGTAGAAGGACCTCCCTGTCCGTGTTGACGAAGGAATCTCCTCTTCCTTTGGTTCCACAATATCCTCGGTGTACCGTAGATGTGCTCTGTGATGTGAAAGCTTCATCAAAGACAACATCTCTCGCCGATATGAATTTTCTTGGTCAAAGGATCTATCAACCGATATCCTTTAGAGTGCTCGTAATATCCAAAAAAAATACATCTCAGATGTTTTCTCATCTAGCTTCTTCCTTTTCTCTTTCGGTATGTGCATGAAAGCTTGACACCCGAAAATACGTAGATGAGATATGGAGGGTTTTCGACCACTCCATGCTTCCCGTGGAGTCATTCCTTTTAGGGCCTTTGTGGGTGCCCTATTCAAAAGATACACCGCAGCTGGTGACAGCTTCTCGCCCAATATTGTTGCCCAAGAGTAGCACCCGTGAGCATACAACGAACCATTTCCATGATAGAACGGTTCCTTCTCTCAAGAACTCCATTCTCGCCGAGGAGTATAGGCAGCTGTTAACCTGTCTCTTGATCCCATGCTTATCTAGGAATGCAGAAAATTCATTAGAGGTAAACTCTCCCCCTCGATCCGAGCGGAGGGTTTTGATAGAAGCCCCCGACTCCTTCTCAACGGATTTCTTGAACTCGCTGGAAGAATGCAAAAGCTTCGGATTTCAGCTTGAGAAAGAAAACCCACATCTTTCGTGAGTAGTCATCTACGAATAATCGAAAGTACCTCTTCCCTCCAACACCGTTGGGTGTGAAAGGACCGCATAGATCGGTGTGAATTAGCTCCAGAGGTTTTCTTGCTCTTGTAGAGCTCTTCTCAAATGGTACTCTATGCCGCTTTCCCGCTAAGCGCTCGAGCACACCGGCAATGTGGCGTAAAGGGAAGGAAGACCCTTTACCATCTCATACTTGCCGAGCTCAAGTAAGTAGCCGTAACTAAGATGCCCATATCTCTTGTGCCATAGGGAAGTTGCCTCCTTGGTAGAGACAACCATGGCAACATGTGGAGTAGAGATAGCATCTAGTGCAAATAAGCCATGCTTATATGAAGTCGTTGCAACCGCTTACCCTTCCCCGGTAATTGTACAACACTTCTTTCCATTCTCAACACGAAAGTTGACAACCATATTTCTGTCCAGGATTTGTGTCACCGACAACAAATTGTTGGCCAATCCCGAACATAGAGGACCTTGTCAATCCGACACTTGCCATCGTGAAGAGTGACCGAAACCGTACTCTCTCCCCGAACCCCGTAGGTTTTATCATCAAGCAATGGTGACAGGTTTGCCCTCCTTGGCCACAAATGATTCAAACCACGATCCGTCGCCATCATATGTTTACTAGCTCCGTAATCGACATACCAAATAGGATCCCTCCGAGTGGAATCTGTGGTAGTCATGAGCACCTTGTGTGCCCATTCGTAATCCGAGTCGATTCTTCAACAAGCAACATTCACCCGGGGTTGCTTGTTCTTATTTTGTGGTTTGTTTTGGCCTTTTTGCTTGTTCTTATGCCAACACCCGTTGGTGTCATGGTTGTCTTTCTCACGGATCTTGCACCACCTCTTCTTCTCGTTGAGGTTGCTTGCCTTTTCCTTTCGTATCCTCTTGAGAATTTCCTCCTTTCTCGAAAGTTGCCTCCTTTTTGCCCATTACCTTTCTTCCTAGAACCCCGCCTCGTTGGTGTATAGGGCCGTATTGGAAGAATCATCCTTGTGAAGTTGGCGTGCCTCCCGTTGTTGAAGCAGATTGACCAACTCGATGTAGGTAATTTGTCGTTGGGACACCTGGATGGAGGTTATCAACATATCAAATGAAGAAGGTAAAGCTCTCATCACAAGTGAAATGAGAAGCTTTTCGTCCACAGTATCTCCTAGAGAACTCAATTTCTCTTTCAACTCGTACACTCGCACGTAAAGAGTTCAACCGTTTCACCCCGTCTCAAACTCAGAGTTATGAAGTTGTTGTTGAAGATGAAGAATGGTGGATTCATTCTTCCCCTCATAGATGGTTCTAAGGGCATCCCATGCCTCTTTACCACTTGCTTTATCGCCTATATGAGGTTGCACTTCATCCGAAACAAGAAACAAAATGAGCACCTTTGCTCTACCTGTCTTTCTTGTCAAAAGCAATCCGATCTCGCCGAAGGACCTCGTGGATCCCGTCGTTGGTGAAGGCCTTGTTGCTACTCCAAAGAATAATATCCCACAAATCTTCCATTTGGAGAATAGCCTTCATCTTATGTTTCCATGGTGTATAATTTGGACCTTTCAATAACTGATGCGGATCAGTCATCAATTTTGCAACAACGGCCATAGTGAAGGTTCCTTATATCACCAAATTGGTCCCCCTTTCTATATACCTTTTGCTAGGCCAATATACCGTACAAAATACCCGCCCTTACGTGAGGGAAACTATAGGTATTTAGAAAGATCAACAAAAATCACCCGCCCTTACGTGAGGGAGACTATAGGTGAAATTTAGAGATCATACGATACGTGGAACATAAGCGGTACTGAAAGGGAATCGCCTTGTTGATGGCACCTACCATAGAAGATTCTTCTCATGCGTGGGGCGTAACTTCCCCTAAACACTATGAAGAATACTTCGTCAGGATTTACGCCTAAACACAAGTGCGATAAAGGGTAGTGGATGGAGTAAAAAATGCAAAAATGGCGTACTTATTCCTCCCCGACGATTTATAGAGAACAAGCTCGTACGTCGTTATAGCAGCTATGTTAGGCGGCGGATACAGAGAGCCAAATCACGACAGCTTTACCCGTAAGTGCCGGCCGTAGGTATCGCAAATACCGAACGCTGCAGTGCAAATAAATTGCACAGATGGGTTTTATATTCCGGGGACTTAGGGAGTGTTTGATTTTAATTTTTAATGTTATAGTGCAAAAATGAAATATGCAACATACAACAAAAAAAAATGCCCACTAGAATAACCCACAAGGTGTCGGTCACAGCCGAAAATGCACCTTTTACAATGCCAAATTGCTATTTCAAAAAATTACTCAACATCCCCCTTTGATTTTTTGAAAAAAATATCCCCCCTTAAAAAAATTCTTTTAACAAAGCATTTTTAATAACTATTATATATTTAAAATTAAAATAAATAATTTTAATTTATATAGTTTTAAAACTTTAGGAAAAATAAATTAAAATTAAATTTTAATTTATAAAGTTTAAAACTATTAAAAATAAATTAAAATTAAAAATTTTAATTAAAAATTAATAATTATAAAAAAACTTTGAAAAAAAAATATACCTTGGGGGGTCGGCGGGATTTGAACCCCCGACCTGTAGGCTCCCTGAGCCTTAACCGCACGGCTCACGACCACGTGAGCTTGCGGGCTGATCCGGAAGAGATCAATGGAGCCTCCTCTCCTTTGTCCCTTCTCGGTCCGCCCGAGCCCTCTCGCCACCTCCTCCGCAAGTCGCGGTCCGTCCCGCGTTCTACAGCCTCTTCCGCGTCGCAGTCTGCAACCTTCCCGGACGATGCGCTGCTTCGGCCTCCGGTTTGTTTTTTTTTTTTTTTTTTTTTTTGTAATTCGCCTTCTGCGAAAGAAAAAAAATCCGGAATGCGTCTTCTTCGAAAAAAAATTCGATTTGAGAGGGGGGGAGGGGGAGTCGCGCAAATTGCGCCGGGCGGGGGGGGGGGGGTTTATACCCCTGTGGCGGGCGACGGGCGGGAAAAAAGGGATTTAAAAATCCCTGCCCTGCGACCGGAGGGTGGTCCCCCTCCACATCGCGATGGCCAGCGCGTCGCGCAGGGCCCGCGTGGGAGCACGAGCGGGAATTTCAAATTTCCCGCTCAGCATCGCCCACGGGAAGGGAGAGGAGACTCCCTGCCTCTCCTTTGGTCCCCGCGTCGCGGCTGACGATCGACGGTCTGCAGCCGTCGGTTCTACAGACGTCTACGCGAACGCGCAGGCTGACGTCCTGCAGTCTACAGCACGCAAACCGACGCGTGCGGGGGGCTGTCCTCCTCTTCCCTGCGGGTCACGTCTGCCGCGCAGGTGTCACGTCGGACGTCGGCGCAGTCCGCCTGGCGTCTGTCGTCGCGGCTGCGCTCGACGCGACCAGGCTCGCGACGCGCGCGGACCAGACTCTTCGCGGCCCGTGCTTCGTTCAGGTGCTGCGCTCCTTTTTTTTTTTTTTCTTTGAAAAAAAAATTTGCCCCTGCAAACAAAAAAAATTCCCGCTGCGCAGCAATCTTACAGAACTGGCTCTGATGCCATGTAAAATACGGAACGTAATTGTATTATTGCAGCAGCGTTTAAATAATGTTTACATCTGCCGGGAATAGTCACCGGCGCAACAGAAGAACAGAAACACTGTTACGAAGTTGTAACAGTCTGTCTAATAAACAAATACAGACAAAGGTAAGTACGCTAACAGAATCAAATTCCAACACAAGTCGTGTAGGAAATGACTCTTGTTAAGATATATATATATATAGGTGATAATCCTAATATGTCTCACATTTGTATATTTGGATCCACAACATGGGCCCGTATACCCAAAGCTATTTGGAAGATAGAGACACTAAAAATTTATAGATATAATTTTATGGGGTCTTAAAATACCTTCAAGGATATCGTCTCTATGATCTTGAGAGATATGATGTTTTTATTCAATGAGATGTGATTTTTGATGAGGTTCTTGCAGTAGGTCCTTTAATCCCTCTTTCTACTAGTTTGGTGAAAGATCATCTAGTCTCTCTAATTTTTCTAGAGACTCCCTTAGAGATTCTCATTACCAAAATTCTAGTTTTTCCTACACATTCACCCTCTAATAGAGACTTTACAACTAAGCCTATTGATTTAACTCCTCTTCAGGTAGTAGCCTCTCCAACATTATCATATTTTAACTCTATGAGTGATGAGCTTGATTCTCCTAAGCGCTATGTGACAATGATGGATGTTGAGGTGGATGGTGAGTGTGGTTTGGATGCTTTAGTTTTGATTTTAATGCTTCCCCTTTTCAAGATGCGTCATGGTCTTCCATAGTTCATTTGATACCCAAGTGGATTTGGAACCTCTATTCCTTCTTGGCCCTTGCTATTGAACGTTGATAATTTTATAGATCCTCTCACCTATTCCCAGAACAATGGTACATCATAGTGGGAATATGTCATGCTTGTTGAGTATGAATCTTCGATGAAGATTCAAACATGGGAGTTTGTTCCTCTTTCAAAAGGGAAGAATGTCATTGGGTGTAAATGGCTTTGTAGGATCAGGTATACTTTTGATGGTCAGATGGAGAAGCATAAGGTATGCCTTATTGCCAAAGGTTTCTCTCAAAATGAGGGAATTGACAACTTAGAGACATTTTCCTATTTGGTTGGATGGATTGTGTTCCAAAGTTTATGTCTCTTGTTACTTCTTATGGATGGAAGGTACATGAGATGAATGTGAATATGCCTTTCTTCATGGTGAGTTTCAAGAGGAGATCTACATGTAACAACCTCATAATTTTGAGCTTGAGGGTTTAACCCCTTTGATGTGTCATCTAACTGAGTCATTCTATGGGCTTAAGAAGTCTTTACATGCTTGGTATGAGAGGATCCATTCTTTCTTTCTTGATTGTATGTTCTAGTGATGCAAGGCAAAGAATGATGTCTACATCAAGCATCAAGATGGTTAGACATTGGTGATTGTGCTTATATTGATGACCTTCTCATCGCATGCAACTCACCCTCTTTGATTTAAAATATGAAGTTAAGGCTTTATGATACCTTTGAAATGAAAGACAAGGTTTTCGCATTATTTATTAAGTGTTGATATTGATCAAACTTCTTTAAGGATAATGATATCACAACCCAAGTATGCCTTGGGTCTTTTACAACACTTTAGTATGGAGGATTACAAGTACCCTTGGACTCCCTTTCCTTATAGCTTGAAGCTTCAAATGGATTACACCACTCCTTTGGCAAATGCTACTTTATATCATTGTCTTGTTGGAGGTCTCTTGTACGTCACTCACACTTGTCCAGATATTACATTTGCCATCAACTATTGCTCTAAGTACATAAAAGCACCTAGGAAGATTCATTGGACAATGACCAAGCATATATTTCAATACACTAGATGTACATATCTAATGGGTATTCCCTACTTGGCACAACTTTGATTTTGATAGGTTTTTTAGATGTAGACTAGGCTATTGATTTGAATTAGCAACACTCCACCATCAGTTTTGTCTTTTATCTTGGTATTGGACTAGCCTCTTGGTGTTGTAGACAACAATCAACTACCTCTCAATATTCTACATAAATCATATACTATACCAAATATGAGGTTGTCAAGCACCTTTGATGGTGTTCATGATTTTGAAGTAGATGGGCATTCCTTACACATTTTTTGTCACTATTCATTGTGATAACCAAAGCACAATTAAGCTTATTTGCAATCTAATCTTTCATCAACGAACCAAATATATTGAGATTTAGATGCACCATATGCATTGCTTTATGCCTGTGGGATGTTTGATCTATTTTTTAGTTGTTGACAAGGCAAGTAATGGATATCCTAACCAAGAGCGTGCTTGAAATACAATTTGTGTACATGCAAGAGTATCTTGATAAGAGGGATGCTTAATAAGAGTCTCTCTCCATGTCCCTTGTTCAACTTAAGATGAGCTATTAGGGTTTTACTTTAAGCAACCACTAACTTTTGTTTATATTTTTATTGTAAGCCCTCTAAGTCATTGTACACCTTATATAGGTGAATTTAATATAATATTTTATTATTTAACTTAAAAGTCAAATTTTTAACATTGACCTAAAAGTCTCTTGTAATTGAACATAAATACCTCTTTCTACCAACCATTTTATTATCAGTTGTTGTGTAATTCTATATCCTTTAATAAAATATTTTGATATCTACAAACACCTTTTTATTTTATATATTTCCTTTCTACAAGTTATCTATGCTTATTTAAATAATGTGAATTCATTCATTAAAATAAATAAATATAATCCAATAAATATATCTACATACCATAACTAAATGTTAATAATAACAATAAATCCTCACATAAATATAACCAAAGGCTTGCATAAGTCTACCTATTCTTTTATCTTATATATATTATGTATATATATTTACTTATTTATTTATTGATGGACACACACCCACCTCCTCACACACTCACCCACGCTACGGTTTGAATGTTAGACCTTTCGAAGAAGAGCCAAAACTCAAACCCTTGTACTGTCCCCTGAAACTTTATCTTGTATATTTACTTCTACTTATTTAGACAATACATTAATTCTTTATATTTCTAAAAGCTATTAAGAAATTCATAAAAAAAAAATATATCATAAATAATATTATAAGTAAATATTAATAAAAAATAAGAAGTCTTGCCATAAACAAAACCAAAAACTTAAAGAGTAAAATAATATGATTTTTTTTTGGTTACATATATGAATTGGTTACAATCACAATTTTGTAGTAACTGTCAGCGCAGTTGGCAGGGTTTAAACTATCAGCGAAGGCTTCCAACACATTCATCGTCTCGTTAATGGTAATTCGGCGTGAGATGGGATCGTCGGACGCACAGGGTTCACACCGTCTTCGTCACTCTGGTTCAACACGTGGCATGAAGAGGATCGCCGAACAAGCAGAAAATAGATCACCGTCATTAGTCAGGTGGAACACGCATAGAAGTCGGATCGGGCTACTGGCTATGCATGGGCACGCCCGTGGATCGGAACCTAAGTCTCCTCTTCGTAAAAAATAATAAGACTTTAACCTCTTGTTAAAAACCTAAATTCAAACCATCACAAAAATATATAAATATATTTTAAAAATTAAAAAATAACTAAACTCACCATTTTATTTAAAAAAAAAGAAATTGATAGATAAAGATACTTCTAAACCATCCAAGTCTCAAAGCTAGTTAGGGCTTTACTGCAATACTACATCGCACTAATTAGAAAGGCAAGGTATTAGTGCACCATAATATAAGAGGGATGAGTCTTGCCGTGGCCTAAGTTTGCCCTTTTCATTAAGGACCCATATTAATACGTCTTAATATAATATGAGACCACTATCGCACGGTCATTCATATCCACAAGCGTAAAGTGACGTGTTTAACTACTATAACTCAAGATACCAACTCAGGTTAATATATGTGAAGAGTCCTATACAAGCTTAGACACTGGTCTCTATTGGCAGGGTTATAGGCGATGGTATTCAAGTCTTAAAACAAAACAAGCAGCAATATATATATATATATGTACAAGCTTAGACACTGGTCTCTATTGGCAGGGTTATAGGCGATGGTATTCAAGTCTCAAAACAAGCAGCAATATATATATATATATATATAGTTTAGTTAAGTCATACAATAGTTAAAGTTTTGATTTTTTAAGAGTAAAAGATTATTAAAAAGGAATAGGTTAGATGATAGTGATCGTATTTATCAGTTGGTTGTTTTGGGACTGTGTAGTGGTGAGAGCTTTTGCTGCTTCTTTTTTAGGGTCGAAGGTTCAAATTATAACACGTACCTAGGAGATAGGTTGGATGGTAGAAAAACTATACTATTCCTAGTTTACTTAGGACAATGCAATAGTTAGGGCTTTGACCTTTTGGTGAGAGCTTTCGCCTCTTTTTGGAAGGTCGGAGTTTCAATTCATAGCATACCCAAAAAGAAAGGTTAGATGGTGGCTAAAACTAGACTATTTATAGTTTACTTAGGACAACACAATAGTTAGGGCTTTAGCCTTTTTGGAAAGATCGAAGGTTTAAACCATGACATATTCAAAAAGAATAGGTTGGATGATAGCGGTCGAATGTGTTGGTTGGCTACCTTAGGACTGCACAATGGTTAAGGCTATAGCCTCTTTTTGGGAGGTTGAAGGTTCAAATAATGGCATATGAAAAGGGATAAGCTGGATGGTAGTGACCGAGTTTTTGGGAAGATCGAAAGATCAAACCATGACATACTCAAAAGGAATAGGTTGGATGATAGCAGTTGAATGTGTCGGTTGGTTACCTAGGGTTGCACAATGATTAGGTCTATAACCTCTTTTTGGGAGGTCGAAGGTTTTATCATGGCATACCAATTGGAATAAGCTAAATGATAGTAAGGGAGTGTTTATCAAATAACTGCTCTAATTAAATACCCTAAAAACTTGAAGTAGACTTATAAAAACCCATGGTATTGTAAATTTTTTTATTATGTGAATTTAAAAAAAAAAACTATTTATCCCAAACTCCATTGTATAACTAATGAGATATGCATGGAATTAATGTGAAAGGAAAATCTGTAGTATAAATGCACCACAGAAGAAACACTAGCTTGCAATAGCCGTCTGCATCACGGTAATCAAGAAAGAAGAGGCCTCATTAACCAACTTGATATTTAGGAGTAAGGGCTCATTAACCAACTTGATGCAGTATGATATACCATTCAGAAACAGGGGTTTAAGTTCAGCTGATGCACAACGTACACAATTGTCAGTAAGAGACAAAAATGATCAAACCGTATGGCCGGTTGTAGATTATAATTTCAAAGTTTCTCAGCGGGCGAATTGGCTAGTTCATTTGAGCATAGTCACACGGAGGGGAGCTTCCCTGTTTTTTTAAATCAAGGATGCCGCATCTTAAATTTGGTAGGTTCCTAAAGCTGATGGTTGCACGATCTTTTAAAACAACTGTTTGTCTTTCATCTGCAAACAATAAAGAATGTTGTGTGTCATGGATGCTGAAGAGCTTGGGCGGCGGAAATAATTATAGTCTACCTGGTTGTAAGGAAAATTTCAAGCGGCTGCCGCATAGGCTCAGCCCCCCTCTACTACTGTCACTGAAATTCATCTTCAGCCATGTGAAATTTCCTGAGAATGACCCTTACACCATGGCTGGAAGCAGTTATTTTAGAAATTTCAAATTGAAGGATAAGGGGTTGGGATTGCTTGACGGCTACGATTCCTAAGCTGTGATGTTTTAGGTTTTTCCTCTTCCTCAGTCCTATCACAAGCATAACCCTTTCCACTAGAACTAGGAAGTTTAAGGATGAACCTCTCCTTCTCTAGCTACAGTAATGGTTGTTTTTAAATCTAAAGATGAGTTCAATTGAAACACATACCTCAGTTTGGATTTTTGAGCTCAGATGTAAGATGTAAATCTACAATTTTTTTTTTTTTAAAAACAAGTGAATGAGCCTAACTTTATAGGCCTCATCCTACTTTTGATATGCTCTCTAGGTTAGTGCTATCTGCAAACAAATTATGCCAAGGCTCCTTTTTGGGTTTTCAAATATTTACCTATTTCTATGTATCGGCTGTTCCTTAGGGCAGCAGCCATCTTTCCAGAAATTTGCTGTGTTAAAGGCCAACTTAAACTACCTTAGACATTTGTGTACCTTCACTTTGGCCTGAAGGTTGAAAGCAGGTTTATGAGATAGAGAGTTTGGAGATTTGTCGCTCTTCGTTTTTAAGGGTTTGTTAAATCTCTGCAAAAACTTCAGGTCAGGGACGGAAGTGTTTGGATCTTTGTCCGCTCTTAGCTATGATTTGATAACATATTCCTTATTTGTATTTTTTAAATTTATAAGGAATCTCTGCAAAAACTTCAGGTCATGGACGGAAGTGTTTGGATCTTTGTCTGCTCTAGGATTTGACATAACATATTCTTTATTTGTATTTTTTAAATTTATAAAGGAGTTGGTTATATTTATAGTTTTTTCTTTTATATTATTAAGCAGGATTTAAATTTTAAGGCTGTTCTTAACAATATTTATTTCACCTCATTGTTATTTAACCTTATGCATCAGGAGATTGAAATTGATACTGTCATTGTCAAACTGATGTACATTCAACAGACGTAGGTACCTTTGCACAAACATACTCTAAAGTTTGAATGGCTCTTCTTAGTAAATACCAAGACTTATCAATCCAAAGATTAAGATTTGTTATTTGTATTACAATCACGGGGACTATTTAATTCTGGTCTTGTCACATAACTAACATCTAACATCGCTCTTACATCGTTGTGCCATATACAGAGTGTATTGGATTGAACCTTCTATACCATCGTATAGGACATCTGTATGCAAAGAGATACTATTTCAGGAATATATGCATCACTACTGAAGTACAATGAAAACAGCTAGAATGACTGAATGTGTATGGGGTACTCATACAACAAAAGTTGTGTGACAGTTGGATTGCACCAGAAATATGGAAAAGTATGACTATGAATACAAATGAACCCAAGAGAACTGTCACCAATCTGAATGACATAATAGAGAATACAATGAATTAAAAAACAAACACCTAACCTGTTCAATAATATAGCTTACCTATTAATGTTAACCTAAATTATTTTATTAGTCCTAAACATCTCATTGGTAAGAGTTCAAATCGCCAGTAAGTGTATTCAGCAAATAATTTTTTTTATCAGGAACAAGGATTTCAGACTAATATCTTAAGTTTAATACAAAATAACGAGCTTAATCACAAAGGGGGCCACTACTACTGACATGTGTCTTGGTACGCAACACAGCCTTTGCACCAACAATGTTGGTGTCAATTCAGTTTCTGACAAGAAATACAAAACATTGACACCAGAATTTGGGGTCATATCAGCTATTCGATGACAAATTCTAGCACTACCAGAGCTCCACACCTTTGTAGATCCATTGTCCGCTGCACATCTCATTCTTGTAATATATAGAAGCTAAATTCCTTCAACTACCCATCTGCGCTTGTTTCTAAATTCTACCATATGGACTATAAATATCACTGTAAACTTGTTCGTTTAAGATCCTTTTCTCAAGAAGGTTCCCATTTTCTGTCCACTCTTCGTTCTAGAGGATTGTGCGTGTCTTCCTAGAGGTTTTATTTAAATCTCTATTCAATATAATAAAAACCAAAATGTAATGCTATCTTTATTTGTTTGTCTCTCTATTGTGTGCTTTGATTTTATTCACTACAAACTTTAGCTTCCACAATTGTAACATGGGAGAGTTCTCATTCAATATATTGCCATCTGAATATATCTCCTGGATCTGAAACACAATATTAATCATCCTAGGTTAATACATAGCAGACTAAGTTAAACTAGCTAGGAAATTAGCCTCAAGTTCAAGCTATAACTCGTAAGAACAGAGCACATGATTCATCTCCAATATCTAAAATTTTGCACGTACTGATATCATAAAAACAATATATTACTTGCTTCGGATTAAAACATTGTTGCTTTCTTTCCCAGGAAGCAACTACAGCCATACATCATGACGGTTTAGAAAGTAGAATAGAAATTTCAGGGAACTAGTGCTTCAAATATGACTCTGTAAAAAAGGATATATGGTTATGTTTTTAGATAGATTTGGGTGGCTATCATGCAGGATCTTAAATTTCAATTAGGTTCATTGAGTTTATATTCGTTCTTGAATTCATGTAAACTTTATTAAGTCTAAAAGGAATCTCTTCCAAATGAATATAAATTTATAAACTAGGGTAAAATAATGTCTGTACCAGTTTTTTTGTACTTTAACAGCAATAACTGGTTATGTTGAGTTGGACAATAAAGTAGAAACAAATTAGAAGCTTCTACCAACATTAGCTTTAATAAGAGTAAGATCTTATTTGTTTCTAAATTGTTTAGAAGTCCTTATCTATTGGTATGCAGTAGATGACTCTGTAAACTACCCTCACAGAGTACATTTAGTACATCAGATGAGATCACTAGAGAAGAGTTTAGAAACGGTGACCAGTATTGAGTCATAGAAAAAATACCAACCATGAATTCTATCCATTTTGTCATAGTATTGGTGTTTTTTTTCCTTGATAAAAAAGGATTGTATTAGGGGTTCCCCACCATTAACAATTCAAAACTCTCTTCTTTAAAGTTTGAGAATTTATAAACAGGTTCAATTCCCACCTCAATTGAGTTACTATAACTAGATACCTACATCTTTTTTCACAAAAAGTTTGAATTCTTCATTTTCATTTTTTTTTGTCTTCTTCAATTTTTTTTGTAAAGACAAATATTCTAAAATTCAACATCCTTCTTTTTGACATTTTCCTGTAGCAGCCTTCACAATGCCAAAACTCCACCTCTACTGTCTATGCATTGCATCTTAGTAGAGTAATATTTCCAAAACTTTGCATTATCATAGTCCGTAGCAACCTTCACAATACCAAAACTCCACCTCTACTGTCTATGCATTAGATCTTAGTAGAGTAATATTTCTAAAACTTCATGTTATCATAGTCCACTTTAGGACTGTTAGTTTCCACCCTGAAGCATAAGTGCAACCACAAGAACTGTAATAAATAGTTTAGCAATCTCAAAAAGTTGAAAGTTCATGATTAAATCTTATCAAAGAATATATGCATAATAACTAAACTTAATTGGTCACTAAATAAAACAAGTTGAATTCATTTGAATCCAAAATAACTAATTAAAGAACATTTTAATAATTTTAATGAGTTATGAAATGTCTCTCATTCATATTATAATGACATTTTTAACAAATCATAATGGTATTATTTTAATAAACAGTTTGGCAGTCCAAAAAAAATTGAAATTTTCAATCTATACTTTGTTTCATAATCCAACCAACTCAAATAATCCATTCAGCCATGAAGTCTATTTGATATCATCTTCTTCTGCTTTAGCATACAAAACTTCTACTCACTTCAAGAAATCATAGTCCGCTTTACCAAATTGTGACTGTTGGTTTCCTCCAATGTATTAATTTATAAATAGATCCCCTGAAACATTTTGTAATCCTCTAGAACATTATTTTGAATTTGCTCCTTTCAAATTTTTCTTGTTAGTTTCAACTATTTTTTTTTTATATACAAAGGAGAATCAGTTACATCCCATTTATTTTTTTACTACCAACCAGGGTTCAAATGTTGGAGCTGCCCCTATAACCCCTCTTACTACTTCCTCTAACCATGGGAAAGAGAATTTAACTTCGCGATCTTCTATTAAAACCCCTCTATTGGCTAAGCTTATTTGTACATTTGTTCCCTTTCCTTAATGTATGTGTAAACCTAATTTCTTCAAGATTTGTAGTCTTATTATTGTTGTTACTTTTATAAAATCTCTTAGATATTACCAATAGTCCAGGCTATTTTTTTTGGCCTAATAAGAAAACATACAAGCATATCCAATATGTTTGCATACCAGCAAGCACAACTGATTGATGAGTGTCAACTCCTATGTTTCAGGGGGACTCATCTTAGGCTTTGGGGACCATGTCAGAGATACATGTAGCCATAAGTTCTTGGGTTTTCATCCTAGAGACCCAAGTTCAAACCCTGGTATGAGGGGATCGAGACCTCATAAAAATCCGTGCTTTACCTTACATTTTAAGTCCTAGGAGAGATGTTGTAGTGGTAAGTTCTTGGTTTTCATTTAGAAGACCCAAATTCAAGCCCTAGTATGAGGGGACCGGGACCCCTCATAAAAAATCCCATGCTTTACCCTAATATTTTTAGTCTCGAGAGGGATACCATAGTGGTACGTTCTTGGGTTTTCATCTAGGAGACCCAAGTTCAAACCTTGATATGAGGGGATTGGGACCACTCACAAAAACCCACACTTTACCCTAATATTTTTTTGGCCTCTCATTGGAGAGGTCCAAGGTTCAAACCCCACTCAGTACGAGAGGATTGAGACCTCTCATAAAAACCCGCACTTTACCCTAACATTTATTTGAGACCCAAGTGCAAATCCCACTCAGTACAAAGGGACCAGAACCCCTCATAAAAACCCATGCTTTACCTTAATATTTTAAGTCTTTGACAGGATAGTGTAGTGGTAAGGACTTTGGCCTCTCTTTGGGGAGGTCCAAGGTTCAAACCACTGCATACCCAAAAGGGGATAGGCTGGATGGTAGCAGCCGAGTGTTTGTCGGTTGGTTACCCCAGTTCAATGCCTTGGAGGGTCAAGGGTTCCATTGACTTCGTTTTACCCACTGGGTTAGGGTTATAGTGGTAACATCTGAAGCTCGATCAAATATCCGACAACAGGTGTTACTAATTCCCCTATATAAAAAAAATCCCAAACAAATGTTACTAATTTCTCTATTTAAAAAAAAAAATCCCAAAAAACCATCTCGAAAAGTGTCCTTTCCTTCTAAAAAGCCATCCCCTGTTCTTGTCCCAGAATTTTGTGGAACATAGATCAACTTTGAAATAAGTTAACAAATTTGAACTATGACAATAAAGAAACTAAACTATTATTTGGAGTCTTTGTTTACCCAGAGATATGCAAGTTTGCAAGTGCCAACATTGAAATGGATACAACTATTTGCTAGCTGGCATACATGGTAGAGGGAAACGCATATACAATAAAACAACCCTATTCAACCCCTACGCAATTACAATAAAACAACCGTATTCAACCCCTATCTTTGGGGCTTAGGTATAATTCTTGAGTCAGAGGGATCATCTGGCATCCTGCAACCAGTGCATCTAAACAATTTCTTTGTATCCAGCTTTGGACATGGGTGTCCTAAGTCTTGGTTAACACTTCCTAGCCCTAATCTTATCAATTACATATATGAAGCTTACAATTAGCATTTCCATTAGT
The DNA here is from genome assembly GCA_028583015.1 of Wollemia nobilis. Taxonomy (NCBI): domain Eukaryota; kingdom Viridiplantae; phylum Streptophyta; class Pinopsida; order Araucariales; family Araucariaceae; genus Wollemia; species Wollemia nobilis. Next base: position 1,992,947 of record JAQPPZ010007329.1, read on the forward strand.
TATAGCATGTGGTGATAGACTCACCTCTCACAATCTCTTTTTGAGTACAATGATCCATATCCGTAAGTACAAGGTTACGAGTTTAATTTGATTTGCTACTATCAAGGGTTCAACTCATATAAATTAACTGTGCTTGTAAGAAAATCTCGCCTTTAGTTGTGCATCTAGGGAATTTCTCAAATTTGCAGATTGAATATGAAGCAAAGACTCACATTCAACCCTCTTGATACCCATTCACACCGTCATTCCTAGCCCAGTGAGTCAACCTGCACAATTAATAAAATCAGTATATGACGTTCACCCTGATTTTTGCGTAATCTCGTGCTTCTCCTAAAATGTGCACCAGCTTTTGCATGTAGACAAAGCTGCTTTAATTGATTTTAATGTCTACAATTAATTTACTGATGAGTTACATGTACCATACAGCACAAATCAGGGGATGTTTAGAATACAAAGACCAGGACTTATGACAATAAATTAGGACATTTCTAAAAGGCATGTTCTCTGTCGCAAAGATTTGGCGAATTCTATTCATAAACGTCAGATTTTTTTGAATTGAAAGATTAACCTAATAAAATTCAATTAAAATTGCTGATAATTGTTGATTTATGTTGTTGATTTATGGAGCAACTCTAACTGACTTGAGAAGTGGAAAAATTTGGCAATGTGTTAGGTAACTTATGCGGCCATAGATAAATATTCACATACATTTCAAGCCACATTATAATGATTTTTGTGGTATCCCTATTTTCATTAATATTATGAAATTATAATTTTATTTGCACATTTTAAACTTCATGCCTAACTCTATCAAAACTTTCTTACATGTCAAATTTCATCCAAACTTCAAGTTTGCCAACTCAAATTCAAATATGCATTCAAATACAGACCTTATGGCTAAGGTTATGTTCCACAAAAATATAATGCAACAAGAAAACTTTGGATTCATAAGATACAAAGAGATGCGAGGAATTTGCTGTTTATAGCAAAAGAGGTTTCTTCCACATCATCATCTTATCATGCCCATTTCACGTTGTGCCCCACTTGCTGAGCATTATGTCTGCAGGGTACAATGACTTGGAAGCTAGAAGCTATCCGAAACTTTAATGTTGTTGTTTTAATAAATTATATTTTATTAATCAAATGGTATTAGTTTAATTGATTAAATTCTTTAACATTTAAAGAAGAGATAAGGTTAAATTTTTACCAAACGATACATAGATAATATCGAAGCTTTGTTATAATACTACTATGTGGTGATGATATAATACGGATAAGGCCTGTTTCAATCCCATAAATTATATTTCTCCTTCAAATTTTCCATATTTTTGATATTATTTATAAGGTTTAGGGGCTTGAAGTCTAAGCCATCTTTACCAGGAGACATATAATTCAAAGCTCAATTGCTGAGAAAGTATCCCCAGGGCTATGTGCTGGTCATTGAAGGCCAAGCAATCCTGAAGAAATGGAGGTTACACCTTATTGAAGTAAAAGTCACCCCACCCCAATGAAGAGTAAAACCTCAATAATCTTACTCTTATGAACTCAACAAGAGGGTTTTTCCATGGCTAAAAAAAGCACTGCAGACTACTATGTTACCTGAAGCAATCCACCCTCGCATAATGTTAAGCACCAAATCACAAGATTAGTGCAGGTACGCTGCCATGCCTCTATATTAGAATATTTTTGACTGCATTTACATATACTGTAGATGAGGTAGTAACTGATTTGAATGTTTGTTAAATTGATAAAAACATATTTGGTTAATCCTGAGTTTTTTAAAGTCCTTTCCATTGGAGTAAATGTTTACCGAAGCGGGGCAGGTGATTATAGTGGTAGTTTTCCAATGGAGACGTTGCTGGTTTCCCTGTATATAAAAAAGTAAAAATAAAAATAAAAAATTTGAAAGTTGCTTTGACCCGTGAGGCATACAATAGTGGTAAGTCCTTGGGTTTTTATTTAGGAGATCCAAGTTCAAACCTTGGTACGAGGGGATTGGGACCCCTCATGAAAACTTGTATAAGCTTAATTTTTGAGTCCAATAAGGACAACGCAATGGTTAGGGCTTTGGCCTCTCTTTGGAGAGGTCCAAGATGAAAACATGTATAAACTTAAATTTTTAATCCAACAAGAACAACGCAATGGTTAGGGCTTTGGCCTCAAAATTAGAGGTCCAAGATAAAAACAAGTGTAAACTAAAATTTTTAGTCCAACAAGAACAACGCAAGATTCGAATCATGGTGTACCTAAAAAGGGATAGGCATAGGATGGATAATAGCGTTCGAGTGTTTACCAGTTGGCTGCTCTAGTTTGATGCCCTGGAGGGTCGGGGCCCTTGCCCAGTTCGATGCTGTGAAGTGGTTAGGGCTTTAGCCTCTCCTTGGGGAGGTCCAAGGTTCAAACCATAGTGTACCCAGAAAAGATAGGCATAGGTTGGATGGTAGTGGCTGAGTGTTTGCCAGTTGACTGCCCTAGTGGATGCCGTGGAGGGTTGGGGGTGTCGTTGACTTCGTATAATCCAACGGACTAGGGTTTATAATGACAGCATCGATGATATTACAAAAATGAAAACAAAAAACTTGAAAGTTGACTTAAAAATTTGATTAAATCTTTATACAACTCCAATATGGCCTCCAAATCCCAAGAGGAGTCCCCATCGAACATACGCTTAAATAAAGTTTACAAAGTAGATGTGACTTCTGGCAAAAATGCAGGAAGCATTCTAGTGAAGAAAATGGTAAGTCTATTGCATCTCCTTTCCACCTCCCTTCCCAAAGGCTTGTATTGTTAAAGTTGCTTAGCTATGTTTCATTTTCCACCATGTTAGAGTTATTGTGCTTTTCATCTTGACAGGTATTGTTGTAACCCTTTTACTAACAGAAATTACTGAATACTCAAGCAAGCAACTGCCATGCACCCATGTTTATATGCTTTTTATTGCAACTCTAAGCATTTTTGCCAAATCTTTGTCTCAATTGGAAAATGCATAGAAACAAAATATAAGGATAATGAAATGGATACTGCACCTCAATCAAACAAAGCTAAAAGCATGGCAGAATATTCGTTCGAAAAGGTCTGAATATTTAGTAAGCTCAAAGGAGATATTTCCTTCTGATTATGCTAATTAATGAAACATTCTTTGAATAGAAATGCCCTGCAAAATTAATCATAGTTCCATTTATTATTCACAAGACTACAAGTTATTAAGACTGTGTTTTCCAATGAGGCTCTTTTTGCATTCAACGGACAAAAAGTAAGATGTTTCATATCAGTATATTTATTTAAAAAAGAAAAGAATGAAAGAAACACGTACCTTACGTTTCAACGGAGGGGATTTATGCCTAAATTAATATTGCGATCCATCATGGTTACTTCTATTACATGTCGAAGGGTTAAGAGTGTGTAATTTGGATTGAGATCATCATTAACAAGTCAAACAAACAATTCTCTTTTAACAAACAATTCTCTTTTAACATTTTGACAATATTTTTTTCAATGAGTTTGTTAAAAGGTAGTTCTGAAGTCTTTCTACCGTCAGTAATTTGTTGTAGCAGTATAATTTTTGTCTACTTTTTAATTAGGTTTAGAAAGATTTTAGGCATATATATGTAGAAGTACTTTCAGGCTGCATGGAAGGCCTAACTGCAACTCCTTTATGAAAAATCTCAAGACTATATAATCTGGTTTCTTTAACTCCTTTATGAAAAATCTCAAGACTATATAAGCTGGTTTCTTTAATAAAATTTAATTTTTTTCTCTAAACAAAGGAAAAAAAAAACTATATTCTGCACATAAGTGTAGTCTTAGGGATAAACATTAGCTTAAAATTCCTCAAATATTCATAGTGGTTACATTTTCACATCTATTCTGGATGGGGCTCTGTATGAAGAGACCGCCGGTGCCATTTTTTAAGGGACATGTTTAATATATGCAGTAGCTATAATCTTGAAAAATAAAATTTGGCACTAAGCTTATCACGATTTATTTTACACTATAATAACGAATTCATTCTTTATTAGTCTTCCCGGGTGATCTTAGCGGGTTCTTTGGGTCCCCCACAAGACGAAAATACACTCTGTTTTAAACTCTGGAACGTGTAAATGGTCTTGCAGTTCGCAGTGCCAAAAGCGACTCCAATGAAAGTAATTTTACTGTCAAAAAAATTGGCCATGATGAATTTTATTAGCTTGTTTTTTTCTATTTGACATCCTTTATAACAACGTCAATCAATGAAGTTCTTTACTTTCATGAAGTCTAGATACCTTCGTAGTTTAAACCATTTAGTATGAAACGGGACGTCAAAAGTGTTTGCACTACACACACATGGATTTGTGGAGGTCCGCTTTTGCAAATACTTTCGCATATATAAAAACTTCCCATAAATAAGTTCCAAAAATTTGGAAAGAACCAAGAAGTTCAAAAAACGTTCTCTCTTTATAAAATATTAAAAAGAATCTATGATGATCTGTTTACTATTGTCATCATGTTCTCAAATTCCATCAGATCAATTCTACCATCAAAATCTTTGTCAAATCTTGTTATCATCGTCACACAATTCTGCAGCTCCTGCCCTTCTTTCAGGCCCAGGCTCAGCAGAACCTCTTGGAGCTCAGATGGGGTGATGAAACCATCACCGTCCTTATCAAAAACGGAGAATGCTTCTCTCAACTCCCCTTTCTGGATCTTTTCCTCCATGATCTCTGCAGATTGAGCCCCCTCCCAAAGACTCCCAAAATGTCTGCAAAAATTATCAAAGTTCATTTGTTCTGGAAAATCCATCATGATCTTCATATTGTCATCACAAAAGTAGTGTAGCCCAAGCTTTTCCAACAGACCTTGTATGTTATCTATCTCCACCATGCCATCTCCGTTTCTGTCCAAGGTATGGAAAATTCTGTCTAGGTCCCATGTCTGGATGCTATGCACAGAATTTTGATTCTTGGGATCAATGGGGACCTCCTCATTCAAGGATACAGAATGTGGGTATTGGCCAGCTGGCATGATCTCTGAGTCCTTTGGATCACCCAATCCAAAATACTCAGTTTTCTTCATCTGGATTGTAGAAACATGAATATGGGCACAGCAAAACTTCATAAACCAACCCAGGGCTAAGGATACAGCACTTTGCCAATATATAGACATAAGAGAAACATAAAGAACTGCATGGTTTTTAATAATTTCAGACACCATTGTTGGTTTTCTGTGAGAAAGAAATTGAATTGAATGGTAACCACAATTCCTTGCAATTGATTCAAAAAGAGAGGTGTGGAGCTATTACTGCTTTCCAGAATGATGACCAACACCACTTACAATTGCTTGTTATAAAGGGCTTTGAGTAACCGCTGGGGAGTTTCTATGAAAGTGGCTAGAAACAGGACATATGTATATTGGATGAAGTTTTCTAGTATGGGTATGAAGGTTGATGGAAGCCCACATGCTTGACTTTAGTTCTCGCCTGCTTTCATTTGGAATTGTTCTCTTCTTCTTCCCATATTCCCAGTGGCATATTCCCATGAGGAATTTCGTTCCACAGTAATACCTCCTCCTCTTCTGGTTGTCAAACGCACGCAAACTGAGACCCATTGCCTCCACTTTTGCCCTTGTTAGAGTAGGTTTGAAACGAAGCATCTTTGAAATAGATAAATAGATATTAAATGGATTAAAAAAATACTAAAATTAAGAGTGAGGAAACGTGTTTACACCGTCAACGGCGAAAATTGAGCCACGGAAATGACTTTGTAGGTGGCTGGCCATTTCACCGATTGCTCCTCGAAATTCGGGTGTCGACGTCTGTAGAAGGGGAAGGTTCGACACGTTAGGGTTAAAATAAAAATAAAAATTGGTTAAGAAAGTAAAACTTTCCTCTTTGAAAGTTAGGTGTAACCGAGTCCTAATGTTGGGAAGGAAATGTGTTGTTATGTCTACCTAATAAGTCTAGACATAACAATAGATTTCCTTCATAGTCTAGGTGCAGCGGAGACCTATGTTTGTTATGTCTACCGAATAAGTTTGTCTAGTCTATCATAGCTTTGTGAAAGATCATTTATGTTTTCGAATTCTTATGAGAAGATTAAAGTTTAAGCTTCAAGATTTAAGCGGTAAAACTTGTATTTGTATTATTTTTTTTTTAAATTAAGTTTTTTTTGTGTATGGTTTTAGATTTTTATTCAGGAATTTAGATTGTAGAAGGGATTGGGATCCTTTAAAAAACTTGCGTGACAACTGATAGCGGTCGAATGTTTACTGATGAACTGTCCTAAATCGATTTTTAGATAGTTGGGTAGGTCGAGTACTTGCCATGGGCTGCTTTGATTTAATTCCTTAGGCGGTTAGATGGATTGCCATGGTTTGATTCTTTAGACAATTAGGTGGATATAAGTGCTAGTTGATGAACTACCCAAATGATTACAATCTTGTTAAATTTGTCTTTACCTAATAAATTATAGTTTCATGTTAAAAAAATCTATCATAGCAAATCAAGGCTCTAGAGGTTCGGAATACTAGGAGGACCTCTTAAACTAAAATTTGGCAAACATCTCTTCCAGTAAATTTGAAAAGATAAATTAAGTTTAAATTAATTGTTACTTTATTAATTTTTATAGTTAAAATAAGGAATATTATTCTCTCCCAGGATTAGGTGGATTGGTAATTGTTTGTTTGGTTAGACACTTATTCAAAAGAAACTTAGGTTTAAACTTTTAGAGCATGCCTATTTACAAAGATAGTAGTTTGCTCTAAATTCTTTGAGTGCATGTTAGACTGATGACAATGGTATGAATCCTAGGAGGGCCTCTTAAACTAATATTTGGTATACATAATTTTTTGAGTGCATGTTAGACCGATGATAACAGTACGAATTCTGGAAGGACCTCTTAAACTAAAATTTGCTATACATCTCTTTCAATAAATAACATTGAAAAGATAAATTAAGGTTAAATTAATTGTTTGCTCTGAATTCTTTGAGTGCATGCTAGACCTATAACAATGGTACGAATCCTAGGAGGACCTCTTAAACTAAAATTTGGTATACATAATTCTTTGAGTGCATGCTAGACCAATGACAACGGTACGAATCCTGGGAGGACCTCTTAAACTAAAATTTGGTATACATAATTCTTTGAGTGCATGCTAGACCAATGACAACGGTACGAATCTTGGGAGGACCTCTTAAACTAAAATTTGGTATACATCTCTTCCAGTAAATAGCATTGAAAAGATAAATTAAGTTTAAATTCATTGTTAGCTTATTTTTATAGTTAAAATAAAAAATATTATTGTCTCCCAAGGTTAGATGGATTGGTAATTGTTTGTTTGGTTAGGCACTTATTCAAAAGAGACTTAGGTTCAAACCTTTGGGGCATGCCTATTTACAAAAACAGTAGTTTGCTCTGAATTTTTTGAATGCATGCTAGACCGATGACAATGGTAGTAGTTTGCTTTGAATTCTTTGAATGCATGCTAAACCGATGACAATGGTATGAATCCTAAATGACCTATGGTCGTCTCACGTCAGATTATAAAATATTTCTAGAGAATATCTATAATTGAATTTATGTAAATTAGATTAATCATTATTAAATAATAAGATAATATACAATTAATTTAAAATTACTATGGTCGTCTCACGTCAGATTATAAAATATTTCTAGAGAATATTTATAATTGAATTTATGTAAATTAGATTAATCATTATTAAATAATAAGAAAATATACAATTAATTTAAAATTATTTATTCATACAAAAATTATAAATATATTTAAAATTATTTATAATTATAAAAATTATAAAATGTATAATTTATTTTATAAAAGAGATTGGTTGTAAAATTAAATCATTACAATTTTAAAATGTGTATAAAATGATATTAATCCTTTAAACAAATTATAAAATCCATTTTTAAAGGTATGGTTGAAAAGGTGCAAAGATACAAGGTATTAATACATTAAGGTGTATGGTAAAAGTATTTAGACATTATGAAAATATATCTATGATTAATTGATATATTTAATATGTTATTGAGTGTGTCGTTAAGATATGATAAGCGTTGCTTTTTAAGTTTTCATCTGTGGTTGCTTACAAGGTAGGTGGTGGCTTTGATGGTAGTTTCGAGGTAGTAGATTTTTTTCATGTTTTAGTGATGTAGATTGGGTAGGATGTGCATGGTTTATGTGCTTTTAGGGTGTGTCTTAGAGAGTAATATAATTTGTCATTAAGTTCTTGGTGGCAGTAGTTGGAAATGCAAATGCTAGAGATAAGGATGCTTTACACATAAATGTGTTAAATGGAAGAGTACCTCTCTCAATTACAATCGGTTAGCGATTTTATCAAATTTCTTCCTATTTCATCCATGAATTATATTATAGCCATTGGTGGTGTGATTTTGCTACTAGTGTTGCTACTCTCAATATTAATTAATATGAGAGGCTCTTGTGGCTTGTTGCCTATGGTAAGCATGTGCCTAGTTTTGAACTTGGTGTATTATTTAACATTTTCATTGCGTTTTGGTTTACTTTTTCCATCTTGGTTGTGGCTCTCTCGTAGGCTTGTTTTTCATCACCCAGTCCCATCCAAACCATGGTCCACTTTAACCCACTTTTGGGTTTTTTTGATAGTGCATATGTCTTAATGTTGGCTTTTAAGCCTTACCACCACAAAATATCATAGGTCCCAATATAAATAAGCATTTACAATTTATATAAATATTTCATTACAAAATAATATCCATGTAAATAAATCTCATAACAATATTATTGAAAAAAATACTCACAATACTATACATGAAACAAATATACAATCTTGAGCTTTTCTCTACATTCAAATACATTTCATGGAGCTTTGTCTCCATAATATAACTTTACAAAATAACTCTTCAAATTCTTGACTTTTGCTTTCCATATGACCTTTGGATTCTTATCTTGCCACTTGTGTAGAAAACTCTTAGTCTTCTACTTACATGACATATGTACATATCCTGCACATCTTAATTTATCAAATAATGTAATATTCTCTAACACCTCCCTATTACATTATTTGATGTGAAATTCTCTTTTGATGTAAATAGATGATTATGGAATCTAAAATTTGTTTCAACCAAGTGTTTTTGTAAAACTGTCTACAATCTAATCTTGAGTAGGAATATGTTTTAATTGAATATGATGATTTTGAATATATCCCTAATAAAATGACATTGAGCTTCAATGTGTTTTGATATTTCATGAATAATTAGATTTTTGATTAGATTAAGTACCCCTTTTAAAAACTTACACTTTACCCTAAAAAAATTAAACCTGAAAGATATAGACCAATTGGTAGTGGTCAAGTGCTTTTTTATGGGTTGCACCAATTTGATTTTCCAGACAGTTGGGTAGTGGTCAAGTGCTTCCTTGGTTTGATTCCTTAGACGATTAAACGAGCTTCCTTGGTTTGATTCCTTAAACGTTTAGGAGGAGGTCAAGTGTTTGTAGACAGACTGCCCTAAACGGTTAGATTCTTGTTAAATTAGTCTTTATCCAAAAATTAAAGTTTATAAAAATTTTCTATATAAAAAATCTCTATCATAATTTATCTTGAACTTTACTATGTTAAAGTGAATTTAGTGAATCAAGGCTCTAGATGTTCCGAATACCGGGGAGGACATGTGAAATTAAAATTTGGTATACATCCCTTCTAGAAAATAGCATTGAAAAGATAAAATAAGTTTTAAATTGATTATTAGTTTATTTTTATAATTAAAATAGGGAATATTATTTATGCACCTTGATAGAGAATATTTAGAAAAAATCTATAATTGAATTTATATGGATTATATCAATCATTATTAAAATATAGTATATATACAATTAATTTAAAATTATTTACTCTTATAAAAATTATAAATATGTATAATCTATTTTTATAAAAGAGATTGGTTATCCAAGCATATAAGTAAAATTAACTCATTACGATTTTAAAAGGTGTATAAAGTGATATTAACCTTTTAGAAGTTAAAATAAATTGTAAAACCCATTTTTAAAGGCCTGGTTGAAACTATGCAAGGTGCAAATACATGAGGTATTCATACATTAAGGTGTATGTTTAACGTATTTAGACATTATGAAAATGAATTTATGTTTTATTGATGTATTTAATATGTTATTGAGTGTGTCATTAAGATACGATAAGCATTGCTTTGTAAGTTTTCATCCGTGGTTGCTTGCAAGGTAGATGGTGACTTTGATGGTAGTTTTTAGGTAGCAGTTTTCTTCCTTGTTGTAGTGATGTAGATTGGGTAGGATGTGTTGGGTTCATGTGCTTTTGGGATGTGTTTCTGGGAGAGATATATGGTTTGTGATCAAGTGCTTGGCTTAGTAGGTGGTAATGATCAAGTTGTATAGGTGAATGCTAGAGATAAGGATGCTTTACACACAAATGTGTTAAATGGAGTACTTCTCTCAATTACAATCTAGTAGTGATTTTTCCAAATTTCTTCCTACTCCACCCATGAATCATATTATAGCCATTGGTGGTGTGGTTTTGCTACTAGTGTCACTACTCTCAATATCAACATGAGAGGCTCTTGTGGCTTGTTGCCTATGGTATGCACGTCCCTAGTTATGAACTTGACGCTTCATTTAGCCTTTCCATTGCTTTTTTGGTTTCCTTTTGCCACCTTGGTTTTAGCTCCCTCAAAGGCTTGTTTTTCATCACCTAGTCCCATCCAAACCATGGTCCACTTTAACCCATTTTTTGTATTTTTTGATAGTGGATGTCTTAGCTAGGCAATCTATCTAGCAAGTCATCTATTTTGACTTTTGATGCTTCCCTCAACCCTAGTACTTTGCAATTGGTTGTTTCAATTGATTTGAATAGTCTCCCTCCTTTGGTCATGGTGAAATTTATGAGTTAGGGTAGTTTTTCCACTTCTTCTAGTTTAGGTGTGTCAATGTCTAGTAAGCATAATAACCCCCCCCCCCCCCCCCCCCCTTGTTGAAGGTTAGTGTCAAGTGGAAAATTCACTTGTAGTCAGCTTGGAGAAGCTACTAGGCAAAGAAAATCTATAAGATGGGTTAAGTATGAGTGGAGGACACCCTAATGGAGAGGAACATTTGCAAGTTGGGTAAAATGCTAATGGAGGACACTTTAATGGATAACACAAACAACAAGAGGTGTCATGTATTGTTTGGGTTGTTGGGATAGCTAGAAAGAGATTTCATAGTCAAGTGGGAGTTGAAGTGGAAGTTGAGAGCTAAGAATCACCCCATGGTGAAGTCAATACTTCAAAGGCTACGTGCTTAGGTGCAATCCTTGAATTTTTGTTGCTTAGGGATGTGTTAAAAAATATTAAAGAATGCTATAAAAGAGTGTAATCCTATTTTTTCTTAGAGAGATTCTTGTGGATCAAGAATTTTACAACTAGGTCATGCATAATTGGAAAAATAGGGATTGTCACTAAGTATATAAGAGGTATTGGGAAGGGGTATCGTTCTTGTAAAATTAACTCTAAAGAAGCAACATAGTCAATGTTGTTGTTTGTTACAAATATTATTTGTGGTCAGGTTTGCTATATTTAGTTTGGTCCTTTGATTTTCACCTCGAAGGACCATCTAGATCCAAATTTGCACTCAAGGTTGAATTTCCATTTCTCAATCATGTATTATGGCCTTTCTTAAAGGAAATTGCCTCATATCTAGACATGGTTATTTGGTGTAAGGAAAAGCGCAAAACATTCTCAAGCTTCCAAGTTAAATTGTGTGCTTGTGTGCAAATATATTGGGATGGAGAGCTCTTGTATCCCATTATATTTTTAGGCCCAATTTTTAAATACATGCAAAGATTAAGTTATATAAATCACACGCTTTCTTTATTGAGAAGGTTATTTGGCTATGGATTGTTCATAGAATTTTGTGATTCTTGGGTGGTTAAGGAGACCTTAGAGGCTTTGGTGCTAATATTTTTTTTGGTGCTACAATGAACAAGAGAGTTGGTCATGTATCGACCATATTAGTTGGAAGTAGGCTAGTCCTAGGCATACATAATTTAGAGGTTGAGTTTTCACATTCCTTTAGTGCATCTTTATACAAAATTAACAAAGTTTTATTTTTGATGTTGGCTCTATAGACCTTTGCAGAGTGTTCACTAGTCCCATTGATTGACATTAATGTATATGAGATAAAAATTATGGAGGGGGTAGTAGAGGATAATGAAGACTTAGCTCATCCATAAGGTAGAAATAATGTGAATCAACATTGTTTTGATACTTCTCATCATGAAATAAATAAAACACATCTTACAAGGATGTTTCCCTTTTAGCTGGGTGGAAGGTGGTTCAAAGGCATAGGAAGGAATTGACTTCCTCCTAATTGAGTTATTTCCTAGAAGGAGCTCATGTAAACGAATGTGAGTTAGTTAATAGCTCAAATCTTATGGAGAATGCAAGTAGGTTTATACTTTAGTCCAAGTCTCATGCTAAACACAAGGAATCTAATGTAATAACCAATTTATTTGGGGTCTTGTGTACTTAATGGGGTCTACAAGGAGTCTCTTAGATGAAAGTATTTTGTTCTATATATTATTATGTTGTACATTCTAGTAGCTTTGCATGTAGAAGCAACTTGGTTTTGTGGTTTGTACTCTAACAACATTTTTAGGAAGTTATTTTAATAAAGGTATTTAAGGAGTGTAAGCACAAAAAAAATGCGTGATGTAGATATTAGTATTATTGTAGGCAATGAGCACCTAGTTTCAAGTTAATAATCATATTCTTGATAGATTTAAGGAAGTTATCAAAGACAAACTTGGAAGAGACTAGTTGCAATAAGTAGCTATTATCAAGGTCCAGTTGTTGGACATTTTGTAGAAAATGGATTTACTAGGTTTAGTGAAAGGGTGCAAATTATCTTAGTGATAGTATTCTTTTGGGGTGTAGAATTTTGAGTTGTTCACCATGTTAATAGTTGAAAGCAATGAAATATGTTTAGTAATATTTTTATTTACAATTTTATACTTTTTTTTATCATGCATTAAGAATACAAAAAATTACGATAAAGGTATCCAAGTACTTGATATAGATACTTATCCATGATATGAACCCAAAATCATAAAAGCTTACACTCAAACAACATTGATAAAAAATAACTAATTTTAACATTTTTCTTGTTCCCATACAAATATATTCATATGCATTTGTAAACAATGAAATATTCTCTATGGTTGACATATTTTGTCTTCATAGGAGAGTTTCATACCTTCAATGTGACTAAATTACAAGGCAAGAGGGCATTGACTTCATATTATCACAAGACAACCAATAATAAGGAGTATAAGTTGCTTCTTTTGATATAAAGATAGTTTATAGTAAACAATTAAAACCAAACATATGTTAAGTTACAAATAGATTATTTGTTGTGTAAGTCAAATATTTGTTTTATAATTATGAAATAATAGAATAGAATAAAATAACATGTTTTAGATGTTGAGGTGAGATTAAAAAATATAGTAATATCAATAAACATAAATATAATCAATGAAGCTTTTAGCTATTATTATTTAAATCATAAAGTTAGTTTTATAATTTTCATTTTGACAAGAATTACGTATATTGGATGTTTACTATATATACTGTAGAAGACATTGGATAATGCAGAGAAGTTAAGATAGAAATAAGCAATGAAGTATCTAAATACCATCTATTTCTTTATTTTTAATTTATAAGTTTGGTTTTTGTCATTTATTTTTTTAAGAGTACACAAATAGTATTTTATGAATTGAATGCCTACTATATATATTGTAGAAGATATGGCATAACACCGAATTGGCAAATAAATACCTAAATAGTATTTTTCCATTTTTAATTTGTAAGCTTGGTTTTTATTATTTATTTTTAATAGGATGATTTACATAAAAAGTAATCCTTTTATAGATTGAATGCACATTGTGTGTATTTTAGCAGGCATGGATAACATTGAGATGATTAAAACTATGAAAGAAATAATCTCTCTCTCACACACATATATATCTATATATGTGTGTGTATGTATGTATATATGCATGTATGTATATACATACATACATACATACATACATACATATAATAGCAAGTGTGTCAGGAATTGTAATTGGAAAGCTTAATCCTAAAGATATGGGATAATATTTGATGTAGATGAGGCATTATAGGCAACAAAATCTATGACCATTTGACTTTTTTTTTTTGTAATGAAGCATTCCTAATGCATATATTTTGTTCTTTATGGAATCTCAATGCTTGGTATTTCTTCTACCAATTTTGTTTTCACTTGTATGATTTGTACAACATGTCTAGCCACACATTGCTCAAGACTTTATTAAAATTTTCATCAACACTAACACTTCCCAACTTATTGATTTATAAGTCTCCTACTCCTTTTACATATGTTCTCTTTGAAAATTTTTATTGAAATCGTGTGAAGTATTATTTATTGGTGAATCTCCTGCTCCTTCCACACAAGTTTTCATAATACAAATTGATTGAAATTATGTGAAGTTTCAAGGTTACATTACTCACTGCAAATTGCAAGTTGCTAGTTTTAGTTATTATCATTATTGGCATTCTTAAATAGACTTAATGGAACTTCCATCACAATCTCTTCAAGTCCATTGCCAAATGAATATGGTGGAAAAAAGTTATCAATCAACTCATTGGTTGAAATATATAATGAAGAATACCATATAAATTGATGATTCTTCACTTCAAGTATTACATTCACATTAATTATCTTGAAATTATGTCACATAGAGCTAGTGCCTTATAATGAAAAATAAGTAAAATTAATGAAAATATAACATAAAATTTGTGTTCCTTTCCATACTTTCACTAAAATGTTAATCTCTATGCTAATAGGAATTTGATGCCATTAAAACATGAGAAAAATATAGGTTATTACTACAAGTATTCATGTCCATTCTCATGCACTAGTCATTCAAAAGGTACCTTGTTACTTGAATTAAATAGATATTTCTATGCATTCATTAATTAGTGACTAGACACCTTATTAGTTGAATCTAAAGAAATATTATTATGCATGCATTAATTAGTCAAGAGGTACCTTGCTACATCATAATGATATGTAGTTGCATAAAATGAAACTAAACATTGTTTACTACCTAGTAGAATTTGGCCCCACAACCTTATTTCCAAAATCATGCAAGCTTACCACCATACCCTAACATATTTGTTTGTTTTAACTAGGTGTTGGTTTCTTTTAAGAAAAAAGCAAAAAACAAAATTCTTCAACATAACAATTACAAACTACATAATTACTTTGCTTTTTTGAAGGACTTATTTTTTATTTAGAGGAAAAACTTATGTAATGTCCTTATCTTTAAATTTGAGAATATACATGATTAATAATTCATCCCCATGTATTTAATAGATTTGTAATATACAAACTTACGAAATTGGTATATAATAAAAAAAGTTAAAAGTCAAGTGAAAACAATTTTTGGCATAGGACAAGGGATTGATATCTTGTTCTCTAAAAGTTTTTCATTCTAAGAAAATCTTGTCATTCCTAGTGTGATGAACAATATCTAGACATAGATTCCCTTCCACTACTATCTTTTGGTCTTTTGGAGGGATATTACTAGGATGGCCTTCACTAACTACTTGGGTTACAAAGAATGTGAAAAATATGTTTCTATAATATGAGATATCCTAATTACAAGCACTTGAAACTTTGTAAATATTATAAGAAGGATCATCCATTATGTATGTGGGTTCATGGGGTATGGTAATTTGAAATAAAGGTACTTGTAAGCTCTTTTTATGTGAAGTTTTTGTATGCCATATTCAAGTCTTGTGAAAGTGGGGTAGCATCAATAATTTTGGACATCTTACAAAATAATTACACCATATTTATGATTATTATGAGTTATCCTAGTAATAAATTACTTAAAACATATAAGGTGATCTCTAAATTTTTTTATTGCAAGAATGGAGTGGGTAGTAAGAAAGAAGATGATAATCAAGCAACTATGTAAGTTAGGTCGGATTTGAAATGAGGAATACATCCATTATGAATTTTCTCCCATATTTATGTTTTCCTTCTTTACATAATTGTCATTCCATGCTCATTGCACATGATATCAAATTTTTCTTCAATTATGTAGTATAATCATATCTTCATTCACTTTCAAATTATTAATTTAAGTATGTAGATATGGAAGCTACCATTGCTATAGTTAGGATGGAAAAAATTAATAAAAATAGAACTAAAGCTGACTCACCTTAATTAATGTGTAGTTTGAATATCACCCAATAGTTCTAATTTTTGGAGCAATTTGGATAAAGAACATGAGGTTGGGTATACTTCATTTAGACATTCCTATTATTAGATCACTTTAGCTATTGAATTATTATGAATAAATGTGGTGGCTTCTTCATCCAATAGAGATGTTTTATTGTCAAAGAAGAGTAAGGTTTTTATCCAACATTCAATTTATCTTTCATGCATGTGTAATATTTCCACTTAGCCATTACCCACTTCTATGTGTTTTGTATTGTAAAAGGTAAATATACTCTTTAATGCTTTCCATTGATCTTAAAAGGAGTGAAAGCACATTTGTCGAAGAGAAAAATATTTTTTAAGATTAAATTTTGCATATCATACATCATATATAGAGTTTTATAGCTACCCGAATGGATAAATATAAAATTAGCTATAACTTGTATTAAATTTTATTCACTATCTTCATTTTGAAGTTGGAACTCAAAAATAGGTATACAATAATTTAACTTGGCCAACTTTTGAATGACATAACTCAAGCATTGTTGCTATGATTGACTATATTCTCACATGAAAAGGCTTATATCACAATGAACACCATCAAAGGGTAAAAAATATGTCAACTAATGTTTAAACTCTTTTTGAAGCTCTAAAGTGCTTAAAAACAAGAAACAACTATGTAGTTCTAAAAAATGGTAAAGTACAGATGTGACAAGGAAGGTCTAGATGGATTTTTAAATGTTGATATATTAAAATATAGCCACTATTTTACTCAAATTGAGCCACTCTAAGAAATACATGTCAAAAATTGGCATTGGGTACCATTTTGCAAGGAAAAATTATGCCAAAGAAACTAGAATCAAGTGATTTGAAATATCCTAATCCAAATTTCTAAACCACTTGAAATCAATAAAGATGAGGTCATAAGCAAAATGACCAACCAATAGACAAGTAAATTGTAAATTATAAATGCAGCCACCCTTAACTCATGGTAGTTCTATAATATTACTACTACCATAGCACATGCATTCATATTGTGTTAATTAAAATAAAATAAAGTATTAGTGGTATATCGTTAACTATAAGGTATGTTTAACTTTAATTTAAGTGATATGTATTTGGCAGGTTATATAAAATACAATGAAAAATAATTCTCCATTACTCTTCATATTCCAAATTAGAAGTCTACTTAGCTTGCTTTGCAACCTTACTATAAAAAGTTTATAAATTGATAACAAATATGACCATGATATACCTTTATCTCTATTATAATTAAGTAGCATTAATGGTTTGAATGAAGGCACTTGCTTGGTCCTTTGACATAGATAATCTTGTTTATCTTCTCAAATGAAGGTATGGTATTCTAACATTGTTTAGTTACATGTAGGTTTATTGTTCATAAGTCACTAGTATGAATTTTCAAGGCCTTAAAATAAAGGTCAAATCATATCATTTTGTAATGAAATTTTACAGAGTGGTAGGTATTGGAATGTAAATTTTAGATATATAAATTTTGTTTAATTCTACGCCAATTACTTATATATTCATATTTATATGAATTTTAAGTTGTTAGGGTCACTAACACAACGTTGGAGGCCTCATATGGGTTAAATGATATCATTTTATAGCAAAATTTATGTAAAAATAGGTATTAGAAAATATTCTCAACATATAAACTTTATTTAGCTTTATTATAGTTAGATATATTTTTTCGTTGGAGAACAATGAGTTGTACTCACGTCCCCCACCCTTGGAAAATTACAACTCTCTTCGTTAGATATTGAGAGTTTACAAATAGATACACTTCTCATCTCAATTGCGATGCATAGCTAAAAACCTACATCATTTTACATAAAATATCTGAATTTTTTATTTTCATTTTTGGATCTTTTCAGTTGTCTATATGAATACAAATATTCTAGAATTCAACATCCTTCTTGACATTTTTCTATAGCAACCTTTGCAATACCAAAAATTCATCTCTACTATCTATGCATTGCATCTTACTAGAGTAATATTTTCAAAACATCACACTATTGTATTATGCTTTACCTGGATTACTAGTTTCCTTCCTAAAACACAAGTGCAACCACACAAATTATAATAAATACTTTATATGAAAACACATTATTGTTATAAAATAAAACAGTTATTACCAATGGAAAACATTAAAATAAATCTTAATCATTATTTGATTCAAGCAATCAACATTTTTTTGTCAACTTTAGCTAAACTTACTACTTCCTCTAACCATGGAAAGGATAATTTAACTTCATGATCCTCAATCAAAACCCCTTTATCAGCTAGCCTATATGCACATTTTTTTCCTTACCTTAATGTATGTGTAAACCCAAATTATTCAAATTCTTTATCGTTCGCCTCCTCACCCAGCCATATCTCGTTCACACCGATTCCTTGATTGTGCACGGTGTCAGCCTCCTTGAAGTAGATCCCGTGATTGTGGAGGGCCACTACAGTAGTTAGATCTGTATACCTCCCAACATTATGCACCTATGATCACACCACAATCTGTGCCAGTTCCTAATGATGGTTGGGGGCTTCGGGAAGCTACGGATACATTTCTGGCTAGTCCCATCCTTCTCCAATTACTCATGCTTTAGGGTAGGGTGAGGAGCGCTATGATGGGTAGGGGAACCACCCACTTCAAATGGATAAGGCTCTATATTTTTGGCTATGGAGTTGGATCATTTGGAGCACTATTGATTGCATTTTTAAAACTTTCTTAAGGCCTTTTTTGGCTGTAGAATGTTTCTAGTTTGATGTTGATGGTCGTGGTGCTTGTGTGGTGCAGTTTGTTTTTCTTTATCCGCTATTAGGATAAGTTAATGGCTTTCGGGTGTGATTTTTTCTCCACCCACACTTTTTTGGCTGTAAAGGACTTTTATTTTTATAATTAAAATGACCTTTCATAAAAAAAAGATTTTGAATTTCCACAATTATCTCTTGTATGTTCCATGGAGCCTTTGTTTTCCTTAAAATTGCATTTATTACAATGAGGGAATCACCTTACATACATACTCTATTCTATTTTATTTTTTTGCATTTTAACCCTTCTAAGGCTGTCCAAGCTTCAACTTCATTATTTTTCTTAAATCCTCTATTGAAAGTGTAATGAGACAAAATCTCTCCTCCATTATTTCTAATTATTCCTCCTCCTACTAGTCCTATATTTCCTTAAAATGCTCCATCAAAATTCAATTTAACCAACTCCACATCTGGTAGTTTCCACTTTATATTATTTACCTTATTTTTGCTTCTCTTGTACCCATCATAATTCCATTTAATGACTTGACTCCATCTATCAAGGAAAATAATTCTCAGATATTGTTTACTAAAGGTATGTTTAATAACAAAAATAAAATTTTATATCTAAGCAAACACAAGAATTTAAAAAATACATTAAAAATTTATAAATTATATCCAAGTCTTAGATCTATTTGCTACTTTCATTCTATGTAATCTTTATAAAATTTTGTTGATGTTTGGTGCCTCAACATCTAGCCTTAAAAAAATTATCAATTTTTTTTTTTTTTTAATAAAAATAAGATATATATGAATTCTATGGGGGCCACTACCATTACACAAATAAAATATTATATTGCTCTCATTACTTTTCTAACAAGTTAATTAAAATATATCCCCTTGCCTTTCTATCAAAGATATTCTTCATTTGCCTTTCTATCACAAATATTCTCCATCTTCCTCAAACTGCTAAATTTCCACAATCAACTTCTTTATACTAGATTCCTTTTGAAATTTAAATTTTATCAAGATGAAATTCAACACCATGAATGGCTAAAATATTTGTTGCCTAGTTTCCATATCTATAAATATCTTGTCTATAACAACCTAACAATTTCTTAATACCTTTTTTAGGGTTCTTATTCATGTCCCTAATATTCCAAGATATTATTTTCATTTTTTTTTGTTTTGTTTTTAATTATGGGTTTAACCCCACTTATTTTTAACACTTGTGATATTTGCTTTTATTTTTCCATATCAATATATCTCTAGTTTTTTTTTTCTCTTTGCTTTTTTTTCTTGGGTCTTCCTCTCTTTCTTTCATTTCCACCAAAACTTTCATATTCGTCAAGCTCTTTAATATTCTCATACTGCTCATTATAACACTTATAATTTGTAGGTTTGTCTTGCTCTAAAGGATTTGAAGTGCAAGGAATAATCTCAAAAGCTTATTCTTCTTTATGTTTCCCTAGAAACCCTAAAGTGAAAGGATGCTCTTCCATAGCAATTACCTTTTTATTCTACCCTAAAAACCATAAATTGTTATGTATTTTCTCCATTATCATTTTTTTATTATGCTAATCTTCAAACCTTAAAGTGTAAGGATAACATCTACATCAATTTCACTTTTATTACCAGGAGAGGATTCTATACTACTTAAGGAAAATGAAGATTTACCTAGAATAAACTTGACCCCTTCTGTCGCTTTTGTCTTAGGTTTCCTCCACGTCCTCCTTTGCACCTTTAATTCCTTCTAAACTTACCAAATGATGTTGTAGATATGATTTCTTTACCTCTTCTTTTGGAGTGGAATATCCTTGATCTAATCTAGCTTCTATTACTATATGATTTTCTTGCTTCATCTTGAAGTTTATCTTATGACCAAATTTTTTATCTCTTTCTTCATAGTATTTACTTTACAAAATATTAACATGTGTACAAACTCATAATAATTGTGGTATAAAAATACAATATTTTTATAATCCACTTGTTTATCCCATTCTCTTGATTCACATTTGATCTTAATGGATTGTGACAAATATTTTGAAATATCAATAACAATACATATTCATGTGTATATAACATGCTTTCAGTAGTTAGTATTTCCTTGATGAATTCCCCTAGGATATTTCCAGTATATCTTTAAAACATCCTTACTGATAAGTTTACATGGATATCCAAAAAGCCTAACCTACATTGGAAGCTTCTTTGTAACAGCTCAAAAAATCCAACCCACTCAAGAGAGTTTTTTTTATAAATACGTGTAGACACCTAAAACACATCATGTTGAGGAGACAATCAATATGGACTCCTTCAAGGCCATATGATTCACCTTGGGATGCTTTAGGACTCAAAAATGATTTTCACCACTCAAAAAGAAAGGAATTTTCCTTTGTAGCCAAGATCGTCTTACCCTGAGATGACCCCCAATAAAGACCGTCTTACCTCGAGACGGTCCATAGTCATGACCGTCTCACCCTGATATGATCACGTTGAAAGAAAATTTCAAATACACAAAATACAAAATGGTTACATGTGCCAGCTAAGCATAATGGTATCCAATTACTTACGAAGTTTCAAGAATGGATAGTTACATTTTATTGAATCTAACTATTTCTTGGTTTCCCTTGTAAGATTGGAATTCCATTTTGGAAGTCTATATAATGGAACCTATCTCTCATTAAAAAAGTAGCTTTTTCATGCAATGAAGTGCTATTGATTTGAGGATCAAAGAGAGCTTTTACTTTTAAGCAACGAAGTATTGTTGAAATTCTACCATGAAGCTTACAAGCATGATAATGGATCATTTCAAAGTTTGAATATCACATCCAATATTCCTTGTGCCATCGAACATCCTTGCTTCGGTGTTAGAATTTACCCCTAATTTGTTCTTCATGAACACACCAAGAACGTTAACCAATCCATAGATCAAATTCGATGTTGCCTTGCATCAACCACAAGAGAATCATCTATAGTTTAGCAATCATCTATCTTAAAGATGAATTGTAGGTATGACCATCTCTCTTAAATATGTCCAATAGACAAGATCATCCCACTCAAAGATGCTCTTCGAAGCATATATTTGTTCCCCGTTTTCTTTCTTTTATTATATTCTAGCAGCATTTTAATTACTGTTTAGCATATTTATTTATCATATTTCACCTTTTTTTATCGTTTTATTTACCATTATTATGGTCCTTATCTTGAAAGTCTGTTCATATGCTTTTGATGCTCTTTAAATCTTCTTGTGTATAGATTACAGGTATTTACAAAGAAGAAATGGCATAAAGATTCACACCTCATTATCCTACACCATGATGGTCCTAAGAACCTGTCAATAATTAGTTTATGGGTGCAAGAAAGATCCTACAAGATACACCTGGATTACTTTTCTTATTCTAAATATTTGTATCAAATTGGTAGAAAATATCTCAATGGGATCCCATCGTAACCCTTTTGAAGGAAAAAATTAATATTAATAAAAAGGGCACTATTATTTCATATCTTGTTTTGTCATTACGGTTACATAGTTTGCTATCTAGTTTGTTATTTATTTTATTACATAGGTGTATGATATTTTTAGTATTTTCAGTGGCGATCATGTGGGACTTAGTCCACATTTCATAATTTTATTGCTAATTGCTATTATTTTTGATGTTTTTGAATTGCAAGTACCACCGTCCCTTGTAGATATGGCTAGCAGGTGCAACTGTACCCTACAAATATGGTCAGTAGATGCAACCATTCCTCAAAGAGATGGTCTTAGAGAAGAAAGTAGAAACACTAAGATACAATATATACATCAAATGTAGGCTATCACGATAAACCATTATAACTTTCTTTCTCTGTTTTTAGTAAAGAAAAGTATATTTTCATGCTTAACTAAAAGAATTTCAGAAGGATTTTAGCCTTTAAAATAATTTATCCGTGATCATCCCTAGGTTAGATGACCTTTGTCTGTGGCCATCCCTATCCTAGATGACCCCTATTTTTAACCATATTTGTGTCAAATAGTCAATATCTGCAACCATCCCTAGCAGATATGACCTCTATTTGAATACTGTTGTGGTTTGATTGCTTATTGCCTATTTAAAGGCTACTCATGTAGGGTTCTACATCTTATATGTTTTTGAAAATTAAAACATTTAGTATTAAGAAATATGAATTTGAAATATTATTTTTATGCATTAGTGAAAGATCATGGAATGCTCTGAGTTTACATTCTTTTGCATAAAATAAAAGGAACCCCACACACCATGTTTCACTTTAACATTAACGATTTGGATTTCATCACCAACCATTAATCGAGACCAACGATAGTGAGATTCATCTCCATCCATTGGTTTGCACCCTAGAAACATAGTGGCCAAAAGCGAGTGGCTTTTTGAACTTCATCATCGAAAGGTCCCTCACTCTTAGGTGCACTCAGAGTAGGAAGATTAGAAAAGCTCTTTTACCATAGGGCTCTTTAAAATAATTAGTGGATGCAATTATCATTACTATCCATGCCTTAAACACAAGGGTTAAGGGAAAGTGATGCTTTATCGAAACTAGGACATTAGACAACACGACACCTTTAAAGGGGTAATTTGTTCCCTTAAGGTTACCTTGAGCCAATATCCAATACAAATCCACTTTTTATAGTTTGAGTCACATTCCTCAATAGGGAGGTGTGCTTGAACTACCTTTTAGTATTTTTCTATTTTTATCATTAGTTTCATAGGAGATAGAGATTTTTCAAAATCAAAATGCACTAAATGGGATAGGGATTCACAAAGAAAAATTAAATGAGATAATCACATTGTATAATTTATTTATTTCTAATCTATTTATGTAATCAACATCATGGTAACTACACACAACTAAGCTCATTCATGAGATGATGCTATTGAAAATTTGCAAGGGGTACTGAACATCTGCGATTCAACCTTGAGGATATGGTCATTCCACTATGGCACCTTGGTATCCATAATAACACTAAAACCACTTCCAAGGATTTTGAACTTTAGGATATCCCTATCTAGGATGCATCTATGAGTCCTTAGTATGTGATGAGTGTCATTATTATCACCATCTAATTTTTAATATTTGTCAAATCTAGGGTAGTGTCCAAGGTTGTTTGCAATAGAAGGTTTTGGTAAGTTAAAGTCTAGTCACTAGTTCACAAGATTTAATCGATGAAACAAAGGTTCAATTGGTCTTTAAAATTCACACTAAATCCTAATTTGTAGAAATTGAAATTACTTCTAATTTGTAAAATTGACACAGTTGCAAAATTGACAATTGAACTAGATTGAAGAATTGAAATTGCTAAAGCAAAAAAAATTGAATTTGAAATAAAATTAATGGAAAATTCTGAATTGAAATATAACTTTAATTCAATCATGCTAAATTAAAAATGTAAAAAGTTATCAGAAAAATTTCTATAAAAACTTGTTAGAAAATGTTGCTGCAAGAAACTATCAAAAATGTTATTGAATTTGAAATGCAAAAAATAGGGGAAAATACACAAAAATAGGGTTAGCTATCTGCAAAAGGAATCACACAAATCACACTGAAACATAAGAAGAAACATGTAAAAATAGAAGAAAACTGCTATTACAATATTTGAACAAAAAAGTTGACAAAAATTGCTAAAATAGAAAAACTGTCATAAAAACCTAAAAAATTGCTCCTTCCTCTAGCACTAAGAGTGGGACCTTTCTCCCTAGTCCAAAATAAGGTCTAATCACACCAAAATTTAAATTATAAACACTCTCACACTCATGAATCAACATAATTGGATAATTACACTTTATTAAAAATTGCTATTACAAAAGGTGACTATTATAATTCGTACTTTTTGACTTTTGACTTATATTATGACTCTCTACTCAACCAATTATGGAGTAGTTCTATTTATATTATTTCTTACATCTGTAATTTTAACTACAAAATCAACTATGGTGTTATCTATGCGTAATTTATTGTCTGTTGTAGTAGACTTAGTCTATTTCAAGATAGAATCTGCTGTAGTAGTTATTAGTGCACCTTTTCATACCTACAATAAGGTGAGAAATAGATAATAATGAGTTAAATATGGTTGTTACACCTATCCTCATGCTATATCCTTTTATTCCTCATGAAATGGATGCAAACTGTACCATTTTATGTTGAAATAGACTATTTTTGCCCTTCATTTTAGAGAGCTCCAAAATATAAGGTAGAATTTGTGGAATATCTTGTTGCCATCAGTCTAGACCATGTGGGGATGCATCCAAGTGTATCATAGGTCTTCTTTAGTCTCCTTGAACACATTTCAACTAATTTTTCTTGCTGCTTTTGACTGCTTCAATGTTCTCCTTTAATGTGATAGTGGCTATTTTTTGTATACCGTGTACAGTCTATCAATGCCATATTTTACAACATAGTGGCTGTTTTGGTTCCCTGTCACCTCAAAATATTAGTTTTAAGGTGGGAAAACATTCAAAATGCTTTATTTAATCATAAATCACAACATGTTTATTTACCATTAATTTTGCTATGCTATTTTGCCAACAAAAATCATGCAAAAATAATCATAAAATGTAGAAAAATATTCAAAATAGAGGAATAGTATTTCTAAACATTCAATCATGCAAATATTAATAAATAATACATTTTAATCAAATATTTTACATCTAATTATGTTATTTTTTGTAATATGACAATATTTATATGTCAAAAATACTTCAAAAATGAGGTATTATTTGGCCTCATTATTCCCCCCAACTTAACTGGATGTATGCCCTTATGAATCCTAGTGGGCCATAACAATACTCAGGTCACCTTTTGAACAACATCCTATGCCACTTGAGAAATTTGTTCTTGCTGCACTACACTAAGAATTTTAAAATTAGACAAGTATTTCATTTTTGTTTTTCTAGAATTTTGCAATTTTTTGTTTTATAGTCTTCTACCTATTTTGTTCCTATAATGGATCCATTGCTTGACCTTATTTTGCTAACCCATTATTATTTTTTTATTTTTAGTGGGTCACAATGTCCTCTATTACTTTGCTGAACCTCAGATAAATTTTTAAATTTTTTCTTCTTGTAATGCAACTTAGTCTAGTTTTGATTTCTGATATCTGCAATTTGAACCAAATTATATTAAAACCTATTTTTTCTCTTTTTTTATCATTAGATGGTGCAAGGGGTGCTATTTCTTGTGCTGTAGTAGTTTCTGTAATTTTTGCAATTTCTGTAGTTTGTTTCTTTTTGAATAAACTTATAAAAAAATGATTTTTATCTGCCTGAAGTGGTGTACTTACTTGTAACGAGGTAGCTTGAACTTCAAGGGATTCAATTTCTAGTGTGCTTTACTCCTTATGTTATTTTGAAGCCTTATATGGGTATTTTGGTACAATTTCTGGACATTCTAGAGCTTCTCTAGAATGTGCCTGTTCTATTGTAGAATGTTTGAGAGCTGCATTCAAAAGTGCTAGAATACCTCCTTTTTCAAAATCCTTATGAAAATTCCATTGCAAGCCCATATTTGGATTACCTTCTCTCTGATGTGAGCTTTCTATGACATCCAGAAGTTCCTTACTAGCCCTCTTTTCAAGTGTATTCTCCTTTTCTGCATGTTGTTATTTTGTTGCAACAATCAAGATAGGAATAAAAATTGCAGGTACCTGCTCCATGGTATCTTCATCAATTATATGGGGTAATTGTGGGATACATTCTTGTATTACCCCTTATAGAATCTACATTGTTAATTCAAGAAATTTTTTACTATATCCTTCCTAGAATCAAGAATTGCAGGTAATCCTTCTAATGGTGCCAAATTTATCTTTAATTCATGTATTTCATGCAACAATTTCATCTTCATCCTCCTGTATTATTAATTTTCTCTTTCTATTTGGTCTGGATGATGTAGGAGATGTTTCAATGGTTGTAGTTATATCCTGTTGTTTCCTTCTTAAACTCCTTAGAGGAGGAGGTGAAGGTGGTTGTGTTTGTGTCTCAGACTTTTTTTTCTTTGCCTCAACCAACTCCTCTGCAATATATTTTCTTCTTAGCCTGTTGGACCTTCTCAACTGATATGTACCTATTTCTTCACCAGTTTGCTTTGTCCCTACAATTTTTCTTCCTACAGACCTAATTGTAAAGCTAGAATTAATTTCCTCTTCTATTGAATCTGCTATTTCAGCTAGTGATCTAGTTCCTCAAAAACTTGAGCATATTGTTTAATAATCCTTGTAATTGCATTGGATAATTTTATTCATTTTCCTCAAGGGTAGTTATAGCAAACATTCATGCTAGTACTCCACGAGAGGGATTTTAAAATAAAATTTCCATCTTATGTGTAGAAATAAATCGAGTCGTATCAACTTTCATGCCATATAAAGTATATTCCTTTAGGTCTTGATTGAATTTCATCCTCAACTTAGCAATATCCCACAAAACTGGTCCTAACATTCTCAACCATTGTGCTCTCAAAACTATATCACACCTACCTAGTGGTAAGGAAAACATGTCTATCTTGACATTATAGTCCCTAACTTGAAGTTTAACACTATAATATTTTATTTTGCATGGGAGGGTGCCTCCATTAGCAATCATATCTTCAAAGGAATTACATGTAGTAGTGTAACAATTTCCTTGTTTAGCTACACATGGATCAATAAAGTTATGTGTACTTCCAAATTTAATAAGAATGATGATCTATTATCCTTTGAAGTAGCCAATCACTTTCATTATTTGGGGAGTGGAAAATCTTGCTAAAACATACATGAAGATTTCTGGTTGGAAGTCATATAAATCTACTACCTGATCTATTATTTCTCCCTCTTGAGGATCCTCCTCTTTCTCTAGAGATTTTGTGGTTGGTGTTTCATCTATATCTAGTAGATACATTTTTTTTGCATACACTTATACCCCTAGGAATACTTTTCATCACAATTATAACATAACCCTTGGGCCCTTCTATTATCCATCTCTTCATGGATAAATTTTTTATAGTTGATGATTTACTGGTAGGACTTGTCATGACCTTGGATAGAAAAGGTGGTTGAGATTGAGAAAAATTAGTGATACAACCTTAAACCTTGAATTTTATTAGATTAGGAAGCAATAATTTAATATTGATAAGTAATGCGCTTAAATAAAAATACTAAGGCTATTAATAGCCATAGATTGGTAGGAATAAAATCACGCTAATCATGCTAACTACTAACAATATGTCACTAACAATAACATATTCGTTAATAAATAGATATTAACAAATATCTAATCTAGGGTAGGATATCTAACCTAACAACATATAACCAAATGAGGTAATACTATAGTTACTATATAATAGTAACTCTAACATCCCTCCTTATTAAATTATTTGGGTAATACATATAACTGTCCAAATACAGTGAAGAAGAAGAGAAATGAAAGATGCTATCTCGAGCTCTGGCTCTGGCTTATGGATTTGGCTTTGGTTATGGCTCTAAGGTTACCACTGGATGAGTACCTCTAGGTATATTTCTAGATATGCCTATGAATCTACCTCTGGATCTGCCTGTAGATCTACCTCTGGAACTTTATCTTTGGGTCTGTCTTTAGGTATGTCTTTGGGTCATTTCCTCTGGGACTGCCACTTGATCTATCACTAGATCTACCTCGAGATATATTGTAGTCTTAGTCCATACAACATTGATCCATACAACATTATCCATACAACATTTCTTTCATCTTGGTCCATTGTGTGTGATCTGTCCATCCACAATCTATATGAACCTTGTTGGTCATTTTCACTTTATACCAACAACTTGAAGAAGAGTGATTTGTACATTCACATGAGTCACAAGGATGTAATTTCCAACACACAACTTCTACATGTTCTATTCTACCACAATGACTACAAAAATACTTTTTAGGAGTTGTAGGAGATTTAGGATTTACAAACATGGTTTTACTGGTACTTGATTGTATAGAATAGCCAAGGCATTCATTCTTTGCCCTGACATTTAGCATTATTGGAGTTTTAATGTCTTGTTCATGTTTACCTAATATCTCACCATTGAATCCCATTTTATTCATTAGTTTGGATCCAAATCCTTTGGTGTGTTTTTCAAAACACCCAATTTCATCATCTTCATCAATGTTTTTAACAATATGGCATTTTTCACTATTTATGAGATTATGGAGTTCATTTTTAGGAGGTTCAATTTTTAAGTCACTATTATCACAAGCAAAATTTGCTACTGTGATGAGATCACCTATGCTACAAATGATATCTTCCATTATAGGCATGAGGTCATGTGTATTACAACAAGCATTGGCCATAGTGGGCTCAAGGTCACATGTGTCACAACAAGCATTCGTCACCATGGATTGAAGGTCACTTGTGTCACAACAAGCATTGACCATTAAGACCTCTTTTTTCTCACTTATATCCCTTTTCACTTTACGTTGGGCAATGCCAAGTGCAACCAATGACATGTATATTGCCCTTACAATGCCAATAGGGATTAGAACACCATTTGTCTGAATATCTTCACAAGACACAGAATCATCGAGTATGGCATCTACACCACGACGTAGTGTGAAAAATTTGCCATCCTCATAAAAATCGGGCCCTTCCATCTTTGGTGGAAAGTAAGGACCTTTAACTGATTTAGCAACAACATCAGTTGATTTTGGGGTATTTTTCTTCTTTGATCTGCCCATATTTGAAGGTGTCAGTATCTACCAAAAATGCACCTATTACAAAGTAATTTTGTAAAAATAATGAACTAAGGTGTCAGTCATTACCAAAAATGCAACCTTATAAGTTTTCCCCCATTTTTGCAAATAATATTGAACAAAAATTTTCAAGAAAGTTGACTAAGGTGTTGGTCACTACCGAAAATGCACCCTTTTTAAGTTGTCATCCCTTTTTAGAAAAATATTTACTGAGGTAGGAAAGAAAATTCTATCCCTCCTTAGTGCAAAAAATCATTATTATCCCCCCATTTTTACAAAAAAATAGCAACTTATGAAGCCTTGAAGGCTTTTGTTTTACAAATCTTACCTCTTAGGCAATTGCTGAAGTTGTCCCCCTTTAGGGAAAAAAGAAGCCACTACGCAATTTTTTTTTTAAAAATTCTTCAAAATAGGGAATTGACAAAAGTGTGGCAAAAAAAATGCTAAGTGAAAAATAACTTTTAGCAAATTTAGCAACTTTTGAGCAAAAAATTGCAACTTTTAGCAAGTTTTATTGTGCAAAAAAAAAATGTTGCAATACTTTGTAACAAAAAACGAAGAACTTTTGCAGAAAAAAAATTGACCTGCAATATTTGTGGGTCCGTAAAATGTGATTATGCGGGAAGGAAAAAAATAATTTACCTTTATTGTGGGCACCCAAGGGAGTTGAACTCCCAACCTCATGGGCTTGCTGAGCCTTACCGCGTGCCCAAGGAACCAGTATGGCTTCTCGAGCTGGTGAAACAAAAGGGGTAAGATCTGAATCTTGAGGATCTCAGCCCTAGTGGTTATTTCCAAACTACCCTTAATACCATAAATTTGGTTGTCTAGCCTCCGATCGTTGCTATCAACAAACCATCAGAAGAATGAAGTCTTCACACTTTGGAAACGTCGCTGCTATTCTTGATCTCGTCGATCGTCTCTACGATTTGTAGTGATGTGCATTACATTCTCATATCTAATTCTGCACGAAAGATGCAATGTGTCTTCAATCATCTGCAATCATTTTCAGCACCATATGCAATCGAAACTACTTGTTGGTTCAATCGACGATGCTCCTGGTCCAAATGTTTGCCTACTTTAACTTTTGTTGGAATTGCTACTTACTCCATCATAATCCTAATCGTCTGCTTGTGCAAATAGCTACGCTATGAATCATTTAGAGATTCACTATGCACTGTCTCTTGCTAGGTGTGAGCAGGCCTATCGAAGAATACAGGTGTGAGTAGGTTGGAAAGTGTAATGAACACATCTAATATGGAAATAACATCATACTTCTACAATTGCTCCTGCATTTCAACACCAGCACGATGTCAAAAATAATGAATATAATTATTAGATTTGGTGGATCCAAATTAGTTTGTAGGGAAAAATGTTTAGTCTGGATCTTAGTCTACAATTTTCAACAAACACCATTGTCTCAAGGATCTTGGGATATGTATTTATCCACCAATTTTAGGCTACATCCAGTCGAGTCGATCTACAACACTGTCTTCATCGAGGAAGAAAGTAATTGATGCAACGACAAAACAAACCTTCTACTCGCCTACAAATATGGTAGCGTTTCCTGGTCTGGCCTTAAAACCTTAAACACAGATAACCTAAAATCGAACATCCACAAATTAGGTTTTATTTCTTCTACAGATTGGGTTGTTATCAATATTCCCATTAAAAGTGAGATATAGTTTTTACCAACGCGAGATCCATGGTGAAATATGTAAAGCTACAATACCACTATACCATTGGGAAAATGATGTGTCTACCTGTAAATCATGGGTAGAGTTTTACTACAATGTGGTTCTCCTCTCACTACAATGACCTTTTCTCATATGATCTGCAAATTGTGATGCAGCTGAAACCATAAACCATTGCCTATTGTGGCATTGTAAACCATTGCCTATGCAAACCAAGAAATGGTCCTGGTAGAAGAAAAAAAGTCTTTGAAGGAATTGGGAGTATTATACCAAATACACTATACAAAATACAAAATGGTGTTTAAAAATAACAAATCGTATAAAATGTAATGTTCATCTTACGATGGATAATTCCTGCTTGTGTCATTTTATCCGTCACCACATGTAATAATTACTTGTCATGTCAATAGTCCCACACACTCAATGACTGAGTTGTCCTTTAAGTCACATTGACTGCCATGCGGGTTCTACATCATTCCATAGTCTATCACCACGTCAGTCCATTACCCACTTTGAGCTTCAAGATTCATGTCCACGTCAGCTCATTATGTCTGGTATGCTTAGTCACCCCTTAGGCTTAGGTATCAAGTCTGGTCCCTCGTCCTTAGGTAGTCCACATCTAGATCTACTTATGCTATCTGTCCATGTCCTGACCTACTTAGGTTATCATCAAATCCTTGTTACGTAGGGTCATCGTCACAACCACGTAGGATGTCTGCAAGTCACCAGTCAGGGGTCCATATAGGTTAGGTTACAGTCCATTGTCTAGTCCAGTCTGGTTTAGTCAGTACCCCAGGTCTTATTGCACACTCAAATATAGTGATCCTTACTATCAAAGCCAATAAACATCCATCCACCATGTGGTTAGGTCCTTGACTGCTGTCAGCACAACCCAGATCATTGCCAAGTCCCACCACATATCATAGTGTGATGATACACATCGTACAGTCAGACCATCCAGTCTAATTCACCTGAATTTGGCTCACTATCAAGATCCATGTAGATCAGCTCTAACCTACTACTAAGTCCTCCCCTTTCATATCCCTCATCCAGGGATGTCAAGTGCAGTGATCGAAGTTGATCATTGTTTAGAGTCTAGTCTAATCACTCGAATCAATCATCGATCTGCTGATCGAATCACCATATGCGCTTCAATCCAATGCCTATCAGAGGTTGTACATCTCAAAAAGTATTATCCAACTGAGCGATCTAGAGGAAACCCACTCTAATACCATATTATATTAGGAAGCGATAATTTAATATTGATAAGTAATGCGCTTAAATACAAATACTAAGGCTATGAATAGCCATAGATTGGTAGGAATAAAATTACGCAAATCATGCTAAATACTAACACTATATCGCTAACAATAAAATATTTATTAATAAATAGATATTAACGAATATCTAATCTAGGGTAGGATATCTAACCTAACAACATATAACCAAATGAGGTAATACTATAGTTACTATGGAATAGTAACTCTAACAAATTTATCTTCTACTAATTTAGCCAATTGTATTACCTAGTATAATGTTTGTGGCCTTGCCATTTTAACCTCATCTCTAATATCATCCTTCAAATTGCTCACAAAATAACTTTAGAAGAAGTCAACATCTAATCTAGTGGTATGATTGGCTAGTTTTTCAAATTGAGTTTGGTACTCTCAAACAGTTGAAGTTTGTTTTAGTTTTGTAAGGGATCTGATAAAATATTCAAATTCACTAGGACCAAAGTGAGTGAGTAGATGCTTCTTAGAGTCTTCTCAAGAGATGTCAGTTTTGAAAAATGCATTTGATTCAAAATTGAGGAATGCAATTGTCAAACACATGTAATGTGGAATACTATGGAGATTGAAATATTGTTTTACCTTACAAGTACACCCCTCAAGATCTTTCCTATCAAATTTTTAGAACTCTAATTTTGGTGATTTAAATCCATTTTTATTTGGTATATTTCACTGGTGATGACTCCTACTAGTATCTTGTTGATCTTGATGATCCAAGGAATCAGAAGAGATATGACTATCCAATTTGACCTTCATTTCTTTTTGTGCCTCGGTGACAACACTCAATTTATTGGAAGTTTTTGATTTGTGTCTTCTCTCATTTAAGCCATGGGTGACTAACGACCATATTTATTTGCCCATAGTATCCACTTTTTGAGAAATTTGGTTATCTAATTCTTATTATCGAGTAACAACAACCATGTTCTAAGAGTTATGTCCTATTGGTGCAACTTACTAAAAATAGAAATATGGTTTTAGGGATTACTATTTTAGTAAGGATCCCAAAAAGTGGTTTAGGTGCTATATATCAAAATCATCAACTTGAGAAGATGATCATATTGAGCTAGAGATCACAAAACTAGTTTTGGACACCCCCAAGCTTATTTAATTAATTAATTATTTTTTATATTGCTTTTTTATTGATGTTGGTGTGGTTAATTTTTCCTATAAATTTTTAGCTCAAAAGTTAGGTCCTATGTTGACCAACCCATTATAACTCTCTATCCTGTCTATTATGACTACTAACCACTCCTTATATTGTACTAGCACCTAATTGCTTTGACTTTATCATAGATATTATTTGTCTATTTTTAAATTCTAACTATCACATGTAATTGTTTAGACACTAACAATTGATGACATTGTACTGATTATTATTGACAAAATTTCTTGAATTTTATTGACACTAAACCTCCATGTTCCCACTATTCTAACTCTGATTATTTCTTCCCACTCGTTCTATTATTCTACAATTTTTGTGTGACTATTTTACATGTAGAAATTATGGGATAGAGATTTCTTCTTCATATGCTCAATTTTTATGATAGGATTATGGTACAGGTTCGATATTTATAAAACAAACTTTATAGATATTTTTGTTGTAGGTTGATATTCAACATAATAAGGTATGTTAAGTCAGGGTGTATGTACTACCCATAGGCCCTCTATTATACCGTAGTGATGAATGATAGTTCTCAGACCAATATTTTAGGCCACTAATCAAGGAGGATTCTACATATACCTTTGAGCACACTACCTGCCTCGCCATAAGTATAGGAGGGTAATATTTTTGGATGATGTGTTCAGTGCACTATGGAGAACACAAGGCCAAAATTAATACTAAGGGCTAAAGGTATTTCCTAATCCTAGGGGGTCTCCCAATATGCCCAAAGATAGGTGGGAGGTCAATTCCATAGATTGGTGTCTTTTGAGGCCTAGGTATTGTAGCTTGATCGCCCCTCACTTCACTAGATGCTTCACGGGTAATCTAAATTACCTCCATGATATTTAAAAACCCCCAAAACAAGGTTTCTAACATAAATAACTAATGCAAAAAAATAGAGGTTGGATGATTTTTTTTAATAAGGAAACTAGCAAAAAAACAACTAAAGCATGAAATTTTATACCTAACAGTCAAAATGGTAAGAACTACTATAGTTGTAGTAGAACATGTCTCTAGAAAGTGCTCTAATACCACTTATTAGGAACCGACTATTAAAAATAAGCACACTCACACAAATGTTGCAAACAAACATAAATTCTCACAAAACAACTATGAAATATAAATACAAAAATGAACAATCTCACAATTAACACATAATCATAGGCCACTTCGAGGGGGAAGCCTCCTTCAATAATTTCATTCAATTATGCAAAAATATACATTCCTACCCCTCGTATTTTTAAATATTTCATCTACCACCTAACTCTCAAGGTTGGATTACATGCAAAATACCACCCGAGCTAGAATCTCCTACCTACAAAATAATTATATTCTTGATAATGGTTACATATGATGGTGCCACTTGTCTAGGTGCTTCTAGAGTTACAACTATTACAAAATATTTCAAAACATTATCATGGGTGTTCCCCACATTTAAAAAACATTACAAAATATTACCATGGGTATCCCCCCACATTCACAAGGAATATTACATCATAGTGTTAGGATGGGGTCCTAACACTAAATACCCCATATTCATTTTTCTTACACTCTACTACCTGGTAATGTATTATTGAGCTAAGGTATTGGATCCAATTAAAATAAATAGGGTTTAAGGGTTTCATGAATCTCCTTAGAAGTAATAATCCTTCAAGATGAACTTTGTATTGTAAATATTATTAAGTGCTTAGTCATGTGGCGCTAATGGTTATATGTTTTAGTTATTATACCCATTTAGCTTAAGAATATGGTACTATTGATGCTCCACTTGATTGCAAGATTAGGTACTCTCATGGATGGACAAGAATATTGGCCACAGGGAAACAAGAGTCCATGTTGAAGGGGAAATGATGAAAAACAACTCAGGGTAACATGAATAAATACCCTCTTTCATGTAGGTACATTATTTATTTTCTTATTCTTCTATTAATAATTTTGGGCCAGGAAAGTTTCTTGCAAAGAGCCTCCTTAATATGAGTTGGTGATGGCTTGGGTCTATATTAAATAAGGAGCCACTCATTTGGGGATAAAACAAAGGTATGAAGCAATGAGAGATTGCTTTGATTCTCCTTTACTTGTGGTTGTGCTTGTATGGTCTCTTTGCTTGGACTAGATGGATTGCTCTTTACTTTATGAGAAAAAGGAAAGATCTAAGCTATACTAATGTTGGATTAATCTAATGTTAGTTTATCAAAAGAAATATTTAAACCATAATAGTATTAGATTAAATGATTAATCTAATATTAGCTTAATCAAAAGAAAATATTAAAGCTATAATAATGCTAGACTTCCAATTAAACAATTGAAAGATTAACCTAATAATAGTAGAAGGATTAATATTTGATTGATTTATTTATAACAAAAAATAGTTATTAGTGTTAGTTATTTAATATATGGAATAATATTATGTGGTGCTATTAATAGTTTTAATTGAAGTTTTGCTATTAGACATTGCTTTTCTTTTTAGAGTTTCGTGGCACGTTGGGCCACCTCTCTTCTTGAGTGGGAGGTTATGTTGCATTTATTGCTTAGAGGTGTCACCTTAGATTGTGGCTACTTTAATCTCATCTCTAGCTGCATAATGAACGCTTGCATGAGGTGTCTTGGGGTAATGGAATTACTCTTGAGAGCTGCTTATCGCATGTCATTGTTTGCTCAACATTTAAGAGGAAGGTGTGCTAATGCTCGAGGGGTTGTTGACCAAAATTGAGTAGCATACACACATGAAGGAAGGTTTAAAGTGGAGAGTGGGAAGGTGCTTGATAGTATTATATCCTGATGGTTTTAGGTAATGCTCACTACCTAAAAGTATTGCTTTTTTAGTGTATGAGCACTCTTACCTATTCTTCCCTAGTTTTAGGCTGATTACTGTTGCTTTTAGTTTATTCATGTATTTTTGTTTGCTCTCTCTTTAGATGGTTTTGAGGGGAAAATGATTCTCCTTGAGCTACTATGAAGGACTCCATTTTAAAAATGGGTTTCCTTAAATGGGCATGGGATCTAGAAGAGGGGCAACAAAGGAATATTTTCACCATAAGTTTGTTGGTTGCCCAGTAGCCTCCAAAATTACCTTCAATAGCTTGGTCGTCGAGTTGAGCTAGATTAGTGCGGTTGTAGATTTGCATAGGTGCTCTTCCCTATCACTTTTTTGTTTATGTTGGCCATGTATGTGCTAGCTAAGTGGTTGGTGGATTTAGTCTGGAACCAGTCCTAGTTTAACCTTTCAGACCCATCCTTCTTTGCTATTCTAGTTAGTGGTGCTTTAGCTTTTTGGTAGGTACGATTGGTTGGTGTTGCAATTTTGTAAGATTGGTTACCAAGTAGTGTTTTCAGTCTTGGCTATGGCATTGATTGTCTAACAAACACTGCATGGTGCTTGGATAGATGTGTGCTTGTCCCAAGTTTTAGCCTTCTCATGGATAGGTTTAGCTTATTGTGAGTTTTTTTGGGTTAGACTCTAGTAGTTCATTAAAGGTTAAAATGAAGCTTTGTTCTTAGATTTTAAATAATCTAATATTAGTTAGTTCAGGAATGAATCCAACTAATGAATATTTATTCTTAGATTTTAAATAATCTAATATTAGTTAGTTCAGGAATGAATCCAACTAATGAAGCTTTGTTCTTAAATTTTAAATAATCTAATATTAGTTAGTTCGGGAATGAATCCAACTAATGAAGCTTTGTTCTTAAATTTTTAAATAATCTAATATTAGTTAGTTGGGGAATGAATCCAAATAATGAAGCTTTGTTTTTAAATTTTTAAATAATCTAATATTGGTTAGTTTGGGAATAAATCCAACTAATAAAAAATTGTTCTTATATTTTAAATAATCTAATATAAGTTATTTTGGGAATGAATCCAACTAATGCAACTTTGTTATTAGATTTTAAATAATATAATATTAGTTAGTTTGGGAATGAATCCAACTAATAAATATTTGTTCGTAGTTTTTAAATAATCTAATGTTAGTTAAAAAATGAATCCAACTAATGAAGCTTTGTTCTTAGTTTTTAAATAATCTAATGTTAGTTAGATTGGGAATGAATCCAACTAATGAAGCTTTATTCTTAGATTTTAAATAATCTAATGTTAGTTAGTTTAGGAATGAATCCAACTAATGAAGCTTTGTTCTTATATTTTAAATAATCTAATGTTAGTTAGTTTGGGAAAGAATCCAACTAAGTAAGGAATTGTAATTTCTTTTGTTACATTTGCTTAATGAATGATTTATAGCATATGTTTTTGGAAAATGGATATTGGAGAAAATATCTTGGGAAGGAGTATGGGCTCCTTTGATGATTTTTCTAAATGAATGATTTATAGCATGTTTTTGGAAAATGGATATTTGGGAAAAATATCTTGGAAAGGAGTATGGGCTCCTTTGTTGTTTTTTTGCTAAATGAATGATTTATAACATGCTTTGGGAAATGGATATTTGTGGAAAATATATGGAAGGAAGTATGGGCTTCTTCTATGTTTGCATATTGATTGATTATGCTTGGATGTGATTTTTTATGAAAAATATCTAGAATAGAAGTATGGTCTTCTTTGTTTATGCATTGTATCAATAGACTACATTCATACCTGCATATGAGCTATTTTTATCCCCACCTTCCATACAAATACCATAAAGGTAAAACATGGAATATGTTTTAGGTCATGCTAAGTTTTATCCTCAAGTTACTCTTGTTGTTTAACAAGCCACTCTTGTAAAAGAGGACTTAATTATATTTGATACAAGGACTATTCTTGTAAATATGACCTTTGGATGAATGATTATATGGTGCTATTATGATTTTGGGTCTTGTAGATATTAGTCATATTTTTACTTAATCTAGATTGTTTGATGGATTATTTATTGCAAATATGTTATAGCTAATGTTACATTTTTCTTGTTAATATTCATATTTTATGCTTGTAGATGAGATTTAGAGAGAGAGTTCCTTTTGGAATCATAGGATGTATCTTTGGTAAGGGCATTAAAGTAATCTTAAATCGAAACCTCTCCATTTGAGCCTAGGCTATTGTAGGCTAGCAACACCTAGTTATCTCTATCCATGGAAAACCAATCACGTGGAGTGATTGAAGCCTAAGGGCCATCGTAGGAATGGGAATGAAACCATAGTTTAAGAGATCACCACAAAGGTATAGCTAAAATAGATTAAGATACTACACCTAACAGAATCATACTAGAATTATTTAGGACTGGTAGTAGGAATTGGAATCCCTCCCTTACTCTAAATATTGAGAAGAGATAATCCTAATACTAGGTTCAAAAGATTTACTTTCATGGAGAAGGAAAAAATATAGTTAAAATATTTGGTAGACTCTCTATACCATAGAGGTAAATGAGGTTAACCCCAGATGAATTACGAGAGTCTGACCTCTTATATCAACTCGAGTGATGATTGTAGAATCATGGACTCAAAATGTGGTTATGTATAGTCAAATATATGATATTCATGGATGCTCCTTTGAATCTTATTAGTTGATCCCTTTTAAAAAATAATATCTCTAACTTAGGTTGGTTAGATTTTGGGTTGTTATAGTTGGTATCAGGGCTTTAGGTTTGTAGGGATAGAAGCTTCCTTGGTAAGGACATAGATTTTTTTTGACTTGATGGTTGAATTATAGGTAGATTGCATGACCATAATAACTATCAGTGGATGATAGTATGACTTTGTTAGTACATTGGAGGATGTGACTAACTAGTAGGTAGGATGCATGAAAGGAAGACTACAACCTAACCTAAGGACTTTTGTTTTAATATGAGACTATGGTACCAAATTTTAGGGGAAGAGAAGGATCCTAGATACCACCAAGGCATGTTAGGTAAGATAGTTCTAAGGCTATACCTCTAGGATAAAGTTCAAGTAACTCCAACAAAGAAGTGGAAAACCTCACTACTACGATCTCACTATTGCAAGAGAAATTAGAGCAAAAATGAGAATAGATGGATCAACAGAGACAGAGGCTAGAAAATCTAGCAAGTTAGAATAAAATTTTTGAAGGTAGATGGGAAGGAAACCCTTCTTTAGTTGAACAAGAGGTTAGGGAACTCATAGAGGCTGAATTAACCAAATATTTTAAGAATGTTAAGACCTCTAAATTCACTAGAAAGGATAGGGAAGATTTACCTGAAGCATGGCTAAATGAATTGGAGACCTATTTTTCCATGAAAAATTATTCTCTAGCAACCAAAATTGTTGGGCTACTCTCCATTTGCAGGATACTATATTAGAATGGTGGAATAGCTAAAAATATGGTCAAAAAATTGAGGCCAAAAACATACCTTGGGAGGGGTTTATAGAAGCCTTTAATAAAATATTTCTTACTGAACAACACTATGTGGAAGAATTTGAGTTCTCCACACTTGTACAAGGAATAATGACAATAGAGGTTTACCACTAAATATTTATTAAGTTGCTTATGTATGTACCGCTTTATGAGAAGTATGAGCACATGAAAGTACATAAATTTGTTTTGGAAATCAATCCTCAGATTAGATTAGTGATAAGCATGCATAAAACTGAGTCTCTACATAAGGCATATGACTTAGCTCATCAAGTTGAGTCCAAATTATATTTGAATAAATATCCTTATAGTTAGATGGGTTTGTTAGAAAGGGATTGGCAAAACCTAAGGAACAGGAAGAGTGGTGATTATAAGAAGTGGGAGAAAAATCAAAATAAAAAGAGTAGAGGTAACCTGAGATTAGAAAATAACAATGATGGGAAGCTAGGAAATTCTAAAATGAAGTTCTAGAAGATAAAGAAACACCTCAAGCACAACATGAAACATCTTGAATTGATCAAATTAGAGAAAGAAAGTAGTAAGGACACCCAAGACCGAAGGATAACTGTTAGGAGCGTGGGGGATCTCAATATGCCAACAAGTGTCCGAATTGATTGGGACTAAGCATTAAGACTAAAGAACCCAACTACAAGATCTATGTAACAATTGAAAACAAGAAATTGGACAACCAAGCCACACCTATGATTTTGGATGGGAGGTTGTTTGACAAAAAGGTTAAGATTTTGATAGATAGTAGAGCTACAAATAGTTTTATTTTTTCTAGCATAGTCAAGGTTTTGTTGAAAAGATCAATATTTTTGGCACAAATATGGAAAGTCGAGTATGGTTCTAGATATACCTACTAGTAGATCAATGTTTTCCTACAATTAAGATTTTCCTACCCAATGGTTCTACCCTATGGCACTTATATGTATCCCCACTACATGCCTTTGACATTATACTAAGGATCGATTGGCTTGAAGTCCAAGAATCCATAATTAATTTCCAATATAGATGGATAATTATTAGTTAAGGATAAGAAAATATTGGGAGTGCATAGCTAGCAAGGGGCTTTCCATCCTCAAATTATTTTTGCATTGAAACTTAAGAAAGCCATTAGGAAAGGTGGTATGGTCTATGTTATAAAGTTGAACCAAAAGATCGAGGAGGATAAAAAAGAAGAGTTGTTTTAAAAACACCCAATACTATGGGAATTTAGGGATGTCTTCCTAAAGGTCTTCCAAGGTTACCACCTAAGTGTGAATTTGACTTCACCATCGA
Organism: Wollemia nobilis; assembly: GCA_028583015.1. Lineage (NCBI taxonomy): Eukaryota > Viridiplantae > Streptophyta > Pinopsida > Araucariales > Araucariaceae > Wollemia > Wollemia nobilis. Next base: position 2,034,367 of record JAQPPZ010007329.1, read on the forward strand.
ATTGTTGCTTAGTTTAAAACCTATTCATTGAACACCTTATAATATGAACCCTATAGAAATGCAAGAATTGAAGGTACAACTCCAAGGATTATTGGAAAAAGGGTTAATTAAACCTAGCATATCACCATGGGGTGCATTAGTTATTTTCATTAAAAATAAATATGGTTCACTAAGGTTGTGCATAGATTACAAAATGTTGAATAAAGCGACTTTAAAGAATAGCTATCCTTTACCTAGGATTGAGGATCTGTTTGATCAATTCAAAGGTGACATCATACTTTTAAATACTGACTTGAAATAAGAATACCATCAGCTAAGAATTCATGAGGAGGACACTTATAAGACTGATTTCAAGACTGGTATAGGAATTATGAGTTTATAGTCTTGCCTTTTGGACTATCCAATGCCCTGACAACATTCATCAATCTAATGAACAATGTGTTTGAGGAACAATTATATCAATTTATCCTAGTTTTATTAGATGATATTTTGATATATTTTTGAAATAGGGAGGAGCATGACAAGCATTTAAGGATTGTGCTCAATTTATTGAGAAGGAATCAACTCTATGGGAATCTATCAAAATACGACTTCTATGTTCTAGAAGTATAGTATCTAAATTATATTATATTTGCTAAAGATATAGTGGTTGATCCTAGGAAGATAGAGGTCATTTTGAGCTAGCCTCTATCGACTAATATATCTAAAGTATAGAGTTCATGGGTTTGATAGGGTATTATAGGTGGTTCATAAAGGATTTTTCCAAGATAACCAATTCCATAACAAATATTTGGAGAAAGGAAAATAATTTATGTGGATAGATAAGTGTGAAGCTATATATGAAATTCTGAAATAGAATATTACCACTACACCTATTATCAAGATTCTAGATCCACAAGAAAACTTTTTAGTATATGATGCATCTTTGGAAGGTTTGGGAGGATTTCTAGTCCAAGATTAGTCATAGTGTATGAGTTGTGGAAACTCAAAAAAGATGAAGTTAACTATGATACACATGATTTGGAATTAGCAATAGTTATTTATACCTTAAATATTTGGTGGCACTATCTGTTAGGGAAGCCTTTTGAGCTAAGGACCGACCACTAGAGCTTGAGGTATATCTTTACTCAACCAATGCTTAATGCTTGACAAAGAAGATGGATCGAGTTCTTAGATGAGTATGACTTTGGTATATAATATATCAAGGGTAAGGAGAATAAGGTTGTGGATACCTTGAGTAGAAGAAGGTATATAGCTACTTTAAACCATTGTCACATAGGCTTAATAGAACAAGTTAGGGAAAAGAAAGCACAAAATTAGTTTTTTCATAAAATATGGGTAAGGATGGAAAGGAACTCCAATGAGAGTAAGGATTTTGTCATGAAATATGGAATCTTATATTTTAAGGATAGGATGATGATCCCTAAATATGGTGATCTAAGAAAATTGATCATGTCAGAGGCATATAAGTCTCCTTACTCGGCTTACCCAGGAGGAGCTAAGATGAGGTAGGACATAAAAAGATATTTTATTGGTCAAGAATGAAGAAAGATATCACCAATTTTGTGGCTCGATGTATGGAATGCTAGAAGGTGAAATTTGAGCATAGACATCTAGTAGGACACTTGTATCCACATGACATACCACTAAGGAAGTGACAAGTGATACCTATGGACTTCATAGTTGGATTACCTAAGACTAGGTACCAACATGATGCAATTATGGTAGTGGTCAATAGACTGACCAATGTTGCTCATTTTATTCCAAGAAATACCAAGGATGATGCCCTAATAGTGGCTAATAGATTCACCAAAGAAATTTTTAGGTTGCATGGTTTTCATGAGATGATCATTTTAGATAGGGATTCCAGATTTACATCTAAATTTTGGCAAGCCCTTCATAATGTAGTTGGCATGAAGCTAAATATTAGCTCTAAATATCATTCAAAGACAAATGGTCAAATAGAAAGAGTGAATCACATCTTGGAAGATATACTTTGCATGTATTTCATGGACCAAAAGTCTCGATAGGAAGACTACTTGCATCTAGTTGAGTTTACATATAATACTGGGTACCATGCTTCCTTAACGATGTCATCATTTGAAGCCTTGTATAGTAGGAGATGTAGAACTCCTCTATCTTGGTATAACCTAGAGGATTAGGTTGTCATTGGACCAGATATGATCAGGGATATGGAGGAGTAGCTCAGGATAATCAGACAAAGGCTAAAGGAAGCCACCGATCATCATAAGAACTATGTTGATTTGAAGCAATCACCCAAATAATTCTCTATAGGGGACATAATTTTTCTAAGAGTCAAACCAATAAAGAGTGCCATAAAGTCAACTAAGTTGGATTCTCATTTTTTTGGTCCTTTTGAGATCACTAAAAAGATCATTCTGGTGGCTTACATACTTCTCTTACTACCCAACTTATCAAATATCTATGACTCTTTCCACATATCCTTGCTTAGGAAGTATGTTGCTGTCCTAATCATATATGGGATGTCTCAAATTGTAGGTGACATCCATCGACCATTGAAGTAAGACCAGTAAGGATTCTAGAGTTTCATTCTAAATATATGAGGAAATAAACTTTAGATCAGTGCAAGGTCCAGTGGGACTAGTATTCTGAGAAGAATGCCACTTGGAAAAAAGTGGATGAGATGAAAAGACATTTTCCTTATTTGTTTGAATAATAATGAAATCTAATTTTGTGCAGGAAAACACAACGAATTGTGATTAGTCCAAGGGGGGTAGTATGTCACAACCCTCATTGGTAGTACTAATCCTTCAAGATGGAATTTGTATTGTAATAATTCTTAGTCATGTGGTGCTAATTGTTCCATGTTTTAGTTATTATGTCCTTTTTGCTTAAGAATATGGTGATGTTGATGCTCTACTTGATTGCAAGATTAGGTACTCTTGTGTGTGGAAAAGAATATTGGCCATAGGGAAACAAGAGACTATTTTGAAGGGGAAATGATTACCAAACAAATTAGGGTAACATGAATAAATACCCTCTTTCATATAGGTGCATTATTTATTTGCTTATTCTCCTATTCGTACCTTTGGGCCAAGAAAGTTGCTTACAATGATCCTCCTTAATATGAGTCAATGATGGCTTGGGTCTATCTTAAATAAGGAGCCACTCATTTGGGGATAAAATGAAGGTATGAAGCAATGAGAGATTGCTTTGATTCTCCTTTACTTGTGGTTGTGCTTGTATGGTCTCTTTACTTGGGATGAACTGGATGGATTGCTCTTTAATTTATGAGAAAAAGGAAAGATCTAAGCTATACTAATGTTGGATTAATCTAATGTTAGTTTTATCAAAAGAAATATTTAAACCATAATAGTATTATATTTAATGATTAATCTAATATTAGCTTAATCAAAAAAAAATATTAAAGCTATAATAATGCTAGACTTCCAATTAAACAATTGAAATATTAACCTAATAATAGTAGAAGGATTAATATTTGATTGATTTATTTATAATCACTAATAGTGATTAGTGTTAGTTATTTAATCTATGGAATAATAGATGTGGTGCTATTAATAGTTTTAATTGAAGTTTTGTTGTTAGATGTTGCTTTTCTTTTTGAAGCTTCATGGCATGTTGGGCCACCTCTCTTCTTGAGTGAGGGGGTTAAATTTAATTTATTGCTTGGTGGTGCCACATTTGGTCATGGCTACTTTACTCTCCTCTCTAGTTACATTATGAATGTTTTCATGAGGTGTATTGGGAGCAGTGAAATTGCTCTTGAGAGCCACTTGTCACATGTTGTTTTCTCAACCTTTAAGAGGAAGGTGGGTTGATGTTTGAGGGGTTGTTGGCCAAAATCAAGGAGCGAATTATGAGAGCCTATGAATAAAAAGGAATCTTCAGAGTGGAGCGTAGGAAGGTACTTGATAATATTATATCTCATTGGTTTTAGGTAATTTTCATTACCTAAAAGTCTTGCTTGTTTAGTGTATGAGCACTCTTACCTATTCTTCCCTTGTTGTGGGTTGATCGTTGTTGCTTTTAGTTTACTCCTATGCTTCTGTTTGCTCTCTTTAGATGGTTTTTAGGGGGAAAAGGATTCTCCTTGAGCTAATATGAAGGGCTCTAGTTTTATAATGGTTTTACTTAAATGGTCATGGGCTCTAGAAGGGGGGCAATGAAGGAACGTTTTCACCATACATTCACTGGTTGCCTCATAGCCTCAAAAATCACCTTCAATAGATTGGTCATCAATTTGAGATAGATTAGTGTGGTTGTAGAATTTTCACAGGTGCTCTTCCCTATCACTTTATTCATTATGTTGGTCATATTTGTGCTTCTTAAGTGGTTGGTATATTTAGTCTAAAACCAGTCTTAGTTTAACCCTTCAAACCCATGCTTCTTTGCTATTCTAGATAGTGGTTCTTTAGCTTTATGGGTAGGCATGATCGACTGGTGTTACCCTTTTGTAAGCTTGATTAATAGACAATATTTTTAGGCATGGTTGTGCTGTTGAGTATCTAACAAACACTGCATGGCACTCAGATAGATGTGTGCTTGTTTGATGTTTTAGCCTTCTCATGGATAGGTTGAGCTTATTGTGAATTATTTCGGTTAGACTTTGGCAGTTCATTAAAGGTTAAAATGAAGCTTTGTTATTAGAATTTTAAATAATCTAATATTAGTTAGTTTGGGAATGAATCTAGCTAATGAAGCTTTGTTATTAGATTTTATATAATCTAATATTAGTTAGTTTAGGAATAAATCCAACTAATGAAGCTTTGTTATTAGATTTTAAATAATCTATTATTAGTAGTTCGAGAATGAATCCAACTAATGAAGCTTTGTTCTTATATTTTTAAATGATCTATTATTAGTTAGTTTGGAAACAAATACAAAAAATGAAGCTTTATTATTAGTTTTTAAATAATCTAAAGTTAGTTATATTGGGAATGAATCCAACTAATGAAGCTTTATTCTTATATTTTAAATAATCTAATGTTAGTTAATTCGGGAAATAATCCAACTAAGTAAGAAATTGTAATTTCTTTTGTTACATTGCTTGATGAATGATTTATAGCATATGTTTAGAAAATGGATATTGAAGAAAATATCTCGAGGAGTATGGTCTCCTTTGATGATTTTGCTAAATGAATGATTTATAATATGTTTTTGAAAAATGGATATTTGGAAAAAATATATTGGAAAGGAGTATGGGATCCTTGGTTGTTTTTTTGCTAAATGAATGGTTTATAACATTCTTTGGGAAATGGATATTTGTGGAAAATATCTGGAAGTATGGGATTTTTTTTGTGTTTGCATATTGAATGATTATGCTTGGATGTGATTTTTGTAGAAAATATATAGAATAGAAGTATGGTATTATTTGTTTATGCATTGTATCAATAGACTATATTCATACTTGCATATAAGCTATTTTGATCTCCACCTTCCATACAAGTACCATGGAGGCCTGTCATGACCCTCCCTTGGAAATTTTTTTGTAGGATAGACTCATGAGTGACTATGTTATATTATTGTTGAAATGACTAACTATTTCATGTTTAGTTTTTGCAAAATATATATTTTATGGTAAAATAAAATTTATCTTGTCAATAGAATGATAAATTATTTCATGCTTAATTTTGCAAAACATATATCTTATGGAAGCATATGATGCTGCTAATGGATTTGCATTTTTGCAAGAAAAGGCTCTATCATGGGCTACTAGGAATGATATGTTATAAGAAAAGGAAATGATATGATGATTTACTCATCAGATAGCTCAAAGTAATATGGATAAATAATATTTTCATGTAGTTGCATATCATGAATTTGCATGAGAGAAAGATACCAACTTTTCTAAATGAAACTTATTTGTTGATTGATGATGTTCTTGTAGATGTGGTTTCATTTGAGAAAATATTCTTTTAGATGAGTTTTTTATTTAATATAAAGTGATTCCTTACAAAGTAGATTAAATATTTGATTGTTTTTTTGAAAATTTTGAAAAAACTTGTATTAAAACAAAGATCAGTTACAATTTGGGAAGAGACACTTCCCAGCCGAAATCAGAGAGAACACATGATTACAAGAGTAAAAGAAGATTTGCAATGGAGCCAAATCTCTTGAACCAATAACTAGCTAGCAGAGGGATCGGTTTGGTCTGTTACTGCAACTTGTCGTGAAATCGCGACACTCTTTCCGTCTTCTCCTTTGGCCGTGAAAAAGCAACATGTCGCGATATCGCGACACTTTTCTCCTCTGGCCGCAAAAAGTCAACATGTCGCGATATCGCGACATTTTCCTCCTTTGGCCGCGAGAATGCAACATGTCGCGAAATCGCGACACTTTTCTCCTTTGGCCGCGAAAATGCAACATGTCGCGATATCGCGACATATTTTCTCACTTGGCCGCGATGTTGCATCATGTCACGAAATCGTGACATTTTTCTCCTTTGGCCGCGACGAAGCAACATGTCACGAAATCGTGACACTTTTCACCTTTGGCCTCGATGATGCACCATGTCACGAAATCGTGACACTTTTTCTCCTTTGGTTGCGACGATGAAACATGTCACGATATCGTGACACCTTTTCTCTCTTGGTCGCGACGAAGCAACATGTCGCGAAATCGTGACACTTTTCTCCTTTGGCCGCGACGATGCAACATGTCACGATATCGCGACACTTTTTCACCTTTGGCCATGACGATGCAACATGTCGCGATATCGCGACACCTTTCCTCCCTTGGCCGCGACGATGCAACATGTCGCGATATCGCGACACTTTTTCTCCCTTGGTCGCGACGATGCAACATGTCACGATATCGTGACACTTTTTCTCCTTTGGCCATGACGATGCAACATGTCGCGATATCGTGACACTTTTTCTCCTTTGGCCGTGACGATGCAACATGTCACGATATCGTGACACTTTTTCTCCTTTGGCCGCGACGATGCAACATGTCGCGATATCGTGACACTTTTTCTCCTTTGGCCGTGATGATGCAACATGTCACGATATCGCGACACCTTTCCTCACTTGGCCGCGATGAGGCAACATGTCATGAAATCGTGACAACTTTTCAACCTTGGCCGTGACGAAGCAACATGTCACGAAATCGTGACACCTTTCCACCCTTGGCCGCGATGAAGCAACATGTCATGAAATCGTGACAACTTTCCTCCCTTGGCCGCTACGAAGCAACATGTCATGAAATCATGACACCTTTCCACCCTTGGCCATGATGAAGCAACATGTCATGAAATCATGACACCTTTCCACCCTTGGCCGCGACGAAGCAACATGTCACAAAATCGTGACACCTTTCCACCCTTGGCCGCGATGAAGCAACATGTCACGAAATCGTGACAACTTTCCTCCCTTGGCCGCGACGAAGCAACATGTCACGAAATCGTGACAACTTTCCACCCTTGGCCGCGACGAAGCAACATGTCATGAAATCATGACAACTTTCCTCCCTTGGCCGCGATGAAGCAACATGTCACGATATCATGACAACTTTCCTCCAGTGACCGCGACGGAGCAACATGTCACGATATCGTGACAACTTTCCTCCAGTGACCGCGATGGAGCAACATGTCGCGATATCGTGACAACTTTCCTCCAGTGACCGCGATGGCGCAACATGTCGTGATATCATGACAACTTTCCTCCAATGACCGTGATGGTGCAACATGTCACGATATCGTGACAACTTTCCTCCAATGACCGTGACGGTGCAACATGTCGCGATATCATGACAACTTTCCTCCAATGACCGCGACGGTGCAACATGTCGCGATATCGTGACAACTTTCCTCCAGTGGCCGCGATGGTGCAACATGTCGCGATATCGTGACAATTTTCCTCCCTTTGCTTTTTCTTTGATCATTGGCTCAAGGACCTTTCAAGACCCTGCCTAATCACCTCATCCTCAATAGCCATGTCACTGTGCAGCTGCACCCCTACCTCCTTCTCAACACCCATCTTAGCCAGGAAGTCGGCCGCTTTGTTTAAATCTCTACTCACATAAACTGGAATCACATCATCTAATTCCCTCCATAATTCCTTAATTTGAGTGACAAGAATCCTCAACCTCCATGCTTTCAAAGCAAAGTTCCTCATGCAATCTAGAGCTCCAACCATTATTTGAGAATCAGATTCAAGAATTATCCTCCTGTGGCCCTGTTTAACTGCCCAAATAGAAGCAGATTTGATAGCTATGGCTTCTGCTTCATTGTTTGTGGCTCTTCCCAAGCCTTGCAGTTCCCAATAGAGCACTGATCCATCATGATTCTGGAAAACCACTCCAATTTTGGCACTACCCGGATTGCCCTTTGCAGCTCCATCAGTATTAATTTTAATCCAACCTTCTGGGGGTGGTTTCCAACTAGCTCTGTCCTATCCCTCTTGCTCTTCAACTCCCTCTTCCATTGGCCCAGTAACAACCTGAGTTTCCTCTTTAGCATAGACGACAACAGTTTCTGTGACTTTGCTCCAGATGACCTGCCAAACTCCATCTAACGAGGAAAAAATTTCTCTAAAAATTCTAGCATTTCTCTCCAACCACACTTGCCACCAAATGAAGTTTAATCCAAGCTCCCAACCAATTCGAAGAGCTTTAGATTTAAATCTACCCCTCTTCCATCTTTCCCAGATATTAGTCCGATTCAAGTCACCATTAACTTGAATTTTATAATAAAAAAGCCATCTCTTCCAAATCTGACGCGTGAAAGGGCACTCAAACATCAGGTGATCAACTGTTTCCTCGTTCTTGTAGCATAATACACATTGAGATGGACCGATGATTCCTCTACATCTGAGATTGTCAAAAGTGAGAATTCCATTGTGCATAAACTAGCCGAGCAAAAAAGTTTACTTTCGGCCGACCTTTGGAGTGCCAAATCTTTCTCCAATCCTCTACCGGATATGAATGGGGGGAGGCTCTGGGAGGATCTTGTCATATCCGTCCTTCATTGTATAGACACCAAGGCTCCCATAGCCCCAAGCTAATTCATCCTCCTCGTCTCTACCCGTGAGAAATATTTCTGTCAAGATTTTAGTCATGATGGGTGCCAACTCCGGAGGGATTGAAATTGGCCACTCCTCCAACTTCTTAAACTGCTTAAACTTATACTCCCCAGCTGACTAGTGATGAAATAACTTTCAATTTGGACCCATCCCTTGGTTTCTATGGCTATTTTTATTGGTTGCAATTCAAGAAATTCAACAATGATGGGTGGGTATTGATCCCATGAATCTGTCCAGAAACGTGCCTTCTCCCCTCTCCCCACTTTCCAAAACAATCGATCTTTAACTACCTGAGATCCTAGCTTGAGAGCCTCACCACACTAAGGATCCAATACCATCCAAAGGGAAACGGCCCACCTCATTGGGGTTAACATGACCCAAATATTTACTAGTTAGGATTCTACTCGAATAAGGAGGTTGGTTGGGAAATCCACCTCCAGTACAACTTTCCAACCAAAGCTTTATTATTTAACTTGGATCTTCTCAATCCCAGCCCTCCTTTTACCTTGGGTTGGGTTACTTTATCCCAACCAACTAAGGCCCATTTCCTCTCTCCTTTTACTCCTTCCCATAAAAATTTTCTAGCCATCTTGTCCAACTCTTTCCATATAGTATGTGGGGCAGCCAGGATAGAGAATTTATAAATTGGCATGGCCTGAATGACTGACTGTAAAAAAGTTAATCTACCCCCATAGCTTAACCATTTGTGAGACCAATGATTCATTCTATCTTTGATACAATCCAAAAGATTCTTCCAGATATCTATTTTTAGTTTTTTAAAATGCAAAGGAACCCCCAAGTAAACCACTGGGAGAGAAGTCCTTGTGAATCCCAAGATCTCTAGAACTCTGTCCCGGAGCCTTTGATCAAGATTGAGAAAGACCACTTTGGATTTTTTATCATTGATGACTTGGTTTGAAGCCCTAAGGTAGACATTAAGAGTATCTCTGATCACTCTTGCTTCCTTGAAGCTGGCCACTCCAACCAATCTTGTATCATCCACAAACTGTAGGTGAGTCAAAAATTCCTCACCCACCTTGATACCTGTTAGCAAACCTTGATGTCTTCTCCTCAAGAAAAGTCTACCTAATCCTTCAGCCAAAATGAGGAAAAGATAGGGAGAGCAAGGGTCCCCTTGACGAAGGCCTCGAGTGGCTCCAAAAGGTTGCGAGGGAAGACCCTTGATTAACACTGAATAAGACGGAGTAGAAACACAACTCATGACCCATTCTATCCAATCCTGAGAGAAACCAAAGGCTGCCATCATCTTTGACAAGAAACTCCACTCCACCCTATCATAAGCCTTTGACATATCTAATTTTATGAACATTCCTTTATTACCAGATTTTTGCATTGTATGGATTGCCTCCTGAGCAAGAACCACCCCATCCAAGATCTGCCTACCCTCTACAAAACCCCCTTGCTCTGAGGAGATAATGTTATGTAAAAGAGGTTTTAGCCGTTCAGCCATTACCTTTGTGATTATTTTATAAATCACATTGCATAAGGCAATAGGTCTATAATCTGAAATATGTACCCCCTCCTCCCCTTTTGGAATTAAAGTGATGAAGGTATGATTTAATGCCTTAAGCATTCTTTTATTACCTCTGGACTCCTCTATGACAGCCAAAACATCCTCCTCCAAAGTATCCCAAAAGGCCTGAAAAAACTCAATTGGAAAGCCATCTGGTCCTGGAGTTTTGTCGGTGCTCATTCCAAAGACCACATTCTTCAGTTCTTCTCTATCAATGGGTTTAAGAAGGGTCTGATTTTCTTCTTCAGAGATAACAGAGGGTATGACATCAATAACTTCATTTTGAGCCTCTTCATCTTGCTCCATACTTTCCTTAAAAAGTTTAGAAAAATAATCCATTGAATGGGAATGCATACCAGGAAGAGTATCAAAGGAGTGTCCATTCTCATCTTGAAGAGCTTCCATGTTATTCATCTTGTCTCCTAGCACAGGTTGTCCGATGGAAAAATTTGGTATTTCTATCACCTTCTAATAACCAAGTGGTTCTTGCTCTCTGTTTCCAGTAGGTCTCCTCTTGGTTGTCAATGTCCTCAACCGCTTTACGCAAGGCATCATCCTCGGCTTTGAGCTGCTCTGTAATTGTTCCTTCCCTAAAGTGTTTTTGAACCTCATCCCATCTGGCCACCAAAGGAGCTCTTTGGAGCTGGAAGTCTGTCTTGTTAGCTCGCCTCCATTGTTTCAGTTGAGCTTTGACATAATGAAGTTGTTTGTGGAATCTAAACATTGTTGTCCCAAAAGGTGGACGACCTTCTTCCCACCACTGTGGAATTTTCTTTCGAAGATCCTCTTTTTGTAACCAAAAATTCTCAAATTTAAAAGGTTTGTGATGCTGCCCTGTCTTAATCCCTCCCTCCAACAAAATGGGAAAGTGATCTGAAACCGGACCCTCCAAAATCTAAAATTTTGTATTCCATTTTACAAATGCCTCCTATGAAACCAGAAAATGGTCTAGCTTTACCTTCCTGCTATGTGGCTCCCTCCTCTTGTTAGTCCAAGTAAAGTTGGTTCCAGGGCCTTTAATATCCACTAAGTGAAAAGCCTGGACTTGGGCAATCGAAGTCGATCCCCGGGTCCAAAATTGGGGTTCCCCTTTCCCGATCTCTAGAAGGTAACTTAGCATTAAAATCCCCAGACAATAATCCAGTCTAAATCTTCCCTTGAGATCCTCATGTTATGCACAACTTTCCATTGAAGCCTCTGGCCATCAAGGTTTTGAGCCCCATAAAAATTTGTGATTAAAACATGTTCAACTGTGACATTATTCCTAAAATGAGATGTGAGAACACCCCTCCAAGCTATATGTTCTATTGCAGTCCATTCCAGAGAGTTCCAAAGAGTAACAATCCCCCTGAGGCACCTTGGGCAGCCACATCCATATGACCAGCGCCCCTCCAAATTCTGTTAACTGTTTTACACATAAGATCTAACGACATTTTTGTCTCCTGGATAAGCAAAAAATCTGTTTTGCATTTTTCTAAGAGTCTTTGAACAACAGATTGATGGGTTCTACTGTTTAAACCCCTAACATTCCATGATTGTATAATCATTGATAACCTTGAGAGCAGTAAGAATCAATTGGCCTCACCGATCCTCCAGTGATCAGTTTGTCTCCTTGAACTGCTAGCAGGTCCTTATTTGATTTTCTACCCACTCCTTGAGAGTTGCTATTTTTTGATCTCTTTTCCACCTGAGTTATCCCTAGAGTTGGCCTTTCTCTGTTCTTTTCTGCTATTCCCATGCCGACATCCTTGATTATTGGCTGCGCTTGGGTATGCACTATCAATGCCCCTGCACTCTCTGACTGCGGTAACTCAGTGTACTCAATTACCTGTTCTATGACGGTGGGAGATGAAGGAGAAGCTTGAGCGTGGATGTTATTATTTTCAGTATTCCCATCCACTCCTTCCATGACTTGATCCTCTTGGTCCACTAGTGTCTTAAATATTTCATACCTATTGGCTGGCTTGAGTTGTGTTTGCTCTTTACCATTTTTCTTTTGCTTTCTCCTTCTTTTGGGCTGTTCAAAGCCATCTCTCTGAACTTCTTTACCCTGAGGAGTATTGGTTGGTTCTTTGGTTAGAGTTGACTTACCCTCCCTGGGAAGATTTGGCATTCCTAGCGGGGCCTCCATTTTTGTGTTCAAATTATTTGGGCAAAACCGGGCCAAATGCCCGTATTTGTGGCAAACTCTGCATCTGAAGGGCAGAGCCTCATAATCTAGCTGTTGAATCCAAGATAGTCCTGCCAGTTCAAGTTCCACCTCTATCGATAGAGGCTGGCTAATATCCATTTCCACACAAATTCTTGCAAAAATAGCTGTGTTTCCTTCTATGGTGTCTTTGGAGACACCCAAATGTCTTCCAAGGGAGTTACCGATCATTTCCAAAACCTGCTCACCCCAAAACTCCATTGGAAGAGCATACAAATGGATCCAAACCGGGACAGCCATGGGTTCAATACGAGGATCGAAACCCACTCTCCAGGGTTGAACAAATAACCCTGTCGGACCATGGTTCCTCTTTTTTGATTCAAAAGCCCTATTTCTATCGGACAGAGAAGAAAAACTAACAATGAAATACCCATTGCTAATAAACCATAAGGAGTACTCACCATGAGGCTCCCAGTTTTGCCTGACCCAAGAATGCAAGAAATTCAGGGTAGGGCGAATACCCATGAATTTACAGATCAGATCGTGATTGGCTCTATATAAGACTGTTTCTTCGACCATCCTTGGCTCGATGACAATCTTGGGCCTTGATTCGGACTGTGGAAGGCATCCATTGACTCGTTGGGCTGTTGATCTCTTTCCAGCATTCTTGAAGAGCATTTCTTTGTGCTTCGTCATTAGTAGATGGAGATTTATCTTTTAGCAAATCTGCAAAAGAGCTCTTTCTCCCTGTGAGAGGATCCGGAGGAGTCCCCATTGGACCCTCCTGGGGTAGCAGACTTGCCTTCAGATCCACAGTAACCAGAAAAACACTACGGCAACCCACCAGATGCCCTGGATTTTCCTTAGCTCCAAAAACCCTAGAACATCGCTTCCCACCTGCTCCAAAATTTTCCTCGTCCCAGAATCTTTCTTAAATATTTGATTGTTATATTCCTTATTTTTAGAAAAAAAAAATTTATCGTTTGGTTGACATTAATGCTTTGGAATTAAGAAGGAATGATCAATATTATTATTTACTTGAATTCAAATAATAGTTAAGGATCTTTATTAACATATTTATTAATTATTCTTGTTTTTCTATGTCAACCATGGAAAGAAAAGACTTTTGATGAAGAAGACCATTAAGTAGGGTTTTAAGGAATTTATGTTTTGATAATTGAGTTAATATCATATTTTATGGTAAGTTATTGTTGAAGCTAATAATAAAACAAATTGGAAATATTGTAGCTTCCAGTTATGATATTGGAAATAATGTTGATAATTACTATATTAAGCCTACTGGATGGTAGTTCCTCATTATACTTTGATTGGAAGGGAATGTCCATAGTGCTTATGGGAGTTAGTGTAAAGCCCATAGATGATGCTCGATAGATCAGATAGTGGGGGGGAAAGAGTGGTAATTTTATTGACGAGGAGGATCAAAAGAAAGAGGGAGGAAAACAAAAACAAGCAGTGGAAGATAGCTAACAAACTAGACAGTATTAGATATTGGAATTATGTTGGATAGTATAACAATAATTTCCAAGTAGACCTTGCAAAAACTTACATCTCTGGTTTGAGAACTCGATGTGCTAATATTTGAAACTCTAGATTTTTTTGAAGTACACCTTAACTTGGTATGTTTAGTTTGGATTGATAGCCCGTTTCTTCTCTAAAGGAAAATATAACTATTTTTTGTTCATATTTCTTGGTTTTGCATGGATTTAAATTAGAAAATAAACTCTTTATTCTAGGATGAAATGGCCTGGTTGGGCATCATTGCCTTCTAAATACTTCCTTAGGAACCTCTATTTTAATGAACCTTAGCACCAATAGTGGATTGTATGTCAATAATTTGTGAACTTGGGTGTTCTTTAAATGTAGATGGGAGAAGGCTGAGAATCCTGAAATATGACATAAACTAGATGCCTTTTTCAAACTAATTATATTAAAATCATTCTAGTTATAAATTATATCTAAAAAACTTAGTTGTGATTGTATTGTAATGAAATCAGTTGAGTTGTGTGGTGATAATGCTATGGAACACTTTATTTTGTTATTGAACGTACAAGATTTCTTACATGTTAAATGTTTGGATTTGGGTGATGTGAATAGTTATGTATTCTTTGTGTTAAGACCACTGGTATAAGAAGCTTTGTAATTATTGTTCTTATTAAAAAAATAATGAAATATTTTACGGTTTAATATCTGCTATTTGTGATATCTCTTGAACACCCAAACTAGGAGAAAAATATGATGTAGTTGAACAAAGGGGATGAAAGCCTTAGGCATAACAATTTAGCTTATGACGGGTCTATGGATAAACCATTGGAACCACATTAATAATTTTTTCCTTCAGTTAGGCGTGTTAACTAAATCTAAAAGTTTGACTGATGCTTTGGGTAGTAAAACTATGGAGTGAACCTAGATGTGATGGTAGTGTCAAAATAAGATCATTGGTCTTTTTTGAAGGAAACCTTAAACAATGGATGTTATTAACAATGTTAGGTGTCAAACCTGAGTATTGCTGTGCATGTGTATTTTAGTATTCCATAGTTGTGATGGATAAAGTAATCTAATTTATAGTCAAAAGGTTGTAAGGAAAGCAATATATAGTATGATGTTTGATTTCTGTTTGGAATATAAGTGATTTATGTTTGGTCTTTAGATGATATTAGATAGTGTATTTTTAATCAAATTAAAATTTTAAGACGTAGAAACCAAATTTAGCAATGGAATTATGGGGTTCGTGCTAAGTTGGAGTAATTAATTGATGTTTATGGTTTTGCTCTAGTTTGTGAGGCATGGAGCCCACTGTTTTAAAATAATATTACAAGGATATATTTAGTATTTTATTATAAAATTCTCTTTTAAGGACAAGAGTAATTTATAATGACCACTAGCCTAAATAGCATGATTACAAAAATGTCTTGGTTTAATATGAGTTTTTGCTTGCAATGAAAAGGAAAAGATGCATGGATTTAGGAATGAACTCTCATGCTAAGGAGTTTTCCCTAATAACTTTTTACATTTCCTTCTTGGTGGGACAACGAGGTGAGAACTCAAAGATGATGAAAATGAAGTAGCACTTGAGCAAAGGACAAAAGAAAGATTTTTTGTTGCTATTCCACTAAGTTCGTGTTTGGAATGGACATTGTAATTATTGAATTATCAGACTTAGAATATATCCTTTGTTTTAAAAAATGTATTTAAAAAATCTTGAAGAGAGACGATCTTTGAAATTACATGTAATTAATTGTACTTGTGGATGAAAAAATAGATATGAAACAACAAAACTATTTTATTATGTTCATAATTGTTAATGCTATAAGAATCCAACCTTTATAATTTATAATTAAGTTGAAAAAGAACAATCTTTACATAGAGAAACTTAAAGAGGTTTAATGCGATATATTATTCTTTATTGAGGGATTTGGTCAAGTGGTTGAAGATGTGATAGTGTTAAAATATAACTTAAGGGTACCATAAGGGGTCATTATGTTTCTTTTAATTATAATGTGTTGGGGTTATAAACGAACTTGAATTCCCTCATAAAATAATATTATGGATACCATATCCTAGAGTGAATTTGGTTGCATACTTCTTAAAGGAACACTTATTGTGTATATTTTGATGAAGGGTCACCTTAAGGGGTTTTGAGAATATAGGATACATGATAAAGAAAATTAGATGGAATAGTCTAAGTAATGTATGCCTTATATAGAACTATGGCCCTTCTCATGATAAATATTTGCTATATGGAAAGAGTTTTAATGATATTATATCCACGAATTAAGGTTTTAAGTGAGACTAGTTATGGAAGAGTCTAGTTCATATTAGTTATGATATGGATAGTTTGAGTTCAACGTGATCACCTACATAGATGGACTTATGTATGATGTAAATATATGCACACCCATTTTGACAGACTAAAAGAGATAAGCCATCTCAATGGGAAAATGAGACTGATAGCTTATCTTGCATGACACATATTACACATACATGGATATGCATATGTATTTTGTAGTGATGGGTGTAATCCATTATGGGTCTAGAAGGAAATATTTGTCTTTTCATGAAGTAAGGTCAAACGCCTTAGTTGGGGGACATTAAGGTCTATAGCCAAACTTAGGGAAGGTCCTTGTGAAGTAGGACTAAAACAATCTCTATCAAGAGCGTGAGCTTTTTAAAAAATAATACACGGTTAGTTTGGAGTTTAGGATGATGAATTTTGGGTAGTGATAAGACAAAATAATTAAGATGTTTTATATCATACCAATTTTAATCCTCAAGTTACTCTTGTTGTTCAGCAAGCCACTCTAAGAAAAGATGACTTCATTGTATTTGATACAAGGTCTATTCTTGTAAATAGGACCTTGTTGGAAATTTGAGTGATTTTATGTTGTCATTGATGTCACATGGATCACATTGAGTTTTGGTGGCCAAAGCATTTCATAAATAAGCATTTATGATATTTTGGAGAGCATGGATATATACAGGGTTTTTGTGAAAACCAAGGCAGGCAAAATAAAAGGTTTTATTTAAAACCATGGATGGCAGATTTGAAATGGGTTTTTCTTAAAACCCAGGTTGGCTTTTCGTTTCATCGAAAAAGGTGCCCCGGTGATGGAGATATTTAATTTTAAATATTTAAGTTTAAATTTTAAATTATTTAAAATTAAAATTAAAATTTAATTTATAGCGTCGACGTCAAAGAAAGGAAAAGGCATAAAACTAATATTTAAATTATAGCGCCGACGTCAAAGGAAAGGAGGAGGACATATATATATGCCCAAAGTTTTGATTTATTTCTCTAAGCGCTCGATTTGATATTTGGATTCGAATGGTAAAAGAGCCTACGCATCGTGTGTCGAAGTGTGTGTGAAAAGGGTTTTAAAAGGCTTACGATTTTTGCGTTCATTGAAGAGACTATTGTGGAGTAAAGCCAAACGTATAGGCCTCCTTGGCCTAGTGGTTCGTGCGCTGTGTGTGAAGCAGGAGGTCCTACGTTCGATTCTTGTCGGAGGTGTTTTGTTGTGTTGAAACGCGTGAAGCACATTTTGTTTTCGAAGGGCATAGATATTCGTGGCATAAGGTTTTGTTGTGTGCTCCTTTTGAGCACGTGAGGGCATGTGGCCCAATGGCAGGTTGGTTATGGTTAAGGCGATGAGCAAGGAAGGTCATGAGATCGAATCCCATCAGTGACAGAGGCAAGTTAATAATTTTTAGATATATTTTATTTTTCTAAAGTTGCCCTAGGAGGAATAAGGGTTATGATGCATGTTTAAAAAAGGAGAGATTTTTGATGATTTAATTTTTAGAAGTATATCATATTATATATCATTGGAAAGCTTATTCCGAGGGATATTTGATTAACTTGCTTAGAGGGAGAAATAAGGTGTGTGTAAAGAGATATTTCTGATTTTGTAAAGAGGTTCAAAAGTGAAGGTTGCTTTGTTCTTTTTCAAAAGAGATTAATTCATTTATGAAGTGACATGGTGTATGTTATTGAGTAGGAGTAATAAGGTGTTATTTGGATGTTATTGTTGTGTTATTAATCAAGATCTCTAACCCTTGTTGAAAGTTGAAAAAGAAAGTGTGTTGAGTGAGACAGATTTTGTGGACAACCAAAAGGCTTCTTCATCTTCATAAAAGGTATGGGCACATTCTCCTATTGATTGTTTATGGTGGTTGATTTCTGAAATATCATTGGAGAGAAAAGGATTAATTGTGGTTTCCTTTTCGAAAGTAGTTGGTTGAATTCTTCAAGGTTTTCTGGGTTGAGAGTTGCTATTAAACCTTGTTTTATAAGCATTGTTGTTGAAGCCATTAGTAGTGTGAAAAACCTGAGATAGGGTTTGAGAAGAACATGAGTATCATTGTTATGTGAAGAATGTTTTATTAGCATTGTTGTTGAAGCCCATTGGTTATGCAAAGAACTTGAACTTGAGAAGAACATGAGTATCATTGTTATGTGAGATTTGTGGTTGAGCATTGTTGGAAACATTTGAGTTGGTTGATACATGCTTGGACTAGGGTTTGTAAGAAAGAGTTGTTCCTTGTGGTAGTTGGTTGAGAAGAGTTGTTTGAGCCTAGTCAAGTGATTGTGTGAAGTGGTTGTTCAAGTTCCATGAAACAAACTATTCTATATTCTGGATTTGAGTTGAGATTGAGATTTGAGGATAGAACATATTGAGTCTCTAACAATTCTCTTTATGCTTCTATAAGATTGATTTGAGGATAGAACATATTGAGTCTCTAACAATTCTCTTTATGCTTCTATAAGATTGATTTGAGTTGAGATTGAGATTTGAGGATAGAACATATTGAGTCTCTAAAAATTATCTTTATGCTTCTATAATATTGATTTGAGTTGAGATTGGGATTTGAGTATAGAACATATTGAGTCTCTAACAATTCTCTTTATGCTTCTATGAGATTGAATTATTGAGCAAGTTCTTGGTGAGCTTGCTAGAGCAGATTTGAGCAAGTTCTTGGTGAGCTTGCTAGTGCAGATTTGGGCAAGTTCTTGGTGAGCTTGCTAGAGTAGATTTGGACAAGTTATGTGTGAGCTTGTTGAGCAGATTTGGACAAGTTCTGTGTGAGCTTGTTGAGCAGATTTGGACAAGTTATGTGTGAGCTTGTTGAGCAGATTTGGACAAGTTCTATGTGAGCTTGTTGAGCAGATTCTAAATGAGCCTATTGAGTAGGTTATGAGTGAGCCTATTGATAGAGCTTTGGAGGTGATAGAGTATAGAGGATAGAGTCTCAGTGGATAGAGATCCAACAACCAGCATAATTGAAGATAGATCTGAGTGAGGAGTCTTCAAGTGGAGAGAGATCCACCAATCAATGTAGTAGAGAGACAGAGTCTTCTAGAAGATCACTAGCCAGAGCAGAAGGGGAAAGAGTTCTCCTATGGAAGAGATCCATGAACTTGAGATTAGGGGATCAACATCTCCTTTGGACAGAGATCCATAAACATTGTAATTGGGAAGGATTCCCAAAGAGATTGATTGAGAAAGTTTTAGTAAAATATTTTCTCCATGGAGTAGCCCACATTGGGTGAACCATGTAAACTATGGTGTCTCTATTGTGTATGGTGTTTTGTGCATTGCTTGATTACTGCTATTGATACTATTGTCTATACACTGCATAATATTGAATTGAAAAGAAAAGTAAAAAGTGGTCTTATACTATTCACCCCCCTCTCAGTATAAGCTTGTGTTCTTCAATTGGTATCAGAGTGGGTTCCTTCGAAAAGGCTAACAGCTTGAGGGCAGATTCTACAAGAACACAGATGGCTTCACAGAATGGATCATCTACAAATAAGGCTCCACTGTTTGATGGTAACAATTATGCTTTCTAGAGCATGAGAATGAAGAACTACTTGATATCACAAGGATATGAGGTATGGGAGATGGTTGCAAAAGAGTATAAGGTTGAAGGTGATCCCGAGGTAGATAAGACTATCAAGAAATTGGTTGAGATCAATGCAAGGGCAATGAATTGTATTCTGAGTGGGCTACGTGAGACATATTTTGCAAAGGTCATGGTATGTAATTCAGAAAATGAAATGTGGACCAAGTTGTGGAATACCTATGAAGGAGATTCCAAGGTAAAGTTGGCAAAACTACAAACTCATAGAAAAATATTTGAGGAATTGAAAATGGAAGATTCTGAAGATATTGCATAGTTTTTACTTTGAGTTGATGAGATTGCTAACACCATGAGAGGTCTAGGATTTGAGATGAAAGAATCAGATGTTACTCAAAAGGTTTTGAGATCACTTCCCATGAAGTATGATGCAAAGGTTTCAGCAATAGAAGAAACAATGGATATCAACAAGCTAACAATGGAAGAACTACAAGGAACACTCACAACTTATGAGATGAGGAGAAGTAAGCATCGAGTTCCAATAAAAGAAATTGCATTCAAGGCTTCAGAGAAAAATAAAGGGAAAGTTCCAGAGACACATAGAGATTCAGATAATGATGAGGAAGCTAACTTCATCAAAAGGAAAAAGGACTTAAGAAATTATAGGGATATGAAGAAAGTCAGATGCTACAAGTGTGGTGATTTTGGTCACTATGCATACAAGTGTCCACATGAAGAAAATAGTGATGATGAAAAATAGGGTCACAGAAGAAAAGAAGATGGAAAGCATAAACATGACAAAGATGACAGATACAAGAAAAACAGGTATGAGAAGAAGAAAAGTTTTTGTAAGACAAAGAAAACTTTCTACATTGAAGAAGCAAGTGATGGTTCAGTTCACAACAATGAAGACCAGTCAGATGAAGAAGAATGTACATTCTTTGGAATAAGTGAAGAAAGGCAAGAACACCTATTCCTAGGTATTGAAGTTAAAGAAGAGGATACATCTATCGAAGAAAGACATGAAGAGCTTGCTATAGCCATTGAGCAAGAAAATAGGTACAAGAAGGGTCTAAGAATACTAAAATGCTTCATATGCAGATATTTTGGGCATTTAGATGATGATTGCATGTACTACAACAATTGCAACAAGGAAAGTTTATTTATTGAAAAAGGAAGCAGTAGTTCCAGTAATAGTTCTAGCAGTAGTTCTAGTGACAATTCCAGTAGTAGTGATGATGAAGAAGAGGAATCCACAAAACAAGAAAATAAAATCAGGAGATTGAAAAGGAAAATCAAAAGGTTTGAAAATAAGGTTCATGAAAATGAAAAGGTCAACATAATGCTTAACCAACACATTCAAGATTTGGAAAAAGAGCTTCAAGAAACAAAAGAGCTTGGCATCACTATTTTTGAGCAATTGAAGAAGAAGAAAGAAATATGTAATCAGTTAGAAGAAGAAGATCAGAAATGTTTGGGGACCTACATAAATGAGTTAGCATGATTTCAAAGGAATTCAAAAACTCTAGATAATTTTTTGAGTTTACAACGAGATCCATTTATAAAGACAGGGCTTGGTTATGAAGAAGGGAAATAAAAAACAAACACACAGGGACCTCTATTTATATCAGGAGGCTTTGTTTCAGAAATCTATAAGGAAGAACCGGTCCCCAAAGAAAAGGAAGCAACAGAAATGGATACTTGTATTTCAGAGGCTATAGAGATGTGTGCCAATTTACTATTTGACACAAATGAAGAGAAAGAAGAGGAAGGTTCCAAAGCACCAAAGGTCTCATATTTCAGGTTTGGGGAATCACACTCAAAGGGAAAGGAAGTTCTAAAATATGAAAGCAAGGAAGCACCTAAGATTTATGAAGAAAGTTCCAAAGTTCCTATGGCTCCAAACATCCAGTTTGGATCTTGTTTTGAGATAGGTGAATCAAGTTCAAAAGGAAAAGAAATTCTTGAAGAAGAAAGCAAGGAAGAAATTAAGGAAGAGGATTTAGATGCTACAAAGAACATTCAAGGATACAATGCACAAGTCAAAGATGATTACAAGGATAATGATCAAGAAAGGTATGAGGAACCAAGGCATGAACAAAGGGC
This sequence comes from Wollemia nobilis, assembly GCA_028583015.1. Taxonomy (NCBI): domain Eukaryota; kingdom Viridiplantae; phylum Streptophyta; class Pinopsida; order Araucariales; family Araucariaceae; genus Wollemia; species Wollemia nobilis. The sequence continues at coordinate 2,056,556 of JAQPPZ010007329.1, forward strand.
TTTTCAAGGACATTGTTTTTCTTGTAATGGATTTGGACACAGGGCTATACACTGCAGGATCCATGGATCAAAGAAGTTTGATTTTGCTAGAAGAAACTTCAAAGGAAGAAGGTATGGTTTTTAGGGACATTGCTTCTTATGCAACAGGATTGGTCATAGAGCTTCTCAGTGCAAAGAAAATGAGCAACATGGTTTTGGTTTTAGAGCTACACAAATCAGAAGTCATGGTCATAATGGTCATGAAAACAGAACTTCACAATACAGGGTTCAAGAAAGGAATGGATATGGAAATTATTTCAAGAAAGAATTCAGGATATGGGCACCATCCAAAGGCTACAATATCAAGTGTTTTAATTGCAATAACTTTGGACATATTGCAAAATGGTGTAGGACTCAATTCCAAACAAGTTCAAGACAAGAAGGTCAAGCAGTTTCAAGGCAAGAAGGTCAAACAGGTTCAAGACAAGAAGATCAAGTAATTCATCAAGAGAAGGATATCAAAAAAATATGGAAGGAAGTTGATAGAGGAAAGAAACAATGTAATATGGGAGTAAATGTACTCCCACCCCAAAATTAATCACCTCAATAGAGAAGGTGGTGAGGGGGCTAAGCTTAAGAGTCATATCTTTTAGCCCCATAGGTGTCCCTTTTGCCATTGATGTCAAAGGGGGAGAGATTTGAGTAAGGGGGAGAGCATTGAGTTAGGGGGAGCAGCCTCCAAAGAGAGCATTGAGTTAGGGGGAGCAGCCTCCATAGAGAGTATTGAGTCAAGGGGAGCAACTTTGATTCTTAGAGATGGTTTTTGCAGTGATTGTGGTGATTTACAATAGAGGTGTTGCCATCAATGACAAAGGGGGAGATTGTTGGAAATTTGAGTGATTTTATGTTGTCATTGATGTCACATGGATCACATTGAGTTTTGGTGGCTTCATAAGCTTTCATAAATAAGCATTTATGATATTTTGGAGAGCATGGATATATACAGGGTTTTTGTGAAAACCAAGGCAGGCAAAATAAAAGGTTTTATTTAAAACCATGGATGGCAGATTTGAAATGGGTTTTTCTTAAAACCTAGGTTGGATTTTTGTTTCATCGAAAAAGGTGCCCCGGTGATGGAGATATTTAATTTTAAATATTTAAGTTTAAATTTTAAATTATTTAAAATTTAAATTTAAAATTAAAATTAAAATTTAATTTATAGCGCCGACGTCAAAGAAAGGAAAAGGCATAAAACTAATATTTAAATTATAGCACCGACGTCAAAGGAAAGGAGGAGGACATATATATATATTAACCCAAAGTTTTGATTTATTTCTCTAAGCGCTCGATTTGATATTTGGATTCGAATGGTAAAAGAGCCTCGCGCATCGTGTGTCGAAGTGTGTGTGAAAAGGGTTTTAAAAGGCTTACGATTTTTGCGTTCGTTGAAGAGACTATTGTGGAGTAAAGCCAAATGTATAGGCCTCCTTGGCCTAGTGGTTTTTGCACTGTGTGTGAAGCAGGAGGTCCTACGTTCGATTCTTGTCGGAGGTGTTTTGTTGTGTTGAAACGCGTGAAGCGCATTTTGTTTTCGAAGGGCGCAGATATTCACGGCATAAGGTTTTGTTGTGTGCTCCTTTTGAGCACGTGAGGGCATGTGGCCCAATGGAAGGTTGGTTATGGTTAAGGCACTGAGCAAGGAAGGTCACGAGATCGAATCCCATCAGTGACAGAGGCAAGTTAATAATTTTTAATATATTTTATTTTTCTAAAGTTGCCCTAGGAGGAATAAGGGTTATGATGCATGTTTAGAAAAGGAGAGATTTTTGATGATTTAATTTTTAGAAGTATATCATATTATATATCATTGGAAATATTATTCCGAGGGCTATTTGATTAACTTGCTTAGAGGGAGAAATAAGGTGTGTGTAAAGAGATATTTCTGATTTTGTAAAGAGGTTCAAAAGTGAAGGTTGCTTTGTTCTTTTTCAAAAGAGATTAATTCATTTATGAAGTGACATGGTGTATGTTATTGAGTAGGAGTAATAAGGTGTTATTTGGATGTTATTGTTGTGTTATTAATCAAGATCTCTAACCCTTGTTGAAAGTTGAAAAAGAAAGTGTGTTGAGTGAGACAGATTTTATGGACAACCAAAAGGCTTCTTCATATTCATAAAAGGTATGGGCACATTCTCCTATTGATTGTTTATGGTGGTTGATTTCTGAAATATCATTGGAGAGAAAAGGATTAATTGTGGTTTCCTTTTCGAAAGTAGTTGGTTGAATGCTTCAAGGTTTTCTGGGTTGAGAGTTGCTATTAAACCTTGTTTTATAAGCATTGTTGTTGAAGCCATTAGTAGTGTGAAAAACCTGAGATAGGGTTTGAGAAGAACATGAGTATCATTGTTATGTGAAGAATGTTTTATTAGCATTGTTGTTGAAGCCCATTGGTTATGCAAAGAACTTGAACTTGAAAAGAACATGAGTATCATTGTTATGTGAGATTTGTGGTTGAGCATTGTTGGAAACATTTGAGTTGGTTGATACATGCTTGGACTAGGGTTTGTAAGAAAGAGTTGTTCCTTGTGGTAGTTGGTTGAGAAGAGTTGTTTGAGCCTAGTCAAGTGATTGTGTGAAGTGGTTGTTCAAGTTCCATGAAACAAACTATTCTATATTCTAGATTTGAGTTGAGATTGAGATTTGAGGATAGAACATATTGAGTCTCTAACAATTCTCTTTATGCTTCTATAAGATTGATTTGAGTTGAGATTGAGATTTGAGGATAGAACATATTGAGTCTCTAACAATTCTCTTTATGCTTCTATAATATTGATTTGAGTTGAGATTGAGATTTGAGGATAGAACATATTGAGTCTCTAACAATTCTCTTTATGCTTCTATAAGATTGATTTGAGTTGATATTGGGATTTGAGTATAGAACATATTGAGTCTCTAACAATTCTCTTTATGCTTCTATGAGATTGAATTATTGAGCAAGTTCTTGGTGAGCTTGCTAGAGCAGATTTGAGCAAGTTCTTGGTGAGCTTGCTAGTGCAGATTTGGGCAAGTTCTTGGTGAGCTTGCTAGTGCAGATTTGGACAAGTTATGTGTGAGCTTGTTGAGCAGATTTGGACAAGTTCTATGTGAGCTTGTTGAGAAGATTTGGACAAGTTCTGTGTGAGCTTGTTGAGCATATTTGGACAAGTTTTGTGTGAGCTTGTTGAGTAGGTTCTGAGTGAGCCTATTGAGCAGGTTTTGAGTGAGCCTATTGATAGAGCTTTGGAGGTGATAGAGTACAGAGGACAGAGTCTCAGTGGATAGAGATCCAACAACCAGGATAATTGAAGACAGATCTGAGTGAGGAGTCTTCAAGTGGAGAGAGATCCACCAGTCAGTGTAATAGAGAGACAAAGTCTTCTAGAAGATCACTAGCCAGAGCAGAAGGGGAAAGAGTTCTCCTGTGGAAGAGATCCACGAACTTGAGATTAGGGGATCAACATCTCCTTTGGACAGAGATCCATAAACATTGTAATTGGGAAGGATTCCCAAAGAAATTGATTGAGAAAGTTTTAGTAAAATATTTTCTCCGTGGAGTAGCCCACATTGGGTGAACCACGTAAACTATGGTGTCTCTATTGTGTATGGTGTTTTGTGCATTGCTTGATTACTGCTATTGATACTGTTGTCTATACACTGCATAATATTGAATTGAAAAGAAAAGTAAAAAGTGGTCTTATACTGTTCACCCCCCTCTCAGTATAAGCTTGTGTTCTTCAGAGCTTTGGATGAATGATTATATGGTGCTATGATTTTGGATCTCATAGATCTTAGCCATATTTTTACTTAATCTAGATGGTTTGATGGATTATTTATTGCAAGCATGTGATATCTAATGTTACCTTTATCTTGGGAATGTTCATATTTTATGCTTGTAGTTGAGAGTGAGAGAGAAAGAGTTGCTTTTGGACTTGAAGGATGTATCTTTGGGAAGGTCACTAAAGTAATTTTGACTCAACACATTTCCATTTGAGCCTAGGCTATTGTAGGATATCAACACCTAGTTATCTCTATCCATGGAAAACCAATCACACAGAGTGATTGAAGCTTGAGGGCCATTATCGATATGATAAGACAAGTATAGTTTAATAGATCATAATATAGGTGTAGTTAAACTAGAATAAGACACTATGCATAACATAATAAAACTAGAATTATTTAGGACTAGTAGTAGGAATTGACATTTACCCCTTTCTCTAAATATTATGATGGGATAATCATAACGCTAGGGTCAAAATATCTACATTCATGGAGAATGGCATAGATATGGGAAGATGTTTTGGTAGCACCATCTATACCATGGAGGTAAAAGAGGTTAAAAATAGATGAATTACGGGAGTTTGGCCTCTCCTATCCACTTGAGTGATGATTACAACATCATAGAATCGAAATATGGTTACGTCTAGTCAAATATATGATAATCATGGATGCTCTTTTGAACCTTGTTAGTTGGTACCTTTAAAAAAAATAATAATATCTCTCACTTGGGTTGGTTAGATTTTAGGTCGTTACAAAGGGGTTGGTCATGGAATATGCCATTACCACTTGGTAGTCAAATACATATTCATAACTATCTAAAATAAATATAATAGCTAACATGGAAAACATTTCTTGCAAGTAGTGAAAACCAACAATTTGGATAAGACCCTTAAAACATTGAGGGATATGCTCATACATTTACTTGTTGAGCCAAGCTAAAACCTTATCATTATAATAGGCCATTTTGCCTTTCTTATTAAAATTTTTGGGGTTTTGGTCAAGGTTATCACTAGCTATAAATATTGCTATAAAACATTCTAGCCTAATATACAAAAGTAACTAACCTTTGCAATCCCATATCATACTATTTTTTGTATTGTATTTTGCAATTGTTTTGACCAAATTTAGGGAAGGGTGCACATGCTTGGGCATATACATCACCAAGAAATAATTCCATGCAGTTGTGGCTAGAAGGTTTAACAAGAACTTGATATCCTTCTACTCTGCTACATCTCTTAGATTTTTATCTTGATGGTGTCCTCTAGGTCATGGATATCCACTGTACCATCTTAGATATCATGCTTTTTGGCCATAACTACCAAGATTACTTTTAGGAAATATTCTACAACATTTATTACTACTAATCAGTGCTTTATCTCTTGAGTACTTTGGCTTTTGAGTGCTCAATTTCTTGGTGTGCATATGAAGCTACGAGAGTTTACTTTTATAGAATGTTTTTAGATACCAAAATAATTATTTCTATACAGTGTGTGTACTTTATTTTTGTAGAGAATGAAAAACATATTTTTATTCTATGAAAGGGACCTTGCTTAAATAGCAAAGGTGTACAATATGATCCAAAGGATCATAAAAAAATAAGTTGATCTCAGCCACAAAAAACTATCCTAAATATCCTAGTAACAACTTAGGATATACTCTAACACCCCCCCTTAAGTGGTACTAGGAGGTAGTGAAAAACAACAAAACCAAACAAGTGGTATATCCATAGATATGAGTCCCGACAACAAGGCCTGATAAGGTACTCATGTACAATATATCCATAAGAAACTCTACTAGAGAGATGATGAAAAACCACATGGAAAAAAACCATCTGTTAGAAGTAAAAGAAGAATAATAAGAGGGAATATGTGGAAGGAGGATGGATAGGAGGATGTCCTTTTTAACCCCTCTAGGACAACTTACATCAAGAAGGGCCTGCAAAGGATCCATGTGATGTCTCAAAAAATGGAGATGCCTAGTCGTCAAATTGAATCTTGTCCCACACCAAGAAGGTATGAGGAACAACATGAAATTTGGTGCTTGTGACAATGAACAAGGCTGCAAACCATGAAAAAGTCACCAAAGAAAACCCCTTTAAACCAAAGTGTCTCACAAAAAAGGAGAGTGAGAAGATAGGATGGAGAAAGAAGCACCACAATTGCAAGGGTAGTCCAAAATGACTCCACAAGAACAAATATGTGGTGTCCACCTATATGAACACAATGGGTTGATAAAAATATCCAAACTGTGTAGACAAATTGCTAAACAAGGGAATCAAAATGAAAGGGCACCAATATAGTTATAGAACTATGAAAAATTCACCAAAGAAAAACCCCTTTAAAACAAAGTATCTCACAAAAGCAGAGTGAGAAGATATGATGGATAAAGTACCACCACAGTCACAAGGGTAGTCCAAAATGACTCCATAAGCATAAATATGTGGTTTCCACCTATACGAACACAATGTGCTGATAACACGATTTAAAATATGGGGAAAACAACCAAACAAGGGGAAAAAAAGAACTTTATAAATGTAGTTTGTAGCAGCCACACAAAACCTCCCAAAACAAATGCCTTGGGAGTGTCAAGTTCAATCGAGAGTGCACTCCATGATACAACATATTTGAGGCCCAAAAAACACATATTGAACTGCCTCAAAATGGAAATTGGACACCACCAATTTGTCTGTCTTGGAAAAATATTTTTGATGACTATAAACAACCCTATGACTAGGTGTCAATATGGCATTCATATGCAGGAAAAACAACAATCTTCTCCATTTTGCCTCACAAGAGAATATTCCTAGCATCACAATCTAGAAATCAACACTCTGTGGTGGAATACAAAGCTGATCAAAACATCGTTTTAAATTTCTCTCACAGAGAAATTTTCCATGTGGCCTTCCACTTTTTTTCAGTCTCCATGCAGAAAAAAGTAAAAAAATGGCCAATGAAGCCATATTGTCAGCCAATAAAATTCCTTCAAAAAAAATATCCCCTCTTTGTTCATGATATTGAAAATTAAAAAAACATTTTGGTCCATTATTGTCAGCCATTTTTTGGCTGGAGGAGCATGTAGGTAAAAGTTTTGAATTTGATAGGTATCAAAATATCTCATCTTTGTTCATGACATTGAACATTAAAAAAATATTTTGGCCCATTATTGTTGGCCACTTTTTAGCGGGAGGAGCATGCAGGTAAAAGTTTTGAATTTGACTGGTAACAAGGTGCCATCATCAAACTGGCATTGATAGTCAAACTAATGCAAGAAGTGGACCGATTAATCAACACAGACATAAATCAAAACAAGTGCATGTGGGTCCAACCCATCGCACTGGTGCATCAATAAAGTGGCACAAGGGTATTGCCGCATAAGAGCCTCCAACTGGTGCATGGGGGACCTCACACTGGAGTCTCCATGATCACCCGCCTGGTGGTCAATTTTAATAAAGAGCCTTCACACATTTAAAGGGTTGAAATAGCCCTCCCAAAAATAATGTGGAATAAAAAACACCACATAAAACTCCAATCCTCGAAGCATCTACCCCTAGGGGAGACCCCTCATATGGAATTGCCTGCTCCTGCAATGCTAGATCTGCATAGTGGAGATTTTCCAGATCGATGCTTTCAAAATTATAGCTATTTTGATCATTCCCTGCAACCTCACCACATACATGATTGTGTATCTCTTATCTTCACTACCTTGATTATGCATCCATGTCTGCTTCACTGCTCATGTGGCTTATTTCTTGATGCATATATGCGATGCCAGCTCCATGAAAGAGTCGATAAGTTGTAAGCATAGATTTTAGTAGGAGGACACGTGGATTAGATGCATAGGATAAGTAGACAACAACATCATAGATAAAATATGTGGAATGGCCAATGGTCTATCTCAAAGGCTTCATAGTATAAAAGCAAAGCTCACCCAGGGAGACACTATTGAGGTCAAAACAAGTAGGTGTGATGATGCAAAACACAGTGCCAAAGGATTGAACAAAAATCCACTTGAATAGGAAAATCAAACTGTTATGTATCACACAATGGATATCACCTTCTCACATGAAAAATTATCATGAACGGTGATAGCTATAAATAGAAACATGGCATGCTGGTGGCAAAGAAAATAGTAGTATTCTATTGAAGGTGAAAAAAATCTCTTAGTCACCGGAGCTTCGTTGATGTCTTTCGTTACAAATGGTAGGAATAAACAAATAATATGTAATATCTTAGACTATGGCATCATCACATTTGCCTCAGGTGAGTTTGAACCTTTGCAATAAATGACTATATAGGCATATTGGAATATGTCACTGGTGGGAATAGGAACAAACATGCATCCATGATATGATTCAGATATGAGTTAAAAAATTAGATGCACCGAGCCGACTGGATGTGCTCACAGGTACCATGTGGAGCAACTAAAATTTAACATATACTTCTAACTTCTCTACTACAACGTTGCACAAATTGGTACCCAAATCGTGGAAGCCAGACACGATGAAGCATAATTTTGGAAAGATCTCACGTGGCACATTCGACCAACCATAGAAATTTGTCGGTCATGAGCAAAATTTGGTGTTTCACATGACATACTCAATATTTCTCGAGTATCAATAGATCACCATCATAGTTGCTACCGCATAACTCTCCCAGTATGCAGTGCTTGATGTAGCACATTTCCACACTATAGTTTGTTGTAGATGATGCTAAAAAATTGGCTTAAAAAAATTATAGGCCTCTTAATGTGGTAGTCCTCTACACCAAAGAAATTACCAGGAGTGAAGTCTACATCATGAGCACTCTACATGCTTCCTGCACGTTACTATGAACTATGAAATGATATATTTGAGAAGCATGATACCAACAAAATTGGATCACCCTAGAGCAGATTTCTTCTTATTAATGCCACTAAAATCCTTAACATCCCCTGGTTACACTTTGTGGAGCATGAATAACCTTGGAAATTGTAGACATCTCAGAGAGGGTGCATTTGTATAACCAGGGCTAGCCCACACCTCATAAACATGACCTAGATCAGAAGAAACCATAGATCCAAAAATTTGGCCATACCCCTTACAAGAAACTAAATCTTCAATGTTCAAAAGAGGGTCACTACATCCAAATTTCATAGAATCATCACTCCCAAATTTCTCCTACTGGTTCCAGATCCCCCTAAATTCACCAAAGCTTCTACCAAGATTTAGAATCTACCTTCATATCATCCACATATTATATCATATCTTCAGCAGCCAAGGCCTATGACAAGTGGACCAGTTACACGCATCCCAAGTAGAAAGTGGGACAAAACAAAAAATAGGGCTTGTTTAAAAATTTTCCAATGTCGATATATCTTGAAGAAATATGACTAAAAGTACAGAGCTCGGAGAACTAATAATTTCATACTCCTACGCTTAATACTACCATAAGGATATTAGGTAGCGATGAAGGTAGGTGGAACATCCTTGGTGCAAAGTAGGTTAGATCCACAAACTACGATAGAAATCTATGTCAAGCTCCCAACTTCTTTGAAATATTTTGCATTTTCTTTAGAATAGCACAACAATCCTCAATAATGGATAGCGCTAGTGTGAAATATGCTATCAGAGGGAAGGAGGTCATCTCCCAAAAATAAATTATCAAAGTCAAAATCAGTGCATCCACTATCACCAAACAAGTTTGCATGGCCATTGACGTCCCGCGCTTGACATCAACATTAGTAAACCTTTTTTTTTAAATAAATCAACAAGTATGGCTGTGATATTTCCACCATTTTCTCAAGATTTTCTTCATCACACTCTAAAATTGTCAGAGACATCTTTAGAAAATGTCAAATTCAATAGTGAGGAGGGATAAGCTCACTAAGATTTGATAGGATCATAGAAAAAAATCTGGTAAATGGTCGTAGGGTTTACAGTGGTAGTAAGGGATAAAAATGAGCATAGAATACACCTAGTCTCTCAAGACAATGTAGAAAATAGGAAACCATTCTCCATCACAAAACCACCATGAATCTCTTCATTGAGAATAACTATAAACCTTATGCCAGATATTGCACATTGAATATTTCTCACGTTGATGTCCTCCCACTATATTTCTTGTGCAACTTGCCATTTACACCTTCTACCCAAAATAAATGACCCATAAATCTAGCCAATCGCATGCTAGAATACCACTAATCATAATTCAGCCCACATGAGGACCACAAAAAATCTCTAGAAAACTCTGCGTCAGATAGATGCATCTACATTAGGGCTATGAGTGTATTGTTTTCACAGTAATACATGACCATCAACAAGATGATATCGACCCACGAACAGGAGCAGTGAACGGGATGCATGGTGCAGAAAACAACTTGTGCCAACACTTCATGATGCAGATGTCCCTCCTTCAATTCCCATCATAGAAAAATAAAATGTCACCACTATTGGTATAAATAGCATACTTAGGAAACAACACCAATATAGCAAAAAAAATTAATAGGTGCTAATTGGAACGCACACATGATTTACCTATGATGGATTTTATTTAGAATATAGACTCCTATTTCATGCTTAATGTATATCCCTATGATGTGTACATGGAAGGCAATGGAGTGGTGGGAATGGATCCAGAGTAGAAAAAAAAAACCAGGACGACCCCAATCCCTAAATCAGGAAACTTAACCTTCCATTAAATGATTCTAAAAAAATAACAGCCATTAGTTTTTCCATCAAATATCTGGTTTCTGATCCATCAAAATATGGAGAGCATACTCCCTGATTTGAAGGAAAAAAATGGAGAGAAAAAAAATGAGGGGGGGATTTCCCCCTCAAGCTCACACTCAAACTCACAGGGTAGGGAAATCCCACTCTGATACCATGTAGAGAATGAAAAACTTCTTGTTATTCTATGAAAGGGACCTTGCTTAAATAGCAAAGGTGTACAATATGATCCATCGAATTATAACAAAATGAGTTGATCTCAGCCACACAAAAATATCCTAAATATCCTAGTAACAAATTAGGATATACTCTAACAATTTTATTGCTAAATTTACTTATTAAAGTTGTGGCATGTACGAGCACCTTGATGCAATATTTGGATTTAAATTCCATTGCATTTTAAAGCCAATAGCCTTTTTACATTTCAAAACTACCACGAGCAACCTATTACTTTTAAAAATAGTTTTGTGCATCTAATCACACTTTTCTATATATACTATAGTACAAATTGGCATGTTTTTATTTACACAAAGTGTTTCAAATATTGTCCATTTATCAATATTAAAAAAACTTGACCGTTAGCTATAGCAAGTTCAAATGTATTACATTCATTCTTCCTAACAATTTGATAGAGTTTTGACCATAGGGAATCAAATTTTTGATGCTTTCCTAGCTTGGCCCTTTCCTCATCCCATTTCAATACCAAAGCACCAATCTTTAATTCATATAGATAGGCCTTATTATCAAAACAACACTTTACCTTACCTTAATGTTGTTGCAAGCTATTGTATGATTTCTCTCTCTACTTTTCCAAACATAGTACTTCAACCATCTTTGTTTCTATTGGCTCCATGTCACATTTTATCAAAAGCTTCATTGTAGAAAATTTTAAATGAAGTTATGGTAAAACTTTCTTGCCATAGAGTAATGAGTATGGATACACCTTTAATATAATTTCTATTGTGATTGGTCAGCTCTCAAATCTTGATATGTGGGGGGTGGCACTACTTCAATCTTCCCCTTCATTGCTTAGACTTGTCATGGATACACTTCTACTTTCTTCCTCAAACAAGTTACCATTATTTTCCCTTCAGTTTGGTAATGCTCATTCAAGTATATAACTATTGTGAATAGGTTTATGTGGCAATTCATATTTTTCCTTGTAGAATTTTCAATCTTCTTGTTCCTACATCGCTTGCCAAGTCAGTACTCTTAGTAGTCTTATGCTAACTTCTCTAGTTTTCTCCTACTATCCTCTTGATATTTTTTATCAAAATTTTATTTATATATTGTAACACACCATTGCTTTGTGGATTGTAATTAGATAAGATCTTTAGATAGTTGTCATATTTAAATAAAAACTCTAAGACTTTAGCACCTATGAATGCAGGCCCATTTTCAGTTATAATAGTGAATGGAAAACCAAATTTGGTTATTATCCTCTCTTGAAATTTGACCACTTTCTTATGATCTACCTTTTCGGTTGCCATTAATTTAGACTATCTGGTGAAATAATCTACTATTGTTAGGATAAAATTATATTCGATTGATGAATTTGGGTTGATCACTCCAATGAAATATAGTCTCCATTGTTGAAAAGGTTCCTTTGCTACTACCAACTATAAGGGGACTGCTATATTCCTTTATCTCCCTATAAAATTTTTGTGTGCTCATAATTCCTAGTGACCTTTCATGCATCTACAAATATATTTGACTAGTAGTATTTATCCCTTAGTATCTTTGTTGCAGTAGTTTAGCTAAAATAATATCCCCTAAAAATCCTAAATACAATTCTTCCAATATACCTTTTGCTTCTTTTGGTTAGATGCATTGGAGAAGAAATCCATCAATGTTCTTCCAAAATAAGCCCTCCTAAAGTAGGACATAGTTAAGGGCTTGCAACCTATATCTTCTCCTTTGTGAATCGTTCATCTTATTTGGATATATTTGGTCATGTTTTATGCCCAATAAATACTTTTGCTCAGATAATTCCTTTTAAACTCTAGCCCGGGGTAGTCTTCAAGACACAAATTGTGTTCTCCTTCCATTAAATATGCCAATTGTTCAAACTAATCTCTTCATCCAATCAAATTTATTGGTCTAATTTCTATGTTATATTCCTATATTTTTGTGACCCATATAACTCTTTTCTTACCTAATTCCCCTTGTAAAATATTTTTTTGATGTCTATATGCACCACATATACAAGAGTGCTACTATGCAATATGTAATGTCTAAGATTTTAAAGAGACTTCATAAGAACAAATACCCATCTTTATATGAAGTTTTAATTATTTTTGTAAGCATGCAATATCTAGCTAATGAAGACAATTGGTTGTTCTTCCTCATATTTATTATTTTATGTAAGGACAACAACAATTATTTCTTCTATCCCATATACATACAATATGAAATCCTTGCAATGATAGGAGCTTGAGCTATTGCTTGCTTTATTTTATCAAAGGATTATCTCCTTTCTAGCATACAAATGAATGTCACTTCCTTTTTTAGGAGCTTAGTCATGGGTTTGACTATTTGAGAAAAATATGAGATGAATTTCTAGATAAAATTTAATTTCTTGAAAAAGGATTGTAGAGCCTTCTTATTTTCTAGGATGGGCAATGCTAGAATTGCTTTAACCCTGCCTAGATTGATGGCTATCCCTTTATTTGAGATAATATGCCCTAGTAACTTCCCTTCATTTCCTAAAAATATGGACTTCTTAGGATATAAGGAGATCCTAAATTCTTGATATCTTTAAAATACCATCTTCAAATGAGTGAGATATTGATTCTTATCATGAGAGAATACTATCATATCATCCAAATATATGAGGATTAATTTTTTTACCAATTCTCCAAAAGTAAGATCCATGTCCCTATAAAATGTTGCTCTAGTGTTAGACAAGCCAAAAGGTATTATTTGGTACCCCACTTGATAGTGAATGTTATTTTGTACTAATCCTTATCCTTAACTCAAATCTAATTAAAGACAAAGAACCCATCTAATAGAGAGAATCTCTTAGCTCTATCCATAGTTTACAATACCTAGTCTATGTGGAGAAGTGGATAATGATCCTTACATGAGGCTTTATTTATATTCTAAAAATCTATATATAGCTAGATATATCCACTCTTTTTTGGACTAGGACCAAGTTTAACAACCATATAGAGTGGTTGATTGGATATATAATTTTTGCATTGAGCAACTTCGATGATTCTTATTTCATTAGGGTCTCAATTTTTTGACTCATTGGCCTTTGCTTCTACCATAATGGCTTAACATTAGGCAAAAATTCTATGGTGTGCTGGATGACTTTCATATTGTACACTTTAATATCATCATAGCTCTAGTCTATTATATCTCTATATTATTTTCTTAATGCAATGGTTTCATCTATTTTATATTTTTTGCACCTTATTCTCATTTTAAAGATTTTTTCTTGGCTCAATTTGAATTTCCTTGAACTCTTGCTCATCAATATTCATTTTTTGGCTAGTCATCTAGTCAATATTTTCAAGGAGGGTTTCTAGGGTAATTTTCCCTTTGAGAATATGATTATTTTTCAACTGTAACACATCCTCTTGATCAACATCATATTGAATTTCTTCTGGCTGAGTTGCATATATAATTTTTTGAATTAAGAAGCTATCTAATCATCATTATCAAAAACCTTCTAGAATCTATATTTATCAAGGACTAATGGTATGAAGGCCAATTTGACCCCTTTTGACTTTCTCTAATTATTAGAAGTAGGATTGAAATTTGCTCCTAGTGAGGCCAATGCATTAGCTAGCATGTTTTTATTTATAGGTATTGCTTTTATATTGATTACCTCAAAGCTTTCCAAAAGGTCCCAAAATATATTTTGGTAAGCATTAAGGTAGGAATGCTTGTTGGTGCATTTCTCTATGACTAGATTTACTAGTAATTTTAAATTACTATAAATCAAGAGCAGCCTAATTCTCATTCTTTTGCGGGGCCTCAAAAAAAAATCTAGGGATTTCTAGGGTAGGAAATATACTTAGAAATAACAAAGGAAAGACCAAAATAGATTTTTATAAGAGCTTGGGGATTCAGACTAGTCAATTTGTAGTGGCCAAATCAAATTTCCAAGGAGAAAATCTGATTAGACATCTCCAGGATAAAAAAATTATATTTGAAGGAGACTTGCTGAATACCATCAAAATTTTATCAGGCAACTCTAAATATAGCTAGGATACCGAGATTATGATGATGGAAAAAAATAACATTCTTAATTCCCTAGAGGCTTTCAGGTGCTTACACATTTTAGAGAAGGCAATTGGGTGGCAAATGCGATGGCCAATCTCAAAGTATCTCAAGCAGATTTAGCAATTTGGTATGATAACTTTCTATAGGAACTGATTGAAAAAACTCAAAATGAATCTATTTAACCTGTGTTTGATTTTTTTTTTAAATTTTAAATTGATTGTGCTATGCAAGAAAAAATGGAACTTTACTCCCACATGGTAGATAATGTTTTTGGTGTGGCACTGCAGGCAGACTAGTCATCGGTCTTATAAAAATCCTTGGTATTTTAGATGCATTATGTTTTTAAATCGACTAGTCACAACAACTTAGGTTTGGATAATTCATATACTTTACTAAGATAGCACTACTCTTCTATTTATTAATCAATATGGGTGTGCTATTTTTGACCCAAACTTGTTTTTTCTTTCCTTTGTTGTTTTAGAGTTTGAACCTTTATTGGAAAGATGTTGGATCATTGCTTTGTTCTTCACCGTGCTAACACCTAGGTTGACTTTAATTTTGTTTTCTAGGGGTAAAAGGTCCTCCTTGTTTATCATGATCATTTTAGGAGGTTTTTTTATCCCTCTCGATGGGTGTTTTACCACATGTGAAGGTCATATAATTATTTTCCTTATAATCAAACAATGGGATCAGGCTCCTCTCTCTCCCATGATGTTGTTTTCTTGGTATTTGTTGTTTTGGAGTTCTCATTTTCTTTTTTTATCCATCATGCCAAATATTGGGATTTATATTTCCAACTTTGAGGAATGATATTAATAGAAATTATTGAATTTTTATGCATTATGGGAGATTACCCCATGGATAGCATGTGCTACAAGATTTTATACTTAATTTTTTAACTTGTGTTCTCCTTAAGGCCTTGGATTGTCTATTAGAGAGTGGATTATTCTGCTTCTAATCTAAGATTTCCTCTAGTTGTTATGGGTCTAGTTAGATAAGTAGGTATGGCTATCATAGAAGCTAGGTTGAAGGGAGTGGAACCAACTACAGACTCTTTGGATGCTGATGTGGCTGAATTCTTTCCAAGGGCTAAAATTCTAAAATTTTTCAATTTTTTCAAGGGGCATGATCTCAATTTAGCTAAAGTTATGGTCCTAGCATGGAATAGAGGTGTTATTTTTGTTAGATATCTTTAGTTTATGATTTCTACTCAACTTCTTTCTAATATCACTGGTGTATCGATTGATGGGAAATGTGTTCTCAAGGAGAAGCACTCCCTAGAAAAGGAAATGAAATTATTTAAACATAGGATGGATCAACATAATGGCTTCTAGAGATCTTCATTTCATGAGTTATAAGACATAATCATCCTTGCCATCATGAATTTATTTACTCCTAACTATAATAGGGATGTTGTTAGAAGCTTTTACCTAGCCATAATCAATAATTTTTGAGTAAAGAAGGTGATGAACATTCCAAGATTTATTTTCAAGGATCTAGAAAATATTACCCTCAATGGCCAACAAGGTAATTCTTTCATTCATCATCAAGGGTTTTTTAAAATTATTTCTGATTACGTCTCCTTAAGGAAGAGGATTGTTGTTGAGGGTAAATGTAGTGTTGATGGTAAATCTCCATGGGATACATCTTCTTCTAGCTTGCTCTCTACCCCAAAACCATTGGTTTTGAGTAGTCCTACTAATGGAGGTTCTAAGCCTCAGAGTGATGTTAGGGTGTCTCCCTTAGATACCTCAACTTTGGTAGTTGAAGCTTCTATAGCGAAACCTGACCATCTAGAGTCTTCTCTTGTTATACTTATTTGCAATAAGATGATACCCTTCAACCATTAGTATCTAAGATTGGGGGTTTGAATGCAGACTCCAAATTGGAGAATATTTTTTCAAGTGTAATAAAAGGCCTCAAATATAGAGATGGCACAAATGTAAACCTACCTAGTCTCAACAACTTGGCCAAAATCCCAATGGATTGCTTTCCCAATACTTCTCCCAGGACTCTTGTCAATTTCCTTATTTTTAGGAATATTCTCCTTAAAAGAATGAGCTTGCAGATCTACCCAAAATGAAGTCTCATATTGTGAAGTTTGAGCAGATAGGTGCTAGGAGATTTAATCACTTGAAATCAAAGCAAAAAAAGGCTAAAGATATCTATTATTATTCAATACTCTAAAACATTAGAGGAGGATCTCTAGCTTCCAGAGTCCAACAAAAGTTTGAAGTCTAATATTTTACCTCGAGGTCATAATCCTATTTATCCAGGAATAGATGCCTCTCCAAGTAAGTCTCGTGACTCAGTCTTGGACCTGGTAAGGAACTTAAAAATATCTATGAAAATAACTATTTTCTATGCTAATGAGGTTTCCTAGAAGTTGAAGTATGATAATATCACTAAGATGAATCTTATGGAGAACTACTTAATGGATTGAACCTCTTCCTTTCGGCTGGTTTTCTTTAGTGGTAGTGTTTGGAAAGCTCTACATTTCATCTTGGATTGTTCTTTTGGTTGATTTTGTACTAGATGGTTCCCTTTTTTTGGGTTGATGTTTTGGTGATATTTCACCTGTGTCGCTTTTTAGTGTCTTTTGTATGTAAGGTTTCCTTTGAAATTTTGTTAGACTTCTCATATCTAGCTTATTTTGTAAAAGTCTTGGGGATATTTCAAAACCCCTTCATTTGGACATCAATAAAAAAATAAATTATTATTCTTTCACCTTTCAATAGTCCTAAGCATAGAGCTTCTTACATAGAAATATTATTAGTTCAACTCAACTTGTATGAAAGTTTCTTAATTCCTTTAAAAGGGGAAATTAAGACCACTATAGATCCAACTTATTTTTTACATCTAGCTCCATTAGGATAAATTTTCAATATATCTATTTTCTAGAGGTATTGATTTGAGATAACCAAGATTTTATGATTATCCGATATTGTTCCGCAATAAGTCCCTAATCCAATTTCTAACACTATATTAAAGTTCTTGAGAGAGAACTCATCCTCCATTTGTAGTTATTCAGTCACTCTTTCAAGGTAGTTTGGATAATTTTCATCTAGGTTAACACTTTCTTCTTCAATTTTCTAAATGTGTTACAATCATGGATTTTCTATATATATTCTTAGCTTACTTCATTCTTGAGTAATGACCATATGATAATAATATAAGGATAAATATCCACCAAGTTTTACTCTGAATTATCTTGAAATAAATAAACCAAAGTGTGGATGAATTTCCACTAGTACCACTTCTTGGATTATTATAATTTTTGGCACCTTGTACAACACCAATGGTATATATTTGATTACCCTAACTATCTAGACTAAGGTACCATATAACTTCAACACTCCAAGACTTGACCAGGTGTTTTCCATCCCCATTACTTCATAGACTGTATACCATACAATTATGTACTATCTATCCTTTCATATGTAAAGACTTAAAAAGGCGATAGTTGATTTTTACCCATTCTCCATATTTACTGATCCTAGGTCAATTTTTGATCTAGGTATATCAATTATTTTGAAGTGATATGTTTCAATTATTCCCTAAGCAAGTTGATCTATTAGAGGATCACCAATGCATTATACATGCTTTCCCATGAAGGTATCTTCCTCAATTATTCAACTATAGTATATCAAAATTCTTTTAGAAACTTTTTATTCTTTTAGATTGGGTCCTCAATTTTTTTGGAGTATAAAGCAGTTGCTTTGTATCTTTTCCTTTTGGTTATTGATGGATATAAAAAATAATTTAGAGTTTACTCCTTGAAGTATTTTTATTTTCCTTTGCATTTTTGTCTTTGGTTTCTCTTTTTCCTGGTCTTTCTATAGTTGAGCAAACATATTTAGAGGATCCATATTCTATGGTTCCATTTGCAAAGGTTTCTCTCTAGATTTTATTAATAATTGAATGAATTCATCATTTGATGACTTTTAAACTAACATGACTTGATCTAGATCCATAAACATATTTATCACTAAATTCTATGTTTTATCTACCCTCTATGCTGCTACTAGTTGGGATTGGTCTTGGTAGACAATACATGTATCTACATTATGAGGTTCATTACAAGATAAAAATCAATAATTCTCTTGAGATGAGGAAGGGGATGACCCATCCTCTTGATCCTTATACATAGAATTTTATTTTCTAGCAACATTACTGGTAGAAGCTCCTAATATTTCATGATATAAGGGAATCTCCTTAGATTATAGATTTTAAATAGTTTTTCAACCTTTTGATTTTCCATCATATTGAATTTATTTATAAGATTTTTCACCATTGGTTTTAGCTCTTGCATCTCTATGGACTTAGGTTCTAGAGTAGGCAATAGAGGTAAACTTGATATAGGTTATTAAGGCAAGTCCTTGGGCATAGATATAAGAGAAATTGGAGGTAGTGAGGTGGCTAGAGTTGGTGTTTATTGGGAGGATTAGGATAATTATATGAAATAAAGCATGGTGACTTTGGAAGGCAATTTTATAATAGAGATAAGAGCATTCTCTGTAGAAATTGCAATGTGAAACACCTATGGAAATTTTATATCATTTTATTACCAATTTTATAGACTTAATTTAGGGGTGAAAGATTAGATATAATATCTATGAGCCTAAGGCTATGAGGGCCTTATATCTTGAGGGATTCATCTCTATGTTTTTCTGAACCAAATGTTAAAAATAGTAATATTTTCTTGAGGAAGTCTCTTAATAGAAGTAAACTAATTAAGCAATTAAAAATTTTCACCTATCTCATTGAAGTCTAGAATGAATGGCTTAGCTAGTTATGCCTATGAACTAATACTGCTATCTTCGAGAGCATGGTATTAGAATAACACCTTAATTTGAAATTATAATGCTAACAATACTAAAATTACATGTTCATGATATATGCTATGAATAGCAACTAAAGTAACCACATATTGATAATATTCATAGGCAATTTTTCTAGTACCATCATAAGTTGGAAAATCTTTGAGACCCCTTAGGAAATTTCATGAAGATATACCAAATTAAGCAATATAATGCTATTCCATTTAGGATAAATCTATCCAAACATGGTTTTAGAGTGGGAAATATTAAATGATTCTCAAGGGAAAGCTTACAAAAGGATTAGACTTTGAATAGGGAAAACATATACCAAATATGTGGATTTATCTAGTCCTAGTATTTTATAAGTTGGTAGATCAATAAATTGAAGTGGTTACTTGAGATTTTTAGATTTTGATAATATAATAATAAGACTCTTGGTAAAATAATAGGAAGGTTACTAGTGGATAATTTTTTTAAATTGAATTTTCCAGGTAATTTAATTTGAGGATCTTGAGGGGTAGAAACTTCACTAGGGTTCCACCCAATCATATAAATAGGATATGAAGTTTTTAATGATATAAGTGAGACTTGCATTAAATATATTATATACTCATGAACTATTCTTGTATATGGGATAGATAATGGTTTACTACATCAAATTTTTGGTCCCACAAGGTGTTCCAAAATGTCTTGGTTCACAATATGCCTTGTATGTGTTTTGTACTCTAGATTGTAGACCAAGATTGGAAGAATCAAAATTACTTCTAATTCAACCTCTAGAGAAGGTTTATTCTTTATTTGTACTAATATAAATGAAGTGTGTAAGACTAAATATAGATACAAGAGAGTGGGGAATAAAGGGAAATAAGGATATTGATTAAAAAATGGCTAAAAATCAAGTAACAACATAAAAAGCTTACAATATGAATGCCCTACAACTTAATTACAAATAGAGCCTAATAGACTAGTTTCCAAATAAAACATAACAAAACCTACATCTAGATCATATCATGCATTTTATAACATTCCAAAAACTTTGCAAAAGATAATCCAAAGAGAAATAAAATCATAACAAAATATTCTTAGTAAAATTTATCCCATACAAAGCATAAAAATATATAGAAATGCATAGATAACATAAAAATTATAATTTGTGACTCATCCATTGGTATAGGTCAAACAAAATCTGATTGTATTAACAACATACCATAAAAATAACTTACAAGAGGTAAACCTTAAAAATACTGATCCTCTTTTTGAGGAAAGTTAATCTATTTATAGCTTTTTACAATAAGTTAAATTAGCTAAATGATTACATTGATAGACTAGTGTGGGACAAGCATGAATAGGTACATCTTGGTTCAATCTAGTACTTGTGTGTAACATATTTGTGAAGAGTGGATTCACTTCCTCCCCTACCATAACTAGTTGTTAATATTTTCTAGTTGTCTTAATTCGGTCATTGATACAACCAATCATGATCCTAGTAGCCTTGTGTCTTTAACATGCTTGGTTTTTTCTACTATTCATTATTGCCATGCTGGCTATTAGTATAGGATTTAGGTATAATTTGTTGGTTCTTTTATTAATGACTACCAAGAGTAATTATTGCTTTTATAGGTTTTGAAAGACTACATGTCATTATCACATATCAGTAGTTTTAGTTTCAGCCCAACTATTTTGATTTGGATGGATGAGGATTGTCTAGGTGGTCCAATATTCTAATGTATATGATCTTTGCTAAAATGGACCTATACAAGAGCCTTTATTTTTTGTCTCCATATATTGAACATCTTTAGCTTATCGTTGATGCCTTAGATACTTGGTCAGGATTATTGAGAGGATTGGTTGATGTTATTATACAAAAGGTCCAGCCACTATTGCTTTCTAGGATGATTTTTCTTTATTAAGTTTTAGTAGATCTAATTGAAACTTTTGAGCACTTTTTTTGATACCATCTTGAAAAACCCTCTGTGGCTATTACTTTAGACTCTTTATTGCTTGGGACTTTTGAGGCACACTACTTACGTTATGGCTCAAAAAGTCCTAGCCATATCAAGCCTTGTTGATCTAGACATAGCGAGTTCTAGGTAGAATTATCTAAACTATTTGCCTTAGAATAATTTTGGCCCAAAAATATAAATTTATACTCCAACAAATCATATGCAAGAGATATTAATCGCAACAAGGTTTCCTTGAATTTAAACCACAAAATTCTCATAAAATCGATAGTTTGGCAAGGCTTTCTAGGACTTATTTATGTGGACAATTACATTGAATCATACTTACCAATGATTTTGAACAATAAATGAAGCTTTCATAGCACAAAAGTTATTTTTTATTTTTTATGAATTTATTTATATTGAAGCATGAAGATAAATAATCCAACCATTTTTTTTACGACATCAACATTAATGTTTCCTTTAAAAGTAGGTATATTAAAATTGTTGTATATATTAAAAAGTGTGGGATAGCTAAATGCTGCTAGGGAAATAAGAGATTGTGTGGAGGAGGTTATACAATTTGTAATAGGGATCCATTAAAGAATTTGAACAAATTGACCTATCATCCAATTTCTCTATTTCACAAGAACTTTGTTCAAAATATTGAAAGGATAATGTTGAGTGTACAAATTACACATTATCAAGGGAATATAAACATACTTGGAATAGATATATATTCCATTTTAAAAGAAAAATTCTTTTCCCCAAGGTTCAAGTATGTCAGGTCTTGGCCAATGTGGATAGACTTAGAGGTCGTTGATAACTATTTCTTTTAAGGGGCCTTTGTTGGTTATGTTTAAAAAATATAAATTTCTTGGTACAATGCTAAAAAATGAAATGCTTGACTGCATGAAAGTAATTCTACTCCTAATATAAATAAGCTTCAAAGAAAATTCAAAGGTTGAAGGGTGAGAGAAAATAAAAGAAAACAAGTTGATACTACCTTGAACTCTAGCTTCAATCTGGTAAAGAAATAAATCTAAATTAAAGCAATCTCGACTCAACCAATATTCATACATATTGAGGTTAGATATGATGTTATCTTGAGAGGAACAACATACATTGAAAAGGACTCAGTGCAACCACCATCAACATGCACAACTTTAACATAATAAATTTCACAATCCTTTATATTAAAAAGATAGTCATTGAGTACATTGTTTCAGATTTGTCCATTTTGGTGGATTATAAAAATAGAGCTCAAAATAGTAGCTACTTGGTTCAAAAATACCATCTAACTACAAAGAGAAAAAAAATATAAAAAGGATATAGCTAACAGATGGTTTATGACCTTTGTAACCAGCTAGTGAACTACCATTTATACAATTTTAACCTTCACTTAGCATTAGATTTTGTAATTATTTGCTATCTAATTCCATGACGTGCATCTTGAAATTAATTTCCTTGTCATACTATAAAAAAGCTTCATAAAGTATTCATCTGCATGATGTTTGTGAGCTCTGCAAAAACCACACTTCATTTATTTTCAATTTGCACAATGCTCAAAATTTTTGGAATCACCATGCTCATTAATTCTTCATTACTACTCCGTAAAATCTGGGTTGATCATTAGTTTTATCTATCTTCCATATTGCACGATTGTACTTGGCCTATTTGTTTGAAATTTCATATCCGCAATCACATCCACCATATTTAATGCGGCCACCAACATTTTTTTTGCAAAAATTAAGAAAAGGTAAAGGTTAGAACATTAATATTATAATCAATTAATTTTTTTAAAAACCTTTTAATTTTTCCAAGGTTTTGAATATTTTGTTTTTATAATTATTTAACATATATATATATATTTAATTTGGCATTGTAGGATTTGTTTTCTAGGATTTATACCATGCTTTATTAGCATTACATCATCGCTTATTGCTAGGGCATCAATTCAAATGGCCTTCAATCGCTGAGCTCCATTTCTAAGTTCTAGATTAAAATCACCAATTTTTAGGGTTCATTCCATTATTGAAATTCATTTTCTAATTGCCACTTTTTTCCATTGCTGGACTTCACCTTCTAATGGCTAGGCTTTTTAGGTTTCATCATTGATGTCATCCTCCTCCAAAGTTTTGCACTTTAATACTTAGAAAAATTTTAATCTATCTAAACGCTACTGGGTGATAGGACTTTGGGACCTCTCCATTTTCTACCATGGTACGAGATATTTGACAAAGCCCCTACTTAACCAAATTTTTGGATCTGACATTGATTTTCAAAGCTTGGAACGAATTCTATTGCCTGAAAACAACTTTTAATTGCTCGAAAACAAATTTTATTGCCTGAAGATAATTTTTAATAGCCTAGAATTAATTTTTAATTATTGAAAACAATTTTTGTTACTCGAAAATAATTTTTAATTGGTGAAAAACAAATTTTAAATTGGTCAAAAATAATTTTAAATTACCTGGAAAAATTTCACATGCCCAAAATTAATTCTTGATTGTCCTAAAATAAGTTCCAATTGCATATAATCAATTTTTACAGTGCCTAGAGAGAAATTCAAATTGCCTAGACGTGAAAATTTTATTCCATTTGAGTGTTAGGGTTTAAAAATGCATATGGCCTTTTTTGAGTTGCTAACGGAGTTGAAATTGCATGTTTTTAAACTCTCTTTTACATGGCCATACATATGATCAAGGGAACCTTTGCACTCAAATTATGAATACACAATCACCTTCTAATAATTTCCTAGGTGACCTTGGTAGTGGCATCTTGGATAAATAGTTGAAGTTAAACAAAATCAAGCATTAATTCTCCCTAGAGCCCACACAAAAAATAAAATTTTCGAAGAGCTATTTTCAGATAGCACCAAATGGAAGGAAATACAATAACAATCATGACAACAAATATCACAATAAGCTCAAGGTACAATAAAATTTAAAGACCTTAAAAAGGTTTTCAACTAACAATATAGGCTTGGGGTGGTTAGAAACTACATATAAACTTGAGGAAAATAAGAGAAGGCCTACCAAAAATTTCAAAAAGTGGGTCCCCAGTCCAAACTGGGGCATGTGGTGCAAGCACAACAATAAATGGTGATTATGTTGGAAAATGCTCTTGAGAATTTTAGGAATAGAAAGAACCCTCTCTAAAAATAATGAAACTTCAAAATCAGAAAAACCAAAAATTTGGCATCCACTCGAGGCTTAGGGCTGGAAAAATTTATCTGAAAGAAATACTTCATTTTGTTTTAGCAAGATTGTGTGTATGTGAATTCATTCTTATCCTAAAATTAGTTAAACTTTACCACCACAGTTAGGTTATTAGGCTAGTTTACCCCTAAGGAAAAATTGTTCTATTGATGATGAGCTTTGTCACACAGGTAGACATATCACCAATTATTGGACATTACTATATTGTCAGCTAGGCATCTATAGCCTTGATGGATTTATCTATGATTTCCTTCTAGACCTTACTCTACTACCATATAGACATCTAGCCTCAGTAGAGGTTGTTTGAATCACCCAACCACTTGAACCTTTTTTTTTTTGTTTGAACATATATTTTGTTTTGAATACCAAAAATTTCATTAGCATTGGGTTCTACTTTTGGGTTGGGTATCACCATGGAAAATAAAAAGGTAAATATTTGGATAGATTTTGCCTAAAAACCAAACCACAATGGTTTCATTCCTCCTAATTAGAAACTTCCTTAAGGTGTTTTTAGTGTGAAGCTACAACATCATTTTTGTAGTACTTTCAAATTCATATACTTTGTCACAAATAATGAATAAAAATCAAATATCTAATTAAACTAATTTTAACTTCATTGAGCTTAGTGTGGAAATTTCTACTCCTAGTTTCATAGAAAACACTTCTAGCTTAGAGCAACCATGATTTTTTTGCACTTGATCGATATGATCCAAAAAGAGAAAAGCACAAGATGAAGCAAAATAATAAAATAAAACAAAAGCAAGCAAAAAACAAAGAAAAACATAAATAAAATGAAGCGAGATTAGCACACCAAAAACTCAAAATAAAAACTATGTACAAAGCTTATTTACAAGGTAGGACTTGGGATTTCTAATATATGAAAGGGTCTTCAACGCAAGGGGTCAAATTTTCCATAATTAAATTTTCCAGGATCCCAAACATGATTACAAAAGTATGAAAGATGCTTATCATGATAGGCATGCCAATTTTTATGGACATAATCCCATAGCAAAACTAGATCTAAAATATTAAAGGCTTTTATTTTACCTCTCTCACCCCACCAACTCAATTTAATCCCATCACTACTACCATACAAGGACTTTGATGCATTAATTTTTTTTGATTGATAAAGGGTTTTGAAAGGGACCCAAAACCTTTTACAAGCCGCAAAGGGGATCCCGAATGAGATCAACCCTGAATGGAACAAACCAAAAATGAGGACCACCCTTGGTGGCCTCAAAATTGAGAAACTACAAACAACATAGGAGGATAAGTCCCATAGGCAGACACATGAACCAAAAAAAACTGTTAGCAAAAAAAATGAGAAAGTCCAAAAAAAGAACCAGCCATGAAGCCTCACTCCAGGATATAGTACTCATCATCATTGTATTTTGGAGCATCCTCCCTGTATTGGCCTGCTTTCTGGGGCCTTCATATGGTTGATGATATTGCCAACCCTCAGTAGCATTGACATGGCTAATGAAACAATGTTGTCCAAGTCAAACATCTAGTCGACGTCATCCACAAGCTAGACAAAGAGTGTACCAAGGGACAACCCAGCCAAAGTCTTCTACAACTTGTGAGTAAGGTAAGCATAATCAACTATAAACACATTCAAAGATAATTTTTTTTACCTTTCTCATTGGAAAAATTAACTCGAGCCAAGCTTTTGCTAGGAGTTGAGGAGGAACCCACTACCAGCATCTACTTAACCACCTTGTTGGGAGTACCGTATTCAAAATCAGTGATTGAACCATTAGGGAAAGCATTTAGTAGTGCTAGAGGTAAGCACGGGATGGGATTAGGATTAGGATTTGCCATTAAACCACTAGATTTGATAATTATTTGATCTGGGTTTTGACTAATGTAGTTGTAGATAATTAGGTGTAATCCTTGATATTTTGGGTAAGTAGATTTCCCTTTACTTACTCTATCAATAAAAATTTTCATCGACCAAAAAAGATATTACAGGAAGTTTATTAACTTCATGTCCTTCAGATAGTTTAGAAATACCATATGGAAGCTCTGTAAAGTGGAGGACAACTTGTCAATCATCAAATACTATGCTATTGGGACTAGGACATAGTTCCATGGTGGTGGGAGGTCTTCTCAGATGAAACTATTGTCCTTCTTGGATAGGAAATTTCCTTTGTCACGAAAGAAGACAAACTCCCTCGTCATTGAGTGCTTGTCTTGATGGATTATCTCCTCGTCATTGGGAAGATATGTTATCTCAACCAATAAATCAATTGTTACTACAAATGTAAGTCCTCTTAGGGATATAATTTCACTATCCTAGGTATGGATGAATTCCTTTGAAAGCTTAGGATCATGTCCCTAAAACCTTTTTAGAAAATTTAGCCACCCATGGAATGCCATAATCTCTTCGGACATTAGGTCAAGTTGTAGAATTTTGGGTTTAGTAAGTGATATCATCCTCACCCCACTAGACACAACCTCACTCAAAAAATAGGTATAAATAAGCTCACACCACGCTTCTTGATTGCACTCGTACTCCACCTCCGTGAAGCTGAGCACCAACTGGTTTAAAAATCATGCCACCATAGGCCAAGAAGGGTTCATGTCACCACCCTTGGACGTCATACTTGATCTATGCCATTTATGGACATGATCTACCCTAAAATGTCTCACCACACGAGCCTTGCCATACCCAATGATGATTGGGTTCACAAGTCAAGTATTAGCCAAAAAAGGAGGCATAAACTAAGGGATGAAAAGTTGGTGAATGTCTTTGGAACTAGTAGTGCATTTAGGAGTAGATGGTTCGAGACATTGGAAAATGATTACTAGAGTGGACCAATGAGGGAATCCCTCACATCCAATCCAAAACTAGAAGGTGCCACCTAGTCGAGAGCGACTCAAGTTACCACCCATGCAAAGGTAGAGCTAGAGAACCCTATCAACAAGGAGAGCATACTTGACAGGTTGGCACAAAATATTGGTTGTGTCAATATTGGAAATGATATTGCACTCATTCGAGGTGAGGAAAACATAAACGGTGCTTACAGCTCCATGCATTTCCCTAGTCCTTGTTCAATGCAAATTCCTATCCATTTCAATATTTCCCCCTTTCCAATGTTGATCACCATAGTTGACATGGATTTGGGACTGATATCCACAACTAGGTTTTCTCTTATGCCTGCTAATTTTGATATGAAAATTAATGCTTTTCTAGACCTTGGGATTATAACAATCACACCAGCATAGGGAATTAAGGGCATTATGGTCCCAAAAATATTTGGTTGGAATTTTTGAGAGATAACACCAAACATTCTCATCCATGTGTCTTAGGCATGATAGGTGAATCCCAGTCAATGAGGCACATTGAAAATGGGCTTTATCCTAGTAAGAATGGTGAAGTCCAATCATAAAGACAAGTACACAGGGGCCTCTCCTCTAGCATAGAAGGTGAAGCCCAGTAAAAAAGGATGTTGAACTAAACATATATGGATGCATCATTTCCATGACAAATATTTAATAAATACTGAGGAAAATTTGTACTCTAGGTCTTGAAGGAATCCAACATCAACCCAAAGTTTACCATGATGTCAGAAGATATGTTGCCTTCTCAGTACACATGCTGAATTGACATGTTGCTGAAGCTACAAAGATAGAGGATAGGGTGATATTCCAAGGGGGTTTTGCATTACCTTTGATGTAATTTATCGTATTCAAAAAGTCACTCTCAATGATCAGACTGTGAATGTGGAGTTTCATAGCAGCCTGGACACCATGGAATATGGCTCTGGATTCTACAAAATTGTTGGATTGAACCCCAAAATTCTATGTAAATTCTAGAATGATTTTTACATTCTCATTATGAATAACTCCTTGATAGATAGCCCTTCTAGGATTACCTTTTGTGGCTCCATAAAAATTGAGTTTTAGCCACCCAAGGGGGGGGGGTAATGCAAGACACTAAGGATCTATCCACTACAGGGTGGGATTGACTATTGGGCTCAAGGGATAGGTTGAGAAACTTGACTAGTTGAATCTAAGATTGGAATTTTGTATAGTCATAGTATGGGGTCAGGTTAGCATTCTCAAAGGCATGGGAGACAATCCTAAGGAAAATAGATTTAGAGTCTCTACTAGAATCCTGGAAAGATCGATTATTCCTCTCAAGAAATCATGCAATAGGAAGTTGGGTAAAATGAAGGACCACCAAGACTTAAGGTGGGTGGAGTAAAAGGGGTTGGTCCATTGGAAAGAAACATCCATCACAAAACTTGGGAGCAACCCAAGAAACGAAAGTCATAGAAAATAGAGAGGAGAGAATTCTCTTGGAGAAGGAAAAGTCCAAAAAGATGTGGCCTACCAATTCCTAGGTGGTATGACAAAGGAAGTACCTATTCAGAAGGAACATACTCCAGGTCAGGAGATTATCTATCATGAGGATTCTATTTTGAACCACAAGCCAAAAGAAGTGGGAAAATTTGGGTATGATATGTTTTATCAAAATGTTCTTAACTGGAAACCAGTCGTTAGTAGGATCATAAAAGATAGAATATATAGAATTGAATGAGAAAATCCCTAACTCATAAAGCTACCAAAAGGGAGTATCCTGAGAAGGGCATCTAGGGATAATCATAAGGAAAAGCATTTTAAAAATATGCTATCAAACATTATGTTGATATATATTTCCAATATCTTAGGGTAAAGGATTCCATCTAGGGAGGGTAGATTGAAAGGATATAAAATTGTATACCTTGCTTCTGAACAGATGATTTTAAAGTTGTTCATAGACTGGTCAAGAATTAGTTGCTAAGAGATTAACTAGGGATATTCCCAAAACCTGATTTGGGATCCATCATCGAGTTTCCATCTGCTTCATTTTTGCAAGATATGTTTGGTCTAGCAGATGGAATTCTAGAAGGTAGATCCATGTGGAATAGGAGAGTCACCAAGAAGAGATCCCTGCTTGAGGTATTTATTTTTAACAATTTCCACCCATTGAGGAGGAGAGTTGGAGATAATTTTCCACCATTGTTTGTAGATCATTGCCATTTTCATTTTGTGGATTTTCCAAAATCCCAAACCTCCTCTAGACTTTGGGAGGCAAACATTATTCTAGTCAATGAGAGAATTCTCTATTCTAGACCAAAAAAATTTCTTTTGAATTTTATCTATTTTGTTGCATACTACTATTAGGACCTGAAATAGAGATAGGAAGTAGATGGGAAGACTCCAAAGATAGGATTGGACTAGAGTTGATTTACCTACACTGCTAAGGAGAGCTCACTTCTAGCCAACCAACTCTTTCATTATCCTCTGAATCACACTGTCGCACATCCTTTCTATTGGGATGCCTTGGAAAAGGGGAAGGCCTAAATAAATTGAAATGAACCTATAAATGACACATTCAAGAATACTGGTGATTTTTAGTTGCATTTGATTTGGTATTTTTGTAAAGAAAATACTACTTTTGAGGTAATTTTTGGCTAGTAGCCATCTCGTATTTGACTTGATTTTTCTAGCCTCAAGAACATTGGAGCAGTTGGCAAGAACATTGGAGTAGTTTGTGAGGATGGTGTCATCCATGAACTATTGGTGGGACACTAGGTGGAGCCCAACAAAAGCTTTAACATAAGATATGGACCTAGAAGCACATGCAGCTTTGAGGGCCCTTCCTAGAGAGTCAGCTACAATGATAAAAATAAATGGAGATATTGGATACCCTTGTTTGATTCCATGACTACAAAAATAACCTGCCGCCACCCCATTAACTAAAATAGAGAACCAAGAATATGATATGCATGATTTAATAAGACATACCCATTTAGTGTGGAAACCAAACCTGGTGAGAACGACAAAGAGAAAGTCCCAGGAGATTATGTCAAAGGCTTTAATGATATCCAAATTCAAGAAAAATCTTGGCATCTTGTTGATGGTCACTAAATGGATCAACTCATGGATAGTTATCATGATATCAGTGATGACCATCCCTTGCACAAAGCTTACTTGACAAGGGTCAATAATGTGAGGCATGAAACGCTTCATCCTATTAGCCATAGGCTTAGTGATAATCTTGTATAAAACATTGCAAAGGCTTATGGGACTATAATTAGACGTTGAGTAGCACTTGTGTGATTTTGGGATAAGGGTGAGGAAGGTGGAGTTGAGGTCCCTAGGGATAAACTTGGACCTCTAAATTTCTTGGATGGTCGCAAACACTTCCTCCCAAATACAGTCCCAAAAGGTTTGAAAAAACCTTTGTGGGAACCCATCCGGGTCTGGTGCCTTATATGCCAGTATGGAAAATAGATCCTCCTTAATATCCTCATGAGAGAAGGGTTGGAGCAAGAAATTGTTATCATATTGAGTCACCAAAGATGGAATGTGTTGAATTAAGGAATCCAAAATATTGACTGGGTAAGGTTGGGATGACCCAAGAATGTTACAAAAATGATCAACTACCTCCATTCTAATTTCTTCATTGTTATCAGTGTTGGTTCCATCAGTTTTACAAAGGGATATAATAATTATGGCACTTCTATGATGTATGGTTATCATATGAAAATTTGGAGTTAGAGTCTCCTTTAAGCCAAATCATCATGGATGTCTGGCAAGTGTATTATGAAAATCAGCTAGTATATTTTTTTCCCTGACTCTGAGGTCATTATTGGCATTCCTGATCTGAACCTGCTCTTCAATTTATTTTATCTAGGAGCATATTACCTTGCATGATTAAAAAATATTACCAAAAAATCCCTTGTTCCACTTCTTAAGCTAGGTCTTGATAAATTTGAATTTTATACAAACTTGGAAGCCTCGAGACCCATTAAAAGGCTACTGACACCATTCAATAATATTTGATCTAAACTCTGGGTGATGTAACCACATAAATTCAAATATGAAAGGAGGCTTGTGGACAAGCATTAATCGCGATGCTTTGAGGAGAAGCAAATTATGATTAGAGGTAATCCTTGAAAGGGAAGATAAAGTTGCATCACCAAAAAAAGATATAGTTTCCTTGGTCATAAAGAACCTATCAAGTTTGAGCTCAATAAGTCGATATATCACTCTCTGGTTGGTCCACATAAATCGTGAACCTCTTAACTCAACATCCATCAATTCATTAGAATCAATGAAATCAATAAATTGTTCATAGCTTCTGTAGGTGATCGAAGCGCCTCCAAGTTTATCTATAGGATATAGAGGATTTTTGAAGTCACCATCCAACATCCATTCATGGCATGGAAAGGTGCTTCGTATTTGTGAGAGAATATCCCACATGGAAGTTCTTCCTTGTGAGGCTATTGGGGGCATAGATATTGGATAGAACCCACCTCCTCTTTGTTTCATTGTAAAAAAATTGAATGTTGATCACTCTCTCAATGAGGGATATTAGCTGACCCTCCACTTTGAGTGGGTCCCATAAACACAAGAACCCCCCTAAAGCACCTTGATCAAGGCTTGCAACATACTTACAATTTTTCCACACTAACTTAACAATCCTTTTTGTATTCATGGCATCCACTTTAGTTTCTTGGATAATGAGAATTGAAGACCTGTAATATTTCCTCATGGATGAAAAAACCCTATGTTTTGTAGCTCCATTGAGGCCTATTGCATTCCATTACAAGAATTTCATTTATAGAGTTTGGATATGAATGTTTTTCCTCATTTATCATAGGAGGGTTTGGATATTTTGCCTTCCTCTTTAAACATCTCATTGAGGGGAGACAAAGAAGATAACAATGTTGTTTGGACACCATTGGCTATTTCCTCTTCTACTCTTTTTTTCCTCTCATCAAGGCACGGGGGTCGAAATTTATTTTTATCCATACCCATATCAGCCTAAGGATTTTTATGGATTATGGTGTTAGACATAGGAGGGCTTGAAGACTCACCAATAATAGGGGTGAGGGGATATGGGAAGGGGATTCAAAAAATAAGGGCATCTATGGAGGAGACCCACCAACGATGCCTATCATAGAGGGGCTTAGAGGAGAGGAAAGAGATCGATGTGAAGAAGAGTGAGAAGGCAGATGACCACTAGAGGGGGAATCGAGCAGAGAAGCAAGAACATAAGGGGGTAAGAGGGTTTTCAGGTATGGTGGGGTAATTTTAAATCACTCCTTGATTTTCCAAAGAGGGGTTAGGATGATCTTGTTGTTCAATAATAAAACCTTATGAAGGTATACCACTTCCTTCTTTGGAAATAACTTAAAACAGTTGAGACCTAACAAAGAGAAAAAATACCTTGTTTGCATCTTGGCCTTGAGGCCTTGAGGAGATCTCTGGGGGAGCCTCTATGCATTTTTCTTTATCAACTTGGGTATTAGAGCTGGAGGGTCCTTTGTGTCCTTTGTACTATTGAAGATTCATACTTTGAAAGTTCTTGCCTGGTGGTTGCACTGGCCAGGGTTCTTTCCTAAGAAAGGGGTATTGCCCTTGGGAGTGTCCTTATTTATGACATTCACTGCATGTATCAAATTTGAACTTTAGGTCCTTTTTGAGTAGCATACATTGGGTTCTAAGGTGAACCTACTTTTGGAATCCAATGCAGAAGGTAGATTTGTTCTCATAATCAAAGGCTTGTCTTTGGTAATAAGACCCATAAGTTAAGTCAATATAAGTGGGGAGTTGAGAGTCTAGGTTGACCATAATGTAGAAATAGGCATAAGGTATGTGAGACTAGGCTTTGGTGGTCGGGTCAAGAGCAACGAGATAACTAACAACACGTGTGATGCTTCTGATAATGCCTTCATCCCAAAATTGGTATAGGAGCTTCGATAGCCAAACCCAAATGGGAGCAACATTAATGCTCTAAGTCTTTGAATTGAAACTTTGGTTCTAGCGCATGATGAATAGAGGCTACCTACCAAAGAACCAGGGTCCTCCTGTGAGAATGTGGTTGGTGTCACTGGGGTTGTTGAGATGAATAATGAAGAATCCTTTGGATAATATGACTAGGTCCATATAGCTGAACGATTTCCATTTTCCAATTGCCCATTGACAGATGGAATCAATATCAAGGTAAGATCCGATCAAATTTTCAAAAATAAAAAGAGACTTCTTGCTCAAAATAGGGGCCCTTACATCTTCAGGAAGACATAGTTCCTTGAAATCGTCAAAGAGAATCCTAATGTTCAAAGAGGGATCTGTCTGGTAAGGGCAGGAATGCTCTTTGAATTTATTAGCAAAGGAAAATTTTGCGTCTAGTGAGGGCCTTGAAGTGGGAGCATCCTGCTCCATGATAATTGGGGTCCCTACCTAAGATGAAGCTTGCACCACTTTAGTAGGGGGCCCATCTGAGGGCTCACCTAGAAGTTCAGCATCAACATCATCATTAAGGTCCTCTTCCTGACCGTAATCCAACTCACCACATCGTGGTTCAATTATCCTATGATTTCCATGGACCTTCTCATGACTGCTAGGGGAACCTCCATCACTGCTGCCTTGAGGAAATTCAAAATTCAAATGCCTACGTTGTTAAGACAAATTTATCTCCATGTTCCATCTAACTTGCACACTTATACATGCATACTTGAATCTATGAAACTTGCACCTAATGCATTAAATTTGAGGGCCCACAATTATTCTTGAATTATTTTTTGTTTACCATGAGAGGTCTCTAATATCAAAAATTTACCTTCAGTTATGGTTTCCACCACCACAGTGTAAACTCCCCATTTTGACTCAATGTACAAAACCTCATTGACATTGTTGTACTTAGTGATGAGTTTCTTTAGCATTGGCTCTCTTTCTAAAAGAATAGTTTCATTCATTTTTTTGACCAATCATGACTGAGTAGCATCCTATAGGTATCTATAATATCCATAACCTTAATATCAATATATTTTTGTATCTTAGGTTTAGTATCCTACTGCATGTGAGTTTTATGTGATGACCCAACCATATTTACCTCTATCTTGTCAAATGTAACAACCTTATAACTTAATAAAGTAGGGGTCAACCCTAATATTTTACCAATAACATATGATATCACATTATTAGAAGTACTTGAATCCATAAGACAATTATGTAAAATTTTACTAGCAATTCTAGTAGTCAATAATGAAGGTGGAGATTCTACATTTGCTTCGTATATAGCCACTTGAGCATCGATAGCCTTTGTAATTTATTATTTATCAAGAAATAAATCCTTATGGCTAGTTAACTAAATTGCCTCAATAAAAGGACTATTTTCCTTGGTTTTCTTAATATCTTCAATAATATTATATCCCATATTGCTTTGTTTTGGAGTTTCTCTATCTATGGTAATGACATATTGACTTCTAGATATAGAGGTAATGTAGGATCCTTAGGTGGAATAGGGATTTTAGTTTCTTGCACATTAGGTGGGATGGAAGTTCCTTTGGGAGGTGCGAAATAAGTCAATGGTTCTTTCTTTATGCTCTAAAGAATATAATTATTATCTCTTTGAAACTATTGGTGAGTTTGCACCTCTTCTTCCAAGCACTCTTTAGGTTCATCTTCATCCACTTTTGAGGATTCATATGTTTCTAAAACTAAGGCTATCCCTATATTTTGATTAACTTTATTCCTAAAATCCTTATTGGTGGGTACTAACTCCAAAAATTTCACCTCTTTTTGGACAATTTTTAAAGTAGTTTTAAACTTTGAACATTCAGTTTTAGCATGTTGAGCAATGGAATGGAGTTTGCACCACTTGGGTAGATAAAGGTCAACCAAATTTATGGAAGATCCTAGGTTGTCATTAGATTGTTTACTAGCAATATTTGGGACTCCACTATTACCTGGGCATGTATTCCATTTGTGGTTAGTCCTTTGGAAGTCAAAGTTCCTATTTTAAATGTTATTTGTAGGTGAGTTCTGAGGAATTTTCCTTTGCAATTGAAGCATATCGTTGCTCAATTTTTGAATCATCTTTTCTAATTTATCTAACTCAATATTTAGGTTATTAAGTTGAATTGGTATCAGTTGAGCTATTACAATATTTATGGATGCAAATGTGTTCAAAAGTGTAAATAATTTTGGGTGATCATTTATTGGAAGTGTATGATTAAGAATGTTGTTCATGGTCACTTAATTGTCTAAATGCATTAGGATGGTCTATTTATTGCTCACATTAGGCATCATATGATTCAAGGGTACCATATTAAAATGTTGGTATTGGTTGGTATACATAACTCCTGGAAATAGGTTCAACATGGGAAGGTGTTATGCAAGAGCTTGATTTATTTGTGGTATCTAATTGTAAGCTCTAGGTTGTCCAAGTGATGGTAATTGACCCATACCAAAACCTTGAGGAATTAATTGTTCAACTATTACTGCCTCACTATATGCTTTGGGTAAGGATGTAATTTGAGGAACTCTCCTAAAAAATATAGAAGTTAATGGGTCTAGGGATCTAAAATACATTTGGATGGTTGCTTCCTTTGTAAGGATGTAAGGTGTCACCAGTCTAGTGTATAACTTATGGAACCTAGTATTGAATAGTCTCAAGGATTCATTAGGTTCTCTATGGGTAGAGGAAAACTGATGGTATATCATATCTAGGTCAAAAATTAATCTAAAATGGATGATAAATATTGCTTCTACTTGAGTCCAAGAAGTGATAGAGACTGAAGGTAGTATGATATACCAATCATAATCAAACCCATCTGATGTGTATGGAAATATTCTATAGGAAACATCTTCATGCATAGTTTATAAATAGATTAAGGTGTATTTGTATGTTGAATATGTTCTTCAACTAACCTCATTCTATCATGCCTATATTGAGGAAGGTATCTTTCAACATATTTAGGCATACATGCACATACCCAAGTATATTTAGAGGACTACTCCTTACTAACCATGGAGTAAGAGCTGCCATTGATGGACCTCAAATATTGTGATCTTTGGTAATAACTTTGATAGTCAATATGTGTAGTACAAACACTATGTCAGGAATAAATTAAGTTTTAGATTCTTTCCCTCCTTCTAGTGTCAGTTTTGTTGAGCGTGCAAATGATACATTGACAAGCACATATCAATGTACTTGGAACAAAGATCTATTCCTTATTGAAAGGGAAAATATTTTCTCTAAGGTTCAAGTATGATAGGTCTTGGCTAGTGTGGATAGACTCAGAGGTCATTGATAATCATTTATTTTAAGAGGCCTTTGCTAGTTATGTTTACAAAATATAAATTTCTTGCTACAATGCTAAAAATGAAATACTTGACTGCATAAAAGTAATTCAAATCCTAATATAAATAAGCTTCAAATAAAAGTCAAAGGTTGAAGGGTGAGATAAAATAAAAGAAAACAAGTTGATACTACCCTAAAATCTAGATTAAATCTAGCAAACCAATAAACCCAAATTAAACCAATCTCGACTTGATCAATATTCACACAACTTGAGGTCCAATATGGTGTGATCTTCCAAGGAACAATAGACTATGAAAAGGACTTGCTGGGCACTAAATTGCACCAAGTTTTCACTTGATACTATAGTTATCTATATTCCTATTTTATGTCTAGGCTTGCACTTGATAGCTACAACTCAACACTCAACATTGGATGGACCAAAATAGAGGTTTTTGATCCAACATCCAGAGTAGGCTGGTTTCTTGTCAACTTATGATATTGTTGACACAATTATGATCACTTAGGGTTTGATATTTAGGGTAAGAGGAGATTAGGGTTAGAGAAATGTAGATAATAGTGGATGGATAGGTTAACAACATTGCACTACCATAAGAAGCTCCCAAAAACCATACTAAAGATGCTCACTCAGATCAAACTTATCTCAAATCAAATTATATCTTAAGTATTAAAGAACAACAATGAAATATTGTAGCAAGAAATTTCAATATCCATGAAATGATAATCCAAATAACATAATTCACAAAATACTTAGATTTCACATAAATGTACTCCCTAACAACATATAACAAACTCAAAAGCAAATTTAAATTACTGTAACAACTAGTAATCCAAAAATTAAGCACAAACTAGCCATCAAAGTATTTACAAAAATGCAACTAAAGAATTCAAACCTCTGATATCAAACACAAGAATGTAGATTTGAGGCAAATATCAATGTAATTATCCTTCCATTAGCTTTTCAAGAATATTTACAATAGCACAGGAAAATACGCTAGAGCCGACCCTTAAAAATGAGGGTTCGACCTCTACTTATAGTTTTGCAAATTTACAATAATCAAGAAGCAATACAAAGATCTTGTTTTGATAGCATAGTAGAGATATCTAGCTGGCATAAACTTATTGGTTCATCCTCCGGGAAATTCGCTGAAAGAAAGTCTACCATGGTAGCTCGAGGCCTCTACAACTTGTTAGTCACTCAATGGAACTACAGTTCAGGCCATTGGAGATTATGTCTTTCTGTAGACCCTTATTGGGAGTGAATTGCCATCGTCGATCTGTAACTATCTCTGGTTCGGTCTTTTGGAAAACCTTCGATGCTTCATATTCCAACTGACTGTTACAATCATGATGCAAAAATATCTTTTAATAAGCCAAGATTCGATGACCTAACCTCCACCATTTATTCTCCTCATTGTATGGTTTAGATCCGATCCGACATGAGATTTATCAAAAATGGCAAGGAGAATCAAGCACCATACCACTTTAAAAATTGATAATGTCATCTTTCTATATCAGCAACTACGAGATCTCCAATACGGACCCCTGATATATGAGCATCAAATCCACTCCAGAATATATCATACTCCACATTATATTATTCAATCCACATTAGAATATTTATGAGATAATCTATTCCTTATTACTTTTGTAGATTCCATTCCAAACATAACAAGTGCACTAATCTTGTATTCGCCAATCCGAGTCTAGAGCTAGTCACATAAATTTTTTATCATGATTCTGCACCTTAATCACTCTATTGTCTTGCCTTGTCTTCATTTTGAAAAATAAAACACTTTGTTCATCCTATGAATCACCAATCCACACTTCTTCACCGCTGACATCACCATCTCCTTAAAAATTTTGTGAATTCAAGATCTACCACCATTCTGGATCTGGAAAGAAATCGCCCGAAATCACTTCAAGCATGAAAACTTCACTAACTATTGGGCAAATTCATATCTTCTGACCTGGATTCGCTTCAAAGTGCACTACAAAGTATGCGGAATGATGAATCTATCACTTAGGTAAAATTCTACAAAATTTTACTAAGTATGTGGCCATTTTGGGCCTACATTCTGGCACCTCCTAGGTGGATTTGCTTGCAAAGCCAATCAAATTTAGAGTCTTATCCATTGGGCCTTATGAGTCAAATATACTTCTCAAAAATATATATATTTTACAGAATAACTTCCATACAAACACTACTCTCTGGAAGTTTTATGAAATTACTGAGAGAGTAGAGATTCATATCAAAGTGATGCCAAAAATACATAACACTGATCCACTCATACAGAGACTGTGTGCAATACCAGTTATTATTACTATCTTCAAAATTGTACACAATTATTCCTCCTTTATAAGGCCTTATTTCAAAGAATACCTTCACACAAAAATGCTGCTCTGTAGGCTTCATGCCTTTATTGCTTATTTCTAACAAATTGTTAGAGTAAAAACAAAAATACAAAACTCATATATATGTACAAACAAAAATGAACTAAGTGTGACCCCATTATGGGCCTGTAACTGCTCCATCTTGTTCCCCTTCTTCTTGAGTCCCTTCCTCTACTTCTTCTTCTTCTTCTTCTAGAGTAGGTACTTTTTGATTACCCTCACCAGAAGTATCTCCAAACAACTGGACCATCATTTCCAAAGATTATAGAGCCTATTTCCAGGCTTCCTCAAAGGGATTTGATGTCTCTTTAAGTTGCTTATAAACATATTGTAGCTCCCAAATATCCTCATAATTAGAAGCATTCCCTATGGTCACCATATATTCAATGAGATCTCTTAAATGGGTACAATCCATAATCAGTTTGGTAGCTTGTTCCTGGGATAGTGGCTCTTCCAATGAATCAATTCCAACTTCATCTTGTAAATTCTCATTGATGCTTTACTAAACTTCTTCCATAGATAACAAGTTGTGATCCTCCTTCTAGAGTCCTTTAAAACCAACCTGAATCATCTCCTCATTTATTTCAATAATATCTTTGATCCCCCTATCCATCCTGTCAACCAACAACCAGGCCCTCTGAACTACCCTATGCTTTTTAACCACTACTTTGGTAGCTACTCCGACCAGATTCCATTCTTTATTAGGAATTGGTTTAGCAACATAACTGAGTCTACTACCAGCCAACTTATACATCTATTCTACCAGAATAACCATAGGCTGTAACTATCCAGTGATTTGATCCAAATATTTATGAATGGTGGAGAGAAGTCGGCTGGCATATTCTAGATAATCAATTATAAGTTTAAGACCTGAACACTTTTCTTGAACCTTATAAAGCAAATTCTGCTTTATATTTTTCAAATCATCCTTAGAAAATCTTGAGGACTTAGCCTTCTCAATCTGAAGCTGATGCTTTAGGTTTTGGATTTATTTTTCCTGCTCTTCATTCAGCTTCATTTGTTCTTCTAGATGGTCCTTAAACTTATTGGCCTTTTGAAACTTTTCCTGCCAACCCTTAACCTCTTTCTTCAGAGCTTTTTCTATCTCCTTTTGATCATTAAGGCTCTTTTTAAGCTTTTCAACTTGTTTTTCCAGCTTATCCACCTTCTCATTGGCCATATCATTTTTCACATAGAAGGTATCTAAGTGGGCCTTGGCTATCCCCAACTCATCTTCAGCAGGAAGCTTATCAATATCTTCTGTGATCTCCTCCGCTCTATAATCTTGAGCAGTCATTTCATTTTTAGGTTTGCTTACTAGCGGAATCATAGATCTTGATACCCTCTGCCTAGTGATAGGGTCAACATACATACTTTTTCTTCTCACAACCATCCTACTAGAAGGCTTGGTAAGATTCTCTTCTCAATAATAATTTATGCTCTAAGTGGCTACCTGCTCCTTTGGTGTAGTAAGAGGTTTTGAAAAACCTGCAGCAAAGGGAGATGATGACATCAAAAACATAAGGGTGGACTAACTTGTTATTAGTGGGGGTGAATATATATTTATAGTAGTATCTGTCATGACAGTGGATTCTGTAACTATTGCTGTTGTTGATACAGGTAAATTTAAAGAAACAGATACATGAATGACAGTGGAATGGGTGGATGAACTTGGAACACATTGTCACATTTATGGTGGTGATGAAAAATATGGAGGTGGAACAATGGTGGATGTTGAAGTGGATACCTCAGAAGTGGAAGGTGGGGTTTGAGGTGACTGTGATAAAATAGAACGGACCTGTACCTCTGTAGTTGTTGATGAGACATGGGGTGGAGAGGGAGGAGGTATATTTACCACATCTTCTGGATTAGAAAGGGAGGGAGGTTCCTTTGGGGATTCTTGGAGATGAAGAGGAGAAAAGGGATTAGAAGCCATACCTTCACCTACAGATGTAGGGTGTTCTTGTTAAGCTTTTATTTGCAGTTGTTGGTATTGCTCAATCAACCCTTTTGTAGCAAAATCAACTACCTCTTTAGCAATATCCTCCATGTCCAATTTTTGTTTCTTCAAAATTTATCTCTCCTCTCTTTCTGGGGTTCTCTTAGTCCTCCTATGAACTAATCAAAAAGCAACCAATTCATCTTTGAAATATTCTTCCAATACATATTCTTGCACTACTCCAAAATATCATGATTGCTCAGTAATGGGACTTGCCTCAACAGACGCTGCAGGAGTAAAAGAAAGCGGTCTGAACCTAAAAATTTCATCCTTTTTATTTTGATTAACATTTGTGTCTAAAGGCTGTCCCCCCAAATCTAGATGTCTAGGCCTGGATATTGTTTCAATAACAAGGGTATTGACGGTATTTTATTTAGAATACTTCATTTTGCTCATCAACCTAGCCCCCTTAGGAAATTTCTCCACCTACTCATAAGTAGGATTAAATGTTTTCTGCACCTCAATTGTCGTATAAGGAGCTTCTTGATCTATAGGAGGCTAGAGGGACTCAAAACCGCCTTGGGGTTTTTCAATCGTCGATACTATATGTCTGACGTATTTTAGTCTCCAAGTATTAATATTCTTATTATATCTTCTTGAAAACTCCTTATCAATCTTCATTCCGAATTTAGATTCAGTTTTTCCAATTTCAACTCTCATACACCACCAATCCATAATATTTGCTTCATCCCATGGACCTTTATACTCTTATTCTTCTTCTTCCTCTACAATTTATTTCTTAGGTAGAGGTTATTTTTTCTTTGTAGACTTGGTCTTGGAGGAGGGATCCTTTTGCCGCTACTAATAATCATATCCCAATCTTATGACCGGGCTTATGGTCAAGATCAAAATATTCAACCTGATCATAAAAATCTAACCATGGTGGTAACTGGTCCATCTTTGTGACCGTCCACTCTAAAAGAGTAGTCTCATAATTATTTCTTCCCTGTTCAAAATGAACCCTAGGCCTTTTATCAAACTTGTAGGTTGTTAGGATCCTCAATCCTAACATATATATATTATAATCATTAATTATATAAATTATAAATGAACACAACCACAACAACCAAACCCCCAAAGAGCAGTAGAAATAAATCCACCACAAACACCAAAAAAAAAAAACAAATCTAAGAACCCCATACAAACAACAAACCCCTACACATTAATAAATTATATAATTAGAAACCCACCATAAACATACCCAAAACCAAAGTCCACACGCATGAGTATCAAACTTACACCAAAAACAACCAAATATAACCCACAAACCAAATAAAAAAAATTATAAAAAAAACAACCATAACAAATAAAAAAAAAAAAAACAACAATATTAGGGAAACCACAAAAACCACCACTACAATCCAAAACCACAAATAAGCCAAAGCACACAAAACCCCAAATCAACCAACTATAATAAACCTTACAAAAAACAAAAACCAAATAATTATAACAATACCCCCAAAAATCACACTAACATTATTATAAAATACCCCCCAAACAACAAAAGAAACAACTCACCACAATAAGACAATACACAAAATATTAACCAACAAAGAGAAACACCAAAGTATCAACACAAAACACCTCTACAAGACCACCCCCACCAAATAGTTCTTCCATATGACAAAACCATAAACAACGAGATCACACCCCTCTACCAAGAACAAAAAAAATAAATCATCCACACATCACCAAATAAACCCAATCCCCCCATCCCACATATCCAAAATATTCACTCCAACCCCCCATCACCCCATATCCACAAAATGCCATAAAAAAAACTACACAAACCATCTGAAAAAAAGACAAACCCCACTACAAACCTAAATCATACCCAACCAACATATAATATATAACAATATATAAACATAAATAACCATCACCCCCAAACAACCACACACCTCACCAACACTTATAGATAAAACACATCCAAACAAACCCAAAAAAAAAACAACTAAAACCCCATACAAAAAAAACCCCACATACATTATATAAATATTATTAATTTAGTAAACCCACCAATCTACATACAAAAACACCATCAACAAAACCAACAAAATAAAAAACCTAACCTATATCAAAAAATCACCCCC
Source organism: Wollemia nobilis (assembly GCA_028583015.1). Classification (NCBI taxonomy): domain Eukaryota; kingdom Viridiplantae; phylum Streptophyta; class Pinopsida; order Araucariales; family Araucariaceae; genus Wollemia; species Wollemia nobilis. Next base: position 2,099,857 of record JAQPPZ010007329.1, read on the forward strand.
CTATTAATCACCAAAAAAAAAATTCCCCCCAACCAAGTCATCAAACCCCCAAATATTTCAAGCAAAAGCTCCAGACAAAAAAAAAAAGTTTACCCATAAACCATATAATCTAATACCTTCAATTAAAAAATACCGTCTTCTCTAAAATCTTTAGTCCTCGAATATCCCCAAGTGCAACAGAACTTATCATACATTATTTAGTTGTCCAAGAAATCCAAATTAATCTATATAAACCACCTTCTTAATATTTTTCAATTACACCAAAAGTTCTATTTATCTCTTATCTTTAGCAATCCATCATCTATCTTAAAAACAACATAAACATCCATACCATAGAAATGCCTAAAACTAGAAAACCCCTCTTCACACTTACTAGCACTAATATTCTTTGAAAAAATCAAAATAAATCACTCTTTCCCTTTATTTCCACATCCTTTCATACATTCTCTCATAGAGAACAATATAAGACATTTCCAACCAAACAATTCATTAGATCCAACCCTCCACAACCAACAAAAAAAACATTTATAATTTTCAATGTATGGGACTAGAATTTTTCTTGGGATTTGTATTAACCTTATAAACCTAATTAAACTCACCTCATTACCCCCCATCCTAAAATGGGGTAAAAACCTAAGAAAAGAGTTCATAAAATAGATAATAAAAAGTCAACCACGTCTTTATTCAGCCAATGGTTAAAATTACTATTCTATTAACAGACAGTAACAAATAATAAATATAAAAGATATAAGAAAGATGACATCTACCTTCTACCATAAAGCAACCCTCTTCTATCCTAATTCACCCTTCTTAGTATTTCCTTTTTGATGTCATTTTTATTTCATGCCCATTATCAAGGTAACACCACCATCTTGTTGTCCAGTTTCAAACCCAAAACATATTCTACGTCCTAGGATATATTAGACCATCTTGTAGTATATCCTCTTGCACCGTAATTTAGAGAAAATATAAATCCCTCTACTTCCCTTACCAAATAAGCCTCTCATATGCCTACATTACTTTTATCTTCTAGAGTGTGCATATCTTCCATCGTTAATATAGATGCTATGTGATATATCTACTGGTAAAATTTCCAATCCTTTCAATCATTGAATCTGGCGGTTCAAAGGTGGCATCCTATCTTCTCATTGGTCAAATTTTAAAATTGCGCTGCTAGCTCATCGCATCCCTTCGGCTACTCTTTAATCCTAGCGTGAGTTTGTTAGAATTGAATGCGAGAACATTCTCTAGCCTCCATGTATCAAACTTGAACTTGCTGTTTGGCTTCGGCTTGATTCCACTCTAGTGGCTTAAGAGCCTTTGAGTCCACTTGGTACTTAAAATTTGTATGCATGAACATCCACCTTGATTCCACTCCGACTATCTTTAGCTTTGAGAGGTTCTCAGATTGGCACCACCATTGTCCTTCTTCATGCAGAATAGAGATCGGCACACCACTCTACGGAGAACCGAAGTATTCTGATGCGGATTCGAGAGTGGAATGCCATTCTAGAGAGTCTTGCACAACATTGTGTGCGGAATGGAATATTTCTATGCACCTGACCCATACTTAGCCATTTTTGTAATTTTTTCTCTCTTCTTTTCTTAAACTTTTGAAGAAACTCAATTACAAAGTGCAGAAAAGGATTCAAAATACAAAGTGCAGAAAGGAGGGAAAATAATTATACAATGTATATACATATATTACAAAGATCTCACTCCTTACACATAGTAGAGCTTGAGGTGAAAACCATTTACCGGAATGGGTTGTACGTTTCCCTCTGGAATTTCTAGCTGGAAGACATTGGATTCCTTAGCTTCCACTATTCTGAAAGGACCATCCCAAAAAGAATCAAACTTTTCATGCTTGCCTGGTTTTTCTCTATCAACATTCCACCTGAGAACTGAATCCCCAACTTGGAATTTTTTGAACCTAGCTTTCTTATCAAACCATGCTTTAATGTCTGATGAATGCTTTTGGAAATTGTCATATGCCTGAGCCCTGCTCTCTTCCAACTGTAGCAAGTGTGTTAACCTAGTTTTCACAGGATCTTCCTCTGATTATTCTTTTTAGTACTGACAAGCTTAAGTGCTGGAATCTCCAAATGGATTGGCAATACTGCCTCCTTGCCATATACCAGTGCATAAGGAGAAGTCTTGATGGACTTTTTAATAGTAATCATGTCTGCCCATAGAGCTTGGTCCAGCAATATGTGACAACTTCTTTTATTACATTCAATATATTTCTTCAAAATCCTTAACAAGTTCTTATTGGTAGATTCCACAAGTCCATTACCTTGTGGATAATAATTTGAAGTATTTTTAAGAGTGATGCCATACTTATTGGCAAACTCAATGTACTTGGCTCCTATGAAAGCAGGGCCATTGTCACTCACCAAGGCTTCAGGGACTCCAAACCTGGAAATCAAATTTTCCATAAAATTGATCACAACCTCCTGGTCTGCCCTCTTAGTGGGGATGGCTTCTACCCATATGGTAAGATAATCTATAGCAGTCAAAATAAAATTATGCTCTATAGAAGAATTAGGGTTAATAACCCCTATGAAATCTAGTCCCCATTGTTGAAAAGGCTCCTCAACCTGTATAGGCCTTAGGGGAGATGAAGCATTTCTCGTTCTTCCAACATACCTCTGACATTTGTCACAAGCCCGGGTAATTTTAAAAGCATCAGTGAACATAGTAGGCCAAAAATAGCCTGCTCTTATTATCTTCAAAGCTATAACCCTGCCTGAGCTATGACCATCGACTGATCCTCCATGAAACTCTTCCATGACTCTTTTTTGTTGGTCATATTTCAAACATTTCAGGAGAATTCCATCCAAGTTCCTTTTGAACAAACCTTCAGGTAGTAATACATATTTTAAAGCATGAAGTCTGTATCTCCTTCTTTGAGATGCATTCAGATCAGGTGGGCATACCCTAGTTTGGAAATACCTAATCATCTGATCAATCCAATCAGAATCAGCAGTGTGTACTATCTCCACTTGATCTTCTTATGTTGCCTGACAAACTGTCACTTCGGCCAATGCTGAAGCTTCTATCAATCCTTGGCACAAAGCTCTACCTCTTACTAGCTTGGTGGGATGTATTTCGACATCATATTCTTGGATCTTAGTAATCCAACCAGCTCTTTTATCACCTAGGTCACCCTGTAAGATAAAACTCCTTACATCTGGATGAACCACATACACCAGGGTTTTTCTCTGTACCAGATATTGCCTGAACTTATTTAGTGACTTCATCACAACAAACACTTGTCTTTCAATGAAGTTATATTTGACCTGATAATCATGCAATGTCTGGCTCCAAAATAACACAGGGTGTTCGTCCCCTTGATCATATTTCTGAGTAAGTACTGAGGCATAACTCTCTTCAGCTCCATATGCATAAAGAATAAAATATTTGCTGAAATATGGGTTTACCAATACTGGAGCCATTGCGATGGACTGCTTGATGATATCGAAAGCTTCTTTCCTAGCCTCAGTCCACTTGAACTCAACCTTTTTCTTGAGTAGTTTAGATATAGGCCTCACCTTCTATGCAAAATCAGAAATGAATTTTCTGACAAAGTTGATTTGGCCTAGGAAATACTACAAAGTCTTCTTATTCGTAGGCAAGGGAAGAGCAAGAATTGCTCTAATCATGTCTGGCTCTATGGCCATACCTTCCTTTGAGACCACATGACCCAATAGTTTTCCCTCATGAACTGCAAAGAATGACTTCTTAGGATTGAGTGAAATGCCAAATTCTCTGCACTTTTGAAAAACTTGTTCCAAATGAGACAGATGATCCTTTTTATCATGAGAAAACATAGTCATGTCATCTAGGTAAATCAGAATAACTTTGTTAATAAGTGTTCCAAAGGCATAATCCATGGCTCTCTGGAATGTAGCTCCTGCATTGGACAGTCCAAAAGGTATTCTCTGGTAGGCAAATGTACCCCATTTTGTGGTAAATGTTGTTTTGTACTGATCCTCATCCTTTACCCAAATTTGGTTGTATCCGGAGTAACCATCCAGTAGTGAAAATATCTCAGCTCCTGCCACTACCTATAGAATCTAATCAATCTGAGGGAGGGGGTAGTGATCTTTGAGGGATGCTTGATTCAGATTTCTAAAATCCACACATAAGCGTATATCCCCATTCTTATTTCTCATGGGTACCAAATTGGCTACCCAAGTGGAATGTTTTATTGGATATATTATCTTAGCCTTTAATAGCTTTAAGAGTTCCTCTCTCATGATGGCCTCTATCCTTGGATTGATAGGCCTCTATTTCTATCGAAATGGTTTTGCATCAGGCTCTAACTCAATAGTATGTTGGATAATATTTTTGTCATACACCTTGAGGTCCTCATATGACCAAGCCACAATGTCTGGGTACTTCAAGCATAAAGCTTTAATATCTTCTGCTTCCTCAAGTGAACATTGGATTTTGAAATTAAGCTTATTTTCTATTCTGACCTCTACTTCTTTATAGATCCTTTCATTGACCTTCATGGCTTTGACCTTCTTTCTATCCTCATTATCGAATAAACTTTCAAGGGTGACCAACCCTCTTGGGATATGATTGTTTCTTAGTTGAATCATGTCTTGTTGATCTATTTCTTCCAAGTTCTCCTCTTGGACCATTGAGAGACATGCCTCTCTTACCAAAAAGTCAAGAATTTGTTCATCACTTTCAAAAACCTACCAAAAAATCTACTTGTCTGGTACTGTAGGCCTAAAAATCATTTTAATTCCCTTGGTCTTCTTGGTTCCAAAGTCTACAGAAGGGTTGAAGTTAGCTCCATTTTTTGCTAATGAATCATCCAGGGTATTCTTTTCTCTGGGTACAAAGCTTAAATTTAGGGCATCAAATGATTCCATCAGGTCCCATACCCTATTTTTGTAAGCTTTTAAGTAATGGTGCTTACTGTTGCACCTATTCCTTACTTGGTGAACTATCAACTCAGAATCACCATATATGTTCAGAATCTTGATACCCATACTTTCCACTTGTATCAATCCAAGACACAAGGCCTCATATTCTGCAACATTGTTGGTACATGACCATGTCAGCCTGTAAGCAAAATTCTTTATCCCTTCTGATTGTGATTGTAGGACTACACCAGATCCTACACCATTTCTGCATTTGGCACCATCAAAGTGCATAACCCATGTTTCTTTCTCTCTTAGGGACTGATTAGATATAGCGGGGAGTTTCTTTTCTGATTCAGTTGTGATGCTATATGTACCCATACCGGTTCCAAATTGATTGTAATATTCTTTGAAAGGCAACTCATATTCAATGTCTAACTCCTCGATGTTTTCTACTAGCTCAAATTCCTCCAAAGGATTAATATTGCACATATCTTCTTCAATCTTCTCAATATGATAAGCCACTGGTTTCTTAGGTGTTATCCTTATCCTTTTTCCTTTGAAAGGGATTATCATGCTAGAATAGTCCATATACATACATCCTCCTAGATTTGCAGTAAACTCTCTTGAGAGGCATAATCCAAAATAGGGTTCCAAGTCCACCACAACTATTTCTTGCACCACTGTCACCTCAGGGGCTCTATGCAACCTCATCAGTACATATTTAATGACTCCAACTATCTTAACAGGTGTCCCATCCAGTTGTAACACTCCAGGACAAGATCGGGTATACTCCATACCCATATCTTCACAGACTGCTTTAGGCATTACTGTAGTTGATGCTCCTGAGTCAATCATACAATTTTGGACTATCCAACCTTCCATTATTAGGGATATATAGAAAGGAGGAGGCTTATTCTTTAGTACAACAGGTGTCATCTCTTTCTTTTCTGATGGCATACTAAGGATTGTGGTGGCCAACCTATTCTATGGATTTTTGCTGAGGGAAGCTTTAAGCAAGTCAATCTGGCCCAGAATGAACAGAGTGTCATATAGGCTAGCCTTTGAGGGGATTCTCTTCATTTATTCAACAATGTTGTACTCATATTTAGTCAAAGAGAGTTTTTCCAACCCTCTTTTCGGCTCACCATATCTTCTTTTATATTGTTGGGTGGCTTCTAACCTTTGCCTTTTAGTAATAGAGGGGAACCTGAGTCTTTCTTGATCTTCACCTTTAGATCTCATTCGGTCTCCCTCTGTTTCCCATTTTGGTCTCTTTGGAAGAGTGTCTATCTTCTCTTTTCCCTTAGCTTGGGGAATAGGGAAAGTGTCACTACCTTGAAGAGGGGGGTCAAATTTCTTCTGAGAAGGGACTTGGAAATGCCCCATTTTTTGTGGATCTACTTGCAAAGCTTTCTTTCCAGACCTTGTCATAACAGCTATTGGACTTTCTTCATCCAACTCTTTTCCAGCCATGATCTGATCCGAGTGCCATAGCATATTGACCCTTCCCTTTTGATTTCTCTCAGCTTGATCCATAGCTTGTTGAACATGGTGTTGATACATTACACAAGACTATGAGTCATGGGGATCATTGCATACTAAGCACCAAATATTTGCAAGGGTAGTATCTGAAAAGCATTCGGGATCCTCATATGCTGCATTTACCCTAACCCCAGTACTATTACTAGGACCAGGTCTCTGATATTTGTTTACATATGGGAACCTCCTCTGTTGTGACCTTTCTTGATCTCTTTTTTCCATTGAATTCATTCTGTTACTCAGGGTTTTCAAGGTATTTTGTATATCAAGGATAGCATAAAGCTCCTGAGATGGTTGAGAAGGAAGGGGAGGAAAAGGGGGTGTAGAGGATGTAGGATTTGGTAGAGGAATGACATTCATTTGTGGAGATGGAGATGACAAGGAAAGGGGGTCCATGTGTGATTGACTTTGGCTACTAGTGGTTTTTGGGTTATAAGGCAACACAATTTTGGGGGGAAGCCTTCCTACATTAATTAGGATATTTTTAGCATGAACTACTACATTATAAACTTGGGGGAAGATTTCTACTCCTGATTGTTGTGTCTACAACCCTAACTTAGATCCAAGAGCTCAGATATAATACATATAAGCCAAACATGTAGCTGGTCTGGCAGTGGGGGGAATTCTTTTCCATGTTCTGCTAAATCTCAAATTAAAGTCCGAGACAGTTTCTTGCTGGTTTTTCTGCATAGATGTAAACTGATTAAGAAGGGAAAAAGGATCAATAGATTCATTAAATTCCTCTATGAACGGCTCAGCCAATGCTTTCCATGAAGTGATAGAATTGTCTTCCAGAGTTCTAAACCAATGCAATATATTTCCTCTGAAGGACAGGGCTAGAATTCTGACAATAATATTTTCTTCTTTTATGTTGTGGATTGTTTCCAGATTCAAGATATCTTGACAGTGCTCATAAGTTGTTTTCCCAGATCCATCATAGGTGGGAATAGCCTTAGATACAACCTAGGGAATGACATCCATTTGGGCCAATCTAAGGGGACCGATTGTGTTCCAGTCAGGGTACTTCTGTAATGGCTGATTGGGAGCCACATTTTGTGCCATATTTCTGGCTGTAGGTCTTCTTGGGGGAACTATTGGGTTTTCTTCTAGGATCTTCTTCTTCAAGGAAATATTGATCCAAACTTTTGGCAACAGTAGCCCCTCTTTGAGGTAACTCACAATAAAAGAAAGAATTAGGGTTGTTCCTCTTGAAAGACCTGGTATACATGAAAGGCCACTGGTCTATAGGTATAATTATTTTTTTGGGTCTAATGACCAGGGAGTCACCAGGTGAACTTTATTTTCTCCGCTTATAAGGTCAAGACAATTCACCAAATATTGATTCCTTCGGGTTGAGATATCTATACTCATTAGATGGGTTTCGTGTTCCTTGTGAACTGGTCCCATCGGGCATGCCAAAAACTGTTGGGCACTGAATTACACCAAGTTTTCACTCGATACTGCGGCTGTCTATCTTCCTATTTTTTATCTAGGATTGCACCCGATAGCTACAACTCAACACTCAACATTGGATGGACCAAAATAGAGGTTTCCGATCCAACCTCCAGAGTAGGCTGGTTCCTTGTCAACTTATCAGATTGTTGACACAATTATGCTCACTTAGGGTTTGAGATTTAGGGTAAGAGGAGATTAGGGTTAGAGAAATGTAGATAATAGTGGATGGATAGGTTAACAACATTGCACTACCATAAGAAGCTCCCAAAAAACCATACTAAAGATGCTCACTCAGATCAACATTATCTCAAATCAGATTATCTCTTATATATTAAAGAACAACAAAGAAATATTGCAACAAGCAATTTCAATATCCAGGCAATGATAATCCAAATAAAAGAATTCACCAAATACTTAGATTTCATAGAAATGTACTCCCTAACAACATAGAACAAACTCAAAAGCAGATTTCAATTACTGTAATAGCTAGTAATCCAAAAATTAGGCACAAACTAGCCATCAAAGTATTTACAAAAATGCAACTAAAGAATCTGAACCTCTGATATCAAGCACGAGAACGTAGATTTGAGGTGAAGATCAATGTAATGCTCCTTCCATTAGCTTTTCAGGAATATTTACAATAGCATAGGCAAACACGCTAGAGCCGACCCTTAAAAATGAGGGTTCGACCTCTACTTATAGTTTTGCAAATTTACAATAATCAAGAAGCAATACAAAGATCTTGTTTTGATAGCACAATAGAGATATCTAGCTAGCATCAACTTATTGGTTCGTCCTCCGGGAAATCCATTGAAAGAAAGTCCGCCATGGTAGCTCGGGGCCTCTACAACTTGTTGGTCACTCAGTGGAACTGAAGTTCAGGCCGTTGGAGATTATGTCTTTCCATCGATTCTTCTTGGGAGTGAATTGCCATCGTCGATCTGTAACCGTCTCTGGTTCAATATTCTGGAAAACCTTTGATGCTTCATCTTCCAACTGACTGTTATAATCCTGACGCAGAAATGTCTTTTAATCAGCCAAGATTTAGTGACCTAACCTCCACCGTTGATTCTCCTCATCGTATGGTTCAGATCCGATCCGACATGAGCTTTATCAAAAATGGTGAGGAGAATCAAGCACCATCCCACTTTAAAAATTGATGACATCATATTTCTGCATCAGTGACTGCGAAATCTCCAATCCGGACCCCTGATATATGAGCATCGAATCCGCTCCGAAATATATCATACTCCACATTGTCTTCTTCAATCCGCATTAGAATATTGATGATGTCATCTCTTCCTTATTACTTTTGTGGATTCCATTCCGAACACAACAAGTGCACTGATCTTGTAATCGCCAATCTGGGTCCGGAGCTAGTCACATAACCCTTTTGTCATGATTCCTCACCTTCATCACTCCGTTGTCCCGCCTTGTCTTCATTCCAAAAAGGAAAACACTTTGTTCATCCTCTGAATCACCAATCCACACTTCTTCATCGCTTACGTCACAATATCCTTAAAAATTTCATGGATTCGAGATCTACCACCATTCTGAAGCTGAAAATAAATATCACCCGAAATCACTTCAAGCATGAAAAATTCACTAACTATTGGGCAAATTCATATCTTCTAACTCGGATTTGTTTCAAAGTGCACTGCAAAGTATGCGGAATGATGACTCTATCACTTAGGTAAAATTCTACAAAATTTTACCTACCGGACCAAGTGCAACCACCATCAATATACACATATTAAAGTATGTGGCCATTTTGGGCCTACAGGACCGAGTGCAACCACCATCAATATGCACATATTAAACACAATACATTTCAAAATTATTTATATTAAAAAGATAGCCATTGAGTACATTGTTTCATATTTTTCCACTTCGGTGGATTACAGAAGTAGAGCTCAAACAATAGCAACTTGGTTCAGAAATGACATCCAACTACAAAGAGAAAAAAAGAAAGGTAAAAAGGGGTTAGCTAATAGATGGTTTTTGACCTTTGTAATTGGCTAGTGAACTACCATTTATACAATTTTGACCTTCACCTAGAATTACATTTTGCAATCAATTGCTATCTAATTCCAGGACATGCCTCTTGAAATTAATTTTCTTGCCATATTATGGCCACTCTTCATAAAGTCTTCATCTGCATGATGTTCATGAGATTTGCAATAACCACACTTCATTTACTTTCAATTCATAAAATGCTTAAGAATTATGGAACTGTCATGGCTCATTAAATCTTCACTACTCCATAAAATTTGGGTTGACCATTAATTTTCTCTATCTTCCTTCTTGCATGGTTTTAGTTGCCTAGTTTGCATTGAAATTTCATGTCTGCCATCACATACATCATATTTAATGTGGCCACTAGAAAATTTTCTACAAAAATTAAAAAAAAGGAAAAGGTTATAACATTAATATTATAATTAATTTAATTTTTTAAAAACCTTTTAATTTTCCTAAGGTTTTGAATATTTTGATTTTTTTAATTTTTAATATTTGTTTAGTAATTTTACATTGCAACAAATTGTATTTTAGGTTAGATCATGCTTTTCTAGCATTACATAATCCTTCATTGCTAGGGCATAAATCCGGATGGCCTTCAATCGCTGACCTCCACTTATAAGTGCCAGATTAAAATTACCAATTATCGGACTTCATTCCATTGTTGGAATTCATTTTTTAATTATCAATAATTTTCCATTACTGGAATTCATTTTCTAATTATCAAGATTTTTCCATTTCCAGACTTCACCTTCTAATGGTCGAGCTTTTTAGGTTTCATCATTGATGTCGTCCTTCCCCAAAGTCTGACACTTTTAATACTTAACAAAATTTTAATCTATTTTAATGTTTTTGGGTGACGTGATCTTGGGACCTCTCAGTGTTCTACCATGGTATGAGATCTACATAAAACCCATACTTCACCAAATTTTGGATCCAACATTGATTTTCAAAGCTTGGAATGAATTCTATTGCCCGAAAATAATTTTTAATTACTCAAATTTTTTATTGCCTGAAGATGATTTTTAATAGCCTGTAATTAATTTTCATTGACTAAAAATAATTTCCATTACCCAAAAATAATTTTAGTTGCTGAAAAAAATTTTTTAAATTGCCCGAAAATGATTTTAAATTACACAAAAACAAATTTCACATACCCAAAATTATTTCTTGATTGTCCCAAAATAAATTCCAATTGCAGAGAAATGATTTTTAAAGTGTCGAAAAAACATTTTCAAATTTGTCGAAAGTGAAAATTTCATTCCATTTGAGTGCTAGGGTTTCAAAAATGCATAAGGTTTTTTTTGAGTTGTCAACAAATTTGAATTTGCGTGTTTTTAAACTCTCTTTTACATTGCCATACATATGATCGAGAGAACATTTGCACCCAAATTTTGAACACACAATCAACTTCTAATAATTTCTTAGGCGACCTTGGTAGTGGCATCTTGGAAAAATTGTTGAAGGTAAACAAATTCAGACATTAATTCTCCCTAGAGCCCACACAAAACACAAAATTTTCAAAGAGCTATTTTTAGATAGAAATGAATGGAAGGAAAAACAATAAGAATCATGGAAAAACATATCACAATAATCTTAAGGTAAAACAAAATTTGAAGACCTTAAAAATATTTTTGACTAACAACATAGGCTTGGGGTGATTGAAAAAATACATATAAACCTGAGAAAAATAAGAGAAGGCCTACCAATAGTTTCATGAAGTGGGTCCCTAGTCTAGAATGGGGCATGTGGTGCAAGCACAACAAAAGATCAATTCTCTTAGTGTTGTTTATTCTAGTTCCTATCTAAGATCATTTATAATGACAAGGATATAATTAGAAAAATACCGCATCTAATACCCAAAATTTTGATATCATAATCTTGTATTTATGGACATGTACCCAGAAGATAAACCATATTGTACTACTAATTCAACAACTAGAATATTGCATTAAGGAAGATAAAGGAATATATTAATTTAGAACTAATAGATTATAACAAATTGGAATAGTTAAATATAAATAAAATAATAGAATAATTTCATTTCTAAAAAAAAAATTACAATGCAAGTAGTCTTTGAGAAGATATGTAAGTCTATAATATTGCATCCATTACTCATGCTTCTTACAATTAAGGGTTCATCTATCTTAATACAATATTTTTAGCTTGTTAAAAATTCACCATATTTAGTATGGAAGGTCATTTGGATGGTGGTTTATCTTCTATGAGTTAGAAGGTTACCCATATGGAAATATGGCAGTTCACCTTTGATTAATTACAAAGTGCATATCAAATGAAAATTATATACATATGAATTGTCTTTTTATAGTTTATTTTCTACTAATGTGTCAACATATATAGAGATGCATTTTGGCTATGAACATGTAAAATAAATAAAAAATTAATATTTTTAGTAAATATTTTGTTTTGCATTTTTGGGGTCCTCTTGAGCATTTTTTCTATAAAATTTCTAAAAACCTTATCTATGATAAGGTATATTGATAAAATTATTTTTATCCTTATAATATTTCCAATGATTTTTGATCAAAATAAAATAAATTCTTGAACAAAAATTTTGCTCCTTATAGTGTAATTATGATAACAAAATATTTTCAATCATTTTTAGGCATAAGGAAATGCCTCAAAAGGTCAAATGCTTGGATCAAAGAGACTCCACTCTTATTGAGGGTGTAGGATTGTTCTAAGACTTGAAATATAGAAAGAATATATATTTGTTACTTTCAGTTGTGATTTACAAATATGGAATATGAATTCTATTACTAGTATATGTTTTGTGTTTGTATATTTCTAAGATTTATTATCACCAATTTTTATTTCTAGATGTTGTTTTGTTATAAGTTGTACCAAAGTGACTATATTAGCTCCTTATTATGACATGAAAAAGAAAATTATAGAGAGGTGAGAAAGTTATCCTAGAACCTCTTTTCACTAGATATACATTTTTGGGTAAATTATATCAATTTTTCTACTACCATATTTTGGTGTATTTTTGTCTATATTATTGTAATTTAGGGAGTATTATTTGAAATTTTTAAACATAAGAAAATAGAATAAAAAATAAAAGATGATTATGAGAGGTATCCAAAACCTTGCACAAAACCTATCTCTTTCTAATCATATCATGGAGCTAATCAAAATAAGATTCATCTTTGGTAACACTTTTTTATGAACAATTAATAAATATTTGGGTTTTGTCATTGATAGTAGTGTATGTGTGATCCTTTAAGTTTTTATTTTTAGGAATAAGTCAACAAGAATTTGTAGAATAATATAGCCATGAAATTTTGATCCACTTAAAAATTCCTAGCATCCCCCAGCAACGTAGTTCCCCCCTCAACCGCCTTTCTCATTTTTTGTGTCGGTTTTAACCTCCTTTTTTTCATTTTTCCATTTTTAGCGAATTTAGGTGGCTGCAACATCCATCCGAATTGCTAAATTGGTGATTTTACTAATTTCCCATAACCTCCCCATCCATTTCAAATTTTCTTCACTTCATATAGTTTCCCCTCACCTTTAAATTTATCACCCTACTTCTTGAGCAGGGTTAATGGTGATTTTGTAGAAGAATTGGATTGAAGAACTTCCTTCATAAACTTTTACTATAGGTTTAGCTGAAATATTTCTATCCTATCATCATTCCAGTGGTCACAAGAGACTGAATTGGTATAATCTATATTTGTGCATTTCACTATTAATCATATTACATCATTTTGCATTGTTAGATCTAAGTTTTCCCTCATCTTTAATGAATTTGGGAGGCTTCTATAGGTTTTCAAATTTGCTTTTTAGGTTCAAATTTGTAAAGACACATGTAGGGGGAAAATTAATGTTTCCAAATTTATCATATCAACTTATGATTTTAATCTAACCCCATTTAACTGCATATTTTATTGTCTTGTCTATCAATTTGCAAGTTTTAAATGAATTTGGGAGGCTGCGACAGCTGCTCAAATTTTCCTAAGATTTTTGAATTCACTTTATAGGCCCAAATTCATTAGAGCAGTTCCAAATTCACCTAGATCAACCATCTAGTTTAGGTAAGTTCCTAATTTGGTTTACTTTAGCTACATTTATTTATTATATGTTGAGTTAATGCATTTTTTTGTTTATATATCATCTAAAAACACAAAAAATAAAAACAATAAATATACATGTATCATAGAATTATCACCTTGCATCTATAGATTCATTGCATTGTATCTGATTCTAAATTTTTTTTGTTAATTGTGTGCTATTTTCATGAAAACTAAAATTCATGTAGTCTAAGTATATTTGCACTTTATCCAAACTTTAGGTGCATGCTAAGCAAAGAACTCATCAAAATTTCATATTGCATAGACATGGAAATCGTTGTTAAACGTTTCCTGGTAAACCCACCACAAATTCATTTATTATCAAGAGGGTACGATACAAGTTCCTCTCGTCCGAGGTGTAGACCCCTTATTTTCCATCCTCCTTCTAGGTGTGGATCCATTAGCCTAAAGGAAAGGGGTGTGAAATTTTTGGTCTACATTCTTTGTTCGACCCTACATGAAGCACCAATTCTTTTGCTTTTATTTAAAAACAAAAACTAAAAAACTAAACAAGACCATTTGAATTTGTGCTCTTAGATTAGAAAACATAAACATAATTTTTTTAAATTGGATTGATTCATATTTTTATTTTTATACATCATTCCTTAAAAATAACAACATATGACACATTATTCCACACTTTTGGTTGGTCTGGACATAACGATAATACATAATGAAGGGGGTTAGCCATACCCACAAACCTTCGAAAAGGAATTATCCTTTCATATGTGCTCAAAAAACTTAAAACCTTTAATCAAGATTTAAAATTTGGTCGGTCCAACAACCGTCATAGCTATGGAATAGAGCACACATTTCTTTTTGAAGAAGTGTATCATTGACCATAGTGAACTAGATGAGGACTGGTAGGACTTGGGATTCATCATAGCTTGGAATTCATCACCAAGAATCTATATGCAGACATCCAGGTGAAAGCCTTAATTCAAACAAGACAACTATAACTATCCAATTTTTTCCATAGTTTCAAAAATATTTTTATATGGCTTATTTATAAATTTGATTAAATAGAGGAGGAAATATCTTTTATTTTGTGTGTGTTATTTATTTCAAAAAAATAAAAAAATAACTACCACTTTCTAGAATGGTAAAGAGATCATGAGTCTTTCAAATAACACAATTCAATACAAACCTATTTATGTCACTACCCTGATAAAAAATATAGGGAGAATTTCATTAGCTATGTTGGTTGATCATGGTCAATCCCATTCACAATTTTTTTCATATTTAAAATTACCCTTATCACAACCTCATCTTATTTTATCTCCTCCCTCTCAACAAATCCCTCCACAATTTTTCTTTCCTCAATATTTTTCCATCATTGTTATAGTCACAACCACTTCCATATTCTCCTCATAACATGGCATATCCACATCAATAAAATAATGCTTCATATTTAAATTCTACCATTTCCACCATACCTTCATGTCATGCTTCACAACCCACATGAAATCCTTTTTCTTCACAGCTGGATCACACTCCACCACACCATTCCACTTGTGATCAACCATGAAAACCTATCATCCCTAATACCTTTAGAAAAATATTGCTAAACATCTCTCAAAAATCCTAATCTAATCATCAATAACAAGAAACCAATCAAGTGTCACATCCTAATATGTCTCATCATAACAATATTATTGATACCATAATAGAGACCACAAGAAAGCAAGTTCTAGCTCAACCTACTCAATTTGGTAAGCAAGAGATAAATTCTTCATCCCACCAACCTTCAAGACCTCTCTTAATTTTAAAGAATAATTAGGAAGAGAATACAAGCCTAGAAAACACACCTTTAATGTTGAAGTCTCAACTTGAAGTTTCCCTATTAGAAATTTTGCAAACTTACCATATTCATATAGAAGCCTTGAAGAAAATTTTAAGTCGACAATTTGTTCCTTGAGACATCATTCCTAGGGATATTATTAGTATTGTGAAATATCTTGAGAATAATTATATTTCATTCTATGATGACAAGATTCCTTTGTCGGATTTACAAGAAGATTCATATCTTTACATTAAAGTATTTATTGAAGAAATATTTATCAAAAGTATCTTGGTAGATAATGGTTCCTCTCTTAATCTGTGCACTTATCAATTATTCCAAAGACTTGGATTAAAGGAGGAAGATCTTACCGAATCTGATGTCATCATAAAATCTTTCAATAATGAACCCCAAGAAGCTCATGGTACTATAATTCTTCCCCTTAGAGTTGGACCCAAGGTCTTGGATACCTTATTTTATGTGATGTCTTACCTTGTGCATTACAAGCTACTTCTTAGATGCCCTTAGATTCATATGATGAGGGCTTTCCATTCCATCCTTCATAAAATTTGAATTTCAGATTTGAAAATCAACTTGTCACCATCCATGGTGACCCAACACCATTTGGATGTTCTTCAATGATCGAATCACCAAATTCTCCACAGTCTACCTTTGTATCATCATCATTGTATTCCATCAATTACTCTTCGTAATCTATGTTCGATAACACTTGTTCACCATATAACATACTTTCACATATTTCAAATATACTTTTGCCATCCTATCAAGAATTGGAAGGGAGCAATGAGGGACATCCTTATCCCTCTAACATTCTATTTTGTAACATGATCAATTTTGCACATTCGAAGGATAAATATTCTACTTCATTGTCCTATAGAGATCTTGAAAATATAGGAATTACAACCCCCTATGTTAAGAAAAATGGTTTTGTTCAAGAATGTATGGATTTTCGTGAAATGGTTGCTAAAGAAAAAGCTACAAAGAAACTTCTTTGTTCGAAACCTCCTTTGATTTTGAAGCCACCTTAGAAATATTGTGTATAAGTCACCTTGCACAATGTATATAGATCATCTTGTGTATACTACCGATTTTAACAATTATATATAAAAATAATAATAAAATAAAATTTATGCATAGGTATTGCATTCTCATCTAGTTTACATTTCAATTATTACATTTCCATCATTGCATTCATTCATTCCATTTCATATCCCATAAACTTGAAAATTTTTCATTGCTTATATCTCTCCAATGCAAGGGATATATTTCTTGCTTTGCTCCATTGGCCTTAATTCATGCACTTTAATGTACACCCCTATTAAGTAGTACTTGCTTTGGTAGTATCATTCCCATCATCTCAACACCCCATAGTGGATAGCTCCATGGTCACGAGCGAGGGACAACCTCCATTCGACCATTTTTGAGTATACATCCTCATCAGGTATATCTCTTCTATTTTGGATATTAGCAAGCACTACACTCATAGTAGGTTTACCACCTCTTATCATTTTTGTTTCCCTTTTGGAGTATTTGTTTTAATTCACCTATGCATTTCATTTAGGTTTGCATATAGCTCATCTGGCACAACTATTATCTCCATATTACATTGCATAAACCATAATCATCTATCATGTAGTTGCACTTTGCACCTCCTAATTTTGATTAGCCCAATTGCATATGTAATATGGTCACATCCAATCATTATATTATTTAAAATTTTAGATAGATGCTATCATGTTCCTAGTTAATATTGGTATTCTCAAATGATTAAGAGTCTATTTTTGAACCAATCACTTGAATCACATTTTAAATAAAATCTTGATCCTTGATATTGATTAAAAATATCTCTTGAACCAAAACCACTATTTATTCACTAAGAAAATTTTGCATTTTGGGAATTGATTTTGTCATTTTCAAACCAAACACATATTACATCTATTAATAATATCTTACATTTGGTAATATGACATCATTATTGGATTGAACCTTGAAGCAAAAAGTCTTCCTGCTTGTCCCATTATACACAATCCAACAAATTAATTAGATCTATTTTACAAATAAATATACAAAAAAATTGCCAAGTAGTAAAGATAGGGTAAAAATTCTCATCGAACTTGTTGGGAATCTGATTCCCCAAAGGTTGACGACCCAAATCAATAATAAAAAAAACTTTAAATAGTAAGAATATGGTAAAAATTCTGATCGCACTTGTTGAGAATATAATTCCCCAAATCTTGGAGACTCAAATAAATATACAAAAAATAATAGAGATCATATCATTGTACTATGGAGCTAATCTCTGTCGAGGATATAAATGCTTGACTGGCAATGGAGTAGGCTCATGCGTGGTGACATGTCTCTCTTGAATAGACCTTTGACCACACATAAAAATAAGCTAGCTTCTTGATTCCTTCCATCATTGGTTTAATTTTACCTCACATAATATGGGTAAATGAATTCATTTAGTACACACAATGGTTCTTGATTGGCTTACATCATTACCTTACTCAAAAATGGTAAATAAATTTCATGAGAACACACATTGGTTCTCAATATATTTTACATCATAATCAAGTTCAAGATAAGAAATGAACTCACAAATCACACACTGGTTCTTAATAGGCTTGATTTTCATTTTTGAATACCCAAGATTTTCTATGAACTTTGATTAGCTAAAGTCACCATATTCTCATGGATTTGTATGATCATTATCATAAGCAATTGAGGCCAAATAAATATTTAGCTTTACATTCTGTTGTCATAGGTAGTTGTGACTACATCAAAAATTAGTCTTGTATTTCATCTCCATAATCTTAGCACCATGAATTTGTAGCATTTAATTCATCATATTGCATGATTGCTTGCCATACCTAAATTTACATGTTTTACCTGATCATGGAAATTTTGCAAATAATGACATAGAATGATGCTTAGTCAAGTTTTACATGTACATATCTCATACTAGGATCATATTGCCTAGTAAAGTCCCCATATAGGGAAAATCACATCCCTTATGGCTAGACATATATATTATTCTTATATCCTAAAATTTTGTGAACACATAAAAATAAAATTTTTAAGGGTATGAATCACTCACCATTTATCTTTTTTCAAATCATCATTTTGATCAAAATTGGTGGTATACTTCCGACATCAACATAACAACATACCTCACACAAGATCCGATTCAAGAACACAAGCAAGGAGAAACCCCCACCTAGGTCATGTACAAGTATACATCCTTGAGGGCTATGGTTGATAGACCATTGTCATAAGATATACTACTCAACACACTTCAACTATCTCTATACACACATTATTGTTCATCATCATTTACCAAATCACACTTCATCTTTCTACAAAAATACAACTTTGCCTAGCATGATAGGTGCACATTAAATTCATTATAATCATAAGCATTAGTATATGCATTATCAACATACATCATGCATAAAATATCAAACATGTCAAAAAAAAGCATAATCCATTTTCATCATTGGTTAAAGCATATAGGGAAAATGCATCTTTCCTAATTGGTCAATTTTGCATTACTATCATAAATAGGGTATGAACCATTTCTCATCTTTGAATCATTACTTTTGTTCATAAAAATCAACCATTTTTCATACACATTGGATTGCACATCTTCAATTTCAAATAGGACGATACTCCACACACAAGATTTTCTTCATGACCACACGTGAGGGGTAGCATCCATTTTGGTCATATACAAGTACACATCCTCGTGGGTTATTACCTACAAATTATTGTTATGAATACCAATTCATTGTAGACATCACATATACACCACTTTTTGATTATTTCACTTTAAATCATTTGGATCATATACTTGCAACTTTAAACATGATAATATATCTCATACAAGATTTGCTTCATGACCACACGTGAGGGGTAGCGTCCATATCGGCCATATACAAGCACATATCCTAGTAGGACATTGCCTGAAAACTATTGTTGTAAGAACAAACCCAATGCATTTTGATCATCTTCTTCGCATACTATTTTTCACTTCTTATACATCATTGTTTGTCATCATACCCCATTTCATTTTGCAAATCATATTTTGACTAGCATGGAAAGCATGCATTAAAATCAACATAATCACATGCATTATCATACATTTTCATTTAGATCATTTACAACATACATTAAAAAAACAAAAAAAATTACACACAAAGCAATATGCCACTTATCTGGATCCTAATGCTTGTTGCGTTGCCTCCTTCTCACACTTCGTCTACCCGGTGGGGTGGTAGCACCATTTTCTCCAAAGAAAATTTCTAAAAAAATGGTTAGGGAAAAAAATAATTAGGGTGTTACCTTAAAACCCTATATTTTACTCCCTTTTACCCCACTTTTTGCTTTTTTGCAAAATTCGAGTTTCACGATGAATTTTGAATTCTCCATGAAATTCGAAGAGGCATCCTAAGCAAAAAATATAAAAAATAAAATAAAAATGTTGTTTTTTGTTGTGCAGTGCAATTTTCATCTTTTAGAAGCTACGTGTTTCTTTGACACATTCATTGCTCATAAATACAACAAAGAGGAGGTAAAATGTAGCCATGGAATTTTGACCCACTTCAAAATTCCTAGCATCCCCTAGCAATGTAGTTCCCTCCCTCAACCACCTTCCTCATTTTTTGTACCAGTGTTAACCCCCTTTCTATAATTTTTCTATTTTTAGCAAATTTGGGTGAATGCGACAACCATTTGAATTCGCTAAATTAGCAATTTTCCTAATTTCCCTAACCTTCCTATTTGTTTCACATTTTATTTTCTCTTTCTGGTTTTCCCTCACTTTTAAATTTATCATCCTGCTTCCTGAGCAGGGTTAATGGTGATTTTGTAGGAGAATTGGATTAAAGAACTTTCTTCATGAGCTTTTATTACAGGTTTAGTTGAGATCTTGCTATACTATCATCATTACAATGGTCACAAGAGACTGAACTGGTATAATCTATCTTTTTGCATTTTACTATTAATCATATTACATCATTTTACATTGTTATATCTAAGTTTTCCTCATCTTTAACAAATTTTGGTGGCTTCTACAGGTTTCTAAATTTGCTTTTTAGGTCTGAATCCACACAGATACATGTAAGGGGTAAATTAATGTTTCTAAATCTATCATATCAACTTATGATATTAATTATAACCCCCTTTTATTATAGATTTTAGTGTATTTTCTATCAATTTGTAGCTTTTAAATGAATTTGGGAGGCTGTGGCAGCTGCTCGAATTTACCTAAGGTTTTCGAATTTTCTTGACAGGCCCAAATTCATTAGAGTAGTTCTTAATTCACTTAGATAAGCCATCCAAGTTAGGTAAGTACCTGATTTGGTTTACTTTAGCTACATTTATTTACTATATGTTCAGTTAATGCATTTTATATCTATAGATAATCTAAAAACATAAAAATAAAAATAAATATATATGCATAGGTATCATAGAATTATCACCTTGCATCTTTAGATTCATTGTGTCGTATTCGATTCTAAAAATTTCTCGTTCATTATGTGTTGCTTTCTTGAAAACTGAAATGCATGTAGTTTAAGTATAGTTGCACTTTATATAAAATTTAGGTGTATGCTAAGCAAAGAACTCATCAAATTTTCATATTGCATAGACGTGGCAACCATCGCTAAAAGTTTCCTGGTGAACCCACTACAAATTCATCTACAATCACCAAAGAGGGTATGATACAAGTACCTCTCATCCAAGGTGTAACCCCCTATTTACCATACCCCTTCTAGGCGTGGGTCCATTAGCC
Organism: Wollemia nobilis; assembly: GCA_028583015.1. Lineage (NCBI taxonomy): Eukaryota > Viridiplantae > Streptophyta > Pinopsida > Araucariales > Araucariaceae > Wollemia > Wollemia nobilis. The sequence continues at coordinate 2,121,436 of JAQPPZ010007329.1, forward strand.
TAAAGGAAAGGGGTGTGAAATTTTTGGTCTACACATACAAATCCATAAAATAATTTTATGATGAGCTGAAAGAAGTATTTGCCAAGAAACCTAGGCAAACACCATAATATACCAAGGTACAATAACAAATTTGATCCTCATGCTATTTTTAATCTTATTACCATGGGTAACTCATACCACTCGTGACCCTCCCTCAAACCTTCTATTCTATTCATATGATCATTTATCAATTCAGTTCCATAGATTAAAGGGATAAATCTATAAGCTTAGTTCTACTCATCAAGGTTACTATAAAAATTTCTACAACATCAAAATAAATTTAATCTAACTAATTGAGAAACATGATAAGGAACATATCCACATTGATTTATCATTGGATTATTAATTTCAACAAGCATCTAGTGGGTAATATAGACATAATTATAAGGGACATGAGATACTATTGGATAAACCTCAACCTGTTGGTAATTTCTAGTACCAGGATCCAAGGCACTTTCAATAGCCACCTAAAAAGAAATATCTAAGGATATTATAGCATAACATCTAGGGTACTACTAATTCACAATAATGGGGTAGGGTGTAGGATTCTTCTAATAAAATCCTTTTAGGTAAGATGACAATTGCTTCCATGCTACCTAGATGTATACCCAATCTAGCATAAGATCTCCTCTAGGTATGAGTACGTTTTATTTATTTATTTTTTATTGATATTAGTTCCACTATAGGTCATGCTACATTTTTGCTTGATTAGCCTCATACTATTTTTATTTCTAGAATGAATATCATAATATTTAAGAAAATGATCCTCATTGTTGGATATACAATATGAATTACCTCATATGCTTTCCTTATATTCTTGATAATATTAATGTTACTCTGGTTGCTTCTAATTTGAGTATACATGCTCATCCATGGATTATTTTAGAAAACGAGGAATCATATATATCATATTTCATTGATATATTTGAAGTATATATTTCTTCTCAAGTTTGATAATAGCCCCTCCACCTCTTATTGGTATAGTCAATGCATACAAAATAAACTAACATGGTGGAGGAGTATTATATAGATTTCATAGATCTTCTCACACATATGTATCATTTAGATTTGGCCATGGTGATTTTAGCATTTTTTCATGGTCCCAAGGATGACATTAGGAAGGAAATATATATGTATAAACAGTATACCCTCCATGATGTTGAGCATTTGGACTATGAAGCTAAAAATATCTACTTGTATCAAATATAAAAATGTATGATTTCAATTCCTATCATCTTTAGTTTATCGTTGGTATTTGGTATGTGGGAAGAAGCATAAATTACAAATAAAAATAAATGAGAAATAAGTCTTAGAGGAGGAAGTTTCTACCTTATCACAATAGAAAACACTAACAAAAGTAGAAGAATCTAATCTAGATACAAATATTATCACCCTCATAACACTTTCCCTCATCATACCATAGGCTTATCATACTATTAAGGTTTAGGGATTCATAAAAATATAAAATATCTTGAATTATTTAGTTAGTAATCATAATTTAATCGATAGTAACATGGATAAAATCCTAAGGCTATATACAAATAATTCAAAACAATATAAATTCCACATGTTGATTGATAATGGAGGTAAGACTCAATGTGTGGATCATATTTCTAATATTTTCATTAGTATTGGTTCCTTCTCTTAAGTTGACAACCTTATGTGATTGATTTGGAAAGTGTAGATGTGATTTTAGGAGCTCAATGGTGTCTCAAATAGGGAATGCTACTTTAAACAAATAATGGTTGTATGTATAATGGATAAACTGACTAGGTCATCTATCTCCAAGGTCTACTATATTTACCTTGCAATATATCTAGGTCCCACTAAATAGAAAAAGTATTGAAGAAAGGAAATAGAGTTTTCTTTGCCTAAATTTTTAAGGCCATTGAGAAAGTATCTAAAAATATTCCTTTTAAAATGCATTATCTTCTTGATAATATACTTTTCTTCAATAAACCTAGGGTCTTCCACCTAACTAAAATCATGATCATGACATACACCATGTTCCATAAATTCAATCACTTAACATTTATCCTTATGGCTATTATTAGCTCCAAAAGTTTGAAATAGAGAAGATAATTCAAGAGATGTTGGAGCAAGGTATTATCCATTCTACTATGAATCCTTATTCATCATTGGTGGTCATGGTTTAGTGTAAGGATATTGTTTGTGAATGTACCCTAATTTCTATCAACTAAACAAGATAATTGTCAAAGATAAGTTTTCTATTTCTTTTATTGGTGATTTGTTACATGCACTACTTGGTGTAAAATACTTTACTAAGCTTGACTTATGTGTTAGGTTTTATCAAATTAGGGTTAGAGATGAGGCTATTCTCAAAAATAATCTTTACAATGTGAGGATCATTATGAGTTCTTGGTCATGCCTTTGCTATTACTAATATTCTATCCACTTTCCAAACATTAATGAATTCTATATTTTCTCTTCTTCTTGGTGAATTTATATCAGTATTTTTTGATAATATCCTACTTTACAGTATGTCTTGGATAGCCTATTTAATTCATATTAAACAAATGTTACACCTTTATAGAAAGAATAGTTATATGTTAAGTGGTGTAAATGTTACTTTTATATCCTTTAATTAGAGTACACATATAATATTATATCTCATGAAGGCGTCAAAATAGACCCTAACAAAATTAAAATCATTTAGGATTCTCCGCAACTTAAATCTACCAAGACTCTTTGGTATATTTAGGTCTTATAGTTATTACAAGAAATTTATCAAGAATTATGGAAATATTATGGCTCTCCTACTAAATATTTCCAATAATAATACCTTTTTATGGACCGATGAAGCTACTTGATCCTTCAACTCCTAACAAGAGGTCATGTGCACCACCCCTACTTTATCTACTCCTAAATTTACTAGCTCATTTTTTAGTAAATATAATACATGTAGAATAATATTAGAGCTATTTTGATGTAGGAAGAACTATGAGTTTTAAAAGGAAATAACTCTTAGGAAAGAAAATAGGTCATTCCATTTATGAGACAGTGATGTTGTTCATATTACATGTAATGGAGAACTAGAAGCCTTATTTTCTAGGAGAACATGCTATTATTAGAAATACCATAGTAGTATCAAGCACCTCTTGTAACGACATATCTATTGATTGGAAAAAATGGTTGACCAAGTTATTGGGGTATGAATTTACAATTGAGTACAGTAAAGCACCTATTGTAATTACAATTGAGAATTATGAATACTCTATTACTATAATTTCTACCTCTGGTCCTCTTACTTAATGGTTATCCCATATTATAGAGAAATTATAGTTGGATTTTGATAATATTTGTTTGATACATAATGTGAAGGCCCTTCCACTCCCTTGTTCTCATGGGTTGTCATGATTATCATGCTTCACAATTGATATAGTAAGATTATCATGCTTTAAGAATAACATTTTATTGTAATTATTAGGAGCAATTACATCATAGTCCATGTGAAGTAGCAAGTTGTATAAATAACCCTCACAAGGTCTATGGATGTACTATAGGATAAAAGTAGTTACTAATTTGGTTAGAGGTATGTTATACATAAAATAAGCATTCTATGAAATTAAATACTTATCATTTCATAATGTAAAGCATTGAAGCATTGCATTATAACATGTGGAATTAGATAAGGTAGAAGGAAGATCCAACTATTATTTTAATCTTCTTCTCCCTTCATTCCATAAAATCTCAATAATATCTCTATTAAAAATAAATTTCTAGGTTTATGGTTAACCTCAAAAGAAGAGGTAATCATTTTCATAAAGCAAAATTCCATTGAAGATTCTTTTTGGAATAAAAGGTCTAGGGGTGAAAAATCCCTATCATAGACCAAAAAGGCAAAAAAAATATAAAGAAATGAAAAAGGTCTTAACCTTATCAAGAATCAATTTCTTATTCAAAAGGCACTTGAAATCCATTGAAGCTTCAAAAAGAATTGAAAGAAATTTCTAGTAGAAATAAAGCAATAGAATTAAACTACTAAATAATTTCCCTTAAAAAGGTGCATAAGAATACTCCAAAAGGAGAATTATTGCATTCCAAAGAAACACAAAAACATCAGGTTGAAGGATAAAAAATTTTAGAGTCATTTAAAAAAAGTACGAGGAATTATCCAAGTCTCAACTAATGGCCTAGAAACAAAGGATTGTTTCTATCAAGGTAGTAATGAAAATTTTCCAATTGGAATGATTATTGAATAGCAAAATAAAAGTAGACTTTGAATGAAAGATAAAACTCAAACAAAGTGATTAAATTTAACAAGTATATCTATGTTTCAATAAAATAACAAGAAGTAAACACCACATGAAAAATTAAATGACCAAGAAAGTTTAACTTGTGAATGTTCACATTTGGATGGAAAAGTGCAAGCACCTCCTAGAGGTTCAAAATTAACAAGTCTTCAAACTGTTCTATGAGGAAAATCCCCCATTTTAAAGGATTGAAGCATTTCATATCAAATATCCAAAGATATATATATATATATATATATATATATATATATATATATCAAGAGAGAGAGCACTCTATATTGCTATTGCTAAAGTAAAAGAAAGAATGATTATTATAGTTCAACATAGTGACAAAACCTTAATAGCATAAGCTCTCAATCTTGATAAAAGTGAAAGCTCTCAAATATTATAAGAAATAGGCCTTTCATCATAAGCATAAGGGATGTCATCAAAGAAAAATATCAAGATGAAAATACTCATCAACAAGGCTCAAAATAATGTTATCTTCCTAAATAGGGATAAAAAACATAGCAATTAACATCAAAGGCATATCACAAAGCTATTCAATCAAGTAAATATTTAAGGCACTAAACTAAAATGTGAAGCACAAAAAATACTACATGGAGATAATTGGTTAGATGAAGATGCAAAACCAAAGTATCAAGAGACTTAGGAGACTCCAAAAATATCTTGTCATATTTCTATAAATAAGAATATAAAATTAGAGTGCTCCTAAAGCATAAAAATCAGGAAATAATCATAAAGAAATATTTTTCACACCATGAAGGAATGTTGATATAATATTTTAAAAATGTATCTCCTTCACAAGAGATGATCTAGTAGCAAAATAGGTCATATTTAGACAAGAAAAATCAAATTTGGAGAAATGCACAACAAAATAATGTAGTCAAAGAAAATATATTTAGGGAAGAAGAAGAAGAATATGTGTTTATTGCATAAGCATAGCTAGGACAACATAAAAATATTTGGTATGAATTTGAAGCTATCAATTATATTACAGGTTATAAAATTGGATCTAATTAGATAATCAAAACTATTATAGAAATATGACATTAGTTAATCACTCTAATCCAAGGAACCAAGAAGCGGGAACATTGTTGATATACAAATAAAACCATTACAAGTGCAATCCATGAGATAACTCTAAGTCCAAAAAGTGTATTACCTTTTGGAATGAAGACTATACATTCAAAGTTAATTCTTTTTCCACTCAATTTTCCAAGTATGGAGAAAATTTTTGTAAGATGAATAGTCTATTGTGAGAAAATATTTAAACAATCATGGCATACCTTGCAAACTCAATCTTGTTATAAGAAGATTATCTATTTTTGCAACTCAAACAAGATATCCATACATCATTATCAAATCCTAGGATCTCATAAAATTCTTATCAAGGATTGTACCAACACTAAAAACAATCAAAATACTAAATGATAAAATGTATTGCGATATCATCAAGATTGACAACATAATACAAGATAAAGGAGATTTTTTAGACAACATCAACAACTATTGGGTCCTAATGGATCAATTCGAAAGGGCATATAGCACTTGATGGGTTACTACATTCTTGTTTAAGGAAAATCTATAGTAGTTATGGGATCATTTAAAGGGATAAAACAAGTACGCAAATTTTTTAAAGATTGCATTCAAAATATAAATCCCATTTATCATATCAAGGAACTTATGATACGAGGAAAACTTGCAAAGAATATAGGATTTTATCATAATGAAATAAATAAAAAGAAGAAGGTAAAGCAACATAATAATCCTTGCACAACCTTCTTCACATCACATACAAGATAAAAATTGGCAACCATCAATTCAATAGTCAATATTGGATATACTTCACTTGAAGACATTGAAAGAGGTACATAATTCGTGCATTGGATTCTATATATATTATAAAGTATTGAATGGTTGTTTTTAATAAGCATATTTTTGGAGTACATGATTGGTGGAACCCAAAAATTTTAAGTACCATAGTAGAAATTATACATTGAGGGAAGGAATCTCTCTCTCAAATCTATAGATTATAGCATCACCATAGAAATTATTTTTTGGTAATAAGTTATAAATAGATTTATGTATATGATGTAATAAGGATATGGATGGGTGTATTATGAGTTATTAGATCATAGTCCATGTGATGTGGTAAGTATAATTAACCACTCTTCACAAGGTCTATGCATGTGCTATAGGATAGAGTTAGTTACAAGTTTGGTTGGAGGTTTGTTATGCCTGAAATAAGTATTCTATGTATTTAAATAACTATCATTTCATAATTTAAAGCATCAAAGCATTTATTTATAATAGGAATTACATGCTTCACCACTGGTAGGGTATTATGTTTTTCTTAAAACTATCAAAGTGTTAAGCAATTTTTTGTCTGGAAAGGTATAAAAATAGATATTAAACAATCCATGGATGATGGTGAGGTTTCAAAGGACTAAGGAGGAAATAATACAATATCTAGGATTATTGTAACCCCTTATTATCCTATATAACTAATGGAAGTAAATATTTTTGGACATGGTTGAGGTCCTTCCCAAATCATAGGGAAAATATTGATCTTTGTGGTGGTGTATCATTTTCCAAGCTATAACCATTTTTCAGCCTTATAATTCCTCTTCACTACTATTAAGGTATCTAAGATATTCCTTGACTTAGTTTTCAAATTGCATGGTAGGATCATGTCTATTATCTATGATCATAATTTTACTTTCACTTATATTTTTTGGAGGTAATTGTTCACTCTTACTGATACTCAACTTAACATGAGATCCTCTTATCACTCTCAAGTGGATAGATAAACTAAGATTATGAGTAAGTACCTAGGAATATAACTTTTATGCTTTACCCAAGATAAATAATATCATTAGGTTAAATTTATTATCTTATTAGAGTGGTGGTATAATTCTTTCTATCATTTTCCCTTTAAGATATCCTAATTTGAACCGTTGTATGGCCAAAAATATCCATCTATATTAGACTATGTTTCGGCCTCCTCTCAAGTGGATTTGGAAGATGATTTTCCCTAGAAACATTAGATTGTACTCTAGATCCTTAAAAATAATATTTGTTAGGCTAAAAATATACAAAGTAGTAAAGGATCCACATTTCTTAGAAAGATAAATTAATGTTGGTAATATGGCATTTCTCTGGCTTTATCCATATAAGCAACTTTCCTTGACAACCAAGTATAATAAAAAATTGACACCCTAGTTCTATGATCCTTACAAGATGATTCATTGGATTGGGGATATGGCATAGTAGTTGGTGCTTCTACTATTCTAAAATCCATCTCATTTTTCATGTTTCTTATCCTAAGCAAGTGATTAGTTAGAAGTTATAGTCCTAGACTGTGCTTCTAGAACTAGATGAAGGATATGTTAACTTGTAGCCAAAGATAATGTTATAGTCTCAAGTCCATAGTCTATAATATTACCAAGTACACAAGTTCTACATCATTTGGTAATATATTTTAAATAAAAATGTGATATAGAAATTAATGAGCATGTTCTAGTCTTTTCCACCTTTGAGGGTAAATATTTCTAGGGGAATCTAGCTAATGATTCCAATATAGCCATGTTGACTATCTTTAATATTATTAGATTAGAATCTAGGTTAGGTTGGTTGGCCCTTGAGAATTAGGGTTGCGTTGTCTAAGTGACCAAGATTGTTCTAAGCCTTAAAATCTATATTACTTTTAGTTGTGGAATCTAAATTTTATTATTGGCATGTGATTTATTATTTATGCATTTTAAAGATTTATTGCATACATTATTATTTTTTGAACATTATATATTTATTTTTAGAAATTATGTGATAATTGGTGGAATATTTTATAAAAAGTTATAGAATATATTTAAAATAATAAATTGTTTTCTTGTCTTGAAAATAATAATATAATTTTTAATAATAAATATCAAAATCATGCCCAATTTTGGAACCGTATCAGTGCCTCTCTTGCATAATGTCTACAAATATGGTGCTCATCATGGGAAGTCTCAATTGCAGAAAAATAAGTGCTAATAATTTGGCTACAGGATTTGAACATACATGGAAGAGTCATCTGCGACAACAAAATTAAAACAAAGGATCTAATTCGATCTATGGTAAAATGGAAATATCCAAAAAATGGGTTTATCAAAATTAGTTTTTATGGTGCTTCTAAAGGAAATCTAAAAAAAGCTGGTGGAGGTGGTATTTTTAGAAATAGTGAAGGCAAAATTCTCCTCACTTATTCAAAATCATATGGAACTTCAACTAACAACTATGTAGAGGATAGGGCACTTCTTACAGGGATTAAAATTAAATGCTATTAAAAAATGGATGTGGAGACTGGATAAAAAATAATATTATTGTTGATGTTCATCATCTATTACTAGAGGTAATCTCCTGGCAGTGTGAGCATATTTATAGAGAAGGAAATCGAGTGGGAGATAACTTAGCGAATTATGGTGTTGATCTACATCCCCATGAAATTCAAATTTTAGAAGACAAATGGTCGAGTGAGATTTTATGTCTTAATAAAAATGATGTCAATGAGTTGATTGTGGAAACATAGCACTTTGAGAAAGTTGAAGAATATATTAAAGAGAAAAAAAAAGAAAAAATAGTGATAAAAATGTTTGCTAAAACAAATATTTTTTTTTGGTATTTTGATGGGAGTGGACTCCAATAGAAGCCACATATAACCTATTCAAAAAAATAATTAATTTTTTCCTTTCTAATATCTTGTTCTTTCTCAATACTTCTTTCATTTATAGTTTTTTTTGGGGGCGGTAAAAATACAAATTTATTTTGGTTATAGTATAAAATGCTTTGTTATTTCTATCCCATTCTATTAAATCCATCTATCCATAGATTTTTGAAATAAATATGAATCTTTATTTTTTGCAACATAATGATAATTATAAAGTAATATTTTCTTGGACATAAGTATCTTAGTCTACATGATTATTTGATACAATTTTTTATATATTAAAGCACAATTTTAATTTTCTCTTTTATTTTAATTATCACCAAAATATTTTATATTTCAAATCTTCATTTGCCCTTATTTTTAAATAAAACTATTTATACATTATTTTTCAAACCAGATTTTATCCCACCAAAATGTAATCATTTGGAAAAAATAAGGATATTTGATCCACTCACACTAAAATTCAAATGGCTTTAGATGACTATTATTGAGTAGATCACATCTCAAGATAATTATTTTGTAATCTAACATTTCATATAATAAAATATGCGAAGAGAATGTATACACTATTTGTATACACATCCAAAAGAAACTAAGTATTTCTCAACAAATTATCATGAATCAAGCCAAATTTACCAAGCACCATTAAATTTATAAAACATAAAAGTTAAATCTTGTGATATGTGGTGTTTAAAGCTTAAATCACATATTAGCATTAAGCAATTCTAAAATCCAACTATTACAATCATAAACCAAAATAATCTTCAAGCTTATTCTAAACTAGTTTAACAAAAATCACTTTATCTTTTCATTTTTATCATTATTGTTTACAATGCTACTAAAGCACTACCAATGATTTTGATCCATTGGTGCTATTAATGCTACTATATTTCGAGTAATGGCGTTGACTCAAGATTAGGGGAACCTAAAGAGTAGACAATTAATTACATGCTCTAGATCTATACAACCAATTTGTGCCTTATTACTACTAACTATATCCTAATTTTAGCACTAACTATTATCATATGCCTTAATTGACCCATGTCACCATACTGCATTCCTCTCAATTGTCACCCCTCCCTCAACTCCATCCATGCTTGCTCTACTTTGAAGCTTATCAACAAGTTTTTCTCCCTCATATGGTATGAATGAACCAAGTTAGTAAGCAACAATTAGTTAGTCAATTGACAATCATGAGGTAAATCAAGATATCAAGTAAATGATATTATTTTACAATATATAGTTTGAGGGAATGTGATACTTTACAAGGAAAAATCTACAAAAATTACATGAAAATCATTCTAAAAATGATATAGAGATAAGGGGTAATAACAAAACAACTATCACACCTTTCGTACCTAAGGAGAATCTCTTCATATCTTGGGCATTATATTTTGCTTGCTATTTTAGTTTAAAAAATTTACTTTTGTCTTGGTTATGTATATTTGTTTGCTCCATTTACATGTTTTATATTTGTTACATAAGTTATTGGTTGTAGTGATCCTAGATTAACCCCTAGATCTATGACCTCCTAATATATAGTCAAAAACATCCCTTCTCCTAATGATTATGATATTAAAGTTCGATATCTTAGTACCATCAATTCTTAATGCAAAAATATAAATTCTTAATGCATTTGATAGGTCTAGCAAAATCTAGACCAAAAATATAAAGATTGTAGGAAATAACCTTTATTTTGTACATTAATCATATATTTCTTATATGTTTATACCTATATATTGTCAGGAGTAATCAAACTGAAGGGATTCACTTATTGATAAAAAATGTGTTACATATATAGGCAGAAGGCCTATATGATGAACATGACACTTGTCAATGAAACTGACAAGTGTCAAACTGAAGGCATAGTGCACTTTAACTCTAACATTCCCCCTTAAAGTGCACTATCCTAACTAAAGAAAAAAACAAAGCAAGTCAACATTAGGTAACATTCCCCCTTAATGTTGACTTCTCTAAAAAAAAGAACCTTTCATCCTCTTTTATTTTGGTCTAGGCTCGTGCTCTTTGCGCTTGGCTCTCCAACTATGAATAATGCTAGATCCACTATGTATACATCTCGGTCTGTTGCCTCAGGGTCAGCCACTTCAACGGGTCTGTTGCCACTGGGTCAGCCGTCTAAGTGCCTCAGGGTCATCATGGGTGCCTCAGGGTCAGCCACATCTGGGTCTGTTGCCTCTGCAGGTCATCCTCAGAGGATGTTGCCACTCGTAGGTCACTAACTAGATTCACCATGTGGTGAACTCAATCTAGAAGGTGTCGGTCTCTGCCAAAAATGCACCTAATGAAAGGAAAAACGAGCCATATAAGAGTGTCGGTCTCTGCTGAAAATGCACTCAATACAATAAAATGAGCCATAGATCCAAATAGGAGGAGAGAAGAAGAAAAGAAGAGAATCTTCTGAAGTGTCTTCGTCTGTAGTCTTCAAAAGTAGATCCAAAAAAGACCTCGGATAGAGTCTAGGGTGTCTTTGTCTGTAGTCCCTAGTATAAGTGTCCTTATGGTGACCATGTCATCTCACCGAAATGCATGGGTAACCAGCCGCTACATTCGCCAAGTGTATAGAAAAGGTCACTAGGTACAAGGATCACATATAAAATCACCTTGGGAGTGTCGGTACAACCGAGAGTGCACTCCAAGGTAGAAAAACTTTGAGGCTAAAAAACTCAATTGAAACAGCCTCAAAATTACAATTTGACACCACCATTGTGTCCGTCGCGGAAAAATGTTTCCAACGAATATAAATACCCCTATATTCCACCATCAAAGGGGCCTTCATCATGCTGAAAGAACAATAGCATGCCTCTCTAGGCAACAAAAAAACAACATCGCTCAATGGCGGCATCGCTCTCAAGCGGAAAAAAAATAGACTTCACAATTTTTCCCTCATAGGGAAATGATATGACAAAGTTTGAGTGCCCATCCACTATCAATGTAGTAAAAAATGAGGGTTTACAAAAATATGGAAAAAATGAGGGTTTACCAAAAAACCGCACCTCTGTCCGCAGCAGAAACCCCAATCGGATACCAAATGTCAGGAGTAATCAAACTGAAGGGATTCACTTATTGATAAAAAATGTGTTACATATATAGACAGAAGGCCTATATGATGAACATGACACTTATCAATGAAACTAACAAGTGTCAAACTGAAGGCATAGTGTACTTTAACTCTAACATATATATTATAGCTAATAATTCCACTAGTGATGAAAGTTAAATAACTCATTGACCCCACCCTCTTATTAAACACTTTGCCATAACATAATAATATAAAAACCCAAACATCTTTTATTTCCAATTATTTCTCGTCGTTGTGGTGCAACCTCTTTATACCATTCTGAGGGTAGGAATAAAGTTACATCATTAACTCCTCACTTTCACAATTCATGGACCCATCAATAGATGCCATCTAGACGTCAAATTGAAAAGCAACAATTAAAGAAAAGACATTGTAGCAGAGCCGAGGAAATCCATTTGCCCTTCGGTAGCGAAGACTACGATTAGGGTTCTCAAAAGCCAATATTTATTTCATGAAGAGGCGAAATCTACAATGGTATGTTTATCGTTGTCAGCATGTTCTCAAATTCTATTATATCAACTCTACCGTCAGAATTTTTGTAAATCTGGATATCATTGTCAGCGTGTTCTAAGATTCCATTATATCAACTCTACCATCAGAATTTTTGTAAATTTGGATATCATGATTTCATAATTGTTACCCTTCTTTCGGTGCAAGGCTGAGCAAGATCTGTTGCAGCTAGCGTGAGGTGATGAAACAATCATCACCTTTATCAAAAACAGGAAAAGTTTCACTCAACTCCGCTTCTCACATGTTCCCTTCATGCTCTCTTTAAATTTAATACTTTCCAACAGACTCACACAAAGCCTGCAAAAGTCATTAAAGCTCATATGCTTTCTCAAATCCATCACAATCTTTTGTCTCTCGTCGCAGACGTAGTGAAGCCCAAGTTTTATTAATAGCCCCTATATACTCGAGCAAGATCCTATGCGCCGATGTTATGCACAAAATTGCTGCCCATCTGATTGTGCATATATATTTTTAATTTAGCCAAAAAATCTTGTGTGTCTTGGTTTAAAAAATTATGATCATGGGTTCTACATTATTAAAATTAAAATTATTTGGGAGTCGTTCTTGTTCTAACTTTATGAGTATTATCAACTGAATTTTGGGTACCCGCTTTTGGTAGTGTGAAAATTCGAACTAGAGAACTTTTTTAGAAGATTGTCCTACCCTCTCTAACTCATCTACAACACGTAAGTCCATATAACCTGATATTACAAATTCTCCTTAGACAAATTCTGAAAGTTGAAAGCTGAGAGTGAGATTCCGTGAAGGAGAGAAGAAACAGCTCTCCACAACTGTGGATGATAGATGCTACGCTTCCTTTTAAATAAAGTCGTTGGAATATCGATAAAGATAAAATTTTTGTGGTAACACCCAAGTTAGTAAATTCAAATCAGAAAGAGGTGGCTCCATTATACCGGATATATTTCACATCATACTTCAAAGAATTCCTTTTTAATAAAGTCTTTGATTAGCCAGCGGGAGATTCCGTGAAGGTGAGAAGAAACAAGGCACGCATGATCTCCGTTAGAATTAATTAATGTAGACGCCTCTTTCTTTGTATGATTCGTCGGGAAGACTCGAGGAAGGTCGGCTTGTCTTTATCATGCAGTTCCCCTTCATCCGAAATTGCTTTGGTTGTGTCCGTCATGCCGCCTGATATGGATTCTTTCCGACTTTCCATCGTCGCTTGGAATAGGTTCGAAGGATAAGTCTTGCGAATTGGAAAGCAATCTTGGACGCATGACGCATTGAGGATACTTTTAAATGTAAGCTAATTTTAAACTCAGAAATTATTATTATTATTATTATTAATAAAATATTTAAATTTTCATACAGAAAAAGAATCAATCGGTTTTAAACACTAGTATTTATTTAAGACAATTAACTAAAAGAAAAAGAATCAATCAGTTTTAAACACTAGTATTTATTTAAAACAACTAACTAAACTATTTAGGTTTACAATAATAAAATTTTAATAAAATTTGTTTTTTATAATTAGAGTAGAATATGAAGTATAATCGGAGGCTCAATGAGTTGGACCTATTCCACACCATGATTCCAACTTAATTTCTCTTGATCAAAATTTTGAAAAATAAAGTAGAATATGAGGTGAAATCGGAGGCTCAATGAGTTGCACCTATTCCCATGGCATGATTCCAACTTAATTTCTCTTGAGGAGAACTTAAATTTTCTTAGTTCGAACTTAAGTTTTGAATGCATCATTCATTCATATTAATTTAATATTTTTAAATAATAAATTTAAATTTTTTATTATAAATTTAAAAAATTATTAATTAAAAATTAAAAATTAAATAATTAAGGTTCCAGTTGTAGCCTGTACCGATCCACTTTAACTTTATGATAAAACTCATTCCCTGCCTTCTACGGCGATTCTTCCCTAATACGATTTACTTTCTTTTGTTGCTTTTAAAATGTTGGTCGTTTTATCATTAAAGTATTTTTTTTTACTTTTCTCTATTTTTATATAATAGATTTTATTTTATGAATTTTTGTGTTCAGTTTTTAAAAATAAAAAATGTTACTAATTTTTTTGGAATTAAAAAAATAATAAATTTTATTTTTATTCACAATTATACTTTTGTTGTTGGGCGTAGGTTTACGTTTATTGTAAGTTTTAAAAATGTTATATATTTTAAATGCTTGTAACACATGTTAACTTTTATTTTGTCTAAAGATTAATTGGTTCGACCAAACCTTGTAAAAGGTGGAGGTCAAGATTCAAATCTCGGACCTACGAACTAAAGGTTTGTCACTTTGGTGGTGCTTTCAACCCTGTAAAAAATTTTAAATATTTGCCACATGGTGCTTTCAATTGCGAATAACTGTGTTGCGGTAGCCCGGACAACGCAAATACTATGACCAGACAACCTATCCGATTCATGGTGGTTACCGATTCCACCATGTAAAAAAATAATTAATTATTTTTAAATTATTATTATTATTTTTTTTGATATATGGAAGCAATGGTAACAATCACGATTTTTAGTAACTACCAGCACAGCTGGTAGGGTTCAAACTATCTACGAAGGCTCCCAGGACTTCCACCATCTCGGTACATGGTAACCCGGCGTGAGATGGGGACCACCGGACGCACAAGGGTCACACCGTCGTCGTCAATCTGGAGCACCACTCAGAGGAATCGGATCACGATTTTTAGTAACTACCAGCACAGCTGGTAGGGTTCAAACTATCTACGAAGGCTCTCAGGACTTCCACCGTCTCTGCATCTGCGTGAGATGGGGACTGCCGAAAGCACAGGGGTTGCACCGTCGTCATCAATCCGGCGCACCACTCAGAAGAATCGGATCTGGGCTAATGTCTGTGCATGGGCAAGCCCGTGGGATTGGAACCTTGGTCTCAATTATTTTTAAATTATTAATTATATATAAAATATATTATCTGGACATTTGGATGTGCAACATTTATTAATTAAAATATTTAGTATTACATGTATCTATGACATATTTGATGTTTTAATTAATAAATAATTTTTTTTTATAATAAAAAATAATATTTAAATGGAACCTTGGTCTCAATTATTTTTAAATTATTAATTATATATAAAATATATTATCTGGACATTTGGATGTGCAACATTTATTAATTAAAATATTTAGTATTACATGTATCTATGACATATTTGATGTTTTAATTAATAAATAAAAAAATTTATAATAAAAAATAATATTTAAAAAAATTAAATATTTCTTAAATTTTTAAAATTATTTTTAATTATATAATATTTAAAATAGGGGTTAGTGGATTGGTAAGTGTAGGTGTGGTTGAAAACTTGCCAAGAAAAGAACTAGGTTCAAACCTTAAGGAGAAACCAAACCTTTGCAATCCGAATCCTTTGAGTGTCTGTCAGACTGATTGACAATGGTACAAATCCTGAGCGAATGATGGTACAAACCTTGAGTGACCAATAGTCCCCATCTCACACTGGGTCATGTTCGATGGTCCTCATCTCACGTTGGGTCAACAAGAATAAGAAGGATAAGTTTATTGGGAGCAGTCTTTGCGCTAGCCAATTACTAAAAATAATGGCTCCTCTATATATAGACTTTACTGTAAATATCTTGGCATGTATCATTTATTAATTAAACTACTGAAAAATGTATTTATGAGATTATCTCATAATTTTTTAATCATGGTGTTATATTCTAGGTTCAAACCTTGGGAGAAGCCCAATCTTTGCAATCTGAATCCTCTGAGTGCCTGTTAGACTGGTTGATAATCATACACACCCTGAGTGACCAATGGTACCCATATCACACTGGGTCATAGTTTGTGGTCCCCATCTCATGTTGGGTCAACAAGAATGAGAGGTATAAATTTATTAGGAGTAGTCTTTGCTCTAACCAATTAATTACTGAAAATAATGGCTGTAACCAACTCTCCTCTATACCTTCGCATGTATCATTTATTAATTAAACTATATATATCATATGCACTTTACTGTAATTACCTTGGCATGTATCATTTATTAATTAAACTACTTACAATGTATTTATGAGATTATCTCATAATTTTTTTAATCATGGTGTTATTTAATATGTTAGCTATAAACAATATTTTAAAAAATTATATATTTTTGATGAACACACCCACCCTCTTACACACTCAATCATGTAATGGTTTGAACCTTGGACCTTTCAAAAAAGAGTCAAACAAAAAAAATATATTTTTAATTTTTAAATTACTGTTTTTTTTCTTGAAAAAAAAGAGTCAAGTTTTCATCTTGACAAATCATAAATCTCTTTTTGAGAGTTTACAAACATATTCAATTATCATATCATTTGAGATGCTACATTTATATACCTGCATATTTTTTTCCAAAAAAAATGAATTCTTAATATTCATTTCCTAAGTCTTCTTCAATTTTCTTTGTAAAATCAAATATTCAACATCATTTTTCTTAACATTTTCTAATCTTATTCATTCATTCATCCAAGTTAAATCTTAATTAGTAGTGGTCTTTTATGATGCCAAGCTACCACTGTGCCACTTTAATATTCATATATGCTATGTTGGCTCTATGCTTTTGTAGCAATGTTATGATATTTTGAATAATTGATCTTGTTGTTCCTTGATGCTGCAACACCCTTTTGAAATCCAAAAATACTATGATTTTTCTACAAAACATTACCATACTTGATGCCTTTATGATTCCATGTATATCTATAATATTTATGCCTTAAGCTATACCTCCAAGGTTGTTGTTTTTCAAGGTGGTGTGGGTTCTAATATACTACAACCTTAACCTAACATTCTATTTTATTTGTTTCTTCAACAATTTGTTTCCATATTTTGAATTCTTCTTCACAATATTCTCTCTTATGCACTTCTAAGAGGGCTTCCATAGACTTTGCTACTACTTTCATGGACTCTATTGCTATTGCTAGTGTGAATTTAATTTTTGAGTCTTTTGTTGGTTCTTCAACTTGTTCGCCTGTTATAATTGCTTCTTGCTTATTAAAATTTTCCTTCTAATGTTGGACATTTTGAGTCAAAGTTGTCATTGATGTCAAGGAACGAAGTTGTCATTGATGTCAAGGAATAAGCTACCGTTGATGTCAAAAGGTCAAAAGGAACAATGCAAAGGTTAATGGCAAAAGAGCTTCATAATATTTATTTTTAATATTATGTGAAGCATAAGTAGAAGGGTTTTTATTAAAACCATGGAAGAGCAAAAATAAAAGGTTTTTCATAAAAACCCAAGGAGGCTTTTAAATTCATATTAGAAAGCCCAAGGAAGTTTTAATATTTATTTTATAAAATATTTAAATTCAAATTGAATTTAAATTTTATAAATAAATATTATTTATACAAAGTGGTAAAACCTAAGAAGGCTTTAATCCTTAATAAAGCCAAAAGGATTTAAATATTAATTTATAATATTTAAATTCTAAAGAATTTAAATAATTTATAAATTAAATATTTAAAATTTAAAGCATCGACATTTAATTTCAAGGTGGCATATTGGTATAAAAACCATATGCCTAAGTGGCAAAAGAATTATCCCTTGTTCGATTTACTAAAGGCCTACGAGTTGTGTGTTTCGTGCGATTTCGTGCAAGGAAGAAGACAAAGTTTTGTCTTAAGTGCATCGATGAAGAAATAATGTGAAAGAAGCCCTAAACCTCATAACCATCCAGCGTGGTGGTCTGGTGGCAAGTTGGAGTGAGCTAGGGTGCTTGTGAGTGGGAGGACCCACGTTCGAATCTCGACAGGCAACGTTTTGAGTGGACTTGGTCAGTTTTGGGGGGAGAGTTGGTGAGCAGCAAATCCTTTTTGGGTGAGGCACCAAGAGGGAGAAGATAGAGCACATGGTGCTCTTCCCTCCCAAGGTGAGCGCCTAGCTCACGCGGTGGTTGGAGCCATGGCTAGGGCGTTGGTAGAGGCGGCGTCATGAGTTCGAGTCTCACCAAGGCAAAGGTAATAAATTTTTAATATATTTTGTGATGCCTAAGGTTTTGACATAAGGTCCTAGGGAGTTAAAAGGGGTAGATAAAAAGTATTTTTAATTAGTCATTATTTTGGTTAATTGGAGGAATAAGGAGTTAGCTTTATTTTTAAAGTATTTATGACATATTGGCTTATTGGAGAAATAAGTGGATTAAAGTGTTGGTTAAATTTTGAGAGGACTTCTTGCCATTGAGTTATTTTGAGAAGGTGATTTTATTGACATTATTTTTGGTATTGGATATTATTTTAACTGGGAGATTATAAGGTGTATTTGGTCAATTATTTTTGTATATGTTGATGGATGCTTTCTTCAAGATGGAGTGATAAGGTGTATGTATGTTTTGATATTTGCATTGTACTTTTGAGAGAGTTTATCATCTTATAACTTCCTTGAGCTTGGAAAAGAAGTGTTTGTGGTTGTGGCAGATTTTTGAGGTTCCTTCATCATCAAGAAAAAGGTATGGGCACATTCTTCCATAGTTGAGTTGATTGATTGTTTTCTGGAAAACAAGTTTGGAGTGAAAAGGACTTAATTAGGTTTCCTTATTGAGTGTGTTGAGCTATATGTTGAGATTGGTTTATAAGCATTGTTGTTGAAGTCATTGATTAAGTGAAGAACTTGAACTAGGGTTTGAAAAGATCATGAGTATCATTGTTATGTGAGATTGGTTGATAAGAATTGTTGGAAATATTTTGAGTGAGTGTTCATATGCTTGGACTAGGGTTTGTGAGCAAGGATTATTTCATTGAGTGATTGGTTGAGTAGAGTTGGTTGAGCCTAGTCAAGTGGATGTGTGAAGTGATTGTTCAAGTTCTATGAAATAAATTATTCTATATTCTGAATTGATTTGAGAAAGAGGTTGAGTATTGATGAGTGTGAAACATATTGAGTCTCTAACAATTCTCTATATGTTTTTATAAAGAGTGATTGAAAGTATTGAGTTGAATGTGAAGCATATTGAGTCTCTAACAATTCTCTATATGTTTCTAAAAGAGTGATTGAAAGTGATTGAGCATTGAGGTGAATGTGAAGCATATTGAGTCTCTAACAATTCTCTATATGTTTCTAAAAGAGTGATTGAAAGTGATTGAGCATTGTGATGAGTATAAAGCATATTGAGTCTCTAACAATTCTCTTTATGTTTCTATGAGATTGGACAAGTTCAAGTGTGGACTTGTTGAGCAGATTTGAGGTAAGTCTTTGAGAAGACTTGTGGATAGATTTGTGTAAGATTTTGTGGAAGCTTACAATACAGATTGAGAGCAGATTTGGATAAGTTCTAGTGAGGACTTATAGAGAATTTGGACAAGTTCTAGAGAGGACTTGTGGATAGATTAGTGTGAGATTTTATGGAAGCTTACAAGGCATATTTGAGACAAGTCTTTGAGAAGACTTGAGAGCAGATTTGATTGATTGATTTGTTCAAACCTTGAGTTAAGGTTTGGGGTAGATCCAAAGAGTTGATTTGAGATTGAGTCAAGCTTTGAGTTAAGGCTTGAGGATAGATATTGAGGATAGATTTGTGCTAGACCGAAGGACTATGTTTAGTACAGATTAAAGGATAGATTTTGGTGTAGATTTGAGGATAGGTTTGTGCCAGACTAGAGATAGATATTGAGGATAGATTTGTGCTAGACCGAAGGACTATGTTTAGTGTAGATTTGAGATAGATCTTTGGAGGTGATAGAGTTGAGGATAGAGATCTCCAGCTAGAGCAGGGAGGATAGGTGTCTTCTATGGATAGAGTTCCATTTTCTAAGGGTAGTGGAGGTAGAGGTCTTCTAGAGGATCACCAGCCAGAGTAGAGTTAGGATATTGGTGTCTCATATGGATAGAGATCCACAAACTTGATTAGGGTATTGGTGTCTCCTTTGGATAGAGATCCATAAACATTGTAATAGGGAAAGGATTCCCAAGAGATTGATTGAGAAAATTTTAGTAAAATATTTTCTCCGTGGAGTAGCCCACATTGGGTGAACCACGTAAATTTGGTGTCTCTATTGTGTGTGGTGATTTATGCATTGCTTTGATTACTACTATTGATATTGCTATCTATACATTGCATAATATTGATTGGGAAAGAAAAGTAAAAAGTGGTCTTATACTGTTCACCCCCTCTCAGTATAAGCTTGTGTTCTTCAATTGGTATTAGAGTGGGTTCCTTTGAAAGAGTTTAACAACTTGAAGGAAAATCTTACAAGAACACAATGGATTCTAAGAATGGATCATCAGATAATTCAGCACTAGTATTTGATGGAAGTGATTATATATATTGGAGTATGAGAATGAAGATTTACCTGATGGCACTTGGCAATGAAATTTGGGAAGTAGTTGAAAATGGATACGTACCACCAGTTGATCCACCTACAGATAAGGAAGGTAAGCTTCTACAACATTACAATTCAAAAGCAATGAATGCAATTTTGAGAGGTTTGCATAGAACAGAGTCCATAAAAGTTATGCATTGTCAAGATGCAAAAGGAATGTGGGATAAGTTGCAAAGCATATATGAAGGAGATAAAGGTGTCAAGAAGGCAAAAATATGAAATCTCAAAGGACAATTTGAAGAGTTAAGAATGAAGGATGAGGAAAACATTAGTACTTATCTACTTTGAGTCGATGAAGTTGTTAATGCTATGCAAGGACTTGGACTTAAGGTTGAAGAATCAGATGTTTGTGATAAGGTCTTAAGATCTCTTCCAAAAATATTTAGTGAAAATATTTTTGCTATAGAAGAATCAAAGGATGGTGATTCTTTGACAAGAGATATGTTGCTTGGTATTCTTACAACTTTTGAGTTGAGAACAAAAGAACCTAATCCCCAAAAGGAAGCAACCTTCAAAGCAATCAAGAAGACAAAGGGTAAGAAGTCAGAATCAAGCAATGAGTCATCCAATGATGAAGAAGCTAATTATGGTAGAAGGAATAAGGATTCAAGAAGATCTAGAGATACAAAATCTGTTAGATGTTTCAATTGTGGAAAGTATGGTCATTATGCAACTGATTTTCAAGAAGCTAAAAATAACAATGATGAAGAAAAATAGGATCACAGGAACAGGGAATCAGAAAGATACAGGCACCAAAAGAAAGGGAAGGATGGACAAAATAGACAAGGGAAGAAGTTATTCCAAAGACAAAAGAGGAGCTACTATGCAGACAAGGCAAGTAAGTACTCAAGTGATAGTGATAATAGTTTTTTAGATAATGATAGAGATGAAGTCCTATTTATGATTGAAGAAAAAGAAGTCAAGAAAAGGTCACCAATAATTCTCAAGTGTTTTAGATGTGGTAATTTTGGTCATCTTGAAGATAGTTGTACAAGGAATGGTTTTAGTTTTAGTGATGATGAATATGAAGATACACTTGAAGGACCAGAAGAGAATATTCTAATGGGATCTAGAGGAAGAAGAAGGTGATCCTATAGAAGACAAGTCAAAAGAAAATGAAGATGTTGACAAAGGTAAAAAAATAGAGGAAGAATCAGATAAAGAAGGATATGATCTTAAGGGAGAACTTATTTATGCTCTTGACACAGTAAAGAAGGTAAGAAAGCAAAACTCTAAACTTGAGTTTCAGTTTCAAGAATGTGATGAAGAGAGAAGAATGCTTATAGAGGATCTAGACAAATCAAAGGCTAAGACAAAGAAGTTCAAGGATAAGTTAGAAGCAAAGGTCTTAGAATGTGAAAGGTTAGAACAAGAAGTAGCCCTACTAAGGGAAGATTTAGAAAAGTCCAAGAGTAAGCTACAAAAGTTTGGAAAGAGTTCAAATATTGTGGATAAGATGATCAAGGTACAAAGAAGGTCAACAAACAAAATAGGTCTTGGTTTTGAACAGGCTCAAAAGAAACAAGAAGAGAAGTCAACCTCAAGTTCTGAAGGAGAAGAAACTTCAGAAGAAGATAGTGTAAGAGAAAGTGAGACATCTGAGGATGAGTTGGACAATAGAAATTTCAACAAGGAAAGGAACAATGCACAAAGAAGAAATAGATGGAACAACAATCAGAATAGGTTAAGAGAGACTAAGAGACCAATGAGGTCAAGACAAGGAAACTTCAATGGAAGATGTTTCTCATGTCACGAATTTGGGCACATGGCTTCATAGTGCAGGACACATGAAAGACAGGAATATAGGAATTTATAAAAACTTTTCCATGGGTATTGCTACTCATGTAATCAGTTTGGTCACAAGGCAATGAATTGTAGGGTTCATGATAGAAAAGGATATGGCTTCACTAGGAGAAATCCTAAGACATTTGCACCTCCAAGGAATAATAACATTAAGTGTTATAAGTGCAATAATGATGGACACACAACAAAGTGGTGTAGAGCAGACATTCCAGAATCAAGTATGAACAGGAACAGGAAAAGGGATATGGATATGAACAAGAATAGGAATAGGAACAAGAACATGGATATGAACATGAACAAGAATAGGAACAAGAATATGGACATGGATAGGAACAGGAACATGGACATGGAAAGGAACAGTCAAAGGAATCAGAAGGATCAGATAAGAAGAAAAGAGGATAAAGGTAAAGACCAGTGCTTGTTGGGAGTAGAAATACTCCCACCCCAGAATTAACCACCTCAAGAGGAGGTGGGGGAGGGGCTAAGCTAAGAGACTCATTCTTAGCCCCGAGCCCCAAAGGTGACCCTTTGCCATTGATGTCAAAGGGGGAGAGATTTGAGTAAGGGGGAGAGATTTAGTATTTGAGTAAAGAGGAGAGATTTGAAGAGAGCATTGAGCCAGGGGGAGCAATGTCCCAGGGGGAGCAGAACAAAGAAAAGGTTAAGTTTTTGGTAAAAATAATTTGGGTTGCCATCAATGACAAAGGGGGAGATTGTTGGACATTTTGAGTCAAAGTTGTCATTGATGTCAAGGAACGAAGTTGTCATTGATGTCAAGGAATAAGCTACCATTGATGTCAAAAGGTCAAAAGGAACAATGCAAAGGTTAATGGCAAAAGAGCTTCATAATATTTATTTTTAATATTATGTGAAGCATAAGTAGAAGGGTTTTTATTAAAACCATGGATGAGCAAAAATAAAAGGTTTTTCATAAAAACCCAAGGAGGCTTTTAAATTCATGTTAGAAAGCCCAAGGAAGTTTTAATATTTATTTTATAAAATATTTAAATTCAAATTGAATTTAAATTTTATAAATAAATATTATTTATACAAAGTGGTAAAACCTAAGAAGGCTTTAATCCTTAATAAAGCCAAAAGGATTTAAATATTAATTTATAATATTTAAATTCTAAAGAATTTAAATAATTTATAAATTAAATATTTAAAAGTTAAAGCATCGACTTTTAATTTCAAGGTGGCATATTGGTATAAAAACCATATGCCTAAGTGGCAAAAGAATCATCCCTTGTTCGATTTACCAAAGGCTTGTGAGTTGTGTGTTTCATGTGATTTCGTGCAAGGAAGAAGACAAAGTTTTGTCTTAAGTGCGTCGATGAAGAAATAACGTGAAAGAAGCCCTAAACCTCATAACCATCCAGCGTGGTGGTCTGGTGGCAAGTTGGAGTGAGCTAGGGTGCTTGTGAGTGGGAGGACCCACGTTCGAATCTCGAAGCAGCATTTTGAGTGGACTTGGTCAACATTTTGAGTGGACTTGGTTAGGCGCCAAAGGAAGCAGCGCAAATCCTTTTTGGGTGAGGCGCCAAGAGGGAGAAGATAGAGCACATGGTGCTCTTCCCTCCCAAGGTGAGCACCTAGCTCACACGATGGTTGGAGCCATGGCTAGGGCGCTGGTAGAGGCGACATCATGAGTTCGAGTCTCACCAAGGCAAAGGTAATAAATTTTTTAATATATTTTGTGATGCCTAAGGTTTTGACATAAGGTCCTAGGGAGTTAAAAGGGGTAGATAAAAAGTATTTTTAATTAATCATTATTTTGGTTAATTGGAGGAATAAGGAGTTAGATTTATTTTTAATAAAGTATTTATGACATATTGGTTTATTGGAGAAATAAGTGGATTAAAGTGTTGGTTAAATTTTGAGAGGACTTCTTGCCATTGAGTTATTTTGAGAAGGTGATTTTATTGACATTATTTATGGTATTGGATATTATTTTAACTGGGAGATTATAAGGTGTATTTGGTCAATTATTTTTGTATATGTTGATGGATGCTTTCTTCAAGATGGAGTGATAAGGTGTATGTATGTTTTGATATTTGCATTGTACTTTTGAGAGAGTTTATCATCTTATAACTTCCTTGAGATTGGCAAAGAAGTGTTTGTGGTTGTGGCAGATTTTTGAGGTTCCTTCATCATCAAGAAAAAGGTATGGGCACATTCTTCCATAGTTGAGTTGATTGATTATTTTCTGGAAAACAAGTTTGGAGTGAAAAGGACTTAATTAGGTTTCCTTATTGAGTTGTTGAGCTATATGTGAGATTGGTTTATAAGCATTGTTGTTGAAGTGATTGATTGAGTGAAGAACTTGAACTAGGGTTTGCAAAGATCATGAGTATCATTGTTATGTGAGATTGGTTGATAAGAATTGTTGGAAATATTTTGAGTGAGTGTTCATATGCTTGGACTAGGGTTTGTGAGAAAGGATTGTTTCATTGAGTGATTGGTTGAGTAGAGTTGGTTGAGCCTAGTCAAGTGGATGTGTGAAGTGATTGTTCAAGTTCTATGAAACAAATTATTCTATATTCTGAATTGATTTGAGAAAGAGGTTGAGTATTGATGAGTGTGAAACATATTGAGTCTCTAACAATTCTCTATATGTTTCCAAAAGAGTGATTGAAAGTAATTGAGCATTTATAAATGTGAAGCATATTGAGTCTCTAAAAATTCTCTATATGTTTCTAAAAGAGTGATTGAAAGTGATTGAGCATTGAGGTGAATGTGAAGCATATTGAGTCTCTAAAAATTCTCTATATGTTTCTAAAAGAGTGATTGAAAGTGATTGAGCATTGTGATGAGTATAGAGCATATTGAGTCTCTAACAATTCTCTTTATGTTTCTATGAGATTGGACAAGTTCAAGTGTGGACTTGTTGAGCAGATTTGAGGTAAGTCTTTGAGAAGACTTGTGGATAGATTTGGGTAAGATTTTGTGGAAGCTTACAATACATATTGAGAGCAGATTTGGATAAGTTCTAGTGAGGACTTATTAGGAGCATATTTGGACAAGTTCTAGAGAGGACTTGTGGATAGATTAGTGTGAGATTTTGTGGAAGCTTACAAGGCATATTTGAGTTGATTGATTGATTTGTTCAAACCTTGAGTTAAGGTTTGGGGCAGATCCAAAAGAGTTGATTTGAGATTGAGTCAAGATTTGAGTTAAGGCTTGAGGATAGATATTGAGGATAGATTTGTGCTAGACCGAAGGACTGTGTTTAGTACAGATTCGAGGATAGAGTTTGGTGCAGATTTGAGGATAGGTTTGTGCTAGACCAGAGATAGAGATTGAGGATAGATTTGTGCTAGATCGAAGGACTGTGTTTAGTGCAGATTTGAGATAGAGCTTTGGAGGTGATAGAGTTGAGGATAGAGGTCTCCAACCAGAGTAGGGAGGACAGGTGTCTTCTATGGATAGAGTTCCATTTGCTAAGGGTAGTGGAGGTAGAGGTCTTCTAGAGGATCACCAGCCAGAGCAGAGTTAGGATATTGGTGTCTCCTATGGATAGAGATCCACAAACTTGATTAGGGGATTGGTGTCTCCTTTGGATAGAGATCCATAAACATTGTAATAGGGAAAGGATTCCCAAGAGATTGATTGAGAAAATTTTTAGTGAAATATTTTCTCCGTGGAGTAGCCCACATTGGGTGAACCACATAAATTTGGTGTCTCTATTGTGTGTGGTGATTTGTGCATTGCTTTGATTATTGCTATTGATATTGCTATCTATACATTGCATAATATTGATTGGGAAAGAAAAGTAAAAAGTGGTCTTATATTGTTCACCCCCCTCTCAGTATAAGCTTGTGTTCTTCATCTAAATGCATGCATGAACTTGCACATTTTTTTATGTACTTTTTTATTCTATTATATCCTCTTTATTTATTTCTTTTAGTTCCATCTAAAGCCTTTTTATTCTTCTTCATATCCTTTTATGGTGACCTTCAAACTAGTTATCTTTGTATACGGGTCCCATTGACTCAAGAATGCATGATCTATTTTGTCCTAAGTGTAACTATAATTCTTTTTTTATCAAAACTTTCCCACCAAACATAAACTTCTTCTTATAAAAATTTTATAAGTTGGATTTGTAAAAAATAATCATTAAAATATAGAGATCTAAACTTCTTCTACCATTATTAAGAATCAATGTCATCACTTCCAATGAAAACTGGTAACCTCACGATCTCAACCCAAAAACTAAATTTTAAAGTTTTTAAGGTTTAAAAAAAATTCAAATCTCCTCTATTCTTTGTTTTCAATAAATAATTCTATAGATTTTCTTTAAAAAATTAACTAAATTTTAAAGTTGTTAGGGTTTAATTCAAATATCCTCTATTCTTTGTTGTCAATAAATAATTCTATATATTTTCTTAAAAAAAAAAATTGTAACTAAATTTTTTACCTTGACTAATTTTTTTAATTGGTTATACGAGATTGAAATGGGCCCCACCCGTATTACATCATCACCACATAGTGGTATTACAAAAAATATTGGATATTATCCATGTATCATTGGACAAGATTTGAACCTTGATATTCTCCTTCAATGTTGTAGAATCTAACCAGTTAAGCTAATGTAATTTGATTTTTTACCTTCATGATTGAGATATCTATAATTTTATTTTTTACAATTTGAAAAAATTCACTGTCTTGAATGATTAAATTCACAAGGTTGTATCTAACTTTGTACAAAGAATAAAAATGCTAATTATATAGTATATAAATAAATAAGTTATATGAATTTTACTATAAATATTTTAGCATGTGTCATTTTGAAAAGTTTTGAACTTGTTTCTCCCCTCGAAAGTTGAGGAATCTAACTCATGCTAATGTCATTTGATAAAATTAACATTTTAATGGGATATCTTTGGAAAGTATTTTTTTTAAAAAGACTTTGAAATATATTATGGAAAATAAGTATAATGAAATACACAAAGAAATTACATCTATTTTTTAATATATATTATAACACATAAATATAATAATTATTTATTTAATATAATAAAAACATATTTTAATGAAGAGAATTCATAAATTATTGTCAAAACTACCTAAAAAGTTGAATATGTAATATTGGATAAAAATAATACCATTTTTTTATGTCCATCAATTTGCTACACACAATCTTTGAAATATCAATATATCTATAAATATGAAAACTAGTTATCATATATTTTAACCAATAGTTGTGTTGACCTTTCTATTAGCAAAATATAAATTTTGCAATGCAATTGACCAAGTGAGATTTTCTCTCTTACTAAAAATATTGTCAAGAAGCTAATTATAGAGATATAAAAGGCAAGTTGGAAAGCAAGTAGTAGATATTTTATTCAATTGTTGTATTGATATTTATCTTTCTTAAGTTCTTTTACAATGTAGTTACCCAACTAAGATTTTATCTCTTAATATAAGTGGCTAGGGGAGATTTTATTTCTTAATAAAAATAATAGCAAATGATCTTAGTGTAGAAGCATAAGAGTTTGGGAAAGGTGAAACATATATTTGATAGAATGACTAATGAATTATATTTCAATAAAAAACAGGTTGGTTTAATTGACCTAGAAAAAATGTAATGTTTTATTATTTTGATGAGATGGTTGCAGTAGAAACCACACATAGTATATTACTACCAATAAAAAAAACACACATAGTTTATTAAAAAAATATTAATAAAAAATTAATAATAATAATATTTGGTAGTTACTTTTCATTATCCATGTTATAACTATGGTTATCACATCAAATAACATGAGTTTAGCTAGTTAAATACCTAAAATATCAAGAAGTCTTAAATTTAAATGTTGACAAGCAAAACATAATTCATAAAAGATCATGAAACTATTTTTTAAGATTAAAAAGTCTTAATTATTTTTTAAGGTTTTTAAATTATATTTAAAATATATATATATATTTTTAATATCAAGTCTTTAAAGATGCTTTAGAAACTATTGTTTTTAATTTGAAAAAACTAGTTAAAATAATAAATATTATATGAAAGTCGAGAGTGAGTGCAAGTTAGGAGTGATCAAGGAGAGACTACAAATATGAATAAAGTGCAAGGAATGTGCAATCCTCAAATTTTACTGCTCTAAATCTTTAGAAAATTTTAAAAAATATAGGATTCATTTGAGGAAATGTTGGATAAGATGGAAAACAAATCCATATTTGAAGGTCATAATTGGAATTAAGGATACCATAGATAGAAGTATGGAAGCACAAGTTGGAGGAAATAGGAAGAACAAAGGGTGATTATCAAGGACTAGATAATTAGAAATCATATATTAGTTCTTAAAAGTAGAGAGTTAATATGTAAGTTCCACATATATTGGCCAAGGTTTTTGAATATTCAAAATTTAATAGAGATGAAATGTTAATTGATTTCAAATTACTCTGGATTTTCTTCCTAAAGGTTTCTTTCTCATCATATTTTTTAGTTTACAAATTAGGGATAAAATAATGGGTGTTGTGCTATGTTTTAGGGTAAGAGGTGCCCTATATTTAAGACCATAGGGTTTTTTTGTGGAGGAAAAAAACTATTAAAAGCTTCCAATGTGGGTTAGGATTTTTTGGACTTTGATATCAAGTTATCAATACAAATGTTTTGAATAGTTCATGTAGGAGTGACCAAATACTAAGGAATGAAAGCATATTCTATATACTCAAATATGTGTTGGTATGTATATATCAAAATATTTACCAAAAATTTAATAATATTGCACATGAAAAGAGATTGAAAATGAAAATTATGGAGAAAGAGATAGAAAATTTTGGTCATGAGAAAAAATTCAATATGAACCAAGGAGATCATATTATTGTAGAAGCTAGATTATATTTAGGATATTCCACTCCCAAAAATGAGGCAAAAACAACTTATTGACAAAGGCCATCATAGTTTGCTTAGATTTATCATTAGAAGACATTATAAAAGATATAAGGAATGGGAAATACAATGTGTAAGCTTAAATTTAGAAGGAATTAGAGGTAAAATGTAAGGTGTAGAGGAGTATTCTAAATCAAAGGAACCAAAAGAGGTCAAATTTATTCTAGATAAATTGTTTATTTTTTCCTCAAGGAGTACACATTCCTCTCCTTGTAATAAAAATAGAAGTAGTGCAAGGACTGCCCCTTATAATTTAGGATTTCAAGAGGAGCATGTTAAATAAATAGGTATGGAGTATATCCATATAAATTTAGGATTTTATGGTAGCTTAAGAAGGTAATTACTATGGAGGAATGTCCTTGCACTTTAGCATTTCTAGGGAAACATAAATAAGAAAGTGTTTTTGAGGTCATTTCTTTTACTTTATAGCTTTTGTAGTAAGACAAACTTATAGATGACAAGTATCACTATGAACAATATAAAAAAAAGTAAAGACATTTATGAATATGAAAGTGTTGGCAAGAACAAAAAAATGTAGAGGAATACTCATAAATTAGAAAATAAAGAAAAAAAAAACTTAGAGGGATAGTGATATGGAAAAATAAAATTAAATGTCACAAGTATTAACAAGAAGTTGGGTTAAGCCCATAAATAAAAATAAAAAGTGATGATGAAAATTGTACCTTGGAATATTAGGGGTATGAACAAGACCCCTTATAAAATATGTATTATAGAATTGACATGTTATAGCCAACATATTTATAGAGAAGAAAATTAGGTAGGATATATTTTAGCCAATCATGGTGTTGATATTTATCTTGGTAGAATTTAAATTTTAAATTGATCGATTGTAGCCCTTAATAAAAATGATATTAAGGAGGTAGTTGTAGAATCATAGTATTTTGATGAAAATTAAGAATATCTGTGATAGAAAGGTAAATATAGTATATTTGATAAAAAGATAAGCTAAATATGATTTAATTAGTCTAAAAATAATATAGTGTATTTTTTTTGATGAAAAAATCAAATTTACAATAAATAAAGATAAAACCCTTTACAATTAAAAAAAAGTGGGTGGGTTAACACATCCCATGGGGAATAAAACAACCTCTCATTAACACGGGTTAGGAAACAAAGCCACCAAAAAAACACAAGTTTACCAATCATGATAATTGATGATCATTACATCAAAGAAAGCATATCATATGGAGTAATGTGCCCTGGCATATTATATTGCATAAACTGATAGTGATTATGGTATAGGAATCCACCCCTTTGCATCACGATTTAGGACTTTAGTACATGCATTGCTCCAGCCATAAACTAGCCTACATGCAACTGGTTGAACATCATCCCACCCCCCAACTTGGTGGGACAAACAAGCAATGTCAACATTAGGCCACTTCCTAACTGATAAGGGTTGGGACTAGTGCCTATCTACGAGAGCAGTTCTTGCATATGACAGAGATCAAAAGTGAGAGTGGGATAAAAAATACTCCTAAGAAGAGCACTCTAGAGGGATCCGATTGATTGTAAATGGAGCATTGGTCCAGTGCACCATAATAACTTGTAGGTGATCCAAATCCATAGAAATTTTATTGGCTTGAGTACATATATATAGCCACATGTCATTTAAAACTTCTAATTTTTCATCATGAGTAAATGTGATTGAAGGTGTATACTATTTAAAAATAACTCTATTACGGGTCTTTCAAATATGAAAGAGTAAGCTAATCCTGAAAACCTACCACACTTAAAAAAGTGAGAGAGACAAAGTAAAATAGTCCCAAACAAGATCTTGCGGCCAAGAAACTCTTGTAGGTGTAATAGGAAAAAAGAAAAGAACCTATTCCCAATATTACCTATATATTCTGCAATTCCAAAAGAGGTGAGTACAAGACTCAGGTACACCATAAAAATGAAATTTAGGATCAAGAATTCCAAGGTGCTTGAAACATTCCCCAAAGGTTATGAAATCTAGAATTCCATCTAGTCCTTATAGAAAATAAGTCTCAATGTTGATTGATCTTAGGAACCAAAGGAATATGAGGAGATAACCATTTATACCCCAAACAAGCCTTATAATTAAGTAAAGGAGTGTCAACATGCAATCTCTAGTCTAATGATAAAAAAATAAGTATCTTTGTTCGCACCATTTATCCTGAAGGTGCATTTAAAATCATTCCATGGGATCCAATCGCTAGTCTAATGATAAAAAAATAATCTATTGTAACATACCCTTTTTCAAAAATTGATGAGCATGAATCTATTGCACCTGAGCTAAGGGAGAACCTCGATGAAGAAACACAAAGGACCATCAAATATTATTATAATTTATGGATAAGCCTTTAAAAAAACCATATCCTCTCCAGTAGATCCAAGGAGTGAGCTACTTCCAAGATTTCCATATACTTTTAATAACAAAGGAGCCTAAAATCTTAATAAAAACTAAAGCAACAATGAGAGAGGTTAAATACAACCCTCTCCATGCTCTATGGTTTAAGAGAAGACCAAAGAAAATGAAATATTGAACCATAAATTTCCAAGATTCAGCTCCCCTCAAAGCCCTGATCACCCACTGAGCACATAGAACAATACCTTACTGTCTATAATCTAGCAGACCCATTCTACCAGATTATTTGGGAAGACAACAAATATCCCAAGAAAATCTATGAAATCCCTTTGTTTTAGAATATTTATTCCAAATAAAATCTCAAAATAGTTTCTCAAGCTTCTTATAGTAAGCTTGTGAGGAAACCCAACAAGAGGAATAGTATACATGAGTGGCAGTTAAAACTTTAGAGCAAATATAAAATCTACCTGCTAATGACAACTTCTTAGTAAGCCATAAATCAAGTTTCTTTTCAACTCTTTGAAGCACATAATTACAAAGTTGAGCAAGGGATCCTTGAAAGGCAAAAGGAATACCATGAAACTTAAAACCTTCTCTAGGAGGGGTCCAATTCTAATGATACCCTTGAAACCAAGGTGACATAGGTAAGGGAGATTATTTGAAGTAGGAGGTCTTCCTCCATTGTATGCTATAACTAGAGATTGTGCAAAAGGTTTTAAAAAAATAGAGCATTAGAAAAAGATTTCTTCTCTTCCCTTATATTAAGAAAGGAGTCATCAACAAAGTGACCATTAATAAGTTGTCCCTGATCATTCGAAAGAGCAATTACTTTAATAAGACCTACAAAATCTTGAGCAGCTCAAAGATAGTCAAATTCTTCAACAGTAAGCACATATAAAGAGAGTAATAGGAAAACTTTGTTGAATTGACTTAAAAAGACCCATTACTTCAAAATTTGAATTATTCAGATTTAGAATACTTGAAGCATCTATGAATAGCATAGCAATAGTCTGAATGAAAACTAGCCCAAATACGAAATCTTTGAGCAAAGAAAAAATGAATCTCCATTCAATGTGGTCATAAGCTTTCTCAAAATTAATCTTAATAAAAACCATGTTCTGGTTTGACATCCAAGCCCATTCCATGCCCTCCTAGACAACCAAAACATTGTCTAAGATATACCTTCCTTGAATAAATCCAGTTTGTTCTGATCTGACTATCAAAGAAAGAAGAGAACTAAGGTGAATATCCAAAGCATTGGAAATTATATTGTAACTAACATTCAACAAAGTAATAGGCCTCCAATTAGTGATCAACTTTGGGTCCCATTGCTTGGGTATGAATTTGATACTATCCCTATTAATAATTTCTCCCAAAGAGCCTACTCGAAGAGCCTCCAAATAAAATTTATTCATATCATGGCAAACTAAGTCCCAAAGACCCTTGTAGAACTCATATAGAAAGCCATCCAAACTTGATGCTTTAATAATTACCATTTGATACAATGCATCCTCAAAATTTATAAGGGAGAGTAGTTTATCACATCTTGCTCTTTGATACTCTGAAACCTTAATTGGTACAACTGTGATACAAGTTACCAGTGCTTGATCCTACTCAAGGGAATAAGATAGAGCGATAAAAACATTAATATAGTGCTTGAAAAAAGAATAAATCATCTCAAGAATAGAGGTAAGCCTTATTCCATTGTATTGAATGATCTTGAATTGAATAGCTTGCCTAGGAGGATGAAGCCTTTAAAAAAATTCTTTGGTGACCGTATCAAAAAATTTAAGGCAATGAATATGGGATTTAATTTGAGCTCCCTGAGCCTCATCAAATCTAGCAAGTTTAAGTTCATGCCTCAGTTGAGAAACATGAGACTGAAGTTCAGGATTAAATGAACATGCCTTGAGACTAAAAGAAGCTTTGGTAAGGTCATCATGAAGGACAACATTAGAATATATTCTAAATTATGCCACCTTTTTCCCCAAAGTATAGAGCAATATAGTTGTACAAAAAATGGTATCACTCTACCATTCTATCCAACCCAACTCTCTTGTATGTCTAGGAGCTAGATTCTAGACTCTACAGATATGACATACCATAAAAGGGTGTTGAACAAAGGAAGTATTAAAAAACAATTATGACTTATAATGTATCTGAGGTAGGTATTTCATCAGCACATTAAACATGATGCGTGAATGGTCGAAAGTAGTGGTACCAAAAATGGTTTCCAAAAATGGATTTAAAGCATTTATCCTATGAAATAAAAACTACACATGATTTGAAAGCATGAATTTGTCTATGTAACAAACCATTACACCAAAAAATTGAGCGAAAGTGAAATCCAAATACAACAGGATCATAACATTCTTATCCACTTTGAGACTAGACTTTGGATGGTAGGCCTGACTCTCTGTTTGCTCCCACATGAGGGACTCTAGCACGACAAACCCAAATTCCTTCCCACTCCATAACTCAAACCTGGGTGGTTGCTTTGATACCAAATATAACAAACCGTTACACCAAATCCTTGAGGTAAAAGTGAAATATAAATATGCCAAGATCATAATAGTCTAGCCTTCTCAGAATTCTTGCATGGCTAGCCTAGAAATTGGACCACATATGGTTAGCCTGGAATTTGGACCATGTATACCATAATTTTTTAGAAAAATCCTAAGAAGAAAAACAAGAATTGGGGTGTGACAGACTCAATTTGTTTTTCATAAAGTACCATGCCTCTCATTCCCTAACAACCCACTGCATGAGAAATTATCCTATATTGTCTACAAGATTTTCAGTCATATTAAATTATTTACACATAACTTGAACAAGTGGTAAAAAAATCACACCACTATCATGAGATACAGTTCTCCTGAGCATCGTTAGAGGTATATATATTAATAATACCAAAATATAGCCCACCAACCTCGAGTAAAATCCAAACTGCATGATTAGAGGGGTCCACACCTGGGAGACAAAAATATATTTACACCTAGCTACCAAAAGAATGATAGCTCCCCTTCTACCAAGGGAATGACTAGTGGTATAAAAAAAGCAACCTACCCAAAGAAAAAGACAAGTATATTGTAGAATAAAGTAAAAAATCTTAATCTCTTAAAGACAGATAAAGTCATGATTATCATAAAACTTGGATCATAAAGCAATCTCATATCAAACCAAGTATTTGTGTATTAGGTATGTTAGACCTCTAAAATTCCATGATAAAAAATCATGGAGATTGATCACGACTCATATGTCTGGCCACATCTTCAGCATCTTCAATGTTTAAAAGAGAATCACAAATATGATTCAAAAAATGCTCCTGATCTACTTTCCAAAACTCTGTTTGACACCTTTTGTCTTGGTGAACCAGAGAGTCTCTTTAGGGTAGGCTACAAGATATTTGATCATTTACAGAAGCCTGTTCAGGTTCCATGAATCCTAAAGAAGACTGCCCATTGATATGTAAAACTAGAGAATCAGAAGAGTGAGTAGGAGTAGAAGTAATAATTTTAACAAAGGAAGCATGATTCTATGGTACATTATCAAACATCTATGAAGCCCTAACACTGAGTGTCATCTGTTGCATGGTATGTTGCTCTGTCACCACACTATACCCAGCTAGTGCAGAAGACACAAAGGGTCCAGGTGATCAATTGGGAGTAGTAGTAGGGTTTATATTTTTCCCATTATTACCCTTCTTATGGACTACCTTATATTCATATTGTCTCACTTTGGAAGCAAGGACATAGCTATTAGTAACAAGAGTCACAATCATCTCCTTAAATTTTATATTATCCACCATTAAAAGACAATATTTTATCTTATGAGTAGCTAATTGACAACAGTAACATGTGTTAAGTAGGTTTATGTAGACAACACATTGATTGAACCTATAGTCACAAACTTGGAAATCAATAGTCTACCTGAGGTCTTTAGAAAGATTGAATTTGACACAAAAAATATTTTGAGGGTGTGAGGCATAAAATTTATCCGTTTCACAACTAATAAGTTCATCAATAAGGACTACAATATTTTTATAGTAAGGCTAGAGTTGTAGAGGAAGACCAATGAATTCAACCCAAATTGAAACCCACAAGGAAACATCATTAGTTATTGAAAAATACTTGGTCCAAGGTTGAAAAATCAACAAGTAGCTACGAACAAGCCAAGACCCATGGTGGAGGACCACTTTTGGCCTAAGTAGGGTCAGCAAAACGAAACAAAAAAACCTTTGGTGAGGTGATGGATACCATCAATATTTATTCCATGCCAAGATTGTTGAATTTAGTTCTGAAGGAGGGTCACGCTAGGGATGCGACCTAGAAAATACCCTACCAGCATATGGCTTTCCAACCAAGAACAAATAGTATTGAAATCACTCAATGAGATAACATCTAAAGGAGAAATATTACCTCGTGATAAACTTTGGGAATGAAATTTCTTGGTTGCTTGTTCACATTTAGTGTCATTTTTTCCTTCTGCAACTTCAATAGAATTTAGAGCTACTGATTGAGCTTCGACCATAAAAAAGAGGTTCAATCCACCAAACGATGGAGTAAAGTTGGCAAAGTAGCAAAAAATGCCCTAAGAGGTGCCCCACACACACTCCAGAATGGAGAGGTAGTATGGCACCAAGAACTCAAAACCCTAATGCATGCAGCTTATTCCTCTGGCTTCTTCACAATGTAGTGTATTATTATTTTTATGGAAGTATCCCCTAGTAGAAGCCACACGTAGATTGTTAAAAAAATAAAAAGTTTGTTTCATTATATTTTTATTATAATATTTCAAAAAAATATTAAAATTTGTAAATAAAATTATTTAGATTTATATATATATTAATATTCTTGCATGGAAAAAATACTTTATATTATATAAACATGGATTCCATTTTTTTTTAAATTTCTATTCTTTTATATATATATATATATGCACACACAAAATATTTTATTAAAGCATTCACAATTTTATCATGGAATAATTTGAACTACTTTTAAATTTGTATGTGAAAATATTTAAAAATAAAACTAATTAAATTACCATAAACTTATATAGATATTTTAAAATATAAGGTATGTGTGCTTCTATTGGGAGCACTCCCATCAAAATAACAAAATATTACATTGTTATTGTTACATTGCTAGCTAGATAATTAAACAACGTCTAATCTACCTTCTTATAAAAATGTACTTTTTGCATTTTTGTCCAAAATATTCTGCATATTTCTCAAACAACTAGGTTTCCATACTCAAACACTTTGCATCATTTTATTAATAGGTAAAATATCAATTGAAATTTGAATTCTAAAATTTTAAAAAATTCAAGACAGATAAACACCATGATTGGTTAAATTATATAGTATTCACTTTTTCTCTATAAGCATGATGACATTTCCACTCTTGCCTATAACAATAATTAATGAATATGAAAACTAATGTTATTTTTTATCCAATCCCTACATCCATTTTTCTTGATTATTAATAATAATTGTATATTTCCATTCTTTTTCAATGATAGTTTTGATCCCTATAAAAAGTGCCCTAACCTCTACATGGTTGTCAGTTGATTTTAAATATGAATATGAGTAAGAGGATATTTTTTCCTTAATTTTATCAAAACACACCATATCCACCATATTGTTTTGAATTTATTTTAAAAGTACCAAAAAAATTAATTTTGATAAACATATCTTTTGGACCTTACCATTTAACCATAGATCAAAGGAAATACTTTGTTTTAACTCCATTTTTTTTTTAATAAGTTATATGCGGATTATATTGGGGGTCACTCCTATCACAATACCAAAATATTACATTTACTACAACATACCTTTTTATCATAATTTTTTCATTTCTTTTTCTCTTAAATATATTATTTAACTTCTTATAAGTTCTATGTTTCCACAATCAGTTCCTTGACATCATTTTGATTAAGAAATAAAATCTCACTTGGCTAGTTGCCTTCTAAAATTTGAATTTCACTAGGATGAAGATCAACACTATAGTTCACTAATTTATCTGCTACCAAATTTTCTTCTCTATAAATATGCTCACACTTTCGTGAGACTGTCTCTAATAATAGATATTGAACATCAAAAATAATATTATTTTTTATGTAGTCTCCCCATCTATTTTTGTTAATAGAATTGATGATAATTTGTGAATGCCCCTCAATTGAAATATATTTCCAAAAATTTTCTATTGAAATTTTAATCCATGTAAGAAGTGCCCTAGACCTTGTATAGTTAGTTAAAGTTCCATATGATACTGAATAAGAAAATTTTTGCCTTCACTATATCTAAAAACACCACCTCCACTAGATTTCCCTAGATTTCCTTTAGAAGCACCATTGGAATTAGTTTTGATAAACCTAATTTTTGAACATTTCCATTTTACTATAGATCGAAGTAGACTCTTTGTTTTAATTCCATATATATTCAAATCCTATAGCCAAGTTATTAGCACCTCTTTTTCTACAATTGAGACTTCCTATGATGAGCACTATATTTATAAATATTTTGCAAGAGAGGCAATAATATGGTTCCAAACTTAGGCATGATTTTGAGATTTATTTTTAAGAATTCTATTATTCCTTTCAAGCCATAAATTCCAACATATAATAGAAAGGAAAATCCTTAAAAGAATACATAATGCTTTAGCTTTAAAATAATTACTCCAAAATTTCATCAACTCTTTAAATGTTGATGGAGCTACCTAATATAATTTCATATTAAAAAAATAACCCCAAATGGTGTGAGAAAACATACAATGAATAAGTAAACGATTTGATATTTCTAAATCCTTTGCACAAAAGGCACATCTAAAGGATCCATAATATCATCTCCTTTGTAGAATATCTCTTGTAAGAATATTAATTTCAACTAATAACCAAAGGAATGTTGAGGCCTTGGGGAGAGCCTCTAATTACCAAACATTCTTCCAAGGAAATATTTAGGAGAAGGAAATTTTGATTGTTCTAAATCCTCATATCCCAACTTGACTGAGTGTCCAAAATCCTTTGATATATTCTAAACCAACTCATCATTTAATGTAAAAATGACAAATAGAACTCTTGAAGAATCTTTTGAAGTTCTACAATTTGTTTGAATTCCTTTCCTTCAACCAGATTACTAAAAGAAATCCATGATTTGGAGTTATTTCTCATAATAATATAGTCTTCGACCTTTATATGTTTACATGCTAGGTATGCTTGAGCCAATGGTTTCCATGTTGTGTTAAAGTGAAGATGCAAAATCGAACACCACCAAACAATGAACTATAAAATTAAACAAGCAATGCAACACATAAAATTGCACAATGAAATAAAATTTTATTATAACATCGGTGGATCTTTGAGGTTACAATAAAATATGCCCCAAATGTGGGGTTACAAAGCTTATTATGCTTGATACAATAATTTCAAGACTAGGGTTATCCAAAATCCTAGTAAACAAATATTGGTGGTGTCTTTGCGTTCAATCTTATCCCAATAGTGTGGTGATTGGGCTTTAGTATCCTATACAGAACCACTTGAGATTCAGTAGATATCAATAAACCTAATTTTTAAACCTGCAAAAAATAAACAACAATAGATTTAATAATATCTGCGAGAGTTCCACCATGTGAGGCCCTCAATAAGAAATTACTAATCCTAGTTGCAAAAATAAAGCTATGAACAGATCTAAGAATAAAAACACTTGCAATAAATAAATTACCTTATCACATTAACTTACTTTTCTTTGTTCTTCATCATTTTTGTAGGTTTTGATGCACATATACCTTAGCAACATCCGAGAGGTGTTAGTTCTGCACAATTAGGGCTGTAAACATTTGTGGGTGCTCGATGATGGTAGGAGTCACCCAAAAAAGCTCTATGATGGCAGAAGGCACCCAAGGATGCTTGGTGATAGCAGGAGGTACCATAGGTGCTTGGTGATGGTAGGAGATTCCTAGAGGTGCTCAAGAAAAATTGAAAGGATGTTTTAGGGGTGAAATAGAATCTGTAGAAGCAGATATGGTTCATACAAAGTGGGCAGTGATGGATGTAGAAGTGACGATGAGCGATAGAATATGGTAAGGGCGAGAATGCTGGATGCTTGAGGAATTCAAAAACTTGGGGATTTAGGGTTTGAGTCATTAAAATAACTTCTCTTTATAATCTCTCCTATGGCATGTTAGGGTTTCAATGACACAATTTGTGCAGTCAAGATTAAAACATGATGAAGGATGCAGATTAAAGCTGGGTATGTGGTATGGATTAAGGTGGATGAATGGTTGTGATTAAATCATGATGTATGATTAGGATTAATCCATATATATATATACTTATTAAATAAAATTTAAATAAAAAATAAAAAATATTATTATTTGAATATATACTAAACAAATATATATAAATAGTGGATAAAAGTGGTGGGATACTATGGATGGATGACAAGTGGCTAGATTTTGGTGTCTATGGATGCCCATTTTTGTACCATGTTACATAAAACACAATGTGGTGCAAAAATACAAGACACCTGGTTTTGTCCTGATGCAGAAGTTGCTTTTTCTTGTTGGAACACAAAGATAAACTTGGAGATACAAGAATTTTGATTGCGTAGCTTACCCCCTAAATTTGCGAATGAGTGATGGATGCATCTCAGAAGCCAATTGAAAGATGTGTGCATATGATTTTATGAAATACATGGTGCAATTGTGGGTGATATGATTAATGTAAATATGATGTCATTTTTTCCCCAATGGTCGAAGGGGGTTGTTGAAATATGCAAGTGATTGATTATGTTTTTTCCCTAATAGATAAAGGGATTTTGCTAAGTGTAGATGTGATGATCATGTAAGATGTATCTTGTTGTGGGAAAATCAAAGTCAAATGTGGTTACCCCAATTTTGGGGTGATTCCATGCTATTGAATAATTTGTCGTATGACATCATTGAAATGCAAAGTGATGAAGATGCAATAAGAAAAGGAGTCAACTTTGGAGGGTCGACTAGTGACTATCAATAAATTCTTACAATTGGAACCAATCACCCTAGCTAGATCTAGTCACCATGATGACTATCAATGTAAAAATAAATAATGATATATGATGTTATCCGTGTTTCAAGTCCCACAAACTAGGCCATCAATAATAGATGTAAAGCAAATTAGTATTGGCATAGTTTCACTCAAAAGGTGAAGTACCAAAATTGATTTTGTTTTTTAATCAATCAGATATTGGATTTTGAGGATGGCCAAGTGTCCCTATGGTTAGTTATTCATCTTAATAAATTGCATGGATGCAAATCACTACAATTTCTAAGGAGATAGAATAGACCACTAGATATGAGGTTCACTTAAAATTTGTGAAATTGGTAAAATGTGCAAATACAATGATTAATGAATGGAAATGGTGTGATAATAAAAAATTGATGATGAGAATGATGATTATGGTTATTTTGTGAAAATTTTGACTGTTTTGAAGCATTTTGGAGTTTGATAAGAAATTTTACGTCTTTTGGATGCAAAAAAAAATTATGCATCCAAATTGGTTTGAACCTTCACAAAACATGTTATTATGGTGAAATTGATGTATGGATGCAAATTGGAGTGATTTTGTGGAGGTAAGCTACATTTTTGGATTGATTTTGATCTTTTATCCATTTTGAATCCAAAAATCGGTGGGCGCTTATTTCTTGCACAAGCGCTCGACAAAGTTTGGTACTTTTTCAAATGCAAGGAGGTACCTCAATGCGCCAAGGAGCACCCATGGGTATTTTAGTGTGCTTGTAACAACTATAAAAGGCTTGTAAAGGGGAAATAAATCTCATTTGTGTATCCATACATTTTAGAATATACATCT
The DNA here is from genome assembly GCA_028583015.1 of Wollemia nobilis. Classification (NCBI taxonomy): domain Eukaryota; kingdom Viridiplantae; phylum Streptophyta; class Pinopsida; order Araucariales; family Araucariaceae; genus Wollemia; species Wollemia nobilis. The sequence continues at coordinate 2,163,281 of JAQPPZ010007329.1, forward strand.
AATGGAGTAAAGTGGAGTGGAGTGAGTGGAGTGAGGCTACATAAGCTATGGCAGCAGAGGAAGCATATGCAAGAGTGGGTGTGTGATTTGCCAAGGTAAGTGCCTTTGAATTTATTTTATTTTTGTCGTGCAAAAAATTACTCTTATTTTATGAAATAATGCAATGTATTTGATATTAATGCTTTGTTTTGTGTTCCAACTGAAGATTTTGGAGGCTCAACATTAGTTCTCGCCTCTCATCCCTAGGGTGAGGAAGGCACTACGGGAGGATGAGTGGGATTAGCTAGAGGTTGTTGGGCTAGATGGGGTAGCTAAGATAGATGTGGTGAGGGAAGATGAGGGATATATCTGTAGCTTAGTACAGATATGGGATCTAGATAGGGGGACATTTTAGTTCCCTACTAGAGATGTGGTTGTGACATGAGGATATATACCGCATCATCAATTTGCTAGTGGAGGGCTTGCATATTGAGGTTGGAAATAACAAGAAACATGAGTTGAGCTACATGTTCAAAGATGAGTGGGAGTATGTGGAGGTGATAATTTGAGGTATTACGTACTTATCCATGTATGTGGATAAGGGTTGGATGCCCTACCCACATTGGTGATGTTCGTGTTGGCCAATATAGTGGCCTCGAACAGTATTAGCTATCAATTTCCATGGAACATTATTGGGTTGGTGTATGATATGATCACTACACCATAGGTGTATGCATGGGCTCCTACATTATTGGTGTAGTTGTACCAGGAGCTATATGAGGTGAAGAGATGAAGGTTATAGGGACTAGGTTGTAGTTTACTACTATAATGTTGGGGTTGGGAGCACTTCAGTGTAGCTTGACTTGTGGGTTTATCGACTAGGGGATGGGATAGGGAGCAACCCTATGTGATGATGTGGCCAATGGTAGAGGAGGTACAACAAAGTCATATTTTTTGGATGAGCCAATGGTATAGGGATTTATGAACTCGACTGACAATAGGTTAGGTGATATGGTAGCCATGGTAGGGTGCCATGTGGATAGATGATGGAGAGCATCTATAGTAGGTGTGATAGGTGAGGTGGGTGGTTGAGAGGCACAAATGAGGTGGAACTAATCCAATTATCATGGGTGCTATAATAGTTAAAAATAAGGTAGGGAGTTCTGGAGGTACCAACACTCTACAAGTATCATTAGGATGAGGCAGGTCTACCATGTGCCAAAGCATGGAGAACCACACTTTAGGATGATGAGGAGATGGATCTACTTGATGTTGATGATGTGGGGACTATGAAGGATTATGATGCATGGTTTATGTACAGATTATGGTAGTGGATGGGGGGAATGAGGTTGGGGATGATGCTTCTAAGTATCAAAGGCACCTTTGAGATAGTAGCCAATGGAGATGGATTAGGAGGGTAACATAGCAAACTCTAAATTTTGTAGGATATGGAAGGGATATGGAGGATAGAGAGGAGGTTTTAGATTAACCTCGTGGTTGGAGTGAGGATGATCGGGTGAGGTTGGAGTAGCTGGTAGCATAGTGCTATGCTAGAATAGCAGCTCAAGATACAAAGATAGCTCAGTTGTGGATGGATTTGGAGGTACGATCAATAGCATGTGGAGGCAAGGACAAGATTGTGAGGCTTTAGGTAGAGCTATTAGAGGGGTATCATAGGTAGAGATATGATGTACATCATCTTCAGGCTTAGGATGGATATGCCAAGGCATTGGTGGATCAGTTGATGGAGCACAATATTAGGCTTCCAGAACCACCTTCCTCATCCATATTTGGGTTATCTAGACCTAGTGAGTCTAGGCATAGTTCTAGGTTTAGGGCTCCTTCAAAATCATAGGGATCATCTCATAGGCATTAGCTAGTGCTTAGATGAACTTTTTATATATGAGCCTTGGTGCTCATTTTATGTAAATTTTGGGCACTCATTGTACATGTGATATTTATATATATACATGGATTTTACTTTTGTGTGAATTTTTTTATGTGGATGCATGTGTATATGGATGATTAATGCAAGTGATAATGTAAATGTATATGGATGATTAATGCAAGTGGAATGTGTATGAATGTAAGTGTATATGGATGATTAATGCAAGTTATGAAATGCAAATATTCTAATGATCATTCATAGTTTAGATTTTTCTTGGCCATGTTTTAGAATTGTTGTTTAATCAGGGGCATCAATCTGGTGGTGGGTGGGATGAAAGAACTTATGATATGGATGTTGACATGGAAGAAGATATGGATGTTGATATAGAAGAAGATATGGATATTGATATGGAATAAGACTATTTTACAAAGACTCAAACATACTAGTGGTATCAAACAAAATCATTGAAGAGTATCTAATTTATCTAAGATTAAATGTGTGTGTAGTGAATTTATTTACCAAATTATGAGAATGAAAATAACTCGAGGTAATCAAGAACCAATGTGTGTGCAAGTGAGTTCATTAACTCATCTTGAGTAAATTAGATTTAATTATTATGGATGAGATAAAGAAGCTAACTTGTCCTTATGTGTGTTCAGAGGTATCTTTAAAAGAGATGTGTCACCATGCATGAGTGCACTCCACTGCCAATCAAGCATCTATAGCTCCAATGGAGACTAGATCCATAGTCTAAGGATTTGATCGTTAGGCTTTGGAGATGACTACCTAACCGTTTAAATAGAAATGTAGTACTATCCTTACAGCTTGAGGATTAGTGGTGTGTGATATAAAATATTTAGAGTTTTTAGATATTTTACCCTACTCTTTATTTTATTTTGAAATTGTGATAGTGGTAAAAATCACTATTTTTATGGACTATGTTGCATGATGGGACAAGCAAGGAATATCCTTTTCACTTCAAGGTTAAAAAAAGCATGGTTTATCCCTATTTGACACAAGATGTTTTTAAGATGTGTGATTTGTGTTTGTTTCAAGAATATTTTGGAGTCAATTCCTAGAACTCAATATTTCTTAGTGAAAAATGTGTCTTGGTCCTAAAGAAAACTTGACATGTAGTTATGGTTTACTTAAAACACTAGGATTGGCTGAGTGACAAAAAACACCTAGGAGTTATGGAAATGTGCTTTTAAAAATAACAATTTGGCTTTATGGAATGATGCAATGGATTGGAAGTTGCCCTTGATTAAGGAAACATGACTTTATTTGACCAATTTATATCCGAAATGAATAAATGATCTCTAATGTGAAAATGCTGATGCAAATATAAGTTGTGAAATGTAATTTTATGAAATAAAATGATTTTTATGCAAATGTGTGAAATTTAAGGTGAAAAATATTGTGAATACAATACATGAAATGACATGTGTGTAATGCAATGTTGTTTTTGTGTAATAGCCATGTATATATATATTTATGCATAGAATGATCTCAAGTGTATAACATTAAGTGGATCGGGCTCTTCAAATCCCTCTAGACTGGTAAGCCTATAAGTACCTTTACCCACTTTTTGAGTAACAATGTATAGGCTTAACCAATTAGCTATAAATGTATCACTAAGATGTGGCACTGCATTGGTATTTTGTTGATTCTCTTTAAGAACAAGATCTTCTACTTGGAATTCACTTAGATGAACTTTGACATTGTAAGAATGCTTTAGATAGTCTTGATATACTCATAGATGATCTAAATAATTGACTCATATTTCATCAAGAAGTGTGAGTTGGTCAAGATGTGCTTGTCTAGCAGTGTCATCATATATAAATTATTGCAAAGAAATTCATAATGAGGGGATCTCAAGCTCAAGAGGTATGATTACATCAAATCCATAGATGAATAAGAATGGCGTTGCCCTAGTTGGCATGTGAATGCTTGTTTGATAAGACCATAATGCCAAGGGAATTTGTGTATGCCAATCTCTATGGTTTTCTTTAACAAGTTTCTTGAGAATAGCAATTAAGGTCTTATTGGTGGCCTCAGCTTGTCCATTCTCGAATATCAGTGCAAAAAAATATCGTCCCGTTAGGCTTATGAACAGGTACCATGTTTGAGAGTCACTAAATATAGTCTATGAGTACAATAAAACCCACATATAATAGTTTTTGAGGCTCTTCTTTGACCAAGAGAGCAATGGTAGGATGCATCCTTCAAAATTTTTGTTTGACCAACTTAGCATTAGAGTTTAAGGTGAGATTGTAGAAAACCAAATCAGATTCAAGACCAGACATATCTTTATAGGACCATGCAAAAATTCCCTTCTTCCTCTTGAGGAGAGCAATCCATTTCTCTTGTTCATATTTGAATAAGCGTTTGCCAAGTTTGAAAATTTGGCGACTGTCTACATATAAACTAAGTTTCACATCAATAGTATCTTCAATAGACATGTGAGAACCTTCCTCAAGTTGATGGGGAGTTGGGATCGAATGAATTTCATCTATGAGTTCATCAAACTCTTTTGACTTATTATCATTTATGTCTACCTAGAAAACCTCAAAAAAGGAAGGTGAAGGTGAGGGTGAAGGTGAAGGTGCAGGGTATGGAGGAATGTAGTTGGATGAAGCCCTTAACAATTCCTCAGATAGGAAAAACTCAAAAAAGGAAGGTGGTGGGAAAATTCAGTCCATATCAATAAGACTCATGTCAATGGGAATTGTCTTTGCCAAATCGTATGGATTACAGAGTGGGGTAAATAATTCAACATGATTCATGTTGACTTAAAGGGAAAATGGATGGGTGGCAAAAGGTGAATGGATGGATCCCTTTGGCTAGAACTGATGTTAGAAATCTGTTACATCTAGATAGTAGAAAGCAACACAAATAAATGCAATGTACATGCAATTTTTTTTTGTTTTTATTTTTATTTTTTTTGAATTTTGAAATTTGTTATTTTTTTTATTTTTTATTTATTTATATTTTTTTTATGTACATATATTACAAACAAAGTGGCCGATGATATGGATTAATGATATGAAGGTGGTGGTTCACCGGTTGTGTTGACTCACTCTTGTGGAAGAAGCAAGTGAAATATGGTTTGATGGATGGGGAACATTCTAAGGTAAAACTCATCTTGTTAAGTGTGGGGAACGATGGGGTCTGATTCCTCTTTAGATTCATCAGAAATTATTGACATGAGGTTGAAGTCTTCATAGAATTCATCTTCAGAGTCACCAGGGTGATGGATATCCTCTCCAAAATTTAAATTAAGACTTTGAAAAGCTTTTTCAAGAGAATAATTGGATGGAAGTGGACAGTAACCTAAACTTGAATGGTCATGCATTTCTTGATATGAAACATTGATAATCTCATGCATTCCCTATGTGCGCCATCCTAGACCATGTCCTTGCAAATTAAAAATGTGGAAATATCAGGATGGAAAACTCGACATATATTGTATATTGGCTAGTTTGGGTGTTTTGGGTTCATCTGGGGTAACTAAATTGGATGATGAATCAAGTCCCCATACACAAAATTAATGTTATTAGGCATTGAAACCATGTTATATACCAATCCTAAAGATAAGGGTGGGTCATGTGGGTGACCATAGTCCTTCGAAATTTGAATTTTTAGCGGTGTGATTGTAATATATTGGACCACATATTCACCAATACCAGGATTAGCGAGGTGGACCTCGACTTGGGATGCTTTGAATGGATTGATGTTGATGGAACTGACTCATGGTTGGCTAATGGTATCTCATAATCCATCATTTTGACTTGTGAGATATTGGATTATGTGGATGTAGATGGATTTGGTTGAGTGGATGATGATGATATGGAAGGAGTGATTATGGTTTGTGATGATGTGGCTAATATATATTGGATTTGACCATATGTTCATATAATCAATGGTGATGAAGATGGGGTATGGAAGTGGAGGCTTTATGAACATTGATGATTGGGAGCTCCTCAAGAATAGGGACTTTAGATGATGATATGGTTGGGGTGGATGATGAAGTGAGGAATAGAAGAGTTGAAGGTACAATGGACTTATTGTGGTTTGAGATAAAGTTGCAATACTTAAACGGTTCAACATCCACTGGTATGCAATGCAATTATCCCTCATGTATGTATTTCAAGCATTGATGTAATATGGATGTGACACATCTCATTTCCCTCATCCAAGGTCATCCAAGGAGTAAATTATACACCATGGATCCTTCCAAGATGTCTAACATAGTATGCAATGTTTTAACCCCCACTTCAATGGGCAAAATAATAGTGTCAACTATGGAACATAGAGCATCATTAAATGCTTTCAAGGTAAAAGTGGATTTGGTGATGTGGTCTAGTGGAAGCTTGAGATGTTGAAGGATGGATGTGGTGATGATGTTTATGGAGGAGTCGATGTTAATTAAAACTCTTTTGAAAGGCTTCCTATCAATTTGAGCCATGATATGTAATGGAGGGTCCACTAATTTTGATGATATTGGTTTGATTTCATAATCATAGAAAGTAATGGAGGGCTTCATACATGTTTGAATATTATCCTCAAAATTGTTAAAAGCATTAGAATATTGAGATTGAAGTTCAATGGATTTTATAATATCCATTAATGCTTCACGATGTAGAGGATATTTTTGAATTAGCTCATATATGGATAGTTTGGATAAAGCCATTTTTAATCTTGTGGTTAACTGGCTACTCAATGAGATGATTGGCATAGATGGCCGATTGGAAGGATGAATGGATTGAGATGGATGGGATGAAATATGGATTGGCTAAGAAGGATTGGTGAAAAATTGGAGGGGAGATGATGATGTGGAAGGTTGAGACACACTTAACTATGGAGGTATGGGTGAATGACTAGACTATTGTTGAACATTTTGTTGATTGGAGCATTGTTGTTGATCTAGGGTTACCACATGAATAACACCCATAAAAAATTGGTACTATTGAATATGATTAACATTATTAGGAAGAATCTTGGTATTTGATCCTCCTGTTGTTGGTTGTGCTTCCTCATGATGAGGAATTGGTGTTTAAAAGATCCAAATATTTTAATTTTGTTGAGCTAGAGGACTGTCAAGCTTCATAGCCCCTAAATAAATAAGGTCTTACACTCTATATTTGAATTGATGGCAATTAATGATGTCATGCCCATTCTATCTATGATAAGGACAAAATAAATGCTCTCTATAGTGTTTACCATGTTTAGCGAGATCATCAGGTTTGACCTCAGGTAAGGTAAGTTGATTAGTATCATATAACCTACATAAAATAGAGGCATAATATTCAACCAATGGGGTATATTTATGGGGTTGTCGAATAAATTATCAACATGTTTAGTTGTCCATGGTTGGCATTGTGTTTTGACTTGATTGAGTAGTTGACGTAACTGCATGATATTAAATTTATCATGGTTGCTATTGCATGGGTTATTAAGCCATTACTGGCTGTCTCATGACCACTTGATTTACTTAATTGAATTTTTATTGGCTAGAATAATTTCCTCTATATTGGCCATTATTTTGCCATTATTTCTTCTTAGGATTAAACACTCCTTGGATTTTTCTCCTCAATTGTGCTAGCCTGGGCAAGAGCTTCATCATATGATCTACGTTGTTGTATTTTCAATAACCAAGAGATAGGTTTTAAGCAATTCTTAGTGAAAAATCGGGTCAACTCTTTCATTGGTAGGACAAATGGCAATTTGGTGATAATGGCCCTACAACGGTTACCAAATTCATAGAAAAACTCATCATTATATTGTTTTATATCATAGATATCGTATAATGAGAATTTATTTCTTGTATTGAGGTAGAATAATTACAAAAACTGGTCAAGCAATTGCTCAAAAGTATAAATACTATGATTAGGCAAATTGTTATACCATTCTACATCTCCTCCTAATGTTTGAGGGAAGGTTCTGAGAATTAGAGCATAATTGCTTTGAATTCTGAAGAAAGAATGAACAAATGAGATCACATGCTACTTAAGGTTCTTTATCCCTTTAAATTTATCAAACTTTGGTATTATAAAATCTATCAGATATTGCGGTGATGGTACCCAAGGATGAATCAGTTGATTAATCAGTTGACGTAGGATAGGTGTCTAGTTTATCATGCTAGGAGTATGTTGTATCAAACTATTAATCTATTATTGCATAACATGGATCTGAGGGTCCTCCCAAAGAATATCAAAACTCTCAAAAATTTGAATCACCTGATGATTTTATGATAGCGATGTCGAAATATGTTGAGGTGTAATGAGGTGATGATAACTTTGTGGAGTGGATTGATGTTGATGATAATGTGGTTGATGAAGGAATGATGGTGAATGAAGATATGGAGATGATGTATGAGGGTTTTGGATAGATTGGCCAATGGGAATAGGATGGGTATGGGTTGGTGGTGGTGTTGCAATAAAAACCACAGAATATTATGGTACCCAAGATGGAATTTGGCTTCCAAAAATGGATTGAGTGGAAACATGTTGAGTCTTAGGGTTGGCCACCTGAACTTGCTATTGAGCATTCTATTGTTTCTTATACAATTTGTTGATATATTCTTGTAGACACCTAAAACGCGTCATGTCGAGGGCGACTACTCATATGGACATGCTACAAAACCATATGGAGGATCTTGGACAGACTCCAAGATAGAGCAGTGGTTCTAACCACTCAATTTAGGCATTTTGGCCTAAGTAGTCTGAACCGCAGCCCAGACCTACGGTCTCCAGTCTAAACCATGGTTGACACCTGCGGTCTACAGTCTGGACCGCAACTGTGACCTGCGGTCTTAACTGAAGTTCAGTTAGGCCTTCCATCCGAGCCAAATCGGTTGGAACGGCCGAAAGATCTAGAAGGAGGCAGTTGAAGGATGGAAGATTCCAGAGGCTTCCATCCCAACTGTCCTAACCACCCTTCTTGGTCTTGGCTTCTCCATGAAGCCACCCCTAGCCCTAGGGGCATGCTATAAATACCCCCTCCAAATGGGGAGAAAAGAGAGAGAGTTAATTGATCAAGAGAGCAGTGAAGCCCTATCAAATTGCATACTGAATCTGTGCATTTGAGAGCCCCTTTGCTATTCACCTAAAGACCAATTAGCCATGGATGCCCTAGGTGCCTAGGAGATTCAAGAAACACAAATCCGGGCAAACGAAGGCCCTTCACAGTGATTTGACCGCCAAATCTATCAGAGGACAACAAAGGCGACCCTTGAACATCAATTTGGATAAGGAGGTCAAGCCCACTGCCCCTAATTCTGAGGGTAAACCTATCAGAGGTCAAACCATGGCTGTCAGCCATGGTTCACAGTGCAGACCGCCCACCATAGCTATGGTTTGCAACAGGTGACTGATCACCTTACTTGCTTTGCTTTTGACCGCATAGATTAGTTATATTAGTCTTTTCATAGGTTTAATTGCATTTTAGAGAAACTCTGACCGTAGGAATTAGTCATTTCATGCATTGTATTAAGTAGGATTATATTGGATATTTTATGCACTTTATTGCTCCTAACTTGATATTTGATCCATGCATCATTTGCTTATTCATGTCCTTCATGTTGTAGTATAATTCTTGATCAAATTAGAATAGTTTAAAGTCTTTCTTTATGTTTTCTTGTTTTACTAGTTTAATGGCATTTACATACATATTTCCTTAAAGGGCCTCATCACGAGAGGCTATCAATATTTTTAATCGTGTGTTGTTGTTTCTTGTTCGTAGGGAGACAGGTGCAAGAGGAGCTTATGTCATAATCCTTCCACATCACGAAGAAGGGGGTCAGCTCCACCCCAAGGAAGTTTGTGACTAATCAATAGAGCACTATAAGTGTGCCTACCCTATTGAGGGCATTGGCAATTGTAATATCAGTATCATCTTTCAAGTGACCCTAAGAGGGCATCTTTGTAATCAAAGCTCATTCAAATATTAATACAAGAAACCTTACTTACGTTGTTTTTGTTCAATTTATGTACTTGTGTGAATATTTATGCTTTCATGATGGTATAGATCAATACAGTAGCTAGGTGCATGCTCCATGGTTAGGTCAGATGGTGATCATGATGGAACTCCACATTTCTAGCCCCTGAGTATTGACATCTTTGGTTTTTTCTTATCTCAGGTGCTAACTATGGTTATTTTTTGGCCCACGGCTGTAACCTATGGTCACTACTGCAGCCCATAGATCGGACCTACGGTTAACAGAGGAAAAGGTAGACAATAGGAAACTCAATGGGCAACAGAGCAGGAGCTAAGGTAGGCCCCAATTTCACTATCTATTTTGAATTTTTTGCTCTGTATTTTTCCAGAAAGCATTGAACTATTGCAAACTAGGAACTTAAATAAAAAAATTCAATGAACAAGTCTTAGTTTATTTCCATTTTCCTTTCATTAGAAAGGCATTGTTGGGAACAACGGACCTCTGAGTGCAGTCCGCCCCTAAATACAATGACCTTGATAGATATTGTATGTCATTTGCATGCTTGAGGCCCAATTAGTGGCCATGTCATTGTAATTGCATCATCAAAATATCATATAGGACATTAGCATGCATTCTTTCTAAATTTGAAACGTTCCTTTCTTTTCATGCATATCATGTAGGAATGATCATTATGCTCTTCTATGCATTTGTCATTTTTGCAAAGTAAAAGGAACCACACACACCACTTGGCACTTAAACGCTAGTGAGTTGGGCTTCATCTCCAACCACTAGTAGGGTTCAACGATGGTGGGCGTAATTTCCATCCGTTGGCCCAAATCCCATGTACCTTGTGTTACTAGACCATACCGGGTCCAAGATCCTTTTGTACCCTAAAAAATTTGCATATACTCCTCTTCGGAGGGTATGACGCTGATTGGGGGAAAATGGGTGAGGAACTGGGAGGACCTGTGCCCCTTGACCATGTGTGGGCTTCACTTCCACACATTATAGGTTGGTTTACGTGACTTGGGTTTCATCGCCAAGTTGTCGAGCTATGGGTATACAGGTGAAATCCAATTTAACTGAGTATAAAATCCAACAATCTTTCAAAACATGCGAGAGTTTCTAACACTGATACAACACATCTGAAAACAACATCAAACAGTTTAGGGCTCACAATAAAAATTTAAAAGGAGATAATCATCATTTGTATACCTTGTTTGCATAATAAAACACATCTAGACGTTAGGTACACAAATGGTGAACACACGGGGTGATCGACAAAGGTCTAGGACCGATGCCCATGATCAACCCCCAACTGGTTCACAACAGCATGTGTCGAGTCCTCATACACATGAGCGAACCGAACGATGTTCGATGAGCATTAGAGGTGACAACTCGACACGGGGAGATCCCATTGAGTAGACCCCCGATAGAGGAGCTTCATTACACTCCTCTAGGCACAGGACTGAGCATGGAGCTTCTCAGCATGAGGATGCTCTACTCCAAAGCCATTATCGAGACCGCACTACATGTGCATCCATGGGATCGATCGAGGAATATGTTGTGCAGGGGACCAAGTTGGTTCCCATACGTACTAGGTCCATAGGAGGTTCTAACCCTCCATAGTCAGAGTATAGATGGACCAGAGATCCGCCCATTCAGGGGCAAGAGGATAGGCTCACTTTCGAGCATAGGTCCACCCATACTCCTGCACGTGGCCCACCATGCAAGATCACCATTGATATATCAAAGGTGGGAGCTAATGGAACACCACCGCATGAGCGGTGGAGGTCTAGATAGTTAGATGGTCTAGGTAGTGTTCTTGAGCAGCTAGGATGCAAGCCTACAGCTCCGCCCACTCATGCTTCGAGTGAGCATAGCGGTAGTTGTATCAAGATCACTAGAGAGCATGGAGAGGCTTCTAAGCGCCCTCATGTCACACGTCCACCATCAACACATTTGTTCGATGGGTACAGAACCCATAAGGTAGCTCGCATAGAGCATACACACCAGAGGCCTCCCACGGCCGACCAGATCGATAGATCACATAGACTGGTGTCTGAGCAAAGATGTCAACTCCTCCAAGATCAATTGGAGGATGCTCGCCTAGAGAGGCAACATATTGAAGATGAAAATATTCAAGTGCAAAGGCTCCTACGACAGAGATTATATGAGCAATGCATGCGCGAGGAGCGTATTCTAGCTCAGAAGGAGCGCATAGAGTAGGAGGATCGGCTAGCCAGGGCTGGCCTATACCCTCCCGAGGAGCATAGAGAGCATGTGCATAGGAGGGTTGTGTCCCTAGCCGATATGCATGAGGAGCACAGAGATGCTCGTACTCATGTCAGTGCCCAACAGAGGGAGCGACTACCATCACTCAATGATCTTAGACAGAGGCAACATGAACATGTAGATGTAGATGGATACGATCAGGAGTATCCTGAGAGTTACCGAGTTGAGGAGGAGGAAGAGCCACGTCCTCCACCTCCCCCGAAGAAGACCTTACCTCCTAAACCACCTCCACGTCAGCTTAGGGAGGAGGAATTTTTATCTTCTGAGGCGTACAAGGTTTTGGTCGATAAGGTCAAAGCAATAGAGAGGCAAGGCATGGCTATGCAAAAGCTGACACTGAGGAAGATACACAATGAACCTCTAGACCCCTCGGTGCCTACGCCTCCATATCCTGAGCATTTTGATATGCCCAAGTTAGAAAAATTCAAGGGTGATGAGGATGCCCAAGAGCATGTTACGAGTTTTTTGGATGCTTATTTCTAGATAAAGAGTCATGATGCCTTGTTGTTGCGCACCTTCATTATGACACTCTTTAACCCAGCCCGAGAGTGGTTCAACCAATTGAAGAAACATAGTATTACTAGTTTTGAGTAGTTAGCTGATGCATTTCTTGAATGCTATTCATTTGGCATCAAGAAACAGGCCAACCTTTCTGATTTGGCTATGCTAGCTCAGCATGATGATGAGCCCATCGAGCAATACGAAAAGAGATGGCATAGAATAATGGTAAAGCTGCCATTCCCTATTCCTATAGCAGAACTGACCCGAATGTTTACAAAGAGTTGTGCCAAGCACATCTCGCTACTATTGCAGCTATAGTAGTATGCTACATTCGAGGAAGTTGTGGTGCAAGCCAAGGTGATCGAGGACATCAAGTTGCAAGAAGGCAACTTGAAGCTCAAGACCAAGAAAGAAGGGTTTAAAAAGAGTACTACGAAGCAACAGGGCAAGCAGGCCCACGTGAATCAAGTAGTACTAAATATTGGAGGAGAGGACAAGGGACAACAAAAGCCTAATTATCAGGCCCAACCTCCTCCTATGCGTTATGAGACATGCAAAAACAACTATAAGGGCAAAAATAGAGAAGAGCACCCACCTCGCCAGTTCACACCTCTGACGGAATCGATGACTTTGATTTTCCATCAACTGTGTGAGGCCAAGGCCATACGATTGCCCGAGGTCAAATTAATAGATCCGAATGTGCCAAAGTCGAAGTGGCATCAAGATGATCTATTCTGCATATTCCATAGAGTGAAAGGCCATGACATCGAGACATGTTGGTCCTTCAAACACATTGTGCAGAACATGATAGAAAAAGGAGAGCTTGTAGTACCAGGAAATCCATAGGCGCCCGACAATAGAAACATGGGGATTTTCAAGAATCCACTACCTAATCATGAGGTGCCTCGTAACAACGCCGACCAGGTCAATCAAGTGAGAATCGAACCACCTACCCAGGGGTTCATAGGCATGGTCAATGTTGTTACTAGACATGGGAGGTACGATCAACCGAATCAACCTCATGCTCCCATTAGAATACAAGCTACGCCGGATCAACGGCCAGCTCAGAACATTCTAGGCCCACCAACTAGACCGGTGGTGACCATAAGGAGCAGGTTAGTTCAGAACCTCGTAGACAACTCCTATGAAGTTGTCAATATATGAGCTTATTTAGTAGTCCCCTAGACACAGGGAGACTCTTATGGACATTCTGAGGTCCATTGAGGTACAGTCCCAAGATGCGCATGCATTTACAAATTTTATGGGACATGTACAACAGTGTCAAGAACCCACGATACAATTTTATGATCATGAAGTGAAGATGGTTCCTACTATTATGGCTGACCCATCACTGCATATTATCGCGTGTGTTAACCACATGCCTTTCAAAAGGGTCTTGATCGACACTGGGTCCTCGATCAATATAATTATGACCAAGGCATTGAGCCATCTCAAGTTACCCAAATCACACATTGTGCCTACCACCTTTACGTTGAGAGCGTTTAACGATGCACTATGCTCGATGGTTGGTACAATTGTTCTACCTATTCAGGTGGGACTCAAGACCATCTCTATGATGTGTCACATGATAGAGGGTGCCATGCAGTACAACATTCTACTCGAAAGGCCTTGGATTCATGAAATGCATTGCATCCCCTCTATCTTGCATCAATGCATGAAGTACATTCATGAGGGACAAGTTCACGTAGTGTCCTCGGATGAAGAACCATTCAAGTTCATGAACCTAGCAGATTTGCATGGGGGTTTTGTACTCTTGTCGATGCACTTGGATATCCAGCCTGCTTCACCGGTTAAGATTCCAAGAGGTAAACCAATAGCCCGTGCTCAACCATCGACATCTGTGTCACGTAGATCTGAGCATACGACTACAACTTCTCTAAAACCAACTACATCAACAATGCATCGACAAGACAAGAAGCTAAAGGTGAAATTGGGTGAGAAAGTAGAATATCATATGCCCAGACCAATCACCAATGAGACTCCCACTCCCATGGATGTGGAAGAACCTCAAGACAAAGCCGAGGAGGCACCTCAGCCTGCTTCACCTACATCTTCAGCAGGGTCATCTACACCATAGGTGACCATTCATCTGGCTAGCATAGGGTTGGGTGAGTATCTTGTGCAAAATGTTACTTTTGGACCTATCCTGAAGATTGCACAAGAGATGGGCCGACCGCACGCCCATCAATTTTTGATTGGATCTATAGTGTCATTGGGTGAGCCACCCAACCAAACAAACTTCATCTACGTAGGGCTAGATCAAGCACCCACCATAATGTCCATAGATGAGGATGATGATGAGCCATTCACTATGAATGTGTGCTATCTATCCAACCCAAAATACGCCATGCACATTTTTGAGTCGTATCATTGGCATGGACATGACCTTGGTCTTTTCGAACAAGGACGTAGGACTCCACTCGAACCTCATTATCAGTTAGCTACTGATAGGTTTAAGTTAGGGTTACAGGTATAGGATCATGATGATTTGCTTATTGCATCCTTAGATCGCATGTACCTGAGTCTGGGGGATGATGTGGATTTTAATCCATATCACCCTAATCCTTCCAGCTATTGGAGGACTCACTAGACGGTATCATTTGTTACCATAGGGCCACCCAATTCATATCATGATGGGCCCTTAGAGGACAACCCTAGAGGCAACCTAGGTAACCAAATCCGTAATGCTACCGATGACACTGGTATGCAGGGGCATAACCCCACTACTATAGGTGATCTCGAGTTAGGAGATCTTTGTGATGATGATGGAGAGGAGTCCACCTCCAAAATGAGTGGACCTAGTTATGATGTAGATGATGAGTCCTCAAATGATGATCAATCTGAAGAGGAAATCGAGCCGACCTTTCTAGGTCCGACGTTTATACGCCATCTGCTACCTATGGAACAAGTGGAAGAGATGAATGAGCGCTTCATAGTCGATAGTGATTATAAATATGAAATAGAGGAGGCCTATTTAAGGCCTCGCCCAGCTAATCTCCCACTATTCATAGACACAATAGAGTGGTCCATCCATGGTAGTGACCATAGTGATGTAGATGAGAGGACCGATTCTAGGCTCGTGTATCCATAATATCTATTGCCTAGGGAATCAGAGCATGTTATGGAGGAAGTCCCTCCCAACACTGAGCGCTCTGAGGAAGAAGCAGTGCCAGTTTATGTGGTAGTATCATATATACGATCATTCTATCAGATTTATCCGGATAGTGATGATAGTGACCGTAGAATCAGATACATGGGGCCACATCTGGCAGATCACCCCTTAGAAGAGGGGGGAAGTGACGGATTGTATTTGTATAGTGATGATGAGGATTCATTGGAGATGGCCTATTTGGGACCTCATCACCTACGTAATAGGCCTCCACCTCGAGGTCCCCCACCTATTACAACTATAGGTTTGCATCGGGAGATCAATCTCCATCATAGCCTGAGGGAAAGAAGAGAGCTCGAAGAGAGGTATCAAGAACTCTTTCCCCATCCACCTACGTACGTGGAGCTCCTTGAGCCGAGAGATCCCATTTTGTAGCTAGTGCACCAGGAGGATCCAATTATACGGGCATCCCATAGAGAGGATCCATTTGTGCCCATACCATCCGAGCCAGATCTTGGGTACAGAAGCTACGCTTTAGATATAGAGTTTTGTCCATGTGGTTTAAGAGATCAATTCCATTCCATCAATATGGTCTCCATTGATTTGACCACTCCACTCCACAATCCAACAGATCCATCCAAACCGCTACATCTGAACATGGATGCTATCGATTGGGATCATATTGACTCACCGGTCCAACCTGAAGATTTCTTCCCTAATGAAGAAATGTTACAACCATTTCATTTTGTACCAGGCTATGCTTATGATGTTTATCATGCTGAGGGTGCTTCCCATGAGGAACATGTGAACCTATTGATGACATCCATATGATTCCTATGCCTCACCAACTTGAGGAGGGATCACATATGTCAGTAGAGAAAACCTTCGATGTGGATATCAGTAAAGATCCCACCAATCCAAAGAAGGTTAGATTTGGAGAGAGTCTCACTCTGGATGAGCGTGATAGCATCATCCCTCTACTGAAAGAGAGACCTGATCTCTTTGCTTGGACTTACAAAGACATGTTGGGTCTAGATCCAAAATTGGTTACTCATAACCTTTCGCTAGATCTATCGAAGAAGCCAATCAAGCAAAAACTCAAAAAAATGCATCCAACAGTAGCCTTAATGGTGAAAGACGAGTTGCAAAAGTTGTTGGACGTAGAGTTTGTCATCTCCATCGACTATCCAGAATGGGTGTCCAATATGGTGCCCGTAGGAAAGCCAGATGGAAGGGTCCGTATTTGTATGGATTTTAGAGATCTCAATAAGGCAACACCCAAAGATTCATTTTCATTGCCAAATATCGATGCTCTGGTAGACGCTACTATAGGTCATGAAATGCTCTCCCTTATGGATGGTTTTTTTGGATACAATCAGATTCAGATTAAACCCGAAGATCAGCATAAAACCATGTTTATAATGCCATGGGGGACATTTTGCTACAAAGTTATGCCATTCGGTCTTAAAAATGTTGGTGCCACATATCAATGGGCAATGACATATATCTTTCATGACTACATGCATAAAATCTTAGAAGATTATATCGATGACTTACTAGCTAAGTCGTTGCTATGAGCAGAGCATGCAGAGGTCTTAAGGAAGGTCTTCGATCACCTGATAGAGCATAATGTCAGGTTGAATCCTAAGAAGTGCGTATTTGGTATAACTTCAGGTAAACTCTTGGGATTCATCATTTCTAAATGAGGCATCGAAGTAGACCCAACAAAGGTCAAGGCTATTCTAGAGATGCATCCTCCCACTAATATCAAAGAACTAAGAAGCCTTCAGGGCAAAGTAGCATCCATAAAGTGATTCATCACTCAATTATCGGATAAATGTCGACCCATGAATCGATTGCTACACAAGGGGGTCCCATTTGATTGGGATGAGGACTGCCAAGAAGCCTTTGCTGAGATTAAGCAATACCTAGCAACACTGCCAGTACTAGCTCCACCAAGGCCAGATGTGCCTTTTCTGCTATATATATCGGCAACCAACTTTGCATTAGGGACCATGTTAGCCCAAAAGAACGTGCAAGGCAAAGAGCAAGCCGTATATTACATCAATCGCACCTTGGTGAGTTATGAGTCAAGATATGCATATGTTGAGAAGCTTTGTTTAGCAGTGGTGTTCGCTACCAAGAAATTGTGGCATTACATGCTAAGTCATACAACATATGTTATATCAAAATAGAATCCTTTGTAGTATATGATGAGCAAGACATATCATAACACACGTACTGCAAAGTGGATCATGCTATTGATAGAATTTGATTTGCAATTCATCAACCAAAATTCCATCAAGGGACAAGTCATAGCTGATCAACTGGCTGAGGCACCACTATCCAAAAGTAGGCCTCTAACCATTGAGCTTCCAGATGATGTGGTCTTCATAATATCTGAAGCTCCCAAACCCGAAGAACCAGAGAATAATGTTGATATGACATTGTTCTTCGATGGTTCGAAGTGTGAGCAAGGGGGTGGTGTAGGAATAGTGTTTTTCATGCCACAAGGAGCTCCAATGCCCTTGTCATTCAAGTTAGACTTTTCATGCACCAACAATAATGTTGAGTACGAAGCCCTACTTTTGGGCCTCCATGCAGCCATCGCCATGGGTATTAAAATATTGAACATTTTTGGTGATTCTCTGCTCATAGTTAACCAAGTTAAGGGGCTCTTTCAGTGTCGATGTCCCATACTGAAAGCCTACAAAGATCTTGTTGCCACTTATCTAGCTAAATTTGAATGGTATGACATCGAGGCAATCCCTCATTCATCAAATAGGTTCATAGACACCATGGCATATTTGGGGTCCTTGATCCCTCAGAATCTATCCACCAATTTTACTACCATCCATGTTAGAATGCTCTCACACCCAGAAGAAGCGTGCAGCCTTTGATAACAAAGAGTCAGTCAACATGATTGTCATGGAACCAATAGCTGATTGGTTCCGTAGAGCGGAAGACTTTCTTAAGCAGGCACCCTGGGAGTCATTGACTTCTTAGAGTCCTACGGGGAGTGGTACTACCATTCACCATAAGGTTGTTTCCTAGTCTACATTTACAAAGTTAAATACATAGGGGGAGCAAGTCATCTTAGCAGTCGAAGCTGAGGCTTGTCAAAGCTGGATGTTGCAAATCCAAGACTTCTTAAAACTTGGTATGATCCCAGAGGGATTGTCGCATGCCGCAAGATGCACATTCAAATAGAAAGTGACTAAGTATGTCTTGATAGGAGATATTTTGTACCGACGTAGCTACGAAGGAGTTCTCCTTCGATGTCTTGAGCCCCAAGAGTCATCTTGGGCAATTTTAGAAGCTCACGATGGTACGTGCGATGGCCATTTCAGTGGCATGGCTATCATCAAATGCATCCTTCGCATGGGTTATTATTGGCCCACTATGGAGAAGGATTGCAATGTGTATGTCAAGAAATGCATTAAATGTCAGCATCATGCTAATCTTATGCACTTGCCATCATAGGCCTTACAGCCCATTCAAGCGGCTTGGCCATTTGCTCAATGGGGACTAGATCTTATTGGCAAGATTTCTCCTCCATCGTCAAGCCGACATACATTCATTATCATGGCTACTGAGTATTTTACAAAGTGGGTGGAAGCCATTCCCCTTACAATGACCACTGGAGCTCGCATCACAGAATTTATTCTCGAGCATATCATATGTCATTTTGGGATACCATCCAAAATAATTTTGGATAATGGAACTTCTTTTAAGAACAAAACTGTGTGGGCTTTAACATCTAAATACCGCATTAAACATAGTTTTGCAACTCCATACTATCCGCAAGCAAACGGGCAAGCTGAGGCCTCAAACAAGACTATGGTAGCCATCTTGAAAAAGATAGTGCAAGAACACCACAAGGATTGGCATATACAATTACCCCTTGCATTATGGGCTTACAGGACTAGCATTCGGATGCCCATTGGGGCAACACCATTTTCACTAGTATATGGCACTGAGGCCATTATGCCCTTAGAGTTGGAAATTCCAATGCTGTGCATCGCATTGAAAGAGTTCATCGATGATGACACCGCATGACAAGCTCACCTCGATCAATTGATGTTGCTCGATGAACATCACGTGAATGCCCTCGAGCATCTCCATGTTTATCAAGAGTGATTAAAATGAGCTTACAATGTCAAAGTCCACCAGAGAGACTTTGAAGTTGGGGATCTTGTGCTGAAAGAGAACCAACAGAACTCGAATTTTCTACCTGATATGCGAGACAAATTCATGGCTAATTGGCTAGGGCCTTACATCATATCTAAAAATATTGGTCTAGGTACCTATCACCTAACATCGCTAGAGGGTGTGGAAGAGCTTGAGCCTCTCAATATCATCCATATTAAGGTGTTCTATGCTTGAGAGTGTAGTAAAGGCACCAAAGGCATCTGTAAGCCCTTTGGTCAACCCAAAAGCTCCGAGGGTTTGTCCACAACCGCTCGGTCATCCCAAAAGGCTCCAAGTTCTCAAATTGAGAAGCTTGGTCAAGTAAAGGCACCAAAGGCATCTGTAAGCCCTTTGGTCAACCCAAAAGCTTTGAGGGTTTTGTCTCACCTCAATCGGTCATCCCAAAATGCCCCAAGCTCTCTATTGAGTAGCTTGGTCAAGTAAAAGCTCCAAAGGTAGTTCCTCACCATTTGGTCATCCTTAAAAGCTCCAAGGACATGTACTCATCATTTGGTCAAATATGAAAGCTCAAAAATGTATAAAAATTTGAAAATATATAAAATTCCAAAAAAAATTGGTAAAGCATAAAATCCAAAAACATTTGCTTTTGCAGTTTGCATTTTCATACATGCATTCACATCATCATATTGCATTTAGGCATTTGTCATCCATTGCATTCCATAGTAGAGTGTAATGTGTATATCAAAATCTTACAAATGATCACACGTTTGTGTTTCAATCATGCACCCTTGCATTTATCATAATTCATTGCATTCATACACGATACTTGTTGCGGAGAAATATGTATGTATATTAAGTTTTCCAGTCACTCAACCATACCTAGTGGGTTCTTCAGATATTGTAGAAAGCTTGCTTTGCTATTATAGACAAGGTCATTAGTTGGGATAGTGCTTCAACATATCAGAATCCCGTCACTAAGCAAAACAATATAAAATCCTGCTAAGACAAGAGAGGATGAAAGCTGCGAAAGCAATCTTAGGTATCTAGAGAGATGGGTTTCACGACATGCTTATCTTGCAAATAGTCGGTCTAGAAAGGTGTACTTTGGCAAAAGGACAAGAATTTCCCCTATAAATCCCAAAGTCACAAAGTTTAAATCCCAAGTTACAAAGTGCAAAAGTACAAATTTCAAGTTCAAAATGTAAAGTGACATAGTGAATCAAAAGCACTATAAAAATCCCTTGCTCAAAGAAAATGGTAACACGTGGACTAACAATGATTTTTATCACTACATATGAGCAAGTAAGAAGGGTGAGAACTTGAATCCCTAGATTGTCCACCTTTTGAAAGCCATAGAGTGATCCCCGATCGCAGCAATGGGTTGGAAGAGTCCCACCTGCAATCGGAGGGGTAGTTCTATTGGGTGATCCCCAAACGTAGCAATGGGTTGAAAGAGTCCCACCTGCATTTGGAGGGGTAGCCCTGATCAATTTGCAAGATGAGCTAGCTCTAGGTACCTAGGATTGTCTAGTTGTATAAGTCTAATCAAAGCTGAAACAAGGATGGTACGATCGTATGAGGAACCCTATCTCACATATGGGTTGAAAGAGTCCCGACTGACATACGGGGTATGCTTATGATCTATCTAAAAATACTCACATGCACACACAGGGATAATGAATAGTTGGGTCTATCACGGCAAAAGCCTTGTCCAATATAAGCCTTGTACAGTTAGTATGTGATTTTTGGAGAAGTCTACTAGGGTGTTTGAGTCTCAAGGAAAACCCCAAAAAGTTCTCCAATAGCAACAAGATACCAAATATCATTAAACTTCAGAAATACGAGTCATTCATTCATCAGAATGCATTTTACAAAGCACAATCAAACATATAGGATAGATACCGCATGAATATCAGAAATGATGTTTAGACGACCACTGACTATTTAGTGCAACAAAGAAGAAATATACAAAATGACATATTCATTCATTAGCATTATACCAATCCATTTCACTGCATTTCATACATGGGTGATTAATTGATTAAGTTCTTGTAATGAGAATTATCAATTATTTTGCATGATTGTTATACATTCTGTGGTGTCATATTTTAAAAATTGATATACACAGTTTACATTCATTCCTTATGTTTTAAGTGATTAAAGCATACAAGTTCATTTCCATTAGATTATGATTATGTACATAATGCATTACCATACATTGCATAGCATACCATAAACTGCATAAAATAAATGCATGCCCACAAAGCAAAAATAAATATGCATTTAAAAATAAACATCGCATCCATATGCATATATCATATCTCGCACATCTAATCATCTAGATCACTGCATATCATCATCATAAAGTAAAATAGCTATCTAGTGCATGTCATCCATACATCGCATCATATAAACATAGCATTTACATAAGCCTTGCATCCATGTGCATCAAATAAACATAAAATCAAAAACAAATAAATAAACATGTACACATAATGAGCCATAAAATATCATATCATATATATGTGTCCAAAAGAGTACATAGGGAGTACAAAATGCCCGTAGGCTACAACTGTGTAGGTCCTCGACCTTACACACAAAATGATATATCAAAAATGTAGTCGACAACTACTATAACCTAGATCTAGGTTGCTCCCCCTATACTGGAGCTCTCGCCGCCTCCCTCAACACTGTGCTCTGGAGCCTGCTCTCCTGGCTGACCTGGCACCTATGGTGGATCCTACTATGGATCCTGCCTACCTCCAAAGCCTAAAGCACCCAGCACATAGGAAACTGGTAACTACAGTAGGCTAGTCCTCTGACTGGAGGCCCCTGATGTCTACCCTAGATCTCTAGTCCTGGCCTATGATCTCATTGTGTGTGTGCTAGAGGACCTGTGCATCCTCTCAGTCCTATGAGTCCTATGACTCGAGCTCGCTATAGACTACCCTAAGGTCCTAGACCTGGTACGCTATGACTCTGAGGAGAAAGGATCCTCTAGAACCTATAGCCCATGCATCTCTATATAACCGACTAGCTGATCAACATGAGCAAGTCGAGCTACATGCATCTCATTGGTCCTCATGACCATACCATGTAGTCACTCTACCTCAGTCATCGGATCCTATGTAGCTATTGTACCTACTATTGGTGCTGTAGGAGGCCCCATAGTCACCTAAGGAGGTGGCATAGCCCCCTCGATGCTCGAGCAAGATCTCGCTCTACCTCTACTATAGTCCATTGCACTTGTGCTAACTCCAAGGTAGTCTATAGTCTCTACACCTAGGCCTCTACATCTATGGCCCGAGTCATGAGCTCCTATACCTGGTCCTATGCCTCAGTCAGGCACCACTCCCTATCAACCACCTTCACCTCTAGAGTGGTGATGGTAGTGTCTCTCTCAAGCTACTGTGTGAAACCACCCGAGCTGACTCTGCAAGTCAGCCACCTGAGCCAGTAGCCATCCCTCTGCACTGTTAGGAGGGACCTCACCCTCCTCTAGAGTATCCTCCTTAGGGTCAATCTCTAGAATATCCTAGAAGATGGCCTCTATGCCCCAACCACCCTCTATACATTGGTGCACCCTACGCCCATCAAGATCTACCTCTACCTCTACCTGAGTTGGATCTCAACCTAGAGGCCCTATCCCATGCCATATGAATAAGGACCACCACCCATCATAGTCTAGCATGGTCCCAGCTGTCTCAACCCTCAACTCTTGGAAGTCATCGAGTGCATCTCCTAGTGGTGGAGGAACTATCAATGGGAGGTCCCTCTCTAGAGCTAGGTGTCTATACCTCAGTGGCATCTCTGGTATGTCCTACACCATGCCAAACTATCATAGGACATGAGAAAAGAACTGATACTCTCTGACCTCTAGCTTACGCCAGATAAGCCATCTATCTTGATGGGCCCATCGTAGCCACTCGTCCACCTCAAGCCATGTAAGGCAATCCATGTAGGGGCGCCAGACAATGTCCCCTAACCCAAGTGATGCAAACCTAATGATATAGTGCTTAGTGTTCCCAGCATGAGCCCTACTATGGATACCCTCCTCAACACGAGGCCAACATGTGGTGTAACACTGATGGTCGACATCTATGGTGGTGATGCATAGTGGTAGCTCCATAGGATGCTCAATCCAGATGTGCTACCACCCCTAGATCTATAACAAAATACTACAACTGATGCCCTTACGGCTACGCTCTATGATCTAGTATAGCTCCCTATAGAGCTAGCATAATAGGGTGCTCCCCCAAGCTAATCATAGTGGCTCCTCTATAGAGCTCTAAAGCACCCTCCAAGCAGTGGCTAACATGTTCCAGGGAATCCTCATACCCGAGGAGTCTAGAAGGACAATATGCACAATGAGATGCATGAAGAGGGCCTCTCATATAGAAAAGACATCATCACGATACCAGTCATCGATGTGCACCCCTCCATGGTCAACATCATCCTATGCATCGATGCTCTAGTCATCGAAGATGGCATCGAAGACATCATCCTTTATCATGGAGGTAGAGGAGATGATAGCCTCACCATCGATGGGGATCCTGAAGATCTTGTAGACATCCTCCAGAGTGATAGTCATCTCACCGAGAGGAAGGTGGAATGTGTTGGTCCATGCATTCCAACATCGAGCCAATGTAGTAAGATAGGCTTGATCTACCCTAATGGTGGGTAGATCCATGATGAAACCAAACCCGACAGCTCGAAACCAAGCTCGGTCATCATCAGATAAAGCCTCATGGAGAGTCTTCATAAGGTCAAGCTCTCGCACTCTAGAAGTTAAATTTTAAAAACAAAAAGCATAATGTAAGCTAAATCTAGCTAAGCAGAGCTAAAGAAAATTAAAAATTTTAATTAGACAACCTAAAAAAAAAAATAGCAATAGCAAACCGCAGCTGAAACCGTCCCCAATTTGCAAATTGGGAACCTACCTGTCCCCAATTTCAAATTGGAACGAAACCTACGGTCCCCAATTTGCCAACTGGGAACCGTAGCTACCAGCTATGGTTTAGGAGCGGCACCCATTTTGGGTACCCTCCTAGACCACTAAGGCATAAAATTAAATCCTAAAGCTAGCCTAAACTAGTGGGGTTCATTACCAGTAGTTTAGTGAGGTTCATTTTTTTGCATTACTTAATGTAGTTCATTTTACTAGTATTGAGTGTGTGGTCTCAGTTTCGAGTTACCTTGCCCGCACCCTAGCCTCGACTAGTAGATGGCTGATCAAGATCCACCATCGAGGTAGATGAGTGTAATTGTGATAGATTTTGGTAGCATTTCAGATCGAGGAATGTTCTCTCTCTTAGAGCTCCCAAATTGCTAGTAGTTGCAAGAAAAATAATGAAAATTTCAAATGGGAATTCAATTTATAGGTCCTCCTAGTCTCTGTGGTTCCAAAACTTCCGAAACTAGGGTTTTCTACCCGTAGGTCTGACCCTTAGTTCCCAAAATTTGGAAATGTAAACCATAGACCGTACCTGCGGTCCATAGCTAGCAATAAATGCACTCAAAACCCATCGTGGGAAGGTCTAAAAAGATAAATTACTGACTTCCACTGGATAAAAATTCAAAATCAATGATTAAAATTGTAAATTTGGTGATGTTAAAAGCACCAGGATCAATCAAATAAATGCAAAATTAAACAAAAAAAATCAAATAATGAAAAACCAAATGCGCCTCGTATTCAGTGATTTATCCTATAAAATTGGTGGTTGCAACGACTTGCGATCCATGCAATCCGACAAGATGAGTAAATCACCATAAGGACATTTGGGGTAAACTTGTCATTTCTTTTATGACATCTTTCAGCAAATCATCGACAATATGATTCAACACAAGTCTAATTGCATTTGTATTATTTTGATTCCCTAAGACGGCTATCGTAGCTTGACTGCTCCATGGGATAGAGATGTGCAAATACTACTAAGAGTTGCAATCATAAGCTGAACCAGGCCTAGCCAAGGCATTAAAAGGCTCGAATCTAAAGTTGTTCAGGATCATTCATTATGGTCAAGCGATTTCGTCACTTCATACATTGTCATTACCCTCATCGACTCATCGCTTGAGGGGGTAGTCATAATTTCATGTCATAATCAAAATCAATAGAAGATCCTAGAGATCGTAGATCCCTTGATCTTGTCAAAATTGTGTTCGTTCTTGTGAATCATTGCTAACAGCTATCATAAGCTTCCCCCTTTGCTTGGGGTAAATAGCAAATATGAAATTTTATTTGTAACTCTCATCCTTCGGTTATATAGGCCTAACTCCTATTGTAGCACCAAAGCTACCCGAACGTCTGATGGTGAGTGCAGACTTTTCAAATGTAAGCCTTTCCAAGTTGGAAGCAATGATTCTAGGATGCGCATCCTTTTGCTGGACCTGGGGCATCTAATGTTGATCAGACTAATGATCATCATAGAACCTTCGACATCATTTTAGGATGTATATTTTTGCTCAGCGTTGTTCGATCTCACAACGCATCTCAAAAGGGGCATCTGTAGACACCTAAAATACGTCATGTCGAGGGTGACTACTCATATGGACATGCTACAAAACCATATGGAGGATCTTGGATAGACTCCAAGATAGAGCAATGGTTCTAACCACTCAATTTAGGCATTTTGGCCTAAGCAGTCTGAACCATAGCCCAGACCTATGGTCTCTAGTCTAAACCATGGTTGACACCTACGGTCTATAGTCTGGACCGCAACTATGACCTACGGTCTTAACTGAAGTTCAGTTAGGCCTTCCATCCGAGCCAAATCGGTTGGAATGGCCAAAAGATCTAGAAGGAGGTAGTTGAAGGATGAAATATTCCAGAGGCTTCCATCCCAACTGTCCTAACCACCCTTCTTGGTCTTGGCTTCTCCATGAAGCCACCCCTAGCCCTAGGGGCATGCTATAAATACCCCCTCCAAATGGGGAGAAAAGGAGAGAGTTAATTGATCAAGAGAGCAGTGAAGCCCTATCAAATTGCATACTAAATCTATGCATTTGAGAGCCCCTTTGCTATTCACCTAAAGACCAATTAGCCATGGATGCCCTAGGTGCCTAGGAGATTCAAGAAACACAAATTCGAGCAAACGAAGGCCCTTCACAGTGATTTGATCACCAAATATATTAGAGGACAACAAAGGTGACCCTTGAACATCAATTTGGATAAGGAGGTCAAGCCCACTGCCCCTAATTCTGAGGGTAAACCTATCAGAGGTCAAACCGTGATTGTCAACCATGGTTCATAGTGTAGACCGCCCACCATAGCTATGGTTTGCAATAGGTGACTGATCACCTTACTTGCTTTGCTTTTGACCGCATAGATTAGTTATATTAGTCTTTTCATAGGTTTAATTGCATTTTAGAGAAACTCTGACCGTAGGAATTAGTCATTTCATGCATTGTATTAAGTAGGATTATATTGGATATTTTATGCACTTTATTGCTCCTAACTTGATATTTGATCCATGCATCATTTGCTTATTCATGTCCTTCATGTTGTAGTATAATTCTTGATCAAATTAGAATAGTTTAAAGTCTTTCTTTATGTTTTCTTGTTTTACTAGTTTAATGGCATTTACATACATATTTCCTTAAAGGGCCTCATCACGAGAGGCTATCAATATTTTTAATCGTGTGTTGTTGTTTCTTGTTCGTAGGGAGACAGGTGCAAGAGGAGCTTATGTCATAATCCTTCCACATCGCGAAGAAGGGGGTCAGCTCCACCCCAAGGCAGTTTGTGACTAATCAATAGAGCACTATAAGTGCGCCTACCCTATTGAGGGCATTGGCAATTGTAATATCAGTATCATCTTTCAAGTGACCCTAAGAGGGCATTTTTGTAATCAAAGCTCATTCAAATATTAATACAAGAAACCTTACTTACGTTGTTTTTGTTCAATTTATGTACTTGTGTGAATCTTTATGCTTTCATGATGGTATAGATCAATACAGTAGCTAGGTGCACGCTCCGTGGTTAGGTCGGTTCCCATGTCTCATGTATTTCCATATCAGTGGTTTATGGAGTGGATGTGGATGGGGTTGATGAGGTAGGTGGGGGGCAAGTTGCAATGGGAATTGCAACTATATGGGAGACACTAGATTGCATGGATATGGGTACTTGTGAAGCAATATTAACATGTGCTTCATAAAAGGGGTTAGCATAGACTAATGTGTATGAGGATGGGATGTATGTACTTTGGGCACATGATGATTGTGGTATGGAAAAATGTTGGAAAGGTGTAGTAGATACCTCAAAAAGAGGGTTATTGTACACCTGGGTAAGGCTTGAAGGTTGGGAATAGACAAGTTTCTACTATAAAATAGAATCATGTCTAGGTGAATTAGGGACTGACTCTAAGATATAGTTAGCATATCTTTGAAGAGCTTCTACTTGGGCCATATATATATGGGTGATGTGGTGACCAAAGGTAAGTGAGGATGAATCAATTTGAGACATGGCCATATGGAATGATATGGATGACACCGTGTGTGAGGGACCTATAGAAAAATCTGGATGGATTGTCTATATCACATTGGGGGGATTGATCATGGAAATGATGGTGGAAGGTGATTATGAACACTCCATTTCTAAAGTGGTTTGATTGATGGATGTTTGATTCATTTTTTTAGCTTGATTTCTTGTTAATACCATAAATTAATGAACCGAATATAAAATATGCTAAAAATGAAATGTGGAATGAAAAAATCATAAAATCAAATAGATAATCCAATCCTATGTTTATGCAACAAAGCGTGTCTTACCTTATTCTTTGATTATCTTGTGTTAATATGTATTTTTTTGTTTTGTGAGTTTCAATGTACTATTTTGAATTAAAATGGTTAAAAACTATGGTTGGAGTGGGTAATAATATTATTACTAGTGATTAAATCCAACAAGTTTGTTAGGGGTATTCTAAGATGTCTAAGGGTAGATATTGGTGGATGGAGATGAAACACATCGTCACTATATATCAAGCAATTGTTGGTGATGAAATCCAAAACATTACTATTAAATGTGATACATGCAGTGTGTGATTCATTTTAATATTTCTAGTTTATTATGGTGTACATACAAGGTCACATATAATTGATTTCACTAGTCTAAATTAGAAGCCAACACAAGAAATTTTTATTTTCTTGAAATAAGTACAGTACACCGCTTAAGACCGCTCTTTGAACAGAGGAGGGTTCATCTACTCTTCCACCTTGAATCATCAAATGCGGGGGTAATTTCAATATTCTAATGTTATTCCTACTTAGACCAGCAAAAGGAGAAATTTCTAACCCTAAAAATGCAGACTATTGTATGCAATTAATCATTCATATGCAAACAAAATGCAAGATTTTTAAGTGCAAAACACCAGAAAACAATGGAATTTTAATTGGAAATGTGAAATTTGTGATTAAATGTGGATGCAAAAATGGATGCAAAGAACTATTCTAATGCCTAGAAATGTAGATTAAAATGCTTGCTTTTGATATATTATTAATGTTGTTCTTTTTAATACCAAATCTATAAAAACATAAAAATACATAAAATAGAGAAGTTAGGGTTTTAAGGTAGACTTACAAATAAGCCTACATATTATTTATCCTCTCTATGAAACACACATGGTCATATGTGAAACACACCTTGGTGCTTCTTGAATGTCCCACGAGTTCCATAAGGCATCTGCACACCTTCTGTAACTTCTGCAACTCCTCTGAATTTGAATCTACAAAATTCATGCAACTCGTTTTTCTAAAAAAAACTACAAGATAGAAGACAAAAAACAAAAAATTAATGACAAGATAATTAGCATAAATAACCCATTGTGGGTCCCACCATGATTTCCATTTGTGAATGCAAAATCAAACAACACCAAACAATGAACTATAAAATTAAACAAGCAATGCGACACATAAAATTGCACAATGAAATACAATTTTATTATAATACTGGTGGATCTTCAATGTTACAATAAAATGTGACCCAAATGTGGGGTTACAAATTTTATTATGCTTGATACAATATTTACACAAGACTAGGATTCTCTAAAACCCTAGTAAACAAATATTGGTGGTGTCTTTGTGTTTGATCTGATCCCAACAGTGTGGTGAGTGGACTTTAGTATCCTATACATGACCACTCAAGCTTTAGTAGCTTTCAATAAACTTGATCCCTAAACCTACAAATAGTAAAATACAATAGAATTTCAATAATATATGTGAGAGCTCCACTATGTGAGGCCCTCAATAAGAAAATTACTAACCCTAGTTGCAAAAATGAAGCTATGAATAGATCTAAGAATAAAAATACTTGCAATAAATAAATCACCTTATCACATTAACTCGATGTTCTTAATTCTTCATAATTTTTTTAGGGTTTGGTGCGTAGATGCCATAGCGACACCCGAGGGGTGTTAGGGCTATAGAACTAGGGCTATAAACACCCACGGACACTCGATGATGGTAGGAGGTGACCAGAGGTGCTCAATGATGGCAGAAGGCACCTAGGGGTACTCAATGATGGCAGGAGGTACCCAAAGGCACTCAGTAATGGTAGGAGGTGCCCAAATGTGCTTGAGAAAACTTATAAGGGTGTTGGGGTGAAACAAAATCTGCAAAAGTAGATCTAGTTCATGCGAAGTGGGAAATTATGGATGTGGAAGCGACGATGAGCGATAGAATATGGTAGGGACAAGAATGCTTAGATGCTTGAGAACTTCAAAAACTTAGGGGATTCAGGGTTTGATTCATCAAAATTACTTCTCTTTATAATCTCTCCTAGGGCATGTTAGAGTTTCAACGACACAATTTATGTGATCAAGATTAAAACATGATAAAGGGTGGAGATTAAATCTAGGAATGTGGCATGGATTAAGGTAGATGAATGGCTGTGATTAAATCATGATGGATGGTTGGGATTTATTCATTTATATATACTTATTAAATATATAAATATAAAATATAAAATATTATTATTTGAATATATATTAAACAAATATATATAAATATATATAAATAGTGGATAAAAGTGGTGGGATACTAAGGATGGATGACAAGTGGCTATATTTTGGTGTCTACACATAGATAAGAGGAGAAGACTTCAACCAAACATCAAACCAAAAATTTTCTTAACTCCCCTCATTGATTAACCATTTAATACCTTTATTTATCAATTACAATCTCTTTGATATGAAGTTCCATGTTGACGATCATTTGAATAGAGTTATTTTCCTAAATAATTTCATTGCATCAAGAGAACTTGTATATTTTTAAAGTAATATTTTTACCCTTTCCTTGATATCTAAATAATCTCCACCCAATATTTGCTCTTGATGCAAAATTTATAAATTTACAATTCCGTAAGCTTGCTCTACCAATGTCGTTTTCTTTGTAAACCCTATCCCACTTACAAAGAAGAAACCTAAAATTTTCCTTACAACCTTTCCATTGAAAATCTCTTTCAATTCTATCTATTTCTAATGCTATAGCTATTGGAAATATTGAAAGTGACATCATATAAATAAGTATGGATTACAACATACTCTTTATGATTTGTAGCCTTCTTACCATGGTTCAAAACCTACCTTTCCAACCTACCAAGCAAGCTTTCATTCTATCGAAAAAAGAGATCCAAATATCCCTTTTATTTTCTTTATCAGACAAAGAAATACCCAGGTAGTTTGATGGAAAATTTTCAATTTTAAACCTTAAAATATTCACAATAATTTATTGTAAATATAGGGCAATATAAATGAAATACATCCTAGATTTTGTAGTATTTACATCCTTTCAAAATCCCTTCTACCTTTTATCAAAAAATACATCCTAGATTTTGTAGTATTTACCAACTGTCTAGTAGACTTCTCATGACATGATAATATTGATTTAAACTCCATTACCTCACTAAATAAGGGATGAATGAAAAGAAAATTATTATCAACAAATTATAGATGAGATTTAGAGGGACTAATTTTTGTAACTTGAATGCCTTTGATTTTTCCTTCCATTTTTGCCTTTGAAAATACTCTCTAAAATGATTCTACAAGAATAATGAATAGATAAGGAGAAAGTGGATCACCTTGATGAAGTCCACAATATGACTTGAAGTAATCAATAGGAGAATAATTGATCAAAATAGAAAAGTTTGCAGTGCTATAACAATATTTAATCCACTCACACCAACTATAATCAAAGTCAAATTTTCTGAGAATAACATGTAGAAAATTCTATGAAACCCTATCATATGCTTTGTTCAGATCTAATTTCAAAAGTATACCTAGTTTTTCATTTAATGAAGAGAATGTATGGACTCTTGTACCATAATTATACCATCACAAATTTTTTTACAAAAAACAAAACCACATTGTTCCTACAAGATAAGACAACCTAGAATGCCCTTCAACCTATTTGTCATAATTTTTGAAATTATCTTGTAAATTATAATACAAAGGCTTATTAGACAAAAATTATCAAAATATTTTGTGTCACCTTTCTTGGGAACCAAGGTAGTAAAAGTATAATTGATATCACTTGTTATAGTCTTCCTTTTTCAGGCCTTTTCAACTACAACTAGCATATCACTCTTAAATAAATCTCATTTTTTTTGAAAAAAAACATAGGAAATCCATCAGGGCTAGGTTCCTTGTTAGGATAGAAAGATAAAATTGCTTCATGGATCTCCTTCATAGATATATTATTCATAAATCTTTAATTTTTTCCTTGAGTGCTAATTGATGGAATATGAAGATTTTTTTCTTGTGCCTCCTTATCTTGCCTAGTATCTAATTTTTTTTTTTGAAATAATTAATAATTAATTGCTTGCTTCCTAGTATCTAAAAAATATTGTAAGGAGAAAATTTAATGCTAGTACAAGACAATAAAGGTGATTTACCTAGATCAACCTTGACCTCCTTCACCTCGTTTGCTTTAAAATTTCTTCCCCATCTTCCTATATACCTTATCCTCTTCCTTCACACCTTTATATCTTTGTATTTTGAACTTGCATGTCGTAATTCCTCATCCTTCATATAATTTTTCTTCTAATGGTTGATTTGAGTGAACTATCATGGCATTTTTCATGTATTGATGTAGAGGGGTTTTCCTTACCACTTTCTTAGGAGTGGAAAATAGTTGACTTGACCTAGCTTCTTCTATGATATGATCTTCTTTTTTCAAATTGAAGCTACCCTCATTCCCAAAAATATCCATTTCTTCCTCCATAATTTTTATTTTATAGTCTCTTTCCATGTGCCCAATTTCATTATACATGTGACATCGAAATGCGATATTTTTATAATCCACTTGTTGATCCCATTATTTTTATTTGAATTTAATCCTAATTGACTACGGTAAAGGTTTTGAAATATCCATGGCAACACATATTCAAGTGTATACAACATGCATTATTTCCTTAGTAGTTGGTCCCTTCTAGATGAATTCACCTAGAGTATTACCAATATTGTTCAAAACCTCCTTATTGATGAGTTGATAAGGAAGTCCAAAAAGCGTAATCTATATAGGAAGCATTTTAATAGTTTCTATGTCCATAGAAAAATTATCACTCCAAGGTCTTAAATATAATGCATCTTTACCTCCAAACCATGGGCCTCCATCTATTATTTTATCTCTTATTTTTGAATTGGAGAAAATAATGAGGAAAAATCCTTTTCAAAGAAAAGTGATAGAATAATTTAAATTCAATCTCCACTTCTACTTGATCCAATTTTGAATATAAGATCAACCTAACCAATATCTATGGAACTTGCATATTAACCCTTTTGTTTTAAAAACTATTATATCATGCTCAATCATCTCATCCTTGAAAATCACATTTAGTGTAGTATTTTCTACCTGGATAGGATTTACCATGATTTACTCTTCCTTTTATTTCTAGCTACGACATTCATACTCCTAACTAGGTCATTATTACTTTTAGTAATGCCTTTCAAAAATAAATTTCTATATTATCTAATATTTTCTTCAAATGAATCCTTTAAATTCTCCTAATATTTGGAACAAGAAGTGGCACTTGTTCCTTTATCACACTTTGCTTTCGACTTCTTGCTTCATACTTACACTTCCTCATCACTTATGGATTACACTCGCTCCCATTATATGATGTTTTAACTCCATTTTTATAAATGACCCTTTTATATATTCAAATCACATAACCAATATGCTAACATCTATTTTTCTTCATTTGAGACATTAAATAATGAGCATTGTACCTATAACCATTCTGCAAGAGAGACAATAATATAATTTCAAACTTGAACATGATTTTAAGATTTTTTTTTAAAAAGGTATTACTTCATTCAAGTTATAATTCCAAAAAATAATGGAAGAACTCATACTTTATGTGTTGTATAGTGCTTTAGATTTAGAATAATTAATCCATTTTTTTATAAAATATTTTAGTATTGATAGAATTGCCACATATATTCTCTCAAGAAACACCAATTAATATAATCAAATTATAAATAAATAAGTAAATGATCGTATGCTTATCGAAACCTCACATCTAACAAACTTGTGATAATATTGGTTTTAATTGATAACCAAAGGAATGTTGAGGAATTAGGGGGATCCATGACTATCCAAATATTCTTCCAAGGGAATATTTGAGAATAGGAAATTATAATTGCTCTAAATTCTTATATTCCATGTTGACTAAGTATCCACCATATTTTGATAGATTCTAAACTAACTCATACTTCCACATTATGATAGGCAAATAAAACTATTAAAACATCATTTGATGCTTATCTACTATTTATTTGAGGTCATCCCCATAAAATAGGTTTCTAATAGAATCCATGAACTAGAGCTATTCCTCACATTAATATATTTTTGAGCTTTGAACGTTTGCAAACTCAACATGCCCAAGACAGGGATTGTCATTCTATATTACAAATAGAAGGATAAGGATCCAACCAAGCATTAGACTAGAATATCCTTCATTGATAAACCATATAATATATATTTTTAATTAATTTTAAACTATATCAAATAAATTTTCATGTTGTCAATCCTCTAAGTAGGATGTGTTTCCTGAAGAATTCTATTTCACCAATAGAACCTATATTTTTTTAAAATAACATTTTTTCCAACTCTTTCATTGACATTTGAACAATATTAAACCATGTTTAACTCCTAATTCCAAATTCATACATATACAGTTTCCCAACCATATCCCTCCAATATTCTTTCCTCTATAAACTCAATCCCACTTATAAAGAGAAAACATACATTTTCATCACATATTTTAAAATAAAACCTATTTTAATTTTAATGAATTTGGATGCTATATCTATTATGAATATTGAAATTAAATTCATACTTATATAAATATTGCAATGTAGTCTTTATGATTTTTATCCTTTCAACTATGGTTAAGAGCTTATATTTCCAACTTACTAAACAATTCTTTATTCTATGAACATTTGAGTTCTAAAACTAAGGTAGAAAATAATTTTTGCAGTGGAGCAACAATGGTGCAAATCACCAACCTAATTCACATATAAGAAATTTATCAAAATTATAGGATCTTCAATTGAGTAGTGAGTACCCATATTGTATGTACCATGATATATTTAATAATCTATTAGATCATTATCTAGTGAATTTTATAGGGTACCTACATTTACCTAGAATAATAGCTCATGGTAAATGCAAAATGGGCCCAATGTGAGTAAGGTATAAAATACTACCCATAAGGGACTAATATAGAGTAGCATATACTAAGGTATTAGTGTAATCCACATGGAGCTTCAAGGTAGAAGCAAATATACTTTAAGAAAATTTATAATCCTCCATCCCAAAATATTATAGAAGATCTAAAATATACTTGGGATTGAAGATAGTAATCCCTAAATAAAAATTATCAAATTGAATACTTAGTATATACTATAAAATTATTAGGCCTATCCCCTCAAAGGTATGTTGAAATAATGACTTCATCCTTTAAATTAATAGTGAACCAACTATTATGATAATATCATCAACATACAATACAAGCACTAATGTCTAATATTTCTAATATTTTATGTAGACATTGTGGTCTACTTCACATTTCTAGAACTCACAACTAACAAATCATATTCTCATACTAATCTTGAGGTGCCTCATTAAGCCTATACAAAGACTTAATCAAATGATATAACAAGAGAGTAAAACCATGAAGCTCAAAACTAGATGGCTATTGCATGTAAAAATCCTCCTAAATATCACCATGTAATAAGACACACTTAACATATATATAATGTACCTTACAACCATATGGATATAATAATCCAAACAAAATATATCCAAGCAACTAGGAAAAATATATGTAATTAGTTAATTTCTTCATTTTGAAAGAAATATTTGCAATAGGACATGCTTTGTGATTTTTCACCTAACTATAAAAAGTATAATTTATCTTGTAGACTCATTTACACCCAACAAACTTCTTCTCTTCTAGAAGAAGAATAATATCCCATATTTGATTCTTCATCAGAGATTCATACTCAACAAGCATGATATCTTCCCTCTTTGGTTTGCCCTTAGCATGGAAATAGGTATGAAGGATATATAAAATCATCAACCTTTGATAGCAACGATTGGGAAGGAGCATTTCAATGATGATACATAAAGGCAATGGGTTGAACATCCTAATGGAGTGTCTATAACCACTTGGATGGAAAATGAAATATGGAAAATTATGGCACATCCCTAAAGGGAGCAACATTAAAATCCAAAACTAAAGCATCAAAACTAGAATCACCATCTCCCTCAACATCCTTCATTATGACACAAATCTTGAGAGGATAAATCTCATCATTCTTGGAGTAAAAATCAAAATGTGTTGGGGATGATGCTACCTTAAGATGATTCTAACCAATAGGTTTATATATATAGAGTACAAAGTAGAGGAAGAAGGTGAAAAAAATGTAGTGGTGTTGATGATAATAGTTGAGGAATACTCTAGAACAATCAAAGAGGCTAAGTAATTTTTAGGTAAAAGAGCAAGAGGATGACCTATAGGAGTTTTTGGAAAAACCCTATAAAAAATAACCTCTTATTAAATAA
Source organism: Wollemia nobilis (assembly GCA_028583015.1). NCBI lineage: Eukaryota > Viridiplantae > Streptophyta > Pinopsida > Araucariales > Araucariaceae > Wollemia > Wollemia nobilis. Next base: position 2,200,226 of record JAQPPZ010007329.1, read on the forward strand.
TAATTCTCATTTTTTGGCATCATATAGATGATAGGCCTTATAGGTATCTAAATACAACTCAAAAATAGATCTATGACACTTTACTACATCTTCCTTTCAAATATATTTAGGTATATGGACCTATGATATGAATCCAAAGATATGAAATTGATACACATCAATATTATTACTTATCAACCTCTCAATATGGATCATACACTAAAAAACTAAAATTTGGATATGTTCAATAATATGCACTACATAAATTATTACTATACCCTAAAAAATATGGTCTATTCCCTTGGCATGCAATATACATTAAGCTAACTCTATGGTTACACTATTTATTCTCTTAGATACCCCATTTTTCTCTAAAGTAAAGTGTAATTCCTCTAAAATGCAATTCCTTCAAGAGCCAATAATTGCAAAAATACAATACTCACATACTCACCTCCTTTATTTATTGTAACTCACTTGATCTTTCACTCAAATAAATTCTCCATGGGTTCTTTGAAATCCTTGAACTTGCAAAAATCCTCGTATTTTGTATGAATGGTGTACAACTAAACATATCATTAGAAATCACCAAGGAAAATAAGAAAGTACCTATTCTTGAAGAGATATGGGATACCTATGTATCTATAGATATTATTGTGAATAATATCCAAGTGTCATATATCTGGTAGTCCGTTTTAGAAAGGACTCTCAATGATGGTTTCCTAAAACACATCCCTCAAAAACATCATTAGAGGCAGAAATAAGAGGAATTAAAATAGATAATTAAGGATAAGTTATGAACCACAATGATCCATAACCAGGATATCCAAGTATAATATTTCATCACTAACTAACATCATCTATCTATACCATCATAGCTATAAAGTGTTTATTTCACAAAGGATATGAAGAAGGATAAATCACTCATCTAGCTTATACATATGATATGAATTGTGGCAATACCCCAAAGAAACTATATTGAAGCCATCATCAATATCCTTGATTATCCAATAATTTGGCCAAAATTCCACCTTCTTACTCATATAGGTGATGTAATAAATAGATAAAATATTGGGTCCATACTAGTAACTTTAAGAACCTCATCAAATAAATAAGAACCATCACTTTCCTCATCATATGCATCAGCTTCCAAGGAAGAATCATCCCTAATAATAACACACTCTCCAAAATATTGTGCACTATAATCATGCAAAATATGATAGTTTTTGGTCATGTATCAAGCCATCCTTGAATATAAAATCTACTCAATAGAATAAGTATATGTCCAATATGTTAAATTAATGGCTACATGAGCTTGTGATATTTCACCATCATGACAATACCCATCCTAACCATAGAATAAAGTAGCATCGACACCAATCCTTTAGGTTGTTTTATTAAGCTTCTTGATTCATATTTGTTTGACATACAATTAATGGTATTAATGGAATTCATATTTAAAGTAGCATGATTTACGTCCAATATATTAATTTATGTAGAATAAATGCAATTTGATAGAGCTTGAAACTTATCAATAAATACTTGGGATTTGTGACGTCACTAACATGAGTGTTAGAGATCTTATCAACATGGAGAGATATCACAACAAGTGTCTCATCCTTCTTATCACTAAATATTTTCTTCCTATATTCATAATTAATTCTATAATGATCTTAATTATTTAATCTCTTACTCAAGAACAAAGCTTTGATCTAGATTTTCCAAGTTGTATAGCTTGCACAATTCAATAAGAGTACATATTGATCCATATATTTCTTGCCAAAAAATATCTTCTTGTGTGTGGTTGTGACAAAAGATACACTATAAATATAGACAACTTGAAAAACCATACAAGTTAAAATAATAATATCAAAATGCTTTTGTATGGAGAAGTTATGGGCACCTAATGTTTACCCCTTAATATCATACAAAATACTTTTTTTTTTAATAATTCAAAATTTATTTTAGTATTTACAGCAAGGGGGAGGTTGCCATGAGTCATTGGTTGAGTGGTTAAGGGGTACTAAATATCATTATTTTTTGGACAAGGATTTTGATGGGATATTGTCTATGAAAGCTACTAGAAAGGGTATTCATGGACCATATCATACCACATGTCATATTCTGGTGTGATCTAGAAATTACAATTAATGATATTCTATTGCTTATAATGTAAACACTCCATTAGATGGTTTATTGAGTTGGTGAAAATAGATTGGTAAAACTCCCTTTTATACCATAACTATGATGTCCTTTTTGTCATGTTAGCCATTACCATATTGGCCTCTATCATGTTAGCTTCCACCATATCATTGTATGCCATATTATTATATTCCATGTTAGCAACTACCATGTCATCAAGTTTACTCATCCTTGTTGATTGTGATATCATCATCTTCTATGGCATCAAATGTGATATAATTAAATGCTACATAACCTACTATATCACTAGATATTACATCATAAAATATCACATCATTATATGTGATGTCATCATATGCCATGTCAATAACTATGATGTCATCACATGTGACATCATCACATACCATATTATCTACCATGCCATAATTAATGACATCATTTAGTACCATGTAATTTGTAGGGATCACATCATCAATATGTATTATATTATCAACATGTGTGATGTCATCAATATATGTCATGTTATTATGCATAATGCCAAAGGATGTGGTATCATCATGTCCTATGTCAAGGGGTGGCACATTATTATTAGTAATATAATCAATCATCATGAACTTCCATTTCTTCGTGGACCAATATTTTAATTGTGCTAAATTTGGTTTCTCACCTATGAATTTTCTTATAAGGCTCTTGTTTAGTTTCTAATGTGCTCTATCTAGTATATTGTCTAGAATATTCACTTTTATTCCTTTTGCACTAGTTTCCAAGAGGATTGCAATATGTTTATCCTTGTTCTCTTGTTTTTCTATCCAGTTTAATAATATCTTCCTAGATATGAACATTATTGTTAATTATCAGAGTCTTTCCTTTATTTACATATAATTATTCATTTTCCTTCTCTTTGCTTGACAATAATTATTCTGGATCCACACTCCATTCTAATCAACTCCTATATCCTCACCACCTGTATTTTTCTAATTTCCCCCCACTCAATTTTCTCATTGCCAAGAATCTTGAACCATATTTATTGTATCTTCTCTCTTATAATATCTCCTCCCTTGGTTTTTAATCTTGATTCCTTCACTATTATTCATATTCAAAATTCATCCAAGTTTGAATCCTCACTTGGCATTACTTAGATTTAGGAGTATAATTGTTTATTTTTTAAACCCTAATATTTAAAAAAAAACTTTGGAAAAAAAGGAAAACTAAGTACATTTAATAAAGAACTAGTTCTCACACCTTAAACAAATTTAGTAGCAAATGCACCTCAGTAAGTTTTAGAAACAAATATAAACCCTAAAAAATAAATGCATACTTCATTTTCTTGAGCTTTGTGTGGATTTCCTTGCTTTTGTAGCAACTTTATGTCCTATAGTTTTATCTTTATTTTCTTTTATCCACTATTAGGGTTTCTAGCGTTTCCTTCAACTCTATTTGTAACTATGCTTTCTTCCTCAATCACTCCTCCAACACCGAATTCTCCAATTTTTTGTGTAGAAATTTAAATCTCATTGGTCAATGTTCTCCTAGAATTCAATATTATCTATAAGATGCTCCTCCTTAATAGTAGAATTTTTTAGAGCTACTTTCTATGTTCCTTTTCCTTTGCTCATATTGTTGGTATTTTCCTATTGGTTTTACCTCTCTATAGCTTTTATTTTTTTTGCATTCTTCTTTTCTACTATTAAAAAATGATATTTCCCAAAAAATAACCTTGGAATAATTCAAAATCTTACAAACCTACACATAAAAAAACCCTATGAGCCTCTTTTTGTTGGTATTTTTATGTTGCTTTTACATCGCTACTAGTTTTCAGAATATTCGATCACTAGTTTTCTAACTTTTTTGAGAAGTTATTACGTTTTATCTCATAGGACTTACTAATTCTAATGCATTTTTTTACAAGAAGCATAATAAATTTATTATATAATAATTTGAATCCATAAAACCTAATTTTATCCAATATTTTTATTTTTTTGATTGATAAAAGGGGGTTTTGAAAGGGTCCCCAAACCTTTTACAAAGAAGAAAGCCAAAATGAGGTATCCAAAAAAGGGATGACCTTAGCAAAATGACAATATAAAAGTATAAAAAATGGAAAAAAAGGGGATGGAGGACCATCACCCCAAGACATAGACAAAAAGGAGGATCTCAAACACAAAAAAATAAAGAAGAAAAAACATCAAGATTACTTAGAGCCCACTGGAGGGTCCTGCTCACCATTGGTAGCATTATGGATATCATACATGGCCTAAGTGGTCATAATATTTTGGTTCCTCATCTTGTTTATCACCTTCATAGCTTGGAGGAGAAAAATCGATGCCAGACTAACCAAGTCATCCAGGTTGGCCATGGGGTCAGAATCATCTCTCAATTGCAACCAAGTAGATGTCCCACAAGGGCAGAGGTGATATTTGAGGGGGAGCACATGAGCAAGAGCGTCTCCAATATTTTTTTTTTTTAGGACAAAGGAGACTCCCCAAGATTTTCCATATCTTGGTCGATGATGATAACACTCTTCTGCTTATGCTTGAGATCTTTGCTCCTGGTTGACTTATGATAGGAGGAAGACATGGTGTTAAAAGAGATAAAGCTTAGTTATTTCTTCTCCACTTTACCTAAATTAGCAACATTAATTTTCATCTTTATATCAATCGATTTCTCCTTCTGGGGGAAACCCTGGATGAGGGCTAAAGAAGAAATGTGGTCTTTAGGATCAACAATGGACAAAGTGGATCTTTGGGCCTGTAATTGGAGTGCATCCTTGTAAAAAATAATATGCAATCCTTGATACTTTAGATGAATATATTTACCCTCTCTAATGCTAGAAGCTAATAGCTCAATGGAATTGAATAAGTATTCAATAATGTTGATGAACTTTATATCCCTCAGGGGTTTAGGAATACCAAATGGAATCTCTTGAGGGGTGAACTTAGTTCATAAATGGTAAAATATTGTATTATGATAATTAGGGCCCTATTCCACAATGCAAGAAGACCTTCCCTAATGATGCCACTATTTTCCTTTATAAGGTGCTTCCATTTTTGCCTGGAGTGGTTGAGCTCAACCACTAGAGAATTTTTATCATGTTGGATGGTGTCACCATCGTTGACCATCTTAGTCACCTCAACCGGAAATTTTATAGTGACCTTGAAAGAAAGATCCTATAGCATCACCCTATCATTGTCCCAAGATCTAGTAAACTCCAAGGAGAGGTCAGAATCACTTCCTTTGAACTTGTGTAAGAAGGGTAAGAACCCATGGTTACCTAGGATATCTTCAATAATGGCATCAAGTTATAGAATCTAAGGATAAAGTAGTTCCATCCATATTTAGATATCCTCCATTTAAATTCAATCAATGGGAGAGAAAATTGGGAACTTATCTAAACCACAGTCCCAAAACACCATTATTGAGGCTTGAACATGAATAAAAAATATGGGAATCACACTCCTTGTATTTATAATTTAAAGTTGATTAGAGAGCTAGAATGATAGGGCCATTCCAAATTGACATACCATTAATTTGAGAAGCTTCACCCATCTAAGACCATTGATTGAACATCTCGAGCTAGGAAACCCTAGTCCTGAGTGTCCAATCCATGTAAATGGTGAAACCACCAATGATGTTAAAATATGAAGAGAAGGAAAATATTGTGCTTGTATCCTTGGTACTCAAAGAAGGATCGAGATAGGTACAATAACATTGTTGAACATAATTTAGATGTAGGTTGCATTGAAAGAATTATTTGGCATGAGAATTTTTTTTGTCTAAGAAATCATGAGCTAACGTGGTCTGCCAAGCATTAAAAATTAGCCATGAAGAGAGTGAAACCTCAGCCTTCTAAGGATGCAATAAGGAAACATATACCTCAACTGAACATTATAGCCATAAAGAGTTTAACACATCAATAATTCGATAAATCCATAGAGATGTTGACACCTCTATTGTCTGGGAAAGCCACAAAGAGATAGACACCTCAACCATCTAAGAGACTAAAAAGATCTCATGTGGATGAGATTAGAAGGATTGGGAAGTTCATGTGAGGTACCCTAGCTAAAGATAATAAATCAATTCATTCATACAACCAGAGCTAAGAAGAATGTGTAAACATTTGTTAAACCAAATTTATAAAGAGTCTTCAACCAATCCAAGATTAGCCATGATATCAACAACTTTATTACCCTCTTTGAAAACATGTTGGATGATGATATTGTCATATCTACAGAGGATTTTTTTGGAGATAATCCAAGTAGGGGATTGAGTTCCTTTGAGAAAATTTATGGTGTTCAAGGAGTCATCCTCAACAATAAGGTTATTGATATAGATACCTTGCAATGTTGATAATCCTTAAAATGAAGCTTTGGCTTCAACTACATTATTAGTTTGGATATCAATGTTCTTAGCAAACATCCAGATGATCCTGGTGTGATTATCTTTGATAAAATCTCATATATAGCTCTTCTTGGGTTGCCTTTAGCACCACCATTGAAGTTAATCTTCAACCACCCTAAAGGGGGGGAGTCCATCGAAAACTAGATTTATCCACACTAGGCAAAGTCGGCCTAGGACGACCATGAGAAAGATTGATAGAAGTAACCAACCTAGATTCTAGCTCATGACGGGGGTTTTGAAATAAGGGATAATATTTGCATTTTCAATGGCTACTAATAGAATCCTAGAAAAAATAGAGACGTGGTCTCTAAAGATATCATATAATGCTTTGTTGTTCCTTTCTAGCTAGATCTACCAAAAAAATTAGGGCAAACAAAAATATAAGAGGGACCTGAGATGATGGTGCTCGAAAGGGTTTGGCAATTAGACACATATCAAGAATGAAATTGGGTGGTATCCAACTAATGCTAAATGCAAAAAAAATGGAGATCAACACTTTGGAAGAGAAGGGGTAATCTAAGAATAAATGGATGTTCGACTCCCATCTAGACTGACAAAGATAACAATGATTAGAAATGAGAAAACCTATTTTGATTAAATAATCTATAGTAAAAAAAATTTCTAGGCAACCAACCAAAAAAGAATGCAATATTTGAAATAATATGACTGAGCCAAATAAGATTGACCGAGGTCCAACTTAACCTAGAATATTATTGATTGTGATAAGAAGATTTGACTGAGAAGAGATCATTATAATTGTATTTCCAAAAGAAAGAATCTTACGAGGAGCCATTAAGGATGATACAAGTTCAAAGCAGACTAGAGAGGATTTTTGACAACTACCTCTTACTCAGATCTTAGACCATTGAAAGGGAGGGTTTTACATGTAGGAGTAAAAGAAGACCCATGAGTGAAGAAATTGCAGATAAAGTTCCCAAGGAGGTGATCTATGAGAGGCTCTAAAATACTCAAGTTAAGTTTAGAAATTAGATTTTGATCCAATCACCAGAAGTCTTCCCAAAAATAGATATTACTTCCATTACCAAGGCACCACCTAAGACCTTTTATAAAAATATGTATGGTTTTGCTAATAAAATTATAGAAAGCAAAACCTTAAGGGAGAGGGCCTTCATCCAAGAGAGAATTTATTTGAAGATATTTGTTTTTAATTATATCAACCTAAGCAGCTTTGGCATTGTTTAAAATTCTCCATCCTTGTTTACTGATCAGAGCTATATTCATCTTGTTTATTATTCTAAAACCTAACCCTCCTTGGGATTTTTTGGTGCAAAATTTTTTCCAAGCAACAAGAAGGAATCCTCATCTATTCTCAGCTTTCGACCAAAGAAATCACTTTTGGATTTGCTCAATATTTTAACACATAAATATGGATGCCTTGAAGATGAACATGAAATAGACCCAAATATTGTGGAGGTATGCCTAAACTAAGGTAGATTTAGCGGGTTAACTAAGGAGGCTCCTTTCCATCCAGTAAGATTGTTAATGATTCTCTATATGATATTGTTTCACATGCTTTTAGTCGAGATACTTTGAAAAAGAGGAAGACCAAGATAGGTGGAGGGCAAATTGGAGATGGTGCACCCCAAGATTTTGGTAATTTTGAGTTGTCTTTCCATAGGAGTGTTGATGAAGTATATTTTGCTTTTGATGTAGTTAACTTTTTGACCTATAGCTTCCTCATAAGATTTCAGAATACACTTGATAACTTTAGCTTTTGGAATTGACGACATTGTAGCCAAGATGGTGTTGTCAATAAACTATCATATTTATCCAATAATTTCCACTTCCATATTTTAGAAGCACATATGATATTTATATTATTTTATAATATTATATATTACATTTTTTTATGCATTCTAGTTGATATAACTTATTTATTATCTAAATTATTTTTGTGTATTTTTTAAAATTTATTTTTATTCTTTAATGACATGACCTTATGACAATATTAGTCATTAAAAGATTTCATAACCACTATAATAACAAATAATATGAATTGACTATACCACTTAATTTACAAAATAAAATAAATAATATGAATATAAAAATAAAAAAAAACACAAAACATAAAATGCGATCTAAGGAAAAACATTTATGTGATAGAATTATTTTACTAATAATGAATGGAAGGCTAGTGCTTTTTCATTGCAAAGAATACAAATCATATTTTTTATATGTTAAAATTTAAAAAAGTTCACTAAAAATATGCAATATATACAAATTTATGTTAATATATAAATTTTATTCATATTTTCTATAGAATTTTGGTAAATTTGTTTTAAATTTTTTGTCAATGGCAAGTAATGTTTTTTTTCAAATTTCATGGAAAATTAACCAATTTCTAAAAAAGATCTATAAAAACTATCTTGATTAGGTCACTTATAAAATGATGGGTGTGTGAAGGTATAAATATATGGTGAAATATACAATCACATATCTCAATACCTATCACATAGATAAATTATTAGTTAAGTAAAATAAAATGTAGATCAATATAAACAAGTGAGCCATTAGAAAAGTATAGTTAAATATCACAATCTCAAACATAAATAAAGTGAATAGTTGTAAGCTTATTGCAACGGTATGGGTTTTGGCATATCTTTGAGATATCTAAGGTTCAAACCCCACTCAGTATGAGGTGACCAGGACCCCTCATAAAAACTTGTTTAAATTCATGGAAATTTAATCAAGTGGCATTAGCTCAATCGGTCAACATTTCACGGAGGAGACCTAGGTTTAATTCTTGCCAAAAAATACATGAATAATATATAATATTTGTTTTAATACCTATGTGGTGATGATGTAATACATATTAGGCCCATTTCAATTCCATATAACCCATTAAAAGATATTGATAGTGGTAACTCCTACATGTGAACATGAAATTACATCCTAATGAAGATGACCTTTACATGGATCTGGTAAAAATATCTATAAGTTAGTATACTTGCTATATATATATATTTGTGTAAAATTTAGATTATATTATGTTATTAACTATCGAACAACATGAAACTAAAATGAGGTGGATGGGGACTAAATCATCCAAAATTGAATAAACATAAGAATAGAAGTTAATAGCAACAAACAAATGCAAGTTGTATTTTATTGTAATACACTAGATATCATCATTCATGGATGATAATTATGACTATTTCATGTAGTTATTAGGGCTTTGGCATCTCTTTGGGGAGTTTCAAGGTTCAAACCAGGGTTATGCATAGTGGCTATTTTCAAAAAAATGGCTAAAATTTGGATTTTCAAAATTTGGAATTGGCTAATATTTGGGATGCTTGACTAGGGTCCATTAGCCAAAACTTTCTAGGTGGAATTTTTTGTTTTGGTCGATTCGCCCCAATTTTATAATAATTTGACCATTTTAAATTTAAATTTTCAACATTGCCCCTAATAATAGTGAACCTTATAGATGTGTTTCGAAACTCTTCACCTGGATTTTTAAACCGATTTGCTAAATTTTTATAAATATATTTTGGGGCCGATCCCTTATGCATAACCCTGGTTCAAACCATGATGTAGCTAGAGGGGGATAGGCTGGATGGAACATCATAGTGGTATGGCTTGGGCATCTTATCCAAGAAACCTAGGTTCAAAGTACATGAGGTGTCTGAATATGTTTATAAAAAAGAAACATATTCTATGAAGGTATACCAAATATATAGATGAAGTCTATATCCATCAGATATAAGTTCTTAAATATAGTACATCTATATATGATTATTTTGTCCATTAGTGATTCACAATATTGTGAACCAAATAGGCATAAATTTAATTATTAGCAATTAATTTATTAAAACATTTTTAGTGAATAACCTATAGTGAAGGATATCTATAACAACTCAATATATTTCTCATTATCTATTTTGGAATAAATTAACTTATTATTAGGATTTTATTTTAAACTATATTTAAAAAATTATATCAATATTAAAATAAATTAATTTAAAAAATATTTTAAATGCCTTATTTATGATTGAAATTAACAAGCTATCCAAGAAATAAAAATCTCATGAGACTTTATTCACATCCCAAGGTTAGTGGTTCTATGATATCATTAAAGGAATAATAAAATGTGGCAAATCTAACCATATTAAATTATTAAACTATTAAGTGAATGATTACACAATTTGAAATAATTTTTTTACAGGTATATCTTTTATAAAAAAATACTCATATAATAAAAATCTACCCATTACAATAAGATCCCCATAATCTAAGGATAAATATAAAAATGATGAAATAAAATTTATGCATACACCTTATTCATACACCTTCTCCATGTTTGAAATGAAAGAGATGTGATTATATCTAACATAAAGGAAGACTAAGGAGTTATACCAACTCCATTATAGTTTATAATACTTTCTATCATGTCATGCATGAAATCATCATAAATGTCATGACAAGAAAGAATCTAAATAATATGCATAAGAAGGAGACAGGCTCATCTCACTTCTAATATTCCTTTTTTAAAATATGTAATAACTTATATGCATTCAAATACAAAAAAAAACATATTTTCTCTTTATTATCATATAATAATAAGACAAAACAATTTAGGACATAGTATAAAACTCAAATAAAAGTTAAATTCTTAACAAATTCTACCAAATAGTTAGTGAAAGTATCATGTTTATATTATTTAGTCCTTGTAATATTTTTTGAATTTGGTACTATGATATTAATTATTTAATTATTTTTCCCTAGAAGTAAGATATGAAATGTTAAGAGAATTAATTCCTTCAAATAAAGGTTCTTAATACATAGTAACAAATAAACAAGTGTTAATCTCTTCAAAATAAAGGAGATTTGTGCAAGGTAGACAAATTATGGATGAGATTGTGATAGGATAGGAAACTATTCACAAGAATTTCCAAAAGGTAAACAAATGTATTCCTTAAGAAGATTTATCCAAGGTTTATGATAGACTAAGTTGGAAATTTTTATTCCAAATACTACATAAATTTGGTTTTAGAAAAGAATAGATAAAATGGGTTATGGAATGCATCTCTACAATCTCTTTCTTAGTGTTCACTAACAGTAATCCATACCAACTATTGAAATATTATAGAGGCATCTGATAAGGGGACCCACTTTCACCATTTTTGTTCATCATTTTTGTAGAGGGCTTGGGAAGACTCATACAAAAGAGGAGAGTAGAGAACACCATTGCAAGGGTGAGGATAACTAGGAACATAAAGCTTACTCACCTCTAGTTTGTATGTGATACAATAATGTGGGGAGAAGTATCAATAAGAAGAGTAACCAATATCAAAGAAGTGTTGGAGTACTACATAGTGGCTACTGGACAACTACTAAATGAAAAAAAATCAAAAGCAGTTTTTCCAAGTGACACAAATATTAAGGGAATAGATTACCCACATCCTCAGATTCTCAGAGGTATTACTACCATTATAATATTTGGGTATCCCTCTAATTTATAAGTGACTTAAAATTAAATATTGGAAATCAATAAGAGATAAAAGCCACTCAAAAATTTTGCACTGGACCTATAGGTGACTAAGTTTTGGAGGAAGAGTAACATTATTGAAAATAGTTTTACAAGTAATTCTAGAGTACAAATTCTCCATTTTGGTAGCCCCAAATAGTATCCTAAAATATTTGGATAATATGATGAGACACTTTCTTTGGTCTATAGTGTAGGGTAATCACACAAGGGCACTAGTTAGTTGGGACAAGGTTTGTAAGCCAAAGGAAGCTAGAGGTCTAAGAATTAGAGCAACAACAACAAACAACCAAGCTCTAATGACCAAGTTGTATTGGAGATGGCTAACTCATCAAGACTAGATTTGGAGACAACTATTGAAAGCTAAATACTATTCCTCATATAATACTAAATATCTTCCTTGTCTTCCAATAATAGGAGAGATGAAAAACTATAAAGAAAGGGGTATAACTTATCAAAGAAGAGCTATACTATAAACTGGGGGATGGTAGGACTGTTACACTATGGGAAAATTCTTTGGAACATTTTCTCCTCATAATTGATTAGTACTCCCACTTAATAGACCTCAAATAATACTTTCAAAGGAAAGGGTGGTATCTCATAGGTCATTATCTTAAACCACCAAATCAACTTCATGTTAATCTTGGTCAATGGGGCTAAGGGAAGAATGGACCAAGGAGAAAAGAGGACTGAAAGAAATATTGGACAAAAGGAAGTGGCCAAGGAGGAATGGACCTGATCAACTAGGTTGGGGGTATAGCCAATTAGGAATTTACATTGTCAAATAAGGTTACAAAAATATTATCCACAACACTCAAATTGGTCCACAAATCCCCTGGTTGAAATTATGGTAACCCAAAGGATGGCCAAAGATAAACTAATTTGTGTGGTTGGTTGCACATAAGAGTATTATAAATTAGGATAAATTGAGGAGATATAGATTTATTGGATCCAACTGGTGTGTAATGTGTCACAAAGAAGAGGAGACAATAAGCCACCTCCTTTTCATGTGCCCATATGCCCAAACAATCTGGAATTTGTTGTATAACATTTTTTGGCCAATAAAAAATATCCATTCCCTAAGAACAAATTTTAGAACTATTGGAATACCAATAGATTTAAATAAAAGACCTTGAATATAGCTTGGGATTTGGATTTGGGTTTCATTTGATGGTAACTTTGGTTGAAATGTACCACAAAATTTTTTAAAGAAGAATTTAGACCAAAGGAAAAAAATTTGAAGAACTCTAATTAGAAAACATTTAGAGATGGTGCAGACTAGAACTTGGGAGGACTATCATATGGTAAAATATGAAGTAGATATATTGAGATAAATCTACAATCAACTGCAATATGGGAAATAAGGGAGGATAAGAATTTATAGAGATATTTGTATTTTTAAGATGAAGTCCAAGGATTCAAAATGAGAGGGTGAATGGAACACCTTAAGGGGTCATCCAATAGGGACTAGAACATCTAGAAGTTGAATAGTCAAAGAAACAGAGTTGAGCCACATTTTAAGCCTTGTCAAGAAAGAAAAGTTATCAAAAGTAAATGCATGACGTACATTTTTTTAAATATTTTTACCTTTTTCAACAAAAAAAACAAGCAAGTACCATATAATATGCAATGGTTAGTCCTTATATTTTTTTTTATTTTCTATTGCAATGATATTTGTAATTAGTTGGTTGATATAGGGTATTAGGGTTATTCACACTAAGTGAATCTAAAAAAAATAGCTGGTTGATATCATGAATTTTATATTGTAATAATAAATGATTTAATTTGAATTTTTAAAGATCAAATAAACAATAAATTCTTACACACTCCTCTACAAATGAATAAGTAGAACATTTGCATAATTTATTTTTTGATTAATATTTATTTTTAAAATAATTATAATAAAACTACTCCAATTAGTAGTTCAATTAGAGAGAGAGGAAGATCATGTTGATTATTTTTATAACTATCTATTTTTTTAATGTAAAGGCCTAAATTTTAATTAATTTTAAAATAAAATTCTTTACAACAAAAAATGGGTGGATAGGCTCACCCCAATAGGTAGTCACACTAACTTAGGTTGAGTTAGGAAGCAATTACTCAAAACAACAAAAATAGGGTTAAACCCGTCACCAACCACATCACCAAAAAGCATGCATTAAATCATGTCAATCATGGGGGGTATGCTCATGAGGTGAATGTCCCTCATCCTCCATATGCTACCAAATGATATTAAAAGGAATATAAATGAGCCACCCATCCTACACATGCATGAAAACATTATCACCTATATCAGAGCCATCAATGCCATCAGATACATCCTAGCCCACCATGTTAGTTGGAGTGATTGGGCATGTGGGAATGGGATATTTCCAACCAAAAACTAGGTCTGGTTCCACATGAAAAACCTCCCAGCCACTGCCATGATGAGATGTATTATTGCCAATGTTGCCTTGGGGTTTGTGAATAAGAGACGGTTGAGACCAATGTATTTTTATAGATCGAGAGAGAAGTCATCAATGAGAGTGCAATTGGGAAACTTTGTGAGATCAAGAAGGCTCTGTAGAAGGCATTCGAATGATTGTACATGGAGCATTAACTTAGTATTGCATAAGAGCGTGAAGATGCTCCACCTACATATGAAATTTCTCCACTTGAACTGGTATTTAGAGCCAAAAATCAGAATAAGCTATGCACTTATTAGCAATTGAAAATTAATTTGAACTATGTTGCTAAGAAAAAGAGAACTTTGTTATTTGTTTTCTAAATATGAAATAGCACACTGATGCGAAGAATGTTCCACACTTTCAACAAGGATAAGGAAAAATTTGGTGGGCCACCAATAAAAACATGATGTCAAGTGAATGAATTGGCCATATGAGGCTTAAAGAAGGACTCAAGCCAATCCCAGGCCATTCGAGATTTTCCACACTACCAAAAATATGAAGGGGATCCTTTGGAGCACCACAAAAATGGCAAGAAGGATTATATATTCCAAGATATTTTAATATTTGTCCAAGAGGAAGACCATAGGATAATAAGCTCTAGGTAAAGAAAGCCTGTTTGGGTTCAATATATCCTATTCAAGCTATTTAAATCTTAGAATAGTCTAAGTGGAAATAATATCCCACTGCTCATTAGTCTTTGAAATATAGGGACATTGGGAGTAATCCAAGCATACCCTAACTTAGATTTATAAGTAAGAAGCGAGGTTTTTAACCATCCCTAGTTAGACCACCAAGGATTTTGAGAATATATATAGATCATGGGCCAAAGAGAAAAATGGATACAATCCAAAATAGTGTCATAAGTATTCTTATCATTTGGTTGTAGACCAAAAAATCTCCTAAAATTATCCCATGGGATCCAATCCCTAGAATATCTCAAAAAAAAATCTACCACTGTTGAAATCCCTTTCCTGAAGAACCACTGAACATGAATAAATTGCATGGAAGCAAGAGGGGAACCTTGAAAAGTAATAAAATGTGACCACCAAATATCATAAGTGGAAATAGAAGAACCTTTCTGATATCCATCCCCTTGCCAAAACAACCAGGGATTCATTTTCTCCCAAGCCCTCTATATGCTCTGAATGACAAAAGAGCCTTGAATTTTAACTCGAATAGGAGCAACCAGGAGGGATTGAAAATTCATGCCTTTCCAATACTTCCTACCAAAGATGTAAACCAGTGGAAATGTAGTACTGAATTAAAAATTTCTAAGCTTCAGAACCACTTAAGGCTCAAAGAATTTATTTAGCACAAAAAGCAAAACCTTGTATTTAACAATCATGTAGTCACATACCTCCTGATTTTTTGGGAAGACAACAAATATCCTAGGCAACTCGATGAAACCCTTGTTTATGTGACAAGTTAACCCAAAGAAAATCCCTTAAAAGATTTTCCAAAATTTTATAGCATGCTTGAGAAGGGAACCAACATGATGAATAATACACATGAGTAGTAGCAATAATTTTGGAACACACTTGAAACTTACCAGCTATATTAAATTTTTTTGTGATCCAAAAGAAAAAAATTTCTCTAATTTTTGTAAAACATAATTGCACAAGATAGTAGGGAAACTCTGGAATGCAAATGGGATGTCAAGGAATTTAAACATCTCTCCTGGTTGGATCTAATGCCACTGGAAGATTTCAAGCCAGCTTGGAAGGTCCAAAGAGGATTACCTATAGCATGAGGTCTTCCTCCATTAAATGCTAGATCTTGATGCTTTGCAAAAAATATCTAGGCAGTATAGTGCTTGTTTTATAGAGTGTTTATCCTCATGAACTATCAAAAAATAATCATCTGCAAAATATCCATTTATGAGTTGAGAATATTCTTCAAGTAAAGAAATACCCTTAATATTATCTTAACTCACTTGGTTAGAAATAAGGTATCCAAAATATTGGCTACCAATATGAAAAGAGAAGGAGCCAAATGATAGCCCTGTTTGAAAAATTTGAACAATCCAATTGATTTAGACTGATAATTGTTCAAAGTAAGCACAACTGAAGCATCCACAAAAGGTATACTAATTGAGCTCAAAAAATGTGGCCTGAAACCAAGATCTCAAAGCATGGTAAGGATGAAATTCCATTTAATCCTATCATAGTCTTTCTCAAAATCAATCATGATGAAAAGAGTATTTTTTTGAGTGGCTTTAGCACATTCCATGCCCTCCTAAATAACAATTACATTATCTAGAATGTATATACTCTACACAAACCCAGTCTACTCAAGGCAGATAATAAGAGGTAACATAGGTCTAAGGCATAAGACCAAAGCCTTAGCAATGATTTTTTAATTCTTATTTAGTAAATTAATAGGTCTCCAATTTGTGAGCACTTCTGGATTCCCCTACTTAGGAATGAATTTAATATTACCCTTATTAATTATAGAACCTAAAGAACCAAAAGACTCTACTTCTTGATAAACATACAATAAATCTAGACCAACCATATCCCAATACTTCTTATAAAATTAACAAATAAATCCATCTAATATTAGAGATTTATCATTAGACATCTTGGAAAGGGCTTCAGAAAGATCATCCAATGACAAGAGCATTCACAAGCTTCCTTTTGAAGAGCTAAAAGCTTCTTAGGAACAACTGCACATCAATCTTGAGTTGCAGCCTGTTGTTCAGGAGTTAACTCCTTAGAAGCAAATTTTTTTTTATAATGCTTGAAAAAAACTTTAATAATATCAAGAAGCGATGTCCAACAAACCCTTACATCCTAAATAGCATTGAACTGAACGGCTTGTCTCAAAGACTTTTTTTTTTGAAAAAATTCTTTTGAAACCCTATCACCAATTTTTAGCCAGCCTTGCTTCATAAAACTCAATTATTTTAACCTCATGCCTAAGACTTGCAACTTGGGCTTCAAGAATAGAGCTTAGAGGGATCACTTCTATTCTGATAGAATCTCAAACCAGTTCAAATTTAAGGGCTACATTAGAGATTCATCTCTGTTTGGCAACTTCAACTCCTAAATTCTTGAGAAGAGCAGTTGTTCTGGAGATAGTTGCATTCCACTAGGAAATTCTACCATGAATTCTAGTTGGTTTAGAAACTAGATTCCAAATCCTATGAATATGAGCAAACAATTTGATGTTTCAAAAAATAAATATTTATATAGAACTGAGACTTGAATTGACGAGGTAGAGGCGAAGAACAACAAATGGAAAACACAATGGAAGCATGATCATAAAGGGTGGTATCGGGAACAATTAAAACAAAGGGTAGAGAAGCTGACAAGCGATGGAAATAAAAATAAGAATGTTAAAATAGCATAGCTCTATTAAGATGCTTCAAAATACGGGTATTTCCATATTGAAAGTTGGACCAGGTATAACACATCGACTTAGGAAAATCAAAGGGTATAAAGCAGGAATTAGGGTCACTTAACCCAAGCTTATTTTTTAAATAAAAACCATGCTTCCTACTCTCCACTATTCTAACTGATAGGGAGAAAACTGATTTTATCAACCAATTTCTCCATCATATTGAAGTCACCACACACCACCCAAACCACTTCAAACAAGGAATGAGCAATCCATTACCATAAATAATTTTTTTTTGGTGCATTATTAGAAGCATACACATTAATAAAACCAAAAGGGATACCATCAACTTCAAAAATAATCCAATCTAATTGATTTGAGGGGTCCACCCCCCATGTGAAAATATGAGAATACCACCTAGGAGAAATAAAAATGACAACTCCTCCTATATCAGGAGTATGATGGGAACAAAAAAACTTACTTGTCAATGATAAAAAGGTACAGGTACTATCCAAAATGAAGTCAACAACTTTAACTTCTCACAACTACCATGCAGGTGAGCAACATTCTGAATCCCATTACGAACCTGATATTTTTAGAATGGATTCATTAGTCCTCTTACATTCTAGGACAAAAAAATCATTGAGGATAATGAGGTTCATTCCTTTGGAAACATCTTCAGTATCTCCCAAATCTCCTAAGGAAGTGAACGAATTTATGAGATTTTCCCTAAGAAAGTCAATTTGATGTCTCTTTTATTAATGTAACCCATCATGAGCTGAACTACATGAATAACAATACTTGGAGAATGAAACGTCCTCAAGTAACACTTACTTAAGAATGGAAGTAGAAAAATCATCGAAATAGGAAGATACAATAGGTGGTGAAAATCCATCTAAAGCAGGTACAAAAGAAGACCCTCCTGGTACCGAGGGATATGGTTGCACTTGAGAAATGGGATCTTGAAGGGCTAGCATGCATGGTGCTGAGGATAGTTGCACAAGAGGGTTGGAACTAGAACCTCCCTATAAAACTGACTGCTTAGGTTGATGGTTTTTCCTATTTATCATGGTAGTCCATTCATCTGAATGATTCTTGGCTCCTAGAGCTAGAGCTATTGAAGGAGGAACAACAACATTGTATGATTTGAAATTATCAGCCATAAGCGAATAATATTTAAAATTATGCTCTATAGATTGACAATGGTAGTATGTGTTGGGCAGATTAATGTACACAACATGCTCAATAAAAACCTTGTCACCAATCTTCAGGTCAATATCCTCAATATACTCAGTAATGTCTTTGGAAAGATAAACTTTGACACACATACCTATTAGGGCAGACATTATAGAATTTATTTGGTTCTAAGCATACCAAATTCCCAAGGGTGGAAGCAAAAATTTGCAGGAATGGCCAAAAGGTCATTGAAAGACCAAGGAACTCAACCCAAAAAAGCACTTCCAGAGAAGTCTCATCATTGACAGATAAATCTCTAGACCACTAATGAAATATAAGAAAAAATCTTTGGACCAGGGACCCCAACTAAAACATTCTTGTGCATGTTGAGCATCAGCAAAGCGAAAAGGCAAAAACCCTTTTGATAAATTTTGGATATTCTCTATCTTAATGCCATAAGGTTACCAATACTTCTGAATCCAAGATCGGATCAGAGTATCATTCGGGATATGACCTAGGAAATATCCTATCAAAGTATACTCTTCTAACCACTTACATGCATTATCAAACTCAATAACATAAATCTCAACAACAGGATTGACATTGTTACCTCGTGGAGAACTTTCAGCATGAACTTGTGAGGTCTCTTCTCTGGCACCATTTCTTACTCTGGTAGCTTTAACATAAGTTGAAGCTACTGTCTGAGCCGTAGCCATTAAAAGATGAAGGTAGATTCCTAACACCTAGGGCTTTCTCACACTAATCTAATTTTTGTGTAAAAACCATTTCCATACTGTCTACAGTAGTAACTATCTATTTTTAAAATTTGGGTAGTGTGAGAAACCCCTATAAACAACCATTTTTATTTTATTTTTAAATTCGAGTAAGATTGAACAATAACTATATAATTTTTATTTTTAAATGAATACTATTAAAAAAATTATATTATCTGCTAAATAAACTAATATTGGAGTATCAAATCTCAATACTACTAAATAAATTAATATTGTCATACCAAATTTATAAAAAAATATCCAATATTGAATATATTACATTATATTATCTTATCACATTTTATCAATAAAAATAAAATTAGATTTCAATCAATATAACAACATCAAGATCTCAATGTTACATCAATTTTAACGAGTTAAATTGTAATTGACATTCTAATATTAAATTTAAAAATTAATTATTTAATGTTGGATGATTTAAGTAACATTATTTGCATTATCGGAATCGTGAGTTTGGTCTTCCCGCAAGGATGCCACTTGCATTATCGATGATGTGACCCAGGTTCAATTCCCATGGTGAATGAGCCGGTTTTTCACCATGGGAATTGAACCTGGGTCACATCAAATCTTTCTCAGCATGGGAAGCAAACATGGCAGCTGATAGGCTAGCAAATGAAGGCATTGTAGCAGCAAATTTGATCACGTGGACTGAAAATCTTCCTCATGCAGTCTCAATGGTGATAGATAATGAAAAAATTTAGATTGGAAGGCTCAAAGTGGATCAATGATAGAAAATGGGGGCATTTTTAAAAATATTTTTTTGAACCTTATAATGGCTTTTGTCATATTTGTTTTTTTTGTTCATGTGACTAGTGTTTTTTCAAGTGGTGGGGCACTGATATAGGTTTTTTATCTACAAATTCATGCATGGGAAACATCCGCTTTGGCCTCAAGTATTTCCCAAGGTGTGTTTGGATTCGATGTCACAAAAAGGCCCTAGCAAGAAATAACAAAGTGTTGGAGATCCTTGACAATGAGGTACCAGACCCCACCATAATAGTCTTGGAGAAGATGACAATTTCATCGACCTCCAACAAGTATCAACCAGCTTGAAGAGTCCTGTCCGGCCTCATCGGTGCAACTCGTTGATTTGTGTGATTCTCTAAATCTTCTGTTTTATAGCCAACGGTTCCGGGGGAACAAGGAGTCGAAGGCAAAATCTAAAGATGATGGCAAGGAGGATGATAAGAAGTTAGATGAGGACTACAAGGAAGACTGCTTGGCCTCTTGGTTGTCCATTCTATGGGATGTTTTTTTTTTTTTATCATATTCTATTATTTTATATGGGCACAAGCTACTCTGCATGGTGCTTGCATGATTAGTTTTTGTCTTTGTTAGTTCTATTTCGCGTCTTTATTTTCTGATGGCCATAATATTAGGCTTCCATAGTTTAGTTTGGTCGTATTCTGATGGAAGAGTAGGTCTTGGCCCTTTTTGTTGTCAGTTTAAACTTTTAGGGCTTGGCCTTTGTCCAGTTGGTCAGTGGACCCTATTTTGTAAAATGGTTTTGGGTCAACCAGTTAAAACCCGGTGTTAATTATAATATTCTCTTACCAAAAAAAAAAATTCCCATGGTGAATGTGTATAAGAAGTATTACTTAAAAAAACATTATTTATGATATTTAAATCTAAAGATTCAATAAAATTTTTGTATTCACTACTATTTTTTTTCAAAAATATCTTTCAAAAACATAATGTTTTTATTGTAAATTTAACATCTTTTTATTTGATACTCCCTACTATTTTATTTCAAAAATATCTTTCAAAGACATAATGTTTTTATTGGAGATTTAACATCTTTTTATTTGATACGATTAAAATGAATCTTTTTGCCTTTAGGTATTATTTTTAGTTTTTATGAAATTTCAGAAAATAGTTTAATAAATACTCATTCTATGAAATAACAATTCATCTCTATATAGAAGATTATCATTGCATTTGTCTTATTTCTAAAAATTTAGATAAAATTTATATAATGTTACTTATAATTATATATTATTAAAATTTATTATGAAAAATAATAAAGATTCTTATTTAACATCTAAGATTTTTAAATAAGTTGCTTATGAAATATGTATTTAAATTTTGAGATATACTTTATATATATATATATATATATATATATATATATATATATATATATAATTAAATTTTAATATAATTAAAAATAAGATATATTTGAACTAATATATGCTTGATTATTTAATTGGTTATATGGGATTGATATGCATGATGATCATTTAGGGTATTAAAATAGTTTGGGTATTGTGCATGTATCACTTGGCAAGGTTCAACTTTGGACCTCCTCTTTGAAAAGCCAGGAATTTAATCAACTGAGCTAATAACTTTTTTTTATAAAATATACTTACTTTAATTTAACTTTTTTATAAAATATACTTATTTTAGTTTATTTTTTTTAATGAAATTAATAAAAAATATAAAATGACTTCAAATTGATAAAAAAGTAAGCGTATTTATAAAAAAAAATATTAATAAATGTAATATTGTAAATTTTACATTGTAATATTGAGTAAGTTTTATAGAATAGTTATTTTATTTTGTAATAATGTAAATTTACTTTGTAATATTGAGCATAATTTACTTAGTTGATATTATGAAATTAATTTCAAAATGGGAGACTCTCCAAGAGATACAGGGGAGGAAAAAAAATAGATAACATAAATTATATTTTTTTGGAGCTTAGTTACGTTTTATTTTAATACCTTTATTACATTAATCCACAATGATCTTGTTTGTGTTTATTTTGTAATGTTTCAAAGAATTATTAAGGTAATTGTTCACTTTTATAAATGGTAAATTTGATAACTTGATGGATCTACACAATATATATGTAAATTGTACTTGTTCTAAAATAGTATCCCGTTTTCATAGGACTACCCAAACTATTGAACTTGTTTCGACCATATTTTATTCATCCAGACTCGAATTGAGCTTAAAGTTTGAGGGTAGATGCCTGAAAAAACCTAGAATGTCTCCACAAAGTTTCAAATCATTTGGAGTAACAAATATCCTAGCGCATCCCTATGTGTGAATGAGATTTTTGGCAAGTGATTGTGCAAGGATTTCATCTGGGTTAAGTGCAAGCAGCTCCAGAGGTTGGTTTTCAAGGTCTTTGGGCCCTAGCGACCAATATTTTTATGGTTTTTGCTCAATATTTTAGCAAGAAATATTGTAGGGGATCCAAGATGGGTTATAAATATGTCTTTCAATAGATCTTCATGCTATGAACTTGAGTGACAATGACTTCCAATTTGCTGCACAAAAGAAAAGTGAAAATCATACCTTTCCATGACGTCTATGGCACGGATTAAAGAGATCACAAAACAAGTTTCAAGAAGCTTATAAAAAATGTCTCAGATCTCAAATGAATTTGATGCTAAGGTGCACCCACAAAATAAATCTATTGTGGAAACCCCTGTCAAGAGTAAATATTTTGAATAATTAGCCCAAAAAATAAATTTTAGGGATGCCCTCCATGGTGGATAGCCTTAGCCTAATGCTAATATTAATATTAGGGCTTCCCATAAACCTCTAAGAATATCTAAGATTGATCCTAGAAAAATAGATTTAGGATGTCTTAAAGCAGTTGATGGAACTCCTATTGTTAAGCTTTAATTTGCAACATTCAGACTAGCATTGAAGATCTAAAAAAAAGATGACTAATTTGTAATTTCGTGGGTTTTTGTTTGAATCTGTCTGCTTTCAAAGTCTGCATTGCAAAAAGCTGGAAAACTAAAGGTGAGTTACAAATATCTATTTATCCAAATGGTTATTTTCTTGTTTTATTTTTTAATAATGAAGATAGAGAGAAAACTTTTCAAGGGGGTCCTTGGTTCTTTGGAAGGGCAAGGCTTTTTATGAAGCCTTGACATACTAAATTTAAGTCCGAAGAAGAGATGCCTTTTATAGGTCCTGTGTGGGTTAGATCTTTGGCCTCCCAATTGAATTTTGGAATCCAACTATTTTTTCTTCAATTAGAAACTCGTTAGGAACATTTATGATGACTGTTGATTGTACTAAAAAATTTTAACATATTATTTATACTCATATTCATGTTTTAATGGATTTTGACAAACCCATATCTAAAAATATCACTTTACAATTTGGGAAGGACACTTGGAAGCAAGTAGTGGACTATGAAAATATTCCTTTTCATTGTAGAATTTACCATGCATATGGTCATTTGGCTAGTGTTTCTCCAAATACAATTCTAGATCAAAATAAAGAAGATATAAATTCAACAGGTTTCCAAATGCCTAAGAAGAAGAACACTAAAATAAATAAATTATGAAGTATCAATCAAAGTTATCTGCCAATATATTTGAAATTATTTCCACAAATGAGGTACCAAGTGAGGAAGATAAAATAATAGAAATATAAATCTTAGAAACACAACTTAAAGATACAGGGAAATAATCAGAGACAAACCAACAAATCAAAGGATTTCAACAAAAAAATGGATAAAATATTCACAAGAAAAATAATATTTTAAATGTTAAAACTTTAAATAATACATGTCCCAATATAGACTCTATTGAACCTTCTGGTAACATTTTGACTGTGTAAAATAATTTTTTAAGGCTAGAATCCATCTCAGATTCAATTGGAGTAAGTCAAGAAATAGGGAAAAAAAACTAAAGATGAATTCTAATCAAAAGGTAAGTCGTAAGACTAATCAATATAATATGGTAAAAGAAGGTGAAAATATTGTAGAGGAAGGTAAGATTAATGCCATTTCCAACTTTTTTAGCCTTGGTATTAATGAAGATCATCACTTGGAATATTAGAGGACTCAAAGGGAGTATTTCAAAACAAAATGAAATTAGAAGAATGATTCAGATAAATCATACACATCTTGTTTTCCTTCAAGAAACAAAGGTGTTAATAGAGGATATGGAATCAATTGCTAATAAAATTTGTCCAATTGGAAAAGTGGTTTTCCTCAGTTTCCAAGGGACTTCTGGTGGCATTGCTTGCCTTTGGGATCCGAAAGAGGTATTTATTCACCATATGGTTGGCAATTGGGGTCTTTTGGCTATAGCTATTCAAATAATATATTCCAACCAAATTATGCTCTGCATTACTATTTATACTTCGAATATTTTGGAGGAAAAAAGAATATTGTGGAAGAATATTACTTATATTATCTCTCATTTTCCTGAAGCTTGGATCTTGATCAGAGGATATTTCAATACCTTCATTTCTATATATGAAAAAATGGGGGAAATAGAAATTTGGATAGGATCACTGACCTCATGAGAAAATATATTATAAACCTCCATCTTGTGGACATCCAACCAGATAATGGCCTTATGACTTGGTCTAACAAAAGGTAAGGCTTAGCTTGTATAATGGAGAGATTGGATAGGTTCTTGCTCTTTGAAAATTTCTTAATCCATGGTCACATTCCTAAATTGAAGACTCTTAATAATGTTGGTTTGGATAACTGGTCTATCATGGTGGAAATGTGGAAAACCAATGTGAGTTTCTCTCCTTTTTTATTTCAGTTAATGTGGCTTAAATACAGTCCCTTTTAACCTTGAGTGCAACAATGGTGGCAGGAAGGTAAACCTAGGTATGGTACTAAGATGTTCTATTTTACCAAAATATTACAATATATTAAATCCAAAATCAAGACTTGAAATTAGGAGTTTAGGGATCTTCATAAAAAAAATATGAAGTTATTGCTCAACTTGAAAATTTGAATAAGAAAATATTTTTAGATGGCCTTAAAGAGAGTACAAGTGCAGATGAAATTAAAATCACAACTCAGTTAGAGGAATGGAAAAAAAAAATATTCTTTTGGAAGCAAAAATATAGAATTCAATGGCTTAAAGAAGGTGATCAAAACACAAATTTCTTCCACAAATCTCTTCTAGCTCTAAGATCTCATGACTTTATTTCTTCTCTAAAATCCAATTCTAGAGATTTTATCTACACTTGGGATGGCATGAAATCAATTTTTATCAATTACCTTTCCAATATTTTTACTGCTACTCCTCTTGACTCGACTTCTCAACAAAATGTTCTTCAAGAAATCCCTTCTATTATCACTTTTACAAAGAACTCTATTTTGACTGCTCTTGTTACTATCAATGAGCTTCAACAGGTAGTTTTTAAAATGAAAAAAGGGAAAACCCTAGGTCCTGATGGTTTTCCTATTGAGTTCTACCAAAAGTTTTGGGATATCCTTCATGCTTATTTATTAGAGGTGGTGGAAGAAGCCAGGAAAGCCAAATAAATTTTGAAGGTTATCAATAAACTTATATTAATCTTGTTCCAAAAGCTCAAGAGGTTGAACATATATCTGATTTTAGACCTATTGCTTTATGTAATGTTCTTCTCAAAATCATTACTAATATCATGGTAGAAAGGTTGAAACCTATTTTGTATAAGATTATTTCCCCTGAACAAGGGGGTTATGTTTAAGAGCATCAAATATTTGATGAGATAGTTCTTGCTTAGGAAGCTATCCATTCCATGGATATGCAAAAATCTCCTTCCATGTTCATTCGGTTAGACTTATCCAAATATTATGATAGAGTGGATTGGCACTTCTTTATCAAAGTTTTGAGGCAATTTGGTTTCTCTCAAGATTGGATGGATTCGATTGTGGGATGTATCTCTTCAGTTTCTTATGCAGTTCTTGTTAATGGTAGGCCTTCTCAGTTGTTCTCAACTTTTAGAGGTATTATGCAAGGTGACCCTCTATCCCCTTATTTATTCATCATTATTGTTGAATGCTTAGGTAGGGATATAACCAAAAAGAGATAAGAAAAAAACCTTGAGGGAGTTACCATGGCTCATGAAGATAGACCTCTCTCTCATCTTCAATTTTTTGATGACTCTACTCTTTTAGGTAAATCTACAATTAAGGAAGGTTATACTATTAAGCAAATCATTAGCTATTTTTCTAAGGCTACTGAGAAATTGATTATTGAAGATAAATCTAAATTTATATACTTTCACTGATCTTCCAAACAGGAATCCATGGTCTTGGATAAATTAAGATATACTAAGACCTCCCTTCCAATCACTTATTTAGGTATTCCCATCAATATTCGAAGACTAAAAAAAATATTGGAATTGGTTGTTGGACAAAGTAAAGAAGAAAATTGGAAAGTGTACCAGTAGGTGGCTTTCTTTTGAGGGTAGAATCACCTTGGTAAAATCAGTCCTTTAGGCTATTCCTATTTATGTTTCTAATGTGTTGAATATCCCAAATTTTGTTCTACAAGAACTAGATCCAATCAGTCATCGATTACTCTAGAGTGGTACTAATAAGAAAAGAAAATGGGACTTGGTGAAATGGGATACTTTATGTCTTCCTAATAATGAAGGGGGGTTAGGTTTTTTGTTGGCTATTAGTAACAATAAATATTTAGCTGCTAAATTATATTGGAGAATTTTGCATAACCCCAATGCTCTTTGGGCCAAGAATCTCTGTGCTAAATATGTTGAGAACAAAAGTCCTAAAGAGTGTGTTCGTTATCAATTACCTTCCAAAGGTTCTCCCATTTTAGAAGTTCTTAAGATTGGTGAGAATTTGATAAAGGAAACTTTATCTTAGATCATTCATAATGGTCAATAGGTAAATTTTTGGATAGATTCTTGGGATGGTCATAAGCCCAATTAGCTAAAGTATCAACACTCATGTTGTGATCTTGGATCAGAGATCACAACATGAGTGTTGATGCTTTAGCTAATTGGGCTTTGGAAAAAGGTGATCTTACTTGCTACTACAAACACAATAACACACAAAAACAAACACAAAAAAAGATTAAAAAAAATAAAAATAAAAAAATATGCTCCTTGAGTGTGTCAAAAAAATAAAGCACAACCAAACACACACGCAGTAAGATAAAAAACAAAACACAACATGAACCACACATAAAAATACAAGAACAACATAACAAAACACAAATATAACAAAATACAATAGAATGCTACAAAGACACAACCAACAAAAAAATTAAAAATAAAAACAACCAAAACCTAAAAAATAAAAAATAAAAAAAAATTAAAAATTAAAAAAAATAACAACCAACAACAGACAACAGAGAAAAATAAAAACATAGAAAACATTCACACACAAAAACACAAAAACACCAATTAACACAAAAATACATAAACACAATCACAAGAACATAAAAAATACAAGAACAACAACAAAAAACATAAAACAACAAAAACACAAGAACAATATTAAAAATACAAAAATAAAACAACACAAAAAAAGCACACCCATAAATAGAAAAGAAAAAGAAAAAAGTAGAAC
This sequence comes from Wollemia nobilis, assembly GCA_028583015.1. NCBI lineage: Eukaryota > Viridiplantae > Streptophyta > Pinopsida > Araucariales > Araucariaceae > Wollemia > Wollemia nobilis. The sequence goes on from JAQPPZ010007329.1 coordinate 2,228,303, forward strand.
ACAACAATGACCTTTCTAGACCAAAAGACTATTAAGGCAAGAATAAACAAAGAAAACAAAAGAAATATTAGTTTGAATAAAATGTCTTATAAGCTTTTATTTTTTAGAAAGTGCAATATGAAATGGTATTATTGTCTAAGTGCAAGTGTTGTACAATGGTGAATAGGGTGTGTTTTAACATGAAGTCACTTATATGTTTATCATTCTTCTAAATGATTACTGTCCAACAAGTTAAGGAGGATTCAGACATGTGATTAATGCCCATGTTTGAGTGGAAAACATGAGTGTGTCATTTGATATGGTTTCCAAAGGTCATTCAAATAAGTGGTCATTCAACTAGAGACCATATCATTGCTATATTGTGGTAGTCATTCAAAGGAAGAACCATATTGTAGGTACTATAGTGTCAATTTTACAAATTAGAATATTGTCGTTGGGTGATTTTATTTGCCATATAAATTGATGTGGAGTATAATAGATAAACTATATAATTGGATGGTGAAGAAGGTGGTTATACATTATGAATAACCATACAATCAAATCATCATATAATGAACAATAATATCATACAAAGGTGATGATCGTATGATAGAAAGACACCATCATATAGTGAGCAAAGGAGATCATTCAAAGATGGTGATTTTATGATGGATACCATCATACAAAAGGGAGTTCAGTCGTATCATCTGCATCATTTTGGTATCAAAACCAATATATCTTTGAGGTGTGATATATGATAAATAAAATATGGCACAAAAAGAATGAGGAAGGCCATGAGACCCTCAATATATAGACATAGTAAAAATACGGAGAGGAATCACCACTTGATTATATGCACTTGAAATGATAGAAAAGAGGGATATTCAATTAGAAGACATAAATTAGAGTGAAGGTGAGGAAGTTGGTCCATAAGAATCTCACAATGAGGGGTTATAGGGACATCCAAAAGAAATATTAACCCGATCAATTTCTAATGTGGGTAGAAAACCAAAGTTAGAAATCCCATCATATAATGGAAGTTTAAACCCTAATGAACTCATTGATTGTATCATAGAGATAGAGAAATATTTTAATTTTGATTTGATAGAAGACTAAAATAAGGTCAAGTTTACCTATATAAAATTAAAGGGACACATGTCCTTGTGGTGGCGTTATGTTGAAACTAAAATATAAATAAAAGGAAATGAAAATATTGACACATGGGAGAAAATGGTTACCAAATTGAAGTCAAAATTCTTTCCATAGGATTACTAAATAGGATTTCTTAGAATACTTCAAAATATCAAGCAAAAGGAGTTGAGAGTGAAAGAGTATACAAAGAAATTATCTAAATTGACCATAAGGATTGTTCATATTAAATATAATGAGGAGAAGATGTCAAGATACATAAATAAAATAATATTATCCATACATGATGAACTTATTCTAATGAATATGAGAATGGTAGAAAGCCTAATAGTATGCTTTAAGTACAAAATAAAAATATCATATAGGCAACAACATAATTCTACATGAAGAGGAAGTTCTCTAGAGAAAGAGAATAATAAAATAATGGTAGAGGGTAGGATACACAATAAGGAAAAGCTAGTACTTTTCAAAGAGGTTTCCACCAAAGTAATTGAGAAAAGGGTGAGTCATGAAGAGGACAAGGTGGATTAAAAAAAGATATAGGTCATGGTTTTAATGGCAAGTGTTGTAGGTGCTTGAAAAAGGGACATAGAGAATTTGAAGTTTCTCAAGCACAATCAAGCAATGGGTATGGAAACAAATCCTATAATCAAATACAAGTAGATGAAGATAATATTAATTCATCAACTCATATGGAGGAACAAGAACAATGAGAATACCTTATGATGGAGAGAGAATTATTGAAACCAACAAAGGAGATACATGAACTTGATCAAAGGAGTTTGTTCAAGATAGTGTGTAAATTTATAGGGAATGTTACAAGCTGATTATACACAACAATAGAATGGATAATCTAGTATCTATAAATATGGTAGAAAATATTATATTGAAGAGAATAGAACACCCAAATATGTGTAAATTATATTGGTTGTAAATTTGACATTAAGTATTAGTAACTAAATAATTTATATGAACTTATAAATTGGTTCTTATAAGGATGAGATACTATCTGATATTATGCCAATGGATGCTTGTCATCCTATTGGGATGACCATGGTAGTTTGATAGAAAAGTAGTGCATGATGGTAATATGAACACCTACACCATTGGGAAATATGGAAAGGAATATATAATAAATCCATTGAAGGACAAAGGAAAATAAGTCGACAATAGTTATCGATATGGAAAAACAATCCTTGAAGAAAATAAAAAAGAAGAAAACATGTTTTGATTTTATTTCTAGACCCATGGAAGAAGGTATAATGGATAATATGGATGAAATACTAAATGTAATGAAGTATTTGTTGGAATCATATGCTGAGATTATTTCAAAATATGGGTTTCCACCCATGAGAAGCATTGGTCAATGCATAGATTTCAATCCTATATTGAGCTTACATAATAAGTTAGCTTATAGGATGATATAAATGGATAATGAGGAGAAAATGGTACAAATAAATAAAAAGTAAGAATAGGGAAGAGGAAAATAACCTAGGTCACTAATAGGAAGGGTTATGAGACCAAGTTGAAGGGAGAAAATCTAGTATTAAAATAAGTTGTGAAACAAGTGGAGAAAAATATGGGTACATGCAAGATAATACACATAGGGAAGAAGTTGTTGGTCCAAATCACCAATAATAGTGATGATGAAGATGATAGTGCAACATTTTTTTGTAGATAGAATTAAAGAGGAAGAGAAGAAGTGGTAAAGAGATAGTCAAAAATATGAACCTCATTAGATCATTGATGGTTACGATGAAGACCATATTGTTAGACATAATAATAATAATGGTAATTCAAAGTTTGGTGAAGGACATTGTGATAGCAATGATAAACATTAGAGTGGTGATGGATAATTTGGGTGATTTAAAAGGCACACCATAGGAATTGATTCTAACTTGATAAGAAGAATGGGTATAATGGTAAAGGATTAAGAAGATATAATAAAGGTGTGAAAATACCCATAGTGCTAGAAGGCCAAGAAATCAAGGCCTTGGATATGTAGGTCAACCAGGAAATAATGAGACTAAATTTATGAGAATAAAGAGTAGTACTTGGGAATGAATATTCCAAAATAGGTTGTTGCAATCAATACCAAATATTTGGACTCGTCACAACTAGGTGTTGGAGTCAACATCCTTGTGAGATATATGGAGGATAAAATCACTCCACACAAAATTTTTGACACCAAGAGGAAGTCATCAACAAAGTGCATGTTGATTTCAGTTGGATGAACATGATGATATGAGATAAGATGAAATAAATGTTGAGTGCATTTTATGAGAGGAGGTTAATTCTCAAAGGAATGTCCAAACCATATAGTGAAATTAGTATTGTGGAGACAACCAACCTAAAAATAGTAATAGCTTAGAAAAACATTCATGTTAATAAGATGGAGCTCATGGAACATTTTCTCTTACCCATTGAGTATTATGTGGGAGCACAAACGGTTACTAGAAGGGTAAATATCACCCACCCACATGTATAAAATACATGATTTTAACCTACAAGAAAGAGGATCCAAGTAAGGAGATGTAGAAGAAAATCAAGTGAGAAAGAGTCAAATGTGAATCGTTCACATGAAAATTGAAAAGAAAAAATAGAAATGTAAGAGAAAAAAAGTTTGAATTAGAGGAAGATAAAATGCATAAAAACTAATGAAATGACAAAGAGGAAACTAGATTACATTGTGCAAGATATTAGAGAGATTGTGAAGCATTCTAAAGAAGTTGACTTTTTCATGTCTTTAGATAAGGTAACAAACCAATAGAATAACTGGTAAAATTTGGTGCCATTAAAGAAGAGGATAGGAGATTCCCCCAAGGGTGGTCCATTAGGAATTTGAAAAGTTCACGAGGAAAGATTGTAGCTAATTGGGGTCTAGTATGGATATTCTTGCATCCAGGGTATTTTTGGCTACTTGCCTTTGGTATTTGTCCAATTGATGGGCTGAATTTCTATTGTAGAAGGGTTCATGACCTTTCAAAATCTTATTTTTATCCTAATAAAAAAAACTAGAGCATAGAGGTCTGAAAACTAGATTGATACATCTAGGAAGAAAAAGGAAAAAAACATGTTGTAGACACCAAAATCTAGCCACTTGTCCTCCATCCATGCTTTCCTGCCATCCATTTGTCCACCATCCCTATTTCCCGCCATTTTCGACCATTATTCATATTTATTTATATATATTTATTTTATATATATTTAAATATAATATTTTATATTATATTTTAATATATATTTATAAAGTGGATTATTCCTAGCCGTTCGATCTCATCTAATCTCATCCATCCATTTACCTTAATCCATGCCACATCCTAGATTGATTGTCCACCCTTAGATATGCTTTAATCTCAACCACACGATTAGTGTCATTGAAACCCTAAAGTATGCCCTAAGTTGGACTATTAATATGAGTCATTTTAAGACTCAACCCCTTGGAAGTTCTCTAGAATCCTAATTAGCTAGAAAGTGACCTAAGTTTTCTAAGTGCCTTAGAGTTCCAACTGAGCCTTTAGTGCCCTAACCCTACATTTTCCCTAATCCATCTACCATTCCTCCATCACCTCGCTCACCATCATCGCTATCGCATCCCTCACCCTCATTAGATCTACTTTCGTAGATCTGATCTGACCTCTCAAGCACTTTGCTAATATTTGTAGAACTCCTAAGCACCTTGTTTCTCTTCACAAACCTCTCGAGAACCCTACTAATATCTACAAAACTCTCGAGCATCCTGATGCTCTTTGTAGACCTCATGAATACCCTGCTATGCTCCATAGACATCCCAAGTGCTCTATCTCGCTCTTGAATAACCCATGGGTATTTCAGAGCCCTATTCTGACGTTGAATGAGATCTTTGGGTGTTGCTAGGGCATGCCCCCACCATCGACCTACAACAGATCCATCCATCAACAAATAGTAAGCAAGAGCAAGGTAAATCCATTTATGTTATTATATTTCATATTGTCTTATCCTGTTCACATTTGCATTGCTATAACTAGGGTTTGTAAGTTGTGATTTTTGAGGGCTCACACTATGGAGCCCTCATTTGTTATTATTGATTCTCTAGTTTCTTTGTGTGCAGGCTTTGATAATACATTAGAAGCATTGGATAAATTGCTTAAGTTGGAGTGGCCCGATATCGGATACGTAGAAGCCCACTCAACCTTGTTGGGAGCAAAGATGCAATTGAAGACACCACCAGTTATTTGTGGCTAGGGTTTTGGAGAACCCTAGAAAAGTTTGTAATATTGTATCAAGGGATTCTTGGATCCACTATTGTAACAATGGAGTTTCTAGGCTCCCCCCATTTATCAATATAAATTCCATTTTGTTGTGCAATATTTGATTCACTTGAATTCTGTTTTATTTAGCATTGTTTGGTGTCACATTTTTAGCTCTACAAATGGCGATCATGGTGGGACCCCCTAAGGGTTTCATGTTTTGATTTATCTTGCCATCTAACTTACTATTTGTTGTCTTATTTTGTAGATTTACAGAAGCACAAATCAAGCATTCTTCACCTGTTAGGGTTTCTGAAGACTTGTCAAAAGTTGTAGGAAGTGCGTGAATGCTCTATGGCACTCGAGGATCATCCAAAATGCCCAGAAGCATTACATAAATGCCTAGAGGTATTCCAGAAGTACCCTGGGGTATCTCAGAAGTGCCTAGGTGCATTTTATAGTGATTTGGAGTAGATACGTAGGTTGTCCAGTAAGTCCACTATCCAAAATCCAGTTTTACTATTTTACGTATTTTGGGTTCTTTAATGTTTTTTTTAGATTTTAGGCATAAAATGAACAATCACTAAGTAATCTGGAAAATAATTCATCTTAGTTTGCATTTTAGGTTTTCACATATATAAAGTGTTGCATTCTGATTGCATTTGAATTGATAATTTGCATAAATTAGAGTTGCATTTTAGGGTTAGAAGTATCTTCTTTTATCTATCTAAGTAGGAACATCATTAGGGTGCCAAGAGTATTCCTACCATTGGGTGATTCTAGGTAGAGGGGTGGACGAACCCTCTGACTATTTTGATAGGGGGTCTTAAGCGGTGTACTTCACACCCTTTGGAGAAATTGGCATTCTCTTGTTGGATTTTGACTTAGATTTATGAAATTAGTTGCTCCTAACATTGTTTGTCCACATTAATAAATGAAAACCTTAAAATGAATAATTCACACACAACACATTTCACTTAAAATAGTAGTGGTTGGATTTCATCACCAGCCATTGCTTGAGATTTGGTGATGGTGGCATTCATCTCCATCCACCAATATCTACCCTTAGAAACCCTAGGTCACCCCCAAGAAAACTTGTTGGATTTCATCACCAGCAAGAATCTCATTGCCTCAGCTTAGCCATAGTTTTTACCTTTTTTTTGATTAATTCAAATTAGTACATTTGAAACACACAAGATTGAAACCTAAAGAAATAAACTCACATTAAAATGAGATAACCAATGAACAAGGTAAGACACATGTGTTAAACAAACTTAGCATTGGTTGTTTGTTTTTATTGTGAAATTTAAATTGGGTGTTTTAGTTTATTGTATAATCTGTATTTTGATTTATTTGCTTTATGGTCCTAACACGAAAAAAAAACAAGCATTAAATCAAGATAATCAAATGGAACCTTCATCCACCTTCCCCACCACTTCTGTGGTAGAGTCCCTGAATGTGACATAAGCAGATTTATCTGCAGGTCCATCACATTCTTTGCCATCCACAACCTTCCATATGGCCATGCCCCAAGAGGAGTCAACCTCCCCTACCATCGACCATCACATTACCCATATAGACATGGCAAGAGTAGAAGCTCTCATGAAGTCTTCTAACTATGCCTTAGAGTCCATTCCCAATTCACCTAGATAGGATTCTACTTTACAACAAGAGCCTGTTTATTCCCAACCCCCATCCACCTTCACCCAGGTGTATACTAACCCTCTTTTTGAGGCATCAGTTGCACCTTCCTCCCATATGTCCATTCCCCAACCCTCATGTGCTCCTAGCACCTCATACACTTCCACTTACACCAACCCCTTGTATGAAGCACATGTAAATGCTGCTTCACAAGTTTCAGCCTCACAAGTTGCCATACCTAGTGTAACTTGTCCCCAAGCCACATCTTCCATACCATCTACCTCCATACCCTTAGCTTCTGATAGAGAGATTAGTGAGGCATGGGAACACCTAAACAAATTGCTTAGACAACATCAAAATGCTCAATAACAAGTACAAGTGAACCCTAAGCCTTTACATAACTCTACTCAGACTATCCTTGTTAACCAGGGTCCATCATGGGCACCACAATCTTCTGTGGTTTCTATCCCTGTTCCCCCACCAAGCCATACCATCACCCATCCTATTCCCATTGGCCAGCCTAGCCATAACCTTCATCCATCAACCTCATTCCATAATTCCCCATATTTTCATCATCAATCTCCCATTCATCAATTTCCATCAAATTCACCTAGCCATCATTATCAATCTCATCATCACTTAGTCACTCCACAACATTTCTCCACTCCACCACAAAATCATCAGGTAATTCAAGGCTTCCACATTCCTGAGGAAGACCCTCGAATTAAGGCCATGCAAAAATAGATAGATCAATTGATTCAATATACTCCTAGTTTTTCAAACCAGAAACCAACCTTACGCCAATTGATCAATCAACCAATTCATCCTTCGGTACCATCCCCGCCATATCCGAAAGATTTCATGGTACCTAAGTTTGACAAATTTAAGGGAACTGAGGATCCCAAAGAACATGTGAGCACTTTTGTACATGCATGCTTTAGAATTCAAAATGACAATGCTCTCATGCTTTGAACTTTTCCTCAAACATTAGGAGGGGATGCCATAGAATGGTATAATCAATTGCCAAGCCATAGTATTTATACTTTTGAGCAATTTATTGACCAATTCTTTGATCATTTCATCTTAAATGTTAAAAAGAAGATCTCATTGTCTGATGTCTATGCTTTAAGACAACATGATGATGAATCTATCTACGATTTTAGAAACCATTGGAGGGTTGTCATCACTAAATTGCCATTCACCCTACCAATGGATGAGCTAATTAAGTTATTCACCAAGAGTTGCTTAAAACCTATCTCTTGGATGCTTCAACTATGAACTTATCAATCATTTGAAGAAGCTTTAGCTCAAGCTAGTGTCATTGAGGAGATCAAAATCCAAGAAGGCATATTAAAGCCTAAAAAGAAAGAATGGAAAAACAAGGGCCAATACAAAAGCAACTATTATAGCCAACCAAAATCAACACAGGCTACCCTAGCCAATCAGCCCAATCAAGTTAATCAAGTGGTCATGAGCCAATCGGTAATGGCTCAACAACAACCAATGCAACAAACACCATAACAAATTGCTTATCATGTGGTACCCTCAACAACACAAGCCATGCAGAACATAGTGCCAACTATGGAAAACCATTTCCCATGATAGTCTATCTGACAAAATTACCAATACACCCCATTAGATGAGTCATATGCTTCCATTTTATGAAGGTTATATGACACAAACAAACTTGCTTTACCCAAAATCAGACCTGATGATCCCACCAGACATAGTAAACACTATCAAGAGCATCTATTTTGTCCTTATCATAGGCAAAATGGGCATGACATTAACAATTGCCATGTATTTAAAGACATAGTGCAAGACCTCATTGACTTGGGGGTGATCAAGCTTGATAATCCCCTCGCTCAACAAAACCAAAACCTTGGTATATTTCAAACACCACTTCCTCATCATGAGGAGGTGCAACCAAATGTAGAAGGGGCTAACATCAAAACTCCTCCTAATCAAGTCAATCACATACAACAATACCAAGGGTTTGTAGGGGCCATCCATGTGGTCACTAGAGGTCAAAGGAACAACCAACAAAGGCAACCACCTCAAGCAAGTGTGTCACAACCTTCTACATCGCCACCCATCCAAGTTTCCCCCAATCCTTCATCACCCATCCATATCCCTAGTCAATCAAATCCTCCAAATCCACCCATAAATCATCCACCTCGACCAATCATCTCATTGAGTAGCCGATTAACTACAAGTCTAAAAATAGCTTCCACTAAATTGTCAATCTATGAGTTAATCCAACAATCTCCTCCACATCATGAGGCATTAATGGATATTTTGAAATCCATTGAACTACAATCGCAAGATCCTAATGCCTTCAACAACTTTATGGGGAGCATCCAAACATGCATGGAGCCTTCCATCACATTCTATGACTTTGAGATTAAGCCAATCTCATCAGAATTAATAGACCCTCCATTGCATATCATGGCTCTAATTGACAAGAAGCATTTTAAAAGAGTCCTAATTGACATCGGTTCCTCTATCAACATCATCACCACATCCACTCTTCATCATTTGAACCTTCCTCCATCTCATATCACCAAGTCATCATTCACCCTCAAAGCATTTAATGATGCTTTGTGTTCCATAATTGGCACTATTGTTTTACCCATTGAAGTAGGGGTCAAAATGTTGCACACCATGTTTCACATCTTGGAAGGATCCATGGCATACAATGTACTCCTTGGAAGACCTTGGATGAGGGAAATGAGATGTGTCCCTTCAATACTACATCAATGTTTGAAATATGTTCATGAGGGACAAGTACATTGCATACCAGAGGACGTCGAGCCATTTAAGTATTGCAATTTCATTTCAAATCCCTATGAGTCCATGCTTCCTTCCACTCACCTTTTTCTTTCACCATCATCCAATCCATCCACCACTTCACCAATCTCTTCATCAAAGGATCCCATTCCTGAGGAGCTCCCTATCACCAATCATCATCAAGCTTCCACACCCCCATCATCTTCATCATTGACTACATGCACATGTGGTCATAGTCAATCCACATCATCAACATCATTGCCATCCTCATCATCATCATCCATTCAACAAGCCTTCCCAAACCAATCCATCACCATCACCTAATGTTTCACAAGTTGAATTGATGGATTGTGAGATACCTCCATCTCCACCATTCCCTGAGCCATCATCTGACCATAGTCCTTCCATGTCATCCCAAGTCGAGGTCCACCTCACTAATCTTGGTATTGGTGAATATGTGGTCCAAGACATCACCATCACACCCCTCACCATTCCTAATGCTAAGGATTTTGGTCACCCATATGACCCACCTTTAGCCATAGGAGTAGTATATAACATGGGTTCAGCTCCAAATAGCATAAATTTTGTATATGGGGGAATTGATTCTTCATCAAGTCTAACTCCCATAGAGGAACCCAAAGAACCAACACTTGCCAACATTCCAAACATGACGAGATTTCCATCTCGATATTTCCACATAGTCAATTGGCAAGGTCATGGCCTAGGATTGCATGAATAGGGAGTGCATCAACCTATCGATGTTCCATATCAAGAGGTGCATGACCATTCAGGTCTAGGTTACCACCCACTTTCCACCACCTCTTCTCTTGAACAAGCCTTCCAAAGGCTTAATCTCAATTCAGGAGAAGAAGCCCTCCATCCCGATAATTTTGATGATGAAATCTATGAAGAATTTAAACTTATGTCGATAATTTTAGATGAATCTGAAGAAGAATTAGAGCCCATCATTCCCCATACTGAACAAGATGAGTTTTATCTCAACATGTTCCCCATCCATGAGCCCATATTTCACTTGCTTCTTCCACAAGAGTGAGCCACCCCTACCGGTGAACCACCACCTCCATTCCATTAAGCCATTTCATAAGCCAACTTGTAACATATGTACATAACACAAAAATAGTGGTTTTCACCACTACCAAAAAAAATAAAAAATCAATAAAAAATCAACAAAAATATTTTTCTTTGCATTGCATATGTACATATCATTTAGACAAATGCATTTATTTGTGTTGCTTGTTGTTGTTTAGGTTAACCAAGCCCCTAGCACCGATTCTTAGGTTCCATCCATTCCATCCAACCTCATTCACCTTGCCCATAAGTCAACATGAATCCTGTTGATTTATTTACCCCACTCCATAATCCATACGATCTGGCTAAGCCAATTCTAATTGACATAAGCCTCATTGATATGGACCAGATTTCCTCACCTCCATCCTTTGTCAAATTTGTCTTGTCCAAGGAATTGTTAAGGGCTTCCACCAACTACATTCCTCCATCCCCTCCACCTTCGCCTTCACCTTCACCTTCGGATCCCGAGGTTTTCCAAGAAGAAATAGATGAGGATAAGCCAGAAGAGTTTGATGACATCTTAGATGACATTCATCTGATCCCTACACCCCATCAGCTTGAGGAAGGTTCCCACATGTCTATTGAAGATACTATTGATGTGGACCTTAGTTCAGACAAAGACAATCCCCAAATTGTCAAGCTTGGAAAATTTTATCACCCGATGAACAAGAGCAATTTATTGCTCTCCTCAAGAGGAAGAAGGGCATATTTGCATGGTCCTATAAGGACATGCCTGGTCTTGACCCTAGTTTGGTTGTCCATAATCTCACCTTACAGCCTGATGCTAAGCTAGTCAAACAAAAACTTAGGAGAATGCATCCTACCATGGCCCTCTTGGTAAAAATAGAGCTTCAAAAACTCTTAGACGTGAACTTCATAGTTCCTATCGACTATCCTGAGTGGCTTTCAAACATGGTACCCATTCGTAAGCCTAATGGGGTGATACGCGTGTGCACTAACTTTTGAGATCTTAACAAAGCGTGTCCTAAGGATGACTTCCCTCTCCCAAACATCGATACTCTTGTCGATACCTGCATTGGCCATGAAATGCTTTCACTCATGGATGATTTCTTAGGATACAACCAAATTCAAATAAATCCTGATGACCAACACAAAACAACATTCACTACACCTTGGGGAACTTTTTGTTACAAGGTGATGCCCTTTGGCCTCAAAAATGTAGGTGCCACTTATCAACGTGCCATGACATACATTTTCCATGACTACATGCATAATATTATCAAAGACTATGTGGATGATCTCTTGGCTAAATCTAAAACTTGACAAGAACATATTGGTGTATTGGAGAAAGTTTTTGACCAACTCCTAGAGCATAATGTAAGGTTGAATCCCAAGAAATGTGTCTTTGGTGTTACCTCAGGAAAAATTCTAGGATTCATTATCTCCAAAAGAGGCATTGAGGTGGACCCTAACAAGGTCAAGGCCATCATGGAGATGCCTCCCCCAACTAACTTAAAGGAATTGCATAGTTTACAAGGAAATATCCAATCAATCCATCATTTTATTGTGCAACTTTCTGACAAATGTAGGCCATTCAATCACCTACTACAAAAGGGGGTGCCATTCTCTTGGATAGATGAATGTCAAAAAGCCTTCGATGACATTAAGCAATACCTAGCTTCTCCATCAGTCTTAGCTCCTCCTCATCTAGGGGTCCCATTTTATCTTTATATCTCAGCAATGGACTTTGCATTAGGGACAATGCTTGCACAAAAGAATGAAGAAAATTGAGAGCAAGTTGTCTACTACATTAGTCAAACATTGGTAAGCTATGAAACTAGATACGCTTATGTAGAAAAACTATGCTTAGAAGTGGTTTTTACCACTAAGAAACTTTGACATTACATGCTTAGCCACACAACTTATGTCATAGCTAGAGAAAATCCTCTGCGTTATATGATGTCTCGCACTTACAATAACACCCACACCGCTAAATGGATAATGCTCCTTACTGAATTTGACTTGGAATTCATTAGCCAAAAATCCATTAAAGGTCAGGTAATAGTCGATCAACTTGCGGAAGCTCCACTACCTAGTGATCATCCTTTGATTATTGAGCTCCCAGATGATTCGGTATTTGCTATCACTGAACAAGAAGAAGATGTCATTCTAGAGGAAGATGTCGATATCACACTATTCTTTGATGGCTCTAAGTGCATGAAAGGTCAAGGTGCTAGAGTCATGTTTCATACACCATAGGGGGTACCTATCCCCTTATCATTCAAACTTGACTTCCAATGCACAAACAACACTATAGAGTATGAAGCCTTAATCCTAGGTCTTCAATCAACTATAGCTATGAGCATTAAGCGTATTAGGATATTTGGTGATTCTCAACTTGTCATCAAGAAAATCAATGGAGAATACCAATGCAAAGAACCTACCATTAAGCTTTATCATGAAGTAGCAATGAAGTTGCTCTCTAAGTTTGATTGGTATGAAATCAATAGTTTGCCACGTTCGACTAATAGATTTGTAGATGTGATGGCCTCCCTTGGATCATTGATTCCAAAAGACTCCTTTGGAGAGGTACAACCCCTTATCATTTCAATAATCTCTAAATATGCAATTGTTCATGTTGAATCTAAAGATGAAAAGGATGTTTGCTTTATCCAATTGGATTCATATGAGCCTTGGTCAAGCCAAATAGTAGCCTTTCTCAAGTTTGGAACACTCCCATATGACATGTCTCGAACTGCCAAATGCACTTTCAAGCAAAAGGTAGCTCATTTCATTCTCTTGGGGGACGTGTTGTATAAACATGGTTATGATGGAGTCCTCCTTCATTATCTCGAGTCTAGTGAGGCACAAAGAGCCATAGTTGAAGCTCATGATGGTACTTGTGGTGGTCATTTTAGTGGAATGGCCATTGCAAAGCGTATTCTATGCATGGGTTATTATTGGTCCATAATGGAACGTGATTGTTGCACCTATGTTAAACATTGCAAGAAGTGTCAAGAACATGCTAATTTAACTCATGTACCATCACAAGCCTTACAACCTATTCAAAGCCTTTGGCCCTTTTCACAATGGGGTCTAGATCTAATTGGAAAATTTCACCTCCTTCCTTGGGACAACATACATTCATCATCACAACTATTGAATACTTCACAAAGTGGGTTGAGGTAATTCCTCTAACTAGTACGATAGGACCTAGAATTGTGGAGTTTATACTCCATCATATCATTTGTCATTTTGGTATTCCCTCGAAAATCATTTCAGACAATGGCAAGTCTTTCAAGAACAAGGATGTTCGAGCACTTTGTGAGAAATATAACATTCAACATAGTTTCTCGACTCCTTATTACCCACAAGAAAATGGACAAGCTGAAGCTTCCAACAAGACCTTAATTGCTATTCTCAAGAAACTTGTCAAAGAAAATCATAGAGATTGGCATACACAAATTCCCTTGGCATTATGGGCTTATCGAACAAGCATCTGCATGCCTATAGGGGCAACACCATTTTCATTGGTCTATGGAGCCGAAGCAATCATGCCTCTTGAGCTCGAGATCCCTTCCTTGCAAATTTCTTTGCAAGAATTCATAGATGATGACACTGCTAGACAAGCACGTCTTGACCAACTCACACTTCTTGATGAGAGGTGAGTCAATGCTTTAGAGCATTTACGAGTTTATCAAGACCACCTCAAATGTGCTTACAATACCAAAGTTCATCTACGTGAATTCCAAGTAGGAGATCTTGTCCTTAAAGAGAACCAACAAAACACCAATGCATTATCGCATCTTCATGATAAATTCATGGCTAATTGGTTAGGTCCATACATTATTACACAAAGAGTGGGTAATGGTACTTATAGACTTGCCAGTCTAGAGGGAGAGGAAGAACCCAAACCACTTAATGTTATACACTTGAGAGCATTCTATGCATGATTTGATTACTATATATGTATATATACATGGCTAATACACAAAAACATTTGCATACATTTCATTCATAACATTGCATTTCACTTGCATCTACATTCCAAAAATAATGCATTCACCCACATTTCATATTGCATTTCACAAAATTGCATGTCATACATTGCATTCACATCCACATTTCATATTTCATATTAGGGATCATTTATCAAGTTCAAGGTCTTCATTGGTCCAATAAAATCATGTTGCCTTAATCAAGGGCACCCTCACAAAGTCATCCACACAATTCCACTAAGTCATACTGCCATTCACACAAACCACACATTCACAAGTCCTAGGTGTTTTTGATCACTCAGCCACTCCTAGTATTTTAAGCAACCTCCAAAATACATGTCGAGTTCTTTTTAGGACCATTGCACATATACACTAAGAAAATCTTGAGTTTTGGGAATTGACTCCAAAACATTCTTGAACCAAACACAATTTTCACATCTTAAAAACATCTTGTGTCAAAGAGGGATAACACCATACTTGGTATGAACCTCGAAGTGAAAAGGGTCATCCTTGCTAGTCCCATCATGCAACATAGTCCATAAAAATAGTGGTTCTCACCACTATCACAATTCCAAAAATAAAAGAAAGAGTAGGGAAAAATCCCTAACAAAAAACTCTAAATATTTTACATCACACACCACTGATCAATTGGGTTGTAAGGATCATACTACATTTCCAATCAGATGGTTAGGTAGTCATCCCCAAAACTTAAAAGATCAAAAATACAAATCATGGACTATGGAGTTAGCCTCCATCGGAGCTATAGATGCTTGACTGGCAATGGAGTACGCTCATGCATGGTGACATGTCTCTTTCAAAGAGACCTCTGACCGCTCATACGGACAAGCTAGCTTCTTGGTTTCATCCATAACAGGTTTACCCAATTTACTCAAGATGAGTTAATGAACTCACTTGCACACACACTGGTTCTTGATTACCTCGAGTCATTACCATGCTCTTGATTCGGTAAATGAATCCACTACACACACATTTGGTCCTAGAGGGATTAGGCAGTTTTAGTGAGTTTGTTTGATGCCACTAGTATGTTTGAGTCTCTACAAAATAGTCAATATTCCATATCAACATCCATATCTTCTTCCATATCAACATCCATATCTTCTTCCATATCAACATCCATATCTTCTTCCATGTCAACATCCATGTCACATCAAAAGCCATTCATCCCATATGCCACCAAGTTTGGTGCCCCTGATTAAACAACAATGCTAGAAAATGGCCAAGCAAAGATCTAAACTATAAATGATCATTAGCACATTCCATATTGCATTAATCATCCATACATTCCATCTTGCATTAATCATCCATACATTTCACCTTGCATTAATCATCCATAACATATCATATGCATTAATCATCCATATAAACATGCATTACACAAAAGCATTCCACAAAAAGCATTCACACAAAAACATATAACACAAAAGGTAAAATCCATGTATATATATATATAAATATCACATGTACAATGAGTGCCCAAAGGCTACATACAATAGAGCACCAAGGCTCATATACAAAAAGTGCATCTAAGCACTAGCTAATGCCTATGAGAGGACCCCTACGACCTAGTAGGAGCCCTAGACCTAGAACTCTGCCTAGACTCAACTGGCCTAGATGGCTCAGCCATAGAGGAAGATGGAGGATCTAGCAGCATGATATGATGCACCATACATAAGTCCTCCAAGGAATGCACATATGCCTCGCTAGCTCGAAGTCATCGTAAGTCTAGCCCATGTCAATGTTCTTTGCCTAGAAGCTCTGCCTAGAGCCTCATGATCATCTCTCGATCATCTCCACCAGCTCCTCTCATCACCTACTTCACCTGCATCTGAGCTATCATCGCATCCCATGCACTAAGCTCTACCCATAGCTATGCTACAGCCTCATCATGAGACTACACTAAAGCCTCCTTCTCAACTTATAGCTACTCTATCTCTACTCATAGCCTCACCACCTTTGATATCTCCCCCATATCATCATCCTCCTCCTCATCCTCCCCTCCACCAACCATAGGAGTCTACTACACTACACCCCTCAATATCCTCCTCTGACTACTAGCTTGAATATGTCTCGATCACTTTAGAGTCTCATCAGACTCCTCAACATCATCCCCACCATCAATCACCACCTTAGGTACCCATACTAGTTGGGCACCAAACCATGCCACATACTCTAGGGTCACCCCCACATCATCCACATCAGGGACCTCCAACTCATCATCCTCAATCACCTCCCTCCATGGCACCACACATGGAAGCCCCACCTCCTCTCGATACCTCCTATACAACATCAACTCATCAGGTACTCCCTACAACAAGCCAAACTATCACAACACCCACAAGAACTAGAAGTACTCCACCTCACTTAATCTCCTCCCAACTATCCACCTTACCCATCACAATTTATCCCTATCCCCAATCCACATGGTCCCCCTCCAAGGCCTCCATGTCACTTGGGTGGATGTTAGTCCAACCCATAACTCTTGATACCACTGGCTAGATCACACTAGATGACTCGATTATACCTCCTCTACCACTACCCATATCCTAGCATAGGGTTACACCCTATCCCAATCACTACAGGGTAGACCCTCCGATCATGCCACACTAAAGTGCTCCCATCCCCAACACTAGAGAAGCAAGCTACATCCCAAGCCCTTCCTCCCTCATCGTGTCACCTCATATAGCTCTTGGTACACCTACACCAACAAAGTAGGAGCCCATGCATATCACTATGGTGTAGTGAGAAAATCATTCACCAATCCCAATAGGTTCCATGGGAACCTACAACTAGTACTATTGGGGATCACTATGTTCGCCAACATGAACATCACCAAGGTCGGGAGGGGCTCCAACTTCTTGGCCACATACATGGTCAAGTATGGAATTCCCCCACACTCCACCCTCACCTCCTCCCACCTATCTCCAAACATCTTGCTCATCTACGCATTTTTATCATAGCTCACCTCCACCTTCAACCCCTCCACTAGCACCTTGAGAATGTGATACACATCCTCAAGGGTAATAGTCACCTCCCCAGTCGATAGCTGGAAAGTCCCCCTATCTGCATCCCATATCTCAGCCAAAGCTGAAAGATACCCATCATCCGCCCTCACCACGTCAAGTCGGGCTGCATCCTCTAGCCCCACCACCCTCAACAAACTCCAATATACCTTCGACAACAATTTCCTCATCCCAGGAACAAGAGGAGAAAATTGATGTCATGGCTCCAAAATCTACAACTACAACAATAAACACATTTCATAACATTAATACAAAAACAACAAAAATTTGCACAACACAAACAAGTCTTCAAAAGCATTACCTTGGAAAATCTTGCCTCTACACCAGCCACAACACTCATTCCCTCCACCACCATAGCTTCCACACCAAAATTCCACTACCTCACTTCACTCCTCACTTCACTCCACTCCTCAGACGTAACTTCTCAAACTTGAAAATGCACAAATGAGCTCCATTTTCCCATATGTAGGCTATTTATAGCAATTGTAGGTGCATTGAAGCACCTTGGGGTGTTTCAAGCATGTTGGAATATGCATGGGTATTTTCAAGTATGCTGAAATGCACATGGGTATTTTTTAGCGCACGAAAGTGCACCAGGGCATTTTTTGGACCTCAGAAATGCATACGGGCATTTGATGCATAAATCAAGAAAAGGTAAAATTGATCAAATTGGTAGCTTACCTCCTCCAAATTTCACCAAATTTCACCCACACATCAATTCCATCATAAAATCAAGTTTTGTGAAAATAGAAATCAGTTTGGATGCATAATTTTCATTTGTGACCAAAAGTCATAAAAACACAATTTCCAATTACAAAATATATCAAACTGGTCCAAATTTTTACAAAATGACCATTCTCATCATCTACATCATAATGCCCATCATCCCACCAATTTATGTGACAATATGAGTTGATTTGGCACATTAACTTGAATTTTGTGTCCAAAAGGCATAAAATTGACCAATATGCTATCCAACATTCGCCAATCAGTTCTATTTTTCACAAATCATCACATTTCCTCATCAAAATTTCAAATTTTTCCAACATCATACTCCATCATCCATTTCTTTCCACATACACTGAATTTCAAGTGAATCTTGTATATAGTGGTTTGTTCTATATACTTGGTGATTGCAGCGATTTGCATCCATGCAATTCGATAAGATGAATGAATCACCATAAGAACACTTGGTCATCATCATCATTCCATATCTCCTAGTTCGAAAGCACAATCAAATTTGGTTCCTCACATTTCAAGTGAAACTCTGACAAGATTAATCTTGCTAAATAGCTATCATTGATGGCCTAGTTCATGGGGCTTAAAACATGGACAAAATTACATCACATCATTTCACATTTCCTTGATAGTCATCATGGCGATTGGCTTTAGCTAGGGTGATTGGTTTCGATCCTAGGAATTATCTGACAATCACTAGTTGGCCCTCCGAAGTTGACTACCTTTTTTATTTTTGCATCTTCATATTGCATATCAATGAGGCCATACGACAAAATTTATTCAACATCACGGAATCACCCCAAATTTGGGGTAACTAAATTTGATTCTGATTTTCCCACAAAGGGGATACATCTCACATGATCATGACATCTACATTTGGCACAAAACCCTTCATATATTGGGGCAAAAATAGATGCAATCATCATCCACATTTCTCCCAAAACCCTTCATATGTTGGGGAAAAAATAGATGCAATCATCATCCACATTTCTCCCAAAACCCTTCATCTATTGGGGCAAAAATAGATGCAATCATCATCCACATTTCTCCCAACCCCCTTCAACCATTGGGGTAAAAAATGGTCGCACATTCCATCATTCTCATTTCCTTCTTTGCACAACATTTCTTCTTCAATTCATTCTTTTTCAATTGGCTCATGAGCTTCATCCACAACTCATTCACCAATTGAGGGGGTAAGCTATGCAATAACTCCAAATTCTTTATTCTTTTACCTTCAATTTTATCTCCACATTCCAACAAGAGAGAAGTTGCTTCTATGCCTAGCCGATCAGGTGTCTCGTATTTTTGCACCATATTGTGTTTCATGCAACATGGTACAAAAGGGGCATCTATAGACACCAAAATCTAGCCACTTGTCCTCCATCCATGCTTTCCCACCATCCATTTGTCCACCATCCCTATTTCCCACCATTTTCTACCATTATTCATATTTATTTATATATATTTATTTTATATATATTTAAATATAATATTTTATATTATATTTTAATATATGTTTAATAAATATATATTTATAAAGTGGATTATTCCTAGTCATTCGATCTCATCTAATCTCATCCATCCATTTACCTTAATCCATGCCACATCCTAGATTGATTGTCCACCCTTAGATATGCTTTAATCTCAACCACACGATTAGTGTCATTGAAACCCTAAAGTATGCCCTAAGTTGGACTATTAATATGAGTCATTTTAAGACTCAACCCCCTAGAAGTTCTCTAGAATCCTAATTAGCTAGAAAGTGACCTAAGTTTTCTAAGTGCCTTAGAGTTCCAACTGAGCCTTTAGTGCCCTAACCCTACATTTTCCCTAATCCATCTACCATTCCTCCATCACCTCGCTCACCGCCATCATCGCCACATCCCTCACCCTCATCAGATCTACTTTCATCAAGTTCCCTACTACTCTTCATAGAACTCCTAAGTGCCCTGTCACTCTTCACAAACCTCTCGAGTACTCTACTGCTCTTCTCAAAACTCCCAAGTACCCTACTACTCTCTGCAGACCTCTTGAGCACCCTACTATGTTTTGCAGACATCTCGAGCACCCTACCACGCTCTCGAATAACCTATGGGTATTTTAGAGCCCTATTCTAACATCGAACGAGATCTTCGAGTGTTGCTAGGGCACACCCTCACCATCGACCTACAATAGATCCATCCATCAACAAATAATAAGCAAGAGCAAGGTAAATCTATTTATGTTATTATATTTCATATTGTCTTATCCTATTCACATTTCCATTGCTATAACTAGGGTTTTTAAGTTGTGATTTTTGAGGGCTCACACTATGGAGCCCTCATTTGTTATTACTGATTCTCTAGTTTCTTTGTGTGCAAGTTTTGACAATACATCAGAAGCATTGGATAACTACTTAAGCTAGAGTGGCCCGATATCGGATACATAGAAGCCCACTCAACCTTGTTGGGAGCAAAGACGCAGTTGAAGACACCACCAGTTATTTGTGGCTAGGGTTTCGGAGAACCCTAGAAAAGTTTGTAATATTGTATCAAGGGATTCTTGGATCCACTATTGTAACAATGGAGTTTCTAGGCTCCCCCCTTTATCAATATAAATTCCATTTTGTTGTGCAATATTTGATTCACTTGAGTTCTATTTTATTTAGCATTGTTTGGTGTCGCATTTTTAGCTCTACAAATATAAAAAAAAAGAGAGGAGATAATGACGTGAGGAAGAGGGTTTGAAAAGAAGGAAACCTAAAGGAGAAGGTTTCTTGGGAACAACAAAAAATAGAAAGAGCATGGTGGAATCTGATTAATAAGAACCAAGAGATTGATTATTCTACACAATCATAGATTTTGTGATTGTAATTATCATTTTCAATGATGAATAATAGATATAAATTCTTCTAAAATATTTTATTTACAAGTGAGTACATTGTGTTCAAATTACAGGTCATGTAAGCTTGCATTTTGTTGGAATTGCAACATGGAATGGTATTACCGTTAAATGGCCAATGTGTTGTACAACTATGAATATGATGTCATTCTAACATGGAGCTACTAAGATGTTTATCATTAATCCAAGTGATTATCATCCAATGAGTCAAGAAGGATCTTGATGTGTGATTACCATCCATGTTTGAGTGGAAACGTGAGTGTGTCATTTAATATGGTTATCAAGGGCCATTCAACTTGGTGATCATTCGACTAGAGATTATATAACTACTAGATTATGATATACATTCAAGGAATAACCACTATGCAGGAAGAAACCTTGGAGAAAACCTTAGTGAAAACTATACAAATTGGAATATTATCATCGGGTGATTATAATTACCATAAAAATAGAGGTGTCACACAATAGACAAAATTTACAATTAAACGATGAAGGAGGTGGTCATACATTGCGAATAACCATACAATCAACTCATCATACAATGAACAATAAGATTGTACAAAGGTGATGATTGTATGATAGAAAGACACCATCATACAATAACCCAAGGAGTTGTTCAAAGATAATGTTTGTACGATAGACACTGACATACAAAGGTAAGTGTAGTCATCTCATTTGTATCATAACTTGTATAAACTACTAAAGCAATTAAGCTATAATAGACACTTTTATCTTAATGATGGTATATAGGATTATGTAATATCACATGCCTTTTATCTTCAACTTTTGCTTGCTTACATAACCTTATTTTAATTTCAAGATAGTTTGATCTTAATCTAAATTTAATAATGATATATACATTTTTATTGAGATCCTATCCTCATGATGATTTATATCTATATAGATTAGCAATAGATCGATCTCATATTTGAAAATAATTTCGTTTAAATACTAAGTGAAATAATTATTATAAATTTCTATTTTTGGTCGAATTTATGTCATCTAAAAAAATGAGCTATATAATTTATATTAAATAAATTTCATTTAGTTAAAATTATAATAAGTTAATAGTGTATGAATTTATATATATTTTTATTGAGTAGATACTTGTATACACATCCACTATGGGAATTGAACCCGGGTCACATCACCGATAATGCAAGTGGCGTCCTTGCGTTTATATATTTTGTTAAGTATAAAATAAATTTTCAATTATAGTTTTAATTGTATATTACATTTTCATTTTTTTTTTTTGGATGAGGAACCTTTTATATACAACATATCCACAACATGTGAGGGGAGAGATTTGAACCTGGGCCTCTCGATAACTGGAGAGTTTTAACTACCCACTTGCTCTCCAAATCCATGAGCTTGAAATATATATTTTAATTGATTATATGATATTGAAATGAAACCATGATTTTAATAAACCATAGCAATATATAAATTAATAAATTAACAATTTTAATTTTTTGAGTTTATATAATTTAATAAAATATTAAAATTAACCTATAAAATTAAAATTTTAATCCATAATCCAAAAATCATTATTTATTCTTTACTTTTAACGTAACTATAAACTATTTAGTTTAATTTTAACTTTTTTACAATAAAACGATTTCACCACTAAACCACTCATATGTCATATAAAATATTTATTAATTAAATTTATTTATTTGATTATATAATATTTATATTTTTTAAATAAATAATAAATAAATGTTATATTACTCTTTGGAGTATAGTACTATATAGAATAAAGCACTTCAATAGTTTTATAACCAATCTTCCCTACTATAAATTCAGTTCACAATCAATCTTCCTTATTATAAATATAGGCATCATACTTTTTATTTTTTTTTAATATTCTACGACTATGGACCCCAGGCCATCTTACATTTTTTGTTCTTAGTTGTCACCCTTGTAAGACGCCAACCATGAAGCCGTGAAATGGAATGTAAAGGACAAATTTCTTATTCAATATCGAGGGAATAGTTTATACTATTCTTAGCGTAGGAATGAAGTTTAATAATCAATTCTTTATCCCAACATTCTGTCAGTCAAGCCTTTCATACCTGGTCGATTGACTAGTTCTGCAAATTTGTTAAGGCAAGGATCACACCAGAAATCGGATTCGAGTTTCATGACCATAGTCTACTTGATCGTACCCCTTTCTTACTAAATTTCCTAAGAAAAAAAACGATCACAACAAAAAATAAACTAAATATAAATAACTAAAGATTTTACACACAGTTGAAACGACCGAGTACAAGCAAGCAATGTTGCGAGAGGTGATGTTTCTGGAAATATATTAACATTAAAAAGTTTAGGACCGGCCCGCCTACTTTTGTTTTTAATCCATTATACATAAGAGGCTGCAGGGGAGACTTCCAAGGCTGCCAAATAGGATTGCCATAAGTCCACAAGAAATCTATGATGGTCTGTTTAAAATTGTCAGCATGTTCTCAAATTCCATTATATCAATTCTACCATCAGAGTTCTTGTCAAATCTGGATATCATGATTTCACAATTCTCCAAGTGTTGCCCTTCTTTCAGTCCAAGGCTGAGCAGGACCTGTTGGAGCTCCTTTGGGGTGATGAAACCATCACCGTCTTTATCAAAAACAGAGAACGCTTCACTCAATTCTGCTTTCTCGCTCTCTGCACATTCAGCGCCCGTCATCATACTCGAACAAAGTCTGCAAAAATCATGGAATTCCATATGCTTGGGGATATCCATCACAATCTTCGTACTCTCATCCTTAAAGTAGTGCAACCCAAGCTTTTCCAACACCCCCTCTATGTCTCCTGCGCATACCATGTCATCTCTGTCACCGTCCAACATATGGAATGTTCGAGCAAGGTCACATGGTCGAATGTTATGGAGAAACGTTATACTCTCAGATTCGCTGCTCTCCTTATCATGCATAGACTCAGAAGGTAGGCCTTTGGGGGTTGGTCTGATGTTGGATTCTTTTGAATTGCCTAATCCAAAGAGCTTTGCTTTCATCCACTGGATTGCAAAAACATAAGTAAAAGCAGAATAGGGCTGCACAACCCAACGCAAGGCTAGAGATAAAACAACTTGGCAAGATATAGAAATGACAGAAACATAAAAGGCTACTAGATTTCTGATAATATCAGGCACCATATTTGGGGCAGTTTCTGGAAGGAATTGAAACTAAGGATTTCCCAAGGGAAATTCAGAGAATAGGAGGGTAGGGCAACCAGTGCAGCTTACCATAATGGTGGATGATAGCACCTGCAACCACCTGTTAAAAAGGCTTTTGATTAGCTGTGTGAGATTCGATGAAAGTGTGAAGAAACACCCTGTGCATAATCTTTGTCAGAATAAATTATAGTAAAAAGTTTCATCAAGCAGGTTCTTCTGACTTTAAGATGATGATTGCTTTCATTGGAAATTTCTTCGAATGTGTGTGATAGGCCCCATGAGGTTTCCATCATAGCTTGGAGTAGGTTCCAAGAAAAGAATAGTCTTAGGACTTGGGAATTTATGAAAGTGGAAATTGAAGGGAAACATCTAGTGTTTCAGCAGCCTTTGGGCATATGGTGTACTTTCACATAATGTAACGGTCTTTTATCAGTGTGCAGTTTATTTGTAAGGACGTTATTTGTATTATCCGTGATGTGACTCAAATTCAATCCTCATAACTAATGTGTATAAACTATGTTTCCCTATAATTTTGATTTTTTAAAAAATTCAATAACGTCATGGACAAACATCTTCCTGTTCCAAACCAATCTATTCGTTTAAAATAAAACATGAATTTAAAAAAAAATTGATTCTTTGTGATTTAAAATTGAATCCCTCAAATAAAATCGGAAAATGTAACACTTAGACATTCCAAAAAAAGACTTATTAGTTGTACACATAAGGCAGGAACGAACCATTCTTTTTCTCTCTATTGATGTTTGGTTTGGATTTTCCATGGAACAAATGATTTAGGGTTTGGGTTATTTATAAAATTTATTAAATGAAATGATAAATTAATGAATTTACATCTATTTTACTTAAATTTTTTATATTATTAATATTTTATTTAATTTAAAATGTTAAAGCATATTTGAAAATATTTTATTAGTAAAATATTTGACATGGTTTGAAAGCTTTATTCGTTTGTACGGTGGTTTTTAAGACAACATTAAAGTCATCTTCGCATGACGCTCCAAACTCCAAAACTTCAAATTGTTTTAAAATTATTAAAATTTACAAGTTAAAAAAAAAGCATATTGAAAACATGTGGAATTTTTTTTTAAATGATATTTTTTATTGGAATTTCAATCCTTACGTGCTGTTTTAAATTTCTTACATTATTATTATTTTTTAATAATATATTGTTTTAGTTTACATATGCATAAATTTTATAAGCTATTTTAATTATTTTGACATGAATTTATCTTCTTATAACATATTGTTTTCATCTACATATGCAACTTTGGATAAGGTAACAAATAAATCAATTTTGAGACTACAAAGGAGGAACCCCAATTTTGAATCCAAGGGATCGAATTATGATTGCCCAAGTATATGCATCACACTTGGTGGATATTAAATGTCTTGTAACCAACTATACTTGGACTAATTATGATTGTCCAAGTCTATGCGAAGGTGAAGTTAGATCATTTTTTTGCTTTCAGAGAAGGCATTTATAAAATGGAATCTAAAATTTCAAATTTTGGAGGGTCCAGTTTCAAATCATTTCCCCATTCTATTGGAAGGGGGATTAAGACAGGGAAACATCACAAACCATTTAGATTTGAAAACTTTTGGTTACAAAAATAGGAACTTCGAAATAAAATTCCACAATGGTGGGAAGAGGAACGCTTGATATATGGGACAACAATGTTTAGATTCCACAAACAACTTCATTATATCAAGGATAAACTGAAACAATGCAGGCGAGCTAACAAGAAAAACTTCCAGGTCCAAGAGCTCCAATGGTGGCCAGATGGGATGAGATTCAATAACACTTTAGGGAAGGAATAATTATAGAGTAGCTCAAAGAAGAGGATGATGCATTGCACAAAGCAATTGAGGACATTGACAGCCAAGAGGAGATCTAATGGAAACAGAGAGCAAGAACCACTTGGTTATGAGAAGTTGACAAAAATACTAAAATTTTCCATTGGACTGCTTGTGCTAGGAGACAAACAAACAAGATGGAAGCTTTTTAGGATGAGAATGAGAATTTATTTGATACAATCCCAAGTAATCATTTCCATTCAATGGATATTTTGCTAAATTATTTAAGGAAAGTATGGTGCAAGATGAAGAGGCTCAAAAATAAGTTCTTGCTATCTTGATTATATCTGAAGAAGAAAACTGGGCCCTATTGTTGGGGTCTAAATTGATATCAAAGAAAACTTGAACTATGTCTATGAATCTATGAATTTTGGGAGGCGCATACCCACTAATCACAGCTCAAATCATAACATTGGATGGATCAAAGATTACTTCAATCCAACCTCTAGAGTAGGTTGGTATACCTTATCAACTAATTCAGGTGTTGACTCAATTAAGCTCAAATAAATGTTTAAGTTTAGGGATAGAAATGAGATAAGGTTTAGAAAATAGTTGAATGAATAATAGCTAGATAAAGTTAACAACATTGACAAATATTAAGAATATGTTGATCAATCACATTTCCAGTACGCCACACTTAGGATTAACAACATTCAAAACTTATTATCTTCGCCATTAAAATAATGAGTTACTCAAAGAATTTTTTTGAACATCTAAAATGCCAGTAATTTAAATAGAAAAATTAGATCAACACTTAGAATAACAAAAAAATAAGTCCTCTACAATATTTTTTTAGCTATGAACCATTCCAAGTTGCTCCAAATCAACAATCTAATATCGGCAGAATTGACTAATCATAACAGTAGTAGCAGAAATGCATTCACAGAAGAAAAACATAATTGATGAAGATAAAAAGCTAGAGGTAAAAATCCAAGTAATGATCCTTCTCTTGATTTCTCAACAAGTTACAATAAGATATGAGGTAAACACTCCAAATTCGACCCTTAACAAAGAGGGTTCGACCTATTTATATAGATTTTACAATGATAGTAAAAAAAATTGGAAACATTACAAGGAATTTCTTACCATATCAGCAAAATGCTAAGGTGGTGACCTCTCATAGATTTTTAAGAAAAAATAGAGTTGCGCTCCATGAATGCAAAAATTCTGAGCTCTGCAAGTTGTTCGGCTCTCAACTAAATTCAGCAGATGGAATGGTTACAGGTCAATCTAGATCATCCTTCATTTTTGAGAAAGGTTTTCCTCCATTGATCTGTAACTAAAAATATTGATGAATCTTGATTTTGAAGATGCTTAGTCTCCCTTGGATTTTTTCATTGCACTCCTTAGGTTTCACTACATGCCCTTCATCCATAGAATCCGCTTCTCCAAATTTTTCTAGGATAGGTTTGATCGATTTGACTGCAGAATGGGATCTCTAGAGTAAATAGTGTTATCCTTCAAAATTTGCTACTTCATTGATGCATGAGCATCCAAGGGCAGCAGAGCAATCTTGCATCAACAAAAATGTTCTAAGTATTTTGGCAAAAAAAATAAAATAAGGTGTCGCAATATCGTGACTTGTCGCATTTTCGTGACTTAGGAAGGAGAGAGTAAGAGCAGAGGAAAAGATGTCACGATATCGCGACATAAAAAGTGTCGCGATATAGCGACCGAAATCGAGAAGAGAATGAACAGAGGAAAAGATGTCGCGATATCGCGACACAAAAAAAGGGAAGAAGTCAGCAAGAAAAGATGTCGCGATATCGCGACATAAAAGGTGGTGCGATATCGCGACACAAAAACGGAGAAAGACACTAGCAGGGAAACTGTCACGATATCGTGACAGGTTTCATAGGAGAGGCAAGGAAGACAAAGATGTCGCGATTTCACGACCCGAAAGCAGAAAGAGCGTACGAAAGACAAAGATGTCATGATTTCATGACATGTCACAATTTCATGACCCGAAAGCGAAAGGAGCGTATGAAAGACAAAGATGTCGTGATTTCATGACATGTCGCTATTTTGCGAACCAAACAGGAAAGAGGAAGCAGCAAGCAAGGATGTCACGATTTCGTGACATGTCACGATTTTGTGACTCAAAGAGGAGAGAGAGAGCGAGGAAGCAGAAGTGTCGTGATATCGCGACATGTCGCATTTTCACGATAGAAAGGCAGAGAAGGAGCTAGAGATAGAAAAGTGTTGCGATATCGCGACATGTCGCGTTTTCGCGATGAAAAGGCAGAGAAGGAGCTGGAGACAGTAAAGTGTCGTGATATCGCGACATGTCGTATTTTCACGACAAAATACAGAGAAAGCAGCCGAGATAGAAAAGCGTCGTGATATCGTGACATGTCGTATTTTCACGACAAAAGACAGAGAAAGAGCCAAAGGCAAAAAAATGTCACGATATCGCGACATGTCATATTTTCATGCCCGAAATACAAACCAAAGATGAAGAGTCAGAAAGGGAGACTTTTCGAATACCTGGACGATGAAGCGACACGAGAAGACGAAACAAAAGGTTTTGGAAGAGGAAACGAAGAGCCACCAGCTGAAAATGGAGCGTCACCTGAGAACCTTTAAAAAGGAGAGCAAAGGCATGCACAGGGGCTAGAAAATTTTGAGAACGATAACCTATTTCTATATTTTTAGAGTTTAAAATTTTTGTAAAAATGCAACCCTTCTGCTGTGACTATAATATTCTGTTGTAACAGTAATTCTCTGTTGCATTTGAATAAAATACAACTATTTTTCTTCTCTATAAATTTGGCTCTCTATCAAGTGGTATCAGAGCAGGAGTTCCTAAGTGTGTGAGCAGACCGTCGAAAGTGAGGCAGCTTGCACAGGACAGGTGGAAGGATTCTGAGAAGAGAGAACAAGAGTGCCTGGGTAGTGTAAACAGAACATCGAACATGAGGCATTTTGCACCAGGACCAGTTGAGATTTGTGAGAGAGGTGAGCAGTATGCCTCCAAAAATAAATCATGGTCATAGGAGAAATGTGGCATAGGATGAAGATTTTAGAGCGTTGTAGAGGCAAGTGCAAGCCCTGCAGGAAGAGTTACGAAAAAGGGCCGAACCAAAGGGAGAAGACCATAGTGACAATGAAGCCTAGGAAACTGAGGATCCATCAGATGATGAAGAAGCATTGGATCCTTTTGAAGCTAGATTGTTGAAAGCTCTATCTCAAGCCGAGAAGAGACCGAAGTTTGATGTCTCTACATATTATGGGAATCTCAACCCAGAAGAGTTGATTGACTGGATCAACGATATGGAGGAATACTTTGATTATGAGGAGATTGCAGATCCTGATAGGATCAAATTTGCAAAAACAAAATTGAAAGGCCATGCTAGTTTATGGTGGAAAGGAGTACAACTCGAAAGAAATAAAAATGGAAAGAAGAAAATAACCATATGGGACCGAATGGTGGAGAAACTAAAGAGATAATTTATTCTCATAGATTACAAGTTGGATCTGTTGAGGAGGATGCAGAGTCTGAGGCAGTCAGGCAAGTCTGTCCAAGAATACACATAAGAATTCTACAAGATCTCCATCAAAACTGGCCATTCAGGGGCTAATAAGGAGAAAGTAGCCAGATACATCAACAGGTTGAGAATGAACTTTCAGGAAGAACTCATATTGATCAGAATAGCCACCATAGAAGATGTATACCAGTTGGCCGTGAAGGTAGAAGAGAAACTAAATAGAAGATTCGAAGGCAAATAGAGAGGAAGGGATCATGGTGGAAGAACCGATGGAGGAAATTATTGAGACCAGAAGAAGACTGGTGAAACAAGCAAACCCTAGGAATAGAAAAAGGAGAATACCTACCGCCCGTGTGATCAGAACAATGGCTACCAGAGAGAAAGAGGTAGACTTGGACGTGGGTATGGAAGAGGGGTATTTCGTGGAACCTGTTTCCAGTGTGGAGAAGAGGGACATCGATCATCCGAGTGTCCTCAACACCAAGAAAGGATGGACAAGAGACCTAAGGGTCATGCCAGAGCTGCTATGGCAGATGAAGGTGCAGAGTCAGAACACTCTGAAGAAGCAGAAGGAGGAGAAGTGCTGATGACAAGAAGAGCACTGTTGAATGACGAAAAAGAACCAGAACAGAGGAAGAGTCTATTCCGCATGAGGTGCAAATGTGTAGGGAAGGTTTGCAATGTTATCATTGATAATGGTAGCATAGACAACTTAGTTTCAGAAGAGATGGTTACTAAGTTGAAATTGGGAAAGAGGAAGCACCCGCATCCATATCGAATTGCGTGGTTGTAGAAAGACCACAGAGCACTTGTCAATGAACAGTGCTTGGTCAAATTTCACATTGGGAATTATCAAGATGAGGTCCTATGTGATGTTTTTTCGATGGATGCTTGCCATTTGTTGTTGGGAAGACCATGGCAATTTGACAGATGTGCAGTGCATGATGGGCATGCAAATACATACTCTCTGATGAAGGATGGAGTACATCACAAATTGAAGCCATTGAAGGAAGTGGATGAGAAAGTGTGTAGTAGTGCCAGAATCTGCCTGGTGGATGGAAGACAGTTTTTTGGATGGTCTGAAGAGGGATTCAATGTGTTATGCATTAATCCCTACCGTTAAGAAAGAACAGTACACATATGTTCCAAGTAGAGGCCGAAAACCTGTTAGAAGAATTTCTAGACATCATATCAGATAATGTGCCTGAGGGTTTACCATCGATGAAGAAGATCAGTCACCATATTGATT
Source organism: Wollemia nobilis (assembly GCA_028583015.1). NCBI lineage: Eukaryota > Viridiplantae > Streptophyta > Pinopsida > Araucariales > Araucariaceae > Wollemia > Wollemia nobilis. The sequence continues at coordinate 2,259,579 of JAQPPZ010007329.1, forward strand.
TGGTACCTGGATCTAGTTTACCCAACAACACAGCCCACATAATGACTCCTGTGGAAAGTGAAGAGCTGAGTAGGCAAGTCCATGAGTTGTTGAAAAAGGGACTGATTCGAGAAAGCTTGAGTCCATGTGCGATACCTACAGTACTAGCACCAAAGAAGGATGGGGAGTGGAGGATGTGTACAGACTCCCGAGCTATAAACAAGATCACCATAAAATACAGATTTTCATTACCAAGGATGGATGATATTATGGACTGTTTGAGTGGAGCCAAGTACTTCACCAAGATTGACCTGAAGAGTGGCTACCATCAGATTCATATCAGAGAAGGATATGAGTGGAAAACTGCTTTCAAAACCAGAGAAGGTTTGTATGAGTGGTTGGTCATGCCATTTGGGCTAACCAATGCACCAAGCACATTCATGTGGTTGATGAATGAAGTGTTGAAGGAGTTTTTAGGTAAGTTTGTTATTGTCTATTTGGATGACATTTTGATATTCAGCAAAACCCTGGAAGAGCACCTGATGCATATCAGGACGGTTTTTGAGAAGCTGAGGGAAGAACAGTTGTTGATCAACTTGAAGAAGTGCAATTTTGTGAAGAAGGAGTTGGTATACCTGGGATTTTTCATCTCAGTTGAAGGTCTAAAAATGGACCCAAAAAAGGTGAGGGCTATCATTGAATGGCCTACTCCAAGAAGCACTTTTGAAGTGAGATCATTTCATGGTCTAGCCAGTTTTTACAGGAAATTCATCAAAAATTTTAGCAGTATTTGTGCACCCCTTACGGAAACAATGAGATGGGATAGGAAAGACTTTAAGTGGACCCTAGGAGTAGACAAGAGCTTTGATATGTTGAAGAAGAAGGTCACTGAGCAACCTATTTTAGCACTTCTAGATTTTAACAAGGTATTTTAGGTGGACTATGATTCTAGTGGCAGTGACATAGGAGCTGTCTTTGAGTCAAGAAGGCAAGCCTGTTGCTTACTTCAGTGAGAAACTCAATGAGGCCAGGAAGAAGTATTCAGTGTATGACCAATAATTCTATGCTATATTTCAGACCCTGAAGAAGTGGAGACATTATTTGCTACCAAAAGAGTTTGTGTTATATACTGGTCATCAGGCATTACAGTATATAAATAGCCAGGGAAAACTGAACCAGAGGCACTTGAAGTGGGTTGAGTTTCTGCAGAGTTATTCCTTTGTGTTGAAGCACAAGAGTGGAAAGTCCAATAGAGTTGCAGATGCCTTGAGTAGAAGACAAAGTTTGCTGACAGAAATGAAGGTGGAAGTGTTGGGATTTGATGAATTGAAGGGTTTGTACCCTGAAGATCTCGATTTTACAGAATCCTAGAAGGCTTGCTTGGCACCAGTTACCTTGGACAAAACCAAGTGGTTGGATTTTCTGATCCAAGATGGAATGTTGTTCAGAGGAAACCAGTTATGCATTCCAAGAAGTTCCATGAGGGAAAACCTAGTCAAAGAAAAACACAGTGGAGGATTGGCTGGGCACTTTGGTCAAGATAAGACCATTGCCCTTGTGAGCGAGAATTATTATTGGCTGCAACTGCACATTTTATCCCTTGTCAAAAAACTAATGATGCAGTTCATATTGCAGGTTTGTTTTTCAAAGAGGTGGTACGACTGCATGGTCTATCGAAGAGTATCATTTTCGACAGAGATACCAAGTTTGTTGGGTATTTTTGGAGAACCTTGTGGAAGAAACTAAAGATAGATTTGAAATTCAGTTCAGCATACCACCCACAGACAGATGGGCAAACAGAGGTGGTAAACAGAAGTTTGGGTAACCTATTGAGGTGCTTGATAGGAGATAAGCCCAAAGGATGGGATCTGATTTTGTCGTAGGCAGAGTTTGCATATAACAATTCTGTCAATAGGAGTACCAACAAATATCCATTTCAGATAATATATGGAAGCAGTCCAAGAAATGTTTCTGAGTTAAGGAAGGCTGAATACGGGGGAAAAGTGCGATGTCGAGGTCGAGGATTTTGTAGAGCATCTGAAGAACCTACATGAAGAAGTGAAGAAGCATATTACTAAAATGAATATGCAATATAAGACGAAAGCAGACCAGAAGCGACGGTTTAATGAATTCGAAGTGAGAGATGAAGTGATGGTCCATCTGAGAAAAGAAAGATTTCTTTCTAAAACCTATAACAAACTAAAGATGAAGAAGTTTGGACCGTGTAGAATTCTAGCAAAACAGGATTCAAGCAATGCATATGAGGTAGAATTGCCAAGTGGGTTAAACATATCACCCATGTTAATATTTTAGATTTGGTGAAATACCATGAAGGGGATAGTAGTGAGGCACCAAGTGCAGAGTTGTGCAGTATTCCAGCATCTACTCCAACCACAGATGAGATAGAGGAAATACTAGACACAAGAGAAGGCAGAAGTACCAGAAAAAGATAGTATTTTGAATATTTGGTCAAGTGGAAGGGCAGACCAGTAGAATATGCAACTTGGTTGTCTAAAATGGAGGTTGACTGCCTGGGTCTCCCTCTAACAGTTCAGAAGTGAGGATCACTTCTCAATCTACCCCGGATGTCTGATGCAGGAGCATCCAAGGGCAGCAGAGCAATATTGCATCAAAAAAAATGTTCTAAGTGTTTTGGCAAAAAAAAAATAAGGTGTCGCGATATCGCGACATTAAAAGTGTCGCGATATCGCGACCTGTCGCGTTTTCATGACTTAAGAAGGAGAGAGTAAGAGCAGAGGAAAAGATGTCATGATATCGCGACATAAAAAGTGTCACGATATAGCGACCGAAACAGAGAAGAGAACGAGCGAAGGAAAAGATGTCGCGATATCGTGACATAAAAGGTGTCGCGATATCGTGACACAAAACAAAGGAAGAAGTCAGCAGGAAAAGATGTCGCGATATCGCGACATAAAAGGTGTCGTGATATCACAACACAAAAATAGAGAAAGACGCTAGCAGGGAAACTATCGCGATATCGCGACAGGTTTCATAGGAGAGGCAAGGAAGACAAAGATGTCGTGATTTCATGACATGTCGCGATTTCGTAACCCGAAAGCAGAAAGAGCATACGGAAGACAAAGAAGTCACGATTTTGTGACATGTCACGATTTCATGACCTGAAAGCGGAAGGAGCGTACGGAAGACAAAGATGTCATGATTTCGTGACCCAAATAGGAAAGAGGAAGCAGCAAGCAAGGATGTCACGATTTCGTGACATGTCATGATTTCGTGACTCAAAGAGGAGAGAGAGAGCAAGGAAGCAGAAGTGTCGCAATATCGCGACATGTCACATTTTCACGACGAAAATGCAGATAAGGAGCTAGAGACAGAAAAGTGTCGCGATATCGTGACATGTCACATTTTCACGACGAAAATGCAAAGAAGGAGCCGGAGACAGAAAAGTGTCGCGATATCATGACATGTCGTATTTTTGCGACGAAAGACAGAGAAAGCAGCCAATACAGAAAAGCGTTGCGATATCGCGACATGTCGCATTTTCACGACGAAAGACAGAGAAAGAGCCAAAAGTGAAAAAATGTCACGATATCACGACATGTCGTATTTTTGCACCCAAAAGACAAACCGAAGATGAAGAGTCAGAAAGGGAGACGTTTCGAATACCTGGATGACGAAGTGACACGGGAAGGCGAAACGAAAGGTTCTAGAAGAGGAAATGAAGGGCCACCAACTGGAAATGGAGCGTGACCTGAGAACCTTTAAAAATGAGAGCAAAGGCATGCACAGGGGCTGGAAAATTTTGAGAATGATAAACTATTATTGTATTTTCAGAGTTTCAAAATTTTGTAAAAACGCAACCCTTCTACTGTGACTGTAATATTATGTTGTAACAGTAATTCTTTGCTGCATTTGAATAAAATACAACTGTTTTTCTTCTCTGTAAATTTGGCTCTCTATCATTCATTTTTTGCTAGGTCAAGTTTGATCGAGTTGACTATCGAATTCTTATTTCATGTTGCCCTGGGTAGATTTTAACACTGATTTACCTCCTGAAATCTAGAATCCACAACTTTATTCTTTGCCAAGCCTCGTTTGATTGCCCTAATCATGAATATTTGAATTCATATGGATTTTAACCTTGTCATCGCTTAGCGAATACTCCTTCTAATACTTAGTACACTAGCTATGCTTGTGGACTTTCGCTACAAATTTTGACCTTGGGATGAAGTTATCCCTTTGAATTTTGCTACTTAGTTTTCCATTGAGAACTGTTTGACTGCATTGATTGTAGATTTTTTGCATTGTATCAGAAACGATGGAAAATAACATAGAGCTCCTCTCAACTTCTCATTGGGGAATCTTCCTTTTCATAACTCTGCTACTTTAAAGTCTGTTGGTTCCCCCTTTGACCAAGTTGACTACGAATTTAACCTACGATGAATTTTCATATTATGAATACTTTGCACAAAAATTGCACCAATTGATCCTTCAACCTTCCACTACTTCCTTCCAAATTCTATTGGGTATTGTTTGATCTACAAAATATGTATCTCAATGGGATTTTGTACTATTCTTAATATTATTTCACCTCTTCGCTAAAAATAAAAAAATTTGCTAAGTATGTGGCCCTTTTGGGCCTGCATTTTGGTGCCTCTTGGGGAACCTTGCTCACAAAGGTAAAGAACTCAAAGCCTTATCCACTGAAAATTCTTGTAGAATTTGAAGTAAGTAATGATGGAACTATGAAGGAGGGAATGGACAATCAAAAAGGGAGGGGAAGAATGATAGACCTAGATCTAATATGATCAAAAGAGAAAGGAAAATGGACGAAAATGACATGAGATTAAATAAAAAAATTAGCAGGGTGAGGTACAATAAATATCATAATACACATGAAATGGTGGCGTTTGAACAAAGCTAGGAATAAAACAAAATGCAACAACCACCCTAACACAAAAATGAAAAACTCAAAATAAGATGGATATGGTATTTTTACAGGGGTAGAAGAGGAAGCAACATTAATGTGTTGAGAAAGCAAAGAAGAATAGAAACAAATGAAGGGAACTAGAGTTACACAAAAATAAGGAACCGTGCATCGCACATATATGTGTATGCATACTCCATCATGGTGTAGGCTCCATATGCATAATACATCAAGGTGCAAGATTGTTTCCAAGGTAGATATATTACCAAGAATGGCAACCTTTCTTTTATTTTGGTCCACTTACGGTGTTTGGTAAGGATGAATAATACTTCTTCCATTTGAGTGATATCTCCTTTGCCTTATGTAATCAACCAATTGTGATCCATCTCAAGCTTCACACTATTTTCCTCCTTTTTTAGACCTGAGAAGGCATAACATCAACTGGTGATAGGAAGATCCTATTTTAAGATCTGGAAAGTACTCAACTCACTTAGTATAGTATTCTTGCTCTCACTGTGTCCTTTACCTTAGTCAAGTAGGACTGTTTCACACAGGGTATTTTTTAGGGTGTTTTCATCAAGCCTCTAGTTTGATTGTCGAGTATCCATTGGGCAACAGAGTTAGAAGGCCTCATCATGAATTAAATCATCGAAACACAAAAAAATTGATGTCATACTCTCTATTGTGAATGCTATCTCTTGATCTCAATCCTAAGTTCTTCTCCAATCTCTTTGAAAAATATACAAAATGATGAGGGCTAGTGTTTTCATGTGAACATGCCTCTACCTTATTATGGTAGTTGCGATCAACTATTTTATTTAAGTGCTAACTATGTACAAAAAATATAGCACGTGTGCCTACGCCCGAATTTAAATCTTTCTAATGCTTCTATCTTGTGAATCTACAATATCTAAACCAAATGACTCTAAACTTGTTCTTCTCCTTAAAATGTTTACCATGTGATTGATATATCTCACTTATTTGAATGTAATGATGGCCCGATCCTCCATATCTTGTATCATAGGGATCAATTCCCATATCTATGAGCTTTACCTCTTGGAAATATCTCTCCCACTAGTAGGTTGTGGTAATGGGGCTCATTTCAGGACATGCATGCCTTTGATGATGTAGACCCTTTATTTTTTGTCTATTACATTTTTTTTAGTATGGTCATTGGTCCAAAAAAAAACTACTTCTTGATAATTCTTGAGTCAACAAGAGGGTATCACTCGCCCATGTTTCATTTAAGTGACAACATATCAATTGGCCTCCCTGAAGGAAAGCTTTTGTTCCTGCATGATAACATACAGTAAGTGGGGGACTGGAGCATGGCTGCTTATAATCCTCAGTTATAGAGGGGTGAAGGTCATGGCTAGTGACCTCAACACTACTCTTTTTTACAAAGATTCTAATATCGTTCAACTCTTCCTTGAGATAAAACCCAAAAGGTTCAATTGAAGCTTCAGAAAGGTAAATTCCAGATAGTGGGGGAATTTTGATAACCATGATATCTAGTACCATGAATAAGTCAGGCAGTCCCCACAACATCATTATAAGATTTTTTATAATTCCAAGAACCTTAATGAATTTCCCTCTAAACTACAGATATTTGGGTTCATTTTTTTCCACAATCAGCTCCAAATATTTATATACTTGGAAAGGTATTACACATTCTTTAGCTTATGGGCTTACTAGGCAATTTTGCATCATTCCCTTTTCAACAGTAATTGACATGTAGCATGGGTCGTGTTGTCTCTTATAGATACCTAGAGAATTACTCACAGATTTTTCTACTTCCTCCAGTTGAAAGTTTTAAAGAAATATTAGCCAAATCAACCTCTAAATGTACCAACAAATATCACCTTAAGCATTGCTTTGTCTACGATGACTCATCAAACAAGTATTGAACTTGATTCACCTTTTCCATTCGTTGCTCTAACGTTATTATAAAAAATATAAGTCCCTCAAGGCCTTGGTCCTACTTTCATTCATATATTCTTTTATTGAGGCTTGTTCTTGTATCAACATTTGACCTTCCTTATATTGAATGGGATTTTATAATATAGTTTGCACATGAATTATTCCTTAGAGAACCTACTTTTTTGCTGCATATTCTTACATTGCTTAGATAGCCATAATCTGAATCCACCATCTACCTAGGACTGAATGAAGAAACTGGTCTTGAGAGCAAACTAGCACTGTTAGTCACCTCTTCATGCTCTGGATACTATTCTTCTTCACCCTCTTCCTTGGCCCAAACTTCAATGCACCATGAATTGAAATAGAGGTAGGGGATAGGATTTAGTGATATCAACTTACCAAGGGGTAGTTCATTCCTTCTCACATAGACTTGGGAGGGCTACACATTTTTTTGTGACTTTTGTCTGGAAATTAGTGATCTAATCCATTGAATTGATAACAACACATCATTGGTTATTTGCTTAGCCCACAACTCTTCTTCCTTAACATTTTTTCTATCTGGTAGGGGTAACATAGGACTAGAGAAAGAAGGATCCACCTTTCTTGGAGGGGATTTTCTTGTAATGATTAACATATTTTCTTCCCTCATGGCTTCTTGGAATACTTACGGGAACCCTTTTACTTTGGACTGTTGGATTAGGAGACTCAAATTAGGATGCAGTGCATGGATGTAATACAAGTATGCTTGAGGGTGGGAGGGTTGGTATTCTTACAAAATTCTAGTCCACATTCTGTTAAAATGAACATTGAAATTGGATAGAATTTCTTGTAGAGATTTATTTATGAACGAAAACTGACTGAGGAGTAGGAAGGGGTCCCCAGGGTTGTCAAACTCATCTATAAGGGCTATGACTAGATATTCCTACATTATGATACTCCCAAAATCCAAGGTTTTGTACCATAATAACACCTTACCTTTTAAATATAGGACCAACAATCTTAACATAACATCTTCAAACTTAATATTGTAGACAAATGATAAGAAAGTTGTCTTGGCAATGCTCTTTGTTGGCAATTTTGGGTACCTTGGGTACATTGCATTTGCTCAAGTGAATAAGTTGTCATTGATGTCAAGAAGCTTTTAAAGGAATTTGATTTGATGTAAAAGAATTTGTTTTGATAAATGTTTTTGCATGACAAGTTCGGAAGCAAGTAAGTTAGAAAAATGTCGCGATATCGTGACATGTCGCATTTTCGCGACTTAAGCAGGCAAGAAAAAGCTTTCCATAAAAGTGTCACGATATCGCGACATGTCACAGTTTCACGACTCAAAGAAGAGAGAGAATGTTCGAGTCAGAAATGTCATGATTTCGTGACATATTGCAAAGTAGGTTGAACGGACGAAAAAGTATCACGATTTCGCGACATAATGTAGGAAAGAGAGTCTGGGAGAAAAAGTGTTGCGATTTCGTGACATAATGCAGGAGAGAGAGTCCGGGAGAAAAGGTGTCACGATTTCGTGACATGTCAGGTTTTTGCGACCTGAAGAAAATAAAAGCGCTAAGGAGAAAAAGTGTTACGATTTTGTGACAAGTCAGAAGACAAAGTGGAAGCAAGACAAAATGTCGCGATTTCGCGACATGCTGCAGGTGAAAATGTTCCAAGTGAGAACTGTCATGGTTTCGTGACATGCAACAAAGGGAAGAGTCTGAAATGAGAACTGTCATGATTTCACGACAGGTTGCAAAGAAGACGTACAGAAGCTGAAAGCATCACGATTTCACGATAGGTTTAAGAGAAAGCTTATGGATGCAGAAAGTGTCATGATTTCACGACAGAGACAGTAAGCAAGTTTTTAATAGAAGAAGCATCATGATTTCACGATGAATTCAAGAAGGAAGAGCTTGAAGGCGAAAGCATCACAATTTTGTGACATGTTTCATTTTTGCGGGCGTAAGGCAAAGAAAAACCCAAGGCAGCAAAAGTGTCACGATTTCGCGACATGTTTTATTTTCACTAGTGCAAGTAGACAAGAGTGCAAGGAAGTGAAAGTGTCACGATTTCATGATAGTTTGAGATGGTAGCATACGGATGGAGAAAGTGTCACGATTTCGTGACAGAAACTGAAAGCATGTCTTCCATAGGTGAAGTGTCACGATTTCGTGACAGAAGCAGAAAGGAGGTCGACGAAGGGATAAGTGTCACGATATCATGACAAGAACGTAGTTAAAGTTGACAAAGGCTATAGTGTCGCGATATCATGACAAAAGCCAAAAGAAAGCGTACGGTTGCAAAGGTGTCGTGATATCGCGACATGTTGTAGTTTCATGACAGAAGCTACAAAAGAGTTACAGAAGGATTGAGGCTGACAAAGTTAAATTTGGGTCGACGAAGATTAGGGTTTGCAGCCAACGTAGTTTAGGGTTTGCAGTCGACGTAGTTTAGGGTTGTGTAGCCGACTAAGATCAAGGTTTCGATCTTGAAAGTATTAGTATAAAAGGAGGGTTGTTTGGAGAGTTTCATAAGTGGAGATGCGAGATCTAATGTGTGTCGAAGTGTGCGAGTTGCAGCAGAAAGAGCGAAAGAGCGCAGAAGTAGCGAAATGATGTCGAAGCATGCAGAGTGAGTGCAACAGGAAAATATGATCGAGGAAATTTGTGTTAGACAGAAGGACTGTGTTTAGTACAAATTCAAGGACCAGTTTTGGAGGTGATAGAGTTGAGGACAGAGGTTTCCAGCCAGAGCAAGGAGGACAGGTGTCTTCTGTGGATAGAGTTCCATTTGCTAAGGGCAGCAGAGGCAGAGGTCTTCTAGAGGATCACCAGCCAGAGCAAAGCTAGGATAAGGTATCTCCTTTGGGCCGAGGCTCATAAAAATTGTAATTAGGAAGGATTCCCAAAGAAATATGAGATAACTTTTAGAGAAAAAGTTTGTGTGGATGTAGCCCAAAATTTTTGGGTGAACCACGTTAAAAATGGGTATTTAATGTGTGATGATTTTTGTCTTAATTAATGTTGTGTTGATGCCATTGCTATCTAAAGTTAAAATTATTAATTGGTTAAGTCTTATACTGTTCACCCCCCTCTCAGTATAAGCCCATGTTCTTCAATTGGTATCATAGCAAGTCTCTCTAGAAAGAGCCTAACAGCTTGGAGAAGGATCTATCAGAGGAACATACAGATTCAGAAAGAAATAAAGAGGTTGATTTTGATCTCAAAAGTGAATTCTTCTTGTCTCTAAGAAATATTGAGAGATTCAGGGAAGAGAATTTTGTTCTCAAGTATCAATGTCAGGAAGAAGAGATAGCAAGATCAAAATTGTCTCAAAGTGTTATAGACTTCAAAATTCTAGCTAAATAAGGGGAAAATATTGAACAGGTTCTGATAGAGGCTCTACAAGGAAAGGAAGTTGATTGCGAGAAACTAGAAGAAGAGGTTATGTCTCTTAGAATGAAGTTGGAACAGTTGACTCTCAGTCCAAATACTCCGTGTGCAAAGCAAAAGAAGGATGGTATCACCATTTATGAAATAGGGTCTTCAAGCAAGATCAATCTTCAGCCTGAAGAGCGGTGGATTCCAGTTGGTCACAAAAAGAACAAACGTCCAAGGCATCAAAATAGGTTTCATAATACTTTCCATGGCTATTGTTTTTCCTGTAAGAAATTTGGTCACGAAGCTATTCATTGCAATAAGTCTTTGAATTCATTGCAATAAGTCTTTGAATAGCCATAGTAAGGAAAATGTTAACTCTTTTGCACCTCTTATGAATAAAAACGTCGTGTTACAAGTGCAATAATTTTGGGCATATAGCAAGGATGTGCTATTTAGATAAATCTAGCCTTGAGTTCACTAAAAAGAGAAATGAGATCAAATCTAAGTCAATGATAGTTCAAACTGCTTTTCATGCTCAAGACAAAATATAAAAATGGTATCTTGATAGTGGTTGTTCAAAACATATGACTGGTGAAAAAGAAATTTTTTTTGTCTTAAAACAAACAAACCGAGGAACAGTCAATTTTGGAGATAACAGGTCAGCTAAAATCTATGGTAAAGGGACTCTTAGTTTGGATGGGAAATCCAAAATAGAAAATGTGCTTTATGTAGAAGGCCTAAGACATAATCTTACGAGTGTGAGTCAACTGTGTGATCAAGGGCACATAGTATCTTTCTTTTCAGATAGATGTGAGATAAGTAAAGAAAAAAATGGAAAACTCATTGCGAGTGCTACAAGGACTCCAAACAATCTTTACATGCTAAGTGAGATAAAAAGGGAAAAGTGTTTTCTAACTCAAGAAGATGAGAGTTGGCTATGGCATAAAATATTGGGGCATTTGAGCTTTGATAATCTTGTCAGTATTAGTAACAAGGAAGCAGTTAGAGACTTGCCGAAAATAAAAAGGCCCCATAATATCATTTGCGGTCCCTGTCAACATGGAAAACATACCAGAACCAGTTTCAAATCAAAAGGGCATACTTCTTTGAAACCATTGGATCTTATTCATACTGATTTATGTGGCCCCACCAGAACTCAGAGCATTCAGGGAGAAAGCTATTTCATGTTGTTTATAGATGATTATTCTAGAATGACTTGGGTTACTTTTATCAAAGAAAAATCTGAAGCTTTTGAAAAATTTAAAGCTTTCAAATAAATGATTGAAAATGAGACTGACAAGAGAATCAAATGCTTAAGATCAGATAGAGGAGGAGAGTTCACTTCAAATGAATTTGTGGAATACTGTGAGCAACAAAGGAATCAAAAGAGAATATTCAGCAACAAGAACTCCTCAACAAAATGGAGTAATTGAAAGGAAAAATAGAACTATTGAAAATATGGCTAGAGCTATGTTAAATGAGTCGAAACTTTCAGATGGCTTTTGGAAAGAGGCGGTCAGTACAATAGTCTACATTATCACCAGGGCCCAACTTAGAGTCAATCATCATAAAACTCCTTATGAGTTATGGAAAGGAAGACCAGCTACAGTAAAATACTTCAAAGTGTTTGGGAGTAAGTGCTTCATCAGAAGGGAAGATCAGAATTTAGGTAAGTTTGATCCTAGGTGTGATGAGGGAATCTTTCTTATATATTCCAACAGAAGCAAGGCCTACAGATGCTTCAACAAAAGAACGCATACAGTCGTAGAGAGCATACATGTAACAGTTGATGAAGTGACAGGGATAAGAGAACCAGTCAAGGAACTCAGTGATGAAATTTGTCAAGAAGAATTTAGAGAGGTTTCAGATGAAGAAGAGGAAAGACAGTAACTACTTCCCAAAACTCCTTCACGATACATTTAGAAACATCATCCCAAATATTTGATCATTGGTGATCCAAACAGCAGGCAAACAAGAAGAAGAGTCATTCCTTCACACGATTCTAAAAATGTTTCATTATTATCTCAGATTGAGCCAAAAGATTTCGGTGAAGCATGTGCAGATAAATTTTGGGTAAAAGCAATGGATGAAGAGCTAAATCAAATAGAGAAAAGTGAAACTTGGGATTTGGTTCCAAGACCTAAGGATAAGAATGTCATTGGCACAAAATGGATATTCAGAAATAAACTCAATGAGGATGGAAAGATTGTCAGAAACAAAGCTAGGTTAGTCTACAAAGGTTATGCTCAAGTAGAAGGTGTTGATTTCGAAGAGATGTTCGCTCCTGTTGCTCGTCTCGAAGCCATCAGAATGTTTTTGGCCCTTTCAAGCTTCAAATCATTCAAGGTATATCAAATGGATGTAAAGTCAGATTTTCTAAATGGGGTGTTGGTAGAAGAAGTCTATATAGAACATCCAGAAGGAGTGTCTCTATCAAAACAGTCATACTTTGTGTGTAAACTGAAAAAGGCCTTATATGGGTTAAAGCAAGCACCAAGGGCTTGGTACTCAAGACTTGACAGTTATCTTCATAAGCAAGGCTTCAGGAAAGGCGTGGCATATAGCAATTTGTATATTAAGAATGAAGGTGATGATATGTTGATTATGGTTGTCTATGTTGATGATATTATTTTTGGGGGAAATAATACTCAGATGCGCAAAGTTTTTGCTAACACCATGCAGAAGGAATTTGAGATGTCCATTATTGGAGAGCTGTCATTATTTTTAGGTCTTCAGATTTCTCAATCAAAAGACAGTGTATTTCTCTCTCAAGGAAAGTATATCAAAGAAATGTTGAAGAAATTTGGAATGATGGACAGCAAACTAGTATGTACTCCAATGATTACAGGGTGCAAGATGAGTAAAGACGATGAATCTCCAGCGGCAGATCAGAGGTTGTATAGATCAATGATTGATAGTTTATTATATGTTACAACTACCAGACCAGATATCATGCGAGGCAGTTGAGTTAGTAGCAAGATTTCAGGCAGCTCCAAAATATTCTCATGTTATAGCAGTTAAAAGGATATTCAGATATCTGAAGGGCACTATGGACTTTGGGCTTTGGTATCCAAAAGGTGATGATTTCACTCTCACGGCCTATACAGATGCAGATTGGGCAGACATTACTAATGACAGGAAGAGCACTAGTGGTGAAGCATTCTTTCTGGGAAAGAGTTTGGTTTCTTGGCTAAGTAAGAAACAACCTTTAGTTTCCTTATCTACAGCAGAGGTTGAATACATAGCAGTAGTGGCTGGGTGTACATAGGTTTTATGGATGAAAACCACCTTGGAGGATTTCAAAGTCAAGCATGAACAACCCATCTCCATATTTTGTGATAATACGAGTGCCATAAGTATTTCCAAAAATCTTGTAATGCACTCAAGGACAAAGCATATCTCCATCAAGTATCACTTTCTAAGGGAGAAAGTGCAAGACAAGCAGGTCAAGCTAGAGTATGTGCCTACTAAAGAGCAGATTGCAAATATCTTCACCAAACCTCTTCCAAGAGATACATTTGAGTATCTAAGGGAGAAATTGGGAGTTGTACTCCCACCCCAAAATTAATCACCTCATCAGGAGGTGGGGGAGGGACCAAGCTAAGAGGCTTATTATTAGTCCCGAGCCCCAAAGGTGACCCTTTGCCATTGACGACAAAGGGGGAGAGATATGAGTAAGGGGGAGAGCTTCAAGTGAAGAAGAAAGCTTCAAGTCAGGGGGAGCAAAACTTCAAAGCATAGTTGGTTTCAGTTTTGGCTCTTGGGACATGTTTTCAGTAAAGGTTTGCCATCAATGACAAAGGGGGAGTTTGTTGGCAATTTTGGGTACCTTGGGTACATTGCATTTGCTCAAGTGAATAAGTTGTCATTGATGTCAAGAAGCTTTTAAAGGAATTTTATTTGATATAAAAGAATTTGTTTTGATAAAGGTTTTGGCATGACAAGTTCGGAAGCAAGTAAGTTAGAAAAATGTCGCGATATCGCGACATGTCACATTTTCACGACTTAAGCAGGCGAGAAAAAGCTTTCCAGAAAAGTGTTGTGATATCGCGACATGTCGCAATTTCGCGACTCAAAGAAGAGAGAGAATGTTCGAGTCAGAAATGTTGCGATTTCGTGACATATTGCAAAGTAGGTTGAACGGACGAAAAAGTGTCACGATTTTGCAACATAATGCAGGAAAGAGAGTCTGGGAGAAAAAGTGTTGCGATTTCGCGACATAATGCAGGAGAGAGAGTCCGGGAGAAAATGTGTCGTGATTTCTCGACATGTCGGGTTTTCACGACCCGAAGAAAAGAAAAGCGCTAAGGAGAAAAAGTTTCATGATTTCCCGACAAGTCAGAAGACAAAGTGGAAGCAAGACAAAATGTCGTGATTTCGCGACATGCTGCAGGTGAAAATGTTCCAAGTGAGAACTATCGCGATTTCGCGACATGCAGCAAAGGGAAGAGTCTGAAATGAGAACTATCACGCTTTTGCGACAGGTTGCAAAGAAGACGTACGAAAGCTGAAAGCATCACGATTTCATGACAGGTTGAAGAGAAAGCTTATGGATGCAAAAAGTGTGATGATTTCACAATAGAGACAGTAAGCAAGTCTTCAACAGAAGAAGAATCACGATTTCATGATGAATTCAAGAAGGAAGAGCTCGAAGGTGAAAGCGTCATGATTTTGTGACATGTTCCGTTTTCATGGGCGTAAGGCAGAGAAAAACACAAGGCAACAAAAGTGTCACGATTTCACGACGTGTTCCATTTTTGCTAGTGCAAGGAAGTGAAAGTGTCGCAATTTCGCGATAGTTTGAGATGGCAGCGTATGGATGGAGAAAGTGTCACGATTTTGCGATAGAAACTGAAAGCATGTCTTCCATAGGTGAAGTTTCATGATTTCATGACAGAAGCAGAAAGGATGTCGACAAAGGGAGAAGTGTCGCGATATCACGACAAGAATGTAGTTAAAGTTGACAAAGGCTATAGTGTCGCGATATCGCAACAAAAGCCAAAAGAAAGTGTACGGTTGCAAAGGTGTCGCGATATTGCGACATGTTGTAGTTTCGTGGTAGAAGCTACAAAAGAGTTGCAGAAGGAGTGAGGCCGACAAATTTAAATTTGGGTCGACGAATATTAGGGTTTGCAGTCGACGTAGTTTAGGGTTTGCAACCGACGTAGTTTAGGGTTGTGCAGCCGACTAAGATCAAGGTTTCGATCTTGAAAGTATTAGTATAAAATGAGGGCTATTTTGAGAGTTGCACAAGTGGAGATGTGAGATATAATGCACATCAAAGTGTGCGAGTTGCAGCTGAAAGAGCGAAAGAGCGCAGAAGTAGCGAGATGATGTCGAAGCGTGTAGAGTGAGCACAACAGGCAAAGATGATCAAGGACATTTGTGTTAGACCGAAGGACTATGTTTAGTACAAATTTGAGGACCAGTTTTGGAGGTGATAGAGTTGAGGACAGAGGTTTCCAGCCAAAGCAGGGAGGACAGGTGTCTTCTATGGATAGAGTTCCATTTGCTAAGGGCAGCAGAGGCAGAGGTCTTCTAGAGGATCACCAGCCAGAGCAGAGTTAGGGGAAGGTATCTCCTTTGGGCCGAGGCTCATAAACATTGTAATTTGGAAGGATTCCCAAAGAAATATAAGATAACTTTTAGAGAAAAAGTTTGTGTGGATGTAGCCCAACCTTTTTGGGTGAACCACGTTAAAAATGGGTCTTCAATGTGTGATGATTTTTGTCTTGATTAATGTTGTGTTGATGCCATTGCTATCTAAAGTTAAAATTATTAATTGGTTAAGTCTTATACTGTTCACCCCCCCTCTCAGTATAATCCCGTGTTCTTCACTCTTTTATAGTCTTCTCATTCCCTTGATAATTGGGCAAATTCTTAAGGGATATTTTGGGAATATCATGTAAAATTGGGATGTCTATGGGACCAGAGTCATACCATGGGTGATAATGGTGATTAGTCATCAAGCTTATAAAATTTTGGAATAAAAATGGGAGCTACATCTTTTCAAAGATAGTTTTTAGAGGCAACTAGTCATGAGATTTGATTTTACTCTCCAGCATAGTCGCCAAGTGAATTTACTTTCTCCATTGAATGAGATCAATAAAATTCACTAAATCTCATTTCCTTTGGGTATTATCAATAAATAAATGGGTAGGTTGAAAAATAATGTGTTCTTTTCATCCTAACATTGGATGGATCAAATATTGATTCAATCCAACCTCCAGAGTAGGCTAGTATACCTTGTCAACTAATTCAGGTGTTGACTCAATTAAACTCAAATAAATGTGTAAGTTTAGGCATAGAAATGAGATAAGGATAAGAAAACAATTGAATAAATAATGGTGGGATAAAACTAACAACATTGACAAATATTAAGAATTTGTTGATCAATCATATTTCCAGTACGCCACACTTAGGACTAACAACATTCAAAACTTATTATCTTCACCATTAAAATAATGAAATACTCAAAGAACTGTTTCAAACATCTAAAATGCTAATAATCCAAATAGGAAAATTAGATCAACACTTAGACTAACATAAATATAAGTCCTCTGCAGTATTTTTTTAGGTATGGACCATTCCAAGTTGCTTCAAATCAATAATTCAATATCAGTAGAATTGACTAATCATAAAAATAGTAGTGGAAATGCATTAAGATAATAAACTCACAATTGATGAAGGTAAAAAGCTAGAGGTAAAATTTCAAGTAATGCTCCTTCTATTGATTTATTAGCAAGTTACAGTAATATATTAGAAAAACACTCTAGAGCCAACCCTTAACAGTGAGGGTTTGACCTATTTATGTAGATTTTACAATGACAGTAAAAACAACTAGAAACATTATAAGGAATTTCTTTCCATATCAGTAGAATGCTGAGGTGGTGGCCTCTCATAAATTTTTAAGAAAAAGAATAGAGCTGCACTCCATGAATACTGAAATTTTGAGCTCTGCAAGTTGTTCGACTCTCAACTGAATTCAGTAGCTGGAATGGTTATAGGTCAATTTGGATCGTCCTTCATTCTTGAGAATACTTCTCCTCCGTTGATTTGCACCTAAAAATACAAGTGAATCTTGATTCCAAATACGGTTGGTCTCCCTTGGATTTTTCTACTGCACTACTCAGGTTTTGTTGCATTCCCTTCATATTTAGAATATGTTGCTCCAAATTTCATTTGGACAGGTTTGATCGGTTTGACTATGAAATGGGATCTCTAGAGTAAATAGTGTTATCCTCCAAACTTTTCTACTTTATTTTTTGCTAGGTTGTATTTGATCGAGTTGAATTTGGAATTCTTATTTCACATCGACCTTGGGTGGATTTTAACACTGCTTTACCTCCTAACATCTAGAATCCACAACTTCATTCTCTTCCAAGCCTCATTTGACCGCGCTAAACATGAAGTTTTGCATTCCAATGGATTTTAATCTTGTTTTCGCTTAGCGTATGCTCCTTCTGATACTTAGTACACCAGCTATACTTGTGGTATTTCACTGTGAAAACTGACCTTGGGATGAAGTTGTCCCTATGAATTCCACTACTTTGTTTTTCACTAAGCATTGTTTGACCTTGCTGATCATGGATTTTTGCATTGTATCACTAGCGGGTAGAAAATAACATAGATACCCTCTCATATTCTCATTGGGAAATATTCATTTTCATAACTCTACTACTTTAAAGTCTATTGGTTCCCCCTTTGATCGTTTTTACTGCATTTTTTATCTGCAATAAATTTTCATATTATGAATCCTTTGCACATAAATTGCACCAATTGATCCTTCAACCTTCCACTAATTCCTTCCAAATTCCACTGGGTGCTATTTGATCTGCAAAATTTGTATCTCAGTAGGATTTTGTATAGTCCTTAAGATTCTTTCACCTCTTAGCCAAAAATAATTTTTTTTGTGAAGTATGTGGCCCTTTTGGGCCTACATTTTGGTGCCTATCAGGAAACCTTGCTCGCAAAGGTAAAGAACTCAGAGCCTTATCCATTGAGAATTCTTGTAGAATTTTAGGTAAGCAATGATGAAATCATTAAGGAGGGAAGGGACAATAAAAAGGTAGGGGAAGAATGATAGACTTGGATCTAAGAAGATCAAAAGAGAATAAAAAATGGACAAAAATGACATGGGATTAAATAAAAAATTAGCAGGGTGAGGTAAAATAAACCTCATAATACACATGAAATGGTGGCATTTGGACAAAGCTAGGGATAAAACAATAACACAAAAATGAAATACTTAAAAGAAGGGGGATATGGTATTTTTATAGGGGGATGAGAGGAAGTAAGACTAATATGTTGGGAAAGTGAAGAAGAATAGAAAAAATTAATGGAATTGGAGTTACACAAAAATAGGGAGCCATGCACCACACATATATGTGTGCATGCATACTCCATCTTGGTGCAGGATCCATATGCATAACCCATCGAGGCACAAGATTGTTTCTAAGGTAGATATATTACCAACAATGGCAACACTTCTTTTCTTTTGGTCTGCTTATGGTGTTTGGTAAGGATGGACAATACTTCCTCCATTTGAGTGATATCTCCTTTGCCTTCTGTAATCATCCAATTATAACCCATCTTAGTCTTGAAACTCTTTTCAAATCAGTATTCCTCCTTTAATAGAACTGATAAGGCATAACATCGGCTGGTGATGGGGAGAACCTATTTTTAGATCTAGAATGTACTCAACTCATTTTGTTTGGAATTCCTACTCTCACTATCTCCTTTATATCGATCAAGTTGGATCGTTCACACAGGGTATTATTCAGGGTGTTTTCATCAAGTCTTTGGTTTGAATACCTAGTATCCATTATTCAATAGAGTCAGAAGGCCTCATCATGAATTAAACCATCAAAACACCAAAAATTTTATGTCATAATCTCTTCCATGAATGTTATCTCTTGACCTTAATCTTGACTTATTATCCAATCTCTTCAAAAATATACAAAATGGCAAGGGTTGGTGTTTTCACGTGAACCTGCCTCTACCTTATTATGGTAGTTATGATCAACTATTTTATTTACGTGCCGACTATGTACACAAAATGTGGCACATGTGCCTTCACTTGGCTTTAAATATTTCTCATGCTTCTATCTTGTGAATCTGCAATATGCATACCAAATGGATCTAAACTTGTATTTCTCTTTAAAACCTCTGCCATGCGATTGATAGGTCTCACTTGTTCAAATGTAATGATGGCACGATCCTCCATATATTGTGCCATAGGGATCAATTCCCATATTTATGAGCTCTACCTCTTGGAAATATCTCTCCCACTGGTATGTCATGGTCATGGGGCTCATAGCAGGACACTCATGCCTCTGATGATGTGGAACCTTTATTTTTCCATCTATTACTTATTTCTAAGTATGGTCATTTGTCCAAAAAAAAACTACTTCTTGATACTTCTTGAGTCAACAAGAGGGTATCTCTCACCCATGTTTCATTTGAGTGATAGCTTATTAATTGGTATCTGTGAAGGAGAGCTTATGTTTCCACATGTTAACGTATAGTAGGTGGGGGACTAGAGCATGGCTGCTTATAATACTCAATTATAAAGGGGTGAAGGTCTTAGATGGTGACCTCAAAACTACTCTCTTTTCCAAAGATTCTAATTTTGTTCTTCTCTTCCTTGAGATACAACCCAAAAGTTTCAATTTAAGCTTCAGAAAAACTAATGCCAAATAGCAAGGAATTGTCGACGACCATGATATCTAGTACCATGAATAAGTCAGGCAACCCCCACAACATCATAACAAAATTTTTTATAATGCCAAGAACCTTAACGACTTTATCTCTAAACTACAGATATTTGGGTTCCATTTTTTCCACAATCAGCTTCAAACCTTTACATACTTGGAAAGGTATTACAAGTACTTCAGCTCCTGAGCTTACTAGGCAATTATGCACCATTCCCTTTTCAACAACAATTGACATGTACCATGGGTCACGCTGTCTCTCATAGAGGCCTGGAGTGTTACTCGTAGGGATTTTTCTACTTCCTCTAGTTGAAATTTTTAAAGAAAGATTAGCCAAATTGACCCCTAAATGTACCAAAAAATCTTGCCTTAAGCATTACTTTATCTGCGATGACTCATCGAACAGGTCTTGAAATTTATGCACCTTTTTTATTTGTTGCTCTAAATTTATTGAAAGAAAATATATTTCCCTCAATGCCTTGGTCCTTCTAAATTTAAAGCCGAAGAAGAGATGCCTTCTATTGCTCCCGTGTAGGTTAGACTCTTTGGCCTCCCTATTGAATTTTGGAATCCTACTATTTTTTCTTCAATTGGAAAATCTTTAGGAACTTTTATGATGACTGCTGATTGTACTCAAAATTTTGAACATATTATTTATGCTCGGATTTGTGTTTTAATGGATTTTGACAAACCCCTACCTAAAAATATCACATTACAATTTGGGGAAGACACTTGGGAGCAAGTAGTGGACTATGAGAAAATTCCTTTTCATTGTAGAATTTGCCATGAATATGGTCATTTGGCCAGTGCTTGCCCAAATAAAATTCCTGATCAAAAGAAAGAAGATATAAACTTAGCAGGTTTCCAACTACCTAAGAAGAAGAACACTTTGGAAAAAACCAGTTATGAAGGATCAATCAAAGTCATCTGCTAATATGTTTGAAATCCTTTCCACAAATGATGTCCCAAGTGAGGAAGAGGAAATAATGGAAACTAAAATATTAGAAACACAATTTAAATATAAAGGGAAAAACTCAGAGACAAACCAACATATCAAAGGTTTTCAACAGAAAAAATAGGAGAAAATTTACACAAGAAAAACAATATTTCAAATCTCAAAACTTCAAATAATGCAGGTCCCAATATAGACTCTCTTGAACCATCTAGTAAAATTTTGGCTGTGCACAAGAATTCTTCAAGGTTAGAAGTTATCTCAGATTCAATTGGAATAAGTCAAGAAACAGGAAAAAAAAAATTGAAGATGGATTTGTTGGAAATTTTGGGTTTGAGATCCTAGCTTCTTGTCTATGAGTTGTCATTGATGTCAAAAGGAAATGGCATTAATGTTAAGAGGATGTGTTGGCTTCAAAGGTGGAAGATTCCAAGAGAATCATTTTAAGAGAATCCGGAGAGATTCCATTGGCAAGGGTTTTTCATTAAAACCAAACCGGTTTTTATTAAAACCAAGTTGGATAGGGTTTTTATTAAAACCAAGTTAAATGGTTTTTATTAAAACCAATGGAGGTTCTCTTTATTATTTATTTAATTATTATTTAAAACCCTTCAAGGTTTTAATTAATTAATTATTTAATTAATTAAGGGAGAAATTATTAAGGGAGACTTTTGATTAATTTCGAAATGGTATTTATTTCCGTCGACGTCAAAGTGTCTTCGAAGAGACTATTTATTCTCCAACTCCTAAGGTTGGAAGGCTAATGAATTTGAAATTCCTTGAATGCAATTTGCGGTGTTTGTGCTCTGTATTCGCTGCGATCGAAGGAAGACTTAGAAGCACGTGCGGTTGAAAAGTCTTCGGGAGTTTTTTCGAGGGTGAAGTGGAGGGAAGTTCACTTGTGAACTTCGTAGCCCGCGTGGGCTAGTGGCAGCGAAGGCTGTTGTTGGGCGCTGCATTGGCGGAGGTCGCATTTTTGAGTCTCGCGGGGATGCTTTTCTAGAGTAACACACGTTTTTATTAAAACATCTTTATGCCGCGAAATTCGAAGTTTCTTGGACAGCGATTTATAAGGTGTGATTAAATTTTATGAGTTTTGGCTTTTGTGATTAGCATTGAATAAAAGCTTAGGAGAAATAAGGGCATATTTCTTTGGATGTATTTTTAAGATTATTCTTTGCTATGCTAAAATTAAAAATGGAGGTATAAGGTGTGAGTCTGTGATTGTTGATTTATTGGCATGTTATGGTGGTTGTGTTTAAAGAAGTGGAGCTTAAAGGTGTAATAAAGGAAGTTTATATTATTGCTCATTTCTTTTTATTCTAACCCTAACTTGGTTGGAAGTTTGAGAGTTGTGTGTGGTGACGGCTTGAAGGTTCAATTATCTTCTACTCCAATAAGGTATGGGCACATTCTTCTTATGAGTATGATTGGTGTATGTTTTCTAAAATAAGGTTGGAGTGAAAAGGTATTCTACTAGGTATCCTTTGGCTAGGTGTAAATCCTATTTTCTAGTTTGTTGAAGACTACTTATGCATTGTTATCCTTAAGGAGAGTTTTTGGTGAATGCATAATTTTTGGTTTGAGATAGTGGAAGCTTTGTGCACTAGGGTTTATATTTGTGAGTCTAGCTACTTGCATTGAGTTGGTGGAACCCTTGGTTGGCTGTTTTGAGTTTGATGGTTGAGTTGCTTCCATAGAGGTTGTTTGATCAAGTTATTGCTTTACTTGATTCATGATATTGGGCTTACTCCATTGAGTTGATTTGAGCAAGTTATTCTTTGCATTTGGTGATATTGTGTTGGTGGCTGTTTTGTTCAAATATCTTTGGAGGGAAAAGGATTTCTACTTGTTTCCTTTTCTTGTGATGATTGGTTGAATGCTTCAAGGTTGATGTTGAGTTGAATGGTGTTGGTTGACTAAACCTTGTTTGATGAGCATTGTTGTTGAAACCCTAATTGATGGTGAAAAGAACATGAGTATCATTGTTATGTGATTCTTTGCATAGTTGGCAATTGTTGGGGTTTCATGTTCTTGAAAGAAAACATTCTATCCTATCCATTTCGGATATTGAGTTGAGTTTTCAGATTTGAGATTGAGATTGAGCTGAGTTGATTTGAGTTGAGTTTTGAGATTGGGATTTGAGTATAGAACATATTGAGTCTCTAACAATTCTCTTTATGCTTCTATGAGTTTGACAAATCACATTGGGTCTCTAACAATTCACTTTGTGATTTCCTACTAAGAAAGTTTTTCTTGGTGAGCTTGCTGAGTTTTTGGACAGGTTCCGGTGGGGACTTGTGAGCAGTTCTTGGACAGGTTCCGGTGGGGACTTGTGAGCAATTTTTGGATAGGTTCTGGTGGGGACTTGTGAGCAGTTTTGGATAGGTTTCGGTGGGGACTTGTGAGCAATTTTTGGACAAGTTTCGGTGGGGACTTGTGAGCAGATTTGGACAGGTCCTAGCAGAGGACTTGTGAGCTGAGTTTGATAGTTCTATCGAGAGAACTTGAGGACAGAGGTGCATTGGTTCTATGAGAAGAACCTGAGGATATATTTGGCAAGTCTTTGAGAAGGCTTGTATGCAGAGGATTGATTTGTTCAAGAGTTGGACAGATCTGACAGACAGAGGAAGACTTGTACTAGACCGACTGACTGTGTTTGGTACAGGTTGTTGAGTTGTTGTGGACGTGATCATAGAAGGTAGAGGTCTCTTAGGCTAAGCATTGAGGACAGGAGGTCTTCGGTGGAAAGGAGTTCCACATGGCTGGCAAGAGGTAGAGGTAGTTGATCTTCTGAGGGATCATTTCCGGAGCGAGAGGGAAGGTATCTCCTTTGAGCAGAGGCTCATAAATTTTTATTGGGGGAAGGTATCTCCTTTGAGGAGAGGCTCATAAATTTTGATTAGGGGAAGGTATCTCCTTTGAGCCGAGGCTCATAAACATTGTAATTGGGAAGGATTCCCAAAGAACTTTGAGATAACTTTTAGAGAAAAGTTTTGTGGACGTAGCCTGACCATTACGGGTGAACCACGTTAAAATTGGTGTCACTTTGTGGATGATATTGTGCATTGCTTTGATATTGCTTTGGGTATATTGCTTTACTATTTTGAAGTATAAAGGAAAAAGTAAAAAGAGGTCTTATATTGTTCACCCCCTCTCGAGTATAAGCTTGTGTTCTTCAATTGGTATCGGAGCAGGTGCCTTCGGAAAGTTTAACGACTTGAAGGAAAAGCTAGTAAAGAACACAATGGATCATTCAAGTGGCAATGCAACACCTATTCTTGATGGGTCAGATTTTGGTCTTTGGAGTGCAAGGATGAAGGTTCATCTAATGGCACTTGGGAATGAGGTTTGGGAAGTGATTGAAGATGAGTACACTATTCCTGAACATGGTCCTAATACTAAAGAAGAAAGGCTCCTACATCATAGCAATTCAAAAGCAATGAATGCAATCCTGAAAGGCTTACAGAAAGCAGATCTCACCAAAGTGATTCATCTGCAAGACAACTAGTGAAATGTGGAAACAGTTGAAGGTGGTTCATACGGGTGATACAAATGTCAGAAAGGCCAAGTTGAGACACTTCAAAGGTATGTTTGAACAACTCAAGATGAATGATGATGAAAATATTAGTGACTACATGCTTCGTATGGATGAGGTTGTTAACTCCATGAAAGACTTAGGTCTTGAGCTTGCTGAAAATGATGTTTGTGATAAGATTTTAAGATCTCTTCCTAATAGATTTAGTGAAAATATTTTTGCTATTGAGGAAGCTAAAGATTTGGATAAGTTGAAAAAGGATGAGCTCCATAGTATACTTGCAGCATTTGAGTTGAGAACTCAAGTGAAGGTTGATGTCAAGAAAGAGGCGTCTTTCAAGGCTACCAAGAATTCCAAGGGTAAACAACTTCAAGATAGTGATGAGTCTTCTAGTGATGAAGAGGCATATTACAGCAAGAAAGGCAAGTTCTCTAGAAAGCACAAAAGTATGAAAAATATAAGATGTTTCAATTGTGGAAAGTTTGGTCATTATGCTACTGACTATACTATTCCCAAGAATGAAAGTGATGAAGATAAACAAGATTCTAAGAGCAAGGATTCTGAAAAGCACAAGCATCACAGGAAAAACAAAGATGAGCACAACAATCAAGGAAAGAGGTATTCTCACAAGCACAAGAAGAGTTTCTACCTAGACAAAGCAAGTAAGTGTTCTAGTAGTGATAGTGAAAGTTCTTCAAGTGATAATGAAAATGAGATGTTGTTCATATCAGAAAAAGAGGAAGAACCGAAACATAGATTCATTATCATGAAATTTCTTAGATGTGGAAATTTTGGTCACCTTGAGGATGATTGCACAAATAATGATTTGGTTTCTAGTATGTATGAGGATGCTTCAGAAAACTATAAGGAAGATGCATGTATGGTTTTTGAAAAGGGTAGCACCTCTAGTGATAAGAAATCTGAAAAAGGCTTTGATGATTCAAAAGGCAATCAAATAGAGGAGATATAGAGAAGGATCTTGAAAGTGAACTTATTAGTGCTCTTAGTGCTTTGAAAAAGGAAAGAAAGAAGAATGCTAGAATCAAGGATAAGTTAGATGAATGTTGTATGGAGAGAGATGATCTTATAGAAAGTCTTGACTTCTCTATAGCTAAGACACAAGAACTCAAGGATGAGTTAGAGTCTAAGGTTCTTGAGTATAGTGAGTTAGAACAGAAAATGGCTTCTTTGAAAGAGGAAACTAAAGAGTACAAGGATAAGCTTTACGAGGTTTCAAGATAGCTCCAAAAAGGTTAAGTCATCTCATCAAAGGTCAAAGAAAGACAACAGATAAAATAGGCCTTGGTTTTGTTAAGCCACACAAGGAACAAGTTGGAGAGTCTAGTAAGAGACTCCAAAAGGAAGAGAGTTCTGATGAGGAAAGTATTTCAGAAAAGGAGTCCTTGAATGATAGATGCACAGAAACAGAAAATAGAATTCAAAATGAGAAGAAGAAGTTTTCAGAACCTAAGAGGTCAATTAAAGGAAAGTTTCAAGGTAGATGTTTTGCTTGTCACAGGTTTGGTCACATGGCTTCACATTGCATGGCTCAAGTGAAGGAGGTAAATGATAGTTTCAGAAGTGCTAGTTACTTTCAAGGGTATTGCTACTCTTGTCAATAGTTTGGGCACAAGGCAGTTTATTGCAAGGCAAATAACAGGAACAGGTTTGGTCAGAACAAGTTTGGCCAGAACAGGTTTGGTCAGAACAGGTTTGGTTAGAACTGGTGGATTCAAAGATCAGGTTTACCTCAGAGAAACAACATCGTCAAGTGTTTCAAGTGCAACAATGAAGGTCACACAATCAGACAGTGTAGAGCTGAAATTCCAGAATACGAGAACAGGAACAGTGGCATGATCGGGTCCAAGGATCAAGGCATGGACAAGAACAGGGATGAGAACAAGAACAAGAATAGTGACAGGAATAGGAATATGGACAAGGAGTTCAAGAGAAGACACGGAAAGGAAGTTATAGAAGCTGATGATGATCAGTGCCTAATGGGAGTTTTACTCCCACCCAGAAATTAATCACCTCATCAGGAGGTGGGGGAGGGACTAAGCTAAGAGGCTCATTCTTAGTCCCGAGCCCCAAAGGTGACCCTTTGCCATTGATGAAAAAGGGGGAGATATTTGAGTAAAGTGGAGAGCCTCAAGATAGGGGGAGCTGTTTATGTTGAGTTTCTGTGTTGTTGAGAAGCATGGTTTGCCATCAATGACAAAGGGGGAGATTGTTGGCAATTTTGGGTTTGAGATCCTAGCTTCTTGTCTATGAGTTGTCATTGATGTCAAAAGGAAATGGCATTAATGTTAAGAGGATGTGTTGGCTTCAAAGGTGGAAGATTCCAAGAGAATGTTTTTAAGAGAATCCGGAGAGATTCCATTGGCAAGGGTTTTTCATTAAAACCAAACTAGTTTTTATTAAAACCAAGTTGGATAGGGTTTTTATTAAAACCAAGTTAAATGGTTTTTATTAAAACCAATGGAGGTTCTCTTTATTATTTATTTAATTATTATTTAAAACCCTTCAAGGTTTTAATTAATTAATTATTTAATTAATTAAGGGAGAAATTATTAAGGGAGACTTTTGATTAATTTCGAAATGGTCTTTATTTTCGCCGACGTCAAAGTGTCTTCGAAGAGACTATTTATTCTCCAACTCCTAAGGTTGGAAGGCTAATGAATTCGAAATTCCCCGAATGCAATTTGCGGTGTTTGTGCTCTGTATTCGCTGCGATCGAAGGAAGACTTAGAAGCACATGCGGTTGAAAAGTCTTCGGGAGTTTTTTAGAGGGTGAAGTGGAGGGAAGTTCACTTGTGAACTTCGTAGCCCATGTGGGCTAGTGGCAGCGAAGGCTGCTGTTGGGCACTGCATTGGCGGAGGTCGTCGTTTCGAGTCTCGCGGGGGTGCTTTGCTAGAGTAACACACGTTTTTATTAAAACATCTTTATGCCACGAAATTCGGAGTTTCTTGGACAGCGATTTATAAGGTGTGATTAAATTTTATGAGTTTTGGCTTTTGTGATTAGCATTGAATAAAAGCTTAGGAGAAATAAGGACATATTTCTTTGGATGTATTTTTAAGATTATTCTTTGCTATGCTAAAATTAAAAATGGAGGTATAAGGTGTGAGTCTGTGATTGTTGATTTATTGGCATGTTATGGTGGTTGTGTTTAAAGAAGTGGAGCTTAAAGGTGTAATAAAGGAAGTTTATATTATTGCTCATTTCTTTTTATTCTAACCCTAACTTGGTTGGAAGTTTGAGAGTTGTGTGTGGTGACAGCTTGAAGGTTCAATTATCTTCTACTCCAATAAGGTATGGGCACATTCTTCTTATGAGTATGATTGGTGTATGTTTTCTGAAATAAGGTTGGAGTGAAAAGGTATTCTACTAGGTATCCTTTGGCTAGGTGTAAATCCTATTTTCTGGTTTGTTGAAGACTACTTATGCATTGTTATCCTTAAGGAGAGTTTTTGGTGAATGCATAATTTCTGGTTTGAGATAGTGGAAGCTTTGTGCACTAGGGTTTATATTTGTGAGTCTAGCTACTTGCATTGAGTTGGTAGAACCCTTGGTTGGTTGTTTTGAGTTTGATGGTTGAGTTGCTTCCATAGAGGTTGTTTGATCAAGTTATTGCTTTACTTGATTCATGATATTGGGCTTACTCCATTGAGTTGATTTGAGCAAGTTATTCTTTGCATTTGGTGATATTGTGTTGGTGGCTGTTTTGTTCAAATATCTTTGGAGGGAAAAGGATTTCTACTTGTTTCCTTTTCTTGTGATGATTGGTTGAATGCTTCAAGGTTGATGTTGAGTTGAATGGTGTTGGTTGACTAAACCTTGTTTGATGAGCATTGTTGTTGAAACCCTAATTGATGGTGAAAAGAACATGAGTATCATTGTTATGTGATTCTTTGCATAGTTGGCAATTGTTGGGGTTTCATGTTCTTGAAAGAAAACATTCTATCCTATCCATTTTAGATATTGAGTTGAGTTTTTAGATTTGAGATTGAGATTGATTTGAGTTGATTTGAGTTGAGTTTTGAGATTGGGATTTGAGTATAGAACATATTGAGTCTCTAACAATTCTCTTTATGCTTCTATGAGTTTGACAAATCACATTGGGTCTCTAACAATTCACTTTGTGATTTCCTACTAAGAAAGTTTTTCTTGGTGAGCTTGCTGAGTTTTTGGACAGGTTCCAGTGGGGACTTGTGAGTAATTTTTGGACAGGTTCCAGTGGGGACTTGTGAGCAATTTTTAGACAGGTTCCGGTGGGGACTTGTGAGCAATTTTTGGACAGGTTTCGGTGGGGACTTGTGAGCAATTTTTGGACAGGTTTCGGTGGGGACTTGTGAGCAGATTTGGACAGGTCCTAGCAGAGGACTTGTGAGCTGAGTTTGATAGTTCTATTAGAGAACTTGAGGACAGAGGTGCATTGGTTCTATGAGAAGAACCTGAGGACAAATTTGGCAAGTATTTGAGAAGGCTTGTATGCAGAGGATTGATTTGTTCAAGAGTTGAGACAGAGGAAGACTTGTACTAGATCGACTGACTGTATTTGGTACAGGTTGCTGAGTTGTTGTGGATGTGATCATATAAGGCATAGGTCTCTTAGGCTAAGCATTGAGGATAGGAGGTCTTCGGTGGAAAGGAGTTCCACGTCTTGGCAAGAGGTAGAGGCGGTTGATCTTCCGAGGGATCATTTCCAGAGCAGAGGGGAAGGTATCTCCTTTGAGCAGAGGCTCATAAATTCTAATTGGGGGAAGGTATCTCCTTTGAGCAGAGGCTCATAAATTCTGATTGGGGGAAGGTATCTCCTTTGGGCCAAGGCTCATAAACATTGTAATTGGGAAGGATTCCCAAAGAACTTTGAGATAACTTTTAGAGAAAAGTTTTGTGGACGTAGCCTGACCATTACGGGTGAACCACGTTAAAATTGGTGTCACTTTGTGGATGATATTATGCATTGCTTTGATATTGCTTTGGGTATATTGCTTTACTGTTTTGAAATATAAAGGAAAAAGTAAAAATAGGTCTTATACTGTTCACCCCCCCCTCTCAGTATAAGCTTGTGTTCTTCATGATTCTAATCAAAAAGTAGGTCGCAAGACCAATCAATATCATATGGTAAAAGAAGGTGAAAAGCTTGTAGAGGAAGGTAAGATTAATTCCCTTCCCAACTTTTTTAGCCCTGGTATTAATGAATATCATCAATTGGAATATTAGAGGACTCAAAGGGAGTCTTTCAAAACAAAATGAAATTAGAAGAATGATTCAGGTAAATCATCCACATCTTGTTTTCCTTCAAGAAACTAATATGTCAATGGAGGATATGGACTTAATTGCCAGTAAAATTTGGCCAACTGGAAAAGTGGTTTCCCTCAGTTCCCAAGGGACTTCGAGTGGCATTGCTTGTCTTTGGGATCCAAAAGAGGTAGTTATTCACCATATGGTTGGCGGTTGGGGTTTGTTGGCTACAGCTATTCAAAGTAGACATTCCAACCAGATTATGCTCTGCATTACTGTTTATGCTCGACTTCTTTGGAGGAAAAAAGAAGACAGTGGAAGGATATTACTCATATTATCTCTCATTTTCCTAAATCTTGGATCTTGATCGGAGGAGATTTCAATACCATCCTCTCTCTAGATGAGAAAAGGGGAGAAATACAAATTTGGACAAAAGCACTAACCTCATGAGCAAATATATTGCAAACCTCCATCTTGTGGATATCCAACCAGATAATGGCCTTATGACTTGGTCTAATAAAAGGCAAGGCTTAGCTTGTATAATGGAGATATTGAATAGGTTTTTTCTCTCTAAAAATTTCTTAATCCATGGTCACATTCCTAAAGAGAAGAATCTTAATAATGCTGGTTCGGATCATTGGCCAGTCATGGTGGAAATGTGGAAACTAATGTGATTTTCTCTCCTTTTTGTTTTCAATTAATGTGGCTTAGAGACATTTCCTTTAGACCTCATGTGCAAAAATGGTGGAAGGAAGGTAAACCTAGGCATGGGACTAAGATATTTTGTTTTGTCAAAAGACTGCAATACATTAAATCCAAAATCAAGACTTGGAATTGGAAAGAGTTTGGGGATTTTCATAAGAAAAAACATGAATTTATTGCTCATATTGAAAATTTGACTAAGAAAATCTGTTTAGATGGCCTCACAGAGAAGAGAAGTGTAGATGAAATTAAACTCACAACTCAGTTAGAGGAATGGGAAAAAAGAAAAGAAATCTTATGGAAGTAAAAATCTAGAATTCAATGGCTCAAAGAAAGAGATCGAAACACAATTTTTTTCCACAAATCTCTTCTAATCGAAGATCTCACAACTTTATTTCTTCCTTAAAATCATATTCTGGAGATGTTTTTTATACTTGGGATGGCATGAACTCTATTGTTGTTGATTACTTTTCCAATCTTTTTCCTGCTACTCCCCTTGACTCAGCTTATCAATATAATGTTTTTCAAGCAATCCCTTCTCTTATCACTTCTGAGGAGAACTCTATTTTGACTACTCCTGTTACTATTAATGAGCTTCAACAAGTAGTTTTTAAAATGCAAAAAGGGAAAACCCCAGGTCTTGATGGTTTTCCTATTGATTTCTACCAAGAGTTCTGGGATATCCTTCATGTTGATTTATTAGAGGTGGTGGAAGAAGCCAGGAAAGCCAAAGAAATTTTGAAGGTTATCAATAAAACTTATATTAATATTGTTCCAAAAGCTCAAGAGGTTGATCATATCTCAGCTTTTAGACCTATTGTTTTATGTAATGTTCTTCTCAAAATCATAACTAAAATCATGGTAGAAAGGTTGAAGCCTCTTTTGCATAAGATTATTTCCCCAGAGCAAGTGGGTTATGTGGAAGGACGTCAAGTAGTAGATGAGATAGTTCTTGCTCAGGGAGACATCCATTCCATGGATATGCAAAATTCTCCTTCCATGTTCATTCGGTTAGACTTATCCAAAGCTTATGACAGAGTGGATTGGCACTTCCTTATCAAAGTTTTGAGGCAATTTGGTTTCTCTAAGGATTAAATGGATTGGATTATGGGATGTATCTATTCAGTTTCCTACTTAGTTCTTATCAATGGTAGGCCTTCTCAGTCTTTCCCAGCTTCCAGAGATATTAGGCAAGGTGACCCGCTATCCCCTTATTTATTAATCATTCTTGTTGAATGCTTGGGTAGGACTATAACCAAAAAGAGGGAAAACAAAACCCTTGAGGGAGTTACCATTGCTCATGGAGCTAGACCTATCTCTCATATTCAATTTGTGGATGACTCTACTATTTTAGGTAAATCTACAGTTAAGGAAGCTTCTAATATTAAGCAAATCATTAGCTATTTTTCTAAGGCTACTGGGCAGTTGATCAATGAAGACAAATCTAAAGTTATTTTCTTTCACTGCTTTACTAGACAAGAATCCATGGTCTTGGATAAGCTAATATATAAGAAGACCTCTCTTCCAATCACTTATTTAGGTATTCCGATAAATATTCAAAGGCAAAAAAATAAATATTGGAATTGGTTGTTGGACAAAGTCAAGAAGAAAATTGGAAAGTGGACCAACAAGTGGCTTTCTTATGGGGGTAGAATCACCTTGGTAAAATCATTCCTTCAAGCTATTCCTATTTATGTTTCTTCCGTTTTGAATATTCCAAAGGCTTTTCTTCGAGAATTGGATCAAATTAGTCATCATTTCCTTTGGAGTGGTACTAAGGAGAAAAGAAAATGGGCCTTGGTGAAATGGGATACTTTGTCTTCCTAAGAGTGAAGGGGGGTTAGGTTTACGGTCTTCAATTAATAACAACAAAGCTTTAGCTGCTAAATTATATTGGAGGATGTTGCATAACCCCAATGCTCTTTGGGCCAATAATCTACGTGCTAAATATGCTGAGAACAAAAGTCCTGAAGACCTTGTTCGCTATCAACTTCCTACCAAAGGTTCTCCCATTTTAGAAGTTCTTAAGACTGGTGAGGATTTGATAAAGAATAAATTATTTTGGATCATTCATAATGGTCAACATGCAAATTTTTGGACAAATTCTTGGGATGGTCACAAGCCTTTGATAACTCAGTTTCCCTATTGGAGGCCTTGGATGGAAGAGCTTCACCGAGCTAATTGGATAAAGGTAGTAATTATTGTTGGTACCATACTGGTAATTCAAAGGTTGGTAGATATTGGATCCCTATTGAGGACTGGCCTATTCAAATCCCAGAAAGGTAAATACAAGATATCCAAGGCATCCTTCATATGAGATCCCTCTCTTGGTCCCATGAAAAAGATTATTTTGGATGGAACAACACTACTAAGGGTGAGTATTCAGTTGCTCAAGGTTATTTGACCTTATGCCATAATAATCCCAACCATTCTTCTGACATCTTTTCTCAATTGTGGGCTCAAAAGCTCTGGCCTAAGGTGAGGTTCTTTAATTGGCTTTTATTGCATCGTAGGGTGCTTACTGGTGAGCAACTTATGAAGTGTGGTTTTCATGGCCCTTTTAGATGTGAAATGTGTGAAGAGAATGTAGAAAATATCAACCATATTTTTATTGAGTGTACTTTAGCCTCTGAGCTATGGAGGAGAATGGCCACTTTACTTGGCTTACAATGGTCCAATTTTTTTACTTTTGAACAGACTTTGGAGGGATTGGCCTAATCAAGAGGGTGTTGATCATTTTATTAGGCGGTTAGTTTGGATGGGTTCTACCATTCTTCTTTGGAATATTTGGAATGAAAGGAACAACCGAATTTTTAATCAAGATAGGAAGGATATTCACTATATTTGGCAAAAGACCATAGCCAACTTAGTTGAATCAGTCCATCATCTCCTTAATCACCCCCAAAACTCCCACCAAATATGGGATCAAGTGATGCAAAGATTGAAGATTAAAACTTCTAAGGGCAACCAACTTAAAGGGAATGTGAGTATTAGTAAATTGGATAGGAATAGAAATTGGCAACCTCCTTCTAAATATTTTGGAAAAGTCAATACTGATGGAGCCTCTAGAGGGAACCCTGGAAAAGCCAGTGTGGGAGGAATTGGTAGACTTTCAGATGGCTCCCTGGTTTTTACTTTTGCTGAGAATTTGGGTATTCTTTTCAATAACCTTGTTGAGGGGTATGGTATCCTCAGAGGTCTTCAGGAGGCTACTAAGGTTGGATGGGAAAAGGTGTTAGTTGAGTCTAACTCTCAACTTATGATTAATATCTTGAAGAATCCTTCTAAGAATCATAAGGTGGATTGGAGAATAAAAAGAATTATTGAGAAGATTCAGTTAATCCAGATGGGATTTTTGAAAGTTGATTACAATCATGTGGTCATAGATCAAAACAAGAGTGCTGATACTTTAGCTAATTGGGCTTTGGACAAAGGTGATCTTACTTGTTATTGCCACCCTCCTATATGGTGGGCTTCTCAAATTAGGGAAGCTCTTCCTTCTATCATTTCTTTGGATGGCTCCAGTTCTGAAGGTACCTAGTTTCTTCTTGTTTTTTTTTTTTTTGGCTTCTCTTTGGTTCATTCAGTTTTTTTTAGTTCCCTAGCTCATTCTATTCTTTATTTTGTTTCCTCTATTGATTCTTGCATTAATAGTCTTCTAGTCTAGATAGGTCTTTGTTTTGTTCATTTTTTATTTCTTTTTCCCTTTTTGTTTTTTTTTGTTTAGTTTTTTAAGGTGGATGGGTTTTTTTGTTTTGTTTTGTTTTTATGTTCTTTGTGTTGTTTTTTGTTGTTCTTGTGCTTTTGTTGTTTTTTTTTTTTTTTAGGTTTTTTGTTTTTGTTCTTGTGTTTTTTTCGTTCTTGTTCTTGGGTTTCTCTTTGTTTGTGTTATTTCGTGTTTTTATGGGTGAGTGTTTTCTATATTTTTTGTTTTTGTTTATTGTTTGTTGTTGGTTGTTTTTTATTTTTATTTTTGTTTTATTTTTTAATTTTTTAGGTCTTGATTGTGTTTATTTTTCTTGTTTTTTTTTGGGTTATGTCTTTGTAGTGTTCTGTTGTTTTTTTCTTGTTTGTGTTTTGTTATGTGTTTCTTGTGTTTTTCTATGTGGTTTGTGTTGTGGTTTCTTTTATCTTATTATGTGTGTTTGGTTGTGCTTTTGTTTTTGACACACTCAAGGAGCATGTTTTTTATTTTATTTTATTATTTTTGTTGTTATTTGCTTATTTTTAATTGGGTTTGTGTGTTTGTTTGCTCCTTGAGTGTGTCAAAGGTGGTAGGCTAGGTCCGAGTCCTAGGTATTTTTGGCGGAATGGATACCCCTACCTCCTTGGGTCTTACCCAAAAGTGGCATCCCTTTTGGGATGTTTTCCAAAAAAAAAATGCCTTGGTCCTCCTTTTGCTCAGCGATTCTTTTATTGAGGCTTGTTCTCGTATCAACATTTGACCTTCCTCATATTGAATGGGAATTTGTAATGTAGTGTGCACATCACTAGCATTATTCCTCAGAGAACTTGCTTCCATGCTATATATTCTTACACCGCTTAGATAGTCATAATCTAAATCCACCATCCACCCAATACTGAATGAAGAAAATGGTCTTGAGAGCGGACTAGCACTGTTTGTCACCTCTTCATGCTATGGATATTATTCTTCTTCGTCATCTTCCTTGGCCTAACCTTCAATGTACCATGAATTGAAATAGAGATAGGGGTTAGGATTCAGTGATATCACCTTACCAAGGGGTAGTTCATTCCTTCTCCCATAGTCCTGGGAGAACTGCACAATTTTTTATGACTCTTGGTTGGAAATCACTGGGCTAATCCATTGACTTGATAACAACCCATCACTGGTTCTTTGCTTGACCCACAACTCTACTTCCTTAACATTTTTGCTACCTGGTGGGGGTAATAGAAGGGCTAGAGAAACAAGGATCCACCTTTTTGAGAGGGAATTTGCCTACAATGATTAATATATTTTTTCCCTCATGGTATCTTAGAATACTTGCAAGAATGCTTTTACTTTGTATTGTTGGATCAGGATACTCAAATCAAGATGCAGTGCATTGATGTAATACAAGTATGCCTGAGGGTGGGAGGGTTGGTATTCTTACATAATTCTAGTCCACATTCTTTTAAAATAAACATTGAACTCGAAGAGACATTATTTTAGGAATTTGTTTATGAACAAAAACTAAGTGAGGAGTAGAAAGGGATCCCCAGGATTGTCAAACTCATATATAAGGGCTATGACTAGATCTTCCCACTTTTTGATACTCCCACAGTCCAAGGTTTTGTACCACAACACCTTACCTTTTAAATATAGGACCAACAATCTTAACATAAAATTTTCAAAATTAATATTATAGATGGATTACAAGGAAGCTATGTCTTGGTAATGCTCTTTTGTAGTCTTCTCATTCCCTTGATAATTGGGCAAATTCTTAAGGGCTATTCTGGGAATCTCATGTAAAATTGGGATTTCTAAGGGATCAAAGTCATACCATGGGGGATAATGCTGATTAGTCACCAGGCTTATAAAATTTTGGAATAAAAAAGGGAGCTACATCTTTTCAAAGATAGTTTTTAAAGGCAACTAGTCATGAGATATGCCTTTACTCCTTAGCATAGTCTCCAAGTGAATTTACTTTCTCCTTTGAATGAGATCAATACAATTCACTAAATCTCAATTCCTTTGGGTATTATCAATAAAGAAATGGGTAGGTTGAAAGATAATGTGTTCTTTTCGTCCAACCAGGCATGCCAAAACTATTGGGGTCTGAATTGACATCAAGGAAAACATGAACTATGACTATGAATCCATGACTTCTGTGAGGTGCATATCCGCTAATCATAGCTCAAACTCTAACATTTGATTGATCAAAGATTACTTCAATCCAACCTCTAGAGTAGGTTGTTATACCTTGTCAACTAATTTAGGTGTTGACTCAATTAAGCTCAAATAAATGTGTAAGTTTAGGGATAGAAATGAGATAAGGGTTAGAAAATAGTTGAATGAATAATGGCTAGATAAAGCTAACAATATTGACAAATATTAAGAATCTACTGATCAATCACATTTCCAGTACGCCACACTTATGACTAACAACATTCAAAACTTATTATATTCACCATTAAAATAATGAAATACTCAGAGAACAATTTCAAACATCTAAAATGCTAATAATCCAAATTGCAAACTTATATTATGAGTTGACTACAAATTTTACCTACGGAATATTTTCATATTATGAATCCTCTACATGGAAATTGCACCAATTGATCCTTCAACCTTCCACTACTTTCTTCCAAATTCCGTTGGGTGTTATTTGATCTACGAAATTTGCATCTCAAAGGGATTTTATAATGTCCTTAATATTCTTTCACCTCTTAGCCAAAAATAGAAAATTTTGCTAAGTATGTGGCCCTTTTGGACCTACACCTACTTAAACCCATTGATAGAGAGGAACTGAAGAAAGCAGTCTTTGGAATGAGTACCTAAAAAACACCAGGTCTAGATGGCTTTCCAATTGAGTTTTTCAGACCTTCTGGGAAAACTTGGAGGAGGATGTAATGGATGTTATAGAGGAGTTCAAAGGTTGTAAAATAATTCTTAAAGTATTAAATCATACATTCATTTCCTTAATTCTGAAAGGGGAGAAGGGGGTGCATATTTTAGATTATAGACCTATTGCCTTATGCAATGTCAGATATAAAATAATCACAAAGGTAATGACTTAGCGTCTAAAACCTCTCCTACATAGCATTATTTCCTTAGAGCAAGGGGTTTTATAGATGGTAGACAGATATTGGATGGTGAGGTTTTAGCTCAGGAGGCACTCCACTCAATGCAAAAATATGACAATAGGGGAATGTTTATAAAATTGGATATGTCAAAGGATTATGATAGGGTGGAGTGGAGCTTCTTATCAAGGATGATGACAGCCTTCGGTTTCTCTCAGGATTGGATAGAATGGGTCATGAGTTGTGTTTCTACTTCGACATACTTAGTGTTAATCCAAGGCCTTACCTTGCAACCATTTGGAGCTACTCGAGGTCTTCGTCATGGAGATCCTTGTTCCCCTTATCTTTTTTTCATATTGGCTGAAGGCTTGGGTAGACTCATCCTGAGGAGAAGACAACAAGGTTTGCTAACAGGTATCAAGGTGGGTGAGGAAGTTTTGACTCACATACACTTTGTGGATGGCACAAGATTGGTGGGAGTGGCCAACTTTAGGGAAGCACGAATAATTAGAGATACTCTTCATGTGTACCTTAGAGCCACAAACCAAGTCATCAATGATAAAAAATCCAAAGTGGTCTTAATCGATAGGACAAAATTTTAGAGATATTGGAATTCACGAGAACTTCTCTCCCACTGGTATATTTAGGGGTCCCTTTGCATTTTAAAAAACCGAAAAGAGATATCTGAAGGAATCTTTTGGATTATATCAAAGAAAGAAGTAATCATTGATCTCACAAATGGTTAAGCTATGGGGGTAGACTAACTTTTTTGCAGTCAGTCATTCAGACCATGTCAATTTATAAATTTTATATCCTTGCTACCTCACATACCATATGAAAAGGGTTAGACAAAATGGCTAGAAAATTTTTATGGGAAGGAATATTAGGAGAGAGGAAATGGGCCTTAGTAGGTTGGGAGAAAGTAAGTTAGCCCAAGCTAAAGTGAGGTTTGGGACTGAGGAGATCAAAGTTAAATAATAAAGCTTTGGCTAGAAAGCTTTACTGGAGGTGGATTTCCCAACCAACTTCTTTATTTAATAGAGTTTTAACTAGTAAATATTTGGAACAAGTGAACCCGAATGAGGTGAGTCGTTTCCCTTTGGATGGTAATGGGTCCTTGATGTGGTAGACTCTAAAGTTAGGATCTCAAGTAACGAAAGATGGATTATTCTGAAAAGTGAGGAAAAGAAAGAAAGCATGACTTTGGACAGATTCATGAATCAATACCCACATATCATTATTAATCAAAGGTCCACACTTTAAATTTATTTATTTGATTGTATAATATTTATATTTTTTAAATAAATGATTAAAAAAAAAAAAAAAAGGCTATAATACTGTTTGGAGTCTAGTACCATATAGAATAAAACACTTCAATAGTTTTATCGCCAATCTTCCCTACTTTTATCTCCTTAACCGATTCTACCACTCTGGACTCTACGTCATCTTACATTTCTTGTTCTTAGTTGTTGTCACCCTTGTAAGACGCAAACTAGGAAGCCGTCAAATGGAATGTTAAACTAGGGAGCTGTGAAAAGGAATGCAAAGGACAACTTTGTATTCAATATCGAGGGAATACTTTATACTATTCTTAGCGTAGGAATGAAGTTTAATAATCAATTCTTTATCCCAACATTCTGTTGGTCAAGCCTTTCATACCTGGTCGATTGACGAGTTCTGCAAGTTTGTTAACGCAAGGAGCACACCAGAAATCGGATTCGAGTTTCATGACCATCGTCTACTTTATCGTACACCTTTCTTACTAAATTTACTAAGAAAAAAAACGATCACAACAAAAATAAATCTAAATATAAATAACTAAAAATTTTACACACAGTTGGAACGACGGAACGACCGTGTTGCGAGAGGTGATGTTTCTGGAAATATGTTAACATTAAAAAGCTTAGGACGGGTCGGCCTACTTTTGTTTTAAATCCATTATACATTGCAGGCTGCAGAGGAGACTTCCAAGGCTGCCAAATAGGATTGCCATAAGTCCACAAGAAATCTATGATGGTCTGTTTATCATTGTCAGCATGTTTTCAAATTCCATTATATCAATTCTACCATCAGAGTTCTTGTCAAATCTGGATATCATTATTTCACAATTTTCCAAGTGTCGCCCTTCTTTCAGTCCAAGGCTGAGCAGGACCTGTTGCAGCTCCAATGGTGTGATGAAACCATCACCGTCTTTATCAAAAACAGAGAACGCTTCACTCAATTCTGCTTTCTCGCTCTCTGCACATTCCGCGCCCGTCATCATACTCGAGCAAAGTCTGCAAAAATCATGGAATTCCATATGCTTGGGGATATCCATCACAATCTTCATACTCTCATCCTTAAAGTAGTGCAACCCAAGCTTTTCCAACACCCCCTCTATGTCTCCTGCGCATACCATGTCATCTCTGTCGCCGTCCAACATATGGAATGTTCGAGCAAGGTCACATGGTCGAATGTTATGGAGAAACGTTATACTCTCAGATTCGCTGCTCTCCTTATCATGCATAGACTCAGAAGGTAGGCCTTTGGGGGTTGGTCTGATGTTGGATTCTTTTGAATTGCCTAATCCAAAGAGCTTTGCTTTCATCCACTGGATTGCAAAAACATAAGTAAAAGCAGAATAGGGCTGCACAACCCAACGCAAGGCTAGAGATAAAACAACTTGGCAAGATATAGAAATGACAGAAACATAAAAGGCTACTCGATTTCTGATAATATCAGGCACCATATTTGGGGCAGTTTCTGGAAGGAATTGAAACTAAGGATTTCCTAAGGGAAATTCAGAGAATAGGAGGGTAGGGCAACCAGTGCAGCTTACCATAATGGTGGATGATAGCACCTGCAACCACCTGTTAAAAAGGCTTTTGATTAGCTGTGTGAGATTCGATGAAAGTGTGAAGAAACACCCTGTGCATAATCTTTGTCAGAATAAATTATAGTAAAAAGTTTCATCAAGCAGGTTCTTCTGACTTTAAGATGATGATTGCTTTCATTGGAAATTTCTTCGAATTTGTGTGATAGGCCCCATGAGGTTTCCATCATAGCTTGGAGTAGGTTCCAAGAAAAGAATAGTCTTAGGACTTGGGAATTTATGAAAGTGGAAATTGAAGGGAAACATCAATAGTGTTTCAGCAGCCTTTGGGCATATGGTGGACTTTCACATAATGTAACGGTTTTTTATTAGTGTGCAGTTTATTTGTAAGGACGTTATTTGTATTATCTGTGATGTGACTCAAATTCAATCCTCATAACTAATGTGTATAAACTATGTTTCCCTATAATTTTGATTTTTTAAAAAATTCAATGACGTCATGGACAAACACCTTCCCGTTCCAAACCAATCTATTCGTTTAAAATAAAACATGAATTTAAAAAAAAATTGATTCTTTGTGATTTAAAATTGAATCCCTCAAATAAAATCGGAAAATGTAACACTTAAGACATTCCAAAAAAAGACTTATTAGTTGTACACATAAGGCAGGCACGAACCATTCTTTTTCTCTCTATTGATGTTTGGTTTGGATTTTCCATGGAACAAATGATTTAGGGTTTGGGTTATTTATAAAATTTATTAAATTAAATGATAAATTAATGAATTTACATCTATTTTACTTAGATTTTTTATATTATTAATATTTTATTTAATTTAAAATGTTAAAGCATATTTGAAAATATTTTATTAGTAAAATATTTGACATGGTTTGAAAGCTTTATTCGTTTGTACGGTGGTTTTTAAGACAACATTAAAGTCATCTTCGCATGACGCTCCAAACTCCAAAACTTCAAATTGTTTTAAAATTATTAAAATTTACAAGTTAAAAAAAAAGCATATTGAAAACATGTGGAATTTTTTTTTAAATGATATTTTTTATTGGAATTTCAATCCTTACGTGCTGTTTTAAATTTTTTACATTATTATTATTTTTTAATAATATATTGTTTTAGTTTACATATGCATATATTTTATAAGCTATTTTAATTATTTTGACATGAATTTATCTTCTTATAACATATTGTTTTCATCTACATATGCAACTTTGGATAAGGTAACAAATAAATCAATTTTGAGACTACAAAGGAGGAACCCCAATTTTGAATCCAAGGGATCGAATTATGATTGCCCAAGTCTATGCATCACACTTGGTGGATATTAAATGTCTTGTAACCAACTATACTTGGACTAATTTTGATTGTCCAAGTCTATGCGAAGGTGAAGTTAGATCATTTTTTTGCTTTCAGAGGAGGCATTTATGAAATGGAATCTAAAATTTCAAATTTTGGAGGGTCCAGTTTCAAATCATTTCCCCATTCTATTGGAAGGGGGATTAAGACAGGGAAACATCACAAACCATTCAGATTTGAAAACTTTTGGTTACAAAAATAGGAACTTCGAAATAAAATTCCACAATGGTGGGAAGAGGGACGCTTGATATATGGGACAACAATGTTTAGATTCCACAAAAAACTTCATTATATCAAGGATAAACTGAAACAATGCAGACGAGCTAACAAGAAAAACTTCCAGGTCCAAGAGCTCCAATGGTGGCTAGATGGGATGAGATTCAATAAAACTTTAGGGAAGGAACAATTATAGAGTAGCTTAAAGAAGAGGATGATGCATTGCACAAAGCAATTGAGGACATTGACAACCAAGAGGAGATCTAATGGAAACAGAGAGCAAGAACCACTTGGTTATGAGAAGGTGACAAAAATACTAAAATTTTCCATTGGACTGCTTGTGCTAGGAGACAGACAAACAAGATGGAAGCTTTTTAGGATGAGAATGAGAATTTCTTTGATACAATCCCAAGTAAGCATTTCCATTCAATGGATATTTTGCTAAATTATTTAAGGGAAGTATGGTGCAAGATGAAGAGGCTCAAAAATAAGTTCTTGCTATCTCGATTATATCTGAAGAAGAAAACTGGGCCCTATTGTTGGGGTCTAAATTGATATCAAAGAAAACTTGAACTATGTCTATGAATCTATGAATTTTGGGAGGCGCATACCCACTAATCATAGCTCAAATCATAACATTGGATGGATCAAAGATTACTTCAATCCAACCTCTAGAGTAGGTCGGTATACCTTATCAACTAATTCAGGTGTTGACTCAATTAAGCTCAAATAAATGTTTAAGTTTAGGGATAGAAATGAGATAAGGTTTAGAAAATAGTTGAATGAATAATAGCTAGATAAAGCTAACAACATTGACAAATATTAAGAATATGTTGATCAATCACATTTCCAGTACGCCACACTTAGGATTAACAACATTCAAAACTTATTATCTTCGCCATTAAAATAATGAGTTACTCAAAGAATTTTTTTGAACATCTAAAATGCTAGTAATTTAAATAGAAAAATTAGATCAACACTTAGAATAACAAAAAAAGAAGTACTCTACAATATTTTTTTAGCTATGAACCATTCCAAGTTGCTCCAAATCAACAATCCAATATCAGCAGAATTGACTAATCATAACAGTAGTAGCAGAAATGCATTCACAGAAGAAAAACATAATTGATGAAGATAAAAAGCTAGAGGTAAAAATCCAAGTAATGCTCCTTCTCTTGATTTCTCAGTAAGTTACAATAGGATATGAGGTAAACACTCCAAATTCGACCCTTAACAAAGAGGGTTCGACCTATTTATATGGATTTTACAATGATAGTAAAAAAAATTGGAAACATTACAAGGAATTTCTTGCCATATCAGCAGAATGCTAAGGTGGTGACCTCTCATAGATTTTTAAGAAAAAGAATAGAGCTGCACTCCATGAATACTAAAATTTTAAGCTCTGCAAGTTGTTCGA
Organism: Wollemia nobilis; assembly: GCA_028583015.1. Taxonomy (NCBI): domain Eukaryota; kingdom Viridiplantae; phylum Streptophyta; class Pinopsida; order Araucariales; family Araucariaceae; genus Wollemia; species Wollemia nobilis. Next base: position 2,302,464 of record JAQPPZ010007329.1, read on the forward strand.
ATCTCAACTGAATTCAGTAGCTGGAATGGTTACAGGTCAATTTGGATCGTCCTTCATTCTTGAGAATACTTCTCCTCCATTGATCTGCACCTAAAAATATCGGTGAATCTTGATTCCAAATATGGTTGGTCTCCCTTGGATTTTTCTGTTGCACTACTCAGGTTTTGTTGCATTCCCTTCATATTTAGAATATGTTGCTCCATATTTTATTGGGATAGGTTTGATCGGTTTGACTATGAAATGGGAGCTCTGGAGTAAATAGTGTTATCCTTCGAAATTTTCTACTTTATTTTTTGTTAGGTTGTATTTGATCGAGTTGACTTTAGAATTCTTATTTCACGTCGACCTTGGGTGGATTTTAACACTGCTTTGCCTCCTAACATCTAGAATCCACAACTTCATTCTCCGCCAAGCCTCATTTGACCACGCTGACCATGAAGTTTTTCATTCCAATGGATTTTAATCTTATTGTCACTTAGCGTGTGCTCCTTCTGATACTTAGTACACCACTTATACTTGTGGTATTTCACTGTGAAAACTAACCTTGGGATGAAGTTGCCCCTCTGAATTCCACTACTTTATTTTTAACTAAGCATTGTTTGACCTTGCTGATCATGGATTTTTGCATTGTATCACAAACGGGTAGAAAATAACATAGATATCCTCTCAGCTTCTCATTGGGAAATATTCATTTTCATAACTCTGCTACTTTAAAGTCTGTTGGTTCTCAATTTGACTGCATTTTTCACCTGCAATAAATTTTCATATTATGAATCCTTTGGACATAAATTGCACCAATTGATCCTTCAACCTTCCACTACTTCCTTCCAAATTCCACTAGGTGCTGTTTGATCTGCAAAATTTGTATCTCAGTAGGATTTTGTACAGTCCTTAAGATTCTTTCACCTCTTAGCCAAAAATAGATTTTTCCCTAAGTATGTGGCCCTTTTGGGCCTACATTTTGGTGCCTATCAGGAAACCTTGCTCACAAAGGTAAAGAACTCAGAGCCTTATCCATTGAGAATTCTTGTAGATTTTGAGGTAAGCAATGATACAATCATTAAGGAGGGAAGGGACAATAAAAAAGGAGGGAAAGAACGATAGACCTGGATCTAAGAAGATCAAAAGAGAATAGAAAATGGACAAAAATGACACAGGATTAAATAAAAAAATAGCAGAGTGAGGTAAAATAAACCTCATAATACACATGAAATGGTGGTGATTGGACAAAGCTAGGGATAAAAAAAAATGCAACAACCACCCTGAACACAAAAATGAAATACTTAAAATAAGGGGGATATGGTATTTTTACAGGGGGATGAGAGGAAGCAGGACTAATATGTTGGGATAGTGAAGAAGAATGAAAAAAAAATAATGGAATTGGAGTTACACAAAAATAGGAAGCCATGCACCACACATATATGTGTGCATGCATACACCATATTGGTGCAGGCTCCATATGCATAACCCATCGAGGCACAAGATTGTTTCCAAGGTAGATATATTACCAACAATGGCAACACTTCTTTTCTTTTGGTCCACTTATGGTGTTTGATAAATATGGACAATACTTCCTCCATTTGAGTGATATCTCCTTTGTCTTCTTTAATCAGCCAATTACAACCCATCTCAGGCTTCAAACTCTTTTCAAATCAGTATTCCTCCTTTTATAGACCTGCTAAGGCATAATATCAGCTGGTGATGGGGAGATCCTATTTTTAGATCTAGAAAGTACTCAACTCATTTTGTTTGGCATTCCTACTCTCACTATCTCCTTTATCTCGATCAAGTTGGATCGTTCACACAGGGTGTTATTCAGGGTGTTTTCATCAAGCCTTTGGTTTGACTACCTAGTATCCATTATTCAATAGAGTCAGAAGTCCTCATCATGAATTAAACCATCAAAACACCAAAATTTTTATGTCATACTCTCTGCCATGAATGTTGTCTCTTGACCTTAATCTTGCCTTCTTATCCAATCTCTTCAAAAATATACAAAATGACAAGGGTTGGTGTTTTCACGTGAACCTGCCTCTACCTTATTATGGTAGTTGTGATCAACTATTTTATTTAAGTGCCGACTATGTACACAAAATGTGGCACATGTGCCTTCACTTGGCTTTAAATATTTCTCATGCTTCTATCTTGTGAATCTGTAATATGCAGACCAAATGGATCTAAACTTGTATTTCTCTTTAAAACTTTTGCCATGCGATTGATAGGTCTCACTTGTTCAAATGTAATGATGGCATGATCCTCCATATATTGTGCCATAGGGATCAATTCCCATATTTATGAGCTTTACCTCCTGGAAATATCTCTCCCACCGGTAGGTCATGGTCATGGGGCTCATAGCAGGACACTCATGCCTCTAATGATGTGGACCCTTTATTTTTCCATCTATTCTTATTTTTGAGTATGATCATTGGTCCAAAAAAAAACTTACTTCTTGATACTTCTTGAGTCAACAAGAGGGTATCTCTCACCCATGTTTCATTTGAGTGATAGCTTATCAATTGGTCTCCCTGAAGGAGAGCTTTTGTTTCCACATGTTAACGTATAGTAGGTGGGGGACTAGAGTGTGGCTGCTTATAATACTCAATTATAAAGGGGTCAAGGTCTTAGTTGGTGACCTCAACACTAATCTCTTTTCCAAAGATTCTAATTTTGTTCTTCTCTTCCTTGAGACAAAACCCAAAAGTTTCAATTTAAGCTTCAAAAAAACTAATGCCAAATAGCAGGGGATTGTCAACGACCATGATATCTAGTACCATGAATAAGTCAGACAACCCCCACAACATCATAATAAGATTTTTTATAATGCCAAGAACCTTAACGACTTTATCTCTAAACTACAGATATTTGGGTTCCATTTTTTCCATAATCAGCTTCAAACCTTTACATACTTGGAAAGGTATTACAAGTACTTCAGCTCCTGAGCTTACTAGGCAATTATGCATTATTCTCTTTTCAACAAAAATTGACATGTACCATGGGTCGCGCTGTCTCTCATAGAGGCCTGGAGTGTTACTCGTAGGGATTTTTCTACTTCCTCTAGTTGAAATTTTTAAAGAAATATTAGCCAAATTGACCCCTAAATGTACTAGCAAATCTCGCCTTAAGCATTACTTTATCTGTGATGACTCATCGAACAGGTCTTGAAATTGATGCACCTTTTTTATTTGTTGCTCTAATGTTATTGAAAGAAAATATATTTCCTTCAATGCCTTGGTCCTCCTTTTGCTCAACGATTCTTTTATTGAGGCTTGTTCTCGTATCAGTATTTGACCTTCCTCATATTGAATGGGTATTTGTAATGCAGTGTGCACATCACCAACATTATTCCTCAGAGAACTTGCTTCCATGCTATATATTCTTACACCACTTAGATAGCTATAATCTGAATCCACCATCCACCCAATACTGAATGAAGAAAATGGTCTTGAGAGCGGACTAGCACTGTTTGTCACCTCTTCATGTTGTGGATATTATTCTTCTTCGCCATATTCCTTGGCCTAACCTTTAATGTACCATGAATTGAAATAGAGATAGGGGTTAGGATTCAGTGATATCACCTTACCAAGGGGTAGTTCATTCCTTCTCCCATAGTCCTGGGAGAACTGCACAATTTTTTATGACTCTTGGTTGGAAATCACTGGGCTAATCCATTGACTTGATAACAACCTATCACTGGTTCTTTGCTTGACCCACAACTCTACTTAAAGTTTTTGCTACCTGGTGGGGGTAAGAGAAGGGCTAGAGAAACAAGGATCCACATTTTTGAGATGGAATTTTCCCACAGTGATTAATATATTTTTCCCCTCATGGTATCTTAGAATACTTGCAAGAACGCTTTTACTTTGTATTGTTGGATCAGGAGACTCAAATCAAGATGTAGTGCATTGATGTAATACAAGTATACCTGAGGGTGGGAGGGTTGGTATTATTACATAATTCTAGTCCACATTCTTTTAAAATAAACATTGAACTCAGAGAGACATTCTTGTAGGGATTTTTTTATGAACAAAAACTGAGTGAGGAGTAGAAAGGGATCCCCAGGATCGTCAAACTCATATATAAGGGCCATGACTAGATCTTCCAACTTTCTGATACTCCCATAGTCCAATGTTTTGTACCACAACATCTTACCTTTTAAATATAGGACCAACAATATTAACATAAAATCTTCAAAATTAATATTATAGATGGATTACAAGGAAGCTATGTCTTGGTAATGCTCTCTTGTAGTCTTCTCATTCCCTTGATAATTGGGCAAATTCTTAAGGGCTATTTTGGGAATCTCATGTAAAATTGGGATGTCTAAGGGATCAAAGTCATACCATGGGGGATAATGGTGATTAGTCACCAGGCTTATAAAATTTGGAATAAAAAGGGGAGCTACATATTTTCAAAGATAGTTTTTAAAGGCAACTAGTCATGAGATCTGACTTTACTCCCCAGCATAGTCGCCAAGTGAATTTACTTTCTCCGTTGAATGAGATCAATACAATTCACTAAATATCAATTCCTTTGGATATTATAAATAAAGAAATGGGTAGGTTGAAAGACAATGTGTTATTTTCGTCCCACCGGGCATGCCAAAACTATTGGGGTCTGAATTGACATCAAGGAAAACATGAACTATGACTATGAATCCATGACTTCTGTGAGGTGCATACCCGCTAATCATAGCTCAAACTCTAACATTGGATTGATCAAAGATTACTTCAATCCAAAATCTAGAGTAGGTTGTTATACCTTTTCAACTAATTTAGGTGTTGACTCAATTAAGCTCAAATAAATGTGTAAGTTTAGGAATAGAAATGAGATAAGGGTTAGACAATAGTTGAATGAATAATGGCTAGATAAAGATAACAATATTGACAAATATTAATAATCCACTGATCAATCACATTTCCAGTACGCCACACTTATGACTAAAAATATTCAAAACTTATTATATTCACCATTAAAATAATGAAATACTCATAGAACTATTTCAAACATCTAAAATGCTAATAATCCAAATAGCAAACTTAGATTATGAGTTGACTACGAATTTTACCTACGGAATGTTTTCATATTATGAATCCTCTACATGGAAATTGCACCAATTGATCCTTCAACCTTCCACTACTTCCTTCCAAATTCCATTGGGTGTTGTTTGATCTACGAAATTTGTATCTCAATGGGATTTTATACTGTCCTTAAGATTATTTCACCTCTTTGCCAAAATTTTGGCTAAGTATGTGGGCATTTTGGACCTACACCTACTTAAACCCGTTGATAGAGAGGAATTGAAGAAAGTAGTCTTTGGAATGAGTATCAAAAAAACACCAGGTCCAGATGGCTTTCCAATTGAGTTTTTCAGACCTTATGGGAAAAAATGGAGGAGGATGTAATGGATGTTATAGAGGAGTCCAAAGGTAGTAAACTAATGCTCAAAGTATTAAATCATACATTCATTGCCTTAATTCCAAAAGGGGAGAAGGGGGTGCATATTTTAGATTATAGACCTATTACCTTGTGCAATGTCAGATATAAAATAATCACAAAGGTAATGACTTAGCGGCTAAAACCTCTCCTACATAGCATTATTTCCTTAGAGCAAGGGGGTTTTATAGAGGGTAGACATATCTTGGATGGTGTGGTTTTAGCTCAGGAGGCAATCCACTCAATGCAAAAATATGACAATAGAGGAATGTTCATAAAATTGGATATGTGAAAGGCTTATGATAGGGTGGAGTGGAGCTTCTTATCAAGGATGATGATAGCCTTCAGATTCTCTCAAGATTGGATAGAATGGGTCATGAGTTGTGTTTCTACTCCGAAATACTGAGTGTTAATCAAAGGCCTTCCCTAGAAACCATTTGGAGCTACTCGAGGTCTTCATCATGGAGATACCTGTTCCCCTTATCTTTTTCTCATATTGGCTGAAGGCTTGGGTAGACTCATCTTGAGGAGAAGACAAAAAGGTTTGCTAACAGGTATCAAGGTGGGTGAGGAAGTTTTGACTCACATACACTTTGTGGATGACACAAGATTGGTGGGAGTGGCCAACTTTAGGGAAGCATGAATAATTAGAGATACTCTTAATTTTTACCTTAGAGCCACAAACCAAGTCATCAATGATAGAAAATCCAAAGTGGTCTTTTTTAATCTTGATCGATAGGACATAATTTTAGAGATATTTGAATTTACGAGAACTTCTCTCCCACTGGTATATTTGGGGGTCCCTTTGCATTTTAAAAAACTGAAAATAGATATCTGAAGGAATCTTTTGGATTATATCAAAGAAATAAGTAATCATTGATCTCACAAATGGTTAATCTATGGGGGTAGACTAACTTTTTTGCAGTCAGTCATTCATACCATGTCAATTTATAAATTTTATATCCTTGCTACCTCACATACCATATGAAAAGGGTTAGACAAGATGGCTAGAAAATTTTTATGGGAAGGAATATTAGGAGAGAGGAAATGGGCCTTAGTAGGTTGGGAGAAAGTAAGTTAGCCCAAGCTAAAGTGAGGTTTGGGACTGAGGAGATCAAAGTTAAATAATATAGCTTTGGCTAGAAAGCTTTAGCGGAGGTGGATTTCCCAACCAACTTTCTTATTTAATAGAGTTTTAACTAGTTAATATTTGGAACAAGTGAATCCGAATGAGGTGAATCGTTTCCCTTTGGATGGTAATGGGTCCTTGGTGTGGTAGACTCTAAAGTTAGGATCTCAAGTAATGAAAGATGAGACTTCCTTGGTGTGGGTCCTTGGCCTACTTTTGTTTTAAATCCATTATACATTACAGGCTGTAGAGGAGACTTCCAAGGCTGCCAAATAGGATGGATTGCCATAAGTCCACAAGAAATCTATGATGGCCTGTTTATCATTGTCAGCATGTTTTCAAATTCCATTATATCAATTCTACCATCAGAGTTCTTGTCAAATCTGGATATCATTATTTCACAATTCTCCAAGTGTCGCCCTTCTTTCAGTCCAAGGCTGAGCAGGACCTGTTGCAGCTCCAATGGTGTGATGAAACCATCACCGTCTTTATCAAAAACAGAGAACGCTTCACTCAATTCTGCTTTCTCGCTCTCTGCACATTCCGCGCCCGTCATCATACTCGAGCAAAGTCTGCAAAAATCATCGAAGTCCATTTGCTTGGGGATATCCATCACAATCTTCATACTCTCATCCTTAAAGTAGTGCAACCCAAGCTTTTCCAACACCCCTTCTATGTCTCCTGCGCTTAACATGTCATCTATGTTGCCGTCCAACATATGGAATGTTCGAGCAAGGTCCCATGGTCGGATGTTATGCAGAAACGTTATACTCTCAGATTCGCTGCTCTCCTTATCATGCAGAGACTCAGAAGGAAGGCCTTTGGGACTTGGTCTGATGTCGGATTCTTTTGAATTGCCTAATCCAAAGAGCTTTGCTTTCACCCACAGGATTGCAAAAACGTAAGTAAAAGCACAATAGGGCAGCACAACCCAACTCAAGGCTAGAGATACGACACGTTGGCAAGCTATAGACATGACAGAAACATATAAGGATACTCGGTTTCTGATGATGTCAGGTACCATATTTGGGGCAGTTTCTGGAAGGAATTGAAACTAAGGATTTCCTAAGGGAAATTCAGAGAATAGGAGGCTAGGGCAACCAGTGCAGCTTTCCATAATGGTGGATGATAGCACCTGCAACCACCTGTTAAAAAGGCTTTTGATTAGCTGTGTGAGATTCGATGAAAGTGTGAAGAAACACCCTGTGCATAATCTTTGTCAGAATAAATTATGGTAAAAAGTTTCATCAAGCAGGTTCTTCTGACTTTAAGATGATGATTGCTTTCATTGGAAATTTCTTCGAATGTGTGTGATAGGCCCCATGAGGTTTCCATCATAGCTTGGAGTGGGTTCCAAGACAGGAATAGTCTTAGGACTTGGGAATATATGAAAGTGGAAATTGAAGGGAAACACCAATAGTGTTTCAGCAGCCTTTGGGCACATGGTGGACTCTCACGTAATGCAACCACCAACTATGTCTCCCTTTATCTTTATCTTTTATATAAATATTCGGTTAGAATTTATATAATTTATTGGGTATATAAGAGTCAACATTCGAAGTTTTAAACGAAGTTACGATCGTGATTTAAAAATCAATTAAATGAGTCATTCATAAACACTCTGTCGTTCCCAATCAATCTATTTTTTAAAAGTAAATAAAACATGGGTTTAAAAAAACATCTGGTTCTTACATCTAAAATTGAATCCCACAAATAAAATCTAAAAATATGAAACTAACACATTCCAAAAAAAAAAACCGCTCATTAGTTGTACACATAAGGCAGCCACGAACCATTCTCTTTCTCTCTTTATTGATGTTTGGTTTGGATTTTTCGTGGAGCAAATGATTTAGGTGGAGCAAATGATTTAGGTTTTGCTTTGGGTTTTTAATAAAATGTATTAAATTAAATGATGAACCAATGAATGTACAATGTATTAAATTAAATGATGAACCAATGAATTTACAACTATTTTACATATTGATATTCTATTTAATTTAAAATGCTACAAGCATATTGGAAAAGGGTTAATTAGTAACATATTTGACATGATTTGAAAGCTTTATTCGTTTGTACGGTGGTTTGATATTATGACTCGTGTCATAGTATACTTTTTTTCGAATATTGTTCAACTAGGCTTTTAAGACAACATTAAAGTAATCTTCCGTTCCAAACTCCAAAACTCAAAATCGTTTTAAAATTATTAAAATTTACAAGTTAATAAAAAGTACATGGAAAAGCATGTGATAATTTAAAAAAAAAATATTTTTGCAAAAATCTTATGAACTATTTTAATTATTTTTACATAAATTTATCTTCTTATAACATATTGTTTTCTTCTTATACAACTTTAGATAAGATAACAAGTAAATCAATTTTATTTATCCTAAATCATATTAAATTTATCATTGCAACAACTTTTTATACAAACATTTTCTCTTTTATACCATAGAAGGATATAGGTTCTACATCGATTATTGTCATATAAAACTACAGTCCAATTAATGCATTATCCATTTTTTAAAAGAGAATGTCAATTGCCGCATAAATTAATGGGTGAATAGAGGTGATACATGCACTTTATTATGCATTTTCATAAGTACAAGTAACTATACTATTAATATTTGTCAGTCCACCTGAGCTCATTTGAATTTTAAAAAATCAATTATTTATAGATAAATATGGATTTTTTTTTTTTTTTAAATATTTCATATTTTAGGACCAATATATTTATAAAAAAATCCAAGTAGTATTGAGGGAGATATGTCCATATGAAAAAAATCATCCAAAAAAAGGCAACTTCAAGTCAATTTTTTTTTCCAAAAAAGTATCATCTTTTAGGAGCCATATCTTTGCAAAGGATTGTATAATTTAGATAATTATTGGATGAAATTATGTGGAATTTGAATAAATTTAATATGAGTGGTAATATGATGGAATTTGAGTACTATTGAGGGAGGTATGATCCTAGGCACTGACAATTTTTTAAGTCATGGGAAAATGAAATGGCAAATATTTTTTAGTCATAGTTTAGATGATGAGAGGAGAAATAAAGGGTTAGGGTATCCATGAAGCAGGATATTTTGTTTGGGAGTGGAATTTTTTCAACTAAGTTTCTTTCTTCCCTTCATTATCTTAGAAGTTTTGCATGTAGATTATTGTAGGTTTATACTCAAATAATAAAATTGCTATATGATATACTTGTAAATATTAGTATATATTGAGTCATAGTTTCCTTCCCATGGATCAATTTATAACTAAATCCATAGAGTAGTGATTCTTGTTGCTCAAAGATAAGGTAGTCATTGGTAATTTTAATGGGTCTTGGCCCAAGACCTGTGGTTTGAGAGAAATTAGGAGAGAAAAATAGGAAATTAATATTGTATTCAACCTTAGGAATAATAGGTTACATTGGTATTTATACTCATAAAAATAAATGAACTTAGGGAATATAGGGAAGTTAGGGAAATAGAAGAAATAGGGAGGAAAAGAGAAATGGAAAATGAGTTGGTTCGCCTTGTCACCCTTGCCGTCCAATCCTACCCAGTCAGCTATCATCCAAGTCAAACTTACCTACCCAGTCAATTGTCGTCCAAGGAGGTAAAAGGGGTAAGATCCAAAGCTTACCGTTGAAACCAATTTTTTACCTTTTTTACTCCTTTTTGCTCATTTTACTAGTTTTATTTCCAACGTTCTCCCCCTTAAAGTTGAGAGGACTGACTATATAGTCTCTCAGCTTTATATATTGAGCTTTAGCTATACCTTTGGTGAAGATGTCAACAATATTATCCAAAGTGTTACAATATTGAAGCTCAACTATTTGTTGTTCCACCATATCTCGAATGAAGTGATACTTCATATAAAAATGCTTTGATCTGCTATGGTGGATTGGATTGTATGCCAACTGAATGACACTTATGTTATCACAATACAGTTGAGTTAGACCACTCTAACTTTCTCCAATCTCTTCAAGAAATTTTCTTAACCATAGGGCCTGAGTACTAGCATGAGTGATGGCTATATAATCAGCCTCAGTTGATGACAATGCTACAATAGTTTATTTCTTGGAACTCCATGTAATTAGTCCTGATCCTAGACTAAAATAATTCCCTGATGTAGATTTCCTATCATCTATGTTGCTGCCCCAATCACTGTCACTGAAGATAAATAATTTCATAGAATTACATTTTTGGTAATGGATTCCAAAATTCAATGTACCTTTTACATATCTTAAAATTCTTTTAATTGCTTGTAAATGCAGCTCAGATGGACTAGCCATAAACCTTGAAACTAGAGAAATAACATATTGAATATCAGGCCTGGTGTTGGTGAGAAATATCAGACTCCCAACCGTGCTTCTGTAAGTGGTCATGTCAACCTTTGATGCTCCATCGTCCTTGCTTAATTGGATCCCATGTCCAGTAGGAGTTGTAACTTATTTACATTGCTCCATGGCAAATTTCTTGATCATGTCTCGAGCATACTTGTGTTGACATATGAAGATCCTTTTATTTGATTGATGCACTTCCATCCCTAGGAAGTATCGCATTAAACCAATATTTTTCATCTCAAACTATTTCATCATGGAGTTTTTGAACTCCATATTCATTTTATTGTTATTACCCATAAATATTAGATCATCCACATACAAACAAACTATGAGAATATCTCCTCCATGCTTTAGGTAGTACAAAGTTGGTTCATTTTTCATTCTTGTGAATCCATACTCACTAAAATAGCCATAAATGTGTGAGTACCAAGCTCTTGGTGCTTGCTTGAGGCCATAAAGTGTTTTCTTCAATTTGTAAACAAGGTTCTATTTTCCCTATTCTTGGAAACCTTGAGGTTGTTGAACATAAACCTCTTATGTCAAGTATCCATTTAGAAAAGCACTCTTTACATCCATGTGTTGAACATTCCATCCTTTATGGGCTGCTAAGGAAAGAAATAATCTGATTGTCTCTTGTCTTGCAACAGGAGCAAAAGTTTCCTCATAGTCAATGCCATATTTTTGAGTAAAATATTTTGCTACTAGTCTCGCCTTATGCCTCTCAATGCTTCCATTAGTGTTGTATTTGGTATTGTAGACCCATTTACATCCAACACATTTTTTACCTTTGGGTAGCTTTACTAGCTCCCATGTATCATTTTTTTTATAGAGGTTATTTCCTCTTTCATGGCTTCTTGCCATACATTTTGAGTACATGCCTTCTCATAACTAGCTGGTTCTAGTTGTGCACTAGCCAATAAAGCATAATTGACTACATATCCTCTATGTTCTTAGGAGTTATCATCCCCATACAATTGCAAATTCTCAAGTTGCTGCAGAACTGAATTCATTTCACTAGCTTGGCTTCTAGTGAATATTCTTTGGAAATTTTGATCCAACATATGAAAGGAAGGATGATGTTGTAAAGTTCTTTTGCCTCTTGATGGAGAGTCAATGTCCATCGATGAAGAATTTATGGATCTCTGTGGAGAAGGACTTGGACTGGTGGTTGATGTACTTGATGTAGTACTCTTGGTTGGCCTTGGAGGGGGTGGTGTACCTTTCTTGGGAGACACATGTTGTACCTGTTGTATTTGTGAAGAATTTACATCTTGGGACTCATCATCAACAAAAATTCTTTGATAACCCCATTCTCCCCCTTTATAAAAAATTACATCCCTGGAGAGTATAACTTTATGAGTCTTGGGATTGTAGAGTCTATATGCCTTTGTAGACTCAAAATACCCTACAAATATAGAAGCTTGACTTTTTGGATCAATATTCTTCCTTTTCTCATCAGGAATGTGTGCATATGCTAAAGAACAAAACACTTTGAAGTGCTTTACATTAGGTTTCTTTTCGTACAACACCTCATAAGGAGTGACACCATCTAAACTAGAAGTTGGAATTTTATTTAGAATATATACACTGGTTCTTACAGCCTTTGCCCAGTACATATGAATTATATGCTTAGTTTGTAGCATAGATCTTGTCATCTCAACTATGGTGCGGTTTTTTTGCTCTACCACACCGTTCTGTTGTGGGGTATAGGAAGTGGTAAATTGCCTTTTGATCCCACTTACTTTACAATATTTTGAGAATGCTTTTGTGTAGTATTCACCTCCTCGATCTGTCCTAAGACATTTTACATAATTCTCACTTTGATTCTCTACATTGTTTCTAAAATATATGAAGCAATCAAAAGCTTCATCTTTATGTTTCAAAAAATAAATCCAGCACATTCTAGAGAAGTCATCTATGAAAGTGAGAAAATAAGAATAGTTTTAGAGACTCTATGTTTGCATTGGTCCACAGATGTTTGAATGTACTAACTGAAGTGGATAGTTGGCTCTCCACCCTTGTACTTTCAAAAAAATTGATCTTGAGTGCTTTCCCAAAGCACATCCTTCACAAACCTCCTTTTGTTCATTGATTTTGGGAAGTCCTGTCACCATAGCTTGAGAAGTTAGAAGTTCTAAGCTAGCACAATTAATGTGACCATATCGCAAGTGCCAAAGTACATTTGTATTTGTTATAGCTACATTTGTAATTTGAGCTCCTCCTAGCTCATAAAATTTGAGAGGGAATAACATGTTCTTGGTCATGGGGGCCTGTGTGATGACATGATTACAATTACTTTTATAAAAAATGATACATTGTCCTTCATCAAATACAATCTTGTAATTGTTCTCCATCATTTACCCAATGCTTAGCAGATTGTGTTGGAGATTTGGAGTGTAATAGATGTCATGCACTTTCTTTAGTCCTTCTTTGGTTGGAACCTCCATGGCTCCAATACCCTCTACTTGCAATATCTTATCATCCCCTAATTTGATTTAGGATTTATAAGTGGAATCTAGAGTAGAAAATAAATGTTCTTTGCCACTCATATGGTTTGAACAACCAGTATCCAGAATCCATATGTCATTTAGATTCTGTTCTGATTGTCCATATGATAGAAAAATATTAGAGGTATCATCTTCTTCTCCATAATTACCATATTGACTACTACAACCTTGTGAAGATTTTGACCAGCAGTCGCGAGCGAAGTGACCTGGCTTGCCACAGTTGAAACAAGCTGATTTGGACTTGTCACTTCCTTGCCATTGATTTCCACTTTGTCCTGGATTTACTCCTTAATTTTGATTTCCACCTCTTTTTTGATTGCCTCCTTTGTATGAGTTGCCTCCTCTGTTGGAATTGCCACCTCTATTCTAATTGCCTCCTCTGTAGTTGCTTCTACCTCTACCTCTTTACTTGCCTTTGCCTTGACCTCTTCCCCGTCCTATTCCATTATTTTCATTGAAAGTGAAGGCCTTATCACCGCATCCGTAGTTGGTTGAAGGAGTTTCAAGAAACCTCTCTTCATGTGACATTAACGATCCGATTAATGCATCAAATGTTAAAAGGAAAATATCTTTGGATTCTTCTATAATTATGGTAATATGGTTCTATTTCTATGTAAGTGTTCACAAAACTTTTGTTACAATTGTCTTAGGCTTGATTGCTTCGCCTAGTGTAACCATTTTATCTACTATTGCTTTTACTCTAACACAATAATCATTGACTTTTTCATCATCTTTCATTCGGAGATTTTCAAAATATCTCTTCAGTGTTTGAAGCCTTACTTGCTTCACTTGATTACTACCTTGGAATCCATCACTCAATGCTTTCCATGTGTCTTGAGCAGTCGTACAAGCAACAATTCTAGGAAATATGCTTTTCTCCAATGCGGCTTGGAGATGAGAAAGAGCATATGAGTTGCTCTTTTTCTCTTCTTTTCAAGTTTTCTTGTCTGCTACATTAAGTGTGGTCCAGTCTGTGGGTTCTTTATAGCCTTCCTCTATGATTTCCTGCAAATATCTTCCTATGAGCAGGGTCTTTATATTTATAGACTAGTACTCACAGTCATAACCGTTAAATTATGGGATAGGTAAGCTATTGTGTGAGGCCATATTTACCAAAAAACTCTCTTTATTTCACAGTTACAAAAGTACTTTGCTGAATGAAAGAAAGAAGAAGAAGGAAGAAGGAAGAGATTACAAATTTAAGTCAAATATGACTTTTTCTACTCTATCATCAACTGCTTGCTCCTCTTGATGTGGGGATGGGATCTCTTGATTTGCAAAGTTATCTGCCACTTTTTATTTTTTGTCACTTATTGGTATGATTTTTTCAGTGATGGTGGTTCTAGTATTTTCACTGAAATGTTGTAGTGCGTGTACTCTAATTCTTGTGGTGCAGCTTGGATGGATTCTGATTGTTCAAATTGACTTCTAAATGAATTTTATTCAAAATACGCTTCGTACCCTGAGTCATGATGCCTTTGATACGTGATTACTACATTTTGAAGCTGACTAAACACAATGTTGAGTCCATAACCTCTTACCTTTTCATCAAACCTTTTTGCACCTTCTCTTGCTAGAATTGCACATAAGGCATGATAACACCCATTATGTTTGATCATCAAATACCTTTTACAAAATACTAAGCCTCTTAGGCTTATTACAAACTCTTTCCTCTTAGGAAAGTTATCAAATTCTCTTTCAATCTCTGAGTATTTCACAAAAAAGTGAAATGTACAATCTCTTTGTGGATGACAATATTAAGCCTTCAAGACTTTTACAACAAAATTTTAAAATTTAAACTTATTAAAAAACATTAAATATTCATATTTAATAAAAAAATAATTTTATAATCATTAAAATCTAGGTTTGAAAATAATTATAAATTAATTTTTATTAAATTAATATTTAATAATTTTAAATTTCTAAAGTTTAAATAATAAAAAAAATTTAAACAAAATTTATCTCTAGCCCATTCGAACCCGTGACCTCTTGATAGTCACAAAACCTTAGACCAATGTGCCATGGAGTTTAATTTAAAACTCAAAGGATCCGCGATCCTTTTCAACTATGCTTTCCAGGCGATTTCAAAAAAACAAAGCAAAATAGTGCCCAGCAAGATTCAAACCCATGACACCCAGATCACAAGCGCAGTGCCTTAGCCGCTCGAGCTACGCCCATGGCTGAGTATGGAGGAGGGTTTTGTATTTAACAAGCTCTTGTCATCAATTGCAAAGAAAAGAAAACAATAATCCCACATTCAGTAGGATGGAGGCAATGCAAGGGTTTATAACCCTAGACACACACCTTTTGAAATGATTGCTTTTGGGCAATCAACAATCACCCCTTTTGCCTCTGATTAGCCAACCATTCCTCGCCACATTGCTCCCTTTGTTGCCACATTGTCTGTTCGCATCAACTTTTGAGTTGTCCAGTCAACGTGGGTCTTGTTCTCCTCTCACCACGTGCCACTCTCTAATTGGTTATCCTGCATCACTCCTATCTTCACATGCTTATTGTGTTGGCATGCTCTAGACTTCACCTTGATTCATGTGCTTCGGGCTTCTCTCATCTCAAGCTATGTGCTACATGTCCCACCTCGACCTCACTATGGGCTATGTACTATGGGCTTCTCTCTCCTCGAAACTTGAGCTTCCTTCACCTCGATCCTTATGCCCTCTCGGCTTCGGCTCTTAAAATTAGGAGCAAAAAATAGGAAATTAATATTGTATTCAACCTTAGGAATAATAGGTTACATTGGTATTTATACTCGTAAAATTAAACAAACTTAGGGAATATAGGGAAGTTAGGGAAATAGAAGAAATAGGGAGGAAAAATGAGTTGGTTCGCCTTGTCGTCCTTGTCACCCAATCCTACCCAGTTAGCTGTCGTCCAAGTCAAACTTACCTGCCCAGTCACCTGCCGTCCAAGGAGGTAAAAGGGGTAAGATCCAAAGCTTACCGTTGAAACAATTTTTTTACCTTGTTTACTCATTTTTGCTCCTTTTACTAGATTTATTTCCAAAAATACCTAGGGGCTTTGGCTATAAGAAACTGGATTGATAAGAGATGGAAGTCTCCAAGAGTGATTCTATAATTTCTTTCCAAAGGTTACTTCCTAGCCATTTTTTGTTTTAGGAAGGAAAGAGATAGAATCCTAAAAGGGGTGCTTATTTTATTTGAAGAATATGACTCTCCCTTACCCACTAGCATGGAACAACCAATTTTGGATGGCATCATAGTAGCTCATGATGTAATGCATTCTTGATTAATATAAAAAAGAAGTTGCTTGGCCTCTATTGGACATAGCATTTTAGGTTTTATATGAATGTACATTGTGAATATCTATACATTTTTGTTAATGCTTTATGGTTGATTAATTTGTGTTAAGTAAATCTGCTATAATTGGATTACCCTTAGTTTAAGCAAAAGTAACAAATATTCATATCTATTCTAATTTCATGTTGGGTTTCACAATACTTCTTTAAAATGAATGAAATCAAAACATTACCCATATAGATAGAAATAAATCATAGAAAGAAAAATATATAAAGAGTTTTTGTAGACATTAAAATCTCTCACTAAAGGAAATACAACTACACTTAAACTAATAATGAAATGGTTGGTAGGAAGGAGTATTTATACACACTTTTAAGATACCTTTAGGTCAAGGTTAAAAATTGATCTTTAGGTTAAATTATGAAATATAACAATAAATTCATGTATACAATGTGTACAAAGGACCCAAGGAGCTATAAAAAGAAAATAATACAAAAGGTGGATGCCTTAAGAGAAGCTTAACACCACATATTCCAACAATTTTTTGACCAAAATAAAATATTTTTGAGTGTTGTAACAACATCTAATATATCCATACATCCAACCTTTATGAAAACCATTTTTTGTGCATGTAGAAAACTCCAATAAAAACTATCATATATTTTATTCATATATCTAATTTTAAAATCTTACTTGGTCTTTTCATGTAATGAAGAGAATGTATGGTCTCCTTTGTAATTATCTTGTTCTTCTAAGATAATATAATATAGAATCTGTCTATTTTCCACGTGTTTTAAAATTATTTTATAAATCATATTGCAAAGGCTTCTTGGATAAAAATAATCAAAATATTTGATCATATTTCTTGGTAACTAATGTAATAAGGATGTCTTTATAACTTTTTTCTATCCTCATCAACAATAGCCAATATCTCTCTCTTTAGTAAATCCTATTTTTTAAAATAAAAATATAGGAAATCCATCAGGGCTAGTGCTTTCTTAGGACGGAAAGAAAGAGTTACCTCCTATAGTTCCTCTACAGAGATATTTCTCATCAAGATTTCATTCTATACTTGTGTGATAATTCATGGAGAATTTTGAAAAGCTTACCTTGAATCTCCTTATATTGTCTAATATATGATAGAATATATATGAAATAATTAATTACTTCCATATTGTTGTCTTTTTCTTTGTTAATACTTCTTCCATATTGAGATGAAATATTTTGTATTTAGTCAAAGAGATAAATCTATTTTGGCTATAACATATGAGGGTTTATATCCCCTTCCTTAGCCCATCTCTCCCTATTTTTTTGTGATCTATACGACTCTTCCATTTTTAATACATTATAATAATCATGAAGTAATTATTTTCTTCTATATAAGCATTTTGGTTTATTCCATTGATATCTAGTTTCTTTTATAAAGTGTTGAGTTTTGATTTAATTTCCTCTTTTATTTTAACTATGTTACTAAAGTATTTGACAAAGTAAATATAAATTCACCCCTTTAGATATTTCATTACTTGTACATAACTAGTTCCTTCAAACCATAATTTTTTTTTTGGTAGGTAAAAATTATGTTAAAAGCGGGTTTTGAAAGGACCCCAAAGCCTTTTTACAACAGGTCAACCGACCAAACCAAAGGACAAGAACAATAAATTTGAAGAATCTTACCCAACAGAAAATAGACAGTTTTGAAAAACCCACCCAATGAGAAAAGACAATTTTGAAAAATCCCACCTAGCGGGAAACCACCAATTTTTAAAAATCCCGCCCAGCGGGAAACCACCAGTTCTGAAAAATCTCGCCCAATGGGAAGCAACTGAAAACCACCAGGTTTGAAATTTCGCCCAGCAAGAAAATTAGTAGATTGGAAAATCCTGCCCAGCGGGAAACCACCAATTTTGAAAAATCCCGCCAAGCGGGAAACCTCCAGTTTTGAAAAATCCCACCTAACGGGAAAACATGCAAGATGATGAATTTAAAAATCCTGCCCAACAGGAAGCAGCTGAAAACCACTATATTGGAAATCCTACCCAATAGGAAAACCAGAAGATTTGAAAATCCCACCCAACGGGAAATCCCGTCCCGCCCAGCAGGAAAACCAGTAAAAAATGGGATTGAAAAATCTCGCCCAGTGGGATTGGAAATCTCGCCCAATTGCAAAACCAAAAGATTTGAAAATCTCTCCCAACAGGAAATTCCGTCCCGCCCAATAGGAAAACCAACAAAAAATTGGGATTGAAAAATTCTGCCCAGCGGGAAAACTGGCAAAATTGGAAAATCTCGCCCAGCAGGAGAATTAGCAGAAGAACAGGTTTGGAAAATTGCAACACTAGAATCTCACAAACAGGAGTATGAGGAAGCTAGAAGGATCTAGGTACAACAAATGTAAGCACAAAGAAAGGATCTTAGAAGCCACAAAGAACCAGGGACCCACCATACTTGCTCACGAATAGTTCCAAGGAAGAGGAACTAGGACTAGGAACAACTCAAGAACAAGAAAATGCCCCCCCAAGGCCAAGAACAAGCTTTGAGAGTCCACCAAGAAATAGGACTAGAAAGCAGAATCTCTCGAACAAAAACTGGAATGAAAACCTGTGAAGCCTAGGCAGAAAGTGATAGCAAACACAAATATGGGATCCATGAAAACCTAAACTAAGGGATCCATGGGTCTACATGCATAGATCACCAATCCCCTCTAAGATAGTGATATGCAGGAAAAAACCCAAAGTACCCCAGCATAAAGGACTAGGAATCCCCATCCTTGAACACAAACAACTTTAGTGAACTAGGATTGGGGCTGGGAACAACTCAACCATAGGAAGAACGTCCCCAAGGCCATGCAAATGCTCAAAGCGTTCACCAAGCAACAGATCTAGAAAAAATAAGCCTTCAAATAGGAAAACGAACATGGTCCCACCCAAAGGGATGAGACCACCAGAAACCGACATCCAAGAGAGGAAATACAAGCAAAGAGGAAACTGGCCCCCCTAGACCAACCTCAATGAAGAGAGAACCTCATGGGATGCACTAGGAAGAGAATATGAACCCAACCTACAACCACCACAGACCGAGAAAACCTTGGGAACCGTATCCCAGTAACAACCTGCAAAAAAAAACCCAAGGAAAATCCTAAGGGAGATCAAGGACAGGATCCCAGGAACATGCAGGAAACCCCAAAAGATCCCTGGGAAGCACCAGGCTTGGGATTAAAATGAGGAAACCCCAAAAACTACTGGGAAAGGAGCAGAAAGTGGGCAAGGATCTCCCCCAAGGAGATCATCTGCTACAAACCATTCCTAGAGTGGGATGA
Source organism: Wollemia nobilis (assembly GCA_028583015.1). Taxonomy (NCBI): domain Eukaryota; kingdom Viridiplantae; phylum Streptophyta; class Pinopsida; order Araucariales; family Araucariaceae; genus Wollemia; species Wollemia nobilis. The sequence goes on from JAQPPZ010007329.1 coordinate 2,322,454, forward strand.
CCTAGGATGAATCAGGGACTGGGCAAGAACCAGGGAAAGGGGAGCAGGGAGAGGGAGCAGGTCCCTCCCCCTCTCCTCCCCAAAAGCATTTCAGGCCTTCAAACCATAATTCATCCCACTATACCATAATAATTTAGAATATATTGTCATTTGATGGTCATATTTTAAGAGAATAGATTTAAGATTTGATCTCAATATTAAAAAAATGTCTAGGGGATTGTGTACTAGAGAGATTGTTACTTTGTTTCCAACTTTGTATCTAATAAATAAAATATCATCCCATATTTTAGATATATGAGATTTTCCAATTCATATTTTACTTCATGTATATTGAAATACTAAAGGAATATCATCCCAAAGGCCCTTTAAATTGAAATATAAAGTAAATTCCTCCATTGGTTTAGACCATATAGAGGTAGCATTTCTTTCTTAATGGAGATAGAACTATATATGAAGTCCCATCTAAGATTCCATACATAATAATTATGTACCATAATTGAATTTTATATAAATAAAGTATAAATTAAGGTCCTTTGAAAACATTTTGTGTAGAGTAATTGTAGTTCAAGCATATCAATTTATAAGTCCAATTTTAATATTTTTCTCTTTCTTGTAAAAAGAGTAGCAACCCAATAACTTTTTTCTTCAAGCAATTACCCAATCCATTTATAGTTGTTCCATATTGTTCCAATATATCCTGAAGACCCTAAAGATAAAATCACTAGACAATTCCTCATCTTCCATATCTTTTTTATTCATTCTAATAGTCTTCATTATCGATTTTTGTTTTTTGTATTTAAATAAAATCAAAACTACAACAACCTATTAATTTCCTAGTAATTCTTTTTTAGGGGTCTTATTCATACCCCTAATATTCCAAGATACCATTGTTGTCATCACTTTTCTTGTTTGTATTCTTAGTCCCACTTCTTATTGGCATATGTGATATTTGTTTTTTATTTTTCAAATCAATATCTCTTTGCATTTAATTTTTTCTTTATTATTGCCTTAAGGGTCTCCCTCTCCTTTTTTTTCCACCAACACTTTCATTGTCATTAATATTTTCAATTTTTGCATATAATAAAATTTATCATTTTTATTTCCATGTCGTCTTAAAGAATATGAAGTGCAAGGAATATCCTAAAAAATACACTCTTCTATGCTTCCATAGAAACTCTAAAGTGCAAGGACCATCCTCCATAGCAACTACTATCTTATGTTACCTAAAAAATAGATTTCCATGGTTATCCTCCATTCTCATGTCATTCCTAAAACCCTAAAGTGTAAGAGATAAACACCTTGCTACATTCAATTTTATTTTAAGGAAAGGATTTTATACTACTTGAGGAAAATAAGTATGACTTACCAATATTAAACTAGATATCCTATGACTTCTTTGTTTTAAAATTTATCTCCATATCTTACTTCACACCTTTAATTCCTCCTAAATTTGAGAATGCACATTGAAATTTTGTATTAGCAGTTTAAGAAGGGGTTTGAAAGGGCCCCATCCCATTTATAAAATAACCTTACAAGTAGATCAAGAAGATCAATAAAATAGGGAGCTCGGTCCAATATAAATATCTACAATTAAAAAGGACCAACCAATAGCACCTAAATAAAAAGCACATAAAAAACTAAGTCTAACACAAGAGAGAGACCATAACTAACATAACAAAAAAAAGGGTTAAAAAGGGGCTCTATCCCCCTTGTGCAACTTGGCTAGAATATTGACCATCTTAGGTGATCCTTGATCGACCTTCAAATCCCAACGACCTTTAGATGTATCTAAAATTGAATCAAAATCATGAGAAAATATCATTAAAGTACAACAGGTCCTAGATATGGTTTCCAATAAGCCCTTCATCAAGAGGTGGTCCACACAGAGCCTCAAGGGTGATAGATTCAAATGATCACAATTTCTTGAGTACATAGGCATTTGAATATTCGTATCCATCTCAATCACTAGAACCTCCTCTGCCATTGATTTTTCCACATTCAACCCCTATAGTATCCAAATGGGACTTTCCTTTCACATATTCAAAGCAACTCTCCAAGATATCATCTTCACCATTATTGCCCTAATCTAAATTCATAGTGAAATATAAATCCAAGCCCTTTAAATATGAGTTCAATATGTGAGACTTGTGAGTCTCACCTTGTAAAATAATATTTCCCTAAGACTTATCTTTCACAACCTCCTTCATCACCCAACGAAAGAAAGGTTCCTTTTTTATTGCTAAAATTATAGTTGTTTTTGGTATTGAATTTTGAATCACTTCCTTTTGAATCAATGTCCAAAATAAGGCCTTTCTTTTAATTTCCCTTTGATATTGGGTGAGTGTCATCATGATTCTAACTTGGGACTTCCTCATGATCCTTCAAAGAGGGGTTGGGATTACCCACCCCACTATATATAATTTTTTTTGATGCCTTAACAACTACAAACTTGAAAATCATTAGAAGGAGACCTTGGTGAAGGGGAAAAGCCTTCTTTTTACCTTTCATGTCTTCAACATATTTCTCTAGAGAGTGAAAAAGAAAAATAGGAATATTGACAATTTTTCTATGGTGGATGTGATTTAGGATAGTCATATGATACCCATAAATAAACTTAAAATGACCCTCCAAGGTTATGTATCTCATGACATTCTCAACTACCTCAGCCTAAGGTTTTGGTAGTGATATTTCAGTAGTTGGTAGTGTTGTAGGTGAGTTGGAGAGGAGAGGGCAATCCTCCAAGGGAGGTCCCAGGTCCAAATCTCCACCCTACCAAAAATATGAATTGGGTATCCAAAATCCAATTGATAAAGTTGGTGTGAGCAGGGTTAGGTGTGACTCCTGGGTGACTTTGATGGTGTAGAACCCCCTGTTCGTGGTCTCTCAGACCAAGGCGGTTCTACAAGGGTATTTTTGCTTAAAAAAAAAGTTGGATAGGTCTCTGGATTAATTTTTCTTGGCTCTAAAAATGTATCCCCCTCTCAATGACAAGCCAAGCACTTCAGCAATTAAAAAAATATTTATCTGAAAATAAAGGCCATTAATAGATTCTACCCCATAAAACCAAGAATCACCTATCTACTAGGATATGTCATCATTAAAACCCTCAAATATCTAAAAGAACAACATTAGGCCTACCTCATCTAGGATCGACTCACCTTCCATGTCTAGATTTAGTGGTATGAGCTTAGTTATCACGCAAATGCCCATATCTTCCTCCTTAGAAGTATCTTATTCCATATAAGGCTTAGAGAATTCAACACCATGCACCAAACTGAGACCATGGAAGATGATCCCATCTCTAGAAAGCTTCCCTATTTTTAGATTTATAATGATAATAAGATGTATAATAGCCTTGTTATCAAGTTTAATATGAACCTAAAAAATTAGAATACTATCATGGGCATAGTGAAACCAACCATTAGACTTGGGACTTGTTCCCTTTGAAATATGAACCTTTTGGACAATCTAGACCCTCCAAAAAGGTATACATTCCTAGAAAAAATACTCACTACAAAAAATATATATTCCCTTGAAATGGCTTAAATTTCCAATCTCAAAATACCACTCTTCACATGGTATATCCACCAAAGCTAGCACAAACATGTGGATTGCTGAGAAACATCCCTTCTTACACTAGCCAACCCATAACAACCTACTCCAAAAACTAATTCCCAAAACTTATTTTCTTTCAACTAGGTTTTGAAAATCATTAGGATGATTTAGCTTCTCCTTTGATACAAATTCAAGAAGTTGAGATGGGAAATTATCTTTCCAAATTATAATCTCTTGATCCTCCACCCCCAAATTTACCAACAGATCTGCAACTCCACTTCTATCTCAATAAATATGATTCAACTAATTTTTTTGAGAAGACTGTAGGATCTCTTTCATCCCTCCACCATTTAAAAAATTCTACAACCATTCACCTACCTACCTTTTAGAATATTTATGAGGTTTAGGATGTCCCATTCCATAATAATATTTCTATATCATCCTTATTTGATAAGCTTAGCCCTTGTAAAAAAGGCCCTAGTCTCAGTAAAATGGTTGCATTGAATGGAGAGAGGCTCTACAAAGACTTGCACAATCATCCCCTAGAATCTCTAAGAAACCTCCTTTTTTATTCATGTATTAAAAAGGTTACCAGTTGTTGTGTTGATGTTTGATGCTTGCATGGTGTTTTATGAGTTAATTCAACAAAAACCTAAGGTTTTGAACTACTAATTTGATTATTTTTCAAGCCTTATCAAGATAAAATTTGGTCAAACTTAAAGGAAATATCACCTATAGTTGTATGCTAAATGCAAGAAAACAAGTTGCCTAGACTAGTATACCTTTTGGTTTTGAATGATGACTATGCTAAAAGAGATTTTATTTTTGAAGGAAAATAAGGGATGATGCATCAAATAAGCTCACCTAAAATGCAACTATATGACTTTTGATTTCTTGCCTAATTGCTTTTGAAAAGAAATAATTTAGGTCTATGCTAAGATTCTTTGATTTTGCCCAAAATGAATGTGATTAAAGAAAAAGAATTCAAATTATTATAAGGTTTCCTTGATTGACCAAAATAAATATGACTTTTGGTAAACAAATCATGAAAACAAATATTAAGCAGTAGAAAACAATGAAAAGAAAGTGAGCGAGTGTCAAGATGTCAAATTACCTGTTTTGAAGGCTAAGTAGAAGTCGAAGTGCCACTAGACTTTGGTGGAGGATTTGAAAACCTGTAAATCTTGAAGGAAAAGAATTAGTTGTGTTTGATTTTGAGGGTCTATTTGAGTGTAGTGAGGTTGATAAACTATCTTCCTTGCTAATCAGACCTCTTGCTAAAAATAATTGACTATGAACCTAAACCTTGGATTTGGAAGCAAAAAATAAAGTGAAAAAACAACCACAAGTGCCACTATTGCAAAATTGCCACAAGTGACAAAAATACCATTGGCAAAAATACCATAATGTGACAAAAACACCATTGTTTCAAAAATACCACTAAAACTAGCTAGTGGCTTTTTTGTTTCCTATGCCTAAAATAGAGTGATAAATTCACCATTTTTTAGGTTGAGTGACGTATTTAACCTTGCAACAATAATTTTGACTATTTTGAGTGAAATTTTTGGGTAAATTAAGTCCAAATGCTGCCAAATTAGACAAGGGGGTAAAGGATTAAATTTCTAAGGTTTTTGGTTTAAACGATCTGCAAAATTATGTCAAGTGGATTTAAAATTTATCAAAAATTTATGAGATAAGTTAGGTATGACCAAGAAGTATGAAAAGTGATGTTGAATGCTTAATTATGCCCCAAATGGAAAGGTGAATATGCCTGGATGCTTGAAATAGAAGTTAAGATACCCATAAAATAAAATTAGGAGGAAACAAAATCTATGGAATGACAAATGAATGATTCAATAAGAGGACTAAGCTATAAAACCAAGTTTGTATGCTACTATTATGATTGCTATGTTGTGTGAAATAAAGAGAATGAGAGATCATGTAATATGTAAAATAAAATGCTATGATAAACAATTTTAGAGCTATAAGAATGCTAAATGAGCATAGAGTAATATATTGATAAAAATATATGAGAAATATGATGCTAAGTAGCTAAATGAACAATATAAGGTTGCAAATGGAGAGAATGTGAGTATGAAAATGAGACTATGATGCACATGGAACTACAAATAAAATAAAGTTAAATGAAAATAAAATAAATACCTATAAATAAAAGATCTTAGTTAGTAGAAATGCATGGATAAGAAATAATATGAAGGTTAGTGTGTAAAAATGTAAATGAATATGCTAGAAACTAAGAAAATGAAGAAGGCTCGCTATGAAATGAAATGATAAAAGTATAAAGAAGTATTAATGGGTTATAAATTGATTTCAAAAAGCTAAATGAACATGAGAAACAAGGATTATAGTTGAAATAATAGAAATCCAAGTTAGCAAGGCAAATAATGAAAAATGAATGAAATAGAAATCAAAATGAAGATAAAACAAGATCTGGAATGGAATATTACAACCAAATCCCAACTAAGATCCCTCCTATCAGCCATGAACTCTTCCTTGATGATAAAAACAAGAGGATGCGGCTTGTTTCAATACCCTTATGCCTTGCTCCATTTGTCGTAAATACTATTGAAGATGCTCACAATGCAAGAGAATGAGAAAAGAGATAATGAAATATTGATAAGATATGTTTGTAGACCATTGATAGCTTGAGAATGCTTGTTGAATGTTCATCCTAATGACCATATTTATATATTTTTGGAGGAGGAATTGAGGGGGAAATTAGATTTAAAATTCTATTAGGAGAAAACCAAAATTCAAATTCATAGAATTGGGAATGAGTTGGAGAATGTGTGATTGGGGAAGGAAGTGGTGTGAATAAATCCACAGGCCTTTGGCTTGTGCCAAATGATTCTAGCTATTTTTGTAAAATTTCCACTAGGTGACAATTTTGCCACTAGTGAATTTGATAGTGGATAGTGTTTTTTGGTAGGAACCTAGTTGATTGGTCAAATGCCTAGAAAATAGTTGTTTGAAAATTTGCCACAAGTGTGCAAAATCACCACTGGCATTTTTGACAACTTGTGAAATTTTTGCAATTGTCTTTCTTAGGTACATTTTTTGTGAGATTTGAGGCATAAATCGAAGTTGGTATTTTGTGAAGTTTTGAGATGATTAGATAGGGCAAAATATGTCCTAAATTTGACCTTACTTTTAGGGCCAAATACACCATAAATTTGGATATGAGGATGGTTCATTTGATTTGCTTGATCAAAAGGCTTGTGATAGAAAGTTAATTGAAAAGTTTTAGTAGGCTTGAAAATTGATGAAATATCATGATTAGGGTGTCCTAATTATGTATTGTTTGGTGGCTTGATTAAGGATGTTGTTGGGTTAAATGTGTCAAAATTGGGTATCTACAAGTTGTAATAGGTGCTTTTGCCTTAATGATGGTATATAAGACTATATAAAGTCATATGTTTTTTAATTTTCAACTTCTCCTTACTTACATAATCCTATTTCAATTGTATGATAGTTTGGACACAATCTACATTAATTAATAATATATACATTTTTATGGAGATTCTATCCACATAATGATTTATCTTTATGTAGGTGAGCACTAGATTGATCTTATATTTACAAAGTCTCATTTTCCCACTAGGATTTTCTTAAAGAATATTTATTATTATTTAATAAAAAGAATCAAATTTTTTTAGGAGTGTAATAAATCCCTCCACCAATTTCTATTTCTAATTAATTTTGTGTGTCACCTAAAATAAAAACTATTCAATTTATCTTAAATGATTTTTATATTGTTAAATTTACTATAAGTTAATATGTTTTGAATTTATACATTTTGTTTATTATAAAAGACTTTTTTATTTATAGTTTTAATTGTAAATTGTATTTTTATATAATATATCTTTTAATTGGTTATATAGTATTGAAATGAAACCATCAATGTTAAGGGAATTTTAATAAACCATAGCAATATAGCTTTACATATTTACAATTTTAATTATTTGAACTAATATAATTTAATAAAATACTAAGGTTCATTTACAAAGTTAAAATTTTGGTCTATGATCCAAAAATATTTCTTTGTTCTTCTCTTTTTACATGACCCTTTATTATATATATAATAAAATTTATTTTAAATTTAAAAAACTGATTTTTATCCAACTTATTTATTTATTTATTTATTTTTATTTTTTTTTGAAGTAACTACAGCTGGGACCACCTTTCTAATAATTTAAACTTAAAAATCTTAAATGACAGTCCAACAACATATCACTCTAATATTCAACACAAACCTATTTATTTAATTAATTCAATAATATTTATAAATTTTAATTAAATAATTCAAACAGTTGTATTACTGTTTGAGTATAGAACCATATAGAATAATAGCTCTACGCTTAAATACTTTATCTCCAATCTTCCTACTTTTTATTTTTCCTAATTGACGCCACCCTTGGAAGACGCCAACCAGGGGAGCTGTGAAAAGGAATGCAAAGGACAAATTTTTATTCAATATCGAGGGAATACTTAATACTATTCTTACCGTAGGAATGAAGTTTAATAATTAATTCTTTATCCGGACATTCTGTCCGTCAAGCCATTCATACTTGGTCGATTAACAAGTTCGGCAATTTTGTTAGGGCAAGGAGCGCACAAGAAATCACATTCGCCTTTCATGATCAACAGCTACTTGATCGTACCCCTTACTAAATTTCGTAAAGAAAAAAAAAAGTTGACAGTAGAAATTAAACGAAATATTAAAAACTAGAGATTTTACAGAGAGTTGGAACATCCGAGTACAAGCAAGCAATTTTGTGAGAGATGATGTTCCTGGAAAATATGTTAATATTAAACAGTTTAGGACCGGTCGGCCTAATTTTGTTTTTAATCCATTATACATTGGAGGCTGCAGAGGAGACTGCCAAATAGGATTGCCATAAGTCCACAAGAAATCTATGATGGTCTGTTTATCATTGTCAGCATGCTCTCAAATTCCATTATATCAATTCTGCCATCGGAGTTTTTGTCAAATCTGGATATCATGATTTCACAATTCTCCAAGTGTTGCCCTTCTTTCAGTCCGAGGCTGAGCAGGACCTGTTGCAGCTCCAATGGGGTGATGAAACCATCACCGTCTTTATCAAAAACAGAGAACGCTTCACTCAATTCTGCTTTGTCGCTCTCTGCACATTCAGCGCCCGTCATCATACTCGAACAAAGTCTGCAAAAATCATGGAAGTCCATATGCTTGGGGATATCCATCACAATCTTCATACTCTCATCCTTAAAGTAGTGCAACCCAAGCTTTTCCAACACCCCCTCTATGTCTCCTGCGCATACCATGTCATCTCTGTTGCCGTCCATCATATGGAACATTCGAGCAAGGTCCCATGGTCGAATGTTATGCAGAAACGTTATACTCTCAGATTCGATGCTCTCCTTATCATGCATAGACTCTGAAGGTAGGCATTTGGGGCTTGGTCTGATGTTGGATTCTTTTGAATTGCCTGATCCAAAGAGCTCTGCTTTCATCCACTGGATTGCAAAAACATAAGTAAAACCAGAATAGGGCAGCACAACCCAACGCAAAGCTAGAGATACAACACGTTGGCAAGATATAGAAATGACAGAAACATAAAAGGCTATTCGGTTTCTGATAATATCAGACACCATATTTGGGGCAGTTTCTGGAAGGGATTGAAAGGATGGGTTTCCCAAGGGAAATTTAGAGAGTAGGAGGCTAGGGCAACCAGTGCAGCCAGGTGGATGATAGCGCCTGCAACCCCTTGTTAAAAAGGGGTTTGATTAGCCTGTGGGAGATTCGACGAAAGTGTGAAGAAAGACGCTTGGCATAATCTTTGACAGGTTAAATTATAATTAAGGGTTTCACCGTACAAACTTTGAATGGTAGTCGATTATAAACAATCTATATGGTTTGAATACTTCCCTCATCAAGGATGAAGGGTTTCATCAAGGAGTTTTTTCTGACGTCGCCGGCATGGCTTTACGTGCGGATTGCTTTCGGTGGGAATTGCTTCGAATGTGTCTGCTAGGCCCCATGAGGTTTCCATCATAGTTTGGAGTGGGTTCCAAGAAGGTAATAGTCTTGCGACTTGGGAATATAAAAAGTGGAAATTGAAGGGAAATACCTAAGATAGTGTTTACGTAGCCTTTGCGCAGATAGTGGACTCTTACGTAATGCAACCGCCAATTATGTCTTCCTTTATTTATATTTATATAGAGTTTAAATTATTTTATTAATTTTAATTTGTTAAGTTAAAAAAGTTAAGATTTGAGATTTAAAAATAGGTTTTTAATACTTTTTAAAATAAAACATATGTTTTTAATAAAATTTAAATTCTTTATATTATTTAAACTTAAATTTTTAAAATAAAAACTCAAAAACATATTATTTTAATATTTTAAAACAAATTAATTATTAAAACATATTAACTTTATCTAAAGCCACAAACCATCCTTTTTCTATCTCTATTTATGTTTGCTTTGGATTATGCTCGGAACAAATGATTTAGTGTTTGAATATTCAGATTAAATGATGAACCAGTGAATTTACCAATATTGTACTTAGATTTTTTTTATATAATTAATATTTTATTTAATTTAAAATGTTAAAAGCATATTTGAAAAGGTTGTATTAGTAACATATTTGACATGATTTGAAAGCTTTATTCGTTTCTAAGGTGGTTTGATATCGTGTCATATAATTTTTTTTTTTTTTTTAATATTTTTCAACTATCTTTTTAAGACAACATTAAAATCATACTCCAAGGACGCTCAGACTTCAAAAATTCATTTTGCGTTTAAATTGTCAATTTATAAGTTAAAGAAAAAAAAGCACATTGAAAAGCATGGGAAATTTATTTATTTATTTAAAGATGATACTTTTAATGGACTTTCAATATTTTATATTATTTTGAAAATTTTACTTAGAATTTGTTATTTTTATAATATTTGTTTTTACCTATTTATACAAAAACCTTGTGAAATATTTTAATTATTTTAATGGAATATATATTTTTTTATAGTATATTGTTTTCATTCACATATGCAACTTTAAGTAAAATCAATTTTTTTGCACTATAATATAATAAATTTATCATTTTACCACTTGTATACATTCATCACATTTTTATACAAACATTGTCTCTTGTATACCATAGAAGATATAGATTCTCCATCAATTATTGTCATATAAAATTATAATATTATAAAATATATTAAAAGAGTCAAATTAATGTATTATTCAATTTTACAAAAGAAAACATAATTTCAAATAATACATAAAATGATGGGTGAATAGAGATGATACATATACTTTATTATGCATGTTCAATTTTTTTTTTTAATTAAAATCTAAATGACGTTATTATTTTTTGGTTGGTAGAAGGGATTTTTTAAAGGGTTTCCAACCCTATTACAAGTAGGGTTTTGAAAGGTACCCTAAAACATTAGATATAGTAGTAAGATATCAAGAAAGAAAATACAAGAGATTGTCACGGTCAAAAAACCAGCTAGTAACAGGGGCCAGCATAGGAGAAATCGACATTCAAAATAACTAGGGGTGCTTAAATAACCAAAGAGCCAAGAATATCACCTAAAAATGGATCAGATCTATAGCAACAACACCAGTCTAACAAACAACTATACCAAAAACAAACAAAAAACACTTGCTGGAAGTCTTTTTCAATGAGGTCTTGGGAGGCCTGACCACATTTTTTGTTATCCTCACAAAAATAAATCATTTTAGGCCACACTCCTGAACACATTTGTTCCAAGTCTCCATGATTGGAACAACCTCATTCTCTTCAAGATGTAGAGCCTCAAAACTATCCATTAGAAGGGATTGTACTCTATTTGCAATATCAGAGTCGATCTCTCTTTTCCTAAGTGCTCTGTTGTTGGGTATCCCCACTTTCCTTTCATCCCTTACATCAACATGAGAGTTTATGTGACATCTGGTCTTCGGACCCGGAGAGCCTTTCTCAAACACAATTTTTGGAGAGGCTAGAGAGCTTTCCATTAACTATTGAAGATTCAAATCATCCATGTCAAGATAGTCAAAGGAATTTTGGAGGATACTACTAGAGATATTTAGATCTTCTCCACTCTCCCCGAATTTAGGAAGTTGAACAATATCCCCCTTTATTGGTCTCACTTCCCTTCTCTTCACAAGAACCTATTCAAATCCTCCTCGCCATCAAACATAATTTATGGAAGAAGGGATTCCTCCTGTAATTCCTCACTGAGCCCAATTTGAGAAATAGAAATTGAATCTTGTCCTTTCAAATTTTGAGGATTCTTCTTAGGAACCCACTTTTCACTAAACTTCTTACTATTTTACTTATGGCTCGCTAAAGTACTCAGAGCTTTAGGATGCATGGGGTATAAGCTCTTATGGTGCCCACCCTTACCACACTCCTGGTAAACTTGGGGTTTATTTTTCATATTCAATGTTCTAAACCGAGGTGCCAATATTAGAAAAGAGTTCAACAAAGCTTGAAAAATCCTTCTCAATATCTACCATCACACATATTCTAGCATAAATCATTTGAGATTTGGAATTGGTAATCTAATCAAAGAAAATCAAATCCCCGATCATCTTGGCAATAGCTTGGAAGATGCTCTCATGCCAAAGATGAAGTGGGAAGTCTGGTAGCTTGACCCATAGTGGGACAATATTAATGCTCTGCATCAAGAAATTAAAATATGGGCCCCATTTATGTAGAAATAAACCTCATTTGCCAAAAACCATGGACCCCCTTCCAAGATCCGCTTGGAATACTCCTCAGAGTTTTTTTTTTTATTTGTGGAAAACATCCCAAAAGGGATGCCACTTTCGGGTAAGACCCAAGGAGGCAGGGGTATCCATTCCGCCAAAAACGCCCATGACTCGGACCTGGCCTACCATCTTTGACAAACTCAAGGAGCAAACAAACACACAAAACCAAATTAAAAAATGTAAATAACAACAAAAATAATAAAATAAAATAAAAAACATGCTCCTTGAGTGTGTCAAAACCAAAAGGAAAACCAAACACGCACAATAAGATAAAAGAAACCACAACACAAACCACATAGAAAAACACAAGAACCACATAACAAAACACAAAAAAGACAAAAACAATAGAACACTACAAAGACATAACCCAAAAAAACATGAAAAGTAAACACAACGAAAACCTAAAAAATAAAATAAATAAAATAAAAATAAAAACAACCAACAACAGACAATAAACAAAAACAAAAAACATAGAAAACACTCACACATAAAAAATTAAATAACACAAACAAAGAGAAACCCAAGAACAAGAACGAAAAAAACACAAAAACAATAACAAAAAACATAAAAAAAAACAAAAACAAAACAACAGAAACACAAGAACACCAAAAAAAAACACAAAGAACACAAAAACAAAACAAAACAAAAGAACCCACCCACCTTAAAAAACTAAACAAAAAAAACAAAGAAGACAAAAGAAAAAAAAAATGAACAAAACAATGACCTATCTAGACCAGAAGACTATTAATGCAAGAATCAATAGAGGAAACAAAATAAAGAATAGAATGAGCTAGGGAACTAAAAAAATTGAATGAACCAAAGAGAAACAAAACAAAACAAAATAAAACAAAAAACAAGAAGAAACTAGGTACCTTCAGAACTGGAGCCATCCAAAGAAATGATAGAAAGAAGAGCTTCCCTAATTTGAGAAGCCCACCATATAGGAGGGTGGCCATAACAAGTAAGATCACCTTTGTCCAAATCCCAATTAGCTAAAGCATCAGCACTCTTGTTTTGATCTCGACCACATGATTGTAATCAACTTTCAAAAATCCCATCTGGATTAACTGAATCTTCTCAATAATTCTTTTTATTCTCCAATCCACCTTATGATTCTTAGGAGTCTTCAAGAGATTAATCATAATTTGAGAGTCAGACTCAACTAACACATTTTCCCATCCAACCTTAGTAGCCTCCTGAAGGCCTCTAAGGATACCATACCCCTCAGTAAGGTTATTGGAAAGAATACCTAAATTCTCAACAAAAGTAAAAACCAGGGAGCCATCTAAAAGTCTACCAATTCCTCCCACACTGGCTTTTCTAGGGTTCCCTCTAGAGGCTCCATCGGTATTGACTTTTCCAAAATCCTTAGGAGGAGGTTGCCAATTTCTAGTCCTATCCATCTTACTAATACTCACATTCCCTTTAAGTTGGTTGCCCTTAGAAGGTTTAATCTTCAATATTTGCATCACTTGATCCCATATTTGGTGGGAGTTTTGGGGGTGATTAAGGAGTTGATGGACTGATTCAACTATGTTGGTTATGGTATTTTGCCAAATATAGTGAATATCCTTCCTATCTTGATTAAAAATTCGGTTGTTCCTTTCTTTCCAAATATTCCAAAAAAGAATGGTAGAACCCATCAAAACTAACTACCTAATAAAATGATCAATACCCTATTGATTAGGCCAATCCCTCCAAAGCTGTTCAAAAGTGAAAAAATTGGACCACTGTAAGCCAAGTAAAGTTGTCATTCTCCTCCATAGCTCAGATGCTAAAATACACTCAATAAAAATATGGTTGATATTTTCTACATTCTCTTCACACATTTCACATCTAAAAGGGCCATCAAAACCATGCTTCATAAGTTGCTCACCAGTAAGCACCCTACGATGCAATAAAATCCAATTAAAGAACCTCACATTAGGCCAGAGCTTTTGAGCCCACAATTGAGAAAATATGTCAGAAGAATGGTTGGGATTATTATGGCATAAGGTCAAATAACCTTGAGCAACTAAATACTCACCCTTTGTAGTGTTGTTCCATCTAAAACAATCTTTTTCATGGGACCAAGAGAGGGATCTCATATGAAGGATGCCTTGGATATCTTGTCTTTGCCTTTCTAGGATTTGAATAGGCCATTCCTCAATAGGGATCCATTATCTACCAACCTTTGAATTACTAGTATGGCACCGACAGTAATTAGCCACATTTATCCAATTAGCTCAATGAAGCTCCTCCATCCAAGGTCTCCACTCGGGAAATTGAGTTATCAAAGGCTTGTGACCATCCCAAGAATCTATCCAAAAATTTGCATGTTGACCATTATGAATGATCCAAAATAATTTTTTCTTTATCAAATCCTCACCAGTCTTAAGAACTACTAAAATGGGAGAACCTTTGGTAGGAATTTGATAGCGAACAAGGTCTTTAGGACTTTTATTCTCAACATATTTAGCACGGAGATTATTGGCCCAAAGAGCATTGGGGTTATGCAACATCCTCCAATATAATTTAGCAGCTAAAGCTTTGTTGTTATTAATTGAAGACCGGAATCCTAACCCCCCTTCACTCTTAGGAAGACATAAAGTATCCCATTTCACCAAGGCCCATTTTCTTTTCTCCTTAGTACCACTCCAAAGGAAACGACGACCGATTTGATCCAATTCTCGAAGAACAGCCTTTGGGATATTCAAAACGGAAGAAACATAAATAGGAATAGCTTGAAGGACTGATTTTACCAAGGTGATTCTACCCCCAAAAGAAAGCCACTTGTTGGTCCACTTTCTAATTTTCTTCTTGACTTTGTCCAACAACCAATTCCAATCTTTATTTTTTTCTTTTAAATATTTATGGGAATACCTAAATAAGTGATTGGAAGAGAGGTCTTCTTATATCTTAATTTATCCAAGACCATGGATTCCTGTCTAGTAGAGCAATGAAAGAAAATAACTTTAGATTTGTCTCCATTGATCAACTGCCCAGTAGCCTTAGAAAAATAGCTAATGATTTGCTTAAAATTAGAAGCTTCCTTAACTGTAGCTTTACCTAAAAGGGTAGAGTCATCCACAAATTGAAGATGAGAGATAGGTCTAGCTCCATGACCAATGGTAACTCCCTCAAGGGTTTTGTTTTCCCTCTTTTTGGTTATAGTCCTACCCAAGCATTCAGCAAGAATGATGAATAAATAAGGGGATAGCGGGTCACCTTGCCTAATACCTCTAGAAGTTGGGAAAGACTAAGAAGGCCTGCCATTGATAAGAACTAAGTAGGAAACTGAAGAGATACATCCCATAATCCAATCCATCCAATCCTTAGAGAAACCAAATTGCCTCAAAACTTTGATAAGGAAGTGCCAATCCAATTTGTCATAAGCTTTGGATAAGTCTAACCGTATGAACATAGAAGGAGAATTTTGCATATCCATGGAATGGATGGCTTCCTGAGCAAGAACTATCTCATCTACTATTTGATGTCCTTCCACATATCCCCCTTGATCTGGGGAAATACTCCTCAGAGTTGAGCCTGAGAAGGAAAACAATTTCTTGGGATGGCCATAATTTCAAGAGATTCGATAGATCTTCATCTTGCCAAAGCCCATATCCTAAGAGAATCAATATTCGATCTCCTACCTTGGAATTTTCCCATAAGATTCCATAGTCCATATTTCATGATATTATTAATCAAGTTATCGAGGATATGGATTTGGTTCGAAAGAGGAGAAATGTCAAAGGGGGTGTTAGATCCTCCATTACCGCTAGTGGCCACTTTTGCAAATGAAGGTGTACTAGGAGGAATGGGGTCCTCCCTACAGGTTCTACTGGTCCCACCTATGATCTTACCAGGATCCCACTCCTCTCATTAAAATGAAAAGGAGGGATCATGAGAGTCAAATTAACTCAACTTCATAAGTTCAAGTAACCATACTTTTAATATAGATCATTCCACCACTTGGATCATTTGAATTAAAAAATACCAATAAAATGGTTAAAACCAATTGTTTATAGATAAACAAGGTAAAAAATTTCAAAAAATTATTTCGTCTTTCAGGATCCATATCTTTACAAATAATTGTTTAATTTAGGTTATTATTGTGCTATTTTATGCATAATTTGAAGAGTTTTGAAATGAGTGGTCATACAAAAGAATCCAAGTAGCATTGATGGAAATATGTCCATGTGAAAAAAACTGTTTGGAACAAGGGTAATGTTAAGGGAAGTTTTTTCCAAAAAAATATCATCTTTTAGGAGCCATATATCTACAAAGGGTTGTTTGAATCATATGATTCTTAGGCCAGTTTATGTGGAATTTGAATAGATTTATAATGAGTGGTCATATGATGGAATTTGAGTAGTGTTGAGGGAGATACAACCCTATGAAGTCATCCATCTGAAACAAGGGTAGTGATAAATTTTCAAGTAATAGAAAAACAAAATTGTAGACCTTTCTTGGTTAGGGTTTAGATGATGGGAAGGGCAATGAAAGGCTAGGGTATATGTGAGGTAAGACATTCCATTTGGAGATGGATTTGTTTTAGCTATGTTTTATTTATCACTTCATTATATTCAATTTTTTTCATGTAGATTGTTGTAGGTATATTTTCAAATAATATAATCATTATATAATATACTAGTAAATTTGAGTAGATATTGAGTTATATTTTTATTTTCATGGATATAGATAAATCTATGGAATCATCCTTAGTAGTAGAGGTTAGTGAGGAACACATAGATCAATGATCCTTGTTACTCAAAGATAAGATAGTCATTTGTAAATTTAATGGGTCTTGGTTAGGGGCTTCAAATCTAAGAAAATAGATTGATAAGAGATGGAAGTATCCAAGTGTGATTCTATCCTTTATTTCCATGTGTTTCTTCCTAGCTATTTTTTTCTAGGGACGAAATAGATAGAATCCTAAAATGGGGCCCTTAGTTTATGGGAAGAATATGACTCTTCCTTACCCAATGGTATGAAGGCTTTGCATATCAAATTGTAAATCTATCACTAGTACCAATTTGGTTTCGGATGCATGAGTTTCCCATTGAATTTTCAAAATGGATATCATCAAGGAAATATGCAACACTTTAGGATAATTCCTTAAGATTTTAAAAAATATAAAATATGGGGTCTTGGCTAGTTATGCCTAGATATTGGTCATGATTGATATTAGTAAAACTTTACTAGAGTCACTCATTCATAAGTATGAGGGTAAGTTGTAGACTCAAACCATGGATTATAAAAATATATATTTTAGATATATAAAGATACCATGAGGTGGAGGATATGGAGAGATCGTGCCCTAAGAATATTCCAATATAAACATATATATATAACCACAAGAGAAACTTACAAATGAATATGGATGAGGATGGTTTTTAACTTTCAAAAATAGGCCTAGATAGATGAATATAAATAAATAATAGAGACTAGTAAGTAAGTATATTAGAAGAGACACAAATTCTTTGGAATCTTTAGCCTATGAAGAAAAATAAAATAAGATTTTAGAAGAAATTATGCAACAAGATTATAATATTAACAAGGAACCATCTACTCAATTTGAACCCAATTTAGGGATGAAAATTTTTGCTAAACCTAAGGAATGTGCCTCATTAGATTTTGAAGACTCTTGAAGTACCATGCACCATTCATGAGAAGGAAAATGATAGAGAAATAATAGTTTTAAATTTTAATAACTCTACCATTAACAAGGAATTATTAGATAATGAGTAGGATAAATCAAAATCTTCCTTAATAGATCTAGAAGAGGGTATATCTAATGAAAATAAAGTTGTGAAAGAATATTGAGGAACATAATAAAAATACCCACCCCTGATACTAGCAATGCAAAAGGAGGAAAACCTTCACATTATCAAGTGAGAGAAAGAGAAGCAATAGCAAACATAAATAAAGGAACACAATCTAAGTTTGTTGAACTTCTCTTTACCATACATCAAAATGATTTTGGTAATTTATAGGAGGGGCCAATAGCCCCTAATAAGACATTATTAGAATCTCATAGAATATAAGGTGTGTTAATACACTCTCAAAGGGGATTTTTATTAGGGATATGTATTTGAGTAATAAGCCTGATATTCTTTTTTTTTCAAAAACTAAAATGACAAGCAAGAAGTTTCTAAAACTATGAAATCAATATGGGCAAGATGTGAATGGGGTGTTATAGATTCAAAAGAAGAAATAGGGGGAATTATAACATGTTAGAATCTATTTAGAACTTCTTGTGAAACCATTCATAAAAATAGGTATTGGATAGCATCATTAGTCACACGCTACTTTGCAAATGTTAATTTTATCCTTATCAATTTCTATGGAACTACAACTCAATCACGTAGATCAGAAGTATAGAGTTGGATTGAAGAATTTATGAGAAGTAAAGTCCAAGAAACCCAATTCATGATCATAAGAGATTTTAATGCCATAACCAAGGTAGATGAAATTTTTTAGGGAATTAAAAAAATAACCCAAAGTTAGAGATATTTCATAGATTTCATTCAAAACAATAATCTGTAGGAGGTTGAATTTGAAGAGGACAACTATACATTGACCAATAACATGATAGTCCAAAATTTGATAGCAAAAAAATTGGATAGCTACATATTATTATATCATTAGCTAGATGAAGGAACTTGTGCTAAAATTAATACCTTAACAAGGATTGGTTCAAACCACTAGCCAAAGAGATTTAAAACGGTGGTATGTGAATTTAAAAAAATCATATTTTAATTATGGAAAATGTGAGAAGACCATCCACAATTTGTTGATATGATAGTACAAACATGGAATTCCTCAAGAAATAGTGGGATGTATAGACTTCTAAAACAAATTAAATTAATGACATCTAAATTAAGAGAATGGAACAAGAACACTTTTGGAAATATTTTTGAGAAGAAGAAGAATTAAAATAGAAAATTTCAAAATTTACAAAAGTTGAACACAATATTTCAATCTTGGAGAAAAGAAAGTTGCTTGGTGAATATCATAATATTTTGAGTAAGGAAGAGAATTTTTGGAGATTAAAATTAAGATAGTCTTGGGTAAAACAAGGGATAAAAATATATTATTTTATATGATGGAAATAGTACAAAGATCAACATAAAAAATTAGTAGAATTAAATCACTAGAAGAGGTTTAGATTGAAGACTAGAGTGAAATAAAAAAACATGGATTTTTTACTAGAATATTCTAGGATTGGAGGAGATTGAATTTTTTAATTAAAAGATATTACAAGAAGTACCTTTAGTTAAAATAGATGAAAATAATATCAAATAGATGGAACCTATTACTCGAGAATAAGTCCATTTAACTCTTTTATATTTTGATAAGGATAAATCCCTAGGTTTAGATGGACTCTTTATAACATTCTATCAATATACCTATGAAATAGTGAAGGATTATTTATTGGTGGCAATGGAACAGTCTAGGATAAAATAGTACATACTTTATCAAAAAATACAACATATCTTACCCTGATTCCAAAAAATAATAAAGCAAAAATATTTGATTCATTCAGGCAAATAAGCCTATGTAAAAATGACATAAAATAATCTCCAAATTGATAGAAAATCTATTAGACCACTATTAGACAATAATTTTCAAGAAAAGCGAGGAGGATTTGTGAAAGGTAGATAAATTCTAGATGGGATCATAGTAGCTCATGAAGTAATGCATTCAAAAAAATCTATAAAAGAGAACAATTTTCTTAAAACATGATGTGAATAAATCCTATGATAGGGTTAAATGTGATTTTAGTTTTTGTAGTATTAGAAAAACTTGCATTTAGGAAGAAATGGGTTAGATGGATTAAATATTATGTCTCTACATTATCATATTTAATGCTAGTCAATGGGCTAGTAACAAAATTATTTAAATCCAAGAGAGGTCTTAGATAAGGAGATCCTCCATCACCATACCTATCCATTATTGTGGTAGAGCTATTGGGAAGGAACTTGAATAAGGCATACAAAGATGGGATAATAAGTGTACTTAAGGGCTAGTAATAACATTAATACCATCACCCATCAATAGTTTATATATGATACAACTATTTTTGGGAGGGTAGGGAATAACAAGGACAAAGCTTTGAATAACTTACTAAAGGAATATGAAAGAACATCTAGGAAGAAAATTAATAGGAAAAAATCCAAAACTCACTTCCTCAACACTTCAACTAGAAATAGGGCAAGGATATGCATGTTACTTCAAATGGATGATGAAAATTTAATAGGAAATAGTAGTATATCTGGGAATATCCTTATTTGAGGAGAGAATGAGGATAGAATTATGAAATCTAGTTATACGTGAATTTCAAAGCACCAGCATGGAAATGTAGATGGTTAGTGTTAGAGTATACTACATCATTTGGGTCATCTAAATGTACCACCTTTGGTACATAAATAGAGTAGGAATTTACTTTAGAGTAAAGGTAGTTAGTTATTGCAAGTATTGTAATAAATGCTCAAGTGTCAATGTGCAAGTTGTAAATGTGCATGTATTCCACATGTACATTAGTCTTAGGTAGAGTAAGGGCGAAGGAATTGATCTTCCTATATAAAGGCCTCATAGTGATATTTTTTTTGTACTAGTAAATTTAGAGTGTGATAGTAAATATAGTGTGTGGTATAGTTTAGTAGTATGGTAGAATATATTCCTTTCATATAATTTCATGGAGTGTTCATATCTTAAATTATGTAGCATTGTACTATTTTTATCACTCTCATTAATGGCATATTTTTGAGTTATTTGCAGATGTTCATATCATTATTTTCTTGCATATTATTGTACCATTAGTTTATAGTTATCTTAGATTAGTTATCTTACATCTTGTGGCTTTACTATATCTCATAAAAAGCTAATAGTGGTATCTATGCACATGATATATCAGATACGAAATAGGGAGAGACACAAGTGAGACTGAGAGAAATATAGAAATATCATTTATAGAAATTTTGAGATTATATTTGGGTAGAGTCTTTCCATATGGTTATAGTAAAACTTGTGAAGACTAGGGCTCAATCTGGATTCCACTAGATTGACAAATCAACTAGTGAATATTCATCATATCTAGATTTAATATTTTCTTCCATTATACTCCTAATACTTTTTTGCAAGAAAAGGAAATTGGAAGTAAGTTGGGAAGCTTCCTACACAGATATAGGAAGAATATTTTCTTTGGAATCAATCCAAAACTAGAAGAAACTAATGAAAGAACAAAGATTTGGAGGCCTAAAGAAAATGTTCCACTACTAGATATTGCAGACCTTCAAAGTGCAAAATAAGAGAAGGTCATAGTAGACTTACTACTGATTCAAGAGACTCCTAAGAAGTGTCTAGAAGATTATTAGAGGTTGGTGATCTCCATTAAAGCCTATAGACAACAAATTGAAGAAATTAGCTTGAAGAAGCTGAAGAGACCCTTAGAAAGTCTAATTAAAAAACTCCTAGTTCTAGAATATTGGAGGTTGGTGATTTCCATTAAAGCCTATAGACAACAAATTGAAGAAATTATCTTGAAAAAACTCAAGAGACCCTTAGAAGGTCCAATTACAAAACTCCAAATTCTATAATATTGGAGGTTGGTGATCTCTATTAAAGCTTGGAAATTGTAGAAGTAAATAAGGACCAGTAAAGGTCCTATTCCATATTCTAGTAGTAGTAGTTTTCAAATATCCAAGAAGAAGATCTCATTACCAACACTTCCTTAGTATAAGGTTGAAGGAAAGGTCTCATTTGGAATACCATAAGAGCTATAATATTGAAGACCTTGGTGAGGTCTCAAGGAGAAACAAGGAGAAGGTTTGGAGAGCCTTATTTTAGAATTCAAATAAGGCCATTAAAGGAGTTCCTAGGAGAACTCATTGGAGAAATTTACCACCAAAGGAAGAAGGATTTGGCAAGGAGTTTTTAAAATGTCAAAGGAGATTGGTGAAGACCTCAAGACTTTTAGATTCTTGAGGTTGGAGGATAAAGAAGCTTAAAATTACTACCAAACTTGAAAGGTTTGAATATTGTATTTTAAGACTAGAAGGCTCATTTAGATATAGGGGTTTATTTAATCTACAACAAAATATTAAAGGGTTCTTGAAGGAATACTCAACTGCAATTTGGGGGAATTCCCTACCAAGTTTTTTATTTCCAAGAATAATATTTAGTGCAAAAATTGAATACAAGAGGATAGCAATTAGGACATCATTACTAGCTACAAAACAGTAAAACTTATAGATTCCATCCCGAAGGTTAATCATAATCACCTACTACAATTAAAAGGTAACAAGTTAGAGGGTTTTTGAAGGTGAATGAAAGAGCTATTTAGGATAGCTAAGAATAGATGCAAGTTCATCTAGTTAAGGGTAGAAATTTGGTGAATCGAATCACCAAGACATCCATCATATTTAGAGATATTAAATGTAAGCAACTTGGGTGCAAAAGGTTCATTAGTTGAAATTTAGTTTTTTCAATTTATTAAAGTGCACCATATCAATTTAAAAAGTTGAAAGAAGTGGATTAATTTTTAAAAGTCTTCAAGAGATTTTAGAAGGGAGTTTAATTTAAGGTTATTACCTACACATTAAAATAGGAGTTAGATATATTCTATTATTTAGTTAAAAAAAATAAGACTACATTAAGCTGCATATATTAATAGTGCACGATTTAAGGTTTATTAGGAGGAGTGATAATATGGGATTACTACAGTATTCTAACTATTCTTAAGTAGATTAAAATTGGGGTTATCATTTGTGCTTTATATTGTTTACCCTTTAAGTTAATTAACATGCATTAAGAGTTTATAAAATAAGGATAATTTAGTGCACAAAACAAGTTAAGAATTCAATGTCTAGAGACATCATTGAGCTCACTAAATCGATAATATTTTGTGGAAAAGTGAAGCCATCAAAAGAGCAGAAGTACCTCCATATATTGAAGAAGAAAATAAGCTTATCATAAAAGAAATAAGAGCTTTACAAAGAGACCATAGAAGTATCAAAATTCAATGTATTTTAAGGTGACTTATCTACATCATTGCACCCTACTCTATGTAGAAATCAAGTGCACAAACTAGAGTGTCTAAGGATATTATTACAGTGAGCCTATTATAGTCTACAAGGGACTGCACAATCAAGGAAAATATACACTATAGAGGAGACTGCATTGCCCATGTTTTTACCATCATAGTGGTTAGTTTATGCAGTCCAAAAAAGGAGTTTTGATAGAAAATAATAGAGCCATCCTAGGGTTCAATACCCTTCCATTGAAGGTATCCAAAGACACCCAATACAATGTCAACCTAAAAAACTTAGCATCTACAAAAGTGCATAACAATAAACCTGCATTGGTTCAAAACATCTACGTAAGATAGTTAAGTTACAACGAGTGACACCAAGAAGAAAGGATAACACTAAGGTTATATTGCATATGTGGAAAATTGAAGTCCAAGAAGGAATATTACCATTGGAAGCTACCCAAGCCTACGTAGGAAAATATTGGAATAAGTAAGCAATTACCCAACACAAAAAGTAGTATTGTCATTGAGGAAGAGCCATCACCATCGAGAGACACCTTACATTGGGAAAAAGTTGGATGCACGTTGCAATAGCCTAGACACAACTTGCAAAGGCATAAAGATAATAGGTGAAGTAGTTGATAGTGTGAGTGTATGTAAAGGATTTTTTCCACTTATCCTAACGATATCAAGTATCTTGTACCACTTTCCATAGAATAAGGTAAAGAAAACAATGTTCACTAACAAGTACAAGAGTCTTCAACAAGCTCTCAAAGGAGTAACACTTATGATCATTGCTTCAATGCTCAAGAAGACAGCATATTCAATGTTCGGCAAATGTTCAATACTTTGTATCTACTCCAATATCATGATATTATTAATAGCCACCATAGTAATACTATGTACTAAAGAACATACATGTTGTGAATTAAAATTACTAAGAAAAGTGAAGCATCACAGTTAGGGTAAAAGCGTAACAATATTTTCATTAGAATAGTTCGAGGAGTGAATATCAGCAATGAAATAGAGAATTGAATGCCCAGGAAGAAACCAACACCATTTGAGGAGTGAAGACCCGTGGTAAAATAGAGCATTGAATTCTTAGGTTGATAAGGGAAGACCACCATTATTCTAGAAGAGAATACCATCGTCAATCATCATACGTTGAAGGGAGGTAAAAGTTCTATATCATTTAAAATTTACATTCCTCCAATAATGATATATAAGGTGTTAAGTATAAGGTTGATTATTATTTCATTAAAAAAACAACCTTAAAGAGCAAGGAAACAATTTTAGAAGACATTATAAAATTGCTTATATTCAAACATTGAAATATTTGCAAATAACCAAGTAGGAGATATAAGGTTGTCAACCTTGGTAAATTGGAATATTAATTTGCAAATACTATTATTATTTTCTAACATTCCAAATTAGGGAGTTATAAGGTATACTACATCAAACATAGATGATTGGAATTTAGAAATATTAATCTATTGGATATTAAGGGCTATCAAAGGAAGTTCATTATTTACTTAAAGGAGTTAGAATTATTTACTTACACTTGTCTCATACTCATCTTAAAGGGATAAAAGAAATCCAACCTTAGAGAACTTCAAATTATAAGTGCATAGTTCATTATGAGAGATAAGGTGAAATAGGAGTTGATTATTATTATTTACAAAACATTACAAAATCAACCCAAAAGGTGAACTATTACTTACTAAGCACTTTATCAAATTTATAGCGTATTTAAATCACTAGGGAGACATAAGGAGTCCTACAAAAATAAATTAGGGAGATATAAGGATCATCATGACAACAAATAAATTCATCCTTACAAAATCTCAACTACTTAAAGGTCCAAATTACTCCTCATTGAAAAAAAAAAGTAAGGGAAATTCTAATAGTAGAGAAGATTTGGAAAATTGTCAAATGAGTAATTACTTAACCTAATTTAGGTGATACAAATTTTCAAAAATTTGAAGAGAGTGATCCAAAAGCATTAATTATAATAACTTTTGCCATCACCAATGAAATACAACCTTACATTATTTCAGTAGGAACATCTACAAAAGCTTGGAAAACCCTAGAAAAAATATTTTAAGGGAAAAATAAAGCTACTATCCTAAATATTCAAACTCAATTAAATTCCCTGAAAATGAATAGTGGTGAAAGTATAGAATTGTTCCTAAGGAAGGTAGCATATATTAAAAGAAAACTATTAACCTTAGGAGAAGAGGTTAAATATAATTTCATATTCAATTAACCATGAGAGATCTTCCAGACAACTACAAACATCTAGTTACATCCTTACAAGTTCTAAGTAAAAATATATAATTTGATGAGCTAGTTAACATTCTCCAAGAATATGAGGTGGAAAATACATTGAAGGATGAAATGACTAACAATGCATTGGTTTCAAAATAAACTTCATAGGGAAATATTACCTCATCCTCTAAAGTATGAATACCATGGTATAATAGATATTGTTATGTATGCAGGAGAAAAGGTCATAACATTAATTATTATAGGTTTAATCCTCGAAACCAAAATTAGGAAAATAAAATAAACTATGGAATCCAACCAAACAGGAAATTCCAACCAAGATAATATCAAGCTCAAAATAAAACTCATCAACAACAAAATAGACGATCATACAATTATCATCAATTGGAATATCAAGGAGTAAATTAGAAGGGACACTTATCTCAAAGGATTTCATATATTGAAGAGCTAGAAGATCCTACAAATAATCATGAAGTCAAATCTCTCTTAGAAAATATCATTCTATGAAGACACTAACTACTTGCTTGAATAGAACATAGAAAATAGAGAAGGATAACTCAAACTCATGTACTAGATAAAATATCCATATTGAAGACTAAAGTCTTCAATATCCAAATAATTAAATATAGGGGGTGTTAGAGTATATTACATCATTTGGATCATGTAAATGTACCACCTTTGGTACATAACTAGAGTAGGTGTTTACTTTAGAGTAAAATTAGCTACTTCAAGTATTGTAATAAATGCACAAGTGTCAATGTGCAAATTGTAAATGTCCATGTATTCCACATGTAGATGAGTCTTAGGTATAGTAAGGGCCAAAGAATCTATCTTCCTATATAAAGGCCTTAAAGTGAGTGTTTTCTATGTAGTAGTAAATATAGAGTGAGTAGTAGTAAATATAGAGTGTGGTAGTAAGTATAGAGAGTGTGTGGTATAGTTTAGTAGTATGGTACAATGTAGTTCTTTCATATTCTTTCATGGAGTGTTCATGTCCTCCATTATGTAGCATTGTACTATTTTATCACTCTCATTAATGGTATATTTCTAAGTTATTTGTAGATGTCCATCTCATTATTTTCATGCATATTGTTGTGTCATTAGTTTATAGTTATCTTAGATTAGTTATCTTACATCTTGTGACTATACTACCTCCCATCAAAATATAACAATTAGCATTAGTAGGAAGATTGCAACTAATTAAATCAATCTTACATGTCATTCAAGCATATTATATATCCTTCTATGTTATGCCAAAAATAGTAAAACGATGTTTAATCTATATTATGTGGTCATTTTTGTGGTCGGGATTACATGATAAAAGAAAATTTTCTTTGGTAAAATGGATCAAGGTGTATGATGATAAATACTCTTAGTTTAAGAGTTTGTACAAATGCAAATGTAGTTCTAAGTGAAAAAAGTAGTTTGGATATTGTACAAAGAGAATCAAAGACAATGGACAATAACTCTTTTAAGTACATTGAGCCCAATGACCTAGGCTTGATCTTTATTGAATTATCATTACCAAATGGTTTTGCACTACGAAACAGTTAAAAAATAATTGATCTAGTGATTAAAGGTCTAAGTTGGTTGATTGGAACTAGAGAAAAAATCTATTTGGATGGATACTTGGTGTGATAAAAGACCACTCATTCTAGATCTAATTTTAAAACCATGGATACAATTACTTCAAGATAAATATTGTGATAGGGTTCCAAACATTATGTTCAAGGATCAGGAAGGAAGATAGAAATGAAAATAATATTTTTTTACAAGTATACTGAGCATTATTTCTATGAGGTGGTTGAGTAAAAACATAACACCACTATTTATTTTGAGGGGATCCTAGGATAAGTTGATTCAAGAGTTGAATAGCTCATGAGAGTACACAACAAGAAGTAGATATAATGTAAAGCACCAACAAAATAGGAATACCACAAGAATATGGAGAGATATTTGGGATAGACCAAGTATTCCAAAATCCAAAATGTTTGTATGGCTTATAAATCACAAGAAAATTTTATCTTGGGATAACCTAATGAAAAGGGGTTTTCATGGCCCTTGACAATACATTTTATGTAAAAATTAGGAGAGTATAGACCATATCTTAGGACACTACTCAATAGTCCAAGAACTATAGCAATGAATTCTTAATTTTTTTGTTGAGTGCATGGTGATGAATGGAAGAATTCTAAATTTGTTAAAGCAATGGTAAAGTACTTTTGAAAATGAAGTGTTAGAAACAACTTGGGATACATTGAAAGACACAATACTTTAGATTATATGATTGGAAATGAACATAAGAATATTTAAAGGAAATAAAATTAGTTTAAAGATAATAAAAAAGAAGATTTATTTAGACATAGAGCATAAAGCAACCCTATCAAGTCACCCAATCCATAATCTTCAAGTAGATATCCTTGATACATGGATTCTAGTCATTAATTGGAATTATTATGGTGGGTGCAATATAAAAAAAATGAAGTAAAAAAATATAAAGTGGAAACAA
Organism: Wollemia nobilis; assembly: GCA_028583015.1. Lineage (NCBI taxonomy): Eukaryota > Viridiplantae > Streptophyta > Pinopsida > Araucariales > Araucariaceae > Wollemia > Wollemia nobilis. Next base: position 2,350,600 of record JAQPPZ010007329.1, read on the forward strand.
TCAAAAGTATATTTGGTCAAAATGAATTTTAATGGAGCTTCTAAAGAAAATCTAGGACTAGTAGAAGGAGGAGGAACAATAAAAAATAATAGGAGTGCAATTTTATCACTTTATGATTTTAGTAGTGGATTTAAGACAAATAAGAAAACTCAAGCTTGGGAGCCTTTGGGTTAAAAATATGTAGACAAATGAAATGTACTAAAGTATGGATGGAAGGCAATTCACTACTAATAGTAAATAAATTTTTGAGGAAAGCAAAGGCTTGATGGAAAATACAAAAGATCGTTATGGAAATACAAGATCTTGCTATAAAGTTTAAAGAAATTAGGTTTACACATACATTAAGGAAAGTAAATAAATGATTAGATAGGGAATACAATAGAGGATCGTAGTGTTAAATTCTCTTTTCTATGGTTAGAGGCAATAGTAAGTTTAGCTGAAGCTAGAAAAAAAATGTTGACTCCCTAAATCATATAATAATTAAGATTTACTTTAAAATTTTCTATTGGTAATATTTGTTGTATTTTATAACCTTAATGTGATTTCATATAAACTATTTATTACAATTCTTGTCATTGCACTTATGCTTCAAGAAAGAAACTAGCAATCTAGATATGATAAAGTGGACTATGGTAGCACAAAGTTTTGGAAATATTACTCTATTAAGATGTAGCGCATAGATAGTAGAGGTGGAGTTTTGATATTGTGAAGGCTACTATAGGAAAATTTTAAGAATAAGGATGCTAAATTTTGGAATATTTGTATTTACAACGAAAATTAAAGAAGATCTCAAAAATGAAAATCAAGAATTAGACTTTTTATGAAAAATATGTAGGTATCTAGATTTATAAATTCAGTTGAGATAACAATTGAATCTATTTGTAAACTCTAAAACTCTAAATAAGAGAGTTAGGATTTCTCAAGTATGGAGGACCTACATACAAAATTATTAATAAGTCTCAAAAGTATGTAGTAAAACTAAGGATCTCTCAGGAAAAAATCTCACTAGCCCAATGGTAACTTCGGTTATGAAAATATTTTTTAGGATGCAATATTTTGTGTTGTGATATTTATCTCAACTCAAGGAGTGGATATTACGTTAAAATCCCTTGATATCACAATAAAATATCAGGTTGTGAGGAACTTCGTTTGTGTGTACTTGTTAATCTAGAAAAAGAGGAGGCTAACACCTTTTCAATGAAGCATGTCTACTACCTAGTTGTTGATCAGAATACCTGCTAGTTACCTTGTAGTTCGTATTAGTTCAAGGAAATTACCCCCAAAGTTATTTTTCATTTGGCTTACCCTCCAAAATAAAATTCTTTCTCTAGAGAATTTTAGGAAAATATGAATGACCATTCCTAATTGGTGTTATCTATGTGGGGCTCATGATGAAAATACTTAGCATTTCCTTTTAGAATGCTCCTTCTCCTCGAATATCCTTTCCTTTCTTATTTCAACCTTAGGAGTCATTCGGTCGGTCTCAAATTCTTTGAACGACTTTCTTGATCATTGGTCTTTTTATCTCTTTCTTTACTCCAAATGGAAGCTCTCCCTCACTCATTTATTTTGGGGGTTTGTAAAGAAAGTAACTATAGGGCCTTTAAAGACTATTATTCGAACACCTCCTCTATGGGTTTTAGAATTCTTAGTGCTCTAGTTGAAAATATCTCGGTTATCTCTTTCCCCCTCTAATGTTCCCCCTTTTGAGGCTTCTCTCTCTGCTAGCCTAGGGTTACCCATTGGGGTCCTTGGTCCCCCTCATGCTGGATCAAGTAGGATGCAAACCAAATGGAGCTCTTCCCCTTTGGACTAACTTAAATTAAATTTTAATGGAGCTTCCAAAGGAAATATAGGAATGGCAAGAGCTAGAGGAGTGATCGAAAACTCTAGTGGATAAATTGTTCGAGCCTTTGTTCAGAACCTTGGTCATTAAACAAATAATTTTACAAAGGCTAGGGCCCTCTTCCAAGGTTTATCCATGCATGATTCAATGGAGGATGATAAGGTTATTATAGAAGGTAATTTTTTATACATTATCAATATCCTCACTAAATAGGCTTCACCCAACTAGAATATTGGTAATCTCATGGATGAATAAAAAATATTCCTAAGAAAATTTGTGAACTCCCAAAGTAAGCATATTTATAGGGAAGGTAACAAGGTTGTAGATTTCCTTACCAATATTAGGGTTCAAAATGAAGGTATGTCTATCTGGAAAGAGAATTTCTCACAAGACCTTATTTCTTTGGCAAGAAATGATATTATCCTCATCAATGAAAATAGTTGATTCTATTCTCTTATTTGACATTTTGGTTCTTAGTTTCTTTGTTTACTCTATTTTTGCTAGATCTAGAAGTGTATTTGTCTCTGGTTCTCTACTATCCTATTATGTTTGTGTGTTTTTTATTGGTTTTTTCTCCCATATTTCTATTGTAGGCTAGGCCTTCCCCTATGCTTTGTTGTTTTTTTTTTTTATGTTGTTAAGGCTACTTTGTTGGTCTATTTATAAATATGTAAAAGGTTTGCGGACCGTTTTAAAACCCCTTCTTTTCTACCTAATAAAAAAATATATTAATTATGTAAATCTATGGAAAAAGTAATATAAATAAATTATTTGCAATAAAATTTTTGTATTTGACACTAATTCATTTCTAAAATACTTTTCAGAGAACCATAATGTTTTTTCCATTGCAGGTTTAACCTTTTTTTTTTAGTTGATATTATCAAAATGGACTTCTTTTCCTTTAGGTATTATTTTTATTTCTAATGAAAATATAGAAAACAACTTAATAAATACTTATCAAATGAAACAAAAATTCATGAAATATTATCATTGCATTGGTTTCATTTCTAAAATTTTAGATATAATTTATACAATGATACTTATAACTATATATTACTAAACTAATAAAGATTTTTATTTAACATTTACGTATGTTTAAATATGGTTCTTATGAAATATTTTTAAATATTTAAAGAATAATTTATATTTATAAAATTAAATATAATGATATTTTAGTATTAAATTTAAATATTCATGTTTTGATAAAAATAAAAATAAAATATCCAAAAAGGATAAATTGGTTGGTAGTAGTTGAGTGCTTGTCGATGGGCTACCCCTATTTGATTACCTATATGGTCGGGTCACATTGGATTTGTATTTACAAAGTAAACTAAGTATTACAAGTGGTCCTTATGCACCACAAAATAAAATAAAAATAAGATATGTTTAATTTTTTAATTGATTATATGAGATGGAAATACACTATGAACATATAATCATACTATAATAACTTGTGTGTTATGCATGTACCATTTGGAAAGGTTTAAACTTGGTCTATTTTTCTAGGAAATTTAATTAGTTGAGCTATTAAATTTATTTATAAAATATTTTTGCTTTAATTTAAGGATAATTATAGTAAAATTAAAAATAATAATAATAATATGAGTTTGAATTGATATACAATGTTTATTTTATGGAATATTTATTTTATTTAGTAATTTTATAAATTTTACATTACAATAGTAAGTATAATTTGTTTAGTTGATTTTATGAAATGGAATTAAATATTTTTAATTTCATTCATGGGGTCCTCTAAGACATATAGGGAGAAAAAAACACAAAATAGATAACATAAATTAGATTTTATTGGAGCTTAGTTATGATTCATTTTAATATTGTTATTATATTGATTTACAAATATATTTTTTGTGTTTATTTTCTAATTTTTTAGAGCATCCTTAAGTTATTTATTCACTTATATAGATGGTAAACTTGATAACTTATCTAAACTACTTAATTTTTTAAAGTTGTGTAGATTTGGAACCTCTCACACGCATGGGGGGCATTGGGAATCCCTGTTTTCTCAATTGAGGGTTTCTTTTTAAAGGAGGTCTTGAATATATGGGGATATTCAATGCGAGTAGGATCTGTATCATGTATTAAAAAGGTTGCTAAGTGTTGTGTTGATGATGCTTGTATGGGTTTTTTGAGATAATTTTTCAAATACCTAAGGTTTTAGACCATTAATATGACTCTTTTTCAAGCCTTATCAAGAAAAAATTTGTTCAAACTTAAATGAAATATCACCTATAGTTGTATGCTAAATGCAAGAAAAAAAGTGGTCTAGCATAGTATACCTTTTAAATTTGAATGATGACTATGCTAAAAGAGATTTTATTTTCTAAGGAAAAAAAGAGATAATGTATAAAATAAGCTAACCTAAAATGCAACTATATGAATTTTTATTCCTTGCCTAATTTCTTTTGAAAATAAATATTTTAGGTCTATGCTAAGATTCTTTGATTTTGTCCAAAATAAATGTGATTAAAGAAAAGGAATTCAAATTATTCTAAGGGTTCGTTGATTGACCAAAGTAAATATGATTTTTGGCAAACAAATTATGAAGACAAAGATGAAGCAGTATAAAATAATAAAAATAAAATGAGCAAGGAGTGTCAAGTTGTCAAATTACATGTTTTGGAGGCTAAGTAGAAGCTGAAGTGCCACTAGACTTTGGTGGAGGATTTGATAATCCATAAAATTTAAAGCAAAATAATTAGGTGTGTCTAATTTTGGGGGTATGTTTGAGTGTAGTGAGGTTGATAGAATATCTTCGTAGCTAATAAAAATCCTTGTTAAAATAAAATTGAGTATGAACCTAAACCTTGGAATTGGAAGAAGAAATTGAACTGACAAAATAGCAACAAGTATCACAGTTGCAAAATTTCCATAAGTGACAAAAATACCACTTGTAAAAATGATATAATGTGACAAAAACACCATTGTTGCAAAAATACCACTAAAATTGGGCAATGAAATTTTTATTTCCTATGCCTATAACAGTAACAAATTTACCATTTTCTAGGTTGAGTGGCATATTTAACCCTAAAAAACTAATTTTAACTATTTTTAGTGAAATTTTGGGGTAAATTAATTTAAAATACTGATAAATTGGACAACGAGGTAAGGGATTAAATTCATAAGGCCTATGGACTAAATTATTTGTAAAGTTATGTCAAGTGGATTCCAAATTTACCCAAAAATTATGAGATAAGTTCGGTATGGCCAAGAATGATGAAAAGTGATGTTGAATGCTTGATTTTGCCCCAAATAGAAATGTGAAGATGTTTGGATGCTTGAAATAGAAGTTACTATGCCTACAAAATATAATTAGGAGTCAAAAAAATTTATGGAATGATAAATAAATGATTCATGAAGAGGATTAAGCTTATACAACCAAGTTTATATTCTACTATTATGATTGCTATGTTTTATGAAGTAAAGAGCATGAGAGATCATATACTAAGCAAAATAAAATGCTAATATAAACAATGTTAGAGCTATAAGAATGTTAAATGAGCATAGAGTAATTTAAGTAAGAGAATACATGAAATTGTAATAATATATTGATGAAAATATATGAGAAATATGATGCTAAGTAGCTAAATGAACAATGTAAGCCTAAAAATAGAGAGAATGTGAGTATGAAAATGATATTATGATGCAAATGGACCTACAAATAAAATAAAGTTGAATCAAAATAAAATAAATACCTACAAATATAAGATATTAGTTAATAGAAATGCATAAATAAGAAAGAAAATAAATGTTATTATTTCAAAATGTAAATGAATATGCTAGAAACTAATAATATGAAGAAGGCTTGCTATGAAATGAAATGACAAGAGCATAAAGATGTATTAATAGGCTACAAATAGATTTCATAAAGCTAAATGAATATAATAAATGAGGATTATGGTTGCAATAATAAAAATCCAAGTTAGCAAGATAAAAAAGGGAAATTACATGAAATAGAAAGTAAATGGAGAGAAAACAAGCTTGGGAATGGAAGATTAAAACCAAATTCCAATTAAGATCCCTCCTCTCAGCAAAGAACTCCTCATTGATGGTAGTAACAAGAGGATGTGGCTTTCTTCAGTTCCTCATGCCTTGTTCCACTTGCCCTAAATGTTATTTAAGATGCTTACAATGCAAGAGAATGAGAAAATAGAGAAATAAATATTGAGAAGAGAAATTTATAGAGCATTGATAGCTTGAGAATTATTTTTGAATGCCTATCCCAATGACTCTATTTATAGATTTTTGGAGGAGGAATTAAGGGGTAAAGTGAATTCAAAATGCTATTAGGGGAAAACCAAAATTCAAATTCATAAACTTGGGGATGATTTGGATCATGTGAGATTGGGGAAGGGAGTGAGGCAAAGGAATCCATGTACCTTTGGCTCATGCTAGATGATTCTAGTTGTTTTTGCAAATTTACCACTAGGTGATAATTTTACCAATGGTAAATCTAATAGTGGATAGTGTTTTTGTTAGAAGTTTAGTTGATTGATCAAATGGCTAAAAAATGGTTGTTTATAAATTTACCACAAGTGTGCAAAATCACCACTAGCATTTTTTGATAGCTTGTGGTATTTATACAATTGTCTTGTCTATGTACTATTTTTATCATTATGATATTTAAGGCATATATCTATGTCCAAATATAGGTATATCTATACTATTTGAGATAGATCTAATGGTGGAGTTTTTGTGAATTTTTGAGATGATTTAATAGGGAAAAACCTTTCCTAAATTTGACCTTACTTTTAGGGCCACAAACACCCCTAATTTGGGTGTGAGGATGGTTGATTTGATTGTGAAGGTAAGCTAATTGATATGTTTTAGTAGGCTTGGAAATTTATGAAATGTACCAAATTTGAAGTCCAATTTATCATGATCAAGGTGTCCTAATGATGTGTTGTTTGATGCCTTGATTGGGGTTGTCATTGGGATAGGCGTATCAAAATTGGATGTCTAAAAATTGTAATAGGTGCTTTTACCTTGATAATGGTATATAAGACTATATAAAGTCATATGATTTTAATCTTCAACTTCTCCTTACTTACATAGTCCTATTTCAATTGCAAGATGGTTTGAACACAGTCTACATTAATTAATAATATATACATTTTTATTGAGATTCTCTCCACATGATGCGAGCACTAGATTGATCTCATATCTACAAAGTTTTATTTTCTCACTAAGATCTCTTAAAGAATAATTATAATTATTTAATAGAAAGACTGGTTTTTCTAAGAGTTTAATAAATCACTATCATCAATTTCTATTTCTAGTCCACTTTATGTATCACTTAAAAATGCAACTATAAAATATATATTAAATAATGTTTATATTGTTAAATTTATGATGAGTTAAAAGAATTTGAATTTATATAGTTTATTTAGTATTAATAGAGTTTTTTATTTATATATATAATTGTAAATTACATTTTTGTCTAGTATATCTTTTAATTGGTTATATAGTATTGAAATGAAACCATGAATGTTAATGGAATTTTAATAAACCATAATAATATATAGCTTCTCATACTTACAATTTTAATTATTTGAACTAATATAATTTATTGATAAAACATTAAAATTTACTTATAAAATTAAAAATTTGATCTATGATCCAAAAAAACTTTCTTTGTTCTTCTCTTTTTAAATTTCCCACATATATATATATATATATATATATATATATATATATATATATATATACCATCATGTAGAGGAGTTGGAGAGCAAGCGGTAGTTAAAACTCTCCAGTTGAAATAAAGAGACCCAGGTTCAAATCTCTCCCCTCACATGTTGCGGATATGCTATGTAAAGGTTATATTGTGACCACATAATAATATTTACCCTTTTAAAAAAAAAAAAAACTGATTTTCATCTAATTTTCATCCTTAATTGACTTATTTTATTTTATTTTATTTTTGATTGAAGTGATGCTAGAGGATACGAATGGGGTCATCCTCCCTAAGACCACAACTAAGCCACCTTTTTATTGATTTGAACTTGGATATCGATAACAGTAGAACAACATATCACTTTAATGTTTAACACAAATCTATTTATTTAATTAATTTAATAATATTTATAATTTTTAATTAAATAATTCAAACGGTTGTATTACTGTTTTGAGTATAGCACCATATAGAATAATACACCTACGCTTAAATACTTTTATCTCCAATCTTCCTACTTTTTGTTGTTCCTAATTGTCGCCACCCTTGGAAGACGGCAACCAGGGGGGCCGTGAAAAGGAATGTAAAGGACAAATTTTTATTCAATATCGAGGGAATACTCTATACTATTCTTACCGTAGGGATGAAGTTTAATAATTAATTCTTTATCCGGACATTCTGCCCGTCACGCCATTCATACCTGGTCGATTGACAAGTTCAGCAAGTTTGTTAAGGCAAGGACTCTCAAATTCGCTGCTCTCCTTACCATGCATAGACTCAGAAGGTAGGCATTTGGGGCTTGGTCTGATGTTGGATTCTTTGAATTGCCTAATCCAAAAATCTTTGCTTTCACCCACTGGATTGCAAAAACATAAGTAAAAGCAGAATAGGGCTGCACAACCCAACGCAAGGCTAGAGATAAAACAAGTTGGCAAGATATAGAAATGACAGAAACATAAAAGGCTACTCGGTTTCTGATAATATCAGACACCATATTTGGAGGATTTTCTGGAAGGGATTGAAACGAAGGGCTTCCCAAGGGGAATTCAGAGAGCCAGTGCAGCTATCCACCTTGGTGGATGATAGCGCCTGCAACCCCTTGTTAAAAAGGCTTTTGATTAGCCTGTGGGTATTCGATGAAAGTGTGAAGAAACACGCTTGGCATAATCTTTGACAGACTACATTATAATTAAGGGTTTCAGACTAAATTATAATTAAGAGTTTGTAACCAAAGGGACTGGTGGTTTCCAATGTGATTTTGGTTGTTGAAACCAGTTCTTATGATTTAAAGTTATAACAAACTCTATCTAACCCAAAAAAATAATTAAGGGCTTCATAAAAAAAAAGGTTTTTTCTGACGTCGCCGGCATGGCTTTACGTGCGGATTGCTTTCATTGGGAATTGCTTTGAATGTGTCTGCTGGGCCCCATGAGGTTTCCACGATAGCTTTGAGTGGGTTCCAAGAAGTGAATAGTCTTACGACTTGGGAATATATAAAAGTGGAAATTGAAGGGAAACACCTAAGAAAATAGTGTTTCAGTAGCCTTTGGGCACATGGTGGACTCTCACGTAATGCAAACGCCAATTATGTCTTCCTTTATTTATATTTATATATAGATATAGAGTTTAAAAACTTTTAAAAGTTAAGATTTGAGATTTAAGGAATGAGGGCAGTCCACTGAGTCAATTTATCTTTTTTTCATTAATTTTTTAAAATAAAAATATATATATTTTTTAAAATAAATGTTTTATATTATTTAAATTTAAGTTTTTCAAATAAAAACTCAAAATATATCGATTTAATTATTTAAACATATTGACTCTACCTAAGGCATATACAAACCATCCTTTTTCTCTGTATTTATGTTTGCTTTGGATTCTGCCTGGAACAAATGATTGAGTGTCTGAATATTCAGATTAAATGATGAACCAATGAATTTACAAATATTTTACTTAGATTTTTTTATATTAATATTTTATTTAATTTAAAAATGTTAAAAACATATTTGCAAAGGTTTTATTAGTAACATATTTGACAGGATTTGAAAGCTTTATTCGTTTCTAAGGTGGTTTGATATCAGGATTCGTGTCATATAATTTTTTTTTTTTAATAATATTTTTCAACAACATTAAAATCATATTCTAAGGACGCTCAAGACTCCAAAACTTCATTTTGTGCAAGTTTAGAAGTTAAAGAAAAAAAAAAAAACATTGAAAAGCATGTGATATCTATTTATTTGAAGATGATATTTTTATTGGAATTTCAAACTTTTATATTATTTTATAATTTTTACATAAATTTATTATTTTTATAATATATATATTTTTATTTATGTATATAAAAGTTTATGAATTATTTTAAATATTTTAATTAGAATTTATTTTTTTATAGTATATTGTTTTTATTTACACATACAACTTTAAGTAAGGTAACGAGTAAATCAAATGTTGGTTTACTATGCTTATAGGATCTAAATATTGCTAAGGTAGACTTGTAACTATGGCAAGTGTTATTGTACTGAGGAAGTTCCTTGGTGGAAGCAAGTGTGGAATAAATTTGTGTGGCCTCAGTGCAAGTTTTCCTTGTGGGTTGTCACTCGTAATCGATGTCTCACTTGGGATAACCTTAGAAGAGAGGTTTTCATGGCCCTTATTTTTGTTTCCTATGTGGGAACTGTTGGTTATGTGCTTCTTCAATGTGGTTTTACGCATCAATATGGCATTTGTGGAACTGTTGGTTGTGCTTCTTCAATGTGGTTTTACGCATCAACTTGGCATTTGTGGTGGGGTGTGTGGAAACAGTCTTTTGTTAATTCTTCTTCTCTTTTGGATTTATGGAGTTTGGGAAGGCCTCCAACTATGGTCTTATTTTTACAAGTTGCTTGGCATATTGGTCCCTCCTACATCTTCTAGAAAATCTGGCTTGAAAGGAATCGGAGAATTTTTCAAAGGAGAAAGCTCTCTGTTTTTCAAGTCTGGCAAAGAATTTTGAGAATTATCTAGGAAATTGTGTCTACTAAATGTCAGATTAATATTCCTGTGAACATAGTGGACATCCATATTATGCATGGTTTGGATTTGACAGTGTTTTGTCCATGTGCTACTATTTCTTTTAGCATGAGGGGATTCAATAACAAAGTGTAGATAGATGGCATATGGCAGCCCCCTCCTAGGGGTTTCTTAAGATTAATACTAATGAGTCTTTAAGACGTAATCCTGGAAATGCTGGTATTGGTGGAGTGGGACGTGATTGCAATGGTGTGGTATGTTTCTTTTTCTCATGTTTTAAAGGAAGGCATACCAATAATTATATGGAACTCTTTGTTGTTCTTTTTTCTTTATGCATTGGAGCAAGGATATGCTTTGGGTTTGCGCAGGATAATTTGTGAATCATATTCTCAAATTATGATTAATTTGTTGAACACTTGTAATCTTACCAATGTTAATTGGAGGTTGGCAAGGGTGGTTAGGCAAATTCTTCATTTTCGTTGTCATATGGAGTTCATCGCTTTTACTCATATTCAAAGGGAATGGAATGGTGTTGTTGACTATTTGGATAAATGGGTCTCTAAATTTCAAGAAGGTTGAAGTGTTAGGGAATGGCATAAGCTTCCTTCAGCATGCTCTCAAACTCTTACTAGTTTATTGAAAGATGATATGCCTAGATGAGGTAGTTTTGTTGTAATCTGATTCTTGACTCTTGTATGTTTTTCTGATTTCAATAAAAAATTTACCCCTCTTTTTATCAAAAAAAAACTATGGCAAAGAATTTTATGAACACCCTATTTTTTAGCAAATATCATCACTACAGATGGGTTATTTCAAGCATATATGCACAAAATTCCCCTTGTAGAATATTTTAGCTCTGGAACACCCTAAGCCATATGAGAGAAGTATTTTACAATGAGGCATTGATGTTGGCTAAATATTTTAATTTTCCTTTATTTCCCATAAATAAGAAAGGAGGTTTCAAAATCACGACTAATTCTTATGAATACTTCACATCATTTGCGAATGGCAATAAACTCGTGGATATCTAGTTAAGAGATACTAAATTCACCTAGAGCAACTTAAGAAAAGGTGATCAGCTCATCCAAATCAGACTTGATAGGATCCTCATATCCCTTAATTCCATCTAGTCCTTTGAATATTTTATCCTTTAGTCTCTTCCTAGAATTGGATTTGATCACAATCCCCTCCTTCTTGATTGCTCACCTAAAGGCTCATATTTCAAATCCCCTTTTAGATTTGAGACGATGTGGTTTTAGGATCCTGACCTAAAGTCACTCATAGCATCTTGGTGGTCTTGCAACTTTTATAGGTCCCTTGCCTCGCAAGTGAGCAAAAAAATCAATTTTGTTAAAGCAAATCTCAAGCAATGGAACATGGATGTTTTTGGTAATATTTTCTATAGGAAGCAAAACATGCAATCCTAGCTCACAAGAATTGAGCTCTCTTCCTAGCAATGAGGCCTTAAATCTAGTCTTTGAGATGTTGAAAAGAGCCTGTTATCTGAATACCACAACATTATAAAAAATGAGGAAGTTTTCTAGAAACAAAAATCTAGGGTAACTTGGTTGAAGGAGGGTGCTTCCAACACTAAATTTTTTCATCCCACTACAATGAGACACATAGACTCTAGTAAAATCAAAGAACTCACCAAGGCAGATGGGACTGTTATTTCAAATATTTTTATATTAGAGCTGAGGCAATTGCTTTTTTTGAATATCTACTTAGATCAAGCCCAAATTGTAACCAAAAAACTACATAGACTTTCTTGTGCAACATTCATAGGTTAGTCACCCAAGAGCATAAAAATATTTTGACTAAACCTTTTTTTCTAAGGAAAATCGTTCTACGGTCTTCTCCATGCAATGTGGGAAAGATTCGGGTCCTAATGATTCCTCCCTAGTATTTTTCAATGCTATTGGGACATTGTGGGACCTGATATTGTTTCTACTACCCAAAATATGCAATGACCACCTTCTTGGTCCTAATCCCCAATACTAGCAATGTTAAAACCCTTGCTGAATTTTGTCCAATCAGTATTTGTAATGTCTTCTACAAAATCCTCGTCAAATTTTTAGCCACCACATTGAAGCCAATTCTACCACATGAACTCAACCAAGGTAGCTATGTTCAATGGAGACTCATCACCGAAAACATCATCACCTTCCATGAACTTATCCATTCAGTATCCAAAAGTAACAAAGTTGGTCTTTTCCTCAAATTAGACATGAATAATACTTTCAATAGTGTATCATGGAAATTTCTTTTTTCTACTCTCCAAGTTTGGGTTCCATTCTAAGTGGATTGACCTATTTAGAGAATGCATTACAAACACCAATTTTTTAATTATTGTCAATGGCTATACTATAAGATACTTTTTAGGCTTTAAAGGTCTATGAAAGGGATATTGTTTATCTCCTTTTCTCTTCATAATTATTGTTGAAGCTTTGGATAGAGCCTTAAGATCTTCTTGTTCCATAGGGGAAATATCAAGTATTAAACTAGCATCATCTCTTAACCATGTCTCCCATCAGCAATGTGTCAATGACACCATCCTTGTCACACATACCTTTATTCATCAAGTTAAAGTCATCAAGCTGATCTTGGTCTCTTCTAAGTCAATTGTTGGTCAAAAGGTCAACTTCTCCAAAATAAAATTTTACTTTATCCATACCCCCATAAGACGACAAGCATGTATAACTGACATCCTTGGTTGTGTTTTTGCTAACCTTCCAGCTATTTATCTTGGGTTTCCTTTATTTGATGGACCTATAAAAACTCTTTATGGAATCCCATCATTGAAAGAATCCACACAAAAAAAAAAATGGGTGGAAAGGGGGACTCCTTAGTTAGGTTGGAAAGGCCACCTTAGTCAAATCTGCCCTCTAGAGCATCCTTGTTTTTTTCTTTCCATATTTCATATTTTTATTGAAGTATGAAACAAAATAGAATAGATCCAATGAAACTTCCTATGGTTGGGCTTTGAAAATAAACAAATATTTCATTTAGTTGCATGGGTCCAAGTCTATTCTAGGAAATAATATGGAGGTATTGTTAGAGTTACTGTGTTAGTAATTATAAATATTACCTCATTTAGGTAGATATAATTTACCTCATGGTAAAAAGTAAGGTCTTACTTTTTACCACTAGTAAATTTCTTTTACTAGTTAGTCATTGTAGTCATTTTGACTACGTTGGTTAGTAGGTTAGTTGTTAGCTATCTTTTAGGTTAGATCTCCTATAATGCGCTATGTTAGCGTGGATATAGGAATATTAGGTTTTTAACCTATTATGTAATCTATTTAACTTTAGGGCATTGTTCCTATGAGGTTAATGAATATATTATTTTTCTCTATCGAATCCTACTGATCCTCATGGCAACATTGGTACCAGAGCTGGATTAAGGGTTTGATCTGAGTTAATTTTTTTTCTGCCCTTAGGCAGAGGAGGAGGAGCAAGATAGTCAGTAGGTATTTGACCTGCTGCTATCTCGGGAGGATACGACCTGCAACATCGGGCACGGATCCCAAGTTGGGGATTCCAATACCCCATCGATGAGGGCCCACGATGCAAGCCACGCAAGGGACGTGTGACTAACCGTGTAGGCCACGTGATCGACTGACCAGACGATCGATCAGGCTATGCGATCTTGCACCTTCGACCACAAGGTTCGAGTGATCGACCATCGCGATCGATCACCCCCTCCCGCTTTCCATCCCATAGGCCGACGAGTCGGCCACCTCAGGGCAAGAAGCCAAATGGCATTAGCATTCAGGAAGAGCAGTGAGGGTAGGAGCACCCTCCCCTCCCAGGTGGATGCCACGTGGTCCAATAGACAGGATCTGAGAGGGCAGGAGGCCCTCCAATCCCTGACGTGGCTATCGAAGGCCTACGTTGACTTTACTAGGAAACGATGGGCTAATCGATCAGCAATGATAAAAATCTAGCCACCAGAAGGACCCATGCATGCTCGAGCACAAATCCTAAGGTGCTGACTCAAACCTATCACCTGTTGCCACGTGGCACTACCAACTCAGACTCGGATCTAAGCCAGTGGCCCAGCCAAACACTGACGCATGGTGAATTGCCACTGGATAGACCGACTGACATGACCAACGACGTAGACTGGACCGAGACCAGACACGTGGTGGACAGCCATTGGACGATGACTCGACGCAGATGGACGAGACACGTGGCAGAATAGCCACGTGTCACAGGACCTGACACGGGCGACAAGTGGCGAACAAGCCACATGTCGAGACTCAAACAGTCCACATGACTGGCAGTAAAACCAGTCACGCGATGGACTGACTGCCCGAAGTCAGTAAAAGCGCTCTATGCACTTTTGCTCTTTTAAAGAGCAAAAACATTGCCGCACAGGCAATGTGGGACTAAAAGTCCCGAAGGATTTTTTTTCCTTCTAAACAACCGCAGAGTTTAAGAGGCACGTCGTGTGCCTTAGTACCCATCGGGCTCCTTAGCCCGACCGATTGATCGGGTCGAGCTAAGGCCCTAGGCGGGGAGTCCAGGGTTCGACTCCCACTAGGTACAGAAGGCAATTTTTTGCCTTATTCGATTCCAAGGTATATTAAAAATTTTTTTAATTTTTAATTTTTGCATTTTAATTAAAGTTTTTTTTTGTATTATTATTTTTTTTAATAATTTAAACTTTAAAATAATGTTTTATTTATTAAATCAATTTCTATTTAACATTTAAATTGATTTATTTAAAACATATATTTTTAGTTTTTTATTATTAATTAAAATAATTTACTTAAACTTTTCTTAAATATTGCAAATTAAAATTAAAGAAATATTTTTTTTTGCAACTTTGAAATTTAAAGGTGCTAGTGTTTTCTCACAAAATGGAGATATGAGACATAGCAAGAGCACATTTTTTGTTGCAAATTAGACAACTCTTCTCAAACCTTGTTAATTTAGCATACAAGAAAGGATCACACTTGATTTTTTTTTGCAAATTAGACAACAAGGAGCCTGAATTTTTTTGTAAGAATCAAAGTTCAAAGAGTGCATTTGTTTTCTCCAAGGAGATATAATACATAAAATTGCACATCTATTTTTTTTGCAAATTTGAGAAGACCTTATAACCTTGGGCCCATAAAAACTAAGTCGTGTGTCGACTAGTTCTGGAAGCCTTTCAAACGCGGGTCGTGTGTCGACTTGTCTTGAAAGGAGTGCTCTAAATTCTACATTTTGTAAACATTAAGGGGGGATAGAATTCATTTTTTTTTATTCTATTGTTTGCAAAATTGTAACGAAAAAGGGGGGATATTTAAGAGTAAGAAAGGTGCATTCTCGATTGTACTCGACACCTTCTCTTAAAAATTGCTTGTACTAGGTGCATTTTCGGTTGCATCCGACACCTAGAGTGATAAAAATTTGGGTTGCTCTCATGTTTTGATTATTGCACTAACACTCATGTTTTTTGTGTGCAATTAAAAAGTCAAATACAACATTAAAAGAAGCATTTCACAAAACCCAAACTTCACTTTAAAAAAAACCATGCTAAACTTTGCATAGGTTAAAACAAGTCATTTTTTACTCCCCATCAAAAGGTCATAAATCCAAATCACCTTGATTCACTCTCTTTTTTTGGCTTAATAAACCTCAAATTTTTCATCCTTCTTCAAGGGTGTTAAAGCAGGTGCCATTAAATATCCTAGAGGGCAAAATCAAAAGTTTTTTCACAAACCTACCCCTTTCATTTGCTCTATTTTGTTTGGCTTAATTTCCTCCAACTTTTCATCCCTTGGTAAGGGTGTTAAGGCAGGTGCCATTAAATATCTTATAGAGGCAAATTGAAAACAACTTCCATATACTCTTTTAAGGGTATAGTGCAAGATAGAACCATCTTAGTCCTATCAAATTTGAAACCTAAACCATGGCCATGATACACAAGTATCTCACCGAGAGCCAACTGCTCAAAGGTTCAAATTATTCAGCTTGGAAGACTAAGATGAAAGCTATCTTAACTGTAGAGGATTTGTGGTCAATAGTGGATGGAAGTGTCACTAGACCTCAATCACCTGGAGCAGATCAAAGAGACTTTGATAAAAATGATAAAAAAACTATCCTTAATGATCTTGCTAGCTATTACTGATGATATCCAGCCTCATATAAGTGAAGCTAAAACTGGAAGGGAGGCATGGGATGCCTTAACTACCATCTTTGAGGGAAAGAATCAATCCACGATTCTTAACCTTCAAACACAGCTTCATACACTTCACATGAAATCTGGAGAAACAGTAGAGCTATTCCTCTGCAGAGTGGCCGAATTGAAAACAAAACTGCAATCCCTAGGAGAAACTGTGGAAGACAAAGTCTTAATCTCAATTATTTTGAGAGCTCTTCCTGACTCCTATAGAATGTTGATTACATCCCTTCAAGTCTCTGGTAGGACAGTGACTTTTGTAGAGTTGGTGAACATGCTTCAAACTGAAGAAGCTAATCAATTCCAACGAGATGAGGCATCCAACAATGCACTTTTCTCACATAAACAACAAGGAAAGAAAAAGTGGAATCAACAACAAGGGTCTTCTTCTAACAAAAACAAAGGTCAAGGCCAAGACACTAAGAAGAAGAAGCAGTATTGCAAAATCTGTGATAAAGACACTCATCAAACCAAGAGATGTTGGTTTAAGAACAAGCCTCCCAAAGAGAAAGGTCCAAAGAAAAACCAAGGCAATGTTGCAAATGAGTTGTCTAATACAGATTCTGATTCTGGTTCAGAGAAAGCACACAGAGTGCTAATTGCTAAAACAATTTTGTAGAGGGAAAACACATGTGTCCCTTGGGCAAAAGCACCATTTTCTCTCTCTCTTCTTTTAGGCTTCATAAAAAGCATAAGTTTTTTGTTTGAAGACCTTGCAATAAGGGGTGCTTCTACCTCTTTTAGGCTTCATAAATAGCAAATTCTAGGTGTTTGAAGTACTTGTAACAAGAGGAGCGACTTTTTGTGATGTAAAATTGTCTAGGAGGCAATATTTGTAATTCCTTCACAACACTCTTGAGTTGCACACTTTTTGCAATTGAGGGGGGACATAAATTTCTTTTCTTCACAATTTTTGTAAAAAGGGAAGAAGGCTTATAAGGGTGCATTTTTGGCTTCGACCGACACCTTAGCTACACTTCCTTCAGAAATTACTTACACTATGTTTTGCAATGAGAAGGGGGAACTTATAAGGGTGCATTTTCGATAGTGACCGACACCTTAGCTACCTTATCTTTTGCAAACTCATATTGTAAAATGGATGAACCTCGTATGAAGTGATCTATTCTACTACACCTAGCGATTGTAGCGGCTGGTTACCCATGCAATTCGGTTGGATGATGTGATTACCATAAGGACATTCATTGGAGTGAAGACAAAGTGAGGAATGGCACACTTTTTGCTTAGGAGCAGCCAGAGCACTGTGACAGAGCAAAGAACCAGTAGATCAACATCTTCTTCATTGTATTGGGGCAGTTATATACTTTACCCAAATATTGTTGTATAGAGGGATATGTATGTATTACCCAAATAATGTAATAAGGGGGGATGTTAGAGTTACTGTGTTAGTAACTATAAATATTACCTCATTTAGGTAGATATAATTTACCTCATGGTAAAAAGTAAGGTCTTACTTTTTACCACTAGTAAATTTCTTTTACTAGTTAGTCATTGTAGTCATTTTGACTACGTTGGTTAGTAGGTTAGTTGTTAGCTATATTTTAGGTTAGATCTCCTATAATGCGCTATGTTAGCGTGGATATAGGAATATTAGGTTTTTAACCTATTATGTAATCTATTTAACTTTAGGGCATTGTTCCTATGAGGTTAATGAATATATTATTTTTCTCTATCGAATCCTACTGATCCTCATGGCAACAGGCATCGAGCTTAAGAAAGTTAGAAACATGAATTTAGCTCTTATAGCCAAATAAGGGTGGAGGGTCCTTCAAAATGAAAAATATTTTGGGTTGAAATTATCAAGGCCAAATACCTTTGGAACCAACCAAATTTCTTGGATGATCCCTCACCCATCCCAGGTACTATAGTTTGGAATTTCATCATAAGTTCAAGAGAGATCATTCGGAAAGGCATCCAATGGAAGCTTGGGAATGGTCAAAAAATAAACTTCTAGGAGGAAAAATGGTTGGGTGATATTCAACTCTAGAACTGTGTTGACATATTCTGCTTAAAACTTGTTACTCATACCCTGTTTGGTTAGAAAATGTGCAATTTCATTGACACCAACAACGGGTGTTGGAAATACTTTCCTCTTGGTGATCTGATTAAGGAAAAAATAAGAGCTACTACTATTTTATCTTACATGTTGCACCTTTGTATCATCCCCAAATCTCTAGTGGAATACAAACTCCTTTGGGTACCTTGTGAATGGTTATTTACTGTTAAGTCTGGCTATTTCCTCATTAAGAGTCTAGGTTATTCATGGTTCCCTTAGAATATTATCTAGAATAAACACCTCATACCCAAAACTAGTTTATTTTTTTGGCTTGCTATCTAAGACAAAATTCTTTCCATTCCTAACCTCTAGATCCATGGACTCCCTATTCCTAAATATTACTACTTGTGCAATCAAAGCTTGTGAATCCACCCAACACATCTTCCTATATTACAGTTTTTCTCTCAAAATGCTTGCATCCTTATTTTCCACCATTGAGATTGTCTGGGCTCCACCCTTTCTCTTGAATGATTTGTGCTTGCAGTGACCCAACCCCTTCAAGATATTTTGCCTAAAAAATGTTTGGAATTTCTATCTCCTTATTTTTATGGGAATTTTGGAAAGAATGTAACTCAAGAGCCTTTAATAACTCTACCCATGATTTCTAGTTTGTGCTCTCAATAATCCTTTAGGCGGTCATTGAGAACCTCTCTATCACCTAGGGTTTTAGGCCTCCTGAATCTTCGAATGAAGCTAGACTGGCTAGGTTCCTAAAGCTTCCCTCTTGTTCTATTTGTCCCCCAAACTATATGGTGGATTGTTCGCTCATTAAATGGTCTCCTCCACCCCTAGGCTAGATAAAATTTAATTTTAATGAATCATCCAAGGATAACCCTAGCCTTACTAGTGTTAGAGGTATTTTTATAAATCATGAAGGGAAGATCATTCTAGCCTTTGCAAAAAACCTTAGGGTCCAAACTAATCATTTTTCTGAAGCACAAGCTCTTTTTCATGGTATATCTCTTTTGTCCTACTTACATTGTCCTAACTTAGTGGTTGAAGGTGACTCGATGAATATCATTAAAAGAATTACAAGGACTGAGTCTATTTCCTAGAACATCTACAACCTAACTTTCGAAGCCAAAACCCTCCTAAGCTTATCCACCAATGTTACCATTCAACATGTCTATAGAGAAGGTAACCAAGCTACTAATCAATTAGCCAATTTGGGTATCTCTAAGCCCAACCTTACCATCTAGACTAAGAATTTCCCTCTTACACTGCTCAATGGTAATTTCCTATTTGAGTCTTTTAAGTGATCTCTCCCGATAGGATTAGAGGGATGTTGTTTTCCTTTTATGGGGCTTAGATAGTGTTACCATCATCCACATATTTGTTGTAACACAAAGTTTCCATGTTTTTGTGGAAGGGTTTGCAGTGCATATCCAACTCTTTGAGGTCACTAGTGTTTAGATATTTCTTCAAACTATGTATATTATTATTCTTAGGTTCACGGGGAATATGTGTATCATTGAAGATCTCACAGGTATCATATGATACCTAGTTTTGATTCACCACAATGTGGATCTCACAGGCGATAACAGTTGCCCCATATGGAGGACCTGTTACAGTATGGACTTCATAGACATTACCTAATGCTATGTATGGAAGACATGTTTTAGGATGGGTGACATTTCTTATTGCCTTGGGAGGGCTTCTCTTCTCGCAGGATGAGGCTTTGTCTTCTACCCCTGCGTGGGCTTCTCCTCTCAGTTTTAGTAGTTTATCTCCAATGTCCTGTAGAGGATCGATTGCTTTTGTTGTAGATTGGTTGGGATATCTTATCTCAATCATCATCTTCTTGTAAAAGGTTAAGGGATCCTTTCAAGACCCCTATTTAGCAATAAAAATAATAATATTTTGATGAAAATATATGAGAAATATGATACTAGGTAGCAAAATGAATAATGTAAGCTTACAAATGGAGAGAATATGAGTATGAAAATGAGATTATGATGCAAATGGACCTACAAATGAAACAAAGTCGAATGAAAATAAAATAAATGCCTACAAATGAAAGATATTAGTGATTGCAAATGCATGGATAAGAAATAAGATGAAGGTTAGTATGTCAAAATGTAAATGAATATGCTAGAAAGTAAGAAAATGAAGAAGGCTCGCTATGAAATGAAGTGATAAAAGCATAAATAAGTATTAATGAGCTACAAATTGGTGTCAAAAAGCTAAATGAACGTGAGAAACAAGGATTATAGCTGAAATAACAAAAATCCAAGTTAGCAAGACAAATAAGAGAAAATGCATGAAATAGAAAGTAAAATGAAGATAAAACAAGATTTAGAATGGAATATTACAACCAAATCCCAACTAAGATCCCTCCTCTTAACCAAGAACTCCTCATTGATGATAGAACAAGAGGATGTGGCTTGCTTCACTGCTCTTATGCCTTGCTCCACTTGTCATAAATGCTATTGGATATGCTCACAATGCAAGAGAATGAGAAAAGAGAGAAATAAATATTGAGAAGAGAAATTTGTAGAGCTTTGATAGCTTGATAATGCTTTTTGAATATCCATCTAAATGACTCTATTGATAGATTTTTGGAGGAGGAATTGAGGTGGAAAATGGATTCAAAATTCTATTAAGGGAAAACCAAGATTCAAATTCGTAGACATGGGGATGATTTGGAGCATGTGTGATTGGGAAAGGATGTTGGGTGAATAAATCCACGTGCCTTTAGCTTGTGCCAAATGATTCTAGATATTTTTTGAAATTTTCCACTAGGTGACAAATTTGCCATTGGTGAATTTGATAATGGATAGTGGTGTTTTGTAGGAGTTTAGCTGACTGGTCAAATGTCTGAAAAATAGTTGTTTGTAAATTTGTCACAAGTGTGCAAAATCACCACTAGCATTTTTGATACCTTGTGGAATTTTTGCAACTATCTTGCCTAGGTACAAAGTTTGTGAGATTTGAGGTATAGAACGATGTCCAAACATAGACATATATACACTCTTCAAAAATATCTTTCTAAGCCTGATCTATTAGTGGTATTTTTGTGAAGACTTGATAGGTCAAACTATGTCCTAAATTTGACCTTACTTTTAGGACCAAAAAAACCCCAAATTTGGGTATGAGGATGGTTGATTTGATTTGATTTATCAAAAGGCTTGTGATGGTAAGCTAATTGAATTTTTTTAGTGAAATTGGTGATATATACCAATTTTGAAGTCCAATTTACCATGATTAAGGTTTCTTGATGATGTATTGTTTAGTGGCTTGATTGAGGATGTTGTTGAGCTAGACGTGTCAAAATTGGTTGTCTACAAGTTGTAATAGGTGCTTTTGCCTTAATGATGGTATATAAAACTACATAAATTCATATGTTTTTAATCTTCAAGTTCTCCTTACTTACATAGTCCTATTCCATTGCAAGATGGTTTGGACATAGTCTACATTAATTAACAATAAATACATTTTTATGAATATTCTATCCAAATGATGATTTATCTTTATGTAGGTGAGCACTAGATTGATCTCATATTTACAAAGTCTCATTTTCTCACTAAAATTTTCTTAAAGAATATTTATTATTATTTAATAGAAAGACTCAATTTCTTTTAAAAGTGTAATAAATCACTACCATCAATTTCTATTTTTAACCTAAAAAAATAACTATAAAATTTATATTAAATAATATTTATATTGTTAAATTTATGATGAGTTAATATGTTTTAGATCTATATATTTTGTTTAGTATAAAAGACTTTTATTTATTTATAGTTTTAATTGTAAATTGCATTTTTGTATAATATATTGGTTATATAGTATTGAAATGAAATCATCAACGTTAATTTAATATACCATAGCAATATATAACTTCACATACTTACAATTTTAATTATTTAGGCTAATATAATCGACAAAATGTCAAGATTCACCTATAAAATTAAAACTTTAGTTTATAATCCACATATATTTCTTTGTTCTTTTCTTTTTATATAATCCTTTATAATATAAATATTTTAAAAAAATATTATAATTTCTTTTAATTTATTTTAAATTAAAAAAAGAAATTGATTTTCATCTTAAATTGACTTACTTTATTTTTGGTTGAAGTAATGCTACAAACACACTAGTGGGGCCATCCTTCCTAGGACCACAACTAAAGCCACCTTCTTATTAATTTGAACTTGGATTTCTTAAATAAAAATCCAACAACATATCACTCTAATGTTTAACACAAACCTATTTATTTAGTTAATTTAATAATATTTATAAATTTTAATTAAAAAATTCAAGCAGTTGTATTATTGTTTGAGTATAGCACCATATATAATAATACACCTACACTTAAATAGAACCTCCTGCTCCGGCTCGTAGTGTTGTTCTATTTAAGCGGGAGGTTCCCCTGTTTTTCCCAGTCACATCTGGCGGTTTCTTATGGTCGGTTCACTCTGCTTTGACGGTTTGTAGTGTCTTTGTTGGTTGAGTAACCTTTCTGGTTCATTCTCCATCTCTTATGAGTGTGGTAAGCCTTTGTAGATCTCTGTAGATCTCGCTATGGTCCTTGAGAGGGATAGAGCTTCTTACTGGCCCTACCTGCAAGGGTGATTTGGAGCTGTTATTGTAGTTCAAAATGTTCTAGTTGGTGTTCCTCTTTTTGGCACTTGACCTGTGTTCTAGCTTGGTGAGCGTCGAGCTTGGGATGGTTGTTAGCTAGGGTTATGGTCGATTCGCTCTGCATTTATTTTGAGTTCGACATGTCTTTGAATATTCGATCGAGGTCCTTGGGGGGATTGGACCAATGGTCGACTCAAACCCGATGAGGGTGATTTGGGGTGTTGTTGTTGCAATTGTTGTTGGCCGCTCTCCTTGGATGGCATCGAGCTAGGTTTTCGAGTGCTCAGGTGGTGGTTGGAGTTTGTGGTTACAGAGTCTTCCTTTCCAGATCTGTTGTGGTTGTGTTGATACCGTGATTTCCCAATTGGATTGGGTGTTGGTGCAGGGTCATCTAGTCCTCCGGGGTTCTTTCCTCTTGTGTAGTTGGATCCGTCGGTGTGTGGGCTTTCATTTATTTGTTTTTCGGGCAGATGGGTAGCTCTTGCATGAGCTATGGTGTTCAGCCTCTGTTTTCAGAGGTATCTTTTGGAACCTTTGTGTTGTTGGATGGTCCCGCCTTTTGGGTTGAGCAGAGTTGTTTTCTATTTTCTATTTTAATCTTTGGTGCTCTTCCCTCCTTTGTTGTTGGTTCCACCATTGCTTGGGGAGGCGGTTGCTGGTTCGAGCGGACGTGATTTTCAACAGTGTTGCAGAGGAACTTGGTTTTGTTTGGTTGTTTTCTCGGCTGGGGTCTCGGCTTCCAGTTTCTCACATTTTCAAAGACGTCGGTATTTGTTGGTGCTTTAGATTTTCTAGTGGGTTTGTTGTATGGTTTTTACTCCATGGCGCTTCAGGGTCTGATATCTATTGTTATGGATTCTGGTTTCGAGGGTTGGTAGTTTATGTGCAGGAGTTTCTGCTATCCACAGGTTTTAACAACATTAATGTTCTTTGGTGCGTATGGAGTGTGCGGCCCATTTGTTGATGGGACAGCGTCTCGATGCTTCCATTGTTGGGGTCCGGAGCAGGCTTTTTAATTTTAAATTTTAAAATTTCTTTGGCCTTTTAGTGCTTGAAGGTCAATGCGGGTCTCGTTTCTTCCGCCTCCTTTCGGATTTTATAGTACCTTGGTTGTGATAGCTATTTTTTCTCAGTTGATGTTGTAGACGATTTTTTCTATTGAAATGGTCAGCTGTTAGTCCCCTTTTAAAAATTATTTATTAAGTTATGTTCGATTTTCTCTCCATCTCAAAATTATTGTCTCAAAATTATTTAACACCCACTTTCTTAATTTAAAAAAAAAAAAAACACCTACGCTTAAATACTTTTATCTTCAATCTTCCTACTTTCTTAATTTAAAAAAAAAAAAAACACCTACGCTTAAATACTTTTATCTTCAATCTTCCTACTTTTTCATGTGCCTAATTGTCGCCACCCTTGTAAGACGCCAACCAGGGTAGCCGTGAAAAGGAATGTAAAAGACAAATTTGAATTCGATATCGAGGGAATACTTTATACTATTCTTACCGTAGGAATGAAGTTTAATAATTAGTTCTTTATCCTGACATTCTGTCCGTCAATACTTTATACTATTCTTACCGTAGGAATGAAGTTTAATAATTAGTTCTTTATCCTGACATTCTGTCCGTCAAGCCATTCATACCTGGTCCATCGAGAAGCGCACAAGAAATCGGATTCGACTTTCATGATCATAGTCTACTTGGTCGTACCCCTTATTAAATTTCGTAAAAAGAAAAGTTGACAGTAGAAATTAAACGAAATATTAAAAACTAAAGATTTTACAGAGAGTTGGAACGACCGAGTACAAGCAAGCAATGTTGTGAGAGATGATGTTCCTGGAAAATATGTCAATATTAAACAGTTTAGGACCGGTCGGCCTAATTTTGTTTTTAATCCATTATGCATTGGAGGCTGCAGAGGAGACTGCCAAATAGGATTGCCATAAGTCCACAAGAAATCTATGATGGTCTGTTTATCATTGTCAGCATGCTCTCAAATTCCGTTATATCAATTTTACCATCAGAGTTTTTGTCAAATCTGGATATCATTATTTCACAATTCTCTAAGCGTTGCCCTTCTTTCAGTCCAAGGCCGATGAAACCATCACCGTCTTTATCAAAAACAGAGAACGCTTCACTCAATTCTGCTTTCTCGCTCTCTGCACATTCAGCGCCCGTCATCATACTCGAACAAAGTCTGCAAAAATCATGGAAGTCCATATGCTTGGGGATATCCATCACAATCTTCATACTCTCATCCTTAAAGTAGTGCAACCCAAGCTTTTCCAACTCCAACACCCCCTCTATGTCTCCTGCGCATACCATGTCATCTCTGTCGCCATCCAACATATGAAATATTCGAGCAAGGTCCCATGGTCGAATGTTATGCAGAAACGTTATACTCTCAGATTCGCTGCTCTCCTTATCATGCATAGACTCAGAAGGTAGGCCTTTGGGACTTGGTCTGATGTTGGATTCTTTTGAATTGCCTAATCCAAAGAGCTTTTCTTTTACCCACTGGATTGCAAAAACATAAGTAAAAGCAGAAGAGGGCTGCACAACCCAACGCAAGGCTAGAGATAAAACAAGTTGGCAAGATATAGACACGACAGAAACAAAAAAGGCTATTCGGTTTCTGATAATATCATAAACCATATTTGGGGCAGTTTCTGGAAGGGATTGAAAGGATGGGTTTCCCAAGGGAAATTCAGAGAGTAGGAGGGTAGGGCAACCAGTGCAGCTAATCCACCTTGGTGGATGATAGTGCCTGCAACCCCTTGTTAAAAAGGCTTTTAATTAGCTTGTGGGAGATTCGACGAAAGTGTGAAGAAAGACGCTTGCAATAATCTTTGACAGACTAAATTATAATTAAGGGTTTCATTACGGAGGTTTTTTCTGACGTCGCCGGCATGGCTTTACGTGCGGATTGCTTTCATTGGGAATTGCTTCGAATGTGTCTGCTAGGCCCCATGAGGTTTCCATCATAGCTTGGAGTGGGTTCCAAGAAGGGGAATAGTTTTGCGACTTGGGAATATATAAAAGTGGAAATTGAAGGGCCTTTGGGCACATGGTGGACTCTCACGTAATGCAACCGACAATTATTTATATTTATATATTTTTTAAATTTTTTTATAAATGTTGATTTGTTGGGTTAAAAAAAAGTTAAGATTTGAGATTTAAAGAATGGGTATCCCATTCACTACTACCAACCAATTGACTTCTTTTCAATATTTTTTAAAAATAAAACATATCTTTTAAAAATTTAAATCTCTTATATTATCTAAATTTAAATCTTTTAAAAAATTAAAAACATATTACTTTAATATTTCAACAAACATAAAATTATTTATACGTATTGACTCTACCTAAGGCAGCCACAAACCATCCTTTTTCTCTCTATTGATGTTTGCTTTGGATTCTGCCCGGAACAGATGATTTAGTGTTTGCTTTCGATTTACTCAGATTAAATGACAAATATTTTACTTAGATTCTTTTATATTATTAATATTTTATTTTTTATTTAATTTAAAATATTAAAAGCATATTTTAAATCGTTTTATTAGTAAAATATTTGACTTGATTTGAAAGCTTTATTCGTTTGTAAGGTCGTTTGATATCATGATTCGTGTCATATAATTTTTTTGGTTTTTTAATATTTTTCAATCAATATTAAGATCATATTCCAAGGACGCTCAAGACTCCAAAACTTCAATTTGTGTTAAAATTATCAAATTTAGAAGTTAAAGAACAAAAAGCACATTGAAAAGCATGTTATATTTATTTATTTAAAGATGCTATTTTTATTGGAATTTTAATTTTTTATATTATTTTAAAATTTTTAATTTTTATAATATATTGTTTTCACCTACAGATATAAAAACAATTATTTTAATGGGAATTTATTTTTTATAGTGTATTGTTTTTATCTAAATATGCAACTTTAAGTAACAAGTAAATCAATTTATTTTTGCGCTATAACATAATATTTTGTCATTTTACAACTTGCATAACACATTTTTTATAAACATGCTCTCTTGTATACCATAGAAGGATATAGATTTTGCATCAATTATCATCATATAATACTATAATATTATAAAATACATTAATAGAGTTTAATTAATGCATTATTCAATTTTACAAAAGAAAATGTAATTTCAACTAATGCATAAAATAATGGGTGAATAGAGGTGATACATAAACTTTATTATGCATATCCATAAGTTCAAGTAACCATACTATTAAAATATATCATTCCACCCATTGGGCTCATTTGAATTAAAAATATCAATATAAAGATTAAAATCAATTGTTTATAGATAAATAAGGCATAATTTTTTAAAAAATTATCTCATCTTTTAGGATCCATATTGTTACAAAGAGTTGTCTAATTTAGGTGATTGTTGTGCTATTTTATTCATAATTTGAAGAGTTTTGAAATGAGTGGTCATACAAAAGAATCCAAATAGCATTGAGGGAGATGCCCATATAAAAATAACTATTTGGAATAGGGGCAATGTTAGGATAAGTTTTCCCCCCAAAAAAGTATCATCTTTCAGGAGCCTTATCTTTGTAAAGGGTTGTTTGACTCAAATGATTCTTAGACTAATTTATGTGGAATTTGAATAGATTTAAAATGAGTGGTCATATGATGGAATTTGAGTAGTGTTGAGGGAGATACAACATATGAAGCCATCCATTCAGAACAAGGGTTGTGACAATTTTTCAAGTCATAGAAACACAAAATTGTAGATATTTCTTGATCATGGTTTGGATGATGGGAAGAGAAATGAAGGGCTATAGCATATGTGAAATAAGACATTCTATTTGGACATGGATTTGGTTTAGCAAAGTTTTACTTATCACTTCATTATCTTCGAAGTTTTACATGTAGATTATTTTAGGTGTATTTTCAAATAATATAATCATTATAGGATATACTAGTAAATTTTAGTTGATATATAGATATAGTTTCCTTTTCACGGAGTAATTTATAGCTAAATCTATAGAATCATTCTTAGTAGTAGAGGTTAGTGAGGATCTCATAGAGCAATGATCCTTGTTGCTCAAAGATAAGATAATCATTGATAAGTTTAATGGGTCTTGTCTAGAGGCTTCAAATCTAAGAAAATAGATTAATAAGAGATGGAAGTATCCAAGTGTGAGTCTATCCTTTCTTTCCAAATTTTTCTTCCTAGTCATTTTTCGTTCTAGGGAGAAAAGAGATAGAATCCTAAAAGGGAGCCCTTTGTTTATGGGAAGAACATGACTTTCCCTTATCCATTGGTATGAAAGCTTTGCATATAAAAATGTAAATCTATCACTAGTACCAATTTTGTTTATGATGCATGAGTTTCGCATTAAATTTTAAAAATGGATACCATCAAGAAAATATGCAACACTTTAGGATAATTTATTGAGATTTTAAAAACTGTAAAAGATGGAGTCTTGGCTATTTATGACTAGATATTGATCATGATTGATATCGTTAAACCTTTACTAGAGTCACTCATTCACAAGTATGAGGGTAAGTTGTGGAACCAAACCATGGGTTATGAAAAATATCTTTTAGATGTAAAAGATGTCATGAGGGGCATATGAAGAGATCATGCCCTAAGAATATTCCAACATAATATATATAGAAAACCACAAGAAATATTTACAAATGGATATGGATGAGGATGGTTTTTAACTTCAAAAAAATAGGTCTAGATAGATGAATGAAAAAAAATAATGAATATAGTAAGTAAGAATATTAGAAGAGACACAAATTATTTTGTGGATTTAGCCTATGAAGAAAAAGAAAATAATAGTTTACCAAACATGGTGCAACAAGATTTTAATATTAAGGAATCATCTACTAAGTTTGAACCTAATTTAGGGATGAACATTCTTGCTAAACCTAAGGAATGTGTCTTAGTAGATTTTGAAGACTCTTGAAGTACCATGCACCATTCATGAGAAGAAAAGTGATAGAGAAAACATAGTGTTAGATGTTAATAACTCTACCATTAACAAGAAAATATTATAAATGAGTAGGATAAGTCAAAATCTTCCTTAATAGAGCTAGAAGAGGGTATATCTAATGAAAATAAAGTTGTGAAAGAATATTGAGGAATGAAATAAAAAACCTACCTCGGATACTAGCAAGGAAAAAGGAGGAAAACCTTCACATTATCAAGTGAGAGCTAGGGAAGTAAAATCAAATATAGAGAAAGAAACACAATCTAAGTTGATTGAACTTTTATTTACCATACATAAAAATGATATGTGTAATTTGTAGAAGGGACCAATAGCCTCTAATAAGTCATGATTAGAATTTTATGGAATATAAGGTGTGTTAATACCCTCTCAAAGCGGAGTTGTATTAGGGATATATATTTAAGTAATAAGCTTGATATTATTTGTATCCAAAAATTAAAATAATAAGAAATAAGTTTCTAAAACTACGAAATCAATATGGGAAATATGTGAATGGGATGTTATGGATTCAAAAGGAGAAATAGGGGAATTATAATATGTTGGAATCTAGTTAGAACTTCTTGTAAAACCATTCATAAAATAGTTATTTGATAGCCTCATTAGTCACATGCTACTTTGCATATGTTAATTTTTTCCTTATCAATGTCTATGGACATACAACTCAATCACGTAGATCAGAAGTGTAGATTTGGATTGAAGCCTTTATGAAAAGTAAATACCAAGAAACCTAATTCATGATCATAGGAGGTTTTAATGCCATAACAAAGGTAGATAATTTTTTTGGGGGAATTAGAAAAATAATCCAAAGTTAGAGAGATTTCTTAGCTTCCATTAAAAACAATAATATGCAGGAGGTCAAATTTGAAAGGACAACCATACATTGACCAATAACATGATAGGCCAAAATTTTATGGTAAAATTGGACAGATGCATACTCTTATATCATTGGCTAGATGAATTAACCTGTGCTAAAATTAATACCTTGATAAAAATTGGTTCAAATCACTAGCCAATAAGAGTTAGAATGGTGGTAAGTGAATTTAAAAAAAAACATAATTTAAATATGGAAATTGTGAGAAAACCATCCACATTTTTTTTATATGATAGTATAAACATGAAATTCTTCAAGAAATAGTGGGATGTGTACACTTTCAAAATAATTAAATCTCGATATGCATGCGTAGAGTAGTTGGCAAATGCCTTGGGTGCTGGTTGTGGCCGACCCAGGTTCCATTCCCACTGCCTCCACCCTGTTGGATATGTAGGCATAGCTGGAAAATGTCCTGTGTGCTGGTAGAGACCGACAAGGCTCCATTTTCCCTATGCCCAACCTATGGATATACTAATAATTTGCCCCCCTTATGACTGATGCCATGTGGTATACCTAGATGGGACAACTATGGTTGGCCATAGAGCTAGGTTCTTGGGGCATCTAAACTACCCAAATTTTTGATGATATATGATATATCAATATGTAATTTTAAAGGTGGGAGTTGAGGGGGGGAGGGGGAGGGTCCTGCTCCCTCTCCCTGCTCCCCCTCCCATGATTCTTGCCTAGTACTTAGCTCATCCCAGGTCATCCTAATCTGGTAATGATTTGTAGAATATGATCTCCTTAGGGGGAGATCCTTCTCCACTTTCTATTTCTTTCCCAGTAGTTTTAGGGTTTCCTTGCCCGAGCCCAGGGTCTGGTGCATCCCAAGGGTCTCTTAGGGTTTCCTGCATGCTTTTGAGATCCCTTTCGCAATATTTCTCGGGATTCCCCCTAGGGTTTTTTGTAGGTTTTTTCTTGGATCCGATTCCTAGGGCTTCCTCGATCGATGGTGGTGGCAGGTTGGGTTTTTGACTGCTTCTTGGTGCATCTCGTGAGGTCCTCTCTACTTTGGGGTTGGTCTGGAGGGCCAATTTCCTCTTTTGCTAGTGACTCCTCTCTAGGATGCCCGTGGTTGCTGTTGGTCTCGTCCCGTTGGGTAGGGCCCTTTTTGATTTCTTGTTTGGAGGCTTCTTCTTACTGGATCTACAATTTGGTGAACACGTAGGGCATTGTTTGTCCTTCGATGTGGGCCTCTTCCTCTGCTTGGGTTGTTCCCAGCCCTAGTCTCAGTTCCTTGAAGCTTACATGAGCAAGGATGAGGGGATTTTGGTCCATTATTCTAGGGTTCCTAGGGTTTTTGTTGCATGTCTAAATATTGGAGGGGGACTCATGATCAGTGCATGTAGACCCTGGTTCCCCTAGGTTAGGCTTCCATCGATCCCATATTTGTGCCTATTCTTGCTTCTCATCTAGGATCCTCAGGATTTTAATTTTAGTTCATGTTCAGGGGCTTTTGGTCCCAGTTCCCTAGATCTGTTCGTGAGCAAGGATGGTTGTTCTTGGGAATTTCTACTAGAGTGGTGGGGGATTACTTATGTATTCACTAGTCTAGGGGGAGATCAGTATGTTTGCAACTGTGGCCCCTCCTTCCTCCTTCATTTTTAGCTTTTGATATCCTGTCTTTGCACCTATTGTTATTTTCCTTGGATCCTTTCGTCTTCCTCGTATTTCTCCTTGTTGTGCACAAGGATATATTGGCCTATAGATATACCCAGTAGTACTGTTCCTCTTTTCAAGCTCAATAGGAGGCTTTCCATTTTTTGTTTGAGGACCCTGATACCATTTCCTAGGCTATCCTGTTGCTGATCCCTAGCCTGTATCCTGGTGTTGCTTGCTTCTTTACTCGTGCGACTGATTGCTACCCCACTACACCTTGGATTGCATCCTGAGGTGTCCCTGGGCGAGGATCCTCTCTAGTTTTCTAAATTTCCCTACTTTGGGTTTTTGGGCAGGATTTCTGGTTGTAGGCTATTCTTGGCCTTCCTACTCTCCCTGCGTAGGTCTAGGAAGATGCACTATATCCACCCTTGGGAGGATTCCAGACTATTGTATCCACCCCGAGTGGATCCCAGACTATTGTATCCACCCCTAGGAGGATCCCAGTCTGCCAACAATGGGAGGATGATACTTTGGCGAAGTGGGTCTCACTAATTAGTTCTAGAATCTGGTCTTTCTGCTGGATCAAGGGTTGTTTCTAGCCCTTTCCCTTTCAGTTTGTGTTTATTTTCATGTACTAAGGATTTGCTTTAAATCTCGGTGCTACGACCCTTTTTATTATAAGGTTTTGGGATCCTCTTAAAAAACCCAATTTGTATCTAAAATTCTAGTTACTTATAAAAAAAATAATAAATTAAATCAATGACATCTAGATTAAGAGAATGGAACAACAGTTTTGAAAATATTTTTAAGAAGAAACAAGAAGCAAAAGACAAAATTTCAAAATTTCCAAAAGTTGACCACAATATTTCAAGCTTGGAGGAAAGGAAGTTGCTTAGTGAATATCATAATATTTTGAATAAGGAAGAGAATTTTTGGAGATTAAAATTAAGATAGTCTTCGGTAAAAGGAGATAAAAACATAATTTTTTTTATAGGATGACAATAGTACAAAGATCAACATCAAGAATTAGTAGAATTAGATCACTATAAGGGGTTTATATTGAATATTAGAGTGAAATAAGAAAAAAAACCATGGATTTTTTACTAGAATATTCTAGGATTGGAGGAGATTGAATTTCTTAATTATAATCTAATACAAGAACTACCTTTAGTTATAATAGATGAAAACAATATCAAATATATGGAACCTATTGCTCTATAAGAAGTTCATTTAGCTTTTTTATCTTTTGATTAGGATAGATCCCTAAGTCTAGATGGACTCTTTATAACATTCTAACAACATACCTATGAAAGAGTGAAGGATTATTTATTTGGAGGAAATGGAATAATCTAGGGTAAATTAGTATGTACTTTATCAAATAAATACAACATATCTTACCCTGATTCCAAAAAATATGAAAGTAAAAATGTTTGATTCATTTAGGCTCATAAGCCTATGTAAAATGGCATATGAGATAATCTTCAAATTGATGGAAAATATGTGAAGACCACTATGAAAGGGAGATAGATTGTATATGGGATCATAGTAGCTCATGAAGTAATACATTCAAAAATTTTTAGACAAGAGAACAATTATCTTAAAATATGATATAAATAAATCCTATGATAGGGTTTAAATGTGATTTTATTTTTTGTAGTATTAGAAAAACATGGATTTGGTAAGAAAAGGGTTAGATGGATTAAATATTATGTCTCTACATTATTCAATGCTAGTCAATGGGCTAGTAACAAAATAATTTAAACCCAAGAGAGGTCTTAGATAAGGAGATCCTCTATCACCATATCTATTCATTATTATGGTAGAGGTATTGGGAAGGAACTTGAAGAAGGCATACAAATATGGGATAATAAGTGTACTTAAGGCTAGTAATAACATCAATAACATCACCCATCAATAGTTTATAGATGATATAAATATTTTTGGGAGGGTAGAAAATAACAAGGACAGAGTTTTGAATAACTTACTAAAGGAATATGAAAGAGCATCAAGGAAGAAAGTTAATAGGACTAAATCCAAAATTCACTTCCTCAATACTCCAACTAGAATTAGAGTAAGGATATACATGTTACTTCAAATAGAGGATACAAATTTAATAGCAACATATCTAGGGATACCCTTAATTGAGGGGATAATGAGGATAGAATTATGGAATCCAATTATAAGTAAAGTTCAAGATAAAGTACCAGTATAGAAAGGTAGATGGTTAGCATTAGTAGGAAGATTGAAACTAATTAAATTAGGATTACATGCCATTCCAACATACTATATATCCTTGTATATTATATCAATAATGGTAAAAAAATATTTAATCTATATTATGTGGTGAATTTTGTGGTTAGGATTACATGATAAAAGAAAATTTTGAAGCATATGGACTTATATAGTATTGAAATGAAGCCATAAATGTTAATGGAATTTTAATTAACCATAGCAATATATAGCTTTACCTATTTACAATTTTAATTATTTGAGCTAATATAATTTGATTAAATGTTAAGCTTTACCTATAAAGTTAAAATTTTGGTTCATGGGAGAATGACAAGAGGCTTCCCACTCTATGTGGGATGTCTCGCTCTACTTCCCTACCTCCCTATCCCCCAGTTTTGCCCTAGTTTCATGGCACATCCTAGGCCCTTCTCTCTAGGCTTGTTGTTGTTGCAGACGATCTCCTTTGGGTGGGAGGTCCCTAATCCACTTGTCTGCTCCTTTCCTAACCTGATTGAGGTTCCCTGCCTATGCCCATGATATAGTGCACCTCTAGGATTTTCCCTAGGTTTCTTGCTGAGATTTTAGGATCTCTTTCCTAGTTGTTCTTAGGTCTTTCTCAGGTTTTTTGCATGTTTTCTACTTGGTGTCAGATTCTAGCTTTTCCTCTATTATCAAGTATCGTGGCTTTGGGATGGAGGTTCAAATTTTTCCTTGTGCTTCTCAATATGTTTCACTCATCCTTTTTGTCTAGAGGGATCACGAACTTCATATTCAGTGAAAATTCTCCCTGGGTTTCTTGGATCTATTTTACTTGGTGGATTATTAGGGCATCTTTCATGGCCTTAGAGGGGGCCCTATGCTTTTTGCTTGCCACTGAGTTGTTCCTGTTAGTTTTCTAGATTTGGTTTCCTAAAGTTGTTCGTGGGTGGGGTTGGAGGGTTTTTGTGTTCCCTATTTGTTTGGTTGCTTGGGGTCATAAGATGCATATTTCAATATTGTATAGGGACATGTGCTTATTACCTGCTACTTTGATCACCTCATAGATCCTTCAGATCGAGTTCCTTGTGACCTTCCCATCCCTTTGCCATGGTTGGTGGTTCCATTTACATTGCATCCTTGATTTATCCTGGCATTCTCGTAGTTCAACCTCTCATGCAAGGGATCTTGTGGCCTATGGAGATCCTATGACTTGCTGATCCGCTTTTCAAGCTATTTTTAGGATGCTACTTCTTGTATGACCTTCTAAGGACGTCCTTGTATGGGATCCTAGTGGTTTCTAGTTTTTCTAATCGGGATTCTAGTTTTTCATATTTGTATGTATTATTCCCTATGGGGTTGTGCATAAGGGGTCACACCCAAATCTGAAACCTTAGCGAGTCCTGGACAACCTCATGTTAGAGGAAATGGAGAATTACATTATATTTTCATCAAAAATTGTAAAAATTTGGTAAATTTTAGTAGTTTTGGAAGATTAGGTGAAAAACACAGTCCGAGCTCATATTGAGTGCAAAACATGATTCTTGCATGGACTAAGTAAAAATGATTTTGGACTTGAAACAAGTGAAAAACATAATTCGAACTCAGATCGTGTGGAACACATACTTCAGGCTCGGATCAGGTGCAACACATGATCCAAGCTCGAACTGAGTAAATATGGTTTAAGGTTCAATCTGGATGGAAGAAGGATCCTGAAGATGGACCAGGTGGATAACAAAATTCAACCAAGTAATGCAGATGGACTTGGTGAATCTGATAATGTAGATCAACAGATGGATTGGGTGAAATAATACAGATGGATCGAGTGCAGTAATGTAGACGAACCGGGTGTAGTTTTGTAGATGGACTGACTATAGTAATGTAGATGGATCGGCTGCATCAATGTAAATGGATCGAGTGTAGTAATAAATATGGACTGGGTGTATATAATTTTTAGATCGTGTATCGGGCATAGCAAATACTTCGAACTCGTACTGTGTGTAAATCAAAACTTAGGTTCACCCTGCCATGCATCACACTACCACATGCATGTCCACTAACATACTGCCATATGTCGACCCCACCCAATTTCATCGATAAAAAGGCATCAGTAGTTGTTTTTTAGGATTATTTCTATTGCACGAGATCAGAGTGACCATTACCCCAAGCGACCATTATCCCACACATTTTTAGAGTGATGGCCACCATATCCTCAATCGTGAAAAAATTTCATTCAAAAATCAAATTTTCATCCCATTTTTACTGTACTTAATGGTAAACACACCTGGGATAGATGGGACAAATCGTACATGATTTTAGAATGTATGTTTTTGGGGTTTGAATTCTATGCCCCAATTTAGAATAGATAAATTTGTTCTACATAATATCATTGAAGGCTACAACAATGATCTTGGGGTCGTTACTCTATCTACACATAATCAAAAAATATATTTTACAATCAAACCCTATTATATTTTAGAGATTGACTAGACTTCCATATAAGGGTCTCACTCTAGTTTCACATAATTTAGTTCTCTCAAAAAATTATAAGGCTTTCCTGACAAACAAACTTGATATCTCTTCAAAATTGTTGTTAGGCATAATTCTCTTTAGTTGATTATCTTAAATTTCACAATTTAAAATTTGTTATGTCACCTATTTTTTTTGCAGTGTTTGAGGTGAAGTCTAAGAGAGAGATGACTAATAACTCTATTTCCATCAATTATTTCAAGGAAATTCTTAATTTTTTCCAAGCAAGACTGTTTCTACTTAGAAGATTGGAGATTTTATTCTGGTTAGTGGCTTATATTATTTGTTTTTTAGAGTACCATGAGAGATTCGACCTGTGTACATATATTTCAGATCAAATTCGAACATAGCTCTATACTGTTCAAAATAGCCAATCAGACAAACCTCTCACGACCGCATCAGTATATTATATTTAGCACTTTACTATGATACTTTTCATACTTTGCAATATTGGTTCACTAACTATATTACATGCAAAATTACAAAGCATTACTATGACTATCGAAGATCTAAAAAGCAATTATTATATTTTCACCATTAAATAATTTTTATATTTTAGGATGTTTTATATTTATTTTTTAACTTTTTTTTTTGCATCTAAATGTAGAGTAAGGCAGCCATCGTACAGGAAAAAAAAGGATTATGGTGTCAGAAGTCACATTCCAGATTATGGTGGTGATTCATAAGGTACAATGTATGAATTGCAACCACAAAGACCTCATAAACGCCAGAAGTCAACTTCTTCTCTTGCTTCTTATCAACATGTGCAAGCAAATGCCATGGAATGTGAATCCAGTTATGTCACACCAATGACGAGTAAGTTTACTATTTAGAGTTTTTCTTGATTCATTAACATTTTTGTTTAGTTGAAATTATATCTATTTTTTTTTTGTATGCTTTTAGTTTTAATAAACCCCCACATGCACTCGCACCCAGTTGTCTCTATAGACTGAAGGGCAACAATAAACCTCTTCATTGAGTATGTGAGTTTTTTACTGTTATGTACTAATTTTATCCACTTTAATTTTGTTTAATAATATATTGTTATAATGTATTTAGGTCCCTCCCCACAATTTATTAAAAGAAGAAAGAAAATTATGTCATCATAACCACCACCAAGTCCACCACCACCACCACCACCACCACCAACACAACAACTTCAACAACAAAAATAACTAATGTGAGGTCAAGTTGCTAGAAAAAATATTTTTGGACTGACATCACTATGGAACCCACACAATAAAATACACAGGGATAGGGTACTAGATTTCCATCATTATCATTTTCAACTAGTTGTTCATTGAAAGATGTTTCAACCTCTAATTTATATATGCCAGAATAAGATCATGATTTTCTTTTTCAAGGGAACATTGAATGGTTAAAAGTGTAGAGTGGAAAAATGGTGCATCTAGCAAAGGGAAATGAATTGCACCTATTGATTTAAGCATTCAAAAGTGACATTTAATGTAAACATGATAACAATATATATAAGAAATGGGGTCCTCTTTATATTAATCAACTTGTCAAATTCATGGTTACAATGTGTCCCCTTGAGGGCTCTGAATTGATACAATCATTACAAGGTGTCGAAGGATATAATCCTTTCAACGACTCAGATGCGCTTCAAGGTCTTCCTCGCACTCACGAATTGCCCAAGAGCGGGTTTTTGGTACCGCTGCGATGATCTATCTATATTCGAACTTGTAGCTCCTTCCTTGCACTTGAGATACCTAGATCTACACACAAAGAACTCAAATTTATTAATAGCATATGCGGATTGAGATAAAATCGAAGAGATGCATGCAATAGTGAATATGAAAAGTGAAAAGCATAATAGAAGGTGCAAAACTACTCAAAATTGCACCAAAACTTAGTATAGTGCATATATTCTACTCTAGAAATGATCTATGCTAAAATAGAGATGAAATTAGATGTAGAATCCATGGCCATCCTTAGGTGTTCCAATTGGGACTATTAACCACCTCGGGGTGGGGCGGCCACCAAACCTGGTGGTTTTTACCTCCAATTCTTTTGGGATCTGGTTCAAACTATTCCTAGGGGTGTTGTCATCAAATTTGGTGATCTAATTCACTAAAATGGGTGGGTTTTGGAATGGATTTGCGTATTTGGGATCACTTGGAAACCTCCTTCGATTGATGGAGATTTCAAGGGAAAACACACGGTGAAAAGGGGATTGAATCTTGGTAGCACTTCGTGGTGAAATATTGCAAAAGACTCTTCTTTTAATTGGGTGGATTGGCTCCACTTTATAGCTCAAGAGAGCACAAGGTTAAATGGGCAATTTTGGCCATGCGAGGCAAGTGCCACCATTTATCAAAACCTTGCCATGCATTGGGTGGGAGAAACCTCCAATTTGGGCCTCCAATTTGCAGGTTTGTGATTGAATTGATGCACCCTCAATCTATCATAAATCAATGGGTGGGATAAATGGTAGAATTTGATTGTCATTTATCTTGCCCTTGAATTTTTGAGAGTCTAGGGGCTTGGCCATCCCACCTAGGGGTGGTTGTTGGTGGTCATCCCACCCAAGGGTGGTCGTTGGTGGCCAATCTTGGATGGCCATGAACTAGTGGTCATCTTGGGGTGGGACGACCATGGCTGCATGGCCCAAAACTTCCCAAAAGTGGGGAAAAACTTTCCAAAAGTGGTAAGGACCACTATTTAACCCCTGAGGGTTGCCCAAGGAGGCCATATGGTGTTGATAAGAGCATGTATTGGTAGTCTAATTGGATTGACATGATTTTAGTGTCTACATGTGCCTCTTTTTGGGATGCATTATGTGAAACAGAGCGCAGAGAAAAAATAGATGACTAAAATATCAAATGATTAAGGTTATTCAATAACCTAACCAAATTTAGATGCCCCCATCATGGAAGAAGCATACATTCTTGGAATCCTTGCTTTTGACATATTTGAAGGATTTGATTTTGGTATACCTTTCAACCGCACTATAAGGACAGGTTTTGGGGCTTAGGGTATACTTGGTCTTGGTTCCTTGTTTCGCTTATAAGCCTATTCTGGGACAAGGGTCCCAAGGCTTCAAGGAGACCAAGAATTTATTTTGTGGAATTAGTGTTGAATTATGTGCCCCAATATGGGCTTGAAATTATCTTTGGCAATAATTCTTTTGAATGTATGCAAGTTGCACTTTTGAGTGTTGATTTTGATTATGAATTTGTAATTATGACTACCCCCTCAAGTGATGAGTCGATGAGGGAATGACCAATGATGAAAGTGATGAGTCACTTGACCAATATGACTTGATTAGGGTTCCTTCAGATTTACCCATTGTGAAATTTATCAGTTTTGTTAAGATTTTGGTGGTTTTTAGGCCTTTTTCTTTGCTTTTTCTTATGTTTTTTTGGTGTTTTTTGGTGGTCATCCTAGGGTGGGATGGCTGCAAAATTTATGGTCATACCAGGGTGGGATGGTCACAAAATTTGGTGACCATCCCACCCTAGGGTGGCCATGCTTATTCTAGGGATATTTAAGCTCAAAATTGGCAAAATGAGGCTTATTTGCACACTTCTAACTTGGAATATTGAGAGGTGAGGAGTAGGAGAGTGATTTTGCAAAGTGGAGCACTGTCAAAACCATCCCACAATCACCATGAGCTAGCATGTAGACTCGACAAGTGGTAGAGTCGACACGAGATGGGTAAGGGCTGAATTTGCTACTATCCTT
Organism: Wollemia nobilis; assembly: GCA_028583015.1. Classification (NCBI taxonomy): domain Eukaryota; kingdom Viridiplantae; phylum Streptophyta; class Pinopsida; order Araucariales; family Araucariaceae; genus Wollemia; species Wollemia nobilis. Next base: position 2,390,867 of record JAQPPZ010007329.1, read on the forward strand.
TGTTAATTTTGGAAATGTAATTATTTTTACATTTGCCAATGAAACACACTAAATATCGGTAAATGAACCTCATTAGTGGTAGCATTTATTATTTTGTGCTTTAATTTTTATTTTTCTACAATTTTATTTGATTTTTTTGTATTTTTATGAAGTTTTTTTGCTTGTTTTTTGGTGGTCGTCCCTAGGTGTGGTGGCCATTTTTTGAGCATTTTGGGGACCATCCCTAGGTGCAGTGGCCACTAGTGGCCAACCCTGTATGGGATGAACACCAAATTTGAGGTTGTCCCTGGGTGGGACGACCATGATTTTGAAAGAAAAATATACCCTTTTAGGTGGTTTTTAGTTTTATTTATTTTTAAGCTTGCTTGCCCCTACTAGGTGATCAAGAGTTGGTATCAATTTTTGACTCTCTTTCAGACTACTAGGGACCTACTAATAGAGGATGACTGGAAATGGCTTGATACCATTGGTCTCAAGAAAGTGATATAGTTAGAGCCAATGATGGGAGATAGAGCCTACCTGACGATTTTGATAGATCTGTGGGACCCTCGCACCAACACCTTCCACTTGTCGACTAGGGAGATGATAGTGATATTAGAGGACATCTACCAAATTTTATATATTCTGATAGAGGGGCATCCGATTATGTCTACTCATCAAGATCTTAGAGACATAATTTTGCAGAGGTACTTTTGAGAGGATTGGTGCGAGGTATTACGAGACTTGCCTAGTGGAGGTATCCTAGTGGAGCTATGGTATGAGGCAGAGGTCTTGACTAGGAGATATGCCTTGCTGATGATGCTTATCTCCAACATGTTGCTGCCAGACTCATCAGGAGCCAGGTTCCCCTGGAACCTTTTGGAGTTGGTATTTTCACTAGTGGAGTGCACCATAGAGAGGTCGTTAGTGATGGTATGGGGCACTACTTTGCTAGCACAACTTTATGATGAGTTGTACGAGATCCATTACCATGGGTGGAAAGGATTGGGCTACAAATTTCTATTGTAGGTGTGGGGATGGTAGCACATTATCATGGATCAACCATAGGGACTACCTTGGATGATGTGGGCACAACTCATGGATGTGGAGATAGGATATGGTATCCTATGGTAGTGGGACTAGGAGAGGGGTCAGAGCCATCCTTATGCAAGTATGATTGATCACTATGTAGATTCATTTGCATGGCTCAGGGTAGATGAGGTTACCTAGAGACCATACAGAGATTGTCCAGCATGGCCTGAGGTTGAGGTGTAACTTTGATGGGTATGATGAGGGAGATGGTTAGTTGGTCGACATGGGATCGAGTGAGAGTATTTCCCATATGCTTGAGTGATGTGGTAGTTTGGGCTATGCTAGGGGTTGCCTAGCGAGCCAGTGATCTACCGATATTATGTGGATGAGAGGACACTTACTTGGCCTATAGTGGAGATGCAGCTAGAGAGGAGGCAGATCCTATGAAGGTCATATCTGAGTGAGATGATGCTAGGACCACAATAGAGTATGACTCCTAGTGGGTGATGCACTAGTGGCGAGGGGAGGGACCGCTAGGAGGTGGTACAGATGTGATGATAGAGGAGGCTCGTAGGGAGGCTCCATGTGAGGCTCTAGATGAGGAGGAGCCAGAATTAGGTGAGTAACATGATGAGGAGATAGACTTAGGGGAGTGACATGTGCATCATCGGATAGATGATGAGTGGATGGATAACATGGATATGGAGGATCAATAGAAGGATTATGATGAGGATGATTATGATGAGGATTATTTTGATGAGCAAGGAGTGTAGGTATAGTTGGTAGCATGGGATGCCACCATTGCTGAGCTATAGGGTGAGCTGATCAGAGGGAGATAGGAGTGGAGGGAATACGTAGAGGAGAGGGCTCTCCTATAGGCATAGGTGTAGACTACTCAGGAAGATATTGAGAGGTAGGCAATAGTGATTTAAGGGTAGGTAGTAGAGCTAGCTACTTTTTGATCATAGGTTAGAGCAGGGAGCTCAAGCTAGGGGGTATTGGGTAGTGATGAGGTAGCTAGGCTACGGGAGGAGGTGACACAACTCTAGAATTTATTGGGTGACTACCAAGCTCATCATCGAGAGGAGCTATCATACACATAAGATTTGGAGGATGAGGTAGCATACCTTAGAGGGTGCTTACCAGCTCATCCTTCTACTAGTGGGTCCCAGCAGAGTAGGAGTGGTATGGGGTAGTCATCTATGAGGATGGGGGCTCCTAGATCCATGAGGAGATCAGATAGGGTAGGGGGAGAATAGATAGGAGCTCTCGATGAGTGATGATCGAGGGTGGTGGTGAGAGTCATGGTGTCGATCCTATGTGACCATGGCTTTTGAGACTCTATGGTTATTTTTGGATTTTGGGAGCGTGAGGTCTGAGGACCCACTTGATTGTAGCCTATGGGTAGTTTTTGGATTATGATGTAGCCTTTTATCCCAATATATATATATGAGTTTTTCTATTGTCATCATGTGTTTCCTTACTACTTTATTAGATGTATGAGATGCTTATGTTTACTTTACTGATGCTTTTATGGATGCTTATCATGGATGCATGTATTGTAATATGATGTTAGTTGATGATATGTACATGTGTGTATGCATAATAAAATGGATGATTTGTTAATTTGTATTGATGAATTATGAATACTATTTGACACACTAGATGCTAGCACCATAGACTGTATAAAATTCATCGATTCATTTTTAATGTTATCATAAGATTATGTAATGGACTGTGAAAATGTAAACTGACAAACATGTGATAAAATGGTATGGAATGGAATGAATAGTAAGATGTTATAGAATGTCCTTGAGGTTTTCATGAGACTCAAACACTCTAGTGAACTAGTCAAAAGTTATATATTAACCATGCAAGACTTTTTGGCAAGGTATAAATCTACTAGGATGACCAAGATATTCAATATCCCTGTGTGTGCATGTGAGTTCATTGCTATAATAATGCATAAAGTTACCCTAGTGCCAAACAGGATTTATGCAGCCCATCTGTACTAAAGATCACCCTACGAGTATCATGATCCTGAGTTTTGTACGTAGTTGGATTAGACCATTAGGTAATACAAGCTACCAAAAGCTAGCTCATCTACAAGCTGACATTGGTCTATACAAAAGAAGGTCGCTAATGTGATAGACATATCATCATGCATAAGGATACCACCATTTCCAGGCAGGCTTGATGCCACCCAACCTATAATGAGGATCACCTCATGGTTGTCAAATGTTGAGAATTCCAGGGATTCAAGTTCAGTACTCCTTCTTTTCTTTTATTTTTGAATTGCTCTAGGGATTTGCTCATTTTTGTTTTGGTGAGCAAGGGATTTTGGTAGTGGTGAGAACCATTGTTTATTTTTCTTTTTGCTTTTGTTAGTGGTAAAAACCACTTTTTCTTTTGGGGATTTTTGCTTTTGTATTTGTTGCTCTTTGGATACTTGCCCAGATTTGGCATGGGGTAAGGAATTTTTATTGCTTTGGGTAGGGAGGAGCTTGTCCTTTTGTCAATTCTCAGTATTTTTGAACCATGCACATAGGGGGATGAGCAAGGTAAACTTTTCACTTAAGGTAACAAGGACCACTTTGTAGGTTTCATCTTTCCTTGTGCAAAACTTGGATTTATTAATGTGAGAATGTGTTGGGATTATGACATATACAAGGTATAATCAAAGCAAGACTCTACCTTCTAAAAATTAGGATAGCTTTCTACAAAATCTGAAAAGAAAACTAGAGACGGTTGAGTGACCAAAAACCCTAATGATGCCTTATAACAAATGACTAGGTGAAGGGAAACAGACACAAATACGAAAGGTGGGGAATGTGGATGGAAATGATAATTGTAATGTAGATGGGTGTTAATAATGACTTTTGACAAAGTTGATTTTGAAGGATGGCTAGTGTACAGACCTAGTGCTAGACATGTATGAGCAACTCTAGAATGCAAAATGCAATGATGGGTATGCTTAATGCAAGTGATTGTATAATGCAGCGATATGAAATGTAATGCAATATTTTTGTATTTTTGTTATTTTAATGATGTTTTTGGATTTTTATATATATATATATATATATATATATATATATATATATATATATATTATATATATATGCCATTTTTGACCAATGAGCTTTATGGATACCTTTGGGGCTTTTTGGGTGACCAAAGGGTTTATGGGTACCTTTGGGGATTTTTGGGTGACCAAAGGGTTTATGGGTACCTTTGGGATTTTTGGGTGACCAAAGGGTTTATGGGTACCTTTGGGGATATTTTTGGTGACCAAAGGGTTTATGGGTACCTTTGGGGCTTTTTGGGTGACCAAAGGGTTTATGGGTACCTTTGGGGATTTTTGGGTGACCAAAGGGTTTATGGGTACCTTTGGGGATTTTTGGGTGACCAAAGGGTTTATGGGTACCTTTGGGATATTTTTGGTGACAAAAGGGTTTATGGGTACCTTTGGGGTTTTTTGGGTGATGGAAATCATATCTATGGATGGATGGATGGATGATCTTCATTGGATGGGTGATTGGGTCTATTGACAAGAGGTTGTCACAAGACTTGTGGAGGTGGTTGTGGTGGAGGTGGAACGATCAGAGGTGGTCAATGTGGAAGTGGAACGATCTAAGGTGGTCAATTATGGAAGGGAGCATGCCTACTCCTTGAATGGTAGATGGGATGTGGTAATGGGAACACATATAGATAGAACTCTTCTTCATCATCCAATGGGATGATCTATTCATATTCTTCATATAAACTAGGGGAGTTAATAGGTGCTACATCATAATATGATTCATCATCAATTATCCATTCATAAGGGGAACCTTGATCCTCTTCCTCATTATTAGATGGAAGAGTATGTGAACCTTCACCTTCTTCATAGGATCGGGTGAAATTATGAGATATCCTTTGATCTATCATATTTATGGGGAAATAATCCCCCAAAGAGTGGACATGATTAGGATTAGTATAAGGATCATGTGCAAGCTCATCCCTATAGTTCAAATCTAAGTGCTCTAAACTATTTGTGAGGATGTCGAGAGGCATAGGCTTGTTGTGTCCTAAGATAGATTTATCATATGGTATTTGATATTGTAGCTGGAAAGGAATGCAAGTACCTTGTTTGTACAACCCCAAACCATAGCCATGCCAATGGCAGTGATGGAGATATCGCATGGCAAAGTCAATATTTGACATATAATTGATGTCCTCAAAAAAGGGTTCTTCATCCTCTTCTTGCTAAGGATATGGTTTTGTGCCATATTCAATACCCCCATATATGAAGTTCATTTGATTGGGAGGTATACCTAGAGGTACGATGGTACCTATGGGAAGGTGAGGTCATCCCATATTCTATATTGTCTCAATGGTTGGAACTGTTGTAATATTCCTTACTAAGTATTCTCCTAAGCCATTAGTAGCCAGATGGATTGTGACTTATGATGGTGAGGATGGAGGAGATGGAAGTGAGGCTTGAGATGAATCAATGCTTACCTCATGAGGTGGTTCCTCATCTGCTAGACTAGGAATTTCTTCTATGGAAATGGTAGAGATGATTGGAGGGATCTCATCAATAGGCCTCTTTGACATGTTCCTCTATGGAGGATTTGATGATGATGAAGGTATATCTGAAGGTGCCAATGATGAGGATGGTATAGAAGAAGATGGTAATGGATCAATGGAAGGTGATAATGAAGGAGTCAGACCTTGAATGGATGTATTTGGTTGGAAGTCCAAATGAGTTGATGGTAAGGTCAACTCGAGGATGTGTTGTACCAAGTTGCAGTATTTGAAGGGCTCAAGGTCTATGGAGACAACATGTACTTGCCCTTCATGAGTGTACTTCAAACATTGGTGAGCTATGGATGGCACGCACTTCATATCCCTAATCTAGGGTCTACCTAGCAAGATATTATAGGCCATTGCACCCTCTAAGATGTGACACAATATTGGTATGGTTTTGCATCCCACCTGAATAGGTAAGACTATAGTGCCAACCATTGAGCATAGAGTATCATTGAATGCTCGGAGGGTATACGTGGATGCAACAATATGGGATGCTAGAAGACCTAGATGTTGGAGAGCAGTCATGGTGATGATATTGCTTGAAGAACCAATATCAATTAGAACTCTTTTGTAAGGTGTTCCATTTACACATGCAATTATGTGTAAGGGAGGATCAACCCCATCATTTGATATTGGTTTGAGTTCATGTTCATGAAATGTGATTACTGGCTCTTTGCACTACTGAACATGCCCCATGAAATTGATAAAGGAGTTAGACTCTTGGGGTTGTAGTTCAATCGACTTAAGGATCTCCATAAGAGCTTCTCGATGAGGTGGAGACTATTGGATAAGCTCATAGATAGAGAGTCGGGTTGATGTTGTTCGCAAGATTTGAGAAAGCTTACTCTTTATGGTGACCACTAGATGAGGTGGAGGGCTTTGCACTAGAGGTGGTGGAGGTTGTGATATGGAGGGAATATCATTTGAAGTTGTAGGTGGTGCAACTTGATTTGGATAATGCCTATTCCTTGTCATGATGTTAACCATCCCGATGAACCCTTGTTGAGGGGGTGTCGTATGGACCTCATTTACCTATTTTGCTTGATTTACCTACACCTCATGAGTGGGCAATGGGTCTTTAAAGATACCCATATATTGATTATTTTTTGCAAGAGGGTTATCAACTTGAAGATCATTCCTATCAATCATGTCTTGTACTAGGTGTTTGAATGAGTAGCACATTTGCACGTCATGCCCATTATACCTATGGTACTTATAATATAGATCTTCATGATGTCCCATGGACTTTGGTCTATTTGGATCCATAGGCTGGATATCAAGTAGAGTAATTGCTTTGGCCGCACATAGATGATCGAATAGGGAATCCATAGACTCAATGAAAGGCGTAAATTATCTGTGGAGGGTGACATTGTTGGTTTTGCCCTTGATTCATCTGAGTGTTGTTATTGTAGTTTGTAGGAGGAGGTTGGGCCTGATAGTTTACCTTCTGAGGTGGCATTGGTTGCACAGGCCCTAGAATGCTAATGGCAACTTGATTAACTACTATTAAATTTGGTTGTGTTGGATTACCTTTTGTGTTCTTATTCCACTCCTTTTTACAAGGTTTTGTAATTTCCCCCTCTTGAATTTTGATTTCTTCGATTGTTCTAGCCTATGCTAGAGCCTCTTCAAGAGTTTGGTATTGTTGGAGTTGTAGCAATAATGAAATTGGCTTTAAACAACTCTTGGAAAACATGTGAGTCAACTCAGACACTAGTAGTAGGTATGGTAGCTTAGCAAGAAGTGTTCACCACCTATTACCATAATTCATGATTGACTCATCATCATACTACTTCAACCCCATGAGGTCTATCAAAGTCACCTTTTACTTAGTGTTAAAAGTGAAATATTCTAGGAATGCATCTATAAATTATTCAAAGCTATGGATATTGTGCCTTGGGAGTTGATTGTACCACTCTATGATTGGGCTAGAGAGGGTAATAAAAAATGTCCTTAGAAGTAAGGCATCATTATCCTAGATATAGAAGCATTGGTTCATAAACCTAGTAACATGCTCCTGTGCATCTTCCTCTCCTTTGAATCTATCCAGCTTGGGCATTTTGAAATGCTCTAGGTATGGAGGGGAAGGTATTGATGGGTGAAGTGGTTGACTATGAAGCTAGTGCAAAGTGGGCTTTTGAAGCCCGAACCTAGAGGTCTTATTTTCTATTATTTCCATGCATTCTAGCAATGCTTTATATGCATCAGAGGATTTGATCTCCTCTTCTTTGCTTTGGCCCCATGGGGGAGGGTGAGGAATGTCAAGCATATGGTATGGTGGTTGAGTGTCATCAACCATACCTCCATAAGGTGCTTCCAGATATTCCTCTTCTAGTTCAAGATCATCGTAGGCTTTGTAAGGTGTTTCCTGAATTGGCCTACAAGGAGGAACAAATGCCTATGGAAGGTGATCTATGTTTGGCCTAGGAGGCAAGTCTCGATTAGGCCTAGGAGGTCGAAGAGGTAACATTTGGTTAGGCCTAGGAAGCCTATTTTGATTAAATGTAGGTTACCTCTGATGAACCCCCTATCTATGAGTACTTGGGGTAGGGACCCCATTACGTAAGGTCTCTTGAAATAGCTCATGGGTTTGTTGTTCAATTCTTTGCTTTTCTAACTGATGTTGGTGATCCAAGCATTGTTTATCCAATCGAAGCTGATTGAATTGAGCTTGGTGGTCAGCATATCTTTTAACAACTTGATTTATTTGATCAATCATGCAAGGTCTATTAGCCCTAGCAGTATTTCCATGGGGCCTATCTTGTTCAAGAGGATCTGAAAGATCGACTACGAGCTTCCCTCGATCGAGAGAGGTCATATTCACTTGAGGCTCAGTCCTAAACAAATATTCTTTATACTCAGCTAGCATAGAAGCACATCATGCTTGCATGGAATAATGAGACCGAGGATAATCAAGATTCTCCTCATGTCTTCCTTCATAAATGAGGAAGGGAAGGGCTGAATTTTCTCACCTAGGGTGATGAGTATCATACTCATCTTGGTACTTATATTATTGAGACCTATTAGGGTGGTTTAAGGGTATAGTTTGATCATTTGGCCCTGCCCATGGTGAGTAATCTTGATCTTACATGTAGGTGTGCAAGGTAGACCGAGTAGGCATGTGGATGCATGGTATTGCTCTATTTGTTTATGCCTCAATGCGTAGTTGCTATTCTTGATAGAAGGTGTGTGAAGTGTCTATATCTAGAAAGTATATTCCCTGATTAGGACCAAGACCTGTAGGGGTGTCCCACATAGGGGTCCCTTGTAGGTTAGGTTCCTGATTTGAAATTCTAGGGCTTGAGCGAGTAGGAGGCCACCAAGGAGGTATAATCATATCCTTAGGGTCAAATTAGAGATGGTCTATGTCTCCTTGCCTACTCTCCATAGTGTCAGCCCTTGAATGGGCTTGGTTGCGGGTGCATACCATAGCTACTTTGTTCCAAACCCTACGTGATTATCTCTTTTACAAATTTTAATGATGCAACACACAAGAATGGAAACACACAATAATACAAGTGTTTATCTCTTTTAAATATTTTATATGTGTT